>CM032908.1:0-2400000 GCA_019202805.1 Arabidopsis suecica
CATTTGGAGAAGTAAACTATTAAGACGAGGACTAGCTTTTTCTGCTTAAAGTTGCGTAAATGGCCGATAATGTCTATGGACCAGTGCATGAAGGGGTAAGGCGAGGTGATCGAGGAAAAAAGCTCGGCTGGTTGATGGATTTTTGGGGCGTGCCTTTGGTATTTATCGCATAGTTGAGAGAACTACTCGCAATCTTTGATCATCGTTGGCCAGAAGTACCCGTGGCGTTTGATTTTGATGGCTAAGGCTCTTTCGCCGGAGTGATTTCCATGATTCTACGGGCTTCTGCTATTTCCACGCAAACTAGTAATGGACCGGAAAGGCGCTATTTGAAAAGATCATCGTCGAGTAGAGTGTAACGAGCTGCCCGTGCTTTGAGCTTCTGAGCTTCCCATTTATTAGTTGGTATTTCCCCGTCGGCCATGTAGCTTCGGATGGCTCCTATCCATTTAATATCGCATCCATACTCGGCCTCGATGCTATCTTCTGTTTGTTAATCGTGCGGCTTGGTGAATGCATCTTCCTGGTCTTCTTCTCGAGTCATTAAAATGTTGTCTTCGCTGCTAACTTTGATACTCGGCTTTTCGATGAACTCGACCGGTATGACCCCTTTTAGATTTGGGTCAGAGGTAAAAGCTAAGGCTGCTAATGCATCGGCCGACATGTTCTCGCCTCGTGGGATTCGTGTCAGCTCGAACTCATTGAATTGTCTTAGTAGATCTTGACTAAGAGCGAGGCAGGCTGAAACACCCCGACCCAGTTTGCAAAAACTCGGCCACAAGGCACCCAGAACACAGCCTCACCGGAGACTGATAGTATGATTTTACTCTAACAAGTATCAATTCCTAATACACATGCCATTGTAGTATATTAGGTTATCAATCCAATCTCAGTGTGACTGCAAGCATTCAAGATATGAAACAGAAAGCAAATAAGTCAAGCCAATTGTGAAAAGGTTTTGTGTGTTTCTATTCAACCTAATCAACCAATTAACATGCAAGTACCAAATTTAAAAGCATAAGAAAGAAAACTAAGCAATAAGAAATGAACTACAGACCAGAAGCTATCATGCATAAGCTTTAGAAAAGAAACTAACAACCTAACAATGCAGAGAAGCGCTCTAGGCCTAACAGGTCGAGTAGAACACAAAAGCTAACAGAAAAGAGATTTAAACAATCAATAGAGATAAAGGTTCCTGAGGAATGGGATAATCGATTATAGCAGTCTCCTTAGTCTATCTAGGTGGTTAACAAACTCAATCAAGCTATCCCTAGACAATAGATTCAAATACAAATCAATCCACTCTCGTGACAGAGATTCTCAAGCTAAATCACTTTCATACTCAATTCTCATTGAAGAAACATAACCTAGCAGGCATTATGATTCAATCTAATCTAGTCAATAAGCATTCTAAACATCCAATCTCTTGGGCTAGAGTATGCAAATCTCTGGAAAAGTTTGTTCAGACATTTCATCAAACACCTTTTGGGTGTGGAAATGTCTGAGATCTATTTCCAATTGATCAGAGAAGAAATAGCATTAAGATCTACTAAACCAGAAGGGAAATCAAGCAATTCTACACTTAACCACCTAAACATACTAAAGATTCCACACCTAATCTAACCCATCCTCAAGAACCCTAATCCACTACTCAAGAACACTGAAGAACATCATGCATAAAAACCCAGAAAATGCTTCAAACCCAGAAATCATTAAAAAGCAAGTATGTTATAGATGAGAAGGAGATCTACAACTTTGGTGAAGAAAAGAAATCCAAAATCTCAAAGGATCCAAGGGAAAAACGATTACAAAACTAGGGTTTTTAGAGAGAACGGCTCAATATCCGCTGGGTAATGAGAATATCCCTTGGGTAATAGCGTGTACCCCTATTTATAGGAAATACTAGGTTGCCCTAATTGGCTACAAGACAAAATAGAGAGTCGGCGGAGACCGTCTCGACGTGACGTCGAGCCAGCCACGTCGAGACAGCCTTTCTTCAGAGATGGCGCCTGGACGACCCTCTCGACGTGTCGTCGAGCCAAGCACCTCGAGACAGCTCCTCCTCAGCTTCTTCACGTCCTACTCGACCTCACGTCGAGCTTGCTGGTCGAGACCAACACTTGGTGGCTTCTGAGCGCCTGCTCGACCTCCTGTCGAGTCCAACCAGTTTTTCTGCATATGTCTCCATTAAAACCACCATAATTCTTGCATCAAAGCTCTGATTCGCTTGAAATCACCTCCGTTGGAAAGGTAACTCAATTTCCTATAACTTTTATGAAGAGCTCTGAAGCTAAATCGCAATGAAAGACTTCCATCTGAGTCGATCTTTGAGGGACTTCAGACTGGCTCTGAATCATCAATTCTCTTCTTTGCATCCATTAAGTCCCAAATAAACTCCAAATACCTGAAACACATCCAATATGCAACATGCTATGCCATGCAATGCAAATCGTACTAAGTGATGAAAATGTTATGAAAAAGGACTATTAATGCAATGAAATAGAGAGGAAACTAAGCTAAATGCATAAGAAATGTGTGCTAAAAAGAGGTAAAATACAGAGACATCAACTCCCCCAAACTTAGCTCTTGCTTGCCCTCAAGCAAACAAATAGAACCAAGCTGGAGAAGAGGTTTGAAGGTGGAGACTCAGAACCAAAACATGCATATAGAGTAAGTGAATTCAATGTCCAGGTTGCTAATTCTAGAGTGCAAGGTTGACTGATCTCTACTTAAAAACATTAGCCATCTCCTTCACATCTCAACCTAACCTCTGCCTTAATCAATTCAAGCATTCAAATCAGCACATTCCCTTTAACATTGATTAAGTAGGAACCGTGAATCATACTATGCATAGGATAAGAACACATTTGGCTTAAGGGTAAAGGTCTAGAGACAAAGATGGTCCCTTAAAGATCTGGTTTAAATCGCAACAGGGGATCTCTCAAGAATGATTGAGCTTTAGTAGAAGGCTAAAGGTGAGTATCAAGTTATGCATACAAGGATAAGACCCCATCTACCCAGAATGTAACCAATATCAACCCAAATGGAGGTCCTATTTCTAATCCCAGAACATGAACTTAACTCTACCCTTTTGCATTCAAAGCATTTACAGACCTTTACTCACACCATTCCTTTCTTTTCTTTGTTTTTCTATCCTAGGAGAAGCTTTCTCTGTCTAGCGGATTAGGATACTTTAACAACTAGGGTTCTCTTTTCTTTCTTCTTATAAACACAAGGCTTTTGCCCATTCTCTTTAAGCTATTTACAGAACCCCTTTTTTTTTTCTTTACTTTAGCACACCCAAATCCTTTACTAGACTTTTCTTACTTTAGCTACTTCTCCTAAGGACTCTTTTCCCTTTTCTTTTCTTTCAATGATGATCACAACCTTTTCTTTCTTTTAAGAACATCCCAAACCCAGAATTAAGCACCCACCTAGTCCTATCTGGTCCAGATAGCGTGAACCAGAACTACATGAGATACTATCCTTGTCGTTACAGACCTAACACTTTCTACCAAGCTCAATCGAAATAAGGCCTCACAGTCACACACAAATGATAAATGGCTTGAAAGAAGGTTAGGGCTAAGGGTAGGGAATAACTGCTCCAAAGATGGGAGTCAGCTACTTGGACTAGCAAGAGTGATCAAAAGGTAAAAGAAAGTCCAAGTATTTTAAGGTATCCATGAGTTCATAGCACAATGCACAGCATGATAATTATAAGTCAAAATTCAAGTTCAAATAGATAGGGAATGGCATCAGATCAAAGCGAGATTCGACTAAGAACAAGAAAATCAAGCATTGAATTCAAGAGATGGTGCGGTCTTACTTCAAGTTCAGTCGATTATGCATTAGAGAACTAACAACCAGGGCACTGAGTTCTACTTAGTGAATATGCATATTTACAAGGTTATAATCATCATAATCTCCAATGCAAATGCATGATGCAACAGCCCTAAGTGAAAGCATACTAAAACAATCCTAAAATGACAATGCAAGCTATATGAACACTCTGTTTTTGTGAAATCATTTTCGAAAAATTTCAAATTTTTATGGTTTTTCTATGCCTTAGATGCAATGATGCAAAATTTGAGATAAGAAAACAAAACACAATGTCAAATACTCCCTGAGCCCTCCCCCAAACTTAAATTACACAGTCCTCTGTGTAACAAGCATTTGGAAGAGAGTACTCAGGGCAAACCAACAGAGAAACAAAATGAAATGCGGCATATGCAATGGTGAATTGGAGTTGTTACCTCATTGATGGGTGAAGAAGGAGGTGATTGACCTGGTACTGGTGGGCTCCATGGGCTAGCTCGACGTCTCATCGAGCAGGTACGTCGAGTAGGGCTTCGGTTTTGGTTTGGAATGACATCAAGGGGCTGGCTCGACATGTAGTCGAGTAGGGCAGGTCGAGACAAGGCCACTCATTCTGTTTTGCGCCATGGCTCCCTTAAAACGCTTTATCCTGAGACACTTAAGCAAAAACATCAAAAATAACAAGGAAATAACTAATATTTACAAGGATAGACATGGGACTTCCTCCCAAGTGAGCTTGTTTAAAGTCTTTAGCTTGACTTCTCACACTGAATGAGCTTAGGGTGGGTTGTAGAGAGCAAATGAGGTCTCCTCTGTCCTGCAGGTGGATAAATCATCTGGCTTAGCAGGCTCTCTTGATAAATCTGCAGTTGAGTACTCAATGGCTCTTTTCTCATAGTAAGCTTCTTGTTGATCAACTGGATAGTCTATAGACCATTCTGAAGTGATTCCACTCCCCTTTGCGCTGACCAGAGTAGACGCTTCATCATTCGGGACGTCCTTGATTTGGAGTGGTACTTGGTTGGCTATCCCATGGAGCTTCTTGATTTGATCCTTCAGCTCTCTCACAGTGCCTGTTAGCTCCCTTATGGCTTTATCCTGCCATTTGGACCTCTCCTTGAGTTCTAACCAGCCATCTTGAGCAGAATTGCTAGACTCTAGCAGCTTATCACGATGTTTGGTTGAGCTAGAGTTCTCCAGACGAGTTGTAGGCTTGCTCAAATGTATACTCGAGTCAGTTGGTTGAGCATGTGTTGAGCTTGCTTCATATGCCACCTTAACCTCTGTTTCTGACCCAATCAAGCCTTTAAAGACCTCTGACCCTGCTACTTCCTTGTGTGAATCTAGTGACTTACCACAGCTCAAGGTTTCAGTGAGAAGATATCCTGCTTCACCACTCTTAGTCAAAGAAGTTTTTTGGTGATCTTCCTCAGCAACCTCCTCTAGCTGTTCATCAGCTAGGCAATCCATTACCTTAACTACGAAGGTCTGTCCTTCAATTGTTGGCTTCCTCGTGGCGTCATTGATGTCAAACTTCATTGTGAAATCATTTCCCAGATTAAGATCAATCTTCCCATTCTTAACATCAATGACAGCTCCAGCAGTGGCTAAGAAGGGCCTTCCTAAGATTAAAGGATCTTTTGGTTCTTCATCCATTTCTAGCACTATGAAGTCTGTAGGGATTTCAGCATTTCCAATCTTAATAGGCAAATCTTCTAATAACCCATGAGGAAATCTGATAGACTCATCAGCAAGGATCAAGGTGATGTTGCAAGGTTTAAACTTGCTGAAACCCAGTCTCTTGGCCACAGAGAGAGGCATGAGACTTTTAAAAGCACCTAGATCGCAGAGGCAGTTACTGAAGGCTAAAGAGCCTAGAGAGCAAGGTAGAGTAAACGAACCAGGATCTCCCAATTTCTTGGGAATAATCTTTGTTTGGATGATTTCACTGCACTCATGACTCTCCATAGACATCCCTTGCACTTCCTTAATTCTCTCCATTACCATGTCCTTTAGATACTTGTGAGAGTCTGGTATCAGCTTATAAGCATCAATGAGAGGCATCCTGGCTTCTAACTCTTTGATGTGCTTAGCAAACATGGTTCTGTACTTCTCAATGATGTCCCTCTTGAATCTTCCTGGGAATGGTATTTTGGGCTTGTATGGTGGTGGGATAAAAGCTTTCTTCTTACTCTTATCAACAACTGGTTCTTTGATCTGGAGGCTCTTAGCTTGATCACTAGGTGCAGCATCTTGGTCGAGCTTAGTGGTGTCATTGACTTGAGTTTCATGTTGAATGAAATCCTCCCCCTCTTGAATCTCACTGTCCTCAGTGACAGGAGCTATGCTAGGTCGAGTTTGCAGCTCTCGACCACTGCGAAGGCGAATGGCATTAACATATTCCTTCGGGTTCTGAATAGCTTTCCCGGGTAGTTGTCCGGGATGTTTAGGTGCAGAAGTAGAAGCAGCTTGGCTCTCCAGGTACTTAATCCTGGAGTTCAAAGCTTCAAACTTGATATTGAGATCATTGAAGGTGCAGTCTACTTTGTTGTGAATCTCAGCCAATTTCTTCTCTATAGCTATAGTACCAGCTGCCTGACCTTGTAGAATCTGCTGAAACATGTGCTGCATGTCTGGAGCTTGTGCAGGTGGAGCTTGTTGGGGTTGCTGTGCAAAACCGGGTGGTGGATTATGTTGTTGATAACCTCCACTAAACTGCTGCTTTGGGACAAATCCTTGATTGTATGGTATGAATGGCTTGGACTGGTTCTGTTGTTGTTGAGGGTAAACCTGATCCTGAGGGTTGGCGACATTCGTGCTGCGGTAGGATAGATTTGGATGAGTATGCTGGTAGTGGTTGTAGCCCTTGTTGTAGCCACCTTGGTTCTGTATGTAGCTAACTTCTTCAGCTTGAGTATTCTCCCTTTCTTGGATTTGATAGTGCTCTTCCTCAGTGATATAATGGACTTGTTTCTGTTGAGTAAGCAGAAATTTATCCAGCTTATCGTTGAGAGCCTGAATCATCTCCTTACTATGCTTCGTATCCGGATCTCCAATACCTCTGTTGGAGCGATCAAAATCCTCGTTATAGTTACCATCGGATAGAGCTAAGTTCTCTATCAATTCCCAGCCTTCCTCAACATCCTTGTTCAAGAAATTCCCATTAGAGGCAGTGTCTAGCAACATTCTGATCTTGGGCAAAACTCCCCTGTAGAGTATGCTGAGTAGTGAAGCCTTCTTGAAACCATGGTGTGGACACTGTATAGTGTAGCCTTTGAATCTCTCCCAGGCCTCACAAATGGATTCAGACTGCTTTTGGGTGAAACTGGAGATTTCATTCCTTAGACGAGCGGTTCTTGAATTTGAGAAGAACTTAGTTAAGAAGGCCTTCTTGCATTCGTCCCAAGTTGTGATGGAGCCAGCAGGTAGTGTTTTCTCCCAGTGGTGTGCTTTGTCGCCCAACGAGAAGGGAAACAGACGCAGCTTGAAACAGTCCTCACTAACACCATTTATCTTGGTGAGGCTGCAGAGCCTATCAAAATTATCCAAGTGATCCAAGGGATCTTCCAGAGGCAACCCATGAAACTTGTTACCTTGTATCATTGAGATCAATCCACTCTTGATCTCGAAATTGTTGTTCTGGACAGGAGGTGGAACGATGCCCTGTCTCTGTTGATGGGTGCGTGGTGCATCACCATCACCAATGTTCCGTGGTATACCAACTCCGTGATCATCTTGATCTTGTGGTTCCATGGCTACTGGATTGTGCTGTTCACAATCGTCGCTGACTCTACGTTCTCTCAACTCACGAGCTAACCGATCGATGTTGTCTTTGTAGCTGATGAGGTTGCTGGAGCCTTTAGAGCGAGTTTGCATGCAGAGTGGTCAGTCTCGATGTGCAGTCTCGACGTGTGGTCGAGATGGTACCTGGAGCACAAAAACAAGCAGCTGAAGAGAGTAGTTAGTAACCAAAGTAAAGAAAGAACTTGATCTTAAACGTTTCTGAAATCTTAAATGGAACAATGCAACACAAGACTGGCAACGGCGCCAAATTGATAGTATGATTTTACTCTAACAAGTATCAATTCCTAATACACATGCCATTGTAGTATATTAGGTTATCAATCCAATCTCAGTGTGACTGCAAGCATTCAAGATATGAAACAGAAAGCAAATAAGTCAAGCCAATTGTGAAAAGGTTTTGTGTGTTTCTATTCAACCTAATCAACCAATTAACATGCAAGTACCAAATTTAAAAGCATAAGAAAGAAAACTAAGCAATAAGAAATGAACTACAGACCAGAAGCTATCATGCATAAGCTTTAGAAAAGAAACTAACAACCTAACAATGCAGAGAAGCGCTCTAGGCCTAACAGGTCGAGTAGAACACAAAAGCTAACAGAAAAGAGATTTAAACAATCAATAGAGATAAAGGTTCCTGAGGAATGGGATAATCGATTATAGCAGTCTCCTTAGTCTATCTAGGTGGTTAACAAACTCAATCAAGCTATCCCTAGACAATAGATTCAAATACAAATCAATCCACTCTCGTGACAGAGATTCTCAAGCTAAATCACTTTCATACTCAATTCTCATTGAAGAAACATAACCTAGCAGGCATTATGATTCAATCTAATCTAGTCAATAAGCATTCTAAACATCCAATCTCTTGGGCTAGAGTATGCAAATCTCTGGAAAAGTTTGTTCAGACATTTCATCAAACACCTTTTGGGTGTGGAAATGTCTGAGATCTATTTCCAATTGATCAGAGAAGAAATAGCATTAAGATCTACTAAACCAGAAGGGAAATCAAGCAATTCTACACTTAACCACCTAAACATACTAAAGATTCCACACCTAATCTAACCCATCCTCAAGAACCCTAATCCACTACTCAAGAACACTGAAGAACATCATGCATAAAAACCCAGAAAATGCTTCAAACCCAGAAATCATTAAAAAGCAAGTATGTTATAGATGAGAAGGAGATCTACAACTTTGGTGAAGAAAAGAAATCCAAAATCTCAAAGGATCCAAGGGAAAAACGATTACAAAACTAGGGTTTTTAGAGAGAACGGCTCAATATCCGCTGGGTAATGAGAATATCCCTTGGGTAATAGCGTGTACCCCTATTTATAGGAAATACTAGGTTGCCCTAATTGGCTACAAGACAAAATAGAGAGTCGGCGGAGACCGTCTCGACGTGACGTCGAGCCAGCCACGTCGAGACAGCCTTTCTTCAGAGATGGCGCCTGGACGACCCTCTCGACGTGTCGTCGAGCCAAGCACCTCGAGACAGCTCCTCCTCAGCTTCTTCACGTCCTACTCGACCTCACGTCGAGCTTGCTGGTCGAGACCAACACTTGGTGGCTTCTGAGCGCCTGCTCGACCTCCTGTCGAGTCCAACCAGTTTTTCTGCATATGTCTCCATTAAAACCACCATAATTCTTGCATCAAAGCTCTGATTCGCTTGAAATCACCTCCGTTGGAAAGGTAACTCAATTTCCTATAACTTTTATGAAGAGCTCTGAAGCTAAATCGCAATGCAAGACTTCCATCTGAGTCGATCTTTGAGGGACTTCAGACTGGCTCTGAATCATCAATTCTCTTCTTTGCATCCATTAAGTCCCAAATAAACTCCAAATACCTGAAACACATCCAATATGCAACATGCTATGCCATGCAATGCAAATCGTACTAAGTGATGAAAATGTTATGAAAAAGGACTATTAATGCAATGAAATAGAGAGGAAACTAAGCTAAATGCATAAGAAATGTGTGCTAAAAAGAGGTAAAATACAGAGACATCAACTCCCCCAAACTTAGCTCTTGCTTGCCCTCAAGCAAACAAATAGAACCAAGCTGGAGAAGAGGTTTGAAGGTGGAGACTCAGAACCAAAACATGCATATAGAGTAAGTGAATTCAATGTCCAGGTTGCTAATTCTAGAGTGCAAGGTTGACTGATCTCTACTTAAAAACATTAGCCATCTCCTTCACATCTCAACCTAACCTCTGCCTTAATCAATTCAAGCATTCAAATCAGCACATTCCCTTTAACATTGATTAAGTAGGAACCGTGAATCATACTATGCATAGGATAAGAACACATTTGGCTTAAGGGTAAAGGTCTAGAGACAAAGATGGTCCCTTAAAGATCTGGTTTAAATCGCAACAGGGGATCTCTCAAGAATGATTGAGCTTTAGTAGAAGGCTAAAGGTGAGTATCAAGTTATGCATACAAGGATAAGACCCCATCTACCCAGAATGTAACCAATATCAACCCAAATGGAGGTCCTATTTCTAATCCCAGAACATGAACTTAACTCTACCCTTTTGCATTCAAAGCATTTACAGACCTTTACTCACACCATTCCTTTCTTTTCTTTGTTTTTCTATCCTAGGAGAAGCTTTCTCTGTCTAGCGGATTAGGATACTTTAACAACTAGGGTTCTCTTTTCTTTCTTCTTATAAACACAAGGCTTTTGCCCATTCTCTTTAAGCTATTTACAGAACCCCTTTTTTTTTTCTTTACTTTAGCACACCCAAATCCTTTACTAGACTTTTCTTACTTTAGCTACTTCTCCTAAGGACTCTTTTCCCTTTTCTTTTCTTTCAATGATGATCACAACCTTTTCTTTCTTTTAAGAACATCCCAAACCCAGAATTAAGCACCCACCTAGTCCTATCTGGTCCAGATAGCGTGAACCAGAACTACATGAGATACTATCCTTGTCGTTACAGACCTAACACTTTCTACCAAGCTCAATCGAAATAAGGCCTCACAGTCACACACAAATGATAAATGGCTTGAAAGAAGGTTAGGGCTAAGGGTAGGGAATAACTGCTCCAAAGATGGGAGTCAGCTACTTGGACTAGCAAGAGTGATCAAAAGGTAAAAGAAAGTCCAAGTATTTTAAGGTATCCATGAGTTCATAGCACAATGCACAGCATGATAATTATAAGTCAAAATTCAAGTTCAAATAGATAGGGAATGGCATCAGATCAAAGCGAGATTCGACTAAGAACAAGAAAATCAAGCATTGAATTCAAGAGATGGTGCGGTCTTACTTCAAGTTCAGTCGATTATGCATTAGAGAACTAACAACCAGGGCACTGAGTTCTACTTAGTGAATATGCATATTTACAAGGTTATAATCATCATAATCTCCAATGCAAATGCATGATGCAACAGCCCTAAGTGAAAGCATACTAAAACAATCCTAAAATGACAATGCAAGCTATATGAACACTCTGTTTTTGTGAAATCATTTTCGAAAAATTTCAAATTTTTATGGTTTTTCTATGCCTTAGATGCAATGATGCAAAATTTGAGATAAGAAAACAAAACACAATGTCAAATACTCCCTGAGCCCTCCCCCAAACTTAAATTACACAGTCCTCTGTGTAACAAGCATTTGGAAGAGAGTACTCAGGGCAAACCAACAGAGAAACAAAATGAAATGCGGCATATGCAATGGTGAATTGGAGTTGTTACCTCATTGATGGGTGAAGAAGGAGGTGATTGACCTGGTACTGGTGGGCTCCATGGGCTAGCTCGACGTCTCATCGAGCAGGTACGTCGAGTAGGGCTTCGGTTTTGGTTTGGAATGACATCAAGGGGCTGGCTCGACATGTAGTCGAGTAGGGCAGGTCGAGACAAGGCCACTCATTCTGTTTTGCGCCATGGCTCCCTTAAAACGCTTTATCCTGAGACACTTAAGCAAAAACATCAAAAATAACAAGGAAATAACTAATATTTACAAGGATAGACATGGGACTTCCTCCCAAGTGAGCTTGTTTAAAGTCTTTAGCTTGACTTCTCACACTGAATGAGCTTAGGGTGGGTTGTAGAGAGCAAATGAGGTCTCCTCTGTCCTGCAGGTGGATAAATCATCTGGCTTAGCAGGCTCTCTTGATAAATCTGCAGTTGAGTACTCAATGGCTCTTTTCTCATAGTAAGCTTCTTGTTGATCAACTGGATAGTCTATAGACCATTCTGAAGTGATTCCACTCCCCTTTGCGCTGACCAGAGTAGACGCTTCATCATTCGGGACGTCCTTGATTTGGAGTGGTACTTGGTTGGCTATCCCATGGAGCTTCTTGATTTGATCCTTCAGCTCTCTCACAGTGCCTGTTAGCTCCCTTATGGCTTTATCCTGCCATTTGGACCTCTCCTTGAGTTCTAACCAGCCATCTTGAGCAGAATTGCTAGACTCTAGCAGCTTATCACGATGTTTGGTTGAGCTAGAGTTCTCCAGACGAGTTGTAGGCTTGCTCAAATGTATACTCGAGTCAGTTGGTTGAGCATGTGTTGAGCTTGCTTCATATGCCACCTTAACCTCTGTTTCTGACCCAATCAAGCCTTTAAAGACCTCTGACCCTGCTACTTCCTTGTGTGAATCTAGTGACTTACCACAGCTCAAGGTTTCAGTGAGAAGATATCCTGCTTCACCACTCTTAGTCAAAGAAGTTTTTTGGTGATCTTCCTCAGCAACCTCCTCTAGCTGTTCATCAGCTAGGCAATCCATTACCTTAACTACGAAGGTCTGTCCTTCAATTGTTGGCTTCCTCGTGGCGTCATTGATGTCAAACTTCATTGTGAAATCATTTCCCAGATTAAGATCAATCTTCCCATTCTTAACATCAATGACAGCTCCAGCAGTGGCTAAGAAGGGCCTTCCTAAGATTAAAGGATCTTTTGGTTCTTCATCCATTTCTAGCACTATGAAGTCTGTAGGGATTTCAGCATTTCCAATCTTAATAGGCAAATCTTCTAATAACCCATGAGGAAATCTGATAGACTCATCAGCAAGGATCAAGGTGATGTTGCAAGGTTTAAACTTGCTGAAACCCAGTCTCTTGGCCACAGAGAGAGGCATGAGACTTTTAAAAGCACCTAGATCGCAGAGGCAGTTACTGAAGGCTAAAGAGCCTAGAGAGCAAGGTAGAGTAAACGAACCAGGATCTCCCAATTTCTTGGGAATAATCTTTGTTTGGATGATTTCACTGCACTCATGACTCTCCATAGACATCCCTTGCACTTCCTTAATTCTCTCCATTACCATGTCCTTTAGATACTTGTGAGAGTCTGGTATCAGCTTATAAGCATCAATGAGAGGCATCCTGGCTTCTAACTCTTTGATGTGCTTAGCAAACATGGTTCTGTACTTCTCAATGATGTCCCTCTTGAATCTTCCTGGGAATGGTATTTTGGGCTTGTATGGTGGTGGGATAAAAGCTTTCTTCTTACTCTTATCAACAACTGGTTCTTTGATCTGGAGGCTCTTAGCTTGATCACTAGGTGCAGCATCTTGGTCGAGCTTAGTGGTGTCATTGACTTGAGTTTCATGTTGAATGAAATCCTCCCCCTCTTGAATCTCACTGTCCTCAGTGACAGGAGCTATGCTAGGTCGAGTTTGCAGCTCTCGACCACTGCGAAGGCGAATGGCATTAACATATTCCTTCGGGTTCTGAATAGCTTTCCCGGGTAGTTGTCCGGGATGTTTAGGTGCAGAAGTAGAAGCAGCTTGGCTCTCCAGGTACTTAATCCTGGAGTTCAAAGCTTCAAACTTGATATTGAGATCATTGAAGGTGCAGTCTACTTTGTTGTGAATCTCAGCCAATTTCTTCTCTATAGCTATAGTACCAGCTGCCTGACCTTGTAGAATCTGCTGAAACATGTGCTGCATGTCTGGAGCTTGTGCAGGTGGAGCTTGTTGGGGTTGCTGTGCAAAACCGGGTGGTGGATTATGTTGTTGATAACCTCCACTAAACTGCTGCTTTGGGACAAATCCTTGATTGTATGGTATGAATGGCTTGGACTGGTTCTGTTGTTGTTGAGGGTAAACCTGATCCTGAGGGTTGGCGACATTCGTGCTGCGGTAGGATAGATTTGGATGAGTATGCTGGTAGTGGTTGTAGCCCTTGTTGTAGCCACCTTGGTTCTGTATGTAGCTAACTTCTTCAGCTTGAGTATTCTCCCTTTCTTGGATTTGATAGTGCTCTTCCTCAGTGATATAATGGACTTGTTTCTGTTGAGTAAGCAGAAATTTATCCAGCTTATCGTTGAGAGCCTGAATCATCTCCTTACTATGCTTCGTATCCGGATCTCCAATACCTCTGTTGGAGCGATCAAAATCCTCGTTATAGTTACCATCGGATAGAGCTAAGTTCTCTATCAATTCCCAGCCTTCCTCAACATCCTTGTTCAAGAAATTCCCATTAGAGGCAGTGTCTAGCAACATTCTGATCTTGGGCAAAACTCCCCTGTAGAGTATGCTGAGTAGTGAAGCCTTCTTGAAACCATGGTGTGGACACTGTATAGTGTAGCCTTTGAATCTCTCCCAGGCCTCACAAATGGATTCAGACTGCTTTTGGGTGAAACTGGAGATTTCATTCCTTAGACGAGCGGTTCTTGAATTTGAGAAGAACTTAGTTAAGAAGGCCTTCTTGCATTCGTCCCAAGTTGTGATGGAGCCAGCAGGTAGTGTTTTCTCCCAGTGGTGTGCTTTGTCGCCCAACGAGAAGGGAAACAGACGCAGCTTGAAACAGTCCTCACTAACACCATTTATCTTGGTGAGGCTGCAGAGCCTATCAAAATTATCCAAGTGATCCAAGGGATCTTCCAGAGGCAACCCATGAAACTTGTTACCTTGTATCATTGAGATCAATCCACTCTTGATCTCGAAATTGTTGTTCTGGACAGGAGGTGGAACGATGCCCTGTCTCTGTTGATGGGTGCGTGGTGCATCACCATCACCAATGTTCCGTGGTATACCAACTCCGTGATCATCTTGATCTTGTGGTTCCATGGCTACTGGATTGTGCTGTTCACAATCGTCGCTGACTCTACGTTCTCTCAACTCACGAGCTAACCGATCGATGTTGTCTTTGTAGCTGATGAGGTTGCTGGAGCCTTTAGAGCGAGTTTGCATGCAGAGTGGTCAGTCTCGATGTGCAGTCTCGACGTGTGGTCGAGATGGTACCTGGAGCACAAAAACAAGCAGCTGAAGAGAGTAGTTAGTAACCAAAGTAAAGAAAGAACTTGATCTTAAACGTTTCTGAAATCTTAAATGGAACAATGCAACACAAGACTGGCAACGGCGCCAAATTGATAGTATGATTTTACTCTAACAAGTATCAATTCCTAATACACATGCCATTGTAGTATATTAGGTTATCAATCCAATCTCAGTGTGACTGCAAGCATTCAAGATATGAAACAGAAAGCAAATAAGTCAAGCCAATTGTGAAAAGGTTTTGTGTGTTTCTATTCAACCTAATCAACCAATTAACATGCAAGTACCAAATTTAAAAGCATAAGAAAGAAAACTAAGCAATAAGAAATGAACTACAGACCAGAAGCTATCATGCATAAGCTTTAGAAAAGAAACTAACAACCTAACAATGCAGAGAAGCGCTCTAGGCCTAACAGGTCGAGTAGAACACAAAAGCTAACAGAAAAGAGATTTAAACAATCAATAGAGATAAAGGTTCCTGAGGAATGGGATAATCGATTATAGCAGTCTCCTTAGTCTATCTAGGTGGTTAACAAACTCAATCAAGCTATCCCTAGACAATAGATTCAAATACAAATCAATCCACTCTCGTGACAGAGATTCTCAAGCTAAATCACTTTCATACTCAATTCTCATTGAAGAAACATAACCTAGCAGGCATTATGATTCAATCTAATCTAGTCAATAAGCATTCTAAACATCCAATCTCTTGGGCTAGAGTATGCAAATCTCTGGAAAAGTTTGTTCAGACATTTCATCAAACACCTTTTGGGTGTGGAAATGTCTGAGATCTATTTCCAATTGATCAGAGAAGAAATAGCATTAAGATCTACTAAACCAGAAGGGAAATCAAGCAATTCTACACTTAACCACCTAAACATACTAAAGATTCCACACCTAATCTAACCCATCCTCAAGAACCCTAATCCACTACTCAAGAACACTGAAGAACATCATGCATAAAAACCCAGAAAATGCTTCAAACCCAGAAATCATTAAAAAGCAAGTATGTTATAGATGAGAAGGAGATCTACAACTTTGGTGAAGAAAAGAAATCCAAAATCTCAAAGGATCCAAGGGAAAAACGATTACAAAACTAGGGTTTTTAGAGAGAACGGCTCAATATCCGCTGGGTAATGAGAATATCCCTTGGGTAATAGCGTGTACCCCTATTTATAGGAAATACTAGGTTGCCCTAATTGGCTACAAGACAAAATAGAGAGTCGGCGGAGACCGTCTCGACGTGACGTCGAGCCAGCCACGTCGAGACAGCCTTTCTTCAGAGATGGCGCCTGGACGACCCTCTCGACGTGTCGTCGAGCCAAGCACCTCGAGACAGCTCCTCCTCAGCTTCTTCACGTCCTACTCGACCTCACGTCGAGCTTGCTGGTCGAGACCAACACTTGGTGGCTTCTGAGCGCCTGCTCGACCTCCTGTCGAGTCCAACCAGTTTTTCTGCATATGTCTCCATTAAAACCACCATAATTCTTGCATCAAAGCTCTGATTCGCTTGAAATCACCTCCGTTGGAAAGGTAACTCAATTTCCTATAACTTTTATGAAGAGCTCTGAAGCTAAATCGCAATGCAAGACTTCCATCTGAGTCGATCTTTGAGGGACTTCAGACTGGCTCTGAATCATCAATTCTCTTCTTTGCATCCATTAAGTCCCAAATAAACTCCAAATACCTGAAACACATCCAATATGCAACATGCTATGCCATGCAATGCAAATCGTACTAAGTGATGAAAATGTTATGAAAAAGGACTATTAATGCAATGAAATAGAGAGGAAACTAAGCTAAATGCATAAGAAATGTGTGCTAAAAAGAGGTAAAATACAGAGACATCAGAGACCCAAAATTCCAGGGAAACTCCGGTGACTTCACCGATTTGCTCGGAAAACTCTCATAACACAGATTCAAAACGATTCAAGCTAACTACTTAACTCAAACGATTCTTTGCAGCCGGAAAACTCTACAAAGTTAAGCCAATACGTACAAGTACCTTAGCCATTCGTAGACTCTGATTCCTCCAGATCTCCAAGCTTCCATGAACGCATCCCGCATTCAGCTCCAAAGACACGATCTTCCATCGTCACCATTCCGATCACCACTCCCTTGTATCTGCTACTAATGCCGCATCCAACATCTCCCTTCGTACAAAGTCACTCAACCAACCATCCCCACATAACCAAGTATAAAAAGAGATGTTCGGATTACACATCAGACACCGAACATTCGTGTTACCCCACGGGTACTACCAAAACACCAGAATCATGATCCTTCCGATCACCAGAACACCCTGAACAGACTCACCAGATTCCATCTGCTCTGATCAACAGACTAACCAGACTCCATCCGCTCCGATCAACAGACTAACCAGACTCCATCCGCTCCGATCAACTAACAGTACCGGCACTACAAAAAATCAGGCTTCTAACGACGGTTATAATTATGGTTAACGTCGGTTGTCAAATGACCCTAATATATTGGCGTCGGTTTGGAAACCGACTTCTCAACGCCCGACGCTAAAATTAATAGCTTCGGTTATTGAACCGACATTTGGTTTAAAGTCAGAATATTTGTGTCGGTTTTCATAAATTTAACGTCAGTTTTATAGTGACTTTAATATGCGTTACTCATGCAACCGACGCACGTATGTGCAATGATCATTTATTTTATTAAATTCCAATTTATTTATGGTAATACATGAAAATATATTAAAAAAAAATTCTTAATCCAAAAAGTTAATCCATATTAAATTCTGATATTCAAACATGATATGTCTCTACAGAGAAATCTAATAACATGGACACAATCTTATAAGTTATAACAAAATACAAGAGATGTTTACTACTGTCAATAAGGAAACCTATACTCTCTAATAGCATTAGTAGCATATATTATCAATGTTTGCTCTGTTGTCTCTCTCCATTTCGTTGCAGCTTTCCATATCCGCCGGTGACTCCTCATGTGACTCGTCACTGAAACCCGAGGGCATTGATATGATATTTAACAAATCCTTTCTACATGCATCCTGCATCCTACATACCTAACATTAGCCACTTTCTTTCTTTGTTTTCTTCTCTCATGATCTAATAAGAGAAAGTTCAAACACTACGGATGAAGAAGAGGCTTTAGACAATGAAATCATCAAGTAATTCATATTCCATTCGAGCACTCTTACGAAAGAGGTTGAAGTATCATGCACATTATTCTCAATTCCTGGCTTATAAATTCCAAGAATACTTGAAAAGCTAGTGACACAAATGCAGTGTATAAGCTGAATACCAAACAAAACTAGTATTTATGCAACCGTTCGAGACAAGAGAAACCTATGCTGCAATCGAAGAGTGTTATAAGATATATAGCAATCCCAAGAAATACAAACACATAGATTACTTAACCTTGTTAGCAAATTACCAGTGTACTGAAGCTAAATGGCGGAAAATAATGAACGAAACATTTACCGAATGCTCTGAGGCAAGCTCGTATCCGTTAGGATTGTCATCAGGCGAATGAACCATAAAAATGCACTCCACCTCCATAGGAATTAACTGCAGTCAAAGAGTATAAAACTCAGAAGACTCACTCTAAAAGGTTGAGAATGGAGAGAGTCATTTTCGGAATAAGAACTCACCATTACGATGCTAAATCGCCAAGATGAACTTCACAATTGGTGGACTAAGTAAATAATTCTCTACAAACGCCATAACTGCATTAAAAAAACTCACTTTCACTGCAATCAGATACATAAAAGTATCAATTATGCAATCAGAGACATAAAAGTTTCAATTTACTGCTAACAACAATAAAAACAGATGAGGAAAAAAACTCCAGTTTGATAGATGAACTTTTTTTTTTGTTCAAACCAAACTTGCATTACTAAGAAACAGAGAGATTTACACTCCAATAGAGGAGGAAGCAGATAGAGCCACCAGAGGTGACTTGGATTGATAGATGAAGTTTAGAAACAATTTAACAAGGGTAAAATTGATGGATCCGTCACCTAATTTGACCAAATCCATCTAAGTAGAAAGACTTACACATTGATAAATTAAGCATCAAACCACCATTTAAAAGAAATAGATAACTAACCACACAAATTATTTCTTCATTCCAACTAAACTTCCATCTGATTCATGCGATCAATAGTTCGTTCGCCCCGAATAACATCATTTTCTGAGTTCTGAAACAACAACAAAAAAAACCATTAAGATCTAAGCTAACAAACGCATTCTAATTCCAAACTCAATCAAGAAGTCGACAAAATCATCAAATCAAAGCACCAGCTTGACTGGATTTACACAAACGGAGTAGAAGATCTAAGTAAACTTAAATTCAATCTAAAATCACCTCAAAATCAAGTTATGCTTTCTGAAATTGGTAACCCTCTATCAAAATTCTTCACGAATCCATTGTTATCCAGATTCTTCAACTAAATTTATAACCATAATTAGCATCGAACTGTTAAATCATAACCAAAACGAAAACTTCAGAAATTTCTATCGTTCAAAAATCAAAACCTTGTCAATCTCGAGCTCATTGGAGAAGAGAAGCTTCGCAGTTAGAGAAAGAGCCTCGAATCGAGAGAAGAGCGACCGACGACGTCAAGGTAATCGGAGACGCAAAGGAATGAGAAACCCGATCTAATCAAGTTCTCCGATTTCAATTTGGAGAAAAAATTGACTATCGCTTTTGGATTTGAAATCAAACCACGAACATATAAACTTTTTTTCCTTCCATCACTAACAGCTGAAGATATTTAGCTTCTTTAATTAATAAAAAGTTACAGTCGGTTTAAAAACCGACTCCAAATCGCTTCTTTTTTAACTTTTCACGTCGGTTTATAAACCGTGGTCAATTTAGTGATGTTATCCGGTTAATCTCTTGTAGTGCGGTCCGATCCGATCATCCAAGACTGACTTTGAGCAACCGCCATGTACTGCTCGATAACTGCTCTCGATCATGAACTTCATTCGTGCGATCACTCTAGACAGATTCTTAGACAATACGCACAATCACAACATCGCTCGATCACCGATGAGGCAGTTTCGGTAAAAGCTGGAATCATGACCATCGCAACAGACTCTCGGTAACCGCTTGTACCGCTTGATCAACTCTCTCGGACTCCCAATAACCATCACACGCACTACGATTACCGTAAACAGATGCTCGATCACCGTAGGCAGACGAATCACCGTAACCAGATACTCGATCACCGGTACCCCCGGCCCAGTAACCGCTCGATGGATTTGATCACCAAAATACTGCGCTTGGATAACCGCTCGATAATTCTCTCTTTTTCTCCGGTAACAATCTCTCTAAGGAACAGATATAATCCTAAGCATGAGTGCACGCACAAATCCCCATCTTTTTCTATTTATAAACGCGTTAGGGTAGTTTTCTTGGCCAAAACCGATCATAACCGCCCCACACATTCCCACGATCACTCCTTCGTGCTTCAGCATAATCCGGATAACTGTCCCACGTGCGTGATCGTAGAATAGCCGTTACGCACCCGATCGCCTAATCCAAACCTAACGGGTCAACACGCGGATCCTCAAACTGATTCCCAGAAAACTCGAACATAACCGTTTTCTCAATCCGATCGTACGGATCAATCCAGATAACGTACGAAACAGTCCGAATCACTTATGGAACAGTCCAGATCACGTACAGAACCGTCCGGATGCTGTACGGAATAGTCCGGATCCGAGAAATTGTCGTCCTCCGAGTAAAGACCTTAAGACCTTGTCTTTACCCTACAGCACGACCCACAGACATAGGGAGACTGGCGTTACATAGGCTTCCATCCGTTCATCCCGAGCTATGTACTCTCCGTTGAACTGGTTGGCGACGAGTTGAGAATCGTAGAAAGCTCTGAGCTTGTTGATCTTGAGTACCCAAGCCAAATTCAAACCGGCTACTAATGCTTTGTACTCTGCTACGTTATTGGTTGCTTCGAAGTTTAACCTGAAGGATTGCTCAAGAATTTCTCATGTTGGCGATGCTAAATGAATACCGACGCTCGAGCCTTGCTTTGGTGATGAGCCGTCGACATGTAGAGTCCAAGTTGCGTTGGATGGACTTTCTTTAGTGTCTTCGGTTGGTAACTCAACGAGGAAGTCCGCTAGATCCTGATTGGCTCGGACTGTGTAAGATAGCGCAGAGTGGCATGGATGCCATTACGATGATGGAGTGAGATTGGAAGTATGGTCGTAGTTTTCGAGCTGATATTACGATTGCAAGAACAAGTTTTTCCATTTGCGGGTAACGAGTTTTTGCATCGGTGAAGGTTTGTGAGATATAGAAGATCAGTTTCTACTCGCATATGTCTTCTCTGACAAGCATTCCGCTAACCGTGGCATCCGAAACGGCGATATATAAATAAAGTGGTTCTCCTACGATAGGTTTCGCCAATTCCGGAGGGTTTGCCATATACCTCTTCAGTTCCTGGAAAGCTTCTTCACACCGATCCGGCCATTCATATTTCTTATTTCCCCACAGCGTGCCGTAGAAGGCTAGACACTTATAGGTGGATCGAGGGATGAATCGGTTCAGAGCTGCTACTCTCCCGGTCAGGCGTTGCACCTCGCTTTTATTCTGCGGTGAGGCCATCTTCAATAGTACGTCGATTTGCTTCGGGTTTGCCTCGATTCCACGATGAGTTACTAGATAACCAAGAAATTCACCTGATCTTACCAGGAAGCGACATGTGGCCGGGAAGAGATTCACGTTGTGCACGCTGAGCTGCCAAAAATAGTCTCGCAGATATGCCACGTGATCATTTTCTTCGAGCGATTTAATCAGCATATCGTGGATGTAAACTTCCATGGTCTTCCCAAGCTATTCGGCAAACATTATGTTCACGAGTCATTGGTACGTCGGTAATGACTTTGTAGCAGTAGATGCCTTTGTCGGTAATGAATGCGTCCATGAACGACAAGAGCTTTTTCCCGACTGTTGCTTCCACCAGGCGATTGATGTGCGATAGTGGGAAGCTATGCTTGGGGCAGGCTTTGTTTAGGTCGGTGAAGTCGACGCAAACTCTCCACTTCCCGTTCTTCTTTTTTACCACGATTGGGTTTACCAGCCAATCCGGGTACCTTGCTTCGGCGATTGACCCGATCTTCAGAAGTTTTTAAATTTGGGCGTTTACAGCATCTACACGTTCTCGGCCTAGTTTTCTCTTTCTCTGCTTGATGGGTTTGAAAGAAGGATCGACGTTGAGCTCGTGGCCAATGACATCAATACTTACTCCGGGAAGATCCTCGGGTTACCAAGCAAAAGTATTGATATTTTCTTTGAGGAATGAAATGAGCTCGGCCCGAATCTTCTCGTTTAGATCGCATTCGATTTCCACGTACATTTCAAGTTGTTTGTCGTCGAGGCAGACAGAGACGACAAGATCTGAAGTAGGCTTATTTTCCTCTCGAGTCTCCTCGATCTGTAACTGCCATAATTGTTTAGATAGAACCTTTTTCTCACTTTGGCCAATCTTCGCCTTCTTGTGGTTGACCTTGGATTTGGAATCGGTGACAAGGTTCTGAAGTTTATGCGCTTCCATGAAGCACATCTTGGAGTTCTTTAAGTAGAGATGGTATGTTGAGGCAACGTCTCGTATCAGATTCAACCATTGGGTACCCATAACGGCGTTGTAGATGGTCGACTGAACTGTGACAGAGAAGTCGACTATTTTTGTTATCCCACCAGCTTTGACTAGCAGCTGAATGGTTCTGAGTGTCATTATGGTCTCTCCTAAGAATCTAAGTACTTGCCTCGGAGTCAGGGTTACTTGCGACATACCGATGTTCATTTGCCGAAGGGTCTCGCGGAAGATTATGTCAATAGTAATCCTATTTATTCAGAAATGGTCTCTTGGAAATGAAACGTTAAGTCTTTACCTCGGGTGGTCCTGAAGACTTCTCCTCGGGTCTCTTTCTAGCGGCTCGGTGAAGTAACTGGAGAAGCCGCCTCGAGACGATCAATGTTATCACCTCAGGAAAAGATGACGATAAGTGGCTTTGGACGAGTAATTAGTGACCTGACGCGAAACGGATGCTAACGAAGAGAAGCGAGATGTCCCTCGAGGCTAAGTAAACTGTTCCCCGAGGTGAAGTAGTCTGTTCCCCGAGGCAAAGTAGTCTGTTCCCCGAGGCGAAGTAGATTGTTCCCCGAGGCGAAGTACTTGGCTCGTGCCCATGAAGACTTGACTGAGGACCCGAGCTGCTAATTAATTTGGCTCGGTTTCCTTCCTTTATTGATATTATCCCGAGGTGTTCGATGGTTGTCAACGTTTGGCTCGGTCTCATACGGCAGGTGAAATCCGATCCCAACACCTATAAAGATTGTATGTTAATTATGTAATTACATATATGGCTAAATTAATTAAATTATCACACATACCTGCGATTGCCTCATGCACATTTTTCGCTAATAAATCTGTGAAAGGAAAAGGCAATAGGCGCTGCATAAACACATGGCAGTCATGGCTTTTCATCCCCCAAAACTTTTGTCCTTGCTCAACATTCTTCAAAAATTTAGATACATAACCATCTGGGAACTTGACATCTGATTTTAACCCACTCAAAAAGCGTTGGCTTTGCCTACGTAGACAATCGAAAGATTGGAACTGGAAGCTTCCCATCTCTCGTAAGATGCAACTCAGGCCGCGAACAAATATCTGGCAGATCCAGTCTTGTATTTAAGTTATCTTTACTACGTCCCTGCACTTTCAAAACTGTATGCATTATGTTATCAAAAAATTTATTTTCGATATGCATTACATCAAGGTTGTTCCTCAATAGAAGATCCTTCCAATAAGGAAGTTGCCAAAAAATGTTTTTCGTATGCCAATTGTGATTAACCAGATATCCATCTGGCATATTTGCGAGGATGTGCCAATTACCCCCACGTGTAACTGTTTCTTGAGTACCCTAATAATCTATATGCTCAACCAAGGCTTCCCAGAGATATATACAGGTGGAGGTGCACGGACCACTTCGTTCTTCATAAATAACTTTTTGTTTTTCCTATATGGATGACTCATCAGAAGAAAACGATGATGACAATCAAACCATTCTTCAGTTGAAATGCATCTGTCCAATGAATGCAATATGGACAAGATAATCTACCATGTGTAGTCTAACCTGATAGCATTCCGTATGCAGGAAAATCACTTATGGTCCACATGAGCAGTGCACACATTGTAAAGTTTTGTTGTTGTGAGTAATCAAATGTATGAACTCCGGTATACCAAAGCTGTTGTAACTCATTGATCAAAGGCTGTAGAAAAACATCAGGAGAACGTTTAGGATGCTTAGGACCGGGCACTAAAATACTCAAGAATAAAAATTCCTGTTGCATACACATATCTGGAGGTAGATTATATAGTGTCACTATTACCGGCCACAAAGAATACTGCCTACCAGACATACCAAATGGACTAAACCTGTCAGTGCGTAGACCAAGATAAACATTCCTACTCTCTCTTGCAAAGTCTGAATGTACCGTGTTAAATTGTTGTCAAGCTTTCGCATCTGATGGATGTGTGACCTCACCTTCTATACGTGAATGATCAGCATGCCATCTCATTGATGCAGATGTCCTTTCTAAATGATATAGTCGTTTAAGCCTATCCGTTATTGGAAGATACCACATACATTGGTACGGGATCTTCGTTCGTCCTGTACTTGGTCTGTATCTTGGCTTTCCACAAAATCGACATTCCTACAATTGATCATCTTCTTTCCAGAATATCATGCCATTATCAATGCAAATATCTATCATCTCTGAAGGCAACCCAAGACTCTATACCAACTTTTGTATCTCATAATATGACTCAGGAGCTAAATTATCCTTTGGCAATATCTCGTTAATTAATTCAGCCCATGAATCCATGCAAACCTCAGATAAGTTGTTATTTGTTTTAATGTTCATCATTCTAGATACAAGTGATAATCTAGACATTTCTTCTCTACATCCATCGTAGGTTGGTTGATTTGTAGCATCTAACATATCATAAATTGTCTAGCATCTAAACTAGGCTCCTCAGGGTTATCGGAGAATGTTGTCGTTTAATGAAATGCATCATGGACCATATCGTGAAAACTATTATGATTTGGTTGACTATAATCAAACTGCTAATGCTCAAAATTAATATGAGGTTCCTCTTCATGTTGGAAACTTGTATTACTAGACGATGCATTCACCATATTTTCTTCACTAAGCCAAAACCAAACATAATAATTTGGCATGAACCCTCTATTATATAAATGCTTTCCGACGGTTTTGACAGAAAAATATCGACCATTTTTACACTTTCGACATGGACAAGATACCAGTTTCTTGCTTTAGTAGCATTTGATTTATGGTTATCATGAATTCTTCTAGCCCATCTACAAACTCATGTGTCATCGATCCATCAGAATCTTTGTGCTAATACATCCACTCCCGCCGAATATAAATCTCGTGAGACGACATATTATATATAATTCCAAGATTAAAAAATACAAAACTTTTGAAGAAAATATTTGAAGAAGACTGTTTAATTTTGAAGAGAGAATATGTTGTTCCTTATCCATTTACTCATCACAACGTCGATTTATATACACATACAAATATGTTTGCAAGGTTTTTGCATGGTATTTTAGCGATGAAATTGCGAGGAAGGCAAACTAGGTGGCACAATATTAAAACGTTTCTCACCTACCACTATAAATTCGTCTCAAATGCGTCGCAACTTTGCATCGAACCCATCCATGCAAATTCAACGCTCATTTGCATAGCTTTTGGGATGAATTCACGAGTTCCACTCTAATTCGTCCTAGTTACACGCAGTTAGACATCAAAGTTGCGACGACTAATTTCCACGCAAAGTAGCGACGAAATAGCATCGAATGTTAGTTTGACGCTATTTCCACGCTCATTATGCGCTATATAGCGACACATATTGTTCCTCCCAATATTTCCACACAAATCACATGTTTTCTTGTAGTGTTTCTTTTTATTCTTCCGAACTAAACCGGCTATGAGTCCGCTTCTTAAACCACTCCTCGAGGAAGTCCGAAGAAAGGCATCGCAAGGAGGCGAAGCTCAAGGAGGGTCTTCCCGAGATGGTGGAGCTCGAGGGGAACCATGGCAAGGAGTTGGCCTCGTAGCAAACATTTAACAGGAACTATCGAGGCTACCGTCGTCAACCAGCATGGTCTTGCATTAATCCTTTTCATCTACGAGACTTTCCAAGTTGTGCATCTTTTCCCTATAGAGGGTAGATATCGGGTCAGATATCACTTTGTCTCTTACTTTCCTCGCCCGAGAAGAGAGGCCTTTGACTAATGCAGGAGGAGGTAGGGAATGAAGCTTCCCAAGGGGCCTCATTCTGGCAAGGCGACTGGCTTCGTGGATACGGTCGATGGTGAATGAGTTCCAGAAGGTCTCACCTTCGATGACAATCTTGAAAAATTCAGCAAATTCCTTAGTCATAGGGGGATGAGCCTGAATTGCTGCAAAAAAAAGGGAAAGAGTTTCTAAGTGAAGGATCGAACTCAAGGTAAGAACAAGCAACTGCGATAAACTCTAATCTACCAATTTTCAATGACCACTTGGTCGGAAGAGTGTTCGATGAACCGTTGATTGTGGTTGGGGTCATCTTCACTAGAAACCAGTGAGGAAGCCAATTGTCATCTTGGTTTGGTAGGTAAGAAATCAGCATTCTCTCCCGGTTGGGATAACCAGCGAAAGTACTCAAAGTCTTCGGTGAAACTCGATCCAGGATGAGCTCCAAAGGTTTTGGTACACCAATAATGTAGCATGCCTCCATTGCCACGATGAGGATCCCCATAATTATTCGGAGTAAATTGGGGGAGAGCTAAGGAAGGGCGATTTTTCGAGTTTTGAGGAACCAAACCATGACCTCCAGGAGCGGGAAGACAGGCCACATTCTATGAGATAAATCTTGTAGACATAGAAATATCCGGCTTGATGGAGACTATGCCAGCTACAAGATGTATGGATGCACCTATATATTTTGAATCTAGACTTTAGGTTTAGGTTAGCCGTTCACAGATAAATCACAAGATCAAAAGCAAAAAAGCTTGTTAGGGTTCTTGGTGAGTGAACAGAGAGTGAATCACAGTTATTTTTGTGTCAGCGAGTTGAATAGTTAGGAATTGGTCGGTGACCAGTCGTGTTGAATGCGTGTAAATCTTCTTAAACATAGTTGTAAGGATTGTTTTAGTGGTTCCTAATAAAGAACATAGGTTCGTCTCAACTGTGTTTACATTCTAGATTAGTTTAGGGTGTGACTGGTATGGTTGTTAGTTCTTTTTACAACTCTTATCTTTTCTAAGTCACAAATCATATATATATAAATAAGGTTTGACTCTCTCTTTATTGGTCTATTTGGTAATTTACATTTGCAAAAAAAAATATAATAATATTTATCTCTAACTAAACCACAAATACAACACATTTATGCATATACAGTAATCTACCATTTAATACCAAATTGTAACCATCATACAAATTATGTATTAATTATATATTTTTCCACTCAATGTCATTTAAACACACGATAAATTCAAATTGTAACTCCTATAATTTAATTATTATTAAAATGTAACTTCCATCACTTTCCATTCTATAAAGAATAATTCTCACATATTCTTCCACCATATCTCTAATCCTAAATACTTTCTTTGTTTTTATGTTGTTGCATGGGTTGAAAAATCAATTGAGGCATCATTGTACAAGTTTGATTCTAAATTTTGTTTTCAGCTTCAGGTGGGGAAGGAGCCAGGGTAGAAGACTGATCTGTCTCATGAACTGGAAAGGAATTTGGTGACAAGGATGGGGTCCGTGGCAACTCTGAAGTTGTAGGAGGAGAGGATCGTGAAGTCGAATGAGGAGAGGACCGTGAAGTCGTAGCAGCAGTAGACCGTCCTCCATTACTCCTATATTGTCTATAATGACCCCTTCCCTCCATCTACAATTAGAAAACACCAATAACTATCAAATAGTATCTATTATATGTATCCAAAATCAATATTGCAAAAGGTACAATCGAGTAATAATGAAACAAGGCATTGAAACCAAAGTAATTAAACAAGAACGAAAGTGAAAGCAAATAAATTGGAACATGCCATTGAAACAAAGCAATCAAATCTCTGATCAGCTCAAAGCCTTTACTTGTACCATGAGTGAATGAAACAACTCATAGAACAAAGCAATAAAATCACCTAGGTAGTAAATTTTGTATATAAGATTCAGGAAATAGACATGAAAGAGATATGAAACAACAACACAAAGAAAAAGAAGGTTATACATAAAGCAGAGAACCATCGACTTACAATCTAAAACAGTAACAAAAGAAGAAGCATCATGTTACGACATTAACATAAGTCTGAATCAATCACGAAAAAAACATATTACAAACAAACGATTGACCACCAAAGAAGCATCAAAAGAACATAAATTTCCATCTCTAACTACATAACATCAGCGATTACAAACCCTAAGTACCGATTAGGCCAAATCGAGAATAAAATTTCAGTTTAAAAACCCTCAAAAACAATTCAATACACGATTGATAGAAGTAAATATAAAACAAAATCCATGTGAAGAAACAAGCTTTAGATTAGTCTTTTTACAAGGATCAGTAGGGAGTAATCGAGGAGTGGAGAATTGGGGACGAAGATAGTGAGGAGGAATTGAGAATTTGAGACCCAAAGAGAGAAGAAGATTCAAAAGAACAAAAAATTTAGAGAAGTAGATTCAAAAGAACAAAGAAATTGAGAAGAAGTTATCCCCAAAGAGAGATGATGAGGGCGTATGGGAATCGAAGAGACAAAGAAATAAGAGGAGGAAGTGGAGAAGTTTCTTGAACATATTAATTTTTAGCCTCGCCGATTCCTCGCAAACGTGACGCCAATATTTCCCCAAAATTTTGGCCAACTATTTAGCGCATGTTTTCCCGCAATTTTATTGCGACACGCCGACGCTAATTCGTCGCACTTAAAAAAACTACGAATTCCCAAAAAATCGTCGCAATATTCATCCCATTGTTTGAATTTTTTAAAACAAATTTTTTGAAAATTTGCGAGGAATTTACTGGGGTTCGAAGCTAAGTCGTTGCAATATCCTCGGAAACTATAATAAGATGTGGTTTAAATGGAGATTTACTTATTGATATTGATCAAACTATTATTTATACTATAGTATATCTCATAATGAATGGTTTTAGTAAAAAAAAAATCAAAGAAAATTTATGTATTTGAGTTCTAAGTACTAGATAACATATATGTGAATAAGGAACATATTCTTATTCAAGATCATTTTTGAAAGAAAAAAATTCAAACTTAATTATTCATAATATCAAGATACAAACATATTAATCCTCACATTCTTCATCATCAGAACAACTATCATTTAATTCCGAATTCTCATCAAACTCATCATAGACTTCATCTTCGACTTTAGAATAATCACCAGCTTCTTCTAGTTGTCGATTGTTCTGGTCAATAAGTATGATGCTTTCTACTGTATGTTCTGGAACATGGATATCTCCTTGTGTGTTTTGTAATGGTACTTCATCAGAGACTCCAACAATACGTCCTCTAGGTGAAATTTGAATGACAGATAACCATGATAACCCAGTTTGCCGAATCTTTGGATATGGAATGAAATTGACTTGTTGAGCTTGAGCGGCAAGGATGAAAGGTTCAAATCTTCGATACCTTCGAGATGCATTGACATCAACAACGCCGAGATTGTTTCTCCTCACACCGCGGCCGATAACAAGATCGTACCAATCACATTTGAATAATATGCATTTCAAATTAACCAACCCAGGATATTGTACTTCTATGATTTCATGCAGCACTCCCTAACAACATGTTTCACCACTAACTTAAATACCAAAGTTTGTTGTTGTCCGATTCTGACCATGAGCTTTCACATGAAAAGCATATCCACAGGTGAAGTATATGGGTGCAGTTGTAATCCGCGCGATAGGGCCTTGCATCAACTCGTAAAACCAAACAGGATATGTCTCTGTCCCATAATGTACATGTAGAAGACAAAATGACTAATTAGACTAAAAATATATCACATAAAATAACTAATAAAAAATATTCGACGATATATAGATAAGTTATTCAACATATTGTTTTAACCATCCTGCGAAGTCTTTGTCTTTTAGCTTCTCTATTTCTTTCTCAGATATATCGGAAAATGTTTCTTTCACTTGTGTTATGATAATACTACAAACATAATACATAAGGAACTAGTTAGCAATGATACTATATATACATAATTTAAATTTTAATAAAATAAATTATATTATATGCATGCTAGTTTAATTTTGTACCAAAGAATACCTTTCAAATGGTTGAACGTATTCACAGTTGCGAAGAATATATGTGTGTGCACTTTGACGATCTTCATCATATAACCACCAAAACTTCTTTAAGTTGTCCACTAAGTCTTCCAATTTGTACGAATATATCAGGAATACCTGAAACAGGATATACAGGTGCCACGCCACCATCATCATACCGTTTTGGGACCTTTATCCGAGTTTGAACTGCAAGGAAAAATGAGAAGTTTCTTCGATTAAACTCCCAGCAACAATCGAGCCTTCAACTCTCGCAAGGTTTTTAGCTTTTCCTTTCAGATGTTTCATGATTCTTTCGACTGGGTACTGAAAGACCCCGATCCGGACTGCCTAAGTCCGGAGAGGTTCTCTCCAATCAAATCACTAAGTGATCCAATCCTTAGTCAAATTTTAGGGCCATTTCCTTAAGACAATTCGTTTTACGATATGCAATATTAGAATAAACAAAGAATCGGATACTTTATTAGATAATTAAAAGGATTCGATACAACTTATGAGTTTGCATATAAGCTATTACAAGTCATATAATCGATCCTATTCTACCCGATTCATCACCACCCATCTTTCCGGCCTTGAGTCTCTCACGCCTAGGCCAAGTCCTTCCCACTATCACCATCCTTTCCTAAAAGTCAAAGAGGCATAAGTATCCGTTTTACTTATTATATATGCAAGTCCATGCAATGCTCTCTAAGCCTTTTAACCACCCGGAACGAAGAACAGATCGGAGAGTGGAAGTATGCGTATCAGTTCGGCCGATTCACGGTAGATCTTAACAGATCCGCCGATCCTCCGCCGAGCCGCATCCCCATTTCAACCGATCCACCATCCGAACCAAGTTTATGCACAATATGAATGATCCCCCGATACTACAATGTCACCCTAATCATTCCAGACTTCCTTCTAAGTCACCGGGACAATCCCTAGGCTAGATCATACGTATCATAACTCCTTAGGTTCGGACACAAGGTCTAGATCCATCTCACCTTTGATCACACCGATCGTAACTCTCTCTTAAGTGTTTTATGATATATCACGGATTTTACCAATTTTAGCCGTGATATATGTATTGTTTTTAGAGTCTTTTTGTTCTTTCTAGTGTCTTTTTGAGTATTTTCAGGTTTATACACGTTCGGGACCAATTTGGAGATTTTGGATCATTCTAGAGCAAAACCGAGAAGTTATGCTGCGCGAGCAATCCGGAGACAAAAATATGTGTAGGTGTCGATCGACACCACCCCTGGTGTCGATCGACACCAAGATCTGACGACAATTCAATTTCGCGAGTTTTTGAAGTTATGAAGATTTGCATAAGCGCCCCAGAACTTTTCCCTATTTTCAAAGAAGTTTCTGCACGTTTTTAAGAACATATATATATATATATATATATATATAGATTTTTAGGGTTTTGTTTTAGAGACATCTCTTAATTCTGATTCTACTGTATTCTTGGTAGCTTGAACCCTTTGGGAGATAACTGGAGAGAGCTCCTCTAGAGAAGATCTTTCTTAACTCTATTCTCTTCTTTATTTTATTAATGCAATTCTATTCAATCATGTTGTTTGTTTCATTCTCCATGTCTGAGTAGTTTACTTGTTAGGTTTAGGGATTCTCATTAGGAATTTAGATGAATTAGTAGATTGATAACCTGTTAGGATAAAATCTATAGAGTTCTTCACTTTTGATTGTTCTTAATGCTAATTCTAGCTTGATCACCTAGAATTTGATCATAGGATAATAGGTAGATTCGAGAGGTCATCTATTACTGGAACTATCTTAGGTGAGCAGAGATTTCTATATTCATATGAGAGGTGGTCTAGGAATATCTGTGAACATATCAAACCTATTATTAATGCTAGTCTAATTCGAGGAGTTACATTCAAGAGGTGGAACTTCCTGATATTAGGTTTAGTTAGTCAATTCATACGAGAGGTGGTTGGCTATACATTAGTGCTTTGAGTTCTAGAACGGTTTGTTAATAATCCTAATTAATTTCCTAGATCTACTATTTATTTATTTCCTGAGAAATCCCTGAGCCTGGCGTTTTCCTTATCTGAATTTCCAACCGATTTTAATTGCTTTCTTGTCTTTTAATTTACTTAATTTCTTGTTTAGCTTAATTCGAAACCTGTTAGTCTATTGTGTGAATACGAGAGCTTTGTGGAATTCGACCCTAAAGTGCTACACACGATCTCTTATTTGAGAGAGTAGTCTTAGGTCTTAATTTGACTCACATCAAATTTGGCGCCGTTGCCAAAGTTCTCTTTGCTTCACCATTAGATTAGGTGTAGAATTTAGTCTAAGCTTTTATTTTCTTTTGTTACTCACGTGATTTTCTTTCTTTGGTTTCTTGTGTTTCAGGAATTCAATCACAACAATGATGGACGATTTTGACGAGAGTGTCGACCGACACCACACGGGTAACAGGCCAACGACATTTTCTGATTACAACAGACCCGCTCTCTTCTACTCCAATCGATCAGCGATCAGACCGCCTCAACCTGCACGAGCTGATTTTGCGTTCAAACCATGGTATTATGATCTCGTTTCTAAGAACCAGTTCGATGGTTTAGAAGGTCAATTGCCTTTTGATCACATCGAAAAATTCGAAGACATGGTTTCAAGCATCAAAGCAGAAGGCATTCCAGCTGACTACTTGCTCTGCAAACTTTTTCCATACTCTCTTAGAGAAAGAGGAATTATCTGGCTTAGACAATTGCGACCAGTATCTCTAAATACTTGGCAGGAAGTAAAGGATGCATTCTTAGTCCACTTCTATGATGAACCACTGTCCGAAGAAGCGAGATTGCAGATATCTTCGTTCTCTCAAGGTCGTACAGAGTCTTTCAAGGCAGCTTGGTTAAGATTCGGAGCGTATCAGAGAAATTGTCCGCATCATGGGTTCAGTGAAGTTCGTCTACTTGGCATATTCTTCAAGGGCATTGACTATCGTTACCAAGTCATACTCGATGGAGCAAGCAATGGAAATTTTACAACGAGGACACCTAGCGAAGCAACAAATCTTATCAAGAATTCTGCTTCCAGCTATGGCATCAGAGGCATTGATAACGAGAGAAGACAGCTCGCCGCAAAGGTATACTCCAAGCAACTGGAACAGTCCGTGAATCAATCCGTCAGCACTTCACTCCAGACCATCGCGCTTCCCACCCTCAACGCCACCCTAACTCCACCATCTACACGCAAGATAGAAGCAATGCTCGAAGCTATTTATAACCGTAATATTGAGCTGGAAACCAAGTTGGCAAATTTGTATGTTCAGTTACGGAGTGGAAATCAACAAAAGTTTTCAGAGACGGCCCTCATGACTGTTTGTCATGCTGTTTTAATGGAGAGTACAGATACGTTGGTGACGGTTGAGGAAAGCGAAGCTGATTTTGTGGTTGCAGAGGCAGTGTCGACCGACACCAATTTGTATCGACCGACACTAGTACAGAAATCCGAGAAATTTAGCTGTGACGAAGCAAAATCGACCTGGTTTGACACTGATTTACATGATCATTTGACACGTAGTCTTAGTGTCGACCGACACCACCTGGGTGTCGATCAACACCCCTCCGAAACAGAAGCAGAATCGACGTTTGACGGAATAGAATCGAGCGAGCTCGACACAGAAGAGTCGACGCCAGACAGTAGTGTCGACCGACACTCACCTAGTGTCGATCGACACTGGACGCGAACTGCACCAATCAGACTTGAGTTTCCACCTGTTGCTGAACAAGTCTACACGCCTCAAGTTCCTTGTCCAATACCTCGACGGTATAAGAAGGAGATCCAGCAGGAACGTTGCAAGGATATCATGGATAAGATTCTACCTGAGTTACCTCCGGTTGATATAGAGAAGTTGCCACCACCGCTTCAAAGTGCTATTATACTATATGAAGCTCCACAGAAGCAGAAGGACAAGAAGAAGACAGTGGTAATCTCGGAGCAGGTCAATGTTATGATTCAGAGTAGGATTCCAGAGAAGCTACCCGTTCTAGAAAGCTTTGTACTCGATTGCTACATATCTACAGGAAGGTTTCCTCGCTCTCTTTGTGATCTTGGCTCTTGCATCAACTTGATGCCCCATTCTGTTGCTGTGAGATTGGGGATCACTGCTTACAGGCCTACCAAGATCACTCTTCTCTTAGCTGATCGATCGAAGAGAATCCCTGAAGGTGTCTTAGAAGATGTTCCAGTGCAAATTGGAGAATGCTTGATTCACACCAACTTCGTGGTTTTGGAATATGAGGAAGAACCTCCAGACCCTCTTATTTTGGGGAGATCGTTATTAGCTACTGTTGGTGCTCAGATTGACGTGAAAAAAGGCCAAATTTTTCTACATGTGTGTGACGTGGTTATGAATTTCGATATGGACAAGCTGAGGAAGCCACCCACCATTGATGGTCAAGCATTTTCTGTAGAGACCTCCACAGACATTATTGTTGAGTATGTTAAGGAATTGGATCTTGTTGAGCACGTGACTTTGAAAGCTGCTAAGCTTGAGGATTGGAGTGGTGACCATCTCTTCAGCACTTGGCTCCATGATGAGGTACAGATCAGTGATACGTTGCTACAGGATGATGTTTTTATGATGGAGACACAAATTGCCCAGCTAAGTTGCAGAAACAGTGCAGAAATCCAAGCTGCAGGCTTAGTGTCGATCGACACCACCAGGGTGTCGGTCGATACCAGACTCGACGAGACTGACGATTGTCGACCACACCATCTCGAAGTCGACACGACGAGTCGACACAATGCACTGGTGTCGATCGACACCACTACCAGTGTCGGTCGACACCCCAGACGAGCTGAATCAAATTTGTCCGTCAAAGCTGTTTTACGAGCTGAAATCATGGCTGCAAGTCCGGGAACTGTCGCCACTGCACCTCTCCCACTCCGTCCTCCTCCTAACAGTTAAGGTACTCGCGTTTTCCACTTAAACCTCCAAATTTCATCAATTAGACTTTTAAATTTTTCAAGACTGTTTCACGGTTAAGCAAGCCACGAGTTTCTCGTCGAGCGCTTGTTTCTTCTTTTGATGATTGTGTAGGAAAACGGAGTAGACCACCCATACCTAAGCCCCGCCTTGCTGACATTCCTCACTTCCTTGGTACATCTCATGCACCAACTGCTTATATACCTCCATGGATGATGAGACGTTTTTCCAGAAAGTATTTACTGCCACCATCTGATCCACCTGATGCCTGAATCCCGACATAGTCAAGCTAATGACTGAAAATAAGCCCTTAGTGGGAGGCAACCCACAGGTAAGTTTTTCTTTTCTTTTCTTTTACTTTATTTTTATGTTTATTTCTTTTTTTCGCCTACTCCGGATTTGAATGCCACTGGGGACAGTGTCGTTTAAGTCTGGGGGAGGCAGTTACTAATTATGTTTTTCTTCTTTTTGAGTCTTATTTTTCTTTTCTTTTGAGTCGTTTTATTGAGTCAAAATTTTGTTGAAAATTATGATCTTTTTCTCTAGAATATTGCCTGGTTAGTTTAATGTTGCAGATTCAAATCAATCCGACTAATGGAAAATCCAGAGAGTTAATCGATAGACCAGAGGACATCCACGTTTCCAACACAATCCGCTAAAGCCTGAGCAAAGTTTATGCTCTTCACCTCGTTAATACGGTTAGTATTCTCAGAACTTGACTCCTCATTCAAACCTGATAAATGAGACCTATGTAGAAAAAGAATGATATTTTTCTCCCTTATACATAAAAAAAAAATTGAGATGATTTTCTTTTGGAGTAAAGAGATAGGAAAATTTTCGGTGATCTCATTATTTTACTTCAAGAGGAATGATCACACGAAGGTTGGAAGCGAGGTTAGGAACATTTCCGATGATACCATTATTAACTAACACCTTTATTAAAAAAAAAAAAATGTATTCGAAAAAGAATAAGTCTGGGGGAGAGAAAGAATACCAAAATATGTTGAAATGCTTGATTTATCATGGTATAGTACGGGAATGAGTCTAGAAGGTTTTTGAGTACTGATTTTATTGATGAGATTTATGCAATGAGGGCTATAGGATATAGTTGTGGAATTTGGTTTGGAATTTGGAATGTTGAGAATGCTTGCGGAGAATTACATGGTGGTTAGGATTTGATGCGATCTGCTAGGCATTTGGATTTGGTTTGAATGATCAAGTTAATAGGCTAGAGAAATTGGGAGTTTCTATGTTTTCAAACTTCTTCCACGGGTTCGGTTTTTGTGTTTTGCTTGAGGGCAAGCAAAAGCTAAGTCTGGGGGAGTTGATATATCACGGATTTTACCGATTTTAGCCGTGATATATGTATTGTTTTTAGAGTCTTTTTGTTGTTTCTAGTGTCTTTTTGAGTATTTTCAGGTTTATACACGTTCGGGACCAATTTGGAGATTTTGAATCATTCTAGAGCAAAACCGAGAAGTTATGCTGCGCGAGCAATCCGGACACGAAAATACGTGTAGGTGTCGATCGACACCACCCCTGGTGTCGGTCGACACCAAGATCTGACGGCAATTCAATTTCGCGAGTTTTTGAAGTTATGAAGATTTGCAGAATCGCCCCAGAACTTTTCCCTATTTTCAAAGAAGTTCCTGCACATTTTTAAGAACATATATATATATATATATATATATATATATATATATAGGATTTTGTTTTAGAGACATCTCTTAATTTTGATTCTACTGTATTCTGGGGAGCTTGAACCCTTTGGGAGATAATTGGAGAGAGCTCCTCCAGAGAAGATCTTTCTTAACTATATTCTCTTCTTTATTTTATTAATGCAATTCTATTCAATCATGTTGTTTGTTTTATTCTCCATGTATGAGTAGTTTGCTTGTTAGATTTAGGGATTCTCATTAGGGATTTAGATGAATTAGTAGATTGATAACCTGTTAGGATAAAATCTATAGAGTTCTTCACTTTTGATTGTTCTTAATGCTAATTCTAGCTTGATCACCTAGAATTTGATCATAGGATAATAGGTAGATTTGAGAGGTCATCTATTACTGGAACTATCTTAGGTGAGCAGAGATTTCTAGATTCATACTAGAGGTAGTCTAGGAATATCTGTGAACATATCAAACCTATTATTTAGTCTAATTCGAGGAGTTTACATTCGAGAGGTGGAACTTCCTGATATTAGGTTTAGTTAGTCAATTCATACGAGAGGTGGTCTGCTATACATTAGTGCTTTGAGTTCTAGAACGATTCGTTAATGATAGTATGATTTTAACTAGTTCTCAATTTCTTAAAGTACTATCATGTCATTGCAGTATTTAAGGTGTCAATCCAAATGGGTGTGATGCTAGCAATCAAGATTCAATCAGATTTCACAGAGTCAAGCCAAGTAGTAACAAGTTTTGTAGTTTATAACAATCCTAAGTGATCATGCAAAAACAGAAATTCTAACAGAAACAGCTAATATACTCGACCAACACAGTCTGATGCCAAGCACTGGATGTGGTCGAGTATCAGGTCGAGTAACAAACAGAAACTGCAACAAATGTACTCTACCACACAGTCCGTTTGCCAGACACTGGATGTGGTCGAGTAACAGGTCGAGTACCAAACACAAACTGCAACAAATGTACTCTACCACACAGTCCGTTTCCAAACTGGTGGGTGTGGTCGAGTACTTCAAGTGAAATAGGGTAGAAATGCAAAAACTAAGCAACAGGTAACAAGATTAAGCAATCAATAGCAATGTAAACAAAGAAATCAATTGGAAGAGAAATTCTCGAGGATGGGGTGATCGAGTAGTGAAGTCTCCTTAATCTAACAGGTGGTTAACATGCTCAACAAACTATCCCTAGATAACAAGTTCAATCACCAAATCAAAGTGCTACCGCAACAAAGATCCTCAAGCTAAACTAGTCCCAGACTCAATCACCATTGACGAGAGCTAACCTAACAGGCATTACGAATCAACAAGTTAAAGCCAAAACGCTCCCTGTAACCAACACCTTGGTACAGAGCCACGAATCTCTGGAATTAGTGGTTCAGACATTTCATCGAACACCTTTTGGGTGCAGAAATGTCTGGGCTCAGATTCCAGTTGATCAGAAAGCAATCAGCATTAAGAACAACTAATCAAGACTTGCTCTGGTCATGACGTGGTCGAGTGTCTGCTCCATCCTCTTCTCTTCCTTATGCTCAAGTGTCTGGTTGAGTGCGGATTTAAGAAGCCTCTGAAGCTGCGATCGAATGGTGGGTCGAGTGTGAGGTCGAGTGTGAGGTCGAGTAGTCTTGGCTGCGGATACTCGACCTTGCTATCGAGTGATGGGTCGAGTGTTTTGAGGAAGACTTGGCTGAGGTACTCGACCACGAGGTCGAGTGTGGTGAACTGCAGTGTGAGGTCGAGTATCTGATGGAGTCATGGCTAAGGATACTTGACCTCGTGGTCGAGTATATTGCTTGATTCCAGCTAGCTTCTTCCAATTTGCTCACCAACAGCTCCAAATCACCTGAAAACAACTCAAGAATGCAACATGTATGCAGAACTATCCTAAACATGCAAAGTATAGACAAATGATGAAGAATGATATGAAACAGTGATGAAATGATGCTAAAGTGACGACAAATGAATGCTCAAAACAAGTAAAATACAGACTTATCAGTTAATAATCCTAATTAATTTGCTAGATCTACTATTTATTTATTTCCTGAGAAATCTGTAGCGTCCCGTCCCGGACGTCTCGGCGTCCGGCGACCATTGACGCACACTCGTGCCTCTTCCCGGCCGAATCTCTATATTTTTCGAACCTCTATATCCTTCACCAACGGCCAATTCTCAAACGTCTAGCTTAATTAATAAGTTAGATTCGTTTACATACCTTGGCCAACATGCGGATTCGATTCCTCTTTGATCCGTCCATTGATCCTTCCCTTAGCCCTTTTTGTCATTTTATTCCATTCGTACAACGATTCTTAACCAATCGTGTATTGATGGACCAATCTCTATCGTTACTTAGCCATTCATCCAACCAACCCCACTGGTCTAAGTCCCAACAATAGAGATTGGGGATCGTACGTTTCCCTTGGTTCACGGTGGCCGAATCAAGCTCTTGGCTCATCGGTCCATCCGTCCTCCAAACGTACGCCCCTTCGGTTTCATGGTGGACGATCAAGCCCTCGGCTTAACGAACCATCTATGTTTCCGATCCGGTCGTTTATCACTACGACCGCCTACGGTTTATTAACCGTTTACCTGTCCGGTGCATGGTGGTCGGTAAAGCCTACGGCTTATCGATCCATTCATGCGATCCGAACAATATCATTATCACACCCAAGGGTCCGTGGATTCATTCATCGGATTATCGTAGGCTAGCCCATGAAATCATTCGTCCGTCGGCCATTGGTTTGCTCGCGGGTCCAACATCCGTTTTGTCCATCGGTTCTCACCGTAGACTTTCTCGTTGGTTATCCGTCGAGTCACCATTGGTCTTACCAATTTCCGATCGGTTTCACCAAGGCTGCGACGTTTGATTCATAAAGGCGGCCGCGATATTAGATCCTTACATGGTGAACCACGTCACTTACCCATTCTCGGTGCTTACTCCCTTTACCGGTGAGATTGCATCCATGGGCGACCCTTGGGTGTGTTCGGTTGCACTTATCCTCGTGCTTCCTCGAACACCTTTCCCTTATACGCCTTCCCGATTAACTTCCCGTTAACCATATCATTCTATCGGTGTATCTTTGGATTCCTCAATACTTCCGTATTGACAATCTAAGATTTGCCGATCCATTTCTTTTTCGTGTCCTTCCCTCGACGTTCTGATTTATAGAATGGACGATCCATCGATCCCATAATCGAGCTATCGATCCGAACAACCAATCAAGTCGTCAAACCCTCCGGTGGTTCCCATCGAATCCTCGATCATGTAATCCGCCATGTTCCCTCGACAAGATCTCCGATACGTACCGTCGGTCATCCCGCCGATCTGTACGATCGATCAATCCGCCGATATAAGCCTTGGGTCAAAGCATCGATTGTTCCGCATATACCATCCCATGGTCGAAATGTCGATTGCTCCGCCTGTCCAATTCCTTGATCAAATTATCGTTCCATCGATCCGATCCATCGATCGATACCACGATCCGATCATTCGGTCGACCCGACCATCTTACCCGATCCATCCCGTCTCTCCGACGAACGATCCATCTGTACCGATCCGTCTCTCCGACGATCGGTCCGATCAACCCATCCAAACATTTCCATCGAATTGTTGGATCGGGAGGTAGCATGCGCATCAGTTCGGTTGAGTCTCCGAGAATCTATTCCGATTCCGGAGATACTCGCCGAGCCGCACCCCCTTTCCGACCAACAACTTCGTGGTGTATTTTGGGACTGTTTTTGGGTTGTGATCGTGTTGTGATGGTGTGGGATCGTCATTGTGAATGCCTTGGGCGTCCTCCCTTATATAGGGGGCAAATGGGTGTGTTTCCGAAACATCACATCCGTTCGTTGCACCCTTCCGAAAGGTTGCGTCTTTCCGATCGTAACCGTTCGGACTTATCCACCCTTTGGCCAACGGTAACCGTTCGTCGGTAACCGCTTGACCTTACACCTCTTCATCCCGAGCTACCACAGTCCACCAGCTCGAGTGTCAGCTGACCGGACCACCCAGCTGGGTCAGTACTCGATCAGTTCACCGAGCTCGGTTGAGCTGCCGGTCAGCTCACCTAGCTGAGCTAGCTAGTCCTCCAGCTGGTTTAGCTCACCTAGCTGAGCTAGCTAGTTCATCCAGCTTGTCCAGCTCACTTAGCTGGATTAGCTCGGACAATTTCGTCCGTTCCTTTTCGGCTAAGTCTTTCGGTCCGTTTTCTCGGCCTTGACTATGCCATTCCCAACCTTTCCATGATCATTTCTCCATGATGACTAGATTATCCCGAAACCTGTAACGTCCGCGTCCCGCGATCCTAAAAGGGGCCGGTTTGTTTTAGGGAAAACTAGATCATGGTCGAGAAAGACTTATGAACAAGTTAACCCAAGGAAGGAATAGAACGTTTAAGTCATGAAAAGGGTAGATGACTTAGACGGTTTCAGAATAATCTAGTGATCATGGGGAAATGATCATGGTAAGATTGGAAATGGCGTAGTCAAGGCCGAGAAATGGACCGAAAGACTTAGCCGAAAAGAACGGACGAAACTGTCCGAGCTAATCCAGCTAGGTGAGCTGGATGAACTAGCTAGCTCAGCTAGGTGAGCTAAACCAGCTGGAGGACTAGCTAGCTCAGCTAGGTGAGCTGACCGGCAGCTCAACCGAGCTCGGTGAACTGATCGAGTACTAACCCAGCTGGATGGACCGGTCAGCTGACACTCGAGCTGGTGGACTGTGGTAGCTCGGGATGAAGAGGTGTAAGGTCGAGCGGTTACCTACGAACGGTTACCATTGGCCAAAGGGTGGATAAGACCGAACGGTTACGATCGGAAAGACGCAACCTTTCGGAAGGGTGCAACGAACGGATGTGATGTTTCGGAAACACACCCATTCGCCCCCTATATAAGGGAGGACGCCCAAGGCATTCAGAATCACGATCTCAACCCAAACAAGTCCTAAACACGCCACGAAGTTGTTGGTCGGAAAGGGGGTGCGGCTCGGCGAGTATCTCCGGAATCGGAATGGATTCTCGGAGCCTCGACCGAACTGATGCGCATGCTACCTCCCGATCCAACGGTTCGATGGAATGTTTGGATGGATTGATCGGACCGATCGTCGGAGAGACGGATCAAAACAGATGGATCGTTCGTCAGAGAGACGGGTCGGATCGGGTAAGATGGTCGGGTCGACCGAATGATCGGATCGTGGTATCGACCGATGGATCGGATCGATGGAACGACAATTTGATCAAGGAGTGGGATGGACGGAGAGTTCGACGATTCGATTGATGGTTCGGATCGATAGCTCGATTATGGGATCGATGGATCGTCCGTTCTATAAATCAGATCGTCGAGGGAAGGACACAAAAGGAAATGGATCGGCAAATCTCAGATTGTCAATACGGAAGTATTGACGTATCTAAAGATAGACCGATAGATGATATGGTTAACGGGAAGTTAATCGGGAAGGCGTATAAGGGAAAGTCCACGGTGAGAACCTGGGGACAAAACGGATGTTGGACCCGCGAGCAAACCAAAGGCTGACAGACGAATGATTTCATGGGCTAGTCTACGATAATCCGATGAGTGAATCCACGGACCTTTGGGTGTGATAATGATATGGTTCGGATCGCATGGATGGATCGATAAGCCGAAGGCTTTACCGACCACCATGGACCGGACGGGTAAACGGTTAATAAATCGTGGGCGGTCGTAGTGATAAACGACCGGATCGGAAACATGGATGGTTTGATAAGCCGAGGGCTTGATCGTCCACCATGAAACCGAAGGGGCGTACGTTTGGAGGACGGATGGACCAATGAGCCAAGGGCTTGATTTAGCCACCGTGAACCAAGAGAAACGTATGATCCCCAATCTCTATCGTGGGACTTAGACCAGTGGGGTTGGTTGGATGTATGGCTAAGTAACGATAGAGATTGGTCCATCAATACACGATTGGTTAAGAATCGTTATACGAATGGAATAAGGCGACGAGAGGGCTAAGAAAAGGATCAATAGACGGATTGAAGAGGAATCGAATCCGCATGTAGGCCAAGGTATGTAAACGCATCTAACTTATTAGTTAAGATAGACGTTTGGGAATTGGCCGTTGGATTAAGGATACAAAGAATATGCAATCGTTAGACTTAGAATGGTTAGCGAACAAATTGCATGACTTGGCCGAGTTAATGATCGATCTAAAGTCTAAGGGACAAAGATGATCAAACCGGTACAAGGGTTGGTTGGAATTAAACCAAGGGTAGAAAGACTTCCGCTGGGTACTAAGAAAGCGATTATAGAATTAAGTCTCGTAAAGGCAATTTCTACGTTAAATCGCGAAAAAAATATGGAGGTTCGGCCGGGAAGAGGCTCGAACGTGTGTCCATGGTCGCCGGACGCCGAGACGTCCGGGACGGGATGCTACAAGTTGGTATCAGAGCATGCTTGATCCTAGGATGGATAAGTGCTCGGGAAAAATGTCATGGTAAATGACTACTAAAGGTGTAACTTAAATGATTGAGTCCTCGGGGAACCGAATGATGAACTTGAACATTAGTGTTGGTGAGCCGGAAGAGAATTGAGGCAAGAACGCGATTACATGCTTGGAAACAAAGAGAGTTTGCCAAGATGAATTGGTTAAGCCAAGATGATTACCCAAGGGGCAAGAACTACACGTGTAGCTAGTGAATAATTATTCGGAAAGAGGGGCTGATTATAAAAGTTGAAAATGTTATGCTAAGTGTTTGGCGGATAAGGTGAATGGGATCGATGTACTTGAGGAAAGATTACCCAAGGCATGATCAGGCACCAAGATATGACCCTTATAGTCAAACGACTTAACATAACGGGGAAAAAGGTATTGATCTATTCGGAGAATGACCAAGATCAATAGAAATTAGATCTCGTCGGAATTTGACGAAGATCGGGAAAGACTTGATCTATTTGTTGAAAAGATCAAGGGGTATTGACCGAGTCCGGTAAAGGACCAAGGTCAGAAATTATTGACCGAGTCCGGTAAAGGACCAAGGTCGGGAATTATTGACCAAGTCCGAAAAGGACCAAGGTCGGGAATTATTGACCGAGTCCGGTAAGGGACCAAGGTCGGAAATTATAGACCGAGTCCGGTGGGGACCAAGGTCGGGAAAAGTGACCGAGTCCGTATAGGACCAAGGTTGGGAAATATTGACCGAGTCTTGTTTGGACCAAGGTCAAAAATTTGTTCTAGTCGGGATTGGACTAGGATGGGAAACATTTGATCGCGTTCGGGAATTGGAACAAGATCGAGAAAATAGATCGAGTCCGGTAAATGGACCAATATCGGGAAAATGGATCATGTCCGAGAGAGGACCAAGATCGGGAAACTTGATCAAACTCGGAAATAGATATTTGATCAAGTATGGAATCTAAAGTCTTGGGAAGACTAAAGATGGGAAAACGTTAAGGAGTAACGAAACTCTAACACCCGCCGAATTCGAGGACGAATTCATTTTAAGGGGGGTAGACTTGTAACGTCCGCGTCCCGCGATCCTAAAAGGGGCCGGTTTGTTTTAGGGAAAACTAGATCATGGTCGAGAAAGACTTATGAACAAGTTAACCCAAGGAAGGAATAGAACGTTTAAGTCATGAAAAGGGTAGATGACTTAGACGGTTTCAGAATAATCTAGTGATCATGGGGAAATGATCATGGTAAGATTGGAAATGGCGTAGTCAAGGCCGAGAAATGGACCGAAAGACTTAGCCGAAAAGAACGGACGAAACTGTCCGAGCTAATCCAGCTAGGTGAGCTGGATGAACTAGCTAGCTCAGCTAGGTGAGCTAAACCAGCTGGAGGACTAGCTAGCTCAGCTAGGTGAGCTGACCGGCAGCTCAACCGAGCTCGGTGAACTGATCGAGTACTGACCCAGCTGGGTGGACCGGTCAGCTGACACTCGAGCTGGTGGACTGTGGTAGCTCGGGATGAAGAGGTGTAAGGTCGAGCGGTTACCTACGAACGGTTACCGTTGGCCAAAGGGTGGATAAGACCGAACGGTTACGATCGGAAAGACGCAACCTTTCGGAAGGGTGCAACGAACGGATGTGATGTTTCGGAAACACACCCATTCGCCCCCTATATAAGGGAGGACGCCCAAGGCATTCAGAATCACGATCTCAACCCAAACAAGTCCTAAACACGCCACGAAGTTGTTGGTCGGAAAGGGGGTGCGGCTCGGCGAGTATCTCCGGAATCGGAATGGATTCTCGGAGCCTCGACCGAACTGATGCGCATGCTACCTCCCGATCCAACGGTTCGATGGAATGTTTGGATGGATTGATCGGACCGATCGTCGGAGAGACGGATCAAAACAGATGGATCGTTCGTCGGAGAGACGGGTCAGATCGGGTAAGATGGTCGGGTCGACCGAATGATCGGATCGTGGTATCGACCGATGGATCGGATCGATGGAACGACAATTTGATCAAGGAGTGGGATGGACGGAGAGTTCGACGATTCGATTGATGGTTCGGATCGATAGCTCGATTATGGGATCGATGGATCGTCCGTTCTATAAATCAGATCGTCGAGGGAAGGACACAAAAGGAAATGGATCGGCAAATCTCAGATTGTCAATACGGAAGTATTGACGTATCTAAAGATAGACCGATAGATGATATGGTTAACGGGAAGTTAATCGGGAAGGCGTATAAGGGAAAGTCCACGGTGAGAACCTGGGGACAAAACGGATGTTGGACCCGCGAGCAAACCAAAGGCCGACAGACGAATGATTTCATGGGCTAGTCTACGATAATCCGATGAGTGAATCCACGGACCCTTGGGTGTGATAATGATATGGTTCGGATCGCATGGATGGATCGATAAGCCGAAGGCTTTACCGACCACCATGGACCGGACGGGTAAACGGTTAATAAATCGTGGGCGGTCGTAGTGATAAACGACCGGATCGGAAACATGGATGGTTTGATAAGCCGAGAGCTTGATCGTCCACCATGAAACCGAAGGGGTGTACGTTTGGAGGACGGATGGACCAATGAGCCAAGGGCTTGATTTAGCCTTCGTGAACCAAGAGAAACGTACGATCCCCAATCTCTATCGTGGGACTTAGACCAGTGGGGTTGGTTGGATGTATGGCTAAGTAACGATAGAGATTGGTCCATCAATACACGATTGGTTAAGAATCGTTATACGAATGGAATAAGGCGACGAGAGGGCTAAGAAAAGGATCAATAGACGGATTGAAGAGGAATCGAATCCGCATGTAGGCCAAGGTATGTAAACGCATCTAACTTATTAGTTAAGATAGACGTTTGGGAATTGGCCGTTGGATTAAGGATACAAAGAATATGCAATCGTTAGACTTAGAATGGTTAGCGAACAAATTGCATGACTTGGCCGAGTTAATGATCGATCTAAAGTCTAAGGGACAAAGATGATCAAACCGGTACAAGGGTTGGTTGGAATTAAACCAAGGGTAGAAAGACTTCCGCTGAGTACTAAGAAAGCGATTATAGAATTAAGTCTCGTAAAGGCAATTTCTACGTTAAATCGCGAAAAAAATATGGAGGTTCGGCCGGGAAGAGGCTCGAACGTGTGTCCATGGTCGCCGGACGCCGAGACGTCCGGGACGGGATGCTACAAAACCGTCTAAGTCATCTACACTTTTCATGACTTAAACGTTTCTTTCGTTTCTTAGGTTAACTTATTCATTAGTCTTTCTCGACCATGATCTAGTTTTCCCTAAAACAAACCGGCCCCTTTTAGGATCGCGGGACGCAGACGTTACAAAATCCCTAAGCCTGATGTTTTCCTCATCTGAATTTACAACCGTTTTTAATTGCTTTCTTGTCTTTTAATTTACTTAATTTCTTGTTTAGCTTAATTCGAAACCTGTTAGTCTATTGTGTGAACACGAGAGCTTTGTGGAATTCGACCCTAAAGTGCTACACACGATCTCTTATTTGAGAGAGCAGTCTTAGGTCTTAATTTGACTGACATCATTTTCTCTCGAGATGTTCTCTGAGAGTTTTTGTATTTCTCTCTATATTTCTCCGTGTCCGAATTCGCCCCGAACTCCTTGTATTTATAGAGTTTCGTTCAGAAACCGTTTCTCCAACCGTTCGCTAGAAGGCGCCCATTTGATCCATACCCACCCGTTGGTAACCATCATCCGTAACCGCCCAACCGCTCTTCCGTAACCGCCCAACCGTCCTTTTGTAACCGCCCAACCATCCAACCGTCGGACAGTTATCCGATCTTAGCTGAGCTACCCGGCAGCTGGTCGAGCTAGCTGAGCTACTCGACAGTTACCCAAGCTTAGCTGAGTTACCCAACAGTACTTCGAGCTTAGTTGAGCTACACGAGCTGATGGGCAGCTCCTATCTAGACTTGTCCGAGTTTCTCCTCCTTTTCTCGGACCAAGTCTCATCGACGATCCTATTGAGGATCGCGGGTGTTACAAGTCTCCCCTCCCCCTTGAATGGATTCGTCCCCGAATCCGACTCAAGTTGATCTTTACCCATCTCTTTAAACCACTTAGAAAAATCAGCCTTCATTTTATTCTCGGTTTCCCAAGTAGTCTTTTCGCGGCCACCGCAATTCCATAACACCTTTATCATGTTAATCCTTTTCCACCTTGTTCCCTTCTCCATTCGATCAACGATCCGAATTGGGTTTGCTTCCACCGTTAAGTTCTCTTTTAATTCTGAAGGAACATCTTCTACTCGCTCCTCGTGTTCACTTAGGCATTTCCTTAATTGTGAAACATGGAAAACCTTGTGAAACGCATCTAACTTCGGCGGAAGTTTGAGTTTATACGCCACATCCCCCACTCGTTCGATCACCTTGTATGGGCCAACATACCTCGGACTCAACTTTTTCCTTGTTTAGAATCGTCCTTTCCCTTTATATGTTACGGCCTTAAGATACACCAAGTCTCCTACTTGGAATTCTAACTCCTTACAACGCTTATCCGCATAGCTTTTCTGCCGGTCTTGGGCTTCCTTTAGTTTGATCTTTAGGAACTTCATCTTTTCGGTGGTTTCATCCATAATCTTTGGACTGAACAACATGCGTTCGCCCACCGGTGTCCAACATAGCGGTGTCCTACATGCTCGGCCGTACAACGCCTCGTAAGGTGACATGCCAATACTAGCTTGATAGCTATTGCTATAGGCAAACTCCACCAACCTTAAGTACTTCTTCCAATTCCCACCCCAATCCAAGACACATGCACGCAACATGTCCTCAAGGGTTTGAATCGTTCGTTCGGATTGCCCATCCGTTTGCGGGTGGTACGTCGTACTTAGGTTCACCCTCGTTCCTAAGGCTTTTTGAAAAGCCTTCCAGAAATGCGATGTGAACCATGTATCACGATCCGATACAATGCTTATCGGCACTCCATATAATCGGACTATCTCGTCGATATACCTTGCGGCTATATCTTCGGCTCCATCCGTTTCGGAGATTGCTATAAAGTATGCGGATTTAGTCAATCTATCCACCACTACCCAAACCGCATTATGCTTAGACTTTATCCCCGTAGGCAACCCGGTAACAAAGTCCATCGTTACATGGTCCCATTTCCATTCGGGCATAGGTAAGCTTTGTACTAACCCACTTGGTACTTGATGTTCAAATTATTCTCTTGCTCTTTCAATTTACTTTTGCAAAACTGAAAAATAATATATATGGGACAATCGAAATTATAAATAGGAATTCTCAAAATATCCTCCAAAATTCTTTCAATTTTCAATATTCCATATAGGTTGAAAAAAATTGAATAAATATATATTTATTACATGTGTAACAACAACTCTAGTTTCGATTGTTTTCTGCTTTCGTTTTCTTGGTGTTGGTATTGGTTTAACTATGGATTGCTATTGGTTTTTCCGGTTTTACTGGGTGATATCCGGTGTTCACAAGTTCTACAAGAAGGCTTACTGGATCCTCTTAAGATTAATTGGACATTTTTAAAGCATTGGTCCTTGCTTGTTCTTTACCTTGTTTTTCTTTTTGTCGATCCTTGGACTTGGTTCTTTGCTAGTCTTTGTCTCCTAAAGTTTGTTACTTGTGGGCTTGTGTTTTCTTTGTTTGGGCTTTAGCCTCTTGTGATATCTTCGTTTTCACCACTTTGTATTATGGTTCTAATGAAATTTCAGATGGAAAAATATAGAAAGAGTAACACCAACACATTAGCATAATAAGATTTGGAGTACATGTATTTATCATTAGGTTGAAAAGGGAATCTGAGACCTGAGATGGTTAATGGTTCGATTGAGAGTTCTAAGAGCTTCAACATGAGGCTCTTCTTCTTGGATTGGTATGATTCTCACAAAACTTCCTTCTCCCACGTAATCTACCACTCCGTTTGCTGCCTCTAACCATCACGTACGCTTTCTCCTGTGAGCATGACCCATGTCGGTTTATGACTCCCAGAACATGTTAGGGACAGACGTTGAGCCTCGTATCATGTGCTTGTATGACCCTGGGAATATATGCGGGAGGGATTGAGGGAATCTTTGTACATCTGCCTCCATTACAACTGCTTTCTTTAAATCTTTGACGCATTTTGACATGTTCTTGATGGCTTTATCTACTATCATTTCATTCGTTGTTCCTATTAGCTCGCTCGCGTTGTACTGTTTTAACATTCAAACTGGTAAGTAAACTCTTCATCCACCATCATTCGCAAAAAAAAAAACTAAAACAAAAGAGAAAAGAGTTAACTAACACTTACGAAATCAGTTCTAACCACAGTCTGTTCTTCTTCCTTGTACGCGTCGTAAATGGAGTTTAGGTCAAAGAAAGTCCATCTGTATGAGTCTTCCAAGACTGAACATGCGTTTGAAGCATGCGGAATAGCGGCCTAGTGTGTGCTTCTGGATCAGATTCAAGCATATATATATATATATTCATGAGGAACTTATTTACCAAACAACATACCTTTCTATCAAGCTTGAGCTTCACATAGACGACATCTACGGATCTCAGATTCAAGACTCTTAGGAACTCCTCTCGCTTACACAACGCTGCACTAAACAAGGCTAACCCAAAGAATCAGTCTCACAACACAACAAACAGATGAAGGCAGAGCTAGGTAGGACTTTAAAAACGTTTGACCTCTTCTTGATGATTTCTTGGATCGTGGAGATTCTTCCAGCTAAAAGACGGCATCAGCCTCGTACTTATCTCGGCCGCAGACGACTTGAGTGACATAACCAGAGTCGTCATCGCTGAGGATGAAGTCAGTCACAGACTTATCTCTGAGGAATCTGCACCCTCTTTCTTTCAAAGAGTCAGTCCAGGGATTGAAGATCATCTCCCTCACCGTCCCTCGGGACCACACCATGTCAAAGTCTTTCTGATGAGAGAGGATGAGGTAATAGAAGAGCGCAAGCATAGCAGCCGTGTTGCACTGCTCAGGTGGAGCAAACAAACCCACCTGAAGCAATGGCCTTAGGATATTCCGGTACAGACTCTCTGAGCATCCAAACTGCTTGAACAATTCCCTTACAGTCACTATGCAAATTAAAAAAAAAACTTACATCATTATAGCTGAAGTTTTAAAATGAAACAGAGTCATCACAACCGAAGCTTTCAAATGAAACAGAGGTAGAACCCTTTTTTGTTTCTGGAAGTATCGGTTTATATATTAAAATGGAGCAAATTACACAGATGTGATACTGCACATGAAGCAACATGGCTTAGGTTAAGCAATTACACTAAACTAAAACAAATCATAAGATAACTGATAGAACTAATATTGAGCAATATGAGAGCTAGTAGAGGAAAGACTCATGGGTATGATTTGCAAGAGTTAGGACTCTGCATGCGCACCTGAATCATACTTCCTCCAAGCTGCATCCGTGTTATCATAATCGATAACTGCATAATGAAGAAGACTCCTGAGATTGGTTAGCTTGGCAAGATCGGTAAGATTAAGGAGAATTTATTCTTATTACAACCAGGCCCGGCCCGCCACCCATTTCTAAGAAACATGGGTATTGGGTCTCCATAAAATTTAAGCTTTTTAGTATCAAATTTAGGCCTCAAAAATATTTGTTATTGCAAATAATAGGCCTCATTTTTTTGAAATTTTCAGATTTAGTCTCAATTCTTAAATTTTATCTATTTGTTTTTGCAAAAATAGGCCCCAATTTTTTAAAATTTTAAGATTTGGTCTCAAGTTTTAATTTCTTCTAAAAACCCATCAAAAAAATTTGTTTTGTATTGGGCCTCAAAGTTCACAAGCCCGGTACTGATTACAACTTGCCTGCAGCCATTAGAGGAAGGGAAGATATCTTGTCTGCTAAGGAGAGCCGAGAAAACTGCGGAATTAACAATGGTAAGAAATGGGCTCATGAAGAATATTTGAGAGACATGGGAAATATTTGACTTACTTGAGAATAGTATAGAGTTCCTAGGGGAGTTGGCAGCTGAGGAAGATCTTGAAATACAGGAAACTCAACCTTAAACACATAAACATTTTTATCCTTATAGGTTTCTTGCTTCATAAGAAACAAAGAGGAAATGGATGAATACATGTAAATCTTCTCCAAGGTACTGAGCAGATCTTGTCCAGGTTGTGAAGAGTTTGAGTCCAAGTTGATCAACCAAGGAAAATACGTTTCGATTCGGATACCAGAACCCTTATTGCACACATCATATGTATCAATCGTATGAACGTAAAAAATAAAAGGTTATTAAATGTGTACCTTGGATGCCAACATCATCAAGACCATGGCCCTCGTCAAGAACTGTGACATCAAAGCCCTAACAAAATCTCTTAAGTAAATACTAAATGAGCAAATGAAGTTGAAGATGAGAATAACAAAGTAAAAGTGACCTGGTTACAAAGATGATGAGCGGGCACCAAGACCAGCCCAGCTAGAACCCACGACAACAACCTTCTTCTTATTATTTGAGGCGGCTCCTCCATCGACTTGGGCTCTGCTACATAGTTTTCTCCGACGCACGGGACCTAGTACTAGTATTGGATTCAGGATCCCACACCACAACATCTTTACTAGTCTTCGGTGTGTCCCTGTGTTTTTGAACTTGTGGGTGTATATGTAAATGATGTGTGTTGTAGTAATGCCACGGCCACAAACATAGACATCATAAACCAAATTTTGTATCTATTTTTTTTCCCTAAAATATGTTAGCATTCATTCTTCTAAATTATGCATATTTTCTCTAATACAGTATGCTTATTTTTCAATATTACTCATAGTTGAATAACACTTTTCTCACAAACAATAATAGAAAGAGAAAGATATGGACCACAAAATAAATGACATGCCAAAATCAAAATAAATATTATCCTCCCATTTGACATACTTATCACCAATTATCAAAGATTAAAAACAAAGATTGAAATTATTTAGGTAAGTACAAAAAAATGCCGATTTCTTTTGCTTCCACGCTTCTAATTGTGTATTGGACCCAAATTTATGTGTTTGACACAAGATAATCGTTAGTATAGGTCCATCTACCGTCCGCCGTTTCAATCTGACCGCTATCGTACAAGCCGTACAATATAGACTCAATCTAACGGTGGAAATAGAAAGATCATAAATCCCTCAAATCTAACAGTTACCTCAAGTTTTTTTTTTTTTTTCTCTTCTCTGGTGGAGACGAACAACAACAGAAGAAAGAAATGGCAACCGCAGCTCTCTCCGCCGCCCGACCCAACCGCCTTAGCTCAGCCTCCTCCGATGTTCCTCTCCACTCGCTTTATCTCCCTACCAAGCTCCAATTTCCTTCCCGGAAGACTCAGCTGTGGCGCTCCGCCGCGATTCTCTTACCCACACGGCGGCGATGCGCTGCGCCTAGAGCTAGTTCTCGCGCCGACGATTCTCCACCGTTTGATATGTCTGTGGAGACTGCGCTTAAGGTTCTCGGTGTCTCTGAAGGAGCTTCCTTCGACGAAATTCTTCGCGCCAAGAAATCGATCCTTGCTTCTCGTAAGGACGACCCCAACGCCATCTCTCAGGTGACTGTTTTCAATTTTCTAGGGTTTCTTTCACTCTCGAATCATTGTCCAATATTTCTCAATTTCAGCTTTCAGTATCAACAAATTCGCTAATTTCTAAATTTGGTTAGTTTTTTCCATTACTAGTATTGGAGTTTATCTTCGAATTCAGATGTATCTCTCTCCGATTTTAGTATTGCTAGGAACCATCACTAAAAACTCCATGAATCATGGAAATAGATAGTTTCTTGTTCTTGAGCCTCACTGTAATTTTGTCCCTTTCTCTCAGGCTGAGGCTGCATATGACATGCTACTGATGCAGAGCCTTAACCAACGCCGAGCAGGAAAAGTTGTAAGCAACAACATTCGCTACGCTGATGTTAAATCTAGTAACCCTTTGGGAACAAGTACTGTGTCTCAGTGGCTGAAGAATCCACCTGTCTCTGTTGATATGCCATCCACGAGCGATCTGGGAATACAAGCTGGAGTCTATGGAGCCATGATGGTTTTGACTTACGTGAACGGGAGTTCCTTAGAGTCTTCTGGGATGCCTTACGCTGGTGCTGATGTGCCCGGACTTATACTGGCTAGCAGCTTTGGAGCTTCCCTATACTTTATGACCAGAAAGAACGTCAAGCTAGGTAAATGATAACTTCCATCTTCTTCTGAGCTCACCACAAGCGGAAACCTCTGATGTTGTTATGTGTTTTGGTACAGGGAAAGCAGCTGCGTTAACAGCAGGAGGATTAGTGGCAGGTGCAGTGGTGGGATCAGCCATTGAGACCTGGCTGCATGTTGATGTGGTCCCGTTTCTGGGTCTCCACTCCCCAGCTGCAGTCGTTAGTGAATTCATAGTCTTCTCTCAGTTCTTGGTGTCTCTATGCTTACGGTAGAACTTTGTACATTGGCTTCTGCAAATTTGGCTCAACCTGTCACGCTGGTATATGTACTCCGTTTATATGCGTTTTGTACAGAACAATCAAAGTAAACAACTCCTAGACATCAGTCGTCATGCTCATAATCTATTCCTTGGAACTTTGAAGTTTCTGTTGCCTAAACCAAATCAAAGAACTAGCATGTGCTGGCTCACATACAATTAATCAGTACAGCTACCTACATATATAGACTAGTTACGGATTTTGGAAAAAATGTGGATCCCTTAAAATGGAATTAGGAGCCATGGGTAGTTTCTGTTGGCAAGGTAACCAGAGTGTTGTGTGGTGGCACCAGCCCCTCTAACTAACCAAAAGGCCCTCTGCACTTCTCACTTCCCTGCACTCCATTAACAACCTAGCTGTGTATTACATTCTCTTGTTGTATCCATTTGCACTTACTCTAGGAATGGTTGTAAGTGTTTATTTCCCTGTGTCTTCTCTCTCCCTAGATATTATTACCAGACCAGACACATAAAGACCAATTACAGAGAAGTCGGAGCCAACGAAGCAACTGTCCCAGAATTATCATCCTGCCTTGTGGGTTTTAAAGAAAGATAAATGACGGAAACTTAGGTTGTTTTCCAATAATTATTGTTTCCTGACATTGAATTTTCCCACCATATATTGTATCATTTACAGTTTATAAAGATACGAAAAAGGTAGTGGTCTTTACGGGTTCGATTGACGTTGAAAATACCTAATTATTGGGCAAGTGAATCTGCTCAGGCGATCGGAAAGCGTCATGTTTACCACTCCAGGAACGAAATTCGAAACAGGTTGAGTGGAAATTATCGAGTAAAAAGCTAACATGTGAAGCAACAAGTCATCTTACAGCAATTTCAGTGTTGATATTGACAACATATGATGATAAAGAAATGAGACTTCATCAATGCTCTGTAAAAGAGGTACAAAAAGCAACTAATAAGAGAGGGTCAGTTCAAACCGTACGATCCAACGATGTTGCTTACAGTTTGTGCAAAGGTTCTTGAGGTTATCTTTTTGCCAGGGACATGGAAAGGGTTTGAGACTGCATCAACGTAGGCAGCATGGAACTTCCTGAAGAACTGTAGAAAACACACAAAGAATGAAACTCTTGTTCACAGATTTGGTGCTAAGAAGAACTAACAAACACAAGTAGAAAAGAACCAACTGTTGCTTTGGTAAGGAACTATAGAACTAGTAAGTGGATAGAGAAAGAGAATGAAATGTCAAAGAAAAACCATAGTTTTGATGCCAAATTAAGTAGGATATTAGCAGGAGAAAGAAACTTACACTTCTCACATCGGTGTCTCTAACATCCAAATCAGTAGTGACCAATATAAATTTAACTTTGGTATTAGTCAAGTAACCATAGCTGCAGAATAAGAAGAAGACGCCATTAAAGGAGTATCCCCAACAACACAAAATCATCAGAGAGAGTGAAGGAATGCGCTTACACTTTGTAGTTCACAGTAGGATAGAGCAGGCCAAGAAAAGCCTCGTTCAGAGTTGTACCAGACTTTTTTGGATTGTTCACTGAATACAACAAAGACAAAACCACATTATCAGATAAAGAAATGCAGAGCAAAAACCAAAATCCTCAGAATTTGAAAGATTGGATTGGATAAAAGGACCTCGCTCTTCGATGACATCGAGAGAGCAATGAACAATGTGGTGGAGCTTGAGAGCATCGTCAGCTTCCGTGAAGCTTTGTATGTAAAGCGGATTGTTCTGTTATTTGAATCCATGGGAAATTCAAGTCAGAAACTGTAAAAGACCCAATGAAATCAGATCACAACATAAATCGGAATGCAGACCTGGTGGCCGACGACGGCGACGCAAACGATCATCTTCTCTCCTTTGCAGATCTCGAAATTGATAAAGTTCCGACGATCACTTCAGATTCCGAAAACAGTCAAGAGTCATCTTTTTATGGGCTGGGCTTTATTATCAATAACTATTGGGCTTATTTTAAGTCATCATGTACTAACTTTGATATTTTCATAACTGATCCTCGAATCCTTATTTCTTTACAAGGACATCCACTAATTTCCCAATTTATATAAGATGTCCCCAACAAGACACAAGCATTTGGTATCATGTGAAGAAAATGCATCAAGTTGTCAAAATGTAAGACAAAAAAATTGGCAATCTAAGCATTTTTTTCCTTATATGTTTCTGTCAGCAAATCCCAAATACAGAGACATCTTGTGAAGAAGAATCATGGAGACTGATAATGTAAAAGCCCATTTCAATATTGGTAATTCTAAATTCAGACCTTATTATAAGAGATGATCAACACTATAACCTCAAATATTTCATTCTCTTCCTATTAAGAAGCATTACATTCGAAATTACGAACAAACAAAAACGAATGGAACCGATACAGATGGTGAAAACAGAGACAGGACCCAAATGTGAATTCTAGAGAGAAAAGAGTCATTGGCCGGTTTTGAGGATCTTCCTCTGCCTAAGGAATCTAGCGATTGGAGGAGTCAACGCCATCGTGATCGGAACTCTGATCGGAAACAGCGCCTTATTGCACAAAACCGCCAACGCTAGGGCTCCGCCAGCCGATTTCGCAAGCTGTTTCGTCTTGTTATCGCTCGTACCCGAACCTTCCTCTTCAATCTTCAAATCGAGGCTAGGGTTAGGGTTTTCCTTGTTGGAGAACCAAGGGATTTGGTACTTCTCCAAGAGCGATTCGACATCCACGTTGTTCTTGATCGCGATGTAAAATCCACTAATTGAGACGCCGGAGACCGAGAAATGGACTCCAAGCGCGACTTTTCCGTACTTCTTCACAATCTCCTTGAGCCGAGTCGCCATCGAAATCGGAGATTTACGGAATCTTCCAGAAGCGAAAGCCGACGCACACCAGAAAATGATTTGATTCAACTTAGGGTTTATCTTTAATTAAACCCCTCTTGGGCCTCTTTTGGCCCATTTTAAAGCCCGTTAGCATTTTTAGAAACAATAGATGTCAACAATTGCGTCTATATATTGATTACTACTTGGAAAATAAGGTTCGTTATGAAAAACGTGTATGTTTATTTTTCTTAATAGTTTTGTCTTCATATTTTTCAAAGAAAGGTTGCCAGAATTGACTGAGTCAGTGTAAGTGGATAGAAGCACCCATCATCAATCAATTATACAAAACGACTCAGATTTAATATTTGTCGTGATTGTCATTGTCAGGTTATTAACTTACCTGACCACACCATGTAGTTTCTAGCATAATAATATAACAGTAGTTGTTGGCGACCTCTGTCTTCTCTTGATCTCCTCAGACGGCAGTTCATAACAAAACTCCTAATTTAAAATTTGTTAATTGGATTCCAGGTACTTTTTATATACACGCATGACTGACTATATCATACGTTGGAGTGTGACTGAACGTATTTTCCGGTTTACACGCAGGTTTGCATACCGATCCCGGGATGGATTTCTTCCATTCAAGAGAGAAGAGACATGGCAAAAGAGCAGGTCAGTTCTACTTGTTGTTATATGACGATGACAAATAGAAAACTTGTTTAGGTTAGATGGTGGCTAAACTGAACTGGTGTCTACAGGACTGTTTGGTCACAAAAGTGCGAGCAAGAGCAACCCGTCCAGCCCTCCTCATCTTGCTGAGGCTCGGTCTCTGCCGACAACTCATTTCGGTATGAAAAGATCAGAATCAGAGCACGCGTTTCCCATCTCCGATGAACAAACCACTCACTGGAAACAACAGCGAGCCTCTGAACGCATTCCCAATTCCCACCAACGGCCTCCAGTCTACAGATATAGCACGGTACTCTCAACTCTTTGTGATAAGATTTAGAGTTTCTTTCACATCCCATGGTTTTGATTCTGTGTTCCAAACGCCAGCCCGAGCGTCCTAGAGAGCCTGATGAGGATGTGACCCCAAGGAGCAATGGTTCTGGAAGCCCTTTTCGATCTGCAAGAACCCGCACAGTAATCACTCACTTCTTTTTTTTTTTTTACAAGCTGCTGATTCAGAATTTGTAACAAAGCTTGGTCTGTGACTGCAGCCTGATCGCCGTAGGAGGTCTAGCGAGTTAAGCAAAGAGCTGTACGAGAGAATGTATGAGGCAGAGGCCAATGTGAGCCCATTTCACCCCTCTAGAAGCCGTTCTCCAGCTCCCTACAACACCGTACTAATCCTCCTCAATTTTGGTTTACATACTTGTCATTTAGTCTTTGTCCTCGACCAAAAACCAAATCTCTTGTGATCGCAGCATGACCGTGGAAGAGACTACAGTAGAGAAAGATATGAAGCTAAGGACAATGTAACTTCGCGGAACAGCGCTCCTTCGAGCCCATTTCATCCATCCAGAAGCCGCTCTCCACCGCAACACGCAAGGGTTGGTGGATTCAATCATTCTCTGATTTGACACCTCTGTTAATCACTCATTCTCTGATTTTTCTCTACTTAGTTGCAGACTCAGAGATACAACAACGGAAAAGATCATTTCGAGGGGATGTACGAGGCAGATGCCGATATCACACCGCGTAACAGCCCTCCCATGAGTCCTGTTAATCACACCACGAGCTACTCTCCACCACCACCGTTCTACTCATCCAGCGACGACGAAGACGACAACAATTCCACCTACCTCTTTCCAGAAATTGCAACAGGACGTCGTTCCCGGGGAGTCTCAGGGAGCAGCACGGTTCGTTCTTTCTCTCTAATTACCAAAGTGTGAAGAAATGCTTACATCCAAAATGCTTTCGTTTGTGCAGCCGGTTCACTACAAGTATCAGATCACATCGGTAGAGACTTACGAGCAAAACAGGCAATTCGAGCCGCCGGAGCTGCCGGACGAGTCTGAGAGCTTCACGATGCACGAGATCGCCAAAATGCGCGGACTCCAAAGCTACGACAAGGAAGAGATACAGTTGGCGATACCCGAGACTTACGTCTCCATCGCCAATTACAAGGTGCGGATGAGCGTCGCCGCCACGCTCGAGGCGATTATTGACAAACACGGTGACATCGCCGCCTCGTCGAAGTTGCAATCTACCTCAACGAGGTCGTTTTATCTCGATTCCCTAGCCGCATCAGTGATGGAACTGAAATCAACGGCGTTGAGAGATCTGACGAAGACGCGGGTGGCGGAGATCGCAGCGGTCGTGAAAGACATGGATTCGGTGAAAATCGACATATCATGGCTGAAAACAGCCGTCACGGAGCTAGCGGAGGCGGTGGAGTGCTACGGGAAGTACGACACGGCGAAGATGGTGAGAGAGGAGTGCTATAGGGAAATGACGGAGGGGAAAGAAGAGATGGAGGAGCTGAGGGAGGAGCTGCGGCGGAGAGAGAAGGAAACGAAGGAATGTAGAGAGAGAGTGACGGCGATGGCGGGACGACTGGGGCAGCTGGAGATGAAGGAAGTGAGAGTGAAGAAGAATCTGGAGCTGTTTGAGAGCAAGGTCCTTAAATTCGATGGTCATTCTGTTCTTGTTGACTGAACCGACCTCTTTCAATTTCATCGCAATTTAATTAAACCGGTTTAGTGGAGTAAACCAACCAAAGATTCCATGGAAAATGCTTATCCAAGCATAAATCAATCTGAGGAGTCTTTGTTGCAAAAGAGGTTCATGCTCATTGTAAGTCCTCCTCATAGGCGAGTTTATCTATCTAAACGTTGTCCACGTGTGATAGTTGAATTGGTAAGCATAAAATCTTCCCAATAAAATTGTGATTTTGACTCTGAAAACCATTTTGTGGTCCTCCTTCGACCGCTTTTATTGAAAAACAGTTTCGTAAGAGAACTAGGGAAGGTCACTTTTACTACTGCTTTGATTTCAGTACATTACCTTGGTTTGGTTTTGCAAGTGTTAAAAACCCTTTTTTGTATTTGGGCTGACAAAGAAACTGGGCCTTTAAATGGACATCTGTTGTCTTTTCTTTCTACCGCATTTAATTAGGAAAACGTTCAACAAAAGCAAAATTACGTGCGTGATTTAGTAGTTAGTTATGTTGGATCTATTGTAAAAAAATGATTTCAAAAAATTTAACTTTGGGTCTAACAAGAAAAAATGGGCCATGAGTATAAGAGGGCAATTATATGAAGCTGGTAAGTAGTGTAAAATATGTGAAGCCACATAAGAACGTTAACAAATTGGAAAGCGACGTTTACCTTTCTCCAAATTATTGCCGAGCCCAATACACATCTATAGACCATGGTAGCTAAAAGTAGTAGCTAAGCATGCTTAATGCACATCATTTTCAATTTTTTCCTAAATCACACAATTTTTTTCTAAGCATGCTTAATACACATCTATAGACCATGGTAGCTAAAAGTTATCTCATAGATTTTACGAAAATATTACATGTTTATTTTTCTTTTGTTACAAGACAAAGTAAACATTTATAATATAGCCATTAACTAAAAGATATGGATTGGATAGAGATGTTACAATTTGCAAAATACTATGCCTACTCGCTATTTATCTAAATCAACGAAATCACATGAGGATTAGTCCGCATTTTTCTTTATTACATAACATTTTAAATCATTAACTAATTTAGTCAACAATAGATACATTAAGGATGAAAAAAATGGTTTCGTTCAAAAAAGAGTATTAAAGCGCGTACAATAGTTTTCCCTGTTTTTAAAATATATCTTAAAATTTCCTACATGAATTTAATAAATGATAATATGTTTTTCAATTAAAACTTGTCAAACAGAGCATTTAAATATAACAAAATGAAATTATAAAATACTAAAAAAAAAAAGAAGGAAGCAAATGACAATGGAGTGAGAACACAATGAAAGTTAGAGATCTGAAATGAAGTGTTGAATTTGTTCAATCTTTGATTATTTTTGTAGAGAAACACACAAGTTTGGAAAAGTTTTCTCTAATTACTTCTTAAGCTCCTAGAGCTGTATTTATACACAAGGATTTAACCTAGAACATGTATCTACGATATACACATAAAAGACCGAAAAGGACAACTCAATATTAACATATATTCTCATCTAATACCCCCCCTCAAGTTGGAGCATGAAGATCCAAAATGCCCAACTTGCCAAGAAAAGATGAGAATTCTTTCGCACCAAGCGCCTTGGTAAATATGTCTGCAAGTTGAATCGTTGTAGACACATGCTGCGTAGTGATGACCCCACGTTGGATCTCATCGCGAATGAAATGACATTGAGCCTCAATATGCTTTGTCCGTTCATGAAAAACCGGATTGGCGGCGATATAAAGAGCAGCTTGATTATCGCAAAATAACGACATTGGAGCTAAATGAGGAACTCGGAAGTCAAGTAAACAAGCCTTTATCCAAAGAAGCTCCTTAGTAATGTCAGCCATAGACCTATACTCGGCCTCAGCCGATGAAAGAGACACAGTCCGTTGCTTCTTTGTCCGCCATGATATAGGAGAAGTTCCTAACTGAATAAACCAACCCGATAATGATCTCCTAGTTAGTGGACAGCCCTGCAGATCGGAATCACACCAACCACGGACCTGCAGATCGCAATCCGAGCGTAGAAGAATACCTTGGCCAGGGGTACCTTTGAGATAGCGAACCACACGTAATGCTGCTTCCCAATGGTCATGGCGTGGAACTTGCATGAACTGCGTCAAAATATGAACACTATAAGCAAGATCCGGACGAGTGACAGCGAGATATATCAATCGGCCAACTAAACGACGATATCGTTCCGGATCCGGAAGTGGTTCACTAGTCGAGAGAGCTAAAGTATGATTTTGCTCCAATGGAAAACGTGATGGTTTAGCCCCGAGTAATCCCACCTCTTGGATAATATCCAACGCGTACTTGCGTTGACAAAGATATATGCCTTCGGAGTTCCTAGCAACTTCAATCCCAAGAAAATATTTCAAAGCACCAAGATCCTTCATATGAAATCGTGAGCTCAAGTAGTCTTTAAATTGAACTATGGCCATACTATCATTTCCCATAATCGCCAAGTCATCAACATACACAAGTATGTATAACTGAATCCCATCGCGGATATATGTAAATAGAGAATAATCCGTCTTTGATTGGCAGAAACCATACGATGTCAAGGCATCACCAAGCTTTGCAAACCAACAACGTGGTGCTTGTTTCAGCCCGTAAAGAGACTTTTTGAGTTTACACACACGCGAAGATGAGGACGCAGTAAAACCAGGAGGAAGTTTCATATATACCTCTTCATCAAGATCCCCATGGAGAAAGGCATTGTGAACATCCATTTGATGTACTTCCCATGACCGGGCAGCTGCTACTTGCAAAAAAATACGAACCGTCCCCATCTTTGCAACCGGAGCAAATGTCTCTTTGTAATCCAAACCTTCTGTTTGACGATTTCCAAAGACCACAAGACGAGCTTTAAATCGTTCAATAGAACCATCGGAACGATACTTAATCGTAAAAACCCACTTACATCCAAGTGCCTTCTTATCCCTCGGCAAATCAACAAGATCCCATGTATCATTATCTTGCAAAGCAACAATCTCATGTTGTGCAGCCATACGCCACCTCTCATCCTTCATTGCTTCAGCGAATGATTTTGGTTCAACATTAGCCTCAATCATCGCGAGAAAAGCTTGATAAGGAGCTGAAAATCTATGAGAATCCACATATTTAGCAATAGGGTAGACGACAAGAGCTGAAGAAGGACCCGGCTTCTTTGGTTTTTCAACAACATACTCCTTTAATAAAATGGAAGGAAGCTTCTTTCTACAGCCCTTACCAAGTTCCTCCACCACCGGAGAAGGTTCAATAGTGTCCGTAGTAGAAGATAAGGTTTCACTAGAAGACGCAAGAGTGTCATCTCCACTCGGCTCCTCATGTTCTCTTATCACCGTCGCCGGTACACCATTCGTCGTCACAACCTCCACCTCTTCCTCATCGTCGGTATCCGGGTATAAAGACGGTACGTCAGGTGAGATCTCCAAAATTGGTGGAGATGGGAGTTCTGCAAACGGGAATGAGTTCTCACAAAAAACTACATCCCGGGAAATAATGAACTTCGCAGCCTCAAGATCATAGACGAGCCATCCTTTCTTTGCATAGGGATATCCCATAAACACACACTTACGAGAACGACTTGCAAACTTGTCACCGTCGCGGTGTTGATTATGAACAAAACAAAGGCACCCAAAGACTCTTAAGTGTTCAAAGCTTGGTGAATGACCATTAAGAATCTCATATGGTGTTTTTCCATGAAGTACCATCGAGGGTGTCCTATTAATGAGATATCCAGCAGCAAGGATACACTCCCCCCAATAATCAATCGGAAGGCTAGCTTGAAAACGGAGTGCGCGAGCAATATTCAAAATGTGGCGATGCTTCCTCTCTACTCTCCCATTCTGTTGTGGAGTTCCCACACAAGAAGTCTCATGAACAATTCCATGTTCAAGAAAATAATCTTTCATACATAAGAATTCGGTACCGTTGTCACTACGCACCGTTTTTACTTCTTTATTAAACTGTCGTGAAGCCATTGCTAGAAACCGTTTGATATGTGTTGAAGTCTCACTTTTCTCCGTCATCAAAAATAACCAAACACCACGAGAAAAATCATCCACAATAGTGAGAAAATAACGAGCTCCAGAAGACGCAGGAGTTCGATATGGACCCCAAACATCACAATGAATAAGCTGAAAAATCTCTGTTGTTTTATTATTACTCGAAGGAAAACAATCTCTTGTTTGTTTGGCGCGGAAACAGACTTCACACACCGAATCAGAAACTTCTCTAGTACTACTAACACCAGGAATTAAAGAAATAATTTTGGAAGATGGATGCCCCAAACGCCGATGCCACACATCCACCGTAACATTCACGTGTAAGCCAACAGCCCGAATTGCATTCACTTCCCGAAAATAGTAGAGACCATCTCTTTCTTCACCGCTTCCAATCAGCATCCGCGAACGGTCCTGAATAGCACAAAAACCAGGACCAAAGTGAGCAAAGCACTTGTTTTGACGAATCATCTGAGAAACTGATACTAAGTGGCAATTCAACCCTTCAACAAACAACACATGTAGCAAACAGAGAAATTGACCAAGAGTCACTGTTCCTCTCTTTGTTGCTATAGAATATCTCCCATCCGGAAGACCCACAAGACATGGTGAGATATCAACAACCTCTGTCATAATATCTAAGCAACCTGTCATATGATTTGACGCGCCCGTATCTAATATCCATGGAATTTTAAGAGTCTTACCCGTGAGAGTTTCAGAGGCCGTTGTTTTTCCGGTGTAAAAGGTGCTGCAAAGGAGTTTCCATTGATCCTCCGTGAAGCCACCAGGAGTAGAGACCGGAGAAATCGTAACACCCTGACTTGTGGTAGGCGTTGAAATGGGTCCAACAGCATGAGCCACCGGCTTTCCATGAGGTAGACTCAAAGCGGAAGTACTCTCTTGTCTTGATGGTGCTGTTCCTTCAACCCGAGCACCCTTCCACCATACAGGATATCCGTTTCGCGCATAGCATCTCTCTTCACCATGTCCTTTCTTGCCACAGAAGCTACAGATTTTATCTCTGTAATCTCCACGTCCACGTGAAACCGTCTGAACAGCAAATCCAACCACGTCAGGTCGCACCTCCACCTCCTTATTCCCGATCCTCATAGTCTCATCTCTTTGAACAATCGAGAACGCTTGGTTTAAGGTGGGCAGCGGATCACGAGTCAAAAGACTTGATTTAAGTGCCCCAAAAGTAGACTCATCAAGCCCCATTAAAAATTGGTGCACTTTATCCTTCTCTCTCTTCCTATTTCCACGTCCCTTAGCATCACATGAACAAGTACTGCAGACACATTGATCCTCCTTATCATAATCTGAAAGATCTTCCCATAGCTTTTTCAATTTCCCATAATATGACTTGATGCTCAAACCCTTCTGCTTACAAGTCACTAACTCATGTTTCAATTGTTGAATCCTTGGTCCAGAAACCACCCCATATTGCTCCGCTATATCGTCCCACAAGTCTTTAGCAACTTCAAAGTGTGAGATGTCACGACGTAGAGACGGATCAATTGTGTTCCGGATCCAAGAGACTAACAATGAATTAATTGTCCACCAATCCTCAATCTCTGCAGCATCTTCAGCGGGTCTATGGATTGATCCATCGACAAACCCGAACTTCTTGCGAGCACGCAACGCTGTTCGTAGTTCACGAGCCCAATCTTCAAAGTTATCCCCATTAAGAAGAACCTGCGATATCAAGGTCCCTGGATTATCACTCGCCGACAGATCGTAAGGATGAATCGTGCGCCGCTTCGAAACTACGGCTTCAGCCACCACCGCAGCCACCGGGTTCCTCGCCGCATCATCTTCTGCCATGGTCGAGAATTATTTAGAAAAGTTTAGCCTTGTTTGGCTCTGATACCATGTAGAGAAACACACAAGTTTGGAAAAGTTTTCTCTAATTACTTCTTAAGCTCCTAGAGCTGTATTTATACACAAGGATTTAACCTAGAACATGTATCTACGATATACACATAAAAGACCGAAAAGGACAACTCAATATTAACATATATTCTCATCTAATAATTTTCATTGCTTAAGACTGAAACCTCTTCGATTCATTCTTACTTTGACAAGAAATAAAATAAAAGAAAGAAAAAGAAATAGCCAATTGACGAAGTCTTTAGCTCATCAATGATTTTTTTATTGCGGTCAAAGTCAACCATTACAGAATAATACTAGAACTCAATAAGATATTATTATATAGACACACATATAAGAGCTTCATTGGCTCTATCTCTCTCTATGTAAAGACAGATGAGATAAAATAAATCATTCATTTCTTCAACCGTCTTCTTCTTCTTCCTCAATAATATTTTCACAGGTATCTTCAATCTCTATTCTCTCTTCTACCATTTCTATCTACCAAAAGCTTTTATTAGGCTGATATGTGAGTTTTTTTGCAATTTATCAACATCACAATCCATTGTATAGTACTATTATTATCTCATGTTTGACTCCACTTTGTGTTCTAACTAAAGAAAACCAATGGAAGATGGTCAATTCTGTCTTTGTAGAAACATGATTAAGCAAAGAGAAAACATGAATCATTTATTGTGATTTCCGTGTATAACCGTTGACTCTCTTCTTGTGTGATGATATCTACTTCTTTGGTAAGTCAATGGATCTGACTCTTTTATTTCTTTGGTTTTGTATTCTCAGGTTTGAGATCTTATTATAGAGTTTGGTTTAAGTTTGTGAGATGGATTTAGTGTCTGGAAAAGTAGTTCCAGGTTGCTCCAACGCAGCCAATCCTTTCCATGAGTGTACTGCTATCTGTTTTGAGAGATTAAACTCTCCAGATGTCCACAAGAAGGAGAAGAAACTCTTTGGTATGAATAAATGCTTCTGATTCTGATATATTGGTAGTAATTTGGGTCAAGAAGAGTCTCTGATTAACAGATGTTTTTGTTTTGTGTCAGGGTTTGGTAAGAGAACTCCAAGCAGGGATCAGACTCCTCCAGGCAGTCCGGCTCATGGAAGCAGATCACCTCTGGCCAGCTATTTCGCCAAGAAGAAGGTTGAGTCATCAGAGAGTTCACCATCCTCCAATGATCACACCAATGGCAACTTCTTAAGTCGCCTTTCCCCGCTACAAGGACGCAAGATCGAGCCTTCAAGCAATGTCAATTCGCTACCAGTCTCACCTTCTCTTGCTCTATATTCAGGGGGAGACTACTTTGCAAGGAGGGTAAGGATTAATTCTTATATCAAGAATAGCTAAAGTCTCTCTCTCTCTTTTGTTTCTATAAATGTTGAAACTCACTCATTTGTTGGTATTTGTTTATGCCAGACTGATCAGCGTGGAGATGAGGATGATGATGTATCACCAAGGCCTTTTGGAACTCAGCCTAAGACCCCTGAACACCCTCTTAGAACGCCTCAGCATAGGCCACGCACACCGCAACATCGCTCTGCGCACCAAGAGGACCCTGTTTTACTAGAAACTAGGCAGAGGACTCCTGAACGTCGATCCAATACCTCTGATACTAGGCCAAGGACACCCATACATGAGTATGCGGCAACAGGAAGAAGACCTCAAACACCAGAAACTAGACCGAGGACTCCTGATCACCGATATGCCACCTCTGATACTAGGCCGAGGACACCCATACATGAGTCTGCTGCAAGAGGAAGGAGGCCCCAAACACCAGAAACTAGGCCGAGGACTCCTGAACACCGATATGCCACCTCTGACACTAGACCGAGGACACCCATACATGAGTCTGCTGCAACAGGAAGGAGGCCTCAAACACCAGAAACTAGGCCGAGGACTGCACAACATAGAGGGAGGTCACCTGAGTTCACAGAAAGATCCCCCGGGCCAAGGTCCAAGACCCCTGAGCCTCAACCTACCTACTTTGAACCATCCTCAAGGACTCCAAAAATGCGGTCCAAGACGCCAGAACCCAGCCCTAGGATTCCCCAAACTCAGCCCATATCCCACAGATCTCTTGACAACGCCGCTCTTCAAATGCCTCGGACAGTTGAAACTAGGCCAAGGACGCCAGAACACCAGCCCAGGACTGTGCAAACGAAGCCAAGAATACATGAAAGTAGGCCAAAGACTGCAGTCTATGGAGGAAGGTCACCTGATCACAGGGAAAAAATCTCACAAACTCAACAAACATCCTTTGAGATGGATCAAAGATCATCTCATGCCTACAATTATCTTGAGAGCAAAGCTGAGTCAGTGTACATTGAGAAGGACGATGAATCAGTTCTACTCTTTCCAGAACTGATTTTGTCACCTCAAGAAAGGCCACCCTCTAGACTTATTACGGTACTGCTCTCTACTCTCTACCTTCTCACATATAGATATATATTTCTGCACATGCTAATGACAGCTTTTGCCTCTTACCTCAGCTTAATTACCGAGGATATGAACCACCTAACAAACAGGAAGAACATTGTGATGAAATGGATGATTCTGCAAGCACAGACGACGATAAATTTTCATTTGTGGATGATCATGAAGAACACACTGTTTCGTTTTACCCTGAAACCACATCGAAATCTGGAAGCAGCGAACAAGAGGAACAACATAAAGCAAACAACGAGCCACCGGAGCTGCCAGATGAATCACAGAGCTTCAGTCTCGTAGAGATCTCTCGTATGAAAGGAATAATTGCCAAAAATGAAACAAGGGACGAGATGCAGTCCATTCTATCTGAGTCTTACGTTTCTGTGGGAGACTACAAGGTGAGAGCTAGCGTCTCGGCCACTCTACAACGCATACTCCAGAAGCACGGTGACATTGCGTCCGGTTCCAAACTACAATCACTTGCCACACGATCCTACTACCTCGACATGCTTGCCTCGGTGGTATTCGAACTCCAGACAACTCCCCTGAAGTATCTCAAGGAGAGCCGCGTGGTGGAAATGGTAGCAATTGTTAGAGACGTTGAGTCTGTGAAAATCAAAGCAGGTTGGCTCAAGCCTGTCCTAGAGGAGATCGTAGAGGCGGTAAAACACTACGATGAACACAAGATGAGCATAATGAAGAAAGAGGTGTGGGAGAGAGATGTGTTACTTGCGAGACAAGAAGCGGAGAAACAGGTGAAAGAACTGGGAGAGAAGGAGAAGAAGATGAAGGAGTGGAGAGCTAGAATGACGGAGATGGCTGCGAAGTTAGGGGATCTTGATATGAAAAGAGCTCGTCTCCACAAAAGCTTCACATTTCTGAGCTCTAAGGTCGACAAGTTTCAGGGGAAACCCCTTCTTCAAGGCATCTTGTGACCAACCAATTAGTCCGAATATTCTTTTGTTCATCTTGTTACCCGCAAAATAAGCGTTTGTAAACGGTTTGTTTTGGAAAACTTTGATATATTATCAAAATTTGTTATTAGAAGAAACCCAAAACCTAAAATTCAAATAAAAATCCCAACTTTATAGGAATAGAGTTAGGTAGGATTCTTATAAAATCTTCCAACTTGATTCTTATAATATATGTATATTTTATAAACCCACAAACATAGCAAGAACAAACAAAGTATTTCGAAGAAGATGAAGATGAATAAGGTTGAAGAAGAAGAAAAAGAGAGGAGACTACAAGCAAATGGATTGTTTTGGACAGAGCGTTTGTTTCTGTTTCTACTTGTCATCTTCCCCACATACCTCGTGGATCTTATCATCCCTATCATTCTCTCCACTACTCTTTTCGCATTACCATTCTTCTTCTTTTGCCCTAATCTCTCTTCAGTTGGACCATCTGTAAGTATATCTCTTCTTAGATGTTGTATACTTGTATGGGGAAAACAATAACCTAACTTGACATGTTGATCTGTCTCATTGTCTTCTGATTAGGGTATTGGAAGAATCTGGCTGTTTATATTGGACCGCTCTACCTTTTACTTAGCCTTTGAGTATTATAAAGTATTGGCTGGAGGCTTTGAGCTCACATTCCTTTGGCGTCTCACCGTTTTCCTCTCCGTCTTGATCCACTCCGTTTACATCGCCGAGAATTTCCTTAGATCTCATCAAGCTGTACCCCCTCCTCCACCTCAGTCTAAGAATGATGAGACTCCCGGTAATTATATAAACCGGGCTAGCTATTGTTTTTTGTATCGTTTCTTGTTTTATGCTAATGTAGGATTAACTTTGAGATGAAGGTGATGTGTGCAAGGAAGTGGAGAAGATGAAGGAGTTAGTGGAAGATGGGAAGCAGATGATGACATTTATGGAGAACATGATCCACTCAGGTCTTGAAACCCATAGAAAAGAGTGGGGAGAGTTTATTGATGAGTTGAGCAAAGATGGGAAGAAGATGATGACGAAATTGGATGGTATGATCTGCTCACAACTTGGAACTCTGAGAGACAACATGCGTCTCAATGTTGACGAGATATGGCAAGAGCTCCGACATGAGTTGAGATCTAAAGTCGATGAGGATATCAAAGCTTCGAGGCAAGATCTTAACAAAGATGTCAAATCTGTGGCCGACCAACTCCGTGAGACCTACCTTGCCGTCCAAGAAACCATCAAAGAAGCCAAGGCCCACGAGACCTACCTTATCGACCAAAAAAATAGACGGGTGATAAGAGGAGAAGACGTTGAGGGATTTGCTGAGCTGAGGGAGCAAGTGCGGCGAATGGCGGTGGAGGCAGAGATTGCTGCCGAGGAGCTCTCACGTGCGACTGTGGAGTTGGTGGAGGCAGGGATCCAGCAATGGGAGGAGGACAACTTCGACTATCTTACCTCCCTCCCTCTCATGTATCTCAATCACAACTAGTTATTCGTTGGATTATATTGTTTCTAATCTTTCTTAAGTTTTTATTAAGTTGATTTGAGAACTAGATTCTCCTTGTTTTGTTAATTGTTGCTTGTTTTTTTTTTGTTTTGTTCATTATTTATCTTGTCATCCAATTAAGTTAATTTTACTTATAATCATATGTTATTTGATATAGGAATGGGAGAGTTTATTTTATATGGTCCAATTTAGTTATGTCTGCAAGGAATGCAGTTCCAACAGCACTACTATTCAGATGATTAGAGAATAAACCTGTTGCAGTGCCAGCAACAATGCTAATATTGAGTTATAGGTTCTCAACAATGTCAATATATATATATATATATAGTACTGCTTGATGCGTTAAACAAATGTGTCAAATCTATATATTTTGGTTAAAATGAAAGGTTTTTTTGCGTGATTGATATTTGTTTTGCCGGTTTCAAGACTAATCTTGAGAACCACAAAAATCTATCTCAACATCGAATAAACATTGAGGTGCTCTACATTCGGCTAAAGCCCCACAATTGGGATATTATCCGGTTCAAGTCGAAGTCTATGACCTGAGTACCTGTTTGACAATGTCTGTCTGTTGAGGAGTCATTCTTCGTCAGAGCTGCAGAAATCTAGGACCATCATTTTCTCAGGCGTTTCCCTCCTGTGCTCTGTTTTCTTTCTCTTTGGCTCACCCTTTACTTGTGTTTCTTTTGTCGATACTTTCCTGAAGAAGAAATTCCAGAACATATCCTTTGAGATAACATTTTTACATTAGCACAACTCAAAAAAGTAACAACTCAAGAAGATGATACCTCTTCTCTGTAGACTTATTCACAGCTTCAGATTTCTTGTTTACGTTCTTTGAAGCCTTTTGTCCTGTAACTCCAAGATCAGTCACATTTCACTTTATAAACTTTAATTTGTATTGTGTAAATGAGAAGGAAGAAGCATACTGGCCATCTCATTCAGGAAACGTATTCCTTGTGAGTGTACGTTAGGGGTCACTTTATCCGCGCCACTGCGTAATCACAATTGACTTTAGAATCTGAAAAGCGGATTCTGTTCGTTATGTAAAAAGTAAAACACTTGTTGAGTGTTTCCAACCTTAGAGCCTTTCGAAGACCTTCCACTGATAGTACTCGAACAGGCTGAGTGGCCTTTTTGTTTCCGCTTCTATCTGCCGGTGGCTCAACGGTGTAAATCCCTTGAGATTTAGGATCTCTGAATGCCGTTCTCAAGTTCCTGAAATAAAGAAAAATCCCAAGAATCATGCAAATTTCCCACTCAAGGTATGACCAATCTATGAACACAACTCTAGTAGCATTAACATACCCTCCTTTGAGTTCAGTTCTCATTGTAGCAAATTTGTCTGATGCATTCTGTGAAAAAATCATAGTTAGTGAAAAACATGGTTCATTGCATTGACACCAGAAAACCAGACCAAGGTATTACCAAAATGTACCAGTTTATGAATCTTGCAGAATGCTCCTTGGCGCCTGAAACCAAATTCAAAGCTGTAACTCAACATTCAGACACAATACAAAGAGAGATGCATCGCCAAGGTAAACTAAACTTACTTGTTTACAACAGATGTACAAGTTGTTCCATCTTTCCGCTTCGCTGTGCAGACTCCATAATCAGCCGAAACCCCCAGTTTTACCATTTGTTTAGCAGAGTTGACACTCAATGAGAACTCACGTCCCTGCCACAAACATAAATTTTTAAAAAGGAGATTTAGTTAAGCCATCAGGCTACTCACAAGACAAGATGATGCTATATACTTACCCCTTTGTCCTTGCGAACTGAGCAATTCAACAGACCGAAAACCGTTCCCGCTTTTTCTGTCTCATTCTTTTTGTAAGCATCACCAAACAAGAACAAGGAGACAGTGTTTTCATTTAAGCTACCGATCTTCCATATACCATAAGGCTGACCAATGGAACTTGTTTTGGGTTGTCCTTTCTCTGTTAGCACTCCCATTGTCGCCCAGCAGCCAGAGAGTTTGTCACCCATTAGCAAGTTCCTACACAGAATTGTTTTAATTATATGTCTTCTGCTTCCTTAGAGTAGATAATGTTTATCTATCTAAGTAGTGCACCACTTACTTAATTGTTGGCAATCGAACGAAACGGATATCTGAAAACAGATCACTTATCTCTGCAGGGCTAAGTAATTGATTCCTACAAATACATGAAAAGATTGGCTATTTCAACTATAGATTGAAATGAAAAAAAACAATCAAGAAAAAGGGTTTGGTTATATACCTAATGCGCAAGCCAGAAAACTTGTCAAGGTCGTTGGCATTGGAGTTGTTAGAGCCTTTGGGCTTAGTGTTTTTGGCGACTGGTTTAGGATCATAGTCAATGCAATCTTGAACAACACTTCTGAAGTCAGACAAGTCAGAGTGACCCCTACGCTTGGGGGATTCATCATCCGTGAGATATCCTGCACAAACATGACATTGCACTAAGGACAAGAACAATTGAAATATCGAAAAGCATCAAACTTTACAGATATTTGAGAGAATTGGGTGGAAACAAGACGCACCCACATCAATATTCGGATCATAAGATCTATTAAGCAAGTGATTGATCGAATCAGAAATACAAATCGAAATCTTCGCGCACTGGATTTAAGAAAGCAAAACCCTAGAAATGTGAGAGAGAGAAGCTCACCGGGTGCAGCAGAAGGAGAACCAGGAGGAGTTTCGAGAACCCTATCGTCAAGAGACAGAAGCAAATCAAGATCCTCTTGGTCGTTTTCCATTTTTCAATTTCTCGATCCAGTAGCGAAGCACAAGAACACAACACAACATCTCTCTTTGTGGAGCGGGCGGGAGACTGAATTTCGTTGCCCGCCGAAACGCTAAAGCGACGCCGTTTTCGCAATCAAAGGTTTCGTCGTCCACGTGGATAAATTAATTAAATAATTATGCTTCATACCACCCGGTTTGACCGGTTCGTGAGAAAGATCATGTTTAAATAAACCGGCAATTTGTGTCGGCATAGCAATTTGTGTCTTAACGAGAGAGTAAATAAAATAGTCAGAGTCTACGTGGTCCATCAACAACCACAGGGCCCTGATTGCCACTAAATTGCACTTAAAATATGCCACATGTCATAATCATGGGCTTCTTATCGACATGTGATGGCCCAATATAAGAGATGCTTACCCTTCTCTTAATCTCTTCCAATAATTATCCAAATGTGCCCCAATATAATTTTTAGAACAAAATTATATGTTTTCGTAAACAAGAGAAATTTTCTTTGAAAACATAAAAATTTCAAATTTGTATTATTTCCCCATAAACCACAATATTGACGTATTAGTTGATGTGTGATTGTGATAGGATCAAACATGCTTAATGTAGGAAGAATAAAGATTTTCATTAATTTATTATAGTATTATACAAACATGAAAAAGATTGGTTTCCCAAAGCGATGTTATTATTCGAAGAGAGAATAATAGAAAAACATCTAATTGCTGATATTTTTTATTTTTAAATAGAAGACAAAGAAAAAAAAAACAATAAAATAATGAGTCCGTGTCTTTAGCAGCGAAACGCACACTTTGTTTGCTTGCTTGCCTCCTGGGCTTCACGATTCTCACGACATCTGTTTATCTTCTCCGATTTCCACGTCCATGGATCTCAGTCAATGCTCCTTAATCTCTCTTACCGATTAGTCAATCTCCACTCAGATCGGTTCCGACGCCGGAGAACTCTATCCGTTAAAGCTACGTCTTGAGGGAGATTCTTGATCTGTGTTTTGTTTTGGTTGCTTGTTGGATCTGAAACGGAAATCAAGATGGGTTTTTTCAGTACGATACTAGGGTTTTGTGGATTTGGAGTTGGGATTTCTTTGGGACTTGTTATTGGTTACATTCTATTCGTCTACTTGCTGCCCAACGACGTCAAGGTTCGTTTTTTCCTGCGATTTGAGTATTTGTGATTCCATATCGATATGCGTCTATCTATGTCCACATTAGGATTAGCAAATGGAATGGAACTACTTGTTGCCTTATGATTTTGGTATATTTCTGTGCCGTGTTAGGTACACTTGTGTATGTGTCTAAGTTGGAATTGTCATTTTACAGTCTTAAGTTTGTGATGGTCGTATCTTCATATATGTTTTTTGAACTTATAGGATCTTGAAATTCGTTCAATAGCTGACCAAGATCCCAAAGCTATGCTACGGATGCTTCCAGAGATACCTCTATGGGTCAAAAATCCCGATTTCGATCGTGTATGTCATCTTCCCCCTACTCTTCACATCACAAGTTTTTTTTTTTTTTGTTATCTCAGGCTCTGATGTTTGTCCTTCTATCGTCTTATGAATTAGGTTGACTGGATTAACAGATTTCTCGAGTACATGTGGCCTTATCTCGACAAGGTTACATACCTCAACTTTCTTGTACTGATGTTCTTGTGATACTTCAGTTTCTCTTACCTTCATTTTCTAAATTTTGAATTTTGGTCTCTCCAACTGTCTATGTAGGCCATATGTAAGACTGCAAAGAATATAGCAAAGCCGATCATTGAGGAACAGATACCAAAGTACAAGATTGACTCTGTTGAATTTGAAACACTTACACTAGGCTCTTTACCCCCTACATTTCAAGGTCGGTTCATCCTCTCTTCTCATCTTCAAAATCTCTCCTTGAATTTCCTGTTCGCATATTGGAACTAAGAGCTGGAGGGTAGATGGTGGTGACAAAAACTAAGACCACATGCGAAAGATGATTATGAATTGATTTCAGGACTTACGACTATTATTCTTCTCTTTGCAGGGATGAAAGTTTATCTCACGGACGAGAAAGAGTTGATTATGGAACCATGCTTGAAATGGGCCGCAAATCCCAATATCTTGGTTGCCATCAAGGCATTTGGTTTGAAGGCTACAGTTCAGGTAATTATGCTGCTAAGTGCTTACCCTACCGAAAAGAAGGAACGGCCTACTTAATATTAGCAATCATGATTATCCCTGACTTACCAAGGAATTTTACTCAGGTGGTCGATCTGCAAGTTTTTGCTCAGCCTCGTATCACTCTCAAGCCATTAGTCCCAAGTTTTCCTTGTTTTGCCAACATCTATGTGTCTCTTATGGAGAAGGTCAGTGATACAACCTTTTTTCTTTTTAAGGTCAATTTGTGTAGTAGTCAGCCTCATTTTCAGATCGTCAGTAGAGCTTTTGTGTTTCTGACTGTTCCTTACTACTATGGCAGCCACACGTTGATTTTGGACTGAAGCTTGGTGGAGCAGATCTTATGTCAATCCCTGGCCTCTACAGATTTGTTCAGGTTGATATCTTTCTTTTACATCATTCAAATCCCCGACTTGTATGAGTAAGAATTTTTTTTTTTTTGAGGGAGAGGTATGATTGAACATTATAGGGGCTACTCACTCTATTTAGTCTATTTTCATGAAGAATATTTGTTTCAATCTATAAAGCTGAATGGCAGACGAAATTGTGACATCTTGTCTTGTATGGCCAATATAAACGTATTTGGATATTCAGTTTCTTATTTGGTGAAAGTGACTTGGTCTCCTAGCTTTTACGTTTCTGCTGGATCAAATATTCATTTGTAGTTCCACTGCTGCGTTAATTGTTTCAGGAGCAAATCAAGGATCAAGTTGCGAACATGTATCTCTGGCCGAAGACCCTTGTAGTTCCAATCCTTGACCCTGCGAAGTATGCCCTTCCGCCTTTTTCTTTTGAACAGTCAATCCATGTCTTAAATCCATTTTTGCTGAGCAAATCTTAATTTATAATCTGCAGAGCATTCAGAAGGCCTGTTGGAATCGTCCATGTGAAAGTTGTGAAGGCTGTGGGGCTGAGGAAAAAAGATCTGATGGGTGGGGCAGATCCATACGTGAAAATCAAGCTCTCTGAAGATAAGATTCCTTCTAAGAAGACAACAGTTAAACACAAGAATTTGAATCCTGAATGGAATGAGGAGTTCAAATTCTCGGTCAGAGATCCCCAGACTCAGGTTTTAGAGTTCAATGTGTATGACTGGGAACAGGTAAAAAGCTATCCAAAGGGTTACAGGTGACGTGGAGTAGGATATATATGTAATATTTGTTTTTGCAACGCAGGTTGGGAAGGACGATAAGATGGGTATGAATGTATTAGCTCTGAAAGAAATGGTGCCTAACGAACATAAAGCATTCACCTTGGAACTGCGTAAGACTCTGGACGGCGGTGAAGAAGGGCAGACTGACAAGTATAGGGGGAAACTGGAGGTCGAACTCTCGTATAAGCCATTCACGGAGGAAGAAATGCCCAAAGGCTTTGAGGAAACGCAAGCTGTACAGAAAGCTCCAGAAGGCACACCGGCTACTGGAGGAATGCTTGTGGTAATAGTGCATTCGGCTGAGGATGTTGAAGGAAAGCACCATACGAATCCTTACGTGCGCATCTATTTCAAAGGGGAGGAGAGAAAAACGAAGCACGTGAAGAAGAACAGAGACCCAAGGTGGAATGAGGAGTTCTCCTTCATGCTAGAGGAGCCTCCAATCCGTGAGAAGCTGCACGTGGAAGTGCTGAGCACCTCTTCCAGGATAGGTTTATTGCATCCCAAGGTAACACACTCGTTCCACTAACAGTAACACTAGCAAGTGTTTGTTTGTGTTGGTCTAATCTAAAAGTGGTTGTTGATGGACAGGAAACACTGGGGTACGTGGATATTCCGGTGGTGGACGTGGTGAACAACAAAAGGATGAATCAGAAGTTTCACCTTATTGATTCTAAGAACGGAAAGATCCAAATCGAGCTTGAGTGGCGAACTGCCTCTTGATTTCTGATTCGATTCGAGAACAAACAAAGAGATAATTGGTTTGTTGTTGTTAAAAACTTTGTGTTGTTGTACAAAATGGGCTTTAACTCTTAAAACCAACATTCAGATTTGCAGAGCCTTCTTTTATTTGGATTTGTGTCTTTTCTATGGTATTCGGTAGTGTGACTCTCTGTTTCCACTGCTCATATGTTCGGGAGAGTCGCACGACAGCTGCTTACGATAAAAAAAAAAAAAAATTGTCTTTACTATTCCTCCATTTTTTTTTCATCTTCCTTAATTTCTGTCGTAGCGACTTCAATTTGAAGATTTCGGAATCGCGGGAAAAAACAGCAACACAACCCAAACTTAAATTTAAAAGCAGAGTTGCTGGATTTTAATATTCGAATCCTATACTATTATTTGGGGAGTACACTTTATAAGATACCCTTAACTAACCTTCCCTTTTGTAAAAATTTACTTAAGAATGCCATTAGAGATAAAATTTCAAAGAGTAAATTAATTCATCTCATTAAGGATAAACAAGTCAATTTATACAATTTAATTAATTTAATTTAATTATAAAAACGAAAAATACATTATTATTATTTTTAAATGACCAATCAAAATGAATATATAAGATTTGATATCTAACTTACCTTATTAATTTGTTATTAATCATTATATTTCACCTCTCATCTTTATATGATTATATTATTGTGAAACAAATAAATCATCATATCATCCATATAATAATAAAAAATAGTTTTTATTTCCGCATATGCCATGATTTGAATTTTTAAAAACGAATATAAATTATTCAATTTATGAAGAAAAAAAAAATTAACGAATCAAAAATTTAGACTTGGATAATATATTTCTTTTAAACAAAAATAAATTCAACAAAAATTCCGCCTGAATAACGGGTCATAATTTGAGTAATTATATTCAATTTCATATATTTTTTTTAAATATATAATTTTATATACTACGATAAAATTTTAAATATTTTAATTTGGAATATTTAAAAATAGTTTGACTTGATATTTAAAAACAAATATCAACAATACTTAATAAATAAAAAATTTAAAAATTAGACATACACTAATTTGGTTTTCCTAAAACAAATATATTTAAAAACTATTTATAATAGACGGTGGGTTAAATATAATGTATTATATGATGGAATGAGTTATGATCCTTATAACTATTTGAATATTTATATTTAAGTTCTTACAATTATTTTTTAAAAATTCTTAATTTTATATTCTACAATAAAAAATAAAAAAATATTTTAATTTGGAAATTTTTTTAAATAGTTTAATATAATATTTTTAAGAATATCATAAATATTTAATAAATCAAAAGATAAAAGTTATAAATACTCTAATTTTATTTTTCAAAGCATAAATATTTAAAATATTTATAACAAGCAGCAGGTTAAATGTAATGTATTATATGATAAAAAGAGGTATGATCTTTATAACCGAAACCATGTTAAGATTATCTGATGAGATGAGTTAAATAAGGTTTGACACCTCTAAATATTTAAAATTTTGATTCTATAAGTATATATGAAAATAATGAATGATGGATTGTGCACACAATTTTTTATTGGGATTCTAAAATAAAAATATAGGTACGCACGGGTTGAATTTAATCTTATTATATACCAAAATATGTTTATTATATACATAATTTTTTCCACTTACTACTAGCATATATCAAATACATACGTTTTATTTTTAACCAAAAAAACGTAAAAAACCGTAAAAATCGAACTGTAACTAAACCGAATTACATACGGTTTCTATATGGTTTCACTTTCTACAAAACGAAAAAAACGATACTAAACCGAAAAACCGTACCCCACCCCTAATATTTTCTCATCAAAATAAAATAAAATAAAAAATCCTTATATGTCATTGTATTATGTAAAGAATTATTAAAATTGTACAATAAAACAAACAATAATCCAACTTTATATAAATATTTAAAAATTAAAATTTCATCCGTGCTGTTCCAGCACGGGTTATGATCTAGTTAACATTAAATAGAGATTTGCAAATCTGTAGAATCTTATCTTCTTCTCCAGCGTAAAAGTCGATATCACTTATGTAAACAACATTCTCCATGAATGGTTCTTTTGATTTTTAATTAAAAGCTGTTGACTAAAAGTCGATATATTTGTTGGGAATTTACTAATTTATAAATATATCCCTTAAAATACTCATAATCACAAAACTCACATGTTAAAAAAAATTACAAAATTTAGTCGCAAGTTTGAATCGCACGACTGTAAAAACAACAAAGCCAACATGTCTCAAAAAAATTATTTGCAATTGAACAGTACCATTCATATATGATCGAATATCAATGCATATTCGAAACCGAATACTAGGGCTGCTGGGCATAAAACCCGAAATTCAAAAACCGATCCGAAAAATCCGGTTCCGAAACCGAACCGAATAGTCACAAAACCCGAACGGTTTATGAATTCTCCTATCCGAATTACCCGAACCAAATTCGATTAGAATCGAAAACCAAAAGATATCCGCTAACCCAAAATAAAATTACACACCCAAAAATATTAGTTATATTTTATTATAATTTTATACCCAAAAATAATAAATAACAAAAATATCCGAAATAACCTAGATATCTAAAACTTTTACTTCTATTTGTTACAATTATAAAACTCTGTGCAAAATTTAACCAAATTTTAGAAAATTAAACCAATTTTTATTAAAATTTTACAAATTTTTTAGTTTTTTTTCTCTAAAACCGATCTGAAACCGATCCGAATCCGACACCATCCGAACCGAATAGTCTTAAAATCCGAACGGATAATAAATTCCTCCATCCAAATTATCCGAATCCGAAAAAATCCGAACTGAATCCGATCCGAAACCTGAATACCCAAGCCTACCGAATACATCATGTTTTTGAAGCGAAGAAATGGAAGACTTGTTCTTGGATTCTGAAGCTGTAATACAAAATAATAAAATAATAGTTGGTCAACTTCCGTTTTAATTTCTATACAAATTTCAACTTGATTAAATTAAAAAATACATATCAAATAAACCAGAAAAAAAAAATGTGATCAAGTTGATCTATAGTTGATCAAGTTTAATAATTGTAACTTGTATGTATACATATCCTTCTCTTCAACCTTTGTCATAGCAGAAGATAAACCAGAAAAAAAAAAAAAAGATAAACCGAAGGCTTTCTTATGGAGGAAACAAAACCAAAGACGTGAGTCGAGAAAAAAAAAATTTATACGTTTGAGTATGTGTTCAAGTATATTTTAGGGTTCTATTGTCAATTTGTTTTTACAGAGTTGAAGATGTTGAGACGGTTGATGTTTACGCAGCTAAAGGCTTTCTTTGTATTGGTCATCGATATCTCGATGTAAGGTAAATATCTTTAAGAAAATATCATTTCGTTTGAATTTTTCTTGTTGAAATATATCAAGTTAATCTTATTGATTTTTGTCCGTAAATTGTAGGACAAATGAAGAATTCGCCAAGAGTCATGTTGAGGATGCTTTGAACATTCCTTATATGTTACAAACAGATGAAGGTGAGTTTAAATTTAGCAAGAGTTTCATTTTAAATTATCAAAAAAAAAAAAAAAAAAAAAAAAAGAGTTTCATTTTAAATATTCGATCACAAATAAAACTTAGAAACAATTGTGAATGGTTTTTTGTAGGTAGGGTTATAAATCCTGATTTCCTTCCTCAAGTGGCATCGGTTTGCAAGAAAGATGAACATATGATCGTGGTTAGAATCTAATTAGTGATAACATATATTTTCAAACATTAGATTAAATTTTAGTTAAGACTGTTTCCTTGTACTAAATATGATATGGTGAAGGCATGTAACGCTGGAGGAAGAGGAAGTCGTGCTTGTGCTGATCTTCTCAATGCGGTGAGTCAAGACACATTTAATAATGTATCTATACAAATATACACCATACTTAAGTGTGTATATATTTCTATGTATGTCTCGGTAGGGGTACGAGCATGTGGCTAACATGAGGGGAGGCTACTCGGCTTGGGTTGACGCTGGATTCACCGGCGACAAACCCCCAGAAGACCTCAAGATTGCTTGCAAGTTCCGCCCAAAGGAAATACCTGGCCACTACAGATTTGTTCAGGTTGATATCTTTCTCTTACATCATTCAAATCCCTGACTTGTATGAGCATAGGCGGACCTACAGCATGAGGGGAGTAGGCACATGCCTTATACTGTTTTTTTTTCTTCTCATAGTTATATAAATTAACAAATTTTCTCAAGAAAAAACAAGAAGTGCCCTAGTCCAATTTTTTTATTAATTCCACAGCTATATAAATATGTTTCTTTATCCAAAATTTTATACAGCTTAATAGCCCATCGAAAGAATAAGAAGAAGTTGAAACGATCAATGGCTTACCATCATTGACCTAATTTTTATAGAAACAATTTTTCTTTCTTATTGAATCATCATTAATTCATCGTTCTCTTTCTTATCATCAAGCCGTAGCAACACAAACGACGCATGACAAATCATGACCAATGCAAGTGAATTATGTATAATTAATTTCATACTATTGCAAAACACGATTTTTAGATATTTATATTGAATAATGAAATCAATATAATTCTAATTAACTGCATAAAATTTATTCGTTTGGTTTATGAATCATCCTCTTATTTGTTTTTGTTTTTCATTCAATAATTTGAAATTCTAATTATGTACGATTGATTTCTAATATGTTAAAAGATGCTTCTCTGCAATGAAGATTTTGAAGACTACCTTACGTAACCGATTATGCGATCAATTTCTAAACGATTGTTTAGTTTGTTTTATTGTAAAAAATATTGTTTGATCAAGTGATGAAAAGGTTGCATTGGTAAAATTTTGTTTTATTGTAAGTTTTTTTTAAGTAATACTATATTTTCTTTAATAAATTTAGTTTATATAATTGTTCCCCGGGATAAAAAGATGTTCTGGATCCGCCACTGTGTATGTTAGAAATTTATTTTTGAGGGAGAGGTATGTTTGATCATTATATGGGCTACTCACTCTATTTAGTCTAGTTTCAGGAAGAGGATTTATTTCAATCTTCTTATGGCTGAATGGCAGATGAAACTGTGACATCTTGTGTGGCCAATTTATATGTGTGGATATTCAGTCTCCTATTTGGTGAAAGTGGTCAAAGTTACGATTGCTAGAACTTAGAATTATAAAGAACAACACTTCTTTATTAGATTTAGAAAACTCTCTCAAACTAAATCTCTTCTCTAAGTCTCATAGAACATCTCTCCATGGACTCTTGTATTTATATAGAACTTGGGCATCTCCCAATTCTATTTGGATTATGTTAAACACAAAACTTATCTAGATACTTTGTCATTATCTAAAACTTATTTGTGTATATCCTCTCTTATCTCTAGAAGATTCTTCAAGAGATAACTTCTTCTTTAAGTCATATATTATCCAACAAGTGGTTTGGTCTCCTAGCTTTTAAGTTTCTGCTGGATCAAATATTCATTTGTAGTTCCGCTGCTGCGTTAATCGTTTCAGGAGCAAATCAAGGATCAAGTTGCGAACATGTATCTCTCGCCTAAGACCCTTGTAGTTCCAAACCTTGACCCTGCGAAGTATGTCATGTCCCTTTTTCTTTTGAATAGTCAATCCATGTCTTAAATCCATTTTTGCTGAGCAAATCTTAATTTATAATCTGCAGAGCATTCAGAAGGCATGTTGGAATCGTCCATGTGAAAGTTGTGAAGGCTGTGGGGCTGAGGAAAACTGGTCTGATGGGTACGACAGATCCATACGTGGAAATCAAGCTATCTGAAGATAAGATTCCTTCTAAGAAGACAACAGTTAAACACAAGAATTTGAATCCTGAATGGAATGAGGAGTTCAAATTCTCAGTCCAAGATCCCCAAACTCAGGTTCTAGAGTTCAATGTGTATGACTGGGAACAGGTAAAAAGCTATCCAAAGGGTAATAGGTGACGTGGAGTAGGATATATATATGTAATATTTTTTTTTGCAACGCAGGTTGGGAAGCACGATAAGATGGGTATGAATGTATTAGCTCTGAAAGAAATGGTGTCTAACGAACATAAAGCATTCACCTTGGAACTGCGTAAGACGCTGGACGGCGGTGAAGAAAGGCAGACTGATAGGGGGAAGCTGGAGGTCGAACTCTCGTTTAAGCCATTCACGGAGGAAGAAATGCAAGCTGTAGAGAAAGCTCCAGAAGGCACACCGGCTGCTGGAGGAATGCTTGTGGTAATGGTGCATTCGGCTGAGGATGTTGAAGGAAAGCACCATACGAATCCTTACGTGCGCATCTATTTCAAAGGGGAGGAGAGAAAAACGAAGAAAGTGAAGAAGAACAGAGACCCAAGGTGGAATGAGGAGTTCTCCTTCATGCTCGAGGAGCCTCCAGTCCGTGAGAAGCTGCACGTGGAAGTGCTGAGCAACTCTTCCAGGATAGGTTTATTGCATCCCAAGGTACCACACTCGTTCCACTAACAGTAACACTAGCAAGTGTTTGTTTGTGTTGGTCTAATCTAAAAGTGGTTGTTGATGGACAGGAAACACTGGGGTACGTGGATATTCTGGCGGTGGACGTGGTGAACAACAAAAGGATGAATCAGAAGTTTCACCTTATTGATTCTAAGAACGGAAAGATCCACATCGAGCTTGAGTGGCGAACTGTCTCTTGATTTCTGATTCGTTTCGAGAACAAACAAAGAGATAAATGGTTTGATGTTGTTAAAAACTTTGTGTTGTTCAGATTTGCAGAGCCTTCTTTTATTTGGATTTGTGTGTTTTCAACTTATCTTTTCTATGATAGTCGGTAGTGTGACTCTCTTTTTCCACTGCTCATTTTTTAGCGAGAATATGTCTCAAAAAATTATTTGCAATCGAACAGTATCATATATGATCGAGAATCAATGCATATTCGAAACCGAATACATCATGCTTCCATTGTTCTGTTTTTGAAGGGATCAAATGGAAGACTTGTTCTTGGATTCTGAAGCTCAAATATTATGACATTTAAGATGCATATATACCCTATAAATCGTGAGACCCGCTTATTGACACTTAACAATCTTATAGTTGTGGTCAACCAGTTCCTTTGTTATTGTTAACAATTTGTATAAAAGTGATAAGGACTAATTTGAGATTTTTTTTAGAACTACTTTTTCTCTAGCTTCAAGTTTCACGATCAATTCAAAATAATAAAATAATAGTTGGTCAACTTCTATTTTAATTTCTATACAATTTCAACTTGATTAAATTAATAAATACACATGATCAAGTTGAATAATTGTAACTTGTATGTATACATATCCTCTCTTTAACCTTTATCATAGCAGAAGACAAACCAGAAAGAAAAAAAAAACAGATCAAACCGAAGGTTTTCTTCTCATGGAGGAAACGAAACCAAAGACGTGAGTCAAGAAAAACAATTTTATAATCTTGATTATTGATTTTTATGAACAATTTCGTATGTATGTTTTCAAAGATATATTAGGGTTCTATTGTCGATTTGTTTCTACAGAATTGAAGATGTTGAGACCGTTGATGTTTATACAGCTCAAGGCTTTCTTAGTACTGGTCATCGATATCTCGATGTAAGGTAAATATATTATAAAAAATATATCATTTTGTTTAAATTCTTCTTGCTGAAATATATCTAGTTAATCTTATTGAATTTTGTTGTAAATTGTATAGGACAAATGAAGAATTCGCCAAGAGTCATGTTGAGGATGCTTTGAACATTCCTTATATGTTCCAAACAGATGAAGGTGAGTTTAAATTTAGGAATAGTTTCATTTTAAATATTCGATCACAAATAAAACTTAGAAACAACTATTGTGAATGGTTTTTTGTAGGTAGGGTTATAAATCCTGATTTCCTTCCTCAAGTGGCATCGGTTTGCAAGAAAGATGAACATATGATCGTGGTTAGAATCTAATATTTAATTAGTGATAACATATATATTTTCAAACATTAAATTAAATTTTAGACTTAAGACTGTTTCCTTATACTAAATCTGATATGGTGAAGGCTTGTAACGCTGGAGGAAGAGGAAGTCGTGCTTGTGTTGATCTTCTCAATGCGGTGAGTCAACACACATTTAATAATGTATCTATACAAATATACACCATACTTAAGTGTCTATATATATTTCTATGTATGTCGCGGTAGGGGTACGAGCATGTGGCTAACATGGGGGGAGGCTACTCGGCTTGGGTTGACGCTGGATTCGCCGGCGACAAATCCCCGGAAGACCTCAAGATTGCTTGCAAGTTCCGCCCAAAGGAAAACTAAATCGGCCGGGTTTGTTGCAAAATAATAACAAAACACTTGAAACTTGAAAGTGATGTTGTGACGTTTTCTAATAATAAGGACATTGTAATATGGGTTCTTTGTTGGACTTGAGCCATATTCACAAGCTATAATTATTATTAAAATAGCTGAAATTTAACAATATATATATATATATATACATAATATAAAATAGATTATTAAGGGATATATAGAGACAAACATTTAAAATGCTTGTAGATTAATCTTCTCTGAGATTTGTCTGGTAAATTTGAGGACAGAGGGGAAATTGAAAATGATTGTGGTTGATGACAAACAAACAAATGGGAATCTAAATTATGATGGAACATACATATGTTGTTCTCTGTCTTTATTATGGTAAGTAGTGGTAAAAGGCGTGGCTCAGGAGGCAATTTTAACATTTTTTTCAAAAGATTGATTAAAAAGGAGCTTTTGGTTTGACCAGGTCTAATCAGTTTCAGACCAACAAACTCATAAAGTATTTCGTATTTACTGCTTAGACAGTCTTTTCCTTTGTCTACACACAAAAACAAGTTTTATTAACTAGAATTAATACTCAGCTTTTTTCTTCTTTGCAGCTATAATTAATACTACTACTCAGCTTTATGAGCAGATTTTGCAATAAATAAAAATGGGTAAAGAATATTAAATGTAGTTGTGGTGAAGGAGACAAGGAGAGCATACAAAATACAGTGTTAATTTGAAATTGTTTCGCTATCTCCGATTAGTAATCGCATAATGGCGGAATTACGTTTTTTTTTAATGTGATTATGCAAAAAAATTGCCAATCAAAAAAATTTGCATATAACATTAGGAAACGCAAAAACATAGGATTTGCTTTTTCGCCTAAAAATAGAAATAAGAACTCATTATGCAAATAAATGGGTATATAGTCACTTATTTGCATAATAAAAAATTTATTATTTTATCCATACAAAATATTAGCAATTAGAAAAGTAAGAAAATAATTGTTTACAATGAAATTTATACCATTTTCAAATAATATTTAAAATTTTACAACTTTTTAACAAGTTTTAATATTTATTATCAAATATTACTCAAATTTTATTAAGAGATTTTTTTGCTTATTGAATATAAGTATATATTAGTGATATAGTATTATATTCCGCCACTACACAAAATGTATCTAATCAACATACTTTTTTAAGTAATTTAATTTTGCGATTTTGCATTCTGCAAATTTTTATTCTATAACTTATGTCATTATGCGATTATGCAATGTTACCAATCAGAACTTTTGAATAGAAAACAGAGAAGAAAGTGTGCCTTAGGCATTTTCTCTAACAGTCTAACACTCAATGCTTGGCCTCGTTTTACTACAGTCCACATTATTATTACTTGTGAAATTATAGCCATGTTTTGATATTTTATTATGCAGAAATACTTGCTTACTATTACTCTCAAATATAATTATGTATAGAGAGTTATCTAAACATATTTTAACTGTATATTTTAGAATCAATTACCACAGAAAAATTTGTTTCATTAAGTAACTCATTTTTCTTTATATTATTTGCCCTTCAAAAATATTTGCAAAGAATTATGATAATAATTATAAAAAAAAAGGGGGGGCTAAAAGACTCATGCTGTCATGCATGCTCATTTGTCATTATTTCTAACAATTCTATATTTGTTTCATAGAATTATAATTATTGAAAAGACAAACCCATTATGAGATATGATGATAGGGTCATAAATAATAAATATGTCTATATGTATATGAAAAGATGCAACAAGTGACTTCTAAATTCAACTATTTTGTTCTAATATGATGATTGTAGAGCATTATAAGTTCACCATCATGATTATATACCAAATATGAAGAAATAATAAAATTTTGAGATTCTTAGTTTCTCACATAATATTAGCATCACAAAAGCACCTCAATGAGGTCATGAAGAGGTTATCACCTCTTATTTAATAATAAAAAAATAAGCAGCACAAAAAAATATACATATTTTTTACTCAGACTGATGAGGAGAATCTAAAGAAAGAAACAACGTTCACTTGGAAAAAAACAGTAGACTTGAAATAAAATTGTTGTATAAATATTTTTGTTTTGAGTCAATGCATTTGAATGAGAACATGAATATTAACATAGACATTAACAAACAAAAGATGTCTGTTTTTGAGACCACATAATCTAATAAGAAATATATTTGGTTTTATCTTGTGGTTGTCTACTTGTTTGTATTGGTTTGCCTTACGCAGTTACTCATATGCTTTCGTCAATAAAATGACAAAAAAAAACTAAATCATCTCTCTCATAGAATAGATATTAGTTACCTACCTTCACATATTCACAACATATATGCATCTTTTAGGAAATTAATGGAATTCAAAATAATTTCAGTAGTGCATTGAGTTAAACTAATTTGCACCATAGATAAATCAAAATAAATAAAATTGATGAGATCAATGTGATATACTAGGTTTTAGTGTACAAATTGAGAATAATAAGAAGAGCACAAATTTCAGAGAGAGGAATGGGGCATGTGATAAAAGCGAGCTTACCTCTTATTATAAAAGCGACCACGCTTGTTTTCTTGCAATGATTCGGTCTACTTTCTTATTATTCTCTCTTTTTTTTTCCTTATGAAAATATATTTCAATTATCTATGCTTCTTCTTTTTTTTCCCTCGTACATAAGATATCATGAAAATATATTATTTACATATCTAGTATTTTCCATGATATTAATTAGGCATGTCAATCGGGCTAGCCCGGCCCGGCCCGGCCCGAAGCCCGCAAAACCCGTACATATTTGAGCCCGGCCCGGCCCGGCCCGTAAAAATTCCGAGCCTATATTTTAAAGCCCGGCCCGGCCCTAACAGGGCTACAGGGCTTTTTCGGGCTTTTTTGGGCTTTTCTTCCGACAACAAAAAAACAAACTTATAAGTTATAATATCTCTTAAAAAAGAATCTATATATGAAACAAGTCAATCTAAATTTAAACAACTACTAACGCTAATTTAGTTTTTAAAAAAGAGAGTTAAAATCAAATAAATAATCCAAATAAATTGTTTAAACTTATACTAGATAAAATATAAAATCAAAATAATTCAAATTAGGTAGTAGAGCTAATATTTGCTTTTTTGATTTATAGTAATACACAACAAAAAAAACTATGTTTAGAGTTTTCAACTCTACCAAACAATTTTTTTACAACAAATCTTATAATTAAAGGAAAATATTAACAAAAAAAAGATCAAAATATTTTTTAAAGGGCTTTTCGGGCTAGCCCGAGCCCGGCCGGGCTAAGCCCAAAAAAACCTTTAGCCCGAACGGGCTTAGCCCGAAAGGCCCGATATTTTCTGGACATATATTTTTAAGCCCGAGCCCGCTGTTTTTCAGGGCTGGGCCGGGGTAGCCCGCGGGCTTTGGCCCTAATTGACATGTCTAATATTAATCATTGGCGAAATTTGTGAAATATCAAGAGTACTGAAGATTTTATTTAGACAAACAATACAATACTAAGTTATTACTGAAGTAAATAAATCAAAAATATTTGACGTATGAGATTAAAGGCACAATTTTTACTGACGTTTTGTTTTAAAAGATTTATACATTGTTTGCTGCAAAAGTTTTATATAGAGTTTCAGTTCGTTTTGCTTAGTTTGGGAAAACAAATTACTTCTATCATTTTGTTTTTTTTTTTTCCAGAGCGAATTTGTTAACACATCATTAGAAAAAGCTACTATTTCAGCAATAGAGATAATTGAACCTGGTTTGATTTCCCTTTATTTTAGGTGTACAGACTTTTATGTTCCTTCATTCTCCGAGGGAAGAAGCATAGATTCATCTACTTTGGTCACTACTTACGAAAAAAAAGATTAAATGTAAAGTTTCATGATACATAATACACTATATATGTAGGTAGTAAAAGTAAAAAAATTTGGTTTTTGCATTGAATTTGACAGCCCATTATTTACAGCTGTAAGTCTGTAGTGTAAAGGCAGTATCTCTATTAAAATCATGAAATGTAGAAAAAGCAAAATCTAGAGCAATAAATACAAGAGGTACTTGTATAAGCAACATCGATATTTACAAAATGTTTTGTTCGAATCATGGGAGAATATTAATGTACTATATAGCAGATTTTTCATTCAAACTTTTGTCTTCTTTTCAAATAATTTTTGTTTTTATTTTTATACAGAATTTCCTTTCGTATAATAATATTTCATTTCAATTAGTATATCGTATACTCAACTTATAGCCAAAACTATGAAAATGTTTTGTTTTAACTTTTAAGGAATAGCTTAAAGAATAATAGTAAACGAATAATTTGCTCGAGAAACGAAAGCCCACTCGTGCGAGCAAAACGTGACTCGCCGCTAAACCATGTGATTCCGCTTAATTTTAGTATTAATTTGCTGATAAAAACAACAAAACAGTACTTATTAGACATTGATATAAAACAAGAAATCAGTACTTAAATAAAGACTTGTAGTACAAATTTTAGCCGGCGAACAATAGAGTTAAAAATACAAAATAATCACCCCTTTTTATCATCTAATGGAATTAAATCACACTTTCGTCCTATATTTAATAAAATTAAAATCAAGGCTTCATTTTTTATTTTTATTTTGACAAAAATCCAACACAATACATCTTTAATTTGACTAAATACCCTTTTCAAAATATCCCAATTTTTCATGAGAATAAAAATAATTCAATAAGAGTAATATTGATGTAACAGTAAAACTTGTTTTGTTAGGTTTGGTAATAAATTATTAGATCACAATGGTTACTTATAAAAGTAGTAATAAATACATAGATATTTGTTGTGAGGAAAAAAAATACTTTAATGGATACAGTAGTAGCAAGTATGTATGAATTGATTCGATGTTGTTGTTGTTGTCACTCCCGAAACATAAACTCTCACAAGTAGCTATCAAAAAACAAAGAGAGTTAAGCTTCTCTCATCATCTTGCCTTGAAAAACTACTTCCGTGTCTCCCTCTCTGTCTACACAACACTCTTCTCTATTTTTCTTTCTTTCTTTCTTTCTCTCTATATATATATTCACATCTCTTCTCCATTCACTCTTCATCACAAAGAGAGAGATGGAGAACGGTGAGAAAGCAGCTGAGACTGTTGTTGTTGGGAACTATGTTGAGATGGAGAAAGATGGCAAAGCTTCAGACATCAAATCTAAGCTCTCTGACATGTTTTGGCATGGTGGCTCTGCTTATGATGCTTGGTTCAGTTGTGCTTCCAATCAGGTTAGCTTTTCTCTCTATGAACAAGTTTTGTTTTGTTTTTTGAGTCTCTCTGATATACATGATTCATGAATGTGTTGTTATATAGGTGGCACAAGTGCTGTTGACACTGCCATACTCGTTCTCACAGCTAGGGATGCTCTCAGGGATTCTGTTTCAGCTCTTTTATGGCATCTTAGGTAGTTGGACTGCTTACCTCATCAGCATTCTTTATGTTGAATACAGAACTAGAAAGGAGAGAGAGAAAGTTAACTTCAGAAACCATGTCATTCAGGTTTGTTTACTGATCTTTTCTATTATTCATCTTCTCTTTTTGAAACAAAAATATTTGACATGTTGGTTAATATTGTGAAGTGGTTTGAGGTTCTTGATGGATTGCTTGGGAAGCATTGGAGGAATGTTGGTTTAGCTTTTAACTGCACCTTCCTTCTCTTTGGATCTGTCATTCAACTCATAGCTTGTGCCAGGTAACAACTCATAGCTTTTGACTGAGAGTACTAATGATGTAGTATAATGGTTAATGAATGTATTGTTTTGCAGCAACATATATTACATAAATGATAATCTGGACAAGAGGACATGGACATACATATTTGGAGCATGTTGTGCAACCACAGTCTTCATTCCTTCCTTCCACAACTACAGGATCTGGTCTTTTCTTGGACTCTTGATGACCACTTACACTGCTTGGTACCTCACCATTGCCTCCATCCTCCATGGACAGGTAATTCTTTCTTATTTTCTAATTAGTTTCAATGGTTAAAGATTAGAATAGCTGGTGATGTTGTGGCTTAAGGGGACTCAAAAACATCAACAAAGTTGTCTTCTTGCTTGTGTCTTTTGGCACTTGTGTTTCAAGCAACATGTGGTTTGGGACCACTTTACCCAAACCTATAACATTGGTGTGTCAGACATAGTTTAATGCATAAATGATACTTGTAGAGTTGTAGATAATTGAATTTTCTTATAGAAGAAGAATAATAATATGTAATGTTGGAATAATAAAATAGGTACAAGGAGTGAAGCATTCAGGACCAAGCAAGCTGGTTTTATACTTCACAGGGGCCACAAACATTCTTTACACATTCGGTGGACATGCTGTTACTGTGTATGTTCCTTTTTTTTTTTACTATTTTAACCCCATCACGATTCACATATCCTAAGGGTACAACTGGAATTACAAATTGATGAAAATGACCACTCACTTTCATTGTTTTGTGTTGTTGTTGGCAGAGAGATAATGCATGCTATGTGGAAACCGCAGAAGTTCAAGTCCATATACCTCTTTGCAACACTCTACGTCCTGACGCTAACGCTGCCTTCTGCGTCTGCGGTTTATTGGGCGTTTGGTGATTTGCTTCTAAACCATTCAAACTCATTTGCTCTTCTCCCAAAGAATCTTTACCGTGACTTTGCAGTTGTGCTTATGCTCATCCATCAGTTCATTACCTTTGGTTTTGCTTGCACGCCACTCTACTTTGTGTGGGAGAAGCTTATAGGGATGCATGAGTGCCGAAGCATGTGTAAACGAGCTGCCGCGAGGCTTCCCGTTGTTATACCCATTTGGTTTCTTGCTATCATATTCCCGTTCTTCGGTCCCATTAACTCAACTGTTGGATCTCTACTCGTCAGCTTCACTGTCTACATCATCCCTGCACTAGCTCACATCTTCACCTTCCGCTCCTCCGCCGCACGTGAAAACGCCGTGGAGCAGCCGCCGAGGTTTCTAGGACGGTGGACTGGGGCTTTCACCATCAACGCCTTCATAGTTGTGTGGGTGTTCATTGTTGGATTCGGGTTCGGTGGTTGGGCTAGCATGATCAATTTTGTTCACCAGATTGATACCTTTGGCCTCTTCACCAAATGCTACCAATGCCCTCCACCAGTTATGGCCTCACCTCCTCCCATCAGCCATCCTCACTTCAATCACACTCATGGCCTTTGAATTCTAAGCATCGAATCTAGAGCCGGCCCAAGAGTGTTCCCAGCAGCCACGAAAGTTGGCGTTTTTCCACGGATCAGAAGATTTAGAGATTTGGGTTCGTTTTAATCAACCAAGGCCGTAGTGTTTTGGGTGTTCTCGTTTAGCATCATCTAAAGTTGGTCTGTTTCTATTGTATTTCATGTTTGGGAATTAAAGAAAAAAAAACAAAACTTTAGGAGTAATGCCAAATCTTTCATCAAGAAAACAAAATCATTGTAGTCTTCTTCGTAGACAACAAAATGTGTACCCATTATAAATTCTAGGCCTGGGCATTCGGATTTCGGATCGGATTCGGATCGGATATATTCGGATTCGGATAATTCGGATATGAGAGTTTATTATCCGTTCGGATTTTATGATTTTTCGGTTCGGTTTCGGTTCGGATATATTCGGATTCGGATAATTTGGGTTGGAGAATTTATTATCCGTTCGGATTTTATGAGTCATTGTTTCGGTTTAGGTTCGGATAGTTATCGGATTCATATCGGTTTTCGGGAAAAAAAAAACAAAAAAAATGTTCAATTGTAATAAAAATTGGTTCAATCTTACTAAAATTTGGTTATATTTTGCAAAAATATGTATAATTTTAACAAATATAACTAAAAAATTTCTGAAATCTAAGTTATTTAGGATATTTTTGTTATTTGCTATAAAATTACAACTAAATATAACTAATATTTTTTGATATATAATTTTATTTTCGGTTTTCGGATATCTTTTCGGTTTTCGGTTCGGATCGGGTTCGGTTCGGATCGGGTTCGGTTCGGGTAATTCGGATAGGAGAATTCATTATCCGTTCGGATTTTGTGACTATTCGGTTCGGGTTCGGTTACGGATTTTTCGGATCGGTTTCGGATCGGTTTTCGGATTTCGGGTTTTATGCCCAGGCCTAATAAATTCTATGAAGGCTTGAAATATAGAGCAAGGACTTGTAGAGAGACACATGAGCAAAAGGTATGATAAACATGCAATTAAACCAATCCAAATTCTTACTCAAATCACAAGGCACCATAACCATAACCACAAGTCCTAATTAAATAAATCCGAAAACATGAAGAGTCGAATAACAAAAGATAGATAATATTTTGATAGAAGTCAGTGAGAAGAGGGATCGATTTCATTTATGAGATGACTGATTTACCCCTTCTTCACCGTCTGGTTTGCTTCAACGAGCACCACCGCTAGTGCAATCCCTTGCAAAATGCCCAGACTCTCCACAGCTGTAGCAGCTTCCACCACCTCCGCCTCCAGACCCGTACCTTCCACCACCACCTCCACCTCCGTAGCCGCCACCACCACCTCCACTGTATCCTCCACCACCTTGAGAGCATTCTCTCGCCATGTGACCTGGTTCACCACACTTAAAGCAAGAATTATCACCGCCACCTCCTCCACGGCCACCGCTTCCTCTACCACCATAACCACCGCCTCCTCCGTAACCTCCACCACCACGTCCGCCTCCTCTTCCACCACCGCCAAAACCACCGCGTCCACCAGATGAACCACCACCGCTATTTCCCTGAACGGGAGCACCATCAGGTCCAGACACTTCAACAGCTTTGGGACGGCCACTGTTGTCAACCTCAACCTCGAACTCAACAGATTCATCAGCGGCGAGGCTACGAAATCCTTCAGATCTGATGGAAGACTGGTGAACGAAGAGATCGTCACCACCGTCATTAGGTGTGATGAAACCAAACCCCTTCTGTGTATCAAACCACTTCACCGATCCCTTGCGTCTCTCTCCACCACTCATGTTCTCGTCGCCGCCGCTCATTCTGATTCAAAATCTCTCCGACGAACTAACCGATCAGATCTTTTTTCTCTCTCTCTCCTTTGGCGTGAAGCAGACGCTGTTTATATCTGCGAGAGATGTGTGCAAAGGCAAAGGGTATCACTGCCACGTCATTATTTACTTATATTCTTTACTTTTTTGTATTCAAAATCTTTTCATATTCCCATTTTTAACGTACGTATTTTGATATTTTCCAATTTAAAATTGAATATTTCTATTTTTCTGCATAATTTTCTTGACTTTTTCCAATACACAATAACTTTTTTAGAAATTTTACTTAAAAGAAATATGAATTTGTTTGAATAGTAAAATTGACAATATATTAAAAAAGGAATATATATAATTAAAAAATGGGCCAGGCTAATGTTCGAGATTGTATTATTTTTTCCTTTTCGGGAAACTAAAGGATGCGATGGGCCAGCTTTGATCTGGACGGTTGGGGATGCTTTGCAGGAGGTTTCTCAGCCGTTAGATTCAAATCTAAGAGTTGAATTTATGTATTTAAAAAAAAAAAATCATTCAAAGCTTATCTTCTTCTCCCGAAAAGATCTAACAGAGTGTGAAGGGTACAATGGGAAAAAGACAAATACTTTTATATTCTGGTTCAGTCAACATTAAAGTTGACGGACGTAAGCAGATGTTTTGACTAGTCGTCCCACATTTTTGGGAACGCAAACTGCGTGCCGTTTCTTTTATTTTTATTTTATTACGTTATCGTACCAATAAATTGTGTATTTTCACATAGTAACCCCAGACCTTTTTTTAATTATTAGTTTGGTCAAAATCTCAAAAGAGTGGTCAAAAGAGTAACGTCCATAGTCCACATGACATGACGATGGGACTTGTCAATGAGCATTTCTACGCTTTCCAAACAAATAAATACATATATCTAATTTTGAGATATTTAGTTTTACCCAAAATAATTCAATGAAAAGATGAGTTTAGTTAATGTCTTGTTCATTTATTGTCTTACTAGTAGTTGTGGCCACTATTTAGTATCAATTATGATTTTAAGAAGTGATTAAGCTTTAAATGTGTCTCTTTTAAATTTAGGAAAGTGTGAAATGTGTTTGTGTTTTGCAAATCATTTTAATCCCCAACGGGTTTAAAAGATGCTAAGACTTAGTTATGTGATCTATGAGTTTCTATTTAAGTGTAGGGTCATGGAATCAAGTTCCTTTCATGTAAGTTTGATCATGATTAACTTTTTAGTTGGGAATGGAAAACTATATCATACCACATTGTATATTGAAGACGTCTAACTCTTTTGTATCATCTAAATGAATGACATGTAAAAAAAAATTATTGTTGACATTTGATACCTTAAGCTATCAGAACAAATGGACCATAAACGAAAGGAGCAAATGGATGGACAACAAACTAAAAAAGAATTTGGATCGACTAACAAATTAACTAAAAATAATAATATAAAGTAATTATGATACTATTAAACTATATTTAAAATTTCAGTTCTGTTCAAATAAAAATTAGAAATATTTTAGTTGAAGTGTGACCTTATCAACTTGAAAGTATGTTTTATTCGGTAAGAATCTACCCATCCTTACAATTTTACATCTTATATATGCAGAAGTTTATGATATGACTTCTAAACTTTGTAGCAAATATTATGTAGTATAGTTGTAGCGATGACATTAATGCTAAAGTATATTTTAAGTTATAAGTGATTTACTGTCTTGCTAATTCATACTTACTTAAAATTAACTCATAGAAGGAAAAAAAAAGAAATTATTAGAGCTATGAAGTATAATTCCATTGCTTTTCCATAAGCATTGTTGACTCATTTGTAGGTAAACCTAATAAAATACTTAAGACATTTCTCTTGTGCACAAAACAAGTACAATTTAATCCTGGTGAAGATCATGTATCTTTGAATATTGAGATATAGATGTTACAAAGTATATTGTTCTTATAGGTAGGTCTCATAACCATTTTTCTAACATCGATTGAGTTTAGTAAAAAAATTATGATTGCAAATAAAATAAATGAAAGAATTTGGAAAACTATAGTTAAAATATGACTTCATTAACTTTAAAATATATTCAATTAAAGTGAAAACTATTCATCATTGCATTTTACAAGGTGTATGCATGAATTTACAAACATAATGTTTATAAAAGTTTGTAAGAAATTATATAATATAACATATTATTGTCAAAAGTTTGTCGCAATATTATGTTGTATAATTTTAAAGATATCATTCATGTTTGTTACCTTTCCAAAAGCATTGTTGGATTGTTTCAACGAAAACTTTATTATTGAGAGAGAAGCAAAAGTTTTCTTACAAAGCACATCCTTTGTTTTACCAGAGACACATGAAGACATGGTATCCGAGTTTATTAGGACTTTGAAAATTGTCCACTACCGCATAGTTATGGCGCTAATTTTTTTGGTTTAATATTAAATATTGTTTTAATAAATTGACAATTTGTTATGTCTATCATTAGTTTTGTCATTTGTTTCAGTAATGCCTATATAAAAACCCTTTCGATGAATTTGAGACCAAAGTTGAATAAAACTCCTAACTCACCTAAAAAAGTATCAACTTTGGAGTTTAATAAAACTCTAAATATTTTCAGGAACTAATGGTAGCAAAAAAAAATCGTTGGAAATATTTAGAGTTTTATTCTTAAATCTTTTTGATGTTTTCCTTATATTCTAAACATATACCTGATATAAGTATGATTTATTTATTTTTATAATAAATGTCGTTTTAAGTTATTTCATATTGTACATCTTATGAAAACATTTTTTTTTGCATTTTCTGTTAGTACATTGTATTTTTTCTATTGGCTAATTAATTAAAATCGCAAGAATAAAACTGAAAATTTATTAAAATTTTAAAATATGAAACGATATTTAATTTTTAAAATATAAAACAATACTTAAATAAGTTAATACTAACAAAAGAGTCTTATTTGAGCCGGCGTCGTTTTGCTGTGAACGCAATATAATCTCCGGCTAACTCTCTCAAAGCCGCTAACTCAGCCAGAGGCTTTAAACGCCTTGACTCCAATTCACCGCCGTTGTCTTCTCTCTCACCAACTTCACCGGCGGCTTAGGGTTTCAATGCGTAACGGGAAGAAGAGAGCTCGCTCAGAACCTGGAACCACAAAGCAACCGCGAAACAAATACTCCGATAACCCACCCGATTTTGCCTCGTTAGCGTCTCTTTACCCTTCTTTCAAGCCCTTTGTTTTCTTCTCCGGTGGTCGAGCTCGCATCGACTGGACCGATTACAACGCAACCAGAGAGCTCACTCGTATCCTCCTCCTACATGACCATGGCGTCAACTGGTATGTTTCAACTGTACAAAGGAACTAGCTTTGTTTTGCTCTGAAGAACAGTTATGTACCAACAAAGTCTTTTCATTTATGTATAGGTGGATTCCTGATGGACAGCTTTGCCCAACTGTTCCTAATAGATCGAATTACATTCATTGGATCAATGATCTTTTGTCCTCTGAGGTCATTCAAAGTTTGGGTGGTGATGGAAGCAAAGTAAAGGGCTTTGACATTGGCACAGGGGCCAATTGCATTTATCCTCTCCTTGGTGCATCTCTTTTTGGCTGGAGTTTTGTTGGCTCAGGTTTCTTCTTCTTCTTCTTCTTCTTTTATCATTCTTCATTTGCATTACGCTTAGCTTCTTTAGTAGTTGGCTTTATGTTCTCAATTTGGTGTCATTGTTGTTTTGTACGCAGATTTTACTGATGTTGCTCTAGAATGGGCTGAGAAGAATGTCAAAAGTAATCCCCATATTTCAGACCTTATCGAGATCAGAGACTCTAAAGTTCTTCCACAGAGTTCCTCTGTCCCCGAGGTTGAAAATAGCGAGAGTGAGTTAACCATACAGCAGGAAGCCGGACTGTCCCCCACGGTCCAGTCTGATTATCTTGTAGATGACATCAAGAGCTATATTGAACCAGCTGTATTACTTGGTGTTGTCAAGGAAAATGAAACGTTCGACTTCTGTATGTCCAATCCTCCATTTTTTGAGACCTTCGAAGAATCAGGACTTAATCCTAAAACTTCATGCGGTGGAACTCCTGAGGAGATGGTTTGCAATGGTGGGGAGCAGGCTTTTGTGTCTCGTATTATCGAAGATAGCACTGTACTGAGGCAAAAATTCAGGTAATTGTACCCAGATAAACCTTTGGATCTTTCACATTCTGGTTTTTCATTCATCAGGACTTATCGTTTTGTGATCATGTTTTATATTAGGTGGTACACTTCAATGCTTGGGAAGAAGGCTAACCTCAAACTCTTGATATCTAAGCTTTGGGAAGTAGGTGTAACCATTGTGAAGACCACTGAATTTGTCCAAGGTCAAACATCCCGGTGGGGCCTCGCCTGGTCCTTCATGCCCACAGCTAGGAAGATTATAGCACCTCCTGTAGTCAAAAAGAGTGTTCTTTCTTTTATGCTTGAGGTAATCTATCTATAATTTTTGTCATCCTTTACATGCTTAAGTAACATATATTTGCTATGTAAATATATAAAAAGTCTCGGGCTTTACTCAAGCCTTACATTCTTCATGGTGGCTTTGTGTGTTTATAGGGGATTAAACGGCAGTACAGTGCTGTAGATGTGCTGCAATCAGTTGAAGAATTCTTCAAGAGCTGTGGCGCCTCGTGCAAATTAAACTCTTCTACATTTTCTGTTGACGTAAGTGCACTACCTGTATTGTTTTGTCTTGCCATCCAAGCTTGTTTCTACAGTATCTCAAGCTCAACAGAGTTTCCTTCTATTGTTGTACAGATTGTTGCATCTGATGACCAGTGCAACTCAATCTCAAAGAATGGCATTACAAATGTAGATAATGTAAGAAGCCACGGATATGACAAACAGTCACTGGATGGATCCAGTTTGCAAGTCCCTGAAGATAACCTATCTTTCCGCATCTTGGTAAGTTTGGATCTAATTTGAGAAATCCCTGACGATTGCCTTCACCTTTTCAAATTGGTGTATGATGGAGAAACTTCTATTACAGGTGTTCCAACAGATGCCAGGAACGTTGCTTATAAAAGGATCATTGCAGCAGAAAGATAGTCCCCTCTCAGGTTAGTCATTTTGCTCGGTTTCCCTAAGTTGCTGGAAAAATCTTTACTGTTTCTATTTGTCTGATCTCACCAAAATCGTGAAGGACCAAAACTTTCGATGTTAGTTACCAACATGAAGACAACTGAATTGTCCGTTTAATTTTGCTTCTGCAGGGTTGTTCTCAGTGGTCTTCGGTTCGTTGGAAGAAAGTTTGAAGTCCAAATTTTGTAGGTAACCAGTCCCAGGGTACTGTTCTGACTTGAAGAATGGCATCTGCCAAAAACTAAATGAAAATGAATATGAATCTTCAAATTTCAGACACATATAACATGTTCTTACACCTAAAACACAAGCCGTGTTTTGATTCCTATATAAACTGAGACAATTCCACCCAACAGAGGGAAGCAAAATTTTATCAGCTAATCTTGTTGTGGATGAAAAGTGTTGCATAGCAGACCACTCGTGTTTCTCAACTGCAAATATTAACTAGAATCAAGACTTTGAAAAGACTTACCTTGCGGGGAAAGATACACAGCCAAGTTGGATTACCCAAAAGTAGTAAAGGAGAAAGAGAGAGAGAGGGTTCTTCACTTCACGTGACAAAGCAAGCAACTATTGCTTTTCTCTCCAGTTTCTCTTTTTTGATCAACCATCGCTTGTGATGAAAAATGTAAGACCTCTACCAAATACCTATAAATATCTTGCATTGCATGTGGGTGTAGTTATTTTGAATTGTCATTTTCTCTTTTCGCAGTGACCTTCTATATATAACTTTGGTGATCCCTCAACCCTTTGATTCCTCTGGAAAGATATGAATCCTGGTGAAGATGAATACTTTCTCCATCACCTCCCAATCCTCTCTAACACACCCTTACAACCTTCAAAATCCTTGCCTTCAAATGATTTGCGCAACTTTCGTCTTCTCCTCAAGTGGTGCGCTCTGGACCACTCCTCCTCTTCTGGTAAAGCAGTGTCCTATATGATGTTTGTAGTCTTCACCTTACTAGTCCCTCTCATAAGTTGTCTGTCCATCAAAACTCCTAGAACCCGGCCTTCATCAGTTATGGACGCCAACTCTTTCAATGTGCTCGTCCAATTTCCGGAGTCTGGACTTGCCGTCATTGGTTTCTTGACTCTAATATGTTTCTTCAGAATATATAGTCTCACACAGCTTCTGTTTCTTGATGATTCTACCTTGGTGAGGCTTGGATATTCGCGCGAACTTGACAAGGCCTTACGTTACCTAGCCTACATACTTGTACCGTCTTTCCTTGTGGAACTTGTGCATAAGAGCATATTTTTCTCCTCCGCCGAAGTATCATTTCCTTTCATAAAGTCATCTTGTGCTGCATTGAACTTTGTCATGTTCTTCCTCGTCTTATTTTCATGGGTTTACCGGACAGGAGTGTTCTTGCTAGTTTGTATCCTGTTCCGGTTGACCTGTGAGCTGCAGATACTGAGGTTCCGAGGGCTTCACAAGCTGTTCGATAGATGTGGATCAGACACCATAGAAGATGTATGCAAGGAACATGTGAGGATCAAGAAACAATTGTCGGCTACAAGCCACAGGTACAGGTTTTTCATCATCGCGGCCTTTGTTGTGATTAGTACCAGTCAGTTTGTGGCCTTATTGTTGGTTCTTGCATCAAAGTCTGACAGGAGTTTCCTCAGCTCTGGTGATTTGGTGGTAATTTTCTAAAGCTTTGTTGTAATAATTTTCTAAGTTTCAGCGCTCTGCATTTAATGAAGCATACATATTCATTCTATCTCAAGGTATGTTCTGCAGTACAGTTAAGCGGATTCTTCTTGTGCGTGTTGGGTGCTGCAAGAATCACTCACAGAGCTCAAGGAGTAGTCTGTATTGCAACAAGGTGGCACATGGCTTTGACATGCGCTTCTGAAGCTGTATCACCCGAGAGTGATACTGACTCATCCGACAACATATATATTAATGTGTCACCGTCACTGGATCTATCTTCCTTCTTCCAGGCTAGGCAAGCTCTAGGTGCGTTATATTGAGATTGCATGCTCTTTTTTTTCAAAATAAGTTGCAAACAATTGATGGGAGTTACATTGCAGTGGAATACCTGCGACATAACAACAAGGGGATTACGCTCTATGGATATGCACTCGATAGGGGACTGCTCCATACGCTCTTTGCATTTGAGTTCTCTCTGGTGATGTGGATCCTGAGCAAGGTCGTGGTTCTATCTTAGAACTCACTAAGGTATCTATGAGACAACAAAAGACGCTGCGAAAGCTTCAGATAAATCTTCTCTTGAAGCCTGACTTTCCTAAAGATGTATGCAAGAGAGACTTCAACTGGATCGTGAATCTACACAGGAAGTAAAAGCTCTGATTGATGCACAACACTTGGTCCGCGGTGTTTGACCAAAATAAAAATAAAAATTGATCACTGGTTTAACAGACAGAACCAGGTTATTGTTGGGTTTGAATGTTTGATGAACATCATAAATATTGGTTGCTCCAACTGTATCGCTTTTTCTTTATTTTTGTGTTTGTCCCTTTCTTTGCCATTTCCATCGTTTTCTAACAACTAATAACTTTGCCAATACGAAACAAACCATAAAATTTTGATTTTAGTTTTGCTTCTTATTAACCAAAAAATCTGGAAGAAGAAAAAACAAAAAATTTGAAGACTCTAGTTTTTAGCTCTCTGTTACACTGACAAAACTTCTAAAGCTAAATCAAATTCATCACAACACGTATAGATCCCTGCTTTTGCAGGCTTTAACAGTGTACAATCCTGGGAAGAAAATTTGCAGGTGTTCGATGATGCTTATGAGATCATGTTCTTGATGCTTCTTCTTCCATAAGTGCAGCCAGATTATGCAGAATGAAGTAGATCTCTTCTTTCCGAGCATGAGCATGAGCATGCGACCCGTCTGAGACAGTGAAAGCTTCAACTTTGTTCTCGATTTCAATCCAACTAACAGCTTTTTCTTTATTCACTCTTCTCTTCTTCATAATCCCTCTCAGCTTCTCTACTAATTCCCACTTCCCATGATCTGCGTAAATGCTTGACAGCAATATGTATGGCGCAGACGATTCAGGGTCCAGTTTGATCAGCTCTTCCGCTGCTTTCTTTCCCAGTTCTTCGTTTCCATGGATTCTGGATACTCCTAGGATTGCGTTCCAGATATGCTTATCAGGTTCGAAAGGCATTTCCTCGATCTTGCTCATCAGTTCTTTGAAACAACCGGCGCGACCTAGGAGATCTATCAGACATGCGTAATGCTCTTGGTCGGGAACAATCCCGTGCTGAACAGTCATTGACTCAAACCACCTCTCTCCTTCCTCTACTAGACCTGAATGACTGCAGGCATTAAGAATCACAACCAGAGTCGTTCGGTTTGGATGGACTCTGAATTTGATCATGTCATCAAGCATCTGCAAGGCCTTGTGGCCAAGCCCGTGCTGTGCCAATGCAGAAATCATCGTGTTCCACAAAACGCAGTCTTGCTTGTCATAGCAAATTCTGAACACCCGCTCGCTAGCTTCTAAACTACCTGATTTGGAGTACATATCTATCAAAGAACTGGTGACAATCGCATTCGGTATAACATTGGTACGGATCATGTAACCATGAATTTGCTTCCCGTGTCTAAGAGAAGCAATGCTCGCAGAGGCACATAGACAGCTACTGAAAGTAAACTGCTCTGGTTTAACCCTCATAGCAATCATTTTTCTAAACAAGTCAAGCGCTAGATCCCCTGAGCCTTGCCTAACATATCCAGCAATTAATGCGGTCCAAGAGACTGGATTCTTCTCCGGCATCTCACGAAATAACTTGTCAGCCGCTTCCATATCTCCCAGTTTGGCATACCCAGAGATCAGAGTAGTCCAAATATGAATATCCTTCACGGTCATCTCATCAAAACATCGTTTAGCACTCTCCATCTGACCACATTTCGCATAAGCATCGATGATAGAACACGAAAGCACCACATTTGACAAAAACCCAGCAACCAGAACCTGCCCGTGAGCTTGTTGATTGAGCTGGAGCTGCCTAGATTTCACACATGCCGTCAAAAGCCCGGCGAAACTGAACTCGTTGAACTTGATTCCAGATCTCCTTAACTCTTTAAAAAACCACAACGCCTCGTGTAGATTCCCATCCTGAGCATACCCAATAACCATGGTGTTCCAAGACACAACATCTCTCTCAGGCATACTATCGAACACAACTCGTGCACGCACCAACATCCCTGATTTGACAAACCCAGAGACCATATTGTTCCAAGAATACAAGTTCCTGAGATGCATTTGATCAAACACTTTACACGCATCAATAGGTTTACCACATTTCATGTACATTCCGATTAAATGATTGGACAAAAGCGTGTTGGGTCTCTTGAATCCAGTAATCTTCAAGTGACGATGAATCCATTTGCCTTGTTTCAAAGACTTGGTATCTCCACACTGTTGGAGCAGCGAAGCTAGGAGGTCAAAGGGTAATCGAATCCCTTGTTGAGTCAACGACTCGAGACGAGAAACGGCCTGAGAGAGCTCTGCTTTGGTTGCGTGGCTGCTGAGAAACGATCGAGCGACACAGATTGGCCGTTTCCTAGGGTTACTGATGGGCATTGGAGGGAGAAACCACCATGGGAGGCGACTTTAAGGATTTGCGATTGATTTCTCCTGTTCCCGGCGGAGACAAGTCAGAAAGGGTTTGCGCCGGCGAGATTCGCCGGTAAGAAATCATATGCCGTCGGATGGGTTTAGAAACCGGATCTGGTTTAGGTTTTGGTTATGGTTTGGATCATACTAACAAAGACAAATCCTTTTTCACTTTTGGGCTTAGGCCTATAAAGCCCATGGCCTTCTTGTTCTATCGTGATAAGTCAACGAATTTACGATTTTGCCGGGAAATTGGTATTTTCGTACCCGTACAATCCGCAAAATGTGTTTTCCGGCCTATACAAACACGTAGGATTAATTATACTCAAACTACAAAAAAAATTTGAATTTCATATCTAAACTTTATATTTAGAATATAATTCGGAGTCGTAGTTAACGTGTATTAGTCAACCATTACGGTTGCTGAATCAGTCATATATGATGATGTGACTTAAAATGACATCGTTTCGCTTGTTGGAGTTACAAAAATCGGGTCTCGAACCCATGACGTTTCAGTCATTTACACAGTCTATTATGGGATCAAATGGTAATGAGCTACGTAAACGTGTTAACTGTGGTGGATTCGAGATCCGATTTTTGCTAAAATCTGTCGTGTCTCTTGCCATATGTTTTTTTTAAATGACTAAATCTTCAAATAATATGAAAAAATAGTAGTGAAATGTTACATGTAATGCATGGCTAAAAACGACGCCGTAATACAGTAAAACCTCTATAAATTAATAATGTTGGGACCAGAAAATTTTATTAATTTAGAGAGGTATTAATTTATCGATAAATTAATAATTATTAATTTATAGAGAGATTTTCCTAATTTGGTAATTTCTTTAAAAAATTCTTTCTAAAATAAAAATTTTCTTTATAAGCAATATTTTTTTTAAACCAATTGCAAGTAGAGAAGCAATTATTAAGTTTAAAAAACAACACAAACTTTTTTCGAATAATAGAGTCATATTTTATTAAAAATTTTACATATAATATTTTTAATATATATCATAGTAATTCATATATGACATATATAAATTTATATCACATAAATATTAGGTTAAATATACATATATATAGATAATTTTATATAATTATTAATTTATAGTATAGATGGGACCACATGTTTACATAGGATTTTTTAAAAAATTATTATCTTATTAATTTATCGATTTATGTCATATTTTACACTGGTCCCAACTCGGGACCGAAAGAATTTATTAATTTAGAGAGGTTATTAATTTATAGAGTATTAATTTATAGAGGTTTTACTGTATATGAAAGTGAAACAAAGCCTTAATTTCTAGTGCACAACGGTAACGTTATAGCCAACGATGGCATCACCGGTCTTGGGATCGAACCAATTGGTCTTAGCAATAGCGTAGCCACGAGCCATTCGAAACATTCCCGTGCCGCCAACAATCGGCATTTCTCGGATTGGGTTCATCACGGAGTTCTTCCCGATCATGCTTATGGTACTGTCCTTGTATGGACCGTCCTCGAAACAGAAGCTCATGGCCATTATCAAACCTACCTCTTCTTTACCTGTGTCCCAATCAAAACCGGTTATTAATTATTGATTATTATTGATCAACCAAACCGGTTTTATATTCCCGGTCCGGTTATTGTAAGAAATAATATACAACGTACGTACATGAAGCACCGTAAAGGCCTTGAGCTCGTCCCACGAGTTTGGATTTTGGATCAGCAGTCTCCGTTAGAGCGTCGTCGACCATGAACACAGCGCCAAACAGCGTTGGGGATTTGTCGGTGTCTGTGCCCTGAGCCACTTTAACGGCAGTCGGATTCTTGCCGCTCAAGGTGTCATGGAAGTAGAACTGAAGGTTTGTTACCTTCTCCTTACTTGTTTCCTCAAGCCGATTAGCCCAACTATACAGTCTCGATCCATGAGCAGCCAGTGGCATTATCGTTATTAGCAGAACCATCATTGTTGTTACATCTTTCGCTTTTGCCATTTTTCGTTTCTTTCTAAATTGTAACAAAGTGGTTGTAATTGTGAAAGTAAAATGAGTTTCTGGTGCAATGGTATATAATTCTTTTTATAGGGAATTTACATATACGTGACTCACTCTTAGTCCAAGTTAGTTCAACCAAACTGAAAAAATGATCTTTAATTAGAAGAAAAAGTATGAAAACAAAATGTGACTAGTTAAAGTCAGCATTGTGGTGGCGTAATGGTTCACCTAATAATTTCATAGTTTGAATTAACTAATTAAGATAACTCTATGTTTTTGCATTGGTGGACCTAATAACTCCGAATTCGGCTATGTAAATAATGTAATGGTGCTGATGAGATCTTCTGGTTGTTAAATTTGGGCTAATTCTGGGCTTCCAACTAAAAACCAATTGGCAATTAGTGGATTGACCCTAACCCTTTATATATTATTGATTGTCCCATCAAACTTCCGATGTGGGACTTGGATTGTATCTCCAACACTGGTCAGATGTAGATTTATTGTTTTAAATTGTGTGGGTTTTAGTAGTTTACATGTGTGAGACAAAAAAAATAATTAATTCGGGCCACCATTTTTGTTGGACCGGGATGAGTGCACTTGTTAGTATATGGATGCAAAATGTAAAAGAGTGAAGATGCTTTTAAAGAGATTTCATAGCCTAATTTTGTTTCATGGAATGGTTTTCTTTCTTACATTTTAAAAGGCATGACATCCAATACAACTTAATATATAAAAATCATGAACATTAAATTATTCCAAGGGAAGTGATTACATTAGGAATTAGAAAGGCCTTTATGTATAGTGTTTTTTTTTTCTTTATGTATAGTGTTGTATGTTAATAATGATAGATAGTGACATTATACTCAACGATAGCATCCCCATTGGTCAAGTTAACGTAATATGTATTGAGTTGAGCTACTCCTCTAGCCATCCTAAACCTTCCTCGACCTCCCACAACCGCAACCTCCCTCTCTTTCTCCGTTATCGTATTCCTCGAAAACACGGCGATAGAACTACCGTTAAACTTTCCCGAGGTGAACCCGAAGTCGACGTACATGGTCAACGTGGGAACATGTTTTCCGGAGGAAACATACATCCCTCTAGCGTTCCCGATCTTCTCGGATTTCGGGTCCGGTCCTACGGTGAGAGGGTCATCGAGAGCGAAAAGAGAGCCGAACGGTGAGGGAGAAGTGTCGTTGTCTCCTCCTGTGAGAGTAGGCTTGGCAATGAGGACGGCTGATGGGTTTGGAGCGGTGAGAGTGTCGTGAAAGAAGAAATGGAGATTTGTGACCACTAGTTGTTTCGGTGTGAATGGACGAGTTTTTGAATAGTATTCGCCGAGTGCAAAGGTGAGGCAAAGATAAAGACTTACTACTATTCCTATTTTCTTCCCCATTCCCTTAATCCTTTTTGTTTTTACATGTAATGTTTTTTGTTAGAGGATTTACATGTAATGTAATATATAAGAGCACCAAAGATTGCAATTTGATTGGAAGATACTGACTCAATAGGTTAGGCTCTGGACTGATCTGGAATCAAATCCATTTTTCATTTGTTTCCCATATGCATGCAGTTTATAAACTTTTAAATAGGAAAAGAATCAAATGATTAGAATTTGAAATAAAATAATTATTATTTATTGTTTGATTAGTTATGTTTTGCTATAATGAATATTAGCTTGTTTGTTTTTTGTTTTTGACAGCGAATATTAGTTTGTTGACCAAAAGAAATAGAGAATAATACTATGAGAGTTATGTATGTATCTATTTTTAGTTATACCAAATATCACAAGAAATATGAATATCAAGGAATTTGAAAACCTACAATGCATTCTTTTGTTTTTTTTTTAACTCAAACATATTGCATTCATAAATATACTAATGTTTCCGAGGTTCTACAGGCAGAAGCCAAACCTACAATGCATTTTTGTTGTAATTTATAAATTTTATCTATATTTTTTATTTTTTGTATGAGAATTTACAATTATTTATTTTTTACACACAATCAGAAAATATTAGATTGGTTGCATTCAAACTACTGACAAGTGACAACGCATGAAAAAATAAACAATTACTTAATCGTTTTAAATTATTTAGTTTTTTTTTTTTTTTTTTTGAACAAAAAATTATTTAGCTAAGATGAGGTATGCTTAGGTGAGAACATGTGGATTTGAACAAAAAAACAAAAAAAGGAGAGAACATGTGGCATGCTTTCGTGTCACCTTCCAGGAGATAGTAGACCATTATTACTTGTCTATGTCTCTCGCTTAACTTCATAATTTCCATTTTCCAAGAGAAAGAGAAAGAGAAAACATTACACTTCTCATCTCAGAGGCTCACTATAACGTCGGAGATCAAAATGATAGAGTTTGTTCGGTGGTAGCCAAAGCCAAAGTCGACAAAGACTCCGGCTAGGCGGCTACCACCGAACAATTTCTATCACTTTAGTATCCAACATTGATTTCACCGGTTGTTTTCTTGCTTTTTTCTCTTTTTTTCCTTTCTATTATGAATATAAGAAGTCTTGTCCTCCTTCATATAATAGATTGTTGTTAACTCTCTCAATTCTAATCAAACTTTTACCTTATTTTTTTATTCAATTGAGATACAATTAAGGAATATTTCATCCTAGAAGAATGAAGATACATATATAAATATATCACAGTAAATTTGGACAAAAGTCCAGATAAGAATACATGTAACTGTACTAAGAAGAGACACAGAGATCAAAACTAAAGAATGTGAAGTTTTTTAACTAGACAAACTTTTTTTGTCTGTACAGAGACCACAAACAATACAAAAACGAAGCCGACCGATATCATTCCCCTCAGATTTGTTGATTGATCCAGTTTTAAGATCCTGAGGCTTGTTCTTGGCAAATATTCATTCAATCTATTGGGAGTCTAGAGAGATGTTCTTCCTAGTATTCAGGACTGTACAGACTTATCAGATGTTCTTCGTTCATGCTCTTTCTCGAGTCGTACCATCTTACTTGTTCTGAATACCCAAAGATCAGACCAGCATTATGCTTTAATAATGGCATCACAAGAAGAAACAGATATGATCGATGATGGAGAATGCAAGAGTTTTCTTTTACCTGAAGAAGCTTGTTGTTGTTCCTCTTCTCTTGTGCCATGGAGTATCATTGTGCCTGTGAGCACAGTGATGAATCCACATAACTCAGAGGCTACGCTGGCTGCGTCTTGCCCAGACCAGTCCTGTGAAAACAGAGTTCCGATGTTAAGTGCTTCCTTTAACTTACCTTTTGGGATCTAAACGTTATCTAGTTGAACCTACCTTGAACATTATTGCACTAGCAACTATTGTGAGGGTTGTGAACATTACATAGTATACTGGAGAAACAATGGCTGCGTTGAATGTGTCCAAAGCCTGCAAAAAAAATTCATAACAGTAACAATCTTAAGCCTTAAGTAGAGACGGGAATAGTATGCCACATAGAAACACAAAATGTATCAACAATGCCAAGTGACATTCTAGAGTTCTTAAGTTTGCTGGAAAAAAAAAGACCTTCAATGCTATAGATGCAGCGATTCTGTCCCTAGGTCAAGTTGAGGAATGATCTACTGATGGATATTTGTTTGCAGGCATTAAACGATATAACTGTTCTACTTTCACTGGCTTTCCAAACAATTTTGGTGTTGAGAGCTTACCTTGTTTAGGTAAATCAATTGTGTAACGACACAGGTTACTGCAACCATGACAAAAAGCCATGTCTGTGGATACCCGATCTGGCTTACTCCCTCCATTGTTAATTTTATCGCAATTCCAATAGCCTTTATGCTCATAACCTGTTTAAAGATGCCAAGAAGAAGATATTATAAGAGTTGTAAGTGCACTAGAAAATGGAATTACGGCTCGAGTATGCACAGATGAACCAACTTACAGTGAGAGCACCCATTAACGAACAGATTCCGATATAAACCAGAATGTTTGTTTGGCCGCACAGGGGTTCAAAGTGCAGAATTAAAGCAAGGACAATCGACATGGTTATGGCTACGTAGATTAGAAAAGCTGTTTCAAACATAAGAAAAGGAAAATTGTGCTTCTCAGATAAACAATTGTACATAAGGCACAAAATGTGTGTGAGTAAGAAAGAGAGAGGTACCTGGCTGAGTAGCCAGATTCCATATTTCTTCAACGGAATTAGGAGTCTGCTCCTTAGGAGCGTGTATGACAATAACAACAGACCCAACGATGCAAGACACACATCCGAGAACCCCCATTTTCTTAAGTTTTTCCTTCAATAGAAAATGTGCCAAAACAGCACTAGCAAACGAGTGAAAAATGAAAGGTTAGTGAGAGAATATCACACACCTAACTGAGTAACAGAGCAATGTGATGACATAGATACCTGATAATTATACTTAATGCACCAAGAGGAGTAACGAGTACAGCGGGAGCATAAATGTAAGCGACAAAGTTTGCAGCTTCTCCAACAATCACTAAACAAAATTAGAAGTTAGAGATAAATCTTGTTTAGAATTGGGACTATGAAAGAAAAGTAAATAACATATGAAAGACACTCACTAGTAACCATGCCTGCCCACCAAAGCGGCTCTAATAAGTAAGTATAACCTCCATATCCTGTATCATCAAGTGAGAGCATACCAATTCCATTATGAGATTATATCATTTAGATAGGGAACATGTTTCAGATAAAACAAAGCTATTTGTAACTGTTATTGAATCCATTAAAGCTAGTTTGAGTGATTGACGTTACATTTGTGAATAAGAGGAATCAAAAGAGAAAGCTTGTTAACAAAAAGGTACTTGTTCAAAATCGATTCAATTACAAGAATAGAAGAATAGAAGTAGCAAGTTATGAAATTGGTAAGAAGAAGAAGAGAACCTGCACGGGTACCAATAGCACCAGCTCGTTTGAGACCTTTCTTCTTAAGAATGAAGCTTGAACCAATGAAAACACTTGAGGCTACAGCTAGTATCAACCCCTTCCCATTGTCCGACTCCATTATCAAACTAAACCCTAAAATCTATATCTATCGAATCGGAAGACAATTGAAGTCAATCTCGGTCACAAAAAGGTCTCTCCTTTTAATAACCCTATCTCTTGTCTCCGATCAGAATCAATCTACGATTATAAATCCGGCGGAAATGAAGAAATTTGAAACAAGGGTTGTTGCTGGGTGACGAAAGAGAATCGAACAAGTGGTCCGATGCAACGCGGCCGTCTGTCACACGACGACTTCTCTGCGATTTGCTTTTTTTGCTGAAAATTCAAAAACTCAAAAAATGAGAGAAGAAAGAGAAAGAGATCTGGTTCCACGAGCTCTCTCTCCTCGACTTTGTGCCTCTGGCAAGACGACAGCTCAGGAAAATTCGTGGGTCTTGCCGATGCTTAACCGGTTCCGGTACGCGTTTTGGTTCAATAATACTTACAAAAATAAAAAGAGAATTGTTGCTCTCATTCACTATCGGCGTCGGCTCAATTTTCAATCACACACATTCGTAGACTTGTAGTTGATTTCATTTGGTAACCATTTCTCACCTAATTATTTCACTTTAGCTTATTAAAAAACATTATAAACTTGTCAAAACACATATTTATCATTCATAATCAATACATGCTACGTATTTATCTTAATAGCTGCGGCATTACGCGGAACTTTGCTAATCAATTAATTTTATCATCATGTTACTAATTTTTTTTAGTCAAATTTGATAAACTATGAATTTGTTGTTCATAGTCGACCACCATTTTTAATTAAACCAGAACTGACCCTTATAAGATTCAAAAAAAACAAAACTTGTACTGTAAGACATTTCTTATTCGTCCACTACCTATTTAATTGTTTTGACTTTTGATAGTACACAAAAATTAGTCAAGAGTACAAAATTACAAATGAAGCCCATAACAACTTTACACGTATATGATAATACGTTAGGCCCATTAGGCACAAACAAGCTCAAATTTTTGTTGGGCCTATTACGAAAGGCCCAGTTGTAGTATTGCACCAATGTATAAAACAATTCGAATCTCATTAGTCATTACTTTTGTCTTATTTATATAGTATGATTTGTTTCTAATTTTAGAAATTATCCATTTACGATTTTGTTTCTATTATGGTCTATTGGACAAAACGCCAAAGTCTTTAGTCACAAACTCACAAAAAAATGCCACAATTCCTTAAAACTTTTGTTATTTATTATTAATGGTGCTTAATTAGGAAAATACCCAAAAGCAGAAACAGAGCAAAGATCACAGAGAGTCCATAATAGCTAAGAAGAAGAAACTTCTAAAAACCCTAGATCCATCACCGTCACCGGAATCTAAGAAGAGATCTCACCACAATCAGCAATGACAACAGGCTTCGTCGGCTTACCAGACGAAGATCCAATCTTCTCAATAGCCTTAACAACGTCCAAGCCTTCAATCACCTGACCAAAAACCACATGCTTACCATCAAGCCAATCAGTCTTCACCGTACAGATGAAAAACTGAGATCCATTAGTGTTAGCACCAGCGTTAGCCATCGACAAAATCCCAGGTCCTGTGTGTTTCCTCTCGAAATTCTCATCCTCAAACTTGGATCCGTAGATCGATTCACCACCAGTTCCGTTTCCGTTGGTGAAATCTCCTCCTTGACACATGAAATTAGGGATCACACGGTGAAACGAAGATCCTTTGAAGTGAAGTTGCTTCCCGCTACGTCCAACACCTTTCTCTCCAGTGCATAGAGCTCTGAAATTCTCCGCCGTCTTTGGTGTCTTGTCGGTGTAAAGCTCCATCACGATTTTCCCCGCCGGTGCACCGCCGATGGTCATGTCGAAGAAAACTTTGGGATGCGTCGCCATTGTTGTTCGATTTTGGGAGGAGGATTAAGAAAAGTGTGTGACCTAGATTTTCTGGAGAGGTTGTTGAAGACGAAGAGGAGATATTTATAGAGGAAGGGAATATCTGTGAGATAATATCATTGGGTATTTAGATTGAGACACGTGTCGAGATCTCCATTGTTTCTTGAATAAATCGTAACCGTGGTTAGGTTGAGTTTTTGACCACGGTAAATGCTCTCGAATTGTCCATCCCGAAATCGACACGTGTTGTTACTCTTTAACGTTGCAACCCCTATTTACTTTTTCATTTATTTCCATTTTCAATGGATTTTTTTTTATAAAATGGAAATTTAGTGTATTCTTAGTTTTACTTACATATTTGATGATTAAAAAAACGGAAATTTGGTATAGAAACGGAAATTTTATGTCGAAAACGACAAGTACAAAATAAAATTTTCGATAAAAACAGAAATATGGTATCGAAACGGAAATAGTATGACGAAAAACGACAAATAAAAAGAGAAATTTTCAAGAAAACGGAAATATTATATTGAAAACGACAAACAGAAAGGGAAGTTTTCACGAAAAACGGAAATATTATGTTGAAAACGACAAATAAAAAGGTAAATTATAAAAAAGAACGGTTACATTGTTCATTTTTAATTTTTAATATACACTGATAAAAACAGAAATAATGTAAAAAATATTTTAAAATGATTGGACTTCTTATTTGTGAAAATATATAAAATTTCAAAATACTTGGACATATTTAACAAAAAAATATTTTTTTTTGATGGACTTTTCTCGTAAGATTATTATTGGACCTCTTGGGCTTGTCTTCTTTTTATCCTACCCTTTGAAACGGGCCTACTACAGTACTATCGTTAACGATTTATTTAAAAAAATTTATTATGATAAAATATTTCAAAGGAATTGCTATGTTTGAAAAGGAGAAAAAAGAGAGAGGAATTGATACTTTTCATGCTAATTAAGATCCTTAAAAGAAATCATCAACACAAAAGAGATTACTGAATTATTTAACGAAAAAATTACAAATATTATTGGCTTGAATTTACGATACATAAACATGAAAACATCTACATAGAATTCAACAAAGCAACAAAGGAATATTCTTTTGTGGCATCACTCGATCACTTTTCTTAGACAGATGATTATGTATCTCCATCATGGATGAGAAGGGAAAGGAGGCCATTTTCCGAACTTAGGGTGTGGAATGTATTTAGGTGGGAAATGTGGAAACTTGGGAAGTGGTGGACATGGCTTTTTTGGAATCACCACCACCGGTGGCTTGATGATCGGTTTGTATATAGGTACCGGCGGCTTGTAGATGGGTTTGTAGATAGGCACCGGGGGCTTGTAGATGGGCTTGTGAAGTGGCGGATATGGCTTCTTTGGGATCACCACTGGAGGCTTGTAGATGGGCTTGTAGATAGGCACGGGTGGCTTGTAGATGGGCTTGTGTATCTTTGGTGGACACGGTTTCTTGGGGATCACCACTGGTGGCTTGTAGATAGGCACCGGAGGCTTGTAGATGGGTACGGGCGGCTTGTAGATGGGTTTATGTGCTATCTTTGGTGGACACGGTTTCTTGGGGATTACCACCGGTGGCTTGTAAATTGGCGGACAAGGTTTCTTGATCTTAGGAAACGTTAATGGCGGGAGATTAAGTGGTGGAGGTAAAGGGAACTTAGGCATATGCCAAAAGAACTTTGAGATGCAAACTTCCGGTGAGAATTTAAGACTTTGTTTGAGACCCAAAACTTGGTTATCGCCGGATTTCGATAGAAACACGATCTTTGAGGCCTCGAGGCCGTCGTGGGCCGGACAAGGGTTGCCGGAGGCACTTTGAAGTTGAGCATAGCAGGCTTCTTTTAGAGTTCCGTCATTACCGACAATATCATGAGGAATATTGAGATGAAACTTTCCTGTTTCGTCAACTTCTCCGCTTCCTCTTGTAACAAAATGGCCTTTTGAATCGGCCGCCTTGCATTCTATCGTTACTCGGAGTCCTATTTTCAAATAAAAGTGGCAATGAAACAAAAAGAAATCATATTAAAGTTATAAGAAAAGTGTCTTTATACTCTATGCATAATCAATCGAATTATAAATGGACCTAGAAGGGACATTTATCGACCGGAACATTAGTATAACAACATGCATATATATATGGACTTGACCGAGGATAAGATTATAAAGCATATATTGCAATATAATTCTAGACCTGAGAATGCATTGGGGATCTTGATTTTGCTGATGTCTGAGTAGCCAACGACCTCGATATCCCCAACGACCTTGACGTCACGGCTAAGGGAATGAGCCACCGAACAGAGAGCAAACACAAAGAGGAGGCCAAAAGCACCTCCGCCGCTTTTTGGTAATATCCTCATCAGATTCTCTTGTTGAAGTTGTATGTAACTATTAGAGGAGAAAGAAGATATGATTCTTCTACTGAGATCGCCTATTGTGTATATATAGGTCGCGTAGGGATATTATTTTATTAATTCATGGCATTTAATAATTTAGTGTGTTTGTTTATAAAAGTTATATACTATTCAAATACTTGGTGGTACCATAGCCACGAAAATGAGAACCTAAATAAACTGAATATAAGATGGATAAATTTAATACGATAATATCGATTTGGTTTTTAGTTTGAATTCGAGTTTCAAACATTTTTAATCTTAAAAACAAATTGAAAGTCTTAGATCAGGATTTTTATGTTTCCAATTTGGTTCAGATTTCAATTTCATTGGTTTTGTTTTAAGTAACTAAAGCATGTTAAATTTTAGAGTCAAAATTTTTTTCAGTTGAACTTGGAATACATTGATCCGGAATAAACACACGTTAATACAAAAATTCATAAATATAAACGTATGCAGATGAATAAATGAAATCGTATGTCTACGCACCACCGACCCCAAATTAATTCGCCTCACATGAGAGCATTTAGAGGATAAACTTTAGTTTATTTGCCCCAAAAAACAGATAGGGAGAGTTCACGTTTCTCATCGTCACCTAAATATGTGGATCAGTGGATATCTTATAAAGACAATTTTATATCGTACGTTTATGATAAACCAAATAGTAAGTTTGAGCACTAGATGTTACTATGTTAGAGAAGGCAATAATCTTTACCCAATGATACTATGAAGTACATGACTCACTAGCTACGTCCATATATAATTTGTTGATTATCCAAAAAAGAAAAAGCAATATATTAGTTTTGAGTTTTATAGTAACCACGTACATTTTTTTTGGTTAAATAAGGAACTCTTAAGTTTGAGTGTCAGATTAAAAAAAAACAATAAATCTAACATATTTTGAATCTTAATCCGATCGAGGATACAAGTCACTAACTACTGGCTAGGTCCATAATTTGTCGAATTTCTATATTAGTTTTGAGGTTTATAGTAGTCACTGACTACTATAAACTACTAGTCACGTACATTCTGTGAGTTAACTCTAAAATGTGGGTAAGTTTCGAAAAAGTCGGTGATCAAAATCGACAACATTAATATAGGACACAAAATTATAAAGTTTACCTTATCACAAGTTCTATATATAGTAATAGAAAATAAGAATAACGTAGTTGGTGATACGTCCACATCTCAAATGCTTGAATTAACAGGTCATGTTTTTTTACCACTATGGCTAAAAGTACGGCGTTGGCATGCATGCAAGTCGCATGATCTAAGTAACAAAGGTAATATTATATTACAACATTTATGCCAAAAAAAACATATATAGTTTTAAAAGCATACATATGTCGTTGAATTGGTTAGAGAGGAAATTTGTGATAAATTAATAATATATGGTTATTGGTTAGAAGATAGAATATAGAACTAACTAATTTATGACATTACAATTGTTATTGTCTTTTGAAGCTGGCAAGGCCCCTCCTCAGCCACAATTCCTGTTATTAACAGAAAAAGGCCAGCTCAAACATGTACACTCTGTTATTCTTCTCTCAACTACTACTTTATATATCGAATATACACAAATATGAATTGTATATATTCGACACTATATATTTACGTTATGTTGTAACCATTCTAAATCTAAATGATCATCAGCTTCTATATATATCAAATCCGAGAAACGTATCATATCGATACGATTTGTTTCTAACTAGTAAAATATATGTAACCAAACCTTATATATATATATATATATATATATATAAATCTTTCCCGACGATCTTTAGCTTTCAACAAAACGAGCGTTATATAGAGTTACTTAGAATTAAGGAACAGATTCTTTCGACTGTTTATATGCACTGATGGCATTTATAAAACTAAGTAATAAGATCTATATGATTAAAATTAAAACAAAAAATATGAATAAACAAAAACATATAATAAATAGCATGATTTTGTAGATGGTGTGTCTAATCGTCCTATAGGTTATCATGAGTTCCATGTATTGTTCATTGCTTTTTAGGGGACAACAATCATTCATTAGAAATCTCTAATAAATAGGTTACTTTTACAAGTTTGCATTAATAATGCTTAGTAGTTAGTAGTGACATTAATAAGGAGATTGTGATTTGTGACACCATTAGTCAAACTTTTGTACAATTTGGTGGTGAAAAGATTGTTCAATAGAAATAATCAATTGATTGAGTAAAATCAACCTAAAAGTAGATTGTGTTTGAGATAAGCCCAATATCTGGGCCGATAATATTATTTAAAGGCCCATAAGAAAACATAAAAAGCCCAAAACGAACACAGCGAATATTGCTTTGCTTGCATAAAAGAGCTCTCGATCTCTTTCAACAATGGCGGTCGGAAGAATCTTGTGAAATTCCGATTACGATTTTGAGCGAAAGGAAGCGGGAGAGAGAAAGATGTCGGGTATGGGTGACGGCTACGTTGGTACGGCTCAAGATGCGGTGAGGATACGGCGGCTTCAGAAGCAAAGAGAGGCCGAGCGCAAAAAAATCCAAGACCTCAAGAGCAAGTCTGCCTCCGGCAAAGACCAATCTGGTCTTCTCCAATTCGGCACCAGCTCTTGCGAGGTTCGAACCAATCAATATCCCCTCTGATCACCAACTATATACAGATACCTCTGATGGTGGATTGTTGTAGGAACTAAATTTAGAACTTGTTCCGCAATATTTAGGGTTTAGTATGATTACAACGATTAGTTCTTTACAAGTATCAGAGAACAAGATTAGATCATCATTGCTTGAGTTTTGGTGTTTCAAGTGTTTACGAATCACAAATGTTTACTTGACATTTGGGCTGTGATTAATTTATTTGGTTTTTGGTTAGATTCTTGACACTGCTTTCAAGAAGGAAACAGTGGGTTTAGTTACAAGAGAGGAGTATGTTGAGAAGGTAATTGGAGTCATGGCCACTTTATCCTTCAATTTCTTACAGTCATCTAGATTGTGGGTGTTTAATTTTGTCTGTGATATATGTAGAGGGTTAATATTCGTAATAAGTTTGAGGAAGAAGAGAAGGAGAAACTGCAGAAGCTACAGCAAGAGTGAGTTTTGTCTTTAAGTTCATTCTTTATAGTTATTGATTGTTGTTATTTTTTGGATTAAGCTTTATTGACTTTGTTTCTAAACTACAGGGAAGAGGAGTTGCAGCTAGAGAAGCGTAACAAGAAGAGAAAGATTAAGGGATCTTCCCGCTTATCTTTTGCTGAAGATTTTGAGAATGGCAGTGATGAAGATGATGGAGAAAACAGTAAGTGACTTAGTTTACCTGGATCATTTTTAGTTAGATTTTCTTAAATATTTACCTTGATTCCTGAATATGCTGTTGTTACATCAATGGTGAATTGTGGTATAGTTAGGATTAGGTGTGATACATGGCTGTCATTCAATTAAACCACTATACATTTTTTTCCCTTTTTTTGTAGAAGTTGAAAAAGTATAATCTCTTATCTTTCGCAGAAGTAATGAAACCCTTTTCTTTTTTTTTGTGTGTGGAAGATGAAAAAGTATGATCTCTATCTTTTGCTGAAGTAATGAATCTCATAATGTATTAGAGACATTAATTCTACGATTGTAGATTGGAGTCTTGCTTAGTTGTTGGAGCGTTTGAGATGCACATAGCTTGCTGGCATAGGAATTTCATATCTCATCTAATGTTCTCCTCTTTGTAACTTCTACCATGTACAATTTTTATGCAGAGAGTTCTGGGACAATGAACTTACGCTGCGGAAAACTTGGCAAGGACCCCTCAGTTGAGACTAATTTCCTGCCTGACAGGTGATCTCTAGCTCTCTTCTTTACCTTTATCTTCCCTGTATGCCTTTGCAGTAAGTCTCAACTTTAGCTGTGGTGTTTTGAGGTTGCTGTTTCAGTGAGAGGGAGGCGGAGGAGCAAGCTGAACGTGAAAGGCTGAAGAAGCAGTGGCTTCGTGAACAAGAGCAGATTAAAAGTTGTCCATTTTCCAGTGACTTCTAAAATTTCAGTTGTAACACTTCATTCAATGAAGATTGTCTAACTATTTTTTTTGTTTTTCAGACGAGCCTCTTGAGATTACTTACAGTTACTGGGATGGGACTGGCCATAGACGAGTTATCCAGGCAAGCACAAACTACATCTTTGTCATACTGCTTGAGCCTTATGTCTGATCATTTACTTACCTTTATGATATACCCATTTTACAGGTCCGCAAGGGTGACCCAATTGGGAATTTTCTACGGGCTGTTCAGCAGCAGCTTGCCCCTGACTTCCGGGAGATTCGGACGGCATCAGTTGAGAATTTGTTATATGTAAAGGAAGATCTTATTATCCCACATGTGAGAACCCTTGAAACTTATCAAGTTATCCCCCCTTCACTATATAGAACTTAACGATAACTTGGGATATATTTTTTGCAAATGTAGCAACACAGTTTCTATGAGCTGATCATTAACAAAGCTAGAGGGAAGAGTGGCCCGGTATGCCTTGTCGACACTTTTTGGAATTCAGTTAATATAGAAATTGTAACTGAGACTCACTCCTCCTGCTCTCTTCTTTTGTTAACAGCTGTTTCACTTTGATGTGCATGAAGACGTGAGAACAATAGCAGATGCAACGATAGAGAAAGACGAGGTATGTTTCCCTGACCCAGTTACATGAGAAAAGAGAGTAGGTCTTGACAATGAGAAGTTGTTTCTAAAGCTTCTTTGTAAAATGTGGTGTTATTAAAGTCGCATGCGGGTAAAGTAGTGGAGAGGCATTGGTACGAGAAGAACAAGCATATATTCCCTGCTTCCAGATGGGAGGTAACTCCCAAAATCACCTTTTTTCTCTGCACTTTTCATTCTCAGCTAGACTTTGAATCTAATCTTTTTGCATAATATCTGTACAGATTTACGACCCGACAAAGAAATGGGAACGGTACACAGTCCATGGAGATTGATGTTGGAGCAGAAGATGCAGTTGATGGATGGCTTTTGTTGACATGATTGATCAGATTTGGTGTAATAGTAGTGGAATGTTCATGGCATTTTTTAATGCTTATTCTTCTTCCCTTAATCATGTACCATTTAAGTACACTCGTTTTTTTTTTTAATTTCTTAAAATCATGGAAATGTTTAATTTCTTTAGTAGCCTTTATTTTGTGATTTTTCATGTCATATGAAAATGTAGTGTGAGATCTTGTGATTATAATGAGAGCACACCAATTAAGAATGTGAAGAAACTAATTTGTGAATGTTGAAGAAAATAAGGTAACAAAATCAAATGAAAGAACCAGACAAAACGATGTCGTTTTCGAGTTTCTATGGTTGTGTTGCATTCGTGTTTTTTTTTTGCAGAAATAAATTAATTTAGTGAAAGAGCAAAAGCATAAATAGCATCGAGAGAGAGAGACACTGTTCTCTCATTCATTAGCAAATTCGTTGACCAATTTTGATAGAAGCAAGCGATGATGAATCTTAGGGTTTTGTTCCTCGCTCTCCTTCTCCTTGCATCTCCTCTGCTTCAAGGTCTGTCTCTCTTCTCTTATTGTTTTCCATGGATTTTGTAGATCTAGATCCGTTTTGTTTCGGATTGGATTTCACATTTGATCTCTGTTTCCGATCTGGTCTCTTCAAGGATCTGGTCCCCTTTTCGGTTATTCATCGATCCGAGTGAAAATTGAGCTCGTTGTACAATACTCTGTGTTTTGTGTGTTGCTGCTAATCGTAGAGCAATGTAGAGCAATGTGGTTTCAAAGAGACAAACTTTCAAATGTAGATCGAATTCCCAAGTAATAGATTCTTCAATAGTGTCTTCGTGCATGTCTTTATTTTCCTACTTTCTGGAATCTGCACTCGCTGATAGAGGATAATTTGCAAATTGTAACCTTTTCAGAAGAAGACGTTATGGTTTTAACAGAAACTTTTTGACCTGATGGGTTTTTTGTTCTGTTCCTTTGATCAGTTGCTAGATGTCAATCGGATGCCGAGGATCATTCCAGTCTTGTTGATGATGTTGTGGGAGAAAACAGTGATGATGCCGTTGAGGAAGATGACCACGATTTGGATATCAACTTGTCCTCATTTCCAGGAGTTGAGACTGTTTGTGTTTTCCCCAAAAACAGTGCCAAATGTATGTCTTTGCTCCTTCGTCGCGTATTTATCTATCCCTTGATTGTTGTGATCTTAAAGATTTTGTTTTTAATGCTCTCTGTTTCCTGCAGTGGTTCCAGCTGGAGAAGAGACTGAGCTCCTGGTTGGTCTTAAAAATGAGGGTAGCTAAACACCTCTTTTAGTTTTAGCTCTCTTTGGGTTGAGTTTTCTGTTTTGTTGATAAATCTAAATATCTCCAAATTGGCTATGGCATAACAGGGAAAACTAGCGTAGGTGTGATGGGAATTAGGGCCAGCGTTCATCTTCCGTATGATCATAAGTTGTTGGTTCAGAATCTAACCATGTTGGTAAGCATTTGACAAGGATACCATTTTTCTAAATATTTGTTATGATTTTCTTATGCTGTCTTTATATTTGCAGAGATTCAACAATGCATCCATCCCAACGTCTCTTCAAGCAACATTCCCGTACATCTTTGCAGTCAGCCAGTACCTGCAGGTACGCATATCCCACAATAGACAAGATACCATTCTGTTTCATTCTGAACATACAATTGTAGTTGAGAAAACTTCCGAAAGATCTCATCTTACTTGGTGTTGCACAGCCTGGAGCATTTGATCTGGTGGGTTATATCATCTACGACGTGGAAGGAAAGCCATACCAGAGTGTCTTCTACAATGGAACCATAGAGGTAGTTGAATCTGGAGGTCTTCTCAGCGGCGAATCTGTCTTCCTTATAACACTCGGAATTGGTCTCCTCCTCCTCCTCGGTCTATGGGCATACAGCCAAGTTCAGCGTCTCACCAAGGTAAACCATTGGATCTCTTTTTCCGGTTCATCATTTGTGCAGTTAAACACTCATTTGATAAGCTCCTCTTTTACCAGAAAACCAAAAAGGTTTCCAAGGTGGAAGTAGGAACCAGGTCTACAGATGCATCACTCGATGAATGGCTCGAGGTTTGCTTCTCTTATTTTACTCTTCTGCCTCTTCATTGTGATTGAATAATCTGATTGAACCGTGTGTTATTATATATTCAGGGGACTACTTTGGCCAAGACATTGTCTGGGAAATCGAAGAACAAGAAGAACTAAAAGAGATGTTTTGCTCCTTCCAGTTGTTATAGACTCAGCTTCGGCGTTTTGAAAGAGTTTCCAAGTTTAAGTTCAGTCTTGAGGAAATTTAGGGTTTTAAACGTACACTTTTTTTTGGTTCCAGCATTGTACTCTTTAGACAATCTTTACTTCTTGTCATAAATATTCTCCTCATGAAACCACTTAACTTATAAATGGTTTAGATCTTCCGTTTTGTGTTGTTAATCTTCTATATGAAAGATGAAGGCATGTCCATGGATGACACATCAGTACCTTCTTAAGCAGTACATTCATCTAAACACTCCAAATAGTTGAGTTGAAGATTTGATTTGAAGCCCATGTTCTAGGAGCCAAGTACAAGAGAACCACTCTTTGGGCTATGTTCTTGAGGAAAGGAGCGATCCGGTTGGAGGAGAGACTGTGTTGCGATTTACACAGAGTTGTGAGGAGAGACTGTGTTGCGATTTACACTGAGTAGTGATTCACAATAAAGTTGCGACTTATCTGAGCGATGAATGCATTATGGCTCAAGGTTTGGAGTGGAATGTTTGAGAAGATGAATTTTTCATGGTTAAATCTTGATTTAGTACTATATAGAAGAAACTCTTGAGTTAAGCTTACTCAAAGTGAAAAGAGAATCACAGCTTAGTTACAAAGATCTTTAATCAAAGACCCTTTTATCTCTCTCTGTCAAACCAGAGCTCATGAATCATTTTCTTTCTGTTTTCCATTATTAGTTCACGAAGAAGAAGAAGAAGTAAGAACACAACAACAACAACAACAAGGTCGCTAACCTCCCTTTTATTTCTGATCTCATCTGTTCCATGGAGACTAGCGATTTCCGTTACTGATAGTTCTCAATCAAGCAGCAACTTTCTTCGACGTGACTGAGTTCACAATGGTTGCAAACTCAGGACCCTAGAGTCACAGCAAAGTTGGGTGTGAGCTTTAATTCTGTTTATCAACAACATATCCATAAAGGTCAAAACTTTACTTTACCTTCAAGGAGGCACCGCCAACAAGAAATCCATCAATGTCTTCTTCTTTGGCAAGCTCTGCACTGTTGCCTCCATTGACAGAACCTGGCAATTGGGTAGGAAATAATCAACACAGAGTTTCAGTTTGCGGTGGATAACTAATCTAACGCACCTCCATATATGATTCTCGTTTTGGAAGCGACTTCCTCAGAGACATTCTTTTTTAGCCAACCACGGACAGCTACATGGACTTCTTGTGCTTGCTGAGGAGATGCAACTTTACCAGTTCCAATTGCCCATACAGGCTCGTATGCAACAACTATATTTTCCCAGCTAGGCACAGCATCTGAATATACAAATAACTTACTGCTGTTAATTGAATTCAGACATGATTTGCAACATAAGAGGGTAATAAAAGAAAATACAAGAGTGTTACCAGCAAACGCCTTCAGTTGCGCGAAGCAAACATCAAATGTCTTGCCTGCTTCCCTCTCTTCTAGCTTTTCCCCAATACAAGCTATCACTCCAAGACCCTCACTCAATGCGTAAGCAGCTTTCTTCCCGATAAACTATGGTTGTGTTGAGAACAGAGCAAACATGTCTTCACAATCCTTTCTTAATGAATCACTAGTTCTTATAATGTACTCTATTTTACTGACCTCATCTTTTTCTCCGATGACATGTCTCCGTTCGGAATGCCCAAGAATGACCCACTTGCAGCCAAGGTCTTTAAGCTGTTCCACGCTGTATGGTGAAACGGGTGACATTGTAATTAAGACAATGTTTATATATATACCATAGTCCTAAGGTGGGTTTAGTTGCAAAGCTTTAACATTTTAGCCGAATTTTTCAATCATATACAGTAAAAAGAGATATAGTATAAGTGAATAAGAGAAACCGTAACCTGATTTCACCAGTGAAGGCTCCACCTTTACCAACCCAAGAGTTCTGACCTGATATGTCAATACGGTCTGTCAACGAGGATTTGACCTGGTCGATGTAGACAAATGGAGGTGACACAACAACATCTACACAAAAACGATCATTTAGAACAAATGGTCAACATGAGGTCCTTAAAACTTTAATTAGGCAAACTAAAATGGATGGAATTGAGCAGACAATACTTGCTAAGGTCCATTTTCAATGTCCGAAATATAGAGCTTGGATCATTGGAAAAGTAGCAGAAACTCACCTACATCTGCTTCCAAGGTTGCACTGTTGAGATCAGAGACAAGCTTGGCGATGGAGTCCTTAGTCCCGTTCTAAAACACATGCCACAATAGACATTAGTTTCAGGAGAGACAAATTACAGAGGAAAAGAAAAAACTTTGGGCAGTGTACTTACACACTTCCAGTTTCCTCCAACGAAAAACTGCAGCATAAGAGACAGAGTAAGCAAGTGTTTAGACAAGTTAAAAATATGGAAGACACTCCAAATCCTGAATCTAGCATTCAATAAAATTGTGGAATAGCAAACAAAACCAAAGCTAAGCATGGAATCCAATGAAGAGAATTGAGATTCTTTTTCTTCTAAAAGGAATAGCTTTCTTCTTCAATCATATAATAAACTCTGAATCTAGCTTTCAATACATTTTTGGTGTATCAAACCAAAGTTGCATTGAATCAAATGAAGAGAATCAATTTAGAGAATCTAGATTCTTACTGATACCAATCATGCAACTAAAAGGAATAACCTTTATCACTCAATCCTAAACAATGAGAATCTAGCATTTCAATAGGGTTAAAGTTGGAACCTTTCCGGATCCAGCCATGGCAACAACGCCTCTGGGAGAGCGATGAGAAGAAGAAGAGGAAGAAACGAGACGGGTAGAGGAATTGACGCGGTGGAAGAAGGATTGGTGGGAGGAGACGGCGGCGTCGAGTTTGGGAGAAATGCGGCGGAGACCGGAGAAAGAAGGAGGGGCAGTGAGAGAGGTAGCTGCCATGTCGTCGGGTTTGGCGTGTAGTGAGTGGAAAAAAAGGCAAAGAGGAGAGATAGAGACGAGACTGTGACTCTCTCAGCTTAAGGTAGCAGAGGAGATAGAGGCGATGAGGAGGGTTTGGTGGTTGTGCTCTCTCTCTTACTCTCAAGGGTACTTTTGTCTTTCTCCACTCACAGATTGTTTTAAGCCTGGTTCTCACGCGCCTATGTCACGTCTCGTTATCACGCGCATCAGAGTCCAAACCTAAGATCAGGTGCCCCAAAAATGGTCAGATGAATCGTTTCTTTAGCACTAATTTCTAAAATTGAACATATATTTTGATTTTGCCCAAAAAAAAGAACATATATTTTGGTTCCTATATGGACCAAATTTGTAGGTATAAATTGGTATTTGGTCAACAATTAGTCACTATATACTCAGCAAAGAGGCATTTTTATTTTACAATTTGTTTCCAAAATTTTTCATCTCAATTGTCGACCAACAAGAATCGTTTCTAATGGATAATAGTAATATCATTTTTGTAGAGATCTTTGTCATTGATTTCTTAACATGTATTTATTTAAAGTTTAAGTTCAAATGTTTCTAAAAAAAAATTATATAAAGCACAATCGTTGCTTTATTTTCTTTATTCATTCTCTTCTTATAAAAAATTTAAACGATACATCTTTACTGTTTCGGTAAAAACCAATCAAACCGGACATGTATAGATTTAAACATTTGAACTAAAGGTTAGAAAAACGAACTAAAAATGTTGAGTCTTGATAAAAAAAAAAAATGTTGTGGGTCGTCTACCTACGCTCTTGAGCCAAATAGTGCCAACAATAGTGGTGACAAGTGACAACTATATGAATATCATGCATTGATTAAGGATGTACTCACTACTATAATTATTTTTCCTTGAGAGGGCCTTTTTCAAAATTTGAAACTTTATCGTAAATTGGTATGAATTCTTGAAAAATGCAGTTTTTAAAAATAATCTAGAGCATACTCCATGCTCCAAGTAGGCAAGTATAAATTATTGATTTTGAATCTATCCTTCAATAATATTAGGCAACGTGTAAACGCAAGAGAAGGAGATATCGGATAACACACAACCACGCGATCCTCAACCTCGGAGTAATGACCAAATTTTTACATCAACGTGACACTAGACGACAAAAACAAAACACGTGAAAACCTGTCAATATCATTAACCAAACCACATCTCCAAGAAACTTGATTGATACTGAAGCAATACAAGTAACAAAACTATCAACGCCGCCACTCCCCACGGCGAGCTTCCACCGTCATCTCCGCCTCCGGGACTCACGTAAGTCGTCCGGCGACGGTTCGAAAACATCCCGAGAATCGCGTCAGGGTTCTCCATGGAAGATAACCACCGGACCAAGACTATAAGAAACAAAGGAATCAAGAGTAGAGCAAAATTTATCTGTTCTTCAGCTGATTCGGCTGCATCTTCCAAGCTAAAGTACCATGAACTCAACAAGAACACTGAAGCAACGGCTAGGATCAAGAGCACTGGGTATGGTAGTGGTGAGAGCGAGAATGAATCCAAGATCGATGATCTTCTATCTCCATAAGCCATAGTTCCTATAATAATGATGAGAGAAGCTCTTCTTTTATGGGCTGAGGCAAACTTATAGAAACCGCCTTTAGGTTATAATATTATTATGTTTGACCGACAGATGAAACATTATATAATGTTTGTATGTTTAAATTCATTAGCATCTAATTCAAAGATTAGTAGAATGGTCCATTTTCTTAAATATAGTAGCTAGGTACTTTAAATTTCATATTATAGATAATGTAGAATTTCTAACACGTTATTTCGACTAATGATTTTATATCGACTAATATCAAACCGAACTAAAAATACTTGTATCGAACAGCATATTTATATCGGATTAAGTATTAATACCGTAGCAAATAAATAGGGTTTTCACTTTGAGTTCTTTGCTTAGATACTATAAAAATGAGCTCGGTTTCTTACGTATTTGTGTGTATTCTTTCACTTGATCCGGTTTTTCCATGTATCTATCTAAAGAGTTACATTTTTCTCTTCTTTTCTTAGAGATGTTTTTTTGGAATTTCAAATGTAAGAGATGAGTGTATTATACAGATAATAAAGCTAACGTGGATAAAGATAATTGGTCATTTTCTAATTAAATACTATAAGAAGTTTGTGTTGCTTTTCTGATTTTCTCTTTCGTAATGGCCAATGGGCTACACCTAGACAATATGTAGGTGGAGCGTCATTATCAATTTTCCTTATTTTCCTTTGCTTTAACTGTTGTCATTGATCACCTCTTCCATAAGCAACACAAAATTCAAAGACGACGTTAAATGATTTGACCTTTTACCCTAAGCACCTTAACTCTAATCTGCCTAATCTCAAAATGACATAATTAATTACTCTGTTAATTCACAGCTTTCTTTTCTAATTACATACTGGTTATAAAAAATTGCAATAAACTTTACTAATCGGTTCCGTAGATTTTGATTTTCATTATTTTCGATAGTGTTTATAAAATGGAAATTTCATTTTTTTTTTTTTTTTTTGACAAAAAAAAGTTTCGCCGTATGATTGAAGATATAGCTAGCAAGAACGATCATACAAATTAATATAAACTAAGGTTAAGATTAGAATTGAATATTGTGATCTATCACGTTCGTCAAATCCACCAAAATCGGTGATTCACGTCACACATATTTGCTTCACGTAAACATCAAGAATACCTAAAATTTTACGAAATCATTTATTTACACAAACGCAAACGCAACAACACTAACCGCGAGATCAGAACTAATAGTAGCAAACGCATCTCCAGCGACCACAAGGACAGTAGTAAGTAGATCGCTTGGACGTTTCAAGACAAGAGAGACATCTCACGGCAAAGAGCAGAGCCAATGGAACTGCGGCGAGGAGAAGCCAGCTCAGCACATCTTCGCCTGAGGAGACAGCAACTTCGAATTTCACGACGGAGGAAAGGGCTAAGAGGACGAGCGCCACCGTGATCATGACTATTACCGGCAACGGAGACGTCGATACCCTACACCGTCCGCAGCAGCAGCCGTGGTAATGCATCGCCCTCCCTCACTGTTTTCTTTGGTTTATTATTGATTTGTGAAATGCTTTTTATTACTAGGAAGAAGATAATAAAACAAAGAAAGATAAAGAGAGAGATAATGGTTTGTTAGGTATACTAAAAATGATATTATTATGGTCGATGATGATATTGATACCACTATTTTGAGAAAAATCATTAGTACTAGCTAGTGGGGTAACGAAGGTATATATGTGGTAATTTACATATGTAAATTCGTGGATTAGTCGAACCATAGTTTATCTAATTACGATAGACTTATTCGTATTGACAGTAAGCTGATTAAGCATTTGGTTTCGTCATGTTAATTTTGCGTTTATATCATCTTCACTTGTACTCTTTTCTTAGATCTTCCTTTGCTTAGCTTTCGCTATCGTCCCATGGCAATATATATATACATAAAACAAGTAGATTTTGTAGAAATGATTGTAAGTTTGTAACTATTAAAGATCGAGTAGTGTTGTTAATTGGAAAAAAATAAGACTAGTACGTATGAACTCTATCCAAAAACAAGACATGTTTAAATTCTGATCGGATTTGTGTGAGATGTGGATGTCGGATTCGCACACTTGAATATTTGTTTAATTAGTGGGAATGATTATTCTTGAGGACAAAAATATGATGAAAAAAGCTATGAATTGAGATGGAAAAATGACTATAGTGTATTTGCTAGAAAAGTTGCGTCCCCTTTTCATGGCTATTAGCCCTCTTATTTATATTGACAAACGACATTTAACTCTCAATTAAACATAATTATTTTCTCTTAAATGCGTCCGTTTTGGTCTTCGAGTTTTAATGCCCAACGTTTAAATTTGAATTGACTCCGATCTTCATGGGCTTCGCCTTTTGGCCCAAGTCATCCGACTTCGATTCCGAGTCGTATCCCGAGGTGTGACCACTCCGGGCTCTCTTTATGGTGACGCCCACTTCGATTATATCTTGTGATCCATGGGCTTAATGGGCCTTATCCTTTGCGGGCCTCCATCTTGATTACGTGGCAATCTTTGGTTGGTCCCAGCCCACTGGTGCGGGATCCGACACCAACAATTAGCCCCCCAAGTCTTTCGAAGTGCTTATTCCAATTCGGAAGGCTTAATCGTCTTAATGACCAAAGATTGCGCCCGTGGGATCTTTTGGTTTTCCCGCCAAGATTTTGTCAATCCTTTAATTTTGGTATTACCCATATTCGATCGCGTGACATCTGTCACCATCATGACCGTATCTTAATTATTTACTATTAAAATGGGGAAAACCTTTCCACTTCTCCCACGACTACCGAGGCGGTTCCATCATTACCACTTAGTTTGCGTGAGGTAACCTTTCTTTTCATCTTTGTCTTTTGGTAAAAATTTCCTTTGCTTTTTCTCTTTTCCTGCCAAGCCTTTCTGTTTCTTTCGTCAAACTTTCTCTTCTGGAACTTAAGTTTTCCCATTTCCTTCGATGTCTTCCGACTCCGATAGACCTGAGTCTCCGTCTTATGACGGGAAACGTTCTAGCCTTGACGATTGCACTCGTCCTAACGATATCGCCGGACCTCACTACAGATCTACTTGTACCATTCAATCCCTTCAACGATTGAAAGAACTCTGCCAACTTCCACCTGACGTGATGGCGGAATCGAAGATGGCCGATCCTACGGAGTCCCCGGAGGATCACCGTGATGGTTACTTTTGTGTTTATGAAATTTATTTCAAGGGCTGTGGATTGACCTTCCCTCTTCCCGAAGCCTTAGTCCGGTATCTGGCGGCCCTTGAAATTGCTTTGCCTCAGCTAACCCCCAACCTCCTCCGAACCATCCTTGGAATCATAACTGTTGCGGCGGAAGCTGGCTACATTATTGGGGTTCCCGAACTGAATGAACTTCTCAGTGTGAGAAGTTCGTCAAAGAAGGCAGGGTACTTCTCGGCGTATCCGAACGCTAATAGGAATATCATCTCGCATCTCCCGAACAAGGACGAGAACTGGCACCATCCCTGGTTTCTGATTAAGAAAACTCCCGCTTCGATTGGAAGTCTTTCTGATATACTTCCATCGAAGTGGTCTGCAAAGCCTGGTAGAAAAATAGGTTACAGACATTTTCTTAATCACCTTATTCTTTTACTAACCAAATCTGTTGTTTCATTTTTGCAGCCTTTATTGCTCCAATTCTCCCAACTGAGGAATTCGTCAACTTCTTCAAGACAATCCTTAGAGGGGAAACCCTTTGGAATTCCTTTACTCTCGATCGGTTCATTGAAGCCAACCGAAAACTCAGGATGAGTCCACCAAATCTCCTTCATCGTCTTCCGTCTCCTCCTTCAACTCAAGGATTGTCAGCTCGGGCCCTCACTGCCCTGCGTAAGAAACTCTCCAAACCAATAGCAGACGCTTGTGACGAGAACAAGGCGTTCCTTGCGACCGCTATTGACAAGAAAGACTACAGCAGGACCTTACCGGTCGACGATAACAGTACCGAGGGGAACAGATCTGTTGCTGCTTACAGATTAACACCTCGTCGTGAACGTCGTCATGATCGTTCTCCTCGGAGAGACCGATCTCCTCGTCGTGACTCTCCTCGACCTCCCCGAGATGACTTTAGCAACGAACCGCTTAAGAATTTGATTCGCAGGAAGAGAGACAAATCTTTTCGCAGTGACTCTTCTCCACAAAGAGAGAAGTCGAGGGCCCGAACTGAGCGTTCTCCTCGTTCGTCCCCTCCTGCTGAACCGATGGGTCCTCCTCCTCCAGTTGACATGTCTTCCCAACATAGTGGTGAGAAGACTGCTCGGAACGTATCTCCTCAGAAAGAAAGTTCTGAATCTCAAGATGCTCCCCCGAAGTCCAGACCTGCTCTTGTCCCACAGATCAAATCGCTTACAGGTAATGGTTTAGGCAACCTTAAGGGCTTTCACTTCATCTTGATTCAAAATATTACAATTCCTTCTTCTTCCTTCACAGCTATGGAGAAAGAAGGTAGCGTCTTTCGATGCTTTAAGACTCGGTCGGGTCTAATTCTGCCGGAGTTCGACAAGTGGCGTCCTGCAATTCGCGAACGCTATTTGCTTCATGCGCATCACTCATCTCGGGTTAGTGTTACTTCATTCTTCCTTTCATGTTAACTTTCCACCTGGTTCATCATTTCGAGTTTATACAAAATGCCAGGCGAACAGCGAACTCAACGACATGATCGAACACTATGAAGGGTTGTTACTCAGTCAACAACAGGAGATTGAATTATGGAAAGGCAAGTTTACTACTCTTGAGTCCGACCTTCAATCATCTTCGGGCTCTAAGCAACAACTGGAAGACCAAGTAGACGGCCTCAAATCTGAGCTTGAGAAGATAAAAGGGGATCTGAAGGACCAGTATGACCAGAATTACCAGTTACAGAACGAGCTGTCTGGTGTTCAGGGTAGGCTTCACGAATCTGAATCATCCGCCGATGCCCTGAATAATCAACTTATTGAACTTCAAGCGAAGTACAACGCGATTACCAAGTTGCGTGATTCCGAATTGGCAAGGTCGGCGTCGAAGGCCAGAAAAGAGGTAAAGGGACGAGGGATGGAGTTGATTCAAGGAGCTATCCGCTTTATTCAAACTGAGAAGGTTAAGTCGGATCTGGAGTCAGACATCAAGGAGCATGAGAGCAACCTAATCTTGCTGGATCAAATCCACGATGACGATTTCTCCGAGGTGAAAGAGAGATCCGAACTGTCGTCCAGTTTAGCAGAAAAGAAAAATCGTCTGGCAGCTCTTCCCGCTTCGTCCTTCAACCCTCAGGATTTCGCGGAGTTTTTCACTGAATCTCCTCCTCTAAGTGAATCAGGTCTAGACTGGGCAGGTAAACACTAGCTCTTGATGCTTACTACCTTCTTCTTGCCTTTTGTTTGACCCGCACTATCTTTTATAGGTTCAAATGAGACGGAGGGTGTTGTCTTATCCGAAGTCCCTGCTGCACCGAAGGTCACCTCAGGAGATGTTTGTACCGAAGGGAATGAGCAAGGAATTTCTTCTGATCAAGTCTCGGCCAAGGAGGTGGGTGAAAACCCGACAACCGAAGTGGAGGTCGAAGTGCCTGCTGATCCGTAGTGGCTGCGTCCACTCCGAACTGGGGCTTGTCCCATTATTATATATTTTTGAGACTTGAACCTTTATGTTTTTGCTTTTGCCTAAGGAGGCTTTTGAACAAGATATTTGCCTGAGGAGGCTTTTAAACCTTTTTCTGTTTTAGGTTTAGATCCCGAGGGGGCTTTGGTTAAAAAATTATATGCGGGTTTGCAAAGTCCGCTTTTTTAACACTTCTTGGCCTTGTGGCTAGGTTTTTTCGAGATTTTTAGGCTGATCAGGCCTTTCTCTTAGAATGCGAGAGCTGAGCTCGGCTTAACGCGAGTCCCCCACCTCGGGTTTAGTCAACTCGGTGAATTTGTTGGGCTTGGGCCTTAAAAAACTTTTGTGCTTAATGGGCTTCTTGCCTTAAATGCGACGGTTGACCTTTCCCTTCCTTGAAAATAGGGAAAGTCGCACGCCTTTAAGGCAATAACTGCTTCTCTATTTCCAAAAACAGTTTAAACCACTCGGGCACACTATCATCATTAAATTACGGTTTCGAGATAAACCCTAGACCTATTATAAGTAGAGGCAGGTTTACCTCTAAATTCTTCCAAGGAACTCCAAAATTCTCTCGATAATTTTTATAACAATGGAAAACGCAACTGTGGTCCCCACCGATCCTGGCAGTCCTTTGTTCCTGTCCGGCGATGGCTTCGAACCGGCCGGCGTTCTCTTTCCTCATGCTGTGTTCCACTTCCCTTCGAGGGAAAAGAAAGAGGCTTACGATTTTATGGACAAGGTTAAAATTCGACTCTCTTGACCAAAATCTTATGCCTTTCGCTTTAATTTATTCTTTTTGGTGACAGGTTGTCGACAAACATCGCCGCTTGTGCGACGAGAGGCAGCGGCTGGGACTAAAGAGGCAAACACTCGAGGCTCGTATTGCTCGAGTGGAGAGAAAAGTGAGAGCCTTGGAAAGTGACCCCTTTCAATGGGAGTGGAGGAACTTCGACTGTATCGCGAAGATCCCGCGAATGCTCCGGATGTACCTCCGTGCTAAGGGTCAAGTTCAGGGACCGGTGAACGCCCCGACTGAAGCAGCTCTTGTTGATAGTGAAGAGGAAGACGAGGAAAATGATGACAATCCTTGGGAACGTGTCCCGAATGAACCCGAAGTTGAGGGTGGGAACGGTGCTTCCACTTCGAATTCAACATCGGCGATGAGGGAGCCTGTTCCTGAGCCCCTTCCATAAATGTTCCCTAACTCTGCTTATTTTTCCTTCTCTTCACTCTTTGTTTTGAACTCGTAATTGGCCTCGGCCCCTTTTATTTATGGAAACACTTTAATTCTCATATTATTCTTGGAGATACGTCTTTTTAATGCAGGATCGGATTGAGAGCATAAATCTCTCCGCGAATCACTCCATTCCTAGGATAGAATCCGCAACTTAACGGGGATATGAAGTTCCTATAAATTACAGTCTCAATCCCCTTTACTCCTCACCATCCTTTTTCTTTTTAGCAGGTATGGAGTTCAACCTTCGATGTTCAGAATCTATGCCCGACTTCTCCAGGATCGGAATGATTAACGAAGATGTTCCAAATGAGCCAAACAGACGATCTCCTCCACCTCGCGGTTTCTTTAGATCCCAGATCCGAGCTCCATGTGCTTTGATCAGAAATCTCCCAATCAGGGACCAAGGAACAGCGATGGCATTCATAGAGGCGCTTGCGCTTCAACACCGGAAGCTTACGTTGGAAAAGAAGAGGCTTCGGAAAAGGATTAACCGAATGCAACGCAGGCTTACTACGGTGTCACGAGATCTTCACATCCTCGGCTCTCACCCCGGAGATTGGATCGAACTCGGGATCTCTGACTTTGCTCGAATCCCGGATTGTATGATGCCAGTTCTAGACCTTGCAGGTCAAGGGGTTCAAGTGTTCTGCTCTCCGGGAAGGTTTTCCTAACTCGAAGTGTGCGAAGATCGACACTTTGTCTTGCTCGTTTGAATAAATGTTTTACTTTCGATTTCTTGTATGTTCGCACAGCCGAACTTCTTCATCTTGTATGTTCGCATAGTCGAACTCTTTTCCTAAGAAATAAAACGAATTTTTATTATTAGTAGCTGAACTCTTTTTCGAGCTGCCTACGTACCCATTTCGGGATCAAGCCACACCGTAGTTCATGTACATAACGAAATGCGTATTAAACATAAAACTTTTTTAGATTGATCACATTCCAAGGTCGCTGGACTGGACTGCCTTCTAAGTCCTTTAACCTATAAACGCCATTTCGAACCACTTCGGTAACAATATAAGGTCCTTCCCAATTAATGCCGAGTTTGCCCGCGCCTTCTTCTTTTTTATTATCAAAAACTCGCCTTAGCACATAATCGCCTACGAAGAATGGCCTGCTTTTGACTTTGGAGTTGTAGTATCGAGCTGTTGCCTGCTGATAATTTTGTATCCGAATTAAGGCTTGATCTCGTCTTTCATTAATGGTATCCAGCGAGTCATCGAGCATTGCTGAATTCTCCTCTTCGTTCAATGGTGCTTCTGTTCGGCGAAGGCCGGGCACATTTAGTTCAGCCGGTACTACTGCTTCCATGCCATAAACTAGAGAAAACGGAGTTTCCCCGGTAGGTCGCCTAGGGGTTGTTCGATAAGCCCATAGGACGGGTTGGAGTTCATCATACCATCCTCCTTTTAAGTGACTCAAGCGTTTTTTGAGATTGCTCAAAATTGTTTTGTTCGCAGCTTCAGCTTGGCCGTTTCCTTGTGGATACCGTGGAGTGGAATAACTGACCTTGATCTCCCAGTCTGAGCAAAAAGCTTCGAACTCGTGCGAAATGAACTGTGGCCCATTATCAGTAACTATCTCGTATGGAACCCCATGTCGGCATATGATGTTCTTCCAAATGAAAGTATTCACCGCCGAATCTTTGATGCTAGCATATGCTTCAGCTTCGATCCACTTTGAAAAATAATCCGTTAAGACCAACAGGTATTGAGCTCCTCGAGTTGATCTATGCAATGGTCCAATGATATCCATCGACCACCTCATAAACGGGTACGGGGCGGAAATGGAGGAGAATAACTCTGAAGGTTGATGGATCTTTGGCGCATGGAGTTGACAACGTTTGCACCTTTGAGCGAACTTGACACAATCCGTGATCATAGTAGGCCAATAATAGCCCATTCTTTTTATTTTAAAAGCCATGGCCCTTCCGGACGCATGACTCCCACATAGACCTTCGTGTACTTCTCTCACGACGATTTCGACTTCGGGCCCAAAGATGCACAATAGGTAAGGGTCGCTAACACCTCGCTTATATAATGTATCCTTTGATAGACAAAATTTCGCGCTAGTGATTCTCATTTTCCTGGCTTGCCATTTGTTTTTCGGGAGCTCGCCTGTCATGATGTAGTGCTTTATTGGCTCCCTCCAATCAGCCCCCCAATCTTTAGCCGGAATTTGGTCGATCTCATGAAATACTCGCGGTTCCGGTTCGGGATGTTCATTTGGTTCAAGGTCTGGTTCGGGATGGTCGTCCTCGATTACCGGTTCTGACTCTGTAACAGTTTCTGGAAGTACATCTGGCTCCTTGTTGTGCTTTCTCGACTTTCTTCGTTTAACAGGTGGCAACTCGACTTCGGGCTCGCCACGTTCGCGCGCTGCTGCTCGAGACCTTGTAACAACGAGGGCTTCTTTGTCAGTTTTAATGCTTCGCTCCGCGATACATTCAACCGGAATTATTCTTTTCAGTTCAGGATCTGACGTTGACGCTAATGCGGCAAGTGCATCCGCGGTTGTATTTTCTCCTCGAGGTATGCGAATTAGTTCGAATTTCTTGAAGTCTTTGGAAAGACCCTTTACTACTTCGAGATATGCTTCCATTCTTAGGTCTTTCGCTTCATAATCGCCATTGAACTGGTTAACTACTAATTGTGAATCGCAATAAGCAACCACTTCTTCAGCTCCAACCCCTTGTGCTAGTCGAAGTCCGGCAATTAGTGCTTCATATTCTGCTTCATTGTTAGAAGCATTAAACAGTAGCCGGAATGATTGTTCAAGAATTTCCGACGTTGGAGATTCCAACTTGATTCCTACTCCAGATCCTTGTTTTGATGAAGATCCGTCTACATATAGTTTCCAAGTCTGGTTCTCTGGTTGCTCCGGTGTGCCCAGCACTGGTAGTTCGGTTAGGAAATCTGCCAAAACCTGAGCCTTCATGCTGACTCGGCTTTTATACTCTATATCATATTCACTTAGTTCCACTGCCCACTTTGCCAATCGTCCGGACTGATTTGGACTATGAAGTATTGTTCGGAGTGGCTGGTTGGTTAACACTTCGATTGGATGAGATTGGAAGTACGGGCGCAGCTTCCGGGCTGAAGTTACTACCGCAAGCGCGAGTTTTTCCATCATTGTGTACCTTGTCTCTGGATCTGTCATTGACTTACTTATGTAGTAAATCGGTTTTTGCTCCCCGCGGTCCTCCCGGACCAAGACTCCACTAACTGCATGTTTTGACACTGAAACATACAAATAGAGCTTCTCGTCCACTTCGGGTTTAGACAACACTGGTGGAGTAGTGAGGTATGCTTTAAGTTGTCCGAATGCTTCTTCACACTTCTCATCCCAAAGGAACCCTTTATTTCCCTTCAGAATTTGATAAAAAGGCAGAGACTTGTCCGTTGATCTTGAAATAAATCTGTTTAGGGCTGCAATTCGACCAGTCAGACGCTGTACTTCCTTGAAGTTCTTCGGGGATGGCATGTTTAGAAAGGCATTAATTTGGTTTGGATTAGCTTCGATTCCTCTTTTTGTCACAATATAACCAAGGAATTCTCCGGATGGAACTCCGAAAGTGCACTTCGCCGGGTTCAGCTTCATTTGGTATCGGTTGAGAATTTCGAAACACTCTTCCAAATGCTTAATGTGATCCTCCTTCTTCAAAGACTTAACCAACATATCGTCTATGTAGACTTCCATTGTCTTCCCGAGATGCTCATGGAACATTTTGTTGACCAATCGTTGATAAGTGGCACCTGCGTTTTTTAAACCAAAAGGCATTACTTTATAACAGTAGGTACCTCTGTCTGTGATGAATGACGTCTTTTCTTGGTCTTCGGGATCCATCATTATTTGATTATAACCCGAGAAAGCATCCATGAAAGTTAATAACTCATTCCCAGCGGTAGATTCTACGAGCCGATCTATATGCGGGAGCGGAAAACTATCTTTTGGACATGCCTTATTGAGATCGGTGAAGTCGATACACACCCTGTCCTTTCCATTTTTCTTTTTGACCACGACAGTGTTTGCTACCCACTCCGGATATTGTACTTCCCTTATAGATCCTATTTTTAATAGTTTGTCCACTTCATCATTTACTGCCTTTGCTCGCTCTACTCCGAGTTTCCTTCTCTTTTGTTTTACAGGCTTAAAACTTGGATCTACGTTCAATTTGTGGCAGATTATGCTTGGATCTATGCCAGGCATATCGGCCGCTGTCCATGCAAATGACGTCTTGTTTTTCCTTAGAAGTTCAACCAAAGCTTCCTTTATTTCGCCAGCCAAAGTGACTCCAATTCGGACTTTCCGATCTGGTTTATCTTCTTCCAATACTACTTCGATTACCACATCGTCTTCTTTTTGCCCACTAGGAAATCTTGGAATTTCCTTTTTCGCGGGTTTCCTTAATTGCTATTGGATCTTTAGTCGATGACTGGTCAGATAACACGTTCGTGAAGCTTCTTGACTTCCTCGAATTGTTCCCACTCCACTAGGAGTTGGAAACTTGATGCACTGATGATATGTCGAGGGAACTGCCTTCATTTGATAAATCCATGGGGTCCCAAGGATGATGTTGTAAGCTGCCGGTTTATCGAAAACAACAAAATCTACTATCTTTGACACGTTTTTGGCAAGAACTGGTAGCTTGATCGTCCCGAGAGACATGGCCGATTCGCTTGTGAATGCCACCAAAGGAGACGGCGGTCCTACTATATCTGCCCGACTGATTCCCATTCTTTCCAGAGTACCTAAAAAGATTAAGTCGACCGAACTGCCCGTATCAACGAGAATTCTCGAAACTTCGAAGTTGGCAACGTCTAAGGTAATGACTAGGGCGTCATCATGAGGCCTTTCGAGGTGACATGTTTCTTCCTCGTCAAATGATATTGACGTGCCTTGAAAGTCCATTTCTTCACCTAAATTTGCTTTAAATAAAACATTTCGCCTATGCTTCTTTATGGCATTGATCGTATCCCGACAAAGCTTGGAACCTCCAATGATTACATTGATTTTTCCCTTCGAACTTCTAGGTTCTTCTTCGTTGGATTGCCTAGGTCTTTTAAAACTCTGATCTTTAGGGGTATCCTTTGCCTCGTGATATTCTTTCACGAAATCTTCTAACTTGAATTTAGAAAGATCTCCACTGGCCCACAGCTCTGCGAGGTGCTTTTTGAGGACACTACAGTCTTTGGTTAAGTGTCCGGTTACCTTATGGATATCACAATACAAACTTTCGTCACGGACCCAAGTGTTCGACCTTCCTTTTCCTTGAAATTGTCTCCCGACGGTATTGTTGAGGGGTTGCGATCCGAACTTTTTAGGTCCTTGGTTCTCTCTGGGCTCAAATTTTTTGGTAGGGAAAGTGACCGCTGGTTTTGCTTGTTTGTTTCTTTTCGCAAAACTTTCTTTTTCGTCTTCTACTTCCATCCAGTTATTTGCACGGAAAAGTGCGTCTTGAATTGTGTCCGGTTTGTGAAGTATTAGATCTTCTTTAAACCTCGAATCATGCCATAAACCTTTTCGTAGGGCAGATAGAGCTGACTGCTGCGAGATTCTTGGGAGTTTTGACAGCACCCCCTTGAATTTGGTGATAAAAGTTCTAAGTGACTCGTTTGGCCCTTGTGTTAGATTCCAAAGGTCAGCATCCGAAACGCTTTTATCCATGAGGATAGAATATTGTTTCAGGAAAACAGCCGACAACTCGTCGAAGTTATTGATTGAGCCTGGTTCCAGCTGAGTGAACCACATTAGTGCTTGACCGCAAAGGTTTTCCGAAAAGAGTTTGCAGTATCCTGCATCCTCATCAGCCTCATCCAATTCGACTCTTCCGGCGGCAATCATAAAAGCTGCGAGATAGCTTTTTGGGTCTTCTAATCCACTGTACGGATCCAGTTTGAGTTTCCGAGAATCTTTGATTCTCAAATTTGCAATTCGCGGAATGAAAGGAGTTCGCCTAGCTTCCTCGATGACTCGGTTAATGTCCGGCTCCGAACTGGTGGCCTGGTGGAACTTTGACTTCATTTCTTTTAGTTCCTGGCTAACCTTCCTCATGGTTTCGAGCTGATCAAAGCTCTCTTGATCATACTGATCCAAAAGCTGATCTTCATCTCCGAGCTGCGTCTCTTCTTCCACATCCGGTTGGATTGTCGGGTTAGAAGTTGTTTGTTCGTTGGTCTCACTTCGCACACGGGAGTTTGGGGTACTGAACATGCTTCTTCGGACTCCCACGGTACTTCCTGCACCTAGAGAACGAACACGAGATTGAACAGCATTGATGTTTTGACCAAGAGATACCTGGGTTGTTTTAAGCGTGTCCACAGCTTTTTCCACATCCGAGAACTTCTGCGACATTTCTGTTATGGCTTGCTGCATAGTCTTGAGAGCCTCGGCTACTGTCGAATCAGGGATGCTTGTTCCAGACATTGCTGCTTATCTCGGAAATGAGAGAAATCTGACAACTCAAGAATCTTCTAGATCCCCACAGGCGGCGCCAAAATGTGGATGTCGGATTCGCACACTTGAATATTTGTTTAATTAGTGGGAATGATTATTCTTGAGGACAAAAATATGATGAAAAAAGCTATGAATTGAGATGGAAAAATGACTATAGTGTATTTGCTAGAAAAGTTGCGTCCCCTTTTCATGGCTATTAGCCCTCTTATTTATATTGACAAACGACATTTAACTCTCAATTAAACATAATTATTTTCTCTTAAATGCGTCCGTTTTGGTCTTCGAGTTTTAATGCCCAACGTTTAAATTTGAATTGACTCCGATCTTCATGGGCTTCGCCTTTTGGCCCAAGTCATCCGACTTCGATTCCGAGTCGTATCCCGAGGTGTGACCACTCCGGGCTCTCTTTATGGTGACGCCCACTTCGATTATATCTTGTGATCCATGGGCTTAATGGGCCTTATCCTTTGCGGGCCTCCATCTTGATTACGTGGCAATCTTTGGTTGGTCCCAGCCCACTGGTGCGGGATCCGACACCAACATGAGATACGAGTGATTGGTGGTTAGGACATGAGAACAAGGAAGCTTATCTTAGTGGCCTACCATGAAAAAGACACTCACTTCACCTTGTTCCACTCATTGTTTATATAATTAGATGTCGTTTCCAAGGATTTGTATCATTGATCTTTTTGTACATAGACAATAATATTGATCCATTTTTTTAATTGATTTTATTCAGTTTAATTAAGACTCAAAATGTAATGTGCATTTGATTAAAGATAATAATACGTTTAGGGTTTGTGCATTTGCCCCAAAAAAAAGAAGGAGATAATAATACGTTTTTTTTTTTACTTTTATTAATACGTTATGTTTTTAAAAAGGGTTTTGTGCAAAACAACTCTCGAACTGGCCTATTTTTGCAACTTTATCTTCCATCTCCGAAAAATACAGATTAATCATACGAAATCCAAAATAATACGCAATATAACCCTTATACGTTTATTTTAAACGTTTTTTCCGGTCACATACATTAGTTTTTAAAATTTTAAAAGTAGAGTTGAACTTTTTATCGCGAATGCTTCGATTTGACATATTATTTGTCAATATTTTACGAACTTGACGGTAGCGAATAAAGTTTACATTGCGTTTTAAATTGTAAAAATAGGCGAATTGGAGGTTTTTTTTTTTTTTCAAAAAACTCAAGAAATACTCAAGAAATAGACAAGATGTAAAAAAAAGAAGATAATAGTTTCTTATAGGGCCTAGAACGGGTATTTGAGACCCGGCCCATTTAGTGTGGGTCACAAATGGAGTTATCGTATAATTTACAGATTTACCAGTTTTGTCGTCACTTAACCGAGAAAGCAAGAGAAGAAGAAGAAGAAGGAATCGAAAATGAAGACTCCGATCCACGCGGTTTCGACATGGGTGAGAAGGCAGCCGCCAAAGGTGAAAGCTTTCCTTGCCGTCGTGTCTGGCATGGCGGCTCTTGTTCTCCTCAGATTCATCGTTCACGATCACGACAATCTCTTCGTTGCCGCCGAAGCTGTTCATTCTATTGGAATCTCTGTTCTTATCTATAAACTCATGAAGGAGAAGACTTGTGCTGGTACAACCTCCTTTGACTTCATTTTAGGGTTCAATTCCTTCGTGGGTGATTAGGGCACAGTTGTTTTGCTTTAACTAAGGAATTTCGATCTGTGTTGAGATAATAAAAATGTAGACTTTATTCAACTTTTGAGTACCCAATTCTCCAAAATGAGTTCTTAATCGGTTAGTTAGGTGAATCAGCATTCTTATTACAGATTAAGCCTAATGAGTAATGACAGACCTTTTTTGGGGGTATTTGTAGGATTGTCATTGAAATCTCAGGAGCTTACTGCGATATTTCTAGCTGTGAGGCTTTATTGTAGTTTTGTAATGGAATATGATATACATACCATTCTGGACTTGGCTACTTTGGGAACAACTCTCTGGGTTATATATATGATCCGTTTTAAGCTCAAAGCTACTTACATGGAGGAAAAAGACAACTTTGCTCTCTATTATGTGGTATGTCTTTCTCGTTATTGATCTTTTTACTTAGATTCTATGCTTGCTAGGCATGTTGGTTATATAAGCAGCTTAAAGTCTTTTCTTTTTAGTTAAGCTTAACCTTTAAGATCAGATGAAGAGGGTGCCTTGTTGTTCATTTGAAGCTTCGCATAACTTGTGTTTCTTCGTTATTTGTATCACTTCAAATTTGGTTTATCTGCACATTACATGCCTTTTAGAACATGGTGACATCTAACTTACTGGTGCAATAGCTTAAGTATTCATGAATATTAAGTTTTAGTTCTTTTGGTTTTTTGCAGCTTGTGCCCTGTGTCGTGCTAGCTGTATTGATTCATCCATCAACGTCACACAATATATTGAATAGAATATCCTGGGGATTCTGTGTTTACCTCGAAGCTGTTTCAGTACTGCCACAGTTAAGAGTGATGCAGAACACAAAGGTATGTATTTTATAAGGTGGTTGCTTTCGGAAACTTGAGTACTAAAAAACAAGTCTAATCCCTGATATGTTTGGTGCATTCAGATTGTCGAACCCTTCACGGCTCATTATGTTTTTGCACTTGGAGTAGCAAGATTTTTTAGCTGTGCACACTGGGTTTTACAGGTAGGTTCTTATCTTCAACAGTGAGTTAAGATTTCTCGGTTAATTTGTTATTTCCCTATCTCGCATAAATCTATGGCTTTACAAATATTTCTAACTTCTTGTGCTTATGGCACTCGAGCAAGTGATTAACTCTACAGTATCCCCAGTAGATATGATATTCTCAAGTTTGTTTGTGTGATTTTTCCAAACTGAAGGCATAAAGTTGATTGGTCTTCTGTGTCCAAACAGATTATGGACACCCGCGGACGCCTGCTTGTAGTGCTGGGTTATGGACTATGGCCATCAATGGTTATAATCTCAGAAATAGTCCAAACATTCATATTGGCAGATTTCTGTTACTACTACGTTAAGAGGTACTTTCTTTTCCTTCTAACCACAGGCTTCTTCAGTCTTTTCGCTTCACCTCTTTGATCTATCTTCCTTGTGCAGTGTTTTCGGTGGCCAGCTTGTTCTACGGCTTCCATCTGGGGTTGTGTAAGTTATAAAGGAAAAAAGAAAAAGAAAAAAGATAAAGACACTTTATGACATTTGTAACACGAAGAATCTGTGTAGCCTCAGGTTGCTCTCAAGTTACTCTCTCAGGCCAAATCCTAATTCTTTCAACTGTGTTGTATATTTTTGTGGGTCATCATAGAGTCCCTTGGATATTATTGCCAATGATATTTCCACTGCACTTGTGCTTAATTCTCCTTTGTTCTCACCGTAAAGTTACTGTGAATTTCACCAAGCAGAGTAAAGTATCACACCTCCCACATAAGCACCAACGAATAATCGTTGTGTCGTTGTGACGTGAAAATGCAGAAAGATGATGGGCTAATATTTATGTCTGTATACGTAAATGGGCCATTACGAGTAGGCCCAATGATTATATAATCTGAACCGTTCCTTCTCTCTCTCTCTTTATCTATCGGTCGGAGGGCGACGACGCTATTACACCGGAAGAGATGGAACCGCCGGCCACCGCATCTAACCGCTCTTCCAGACGACTTCTCTTTGACCGCCGATACGGCTGGGTGTAAAATTCTCAATCTTTTATCAGTTAAAACCATTTTCCAATCTAGTGGGAGATAAAATGATTGTGTTGGCTTGTAGGGTCGACGAATGGAAGGACCCATCGGAGGAAGCTCTCGCCGGCGGCAGAGGAATGTAAGTGAAACCCTTCTTTTTTTCCATTGGAAAGGTTTGTTCTTGGAAACTGAAGTATCTAGTGTAACAGGTTTTGTGTAGTTCCATTGACGAAAACTCTGTTTCAGACAGCTTCACTATCAGTAAGCTTTCTTCTTCCCAATTCCATCATCAATCCGATAAAGTTTCTATTTTTTTTTAATTAGCTTTTGCTCTTTTCTTACAGATTAACTCAGCCGTCAAATTTCTGGATATGAAGCTTCAGAAATTGGCAAATCCTATGCACAATCCAAGTGGAGATTCAGGGTCAGGATCAAATGTGTTGGATTGACAAGTACATGTGTCTAGTTTTGGATTATACGGCTAGATCTCGTCTATGAGTTTTTGCTTGTGTTCAGACATTGTGTGATTATATGAATTTTGCCTTTTGAATTCTATAGTTTTGTGTGTAATGATTTAGAGGCAGATATGATCTAATGTCTTATCAGTTTACGGTTGAGAGATTTGTTATGTGAATCAAATGATGTGAGGCAAATACCAATTCTGGTATTTACATTGGTTTCTAATCTCTAGTATAAGGAAAATGTTTCTCTGTTTTTGGTTCTACTATCGCAGCTGAGAAGCTATAGCGACCAAAGTATCTTCAGGACAAGGGATTGTCAAGCCACCGATGGGATGATCAAACCCGAACTCTTCTTCGGCTTTACTCAGCAGAGCTTGAAAACAAGGCTGGTTCAAGAACGTAACTGGCACCATATATCTCTTCTTCTGGCTATCCCCTACATATACCGCAAGAAAATCTTTTGGTGTCGAAGCTGGTTTGCTTGTTAGAATCTTCTTTGCAGCCAAAATACCTCGCTTCATAGCCATTTTTCTCTCAAAGTTTGATGAAATTTCTGCAGATGGATCAGGGAAAAAGACTTAGTGTCCAAGTTCTGAGTTATTGATTATGATTTGGTTTTGTTTTGAGATGAAAAGCTGGTACTCTCTTCTGTATATATAAACCAATGAGATGAACTTCTGACTGAAGATTGCTCTGTGTCCTACAAGAGGCAGAGTTCACATGGTGGGACATTGCAGTTGCAGTACCACAGGGAGACTTTGAAGTTGTTGAACAGAAAGAATCACAAACTCATTGTCACACCGGTCTTAACATGGATTTGTCTGAAGGTGGAAACTCCAGCTGCCTCATCTGAATCGGAGGGTCCGTCTAGGTCTGCCAAATTCAAAAGCAATCAAGTCAAGAGAGGCAAAGCCATGTGCTATTAGGTGAGTATTATAGACACACCTTACTGTAACTCCTTTACTGATTAGAGATTTAAGATTGCAACCTTAGGAGTGTGGAGCTAACTCGTGGATGCAAAACCCTCCATTGATGCTCTATATCTTGAATCTGTTATCCGGGGAGAATCAATTTATCACCTTCGGTAAGATAAACTCGAGCTGGTCATGACTTCGGCCTTGACTCCTTTCTACTTCTTCTTCTCTTTCTTGGAGATGGCTCGGCCTCATCGGCCTCTCTCTCATTTCCTTCATACACTCTGACCCTGAAATCAAATAATCAACTCAAAATGGTAACTTTTATTGGCAATTTTGGCTGGTCATATCTGGAAAACACGTTTGATTGCAAATGCACAGTAAAACTTTGGTTTAAACTTTGTTTCTTGGCCTCTAAGGAATAACCAACTGAGCTTTGTCCGTCCGCAACGACACAATAATATGTCTCAATGTTCCCCTTCTGCTTCAAGTGGCTTATAACGGCAGGAAAGTTTCATCGAGCAAATAAAACGACACCAAGTGTCTTCTCCAAATTAAGAAACGGCAGCGTTAATTCTCTAGGTCTTCAATATACATATTGCTACGTTTCTCTTATTAGGTCTTTTGTTAATTGGTTTCTCTAGCTAGGTCTTCTTACTTATCAAATCTCTCTCTTCGTTCGATCGGCAATCATGAATTCAAATTCCATAACGAATGATCTCACCGCTAACCCGCGCCTCTTATTCGCCATCGCAGAAAACGGCAAGGAAAACGCAAAATCTTGTGGTGTATGGAGCTTCTTCTCGTCGCCTCAGCTTGAGAATCCATATGAGAAATCGTCGTCGACTATTGTAGCTGCCGCCGAATTTCATGTAAAGTTCTCTCCAGACAATCTACGGATCAATCATTATTATGACCTAAAATATTTTTCAATTGGCTATGCCTCTGGTTTGATCTATTTATATGGTAATAGAGGCCAGGCTAGACCTGTGATATGTAACCCCATCACAGGACGGTATGCGATCTTACCTGATCGGTATACCTACAGAAAGGCGTATAGCTTTTTCGGGTTTGACCCCATTGACAAGCAATACAAGGTATTGTCCATGGTTTATCCATCTGGTCCTGGTGATAGTAAAATTCTTACATTTGGAGCTGGAGATATGATGACGTGGAGAAAGATAAATTGTCCCTTACGACATGATGTTAAGAGTGAAGGGGTATGCATCAATGGGGTTTTGTATTACTTAGGTGACACGTCGGATTGGGGTCACGTTAATGATGGTCATGATGTAACGTCTGATTTTGTGATAGTTTGCTTTGATGTTAGGTCTGAGACATTCACCTTTATTGACGTAGAAAGGTTTTGTCGATTGATCAACTATAAGGGAAAATTAGCTGTGATTTACTGGGAGGATGATGTTGACATTTATGAGCTTTATTATGAGGAGGGTATAGATGTCGACAAATATATGGAAGATAATGTCGACGCTGATGCCATTAATGAGTTGCGTTTGTGGATTCTAGAGGATGTTGAGAAACAGGAATGGTCGAAATATGCCTACACTTGGAGCGATGATACATTCTTCCGTCGTCTTGTTTCCATTGGTGGAGTGACTGCTTCGGGTGAGGTAGTGTTTTCGATGCGCAAGTATACACCTAAACAACCGTTTTATGTTTTCTACTTCAATCCCGAAAGGAACACTCTCCAACGTGTTGAAATCCAAGGTTTTGGTGAAGGGTTTAAGAAAACTTGTAGTGTTTGCACCTTTGCAAACCACGTAGAGGATCTTAATGCTAATGATTTAGAACAACTCAAGTCAGTCCATCCTCCACTTGAATCAGACTGAGAAGGGACAAGGAGAAGAAGATAGAGACGAATCATTGGAGTCATGTGAAAGCAATGGGCATGTCATTTTGTTCTCTTACCTATGCGTTTTTTTTTTCTCTCTTTTATACATCTATCCTTCATTTTGTTTGGTCTCAAGAACATGGTTTTGTAGTTTCTCTTAGTTCTCTGTCTTTGATCTGAGTATATTTGCTTTAATTTTCAACATTGTTTCTTCTGGATGAGATTTGTCCTCTGTTCTGTTTCAACATCTTGTTGTGTTTGTTGTTTGTGTGTGATGGGACTAATTTATTCCATGATGACACTTTGGACTAAATACTTAAAATATGATTCGTACAAAAATGTTCACTGCTTTTTGACTGTAATTGAAGAAAACATTCCTACAGTTGTACCATTTCTGGTTAATATTAGTCTCAGTCTTAATGTTCTTACATTATGCAATTTCTTGTTAGCTTAGTTTTGGAAGGTTTGAAACTTTTGGTTCTCTGTAACAATAGGTTAATAAGGTCTGTTATATGTACATAGTCGGAACTCGATATAAACAAGGAAACCAAAGATTATTTGATTAATATTAACTACAAGTCACTGAAACGTGAGGGAAAAAAAACGAATGTTACACCAGTCAATAGACATCTATCTAGCTCTGTTTCACTTTCAAGGGAGAGAGGTCATCTCTTCTTTTGTCTTGAAGAAACGGCTGGAAAAAGGGTTAGATCTACTGGTCCGTGTGAATCACGATGAAGTGCTAAGGCGAGAGGCGAGATCGATGAAGATTTGTTCAGTGCAGGGAATAGTGAGGCCACCCATTGGGTGATCAAACCCAAACTCTTCTTCTGCTTTTCTTAGAAGCTTTTGAAAAGAAGGGTGACTTAAGTACGTCACTGGAACCACGAATCTCCTCTTCTGCATCCTCTCTCCTACGTAAACCGCAAGGTGTCCTTTTGGAATATCGACATTGTTTGATGAGTGTGACAACGATTTTAGTAGTTGCTTTGATGATTGCAGCACACGAGCCATTCTGATAGCCATGGATTTTGATCTTCTTATAGAAAAGATTATTGAAACTCAAAAGTCTTTTGCTTTTTACTAAAAAAAGTGTGAGCACTTGCAGAGATCAAGAAATAGAGTGATGGGTATTTATAGAAAAGATCACTACTTGAAGATAACCAACCCCATTGGTTGGTTTAGAGAATATGCATCAACAAGCACATGGCTCTGTCTAAAGTTCATCTGCATGATGTTGATATAATGAGACATAAACCACATATGACTCATATTAGATAGGCTACATTTAGTGGAATTCAATTCTTGCCACAGAAATTTTAAGTCATGTGGTCCTGTCCTTTGAAATCATTGAGAAGACCACCTTAATCCTGTCTTTTCAAATCATTGAGAAGACCACCTACTTTACTTATGAGCAGGGACGTTGTGATGGACTACAATAAGGACATGAACCGTTGTGATGGACTATAAGGACATGTTCATAGACAAGAACATGTGATATCTCTTAAGAAAAGAATCTCCTAATGTGGACATAAACTACATTTACAACAACTCACCATTTACTGAATCAATTGCACTAGTTTAAACATCTTCGTTTCCTTGAACATCAAATTGTAAAGCGTTTGACATCTAAGCACCAAGGTGTTAAATGGCTATAGTATGTGATGTGATGTAATGTACATCTTCATTAAGATCAGCCTTTTCTTTCAAGTGACATCCGATAAAAAAAAAAAAAAGAGATTGCTTGTTAAAGTCACATAACGATTGGTCAAAATGATTTGGTACTTTAACAGAAACAAGAGAGAGGGAGAGAGATTTGGTAATATATGTTGAAAGTTATATGTTTAGCTGGATGTCACAAATACTTGTGTGTTTGATGTCAATGTGTTATAATATTAAAATTCGTTTTCTGATAGCATGCTCCACAAGTTATGTTCTTTCTTTAAGATTTTTTTCTTAATCTTCCAGAAGGGTAATGCTTTCTTGATGAAAAACCAAAGGAATGACAAATAGCTTGTCATCCAAGAAACAAAACAAAGATCAGGCTGAGTTAACCCGAGGAAAATATGTGTCTCAGTTTCTTAAGCACGATTTCAAGTTTACTTTAGCCGTATCTCGTCTCCCTTGTAAATTTCTTTTGTCTGTCTTGTTCCTGTGTTATTGGTTAGCTTCTGTTTTCAGTAGAGTAGTAGTTTGTATCTCAACGTTTGGAATAAAATGAAATCTTAACATTAATTAAAACCAAAAAGAAAAAGAAAGAGAAGAAGAAGAAGATTTCACAAGAAAGAAGAGTGCTCTGTTCTTTCGACTCTAGTAGCTATTATAACAGCTTTTTCTTGGGCCTCTTGTCATGGGCCTGAGTGAGCTAACCTATCTGAACTACGCTAGATCGAGATTAAACCTAACCCACACTCACAATTTAGTTCTTGTAGTTAGTTGACTATTCATATGAGAATGGACCTGAGAGTGCACTTGCTAACATTTGTGAGCAGTCATTAATAGGCACATACATGGTTAAAGTACTTAAGACATGTTATTTTAGATATATGGGTTATTTTATACTATACATTTTGGTATAATAAATCGAGATTACATATATGATTCCATCAGATCAATGAAAATCCGACAAAGGCGTTACGCGGTTTATTCATAAACCATTACACCTCTTTATTTGGAGAAAAAATTGACCACCGGTGCAGTCTCATTCTCGAGGTACCACTCTATTTTTTCCTTTTTTGTTTGATTTGCTGATGTTGTCATTTTCAAATTCACTATTCAACTATTGATCATCGTACGATAACATGTTCATATTTAGTTGATTATAACTTGAAATAGTATCATCTTACTATTATTTGCAGTTTCTTGTCTATGCATGCAAAAGGGTCCACGTTCTTGGTTAATTTCCTGCAACCCCATTGCCCATGTGATGATAAGACCTTACATTTATATTGCACAATTCGCTTCACTGTAACCAGCTTTCTTTTGTTGACTTATAGAAAACGAGTTTTGGAGATTGAAATATTTCGGAAGCTAACCAAACTCATAATTTGTATCTAAATGTGTTTTCGAGAAAGAAAACAGAGTTATAAGAAAGAAGACAGTTGAGGAAATGTGGATTATCTTCCACGTGGCTGAAGAACATAAATTCGAGCGCTGTTGCTATTATAAATAGAAATGGGTTTTGGGAGATGAAATGTCTTGATCAAGAGAGTGGAAGAAAAAAAAAACAGAGTCGTACGAAAAAGAGGACAAGTCAATAGATTCTCTTTCACGTGGTTGAAGAAAATTAAAGATTACTATAAAAGAAGGAGACATGAGTTTTGGGATATGAGATGTCTGGGGCAATACAAAACTCTGAGAACGACTCTGTTTAAATTGTTCTTTTAACAGTTGTGTAAGAAAACGGAAAGTTTTTGTAAGAGAAAAGACAGCTCAAGGGAAAGAGGTAGGACAAGAGTAACATGGAGTTCATGTGGTTTACATATGAGAATGAGACATGTCTTAGTCTTTAGCTCTAGGCAAAACTATCCTAACGACTCTTATGTTTCTTATTGTCAAAATCATTTGTTATGACTAATCTCCTTCACAGAACATGCAAGCCTTTTCGACTTGACAACGACGAGTTCTACAGAAAAACAAAAACTCTCTTTCTCTCTCTGTATATCTCTATCTCTCTCTATTGCCTGTTGACGTAATCGTAAGATCTAAACGGTTGAAAGTTTAAAAGGATTCAAGACAAGATTAAAGGTGAAGACTTTGAGATCTGAGAAAGGTTGAAGAATAATGGACATAGCTGCAGAGTTTTCTGTTCCTTGAGCGATAAGAAAAGTCTTTTTTTTGTTTTTTTGTTTTTTTTGAATATACAGAGTTTACAAGACATACATTACCATGATAGAACATGCATGGTAACATGGTTAGTATTATAAAGATATATACTCGGATACAATATTAAGGCGAATTTTTGTGTGTTTGGGGTTGTTTTTGTTACAATGTGTTTGTTAATTAGAGGTTATGGGAAAACAAAAGGCTATATATGTCACATAAAGTTAAGGTAATTAATATAAGGGTTGCTGGTTGCATGCTTCGGTGTCAACTAATCAACTATGCACGTCACGAAATAGAGTGCAATATAAGAATTGATAAGTACACACACTTTGTACTTTTAGTACATATATATCTATATTCATATTTCATTATGAAATCTAGTTAGCAAATGATACATCCTTTTACTTATTTTTATTATAAAATACTATAAATTAGGAGAGAGAGGAGACTGAGGGAGGACCAAAAGTAGTTTTTTTTTGATAGTATATACACGCTATATGGATCTTTAAAAATTAGAATGAAATCATTTACTCTCAAATAATTGATGGGTTTGTTTTTTGTTTTTTTTTTGATAAAATATAATTGATGGGTTGAAATTTCATTGGGGTAGATCATTCTTTATTAGGGCTTTAAAAGAGTCGTATTAAACGGCAACAGTGAAATTGTTTTTAAAGTATTTTTTTTTAGTTATGCCTAATATTGTGTGACATAGTTTTAGGATCTTATCATATGACAAAAAGTGTTTAGCTTCCATGAAATGTTAAATTTCTAGAGCTAGTAGTGAGGGCTGGCTCAACATTATTATAGGTTCTAGGGTAAAAAATATAATTTGCGCCCTAAAATTTTATTTTTGGAGACTTTTTGTTATGAAAACTTTCTTTATTTTGATAGAAAAAAATTGTTATAAAAAATAAATACATGTAAATTTTTTGCAGTCTTTTGTAATATTATATTTAATTTACTATCTAATTGATTTATTTATTTTTAAAATTATTTTTTAAATGGATCCCTTGATTATTAGAGCATCTGCCGTCGCACCACTGCTAGTAGTTGAGTTAACGACACTACCTTTTTTGTTTTTGTCCAAAGTTAACGACAATACTTTATAATTTTATATATATATATATAGGGAAATTGTTAATAATGCCACTTTTTCAATGCCACTTTTCAAAAATACCTCTTTTTTAAAACCTTATAAAAAATGCTCTTAAAAATATAAGATTTACCCAAATATTTATGTAATATTATTAAAACATACACAAACTACATATCTATGTATCTAAAATCTTATAAATACTTTATAAATATCTTATAAATGCATTTTAAATACCTTTAAAAACCTTTAAAAAATCTTGTAAAACCTTTGAAAAACCTTTAAAATCCTTTAAAATAACTTGTAAAACCTTTAAAAACACCTTATAAAAACCTTATAAATACTTGGATCGAGTCTTCAAGTAGTAGTTACAATCCATAAGTACCTTATAAACCTAATAAAACTTTATAAAATTTTCAGATTTAAAAAGGGGCATTTTTGAAAATAGACATCTAAAAGGGGCATTTTTGAAAAGGGGCATGAGAAAATGGGTATTTTTGCTAATCCCCCATATATATATTCACTACTAGACGAATCCATCCAAATTGACCATATATCTAATATTTTTGAATAATCAAGAAATTGAAATATTGGTGTAAGCATCACATCCCCATTCTCATTCTCCGCCATAAATAACCCTTTCACCATCCCTCGCTTCTCTCCGCCATCTACACCTCAACTTCTTCTTCTTCTTTTCTCAAGAAACAATAACTAACAATGGCGGTTAAGAGATCTTCAAAGCTAACACAAACCGCAATGCTGAAGCAAATCCTCAAGAGATGCTCGAGCTTGGCCAAGAATCAATGCTATGATGAGGATGGCCTGCCTGTAGACGTACCAAAGGGTCATTTCGCGGTCTATGTAGGCGAAAAGAGGAGCCGGTACATCGTACCCATATCCTTCTTGACTCATCCTAAGTTCAAGAGCTTGCTCCAACAGGCAGAGGAAGAGTTCGGGTTCAATCATGACATGGGACTCACTATTCCTTGTGAAGAAGTTGTTTTCCGCTCTCTAACATCCATGATCCGATGAGGGAATGGAAGAGAAAGCAAGAGAGCTTATTATATATCATTTTTTTTTGTTACCTTTGGATGAATATTGAATCCAAAGTTTTTTTTTTTCCAAACTATAAACCTATAATGATCCGCGTAAAATGACCCTTTTATGTGGATTATGTTAAACCTAGGTTTTAGTTTGTTAATTCCGAAGTGTAGCACCTTATGGTTGTATTGCATTCAAGGGTTGAAATGTAAACCTAATTTATTTTTTGGCAAGCTGTAATAAATTTTGAGTGATGACTTGCGCTAATAAGAACTAGTAGATATTGTTGATGATAGTTCATATTCTGGCTCAATGTTATGAAATTATCGATCAAATCTCCTTCAACTTAGGTCCAATATAATTTGTATTATTCCTCTTTTTTTGTTTCAAATGTTTTTAAAGGTTATCTCCGTTGCATTGTTGATTTAGTTATAAGCATATTGTAGTATTTATTCATTATCATTTCCGGAAAATCTACGTTAGACATAAACATTTACTACAAACTTGAAATGCTTCACATTATCTATAGACTCTAGTCTCTAGCTAGACTGTAGACTAATAGGTGTAACATATGGGACCATTGAATTAATGAACAAAGAGTTTTAAATTTGATTGTCTCTAGTGAGAAAGCAAAATAGTAAAGAAGAGGTAGGTGAAGCAAAGCATTGTCTCTAGTAATTACTTGGTGCACATATATATACATATCTCAACATTTAAAAGACCTATATAGACATATATTCAATGCACTTAGCTTCCCTCTTTGCCTTTTTCCCTGCTAGCCACTGGTGTTTGTATACGAAGCAACTAGTCTTCTCAATATGACGCACATACCTTCTTTTTTTTTCCCATCTATCTCTCAGGAATATTATTTATTTTGGCTTGGAATAAACTGCATCCACATGTACCGTAGAGGACAAAGATGGATGATAGTCAATTGGATGAGAGTAGCTATCAAAAATTTTGCAGAATCTATCGTTTTCGTCCCATTCCGTACACGTTTTTGTTCTATTAATTTTCCCATATAAGTTGTTACTGACCGGATACTCTAATAAATATTTGTACCTTAGTTTAATTTGTATCTAAATCTTATGGACTTTGACTTCACATTGGGATAATTTTGTGATTTGGCCAAATTAATTGAGTTTTTATTACGTTGTTTGGCGAAAAAAGAAACATTTTGAGTGGTTTGAAAAACATAAGTTGTTAAATTTAAATTACCTTTAATAAAAATAGTGCATTGATCATGTGTACGTACATGTTATAGTATAGAGATGTACATAAATTTATCATGGTTTATGCTATTATGTATTCGAATTAGGATATCGGATCGTTAGACCTCAGTTTAGGTATCACCGGTCGGATATGGTGAGATTTGATGAGAATGAGATCAACTACGACTTGGTTGATGATCTAGTTTAGAGAGGCATCCCCGTTCGCTAGACTCGATGGAAGGCGGTGATGATGTTTCCCGTACCATTGCATATTTATAGATAAACCTCTCTCTATATTTTTTTGTTCCTTCTTCTTAAATCATTTTTGTTTATTTGGTAATAATAAGTAAATAACTAAGAGATTTCAATATGAAATTTCAACAATCTTGAAGATAATTCACTCTAAAATTCTCAACAATTTCTTTATAAATCTTTTTACAAGCAAGATTTTCCAAGTTTAAGTTGTTAAAATTGAAAATTAGTCTTCTATAAACTTGACCATCGTTAAATGTTTTACACACCAAACAAACTAAATTATACAAACTATCAATAACAAGTATAAAATAATTACGAGACAAATCAACTAAAAAAACCCACCCATTGCATGGGAATATAAAAGAAAACGAACATGAATTTGATTGTTTTTATTTTTCAAATGAAAATAAAATTGAATGATTAAAATTAGTGCCAGCTATGAAGGTAGCTTAAGAGACACTTAATTAATCCCAGCCGTTAAAAATATATCATTTCCGAAGTTATTTGTTATTGATCTATTGTCCAATTATTACGGCTAATTAATTGAACCAAGTGACGAGGATACTAAACCAATTACATACGACATAGAACCCTAAGCCTCACTTTCATTTTATTTTTACGAACAAACTTTATCTATAAACCTCATAAGGCAAACAAAGAGGAGAAGAAGAGTCTTGCATCTGAAGAAGAACTAAATTGAATTATGGCACCAAAGCAGCCAGAGAAACATGTCATAAGCAGTCCCTTCTCTTCTGGTCATGAGCTCGTCACTTTCATGAAGGTTGAGAATCCTAATTGTTTGGGTATTGATGAAGCAGAGTGGATTGCAAGCTGGGATAAGGTCAAAGATGGACCAAGAAGCGAGAGTTGGAAAAGAAATTGAAGAAGCTACAGGCTGTGCAAGTGGAGCTTTGTATGATGAGGATTGGATTTAATGCGGCCACTGCGAATGTGATTTTTAAACAAGACAACACATCTTCTTCCGGTAAGTAGATGAAAGAGCTGGTGGTACGTTGTTGGTGGAATGTTTTGTACCCTTTTTAGTTTGCATTCTGCTGCTTTAGTTTTTTGGTAACATTTTGGCTTTAAAGACTTATGTTTATGGTCCATTTAAGCTTTCTATCGGATATCTTTGTGTGTGCTTCCTGTGTTGGATGCTTGATTGAGTATAAGACCCTTTCCTTTATGTGAACTGATGTTTTATGATATATCTTGGAATGGCCTTTCAAATTATTAAACTCACGATTCAATAGAGTAGTTTCTGTTGTTCTAAACCCATTGGGAAATAGCTTTTGAAAGCCACACGTTCCATCTGTAGAAAGACTCTCACATATGGAAAAAGGATAGAAATCAAAGGATTATATTGACACATAATTACCACAACGTATTTGTTGCCATTGATGCTCTTCAATGATTGGCATGTTCGTCCTCCATCATTGTTTTAAACTTCATTTTCTCCACAATTCATTTTTTTTAACAAAAGTTACCTGCCTGACACTCTCTTTTGAAAAGTCTTCTGTGTAAGCTATCATTACCCGTATTATCCAATCCATCATTCTCTTTTACTTAAAAGGATTCAAGAACATGTTCAAAGATCGTCAGGTAATAAACAGCGATAAAGAACAAAGGAGGACATGAAGCTGGAGAGCAGTCTAAGCAAGAGAATCAGTTTCAGTTTAGTTTCATAGCCATTCATTTGATTCTGCTAATATATCAATACATAAGATTTAGATTCAGTAATATTTAGAAACCTTAAGAATTGTCTCATAGATTATCCAAAATCCAAAATCCAAAGGGAAATGAAATCCTAACTGTATAATATATGACCAAAACAACATAATATCACTTGGTCCAGAAAGAGAGCCCTCCATTACCACTATATATATATATATATATATATATATGTATGTTTCGGGAAATACAATCGAATTTCCCGGACATAATCTTTATATATGTTTCTTTAAAACTTCCAAAAACAGAACTCTGCACAAAAGATTCTTATCATATATGTAATTAGAAACTGCGAATCGCGGTTTTACTTACCCTATTCGTTTGACATGTGCTTTGCTTTCATTGTGCTACTCTGATTGGAATGCTGCATCTGCTGGTGTTGTAACTGGCTTATGCTAAGCTGCTGAAACATCTCCGGGTTTAGTGACGTCTTTGATTCGCTGCTGCTGCTGCCACTTTGCCTGCGGTTCGGCTCCCCAATCACCAGTTTCAACCGCTGGACTTCTTCAGTCAGTTTCTCTGACAAAGCTGCCAAACAAGGAAAATCAAAAATGTTACTTCTCTAGGAGAACTGAGATATGGACAAAATCCAAGAAACAAGGTAGCTAAATTCTCGGGAGAAAGATCTTCATAGAGTGAATTAAACAGGAGACATATTTCGCGTGGTAAGGATGGATAAATTCGAGTGCAATCTTGAGGCCACGAGCTAATTTTCCAAGGAGAATGCTTAAGGTTTTTCCATACATAGAACACAAAAACATTGTTCCTACTCAAGGCTGTGGAAAGCGGAAAAGGAAAGCTCTCACGGTGTCGATGGAAAGTAAAACAAAGCATTCGGATAATGACATGACACTGACTTGGTTCCATCGAGTTCGAATACAAAACAATCCTAAAGCGACTCAGTAAACCTAATATAGAGAATGAATAGTTTTGATAATGTGCGTACCATCGCGGAGTTGTGCTTGCTGCTCCATAGCTTGAAGACGAAACTTCAGCTCACTGTTCTGGTTTGTCAACCCCATTGAATCTCTCTGAACCCCAAAAGGAAACAATATAAGACTACAGAACTTATTCAAACATGATAGTTTGTTGTTTTGTCTCTCACCTGCAAATGTGTGAGCTGAGCCGATAATGTAGTAGCTTCAGTCTGAAGTGTCTGCACCTTGTGTTCCAACTCTGCCATGTATCGCGTCTTCCTCTCCTTTGAACGTGCAGCAGATACGCGGTTCGCCAAGATTCTAACGAGATGGTTAAATCAAACAGTCAAGTCACCAACAACAATACCAAAATGTCTAATAAAGCACCACTATTTATTACCTTTTTACACGCTTAGGGTCAGCCATTACAATCTCAGCGAGTTTCTCATCGGCTGCAATCTTCTTCATTTCAGCTGCAGTAAAGTCACTGTTTCCAAATTCGACACTATAAGCACTCGAATTCCCTTCACCTGAATTGGTTGGGGAAACTTTAGCTGATGAAGGCGGAAGCTTAAGAGATGATGATTCATCGCCGAAGTTCAACTTCCCCATGAAACAACTATCCATAGAAACACTCCTGTAATGTCTACTAGTCGGAGCAATGTCTCCGCCGGCTCTTCTCTTCACGCCTGAAGAAGAAGAACTCACCGCAACCTTCACATTCCCACTCGCACTGCTTTCTCCTTCAGAATCACTGCTACTTGCGCCATTCGTCTTCTTCGTCCCGCTACCTCTACTACTCTCCATCTCCTCCACATTCTCATTACCATTCTTCCCATCTTCACCTCCAAAAGAATTCAAGACATCAATGTTTTCAAGATTCATATAAGCCGTGAAAACATCGTCCATAGCTACTTCACTCTGTGGTTTTCTTCCCTTGAAGAAGCGTTCTATTGGTTCGTCCTTCACCAGATTAGACCAATCTGAAATATCTCCGCCGGAGATCGATCTCTCCAATGAACTCAAAGGAGGAGACTTTTGATTCACTGAACTAAACCCAAAAGTAACATCACTATTCGAACGCCGATGAGACTTTCTCGGCGGTAGATTCTCCCCATCTCCAGCGTTCCTAGAGCTAGAAGAATGACACATCGTAAACGGCGAAGGAGGCAGAGAAGGGCTAAATCCGGCGCCGGTTTTCTCCTCCACCGACACCGAAACCGGCGGATTTAACGGCGGCAATGAATCAAAGGAGAAGAAAGACGATGGTTGAGACATAGACCGGGAATGCCTAGGTTGTAAAGTCGCCGGGATCTGAGAGTAAGGAGAAATGGGTGGAATCGGCGGTGGAGCTCCGGTGAAAGGCTGACGGAACTGGTGGTGAGAGCGGATAAGCGCAGGATTCAAGTGAAGATTCTGTTTAGGGATCGAAGAAGACGATGTACCAGAAGAAGAATGAAGTCTCTGCATCATATTGGTATCTGTTGTATCACCACCACCAACCATTTTGATTGATTTCTGAGAAACAAATGATTCCGAAAATTAAAGTCACAAACTTTGAAGAACCCACCAAAAACCCTAATTAAAGATTGAAGCTTTAGCTGAAGAAGATCAACAACGGATAATAATTGAGTTTCCCAAATCGGAGAGAAGATAATCTATCTAGAAAGAAAGAAAGAAATTGACCTGCAAAGGAAGGAAATGGAGAAGCGAATCTCTCTGTGTGTGTGTTTTCTGGTTCTTCAGCAATCAATGGAGCAAATCATCGACAGAAAAGATGACTCTTTGAAACGTTGACCAAAGTATTAACGACTGGTCGGAAAAAGGAACGTCCGAGAAGACTATTTTGGTCTTGTTTTTCTATGAAATTTTAACAAATTGGATAAAATGGAAATAAATCTCAATAAAATAAAATAAAAAGATAAAGTTTTATTAAAAAAAAAACAAAATAAAAAGTCACAATTGTCTAAACCCCATTACAATCATATATTGGATTGCCAAAGGCACCTCAACTTCTTTAGATCTAATGTCCAGAGAAATCTTGGTTTGGCTGCTGTTGATTGAACTCATTGACCTCATTGATGTTGACTTGCAGCTGGAACATGTTTGGATCCAACTGCTGCATCATTGGACTGTCAAACTGGCTGGGGTTTGCCATTCCCTCACCAGCGATGAGCTCTTCACTTAGCTTCAGTTGAGAGTAGTCTACGCCCTCTCGTTCCTTTGCTTTCTTCTCTAATCTTTCAATTTCTGCACATAATTATTTAGTTAAGGTTACAAAAATAAAGGAAATGAAAATATATAGTATATGTTCTTCAGTCACCGAATATGAATTTTTATTAAATTAAAAAGGGTGGTATACGGTTAAGGATCTAATAAGGAACCTCATCTAAAAATGATAACATCCTAGCTAGACGTATAGCGGAAAAAATAAACGTATTTTACGGTTAAGAATTTTGATAAAGACCCGTTGTAAACTCATTCAAAAATTTTTGTTTATGAATAGAAATATGTTTACCCCCTTTCTTTACTAATGTAAAAATTCAAACATTTATTATAAAAACGTACCATCAAGAAGATGTGCATTTTGCTCCAGCAATTGAACTCGAAGCTTCCCTTCCTTGTTCTCGCCCATCATCATCATGTTTTCCTTCTGCATGCAACAACAATAAAAAATCCTTATAGGAACATCTTAGACATGACAAGTAGATGGTTGCTAATGTGATATGTCACACCTCCATAAGCGTCATCGTTCCAACCAATGAAGCATTAGTCTTTTCAAGATTCTTTACTCTGCGTTCCAAATCAAGAATGTGCATCGTCTGCTTCTCCTTAAAACGTGCAGCTGCGGCTCGGTTTGCCAACCTTCTGAAAGAGTATCCATATATGAATAAATAAATATTAAAAAAAACCATACATCACACATGATAATAATAATAATAACTTATTATAGAGAAAACATTGTTAATTTTAGTCATCTAATCTTGCTTACCTTTGAAATTTCTTAGGATCATCTGCACCCTCTGTAAGTCTGTGGCCGCTCGAGATCATCTTCAATTCAGTAGCATTATCTTTATCTCCTCTTCCAACAGAACTGCTAACTTGACCCTGTAGATTCCTACGCTTTATCAAGTCACTGTTATAACATGTATCCGCTGAAGCACTCCTATAGAGTTGGCGTGAAGGTTCAATCTCTTTCCCTGCTCTTCTCTTGACACCCGAAGTAGTCGATCCAGTTTTAAACTCGCTCTCATTCGCGTTGCTTGGACCTCCCGAATCAGTATTGGTTATCATCAAAACATCAACATTCTGATTCTGATCACCATTGTTATTGTTTTGCAGAATCATATACTCAGAATAGAACTCCTTCATGGCTTCTTCATCATAGATCAACTCTCCAAAGCCTTCCTCGCCACAGCTTGAGTCCCCAACCAACATATCTGATAGCTCAAGGTAGCTCGCTCCCGGAGAACCCTGAGGGGCCATCGAACTGATCCCAGTGATATCAGTGTTGGTCCGTTTATGAGACTTTCTTGAATGCAGAGTGTTGCTGCGAGAGACTTTGGCGGAGTTAGACCTCTTGACCGGAACCCGAGGAGGCAATGAAGGATGATCGGAGTTAGACCTAATGGAAGAGTCTCTGTTCGCCACATGTACTGATGGAGAAGGGTGCATCAACGGGATTGACGTCGGAGATGAGCTCACCATAGGATTAGAGGAGTAGACAGGCGACGGCGGCAGGACTGAAAGTATAGGCCTATAAGTCAGCGACCCTTTTCCAGGGTAGGAGCGGGGAAAGGAATCACGACGGAAAGAAGGCGGAGTAGAGCTCCCTGACGACGTGGATGAGAACACATGCGATGGTTGAGGTATCGACCATGGTTCGGGATTGGAGTGCATAAATGAGTCATGACTGAACGGCGACAGAGTAGAGCTCACCGGCGCCTGTGAGTTATGGAAGGACAACGGTGAAGGACTCGTCTGGGGAAAGTAGAAGCTAGACGACGGAGTAGAGATCGCCGGCGCCTGTGAGTTATAGAGCGACGACGGTGAAGGACTCGTCTGGGGAAAGTAGAAGCTAGACGACGGAGTAGAGATCGCCGGCGCCTGTGAGTTATAGAGCGACGACGGTGAAGGACTCGTTTGAGTGAAGTCAGAGGAGGTAGGGAACGGAGTAAAGCTTGTCGGCGCCAATGGATTATGGAACTCAGACGGTGAAGGACTCGTGAGGGGATAGTTGGAGAAGCTAGACGACGGAGTAGAGCTCCCCGGTGCAAATGGATTATGGAACCACGGCGGTGAAGGACTCGTATGGGACGGAGTAAAGCTTGCTGGCACCAATGGATTATGGAACGACGGACTCGTCTGAGTGAAGTCAGGGAAGGTAGGGAACGGCTGAGTCGTACACTGTGGTCCGGGGCTGAAGTCTGGTGACCCGGCTGGAAAACGGATCAGTGGTGGGACCTGAGAAAAGGTTGACGGAGAAGTCTGGTGAGACAGTGACATGCCTGTGCTCTGGCCACCGTTGGTGCTAAAAGGATTCTGCTGGTATTGAGTGCTTGAAGGAGTCATGCCACGACCGTTCATCGTTGTTACCGGAGTTTCTGCATGATATCGATGTTTTGTTATTATTCTTAAAGAAGAAATCAAAAATCGAATGCATAAATGGGAAAAAGTTAACAGTCCAAAGCTATAATTAAAATGATGAATAGAGATATTCAGATTCTATGAAAAGTACTGTTATCGGGATGCAGAGAAGGAGACCAAATAAAAATTGAAACTTTGAGAGAGACATAAAGAGTTTAGGAGAGGAGACCTCAAGCTTCGACAATGATAAAGACAGTTGACAAAAGAAATCTCTCTGAGAAAATGATTGGTGTTGTGTTTGTTGTCTGCTTCAATAGATTGCACGACCCTCCTATTTATATTGGTTAAGGAAGGACACAAGTCTCATGTTTTTTTACCCCTCCTCATATTTAATTAATGATTTTTCCAATCTTAAGGTCTCATATCTATACATTTTTAATTGTTTTTTCAATAAAATAGCTTTTACATTTTGAAGTTAATAAAAGCTAGACTGTATTGTGTTTATACAGTGAAAATTTTATAAATCTAAAGTTATTGTGTTTTGCTATTGAGTAAATCTTTTTTAAATTTAAATTTGGCTCGTTATTTAGTTAGTTGTTTTGCCGCGTTATTTACGTTGTTAGTGAGTTAGTTTATCACGTTTTTCTAGTGAATTATTTTGACACGTTTATTTCGTTGAAATAGAACTATTTTACCACGTTTATCTATACACATTTGGTTCAAATGAATCACTAGAAGAACTACCAATGTTGGATTTTACAAATGATTTTTGTTAGATTTTTTACAGAAAGTTTTGTATATTTTTGGATTCCTTTAATTAATTGTAATTGTAATTGTGAGATTTATTTTTTGGCTGTATTAATAAATATCATATACTGTATCTCCTTTTTTGGTTTTTAGCAATTTTTACTTATAATTAGTAAATATTTTCCATGCATTACATGTGTCGTGGACCCACATTAATTTATATTACTTAATTGTAGATATTTCAATGAATCTAAATTAAATTCTGAAATTAAGTTTGTTTGAGTTTGTTTGAGTTTGTTTAGAAATTAAATTTACCACATTTGGCTAAAATTGGGTAAATCCCTTTAACACTATTCTATATAAGTAATTTATCTTAGACCAATTGTGTAGCGACAAATGTACATTTCTTTAAGTGGATCAATTAGAGTCATTTGACTAGTTTGGATTTTTTTGGGTCCAGTTTTACAAGTGTTTGTTACCACTCCATAGTAAAAACACTTTCCATTTGGGCCAAAGTAAACGACATTGACTCAAACAACACATGGGACCCACACATATTATTCCTCGTTGAATCGTTATGACACGTGGCAATATCCAGAAACAAATGAGAGATTTGATTTGAGTCGGGTCATCAGAGGAAAAAAACGATGAAATTTAGATTTTCTGAAGAATCATATCATTGCATTACTGAAAAAGATAAAATGTTGAATAACAAACATATCTCAAATGTATTATTAGATTCTTGAATAAAACTAAACACATCGTTTTGCTAACGAGTACGACATGATCTTACTTCGCCGTGAGATGGGAACGAAACAGCGCGTTTTATCCTCGGCATCTTTTCGTCATCCGGAGCAACCACCACGGCTAAACTTTGGCAACTGTTTTTCTCCGTTTCTTCAGTTCGTTTGGTACTCTCGGTACTCTGGTTCTGCACAACACACGGCTCTTTGCTTGTGGTTGAATCTACAATCTGATCTGAGCCGCGACGCACAAGGATATGAAGACCGATCAAGATGACAAGAGGAAGACACATCAAGAACAATGCGTAGTAGATGATCCACCCAAATCCGGTGTGACTCTTTCCGTGACAGATCCATTCAATGACTAAGGCAATTCCTGAGGTGAACGTAATCAAGCTGCTTAGGACGAAAACTTTGACAATACCCGGATTCGGAATTTGCAAGAAGGCTCTTGCTGAGGCAAGAAACCATATCTCTTGTGCCGGTTGCTGCGTCTCTACTGTGGCTTTCTCTACCATTTTGTTGTTCATGCTTTTCTTGTTCTCTCTTATCGGTATAAAAAGAAACTAATAAGTGAAAGAAAGAATCTTAAGATTTTATTCTCCAAACCAATCACTTTATTTTGGGGCAAATCTTTAAACTAATCACTATGTAACTGTTTTGCTATCAAAGGGGTAACAGATTTTGTATCCTAACTGTTAAGATTTTTATTTATTTTTTGAGGTCGAAACACAGATTTCTTATGTCAATCCATTTTTGCTCATTCAAAAGATACATAATAATGGTTTTACCATACACAACAACGAACAACTATGGACAATAAGACAAAGACAACACCTAATCTTAAGAAGACGAGATAAACATACTTGGACTGTGTAGACAACAGAGGCTACTTGATAGTGATGTAGCGGTTTGTCCCGTGCCTAGCCCAATAGTCTTTAAGATCAACAGGACACGAGAGATCATATCCTTCTGCTGCTAAACGGCTGAGTAATCTCGAAAAAACGTTTCCGCTCATTTTCCTACCGCCCATCCGAGAATGCCTCTTGTTTGGCATCTGCGGTAATGGATACTGGGATAAGGTGGTTGTGCAGCAAGACGATTGCCAGCCGCCATTTCCCCATTTGTAACACTGATGAGCAGAGCCTGTGCATGTACACATGGGTACAGGCATTGTCGTCTCATCGAAGGTGACTAAGTTCAAACCGACATCTTGACTGTCCCAATCTGTTCTAGATTTCTTTCCAGGAGCAGCAACCCGACGGTTCAGATCTTCACCCACTTTTTTCACCTTTGATTGTCCCTGCTTGTTCTCCTTCTTTCTTTTTGTCACCTTCGTCCTATTGGTAACCTCGGGCGGTATAGTTGATAAAGGGACGACATGGAGTTTGTGGGGTTCTCCAATACCGAAACAATCATCTCCATCAACGCGCTTCCCACCAGACAAAGCAAAGTTGAGACTATTTTCATGGTGTTGAAGCGCAGCATACGCATTGTCTCTCTCAATCAATGCTTTATCTCTTTCAGAGAGAGCTTTGTCCCGTTGCTGAAGTGCTTCGTCCCGAGCAGCTACTGCTTCCTTTTTAGCAGAGACAGCTTGATTCCTTTCATGTACAGCAGCGTCCCTCTCGGCAAGGATAGACATGATCTTCTTATTCATCACCAAGGCATTATGTTGTTCCTTAATCTGATGCTGAGGCATCATATTCCACTGTAACAAACATTCTTTGCTTATCAGCTTCGATCACACTAACAAAACATCTGAGTAAACCAAAATCTGTTGTCTTACCATAGACTGTGCACCTTTGAAGTAATCAGGCTTGAACCTCCCATTATCATACTGACCACCATTCTCCATAACTCTTATAATCTTCAAAAAGAGAAAAACCGAACAAAAAAAGAAAGCTTTTCAAGCTTCTCCTCCAAACACACTCAGCAACAGTGAAACCAAATTTCAAACATTGTGATTCGATCTCTGAAACAAGGTTCACGAGTATGAATTACAAGCAGATATTATCACACAGAACTCACAATTTCACTATCTTCTAACCTTAAATCATCACACAAATCTCAACATGAAGATAAATTTTTGAATTGTAATACTCAGAATTCAAGAATTGATTTATGATTTACGAGTTAGGGTTCCGCCATTGATTCATTCATATACCAAAATCAATCTGAACTAGTCAGAGAGAAACAGGTCTTAAAGAAAAATTTACGAAAATTGGAAGAGATTAGGTCAAGATCAAAGAGGTCGAATCAATCTAAAAACTTCCATGACAAGAGAAAACAAGAGTGAAACTGAAATTAGAAACCCTAGAGAAAGAACACATTCAAAATTGGAAGCAACATCGATTAACAACGCAATCAAAGAGACGAAAAGGCGCGAAAGCTTACGAATTCGATGAGCTTTGTGGAAGAAATCTGGGCAAATGGATAAATTTTGATTGAGAAGAAGAAAGATCCAAAGGGAAGAGAGAGAGTAGTGTCTGTCCGCGAAGAAGAAGCTCAATGTACTTAGTTTGCCATTTACCAAATTACCCTCTTCTCTACTACTAACCAACAAGACAGATCAAGGGCATCCTCGTCTTTTCTGATATCCTCTTTCAGTTAAAATAATAATGTTTCATTGTGGATTAAGCATATTTATAAAATAGAGATGAGAGAAATCTATAGTATCATTTTTCATCAAACGTGATATTGTAGTGCTTAAGAAATCATAATCTGTTTAATAACATGAGTTTAGATAGGCTCACAAACATTTAAGAATGTTGTTGCAAGTAAAGCTATGGCTTCTTCTCTTGTTTATCTTCTTAAGCTTCATTTATTCATGTAGATGGAGAGAGTGCGTGTGATCATCAAGCGTAGAGATCAATGCCCCAAAACTTGGCTGGTTGGTTCGTGCGGTATTTCCTGTCCATGCTCTTGATCACTTCCATGTCCTCTTTTGATAGTTCAAAGTCGAAAACCTGAAAGTTCTCTTCCAATCTTGAAGGCTTCGATGTCTTTGGTATCACCACGGTGTTCCTCTGGATTCCCCACCTCAGGACAACCTGTGCCACTGTCTTTTTGTACTTCTCGGCCACATCCTAAGAATTCAGACAAACACCGTCCTTTTTTTAACTATCTAAGGTTCAATCTTTAACTGTTTCAATCCAAACTTTTAAGGTTTAGAGGATGTGGCTTACTTTGAGAACAGGGTCATCGAGACATGACACGGTGCCAAACCACTCAGCGTTGGCTGTGGCACCTCCGAGAGGAGTATGAGCAGTGACACAGATACCGTGTTTCTGGCAGAATTTGACAAGAGAATCGCGTTGGAAGTAAGGATGTGTCTCTATCTGATTCACTGCAGGCTTGATCTTGGAGTAAGCCAAGCAATCTCTCGTTAGAAACACATCATAGTTACTGCATAAACCAAATGGTTAAAACATCAGAAATAAGCGACTAAACAACAAAAAACTTGTTAAGATAGTGAGAGATGCTGAACCTGATTCCAATACTGCGGACCAAACCCATAGAAACAAGCTTTTCCATGTCATGCCATGTAGTTTCCAAAGAGATGGTCGTGTCTATGTCCAATACCCCGTCATCGCCCAAAGCACTATCGGTTGTTCCAACTCCTGCAAGTATATTTAGAGAGGGGAATTGCTAGAGACGTGAGAAAACTTGATTTCAGCCAGTAAAAAAGAGAGGATTTGTAATAAAACGAAATGCAATGGTCTCTACTCGAAACTAATAATTAATGCATAAGGCTGAAGCCTAACCTGTGTGTTTTGTTGCTACGGGAAAATGAACAAGGAACAGGTCGAGGTAATCAAGTTGAAGTTTCTTAAGACTGTCTTTGCACGCCTCAATAACATGGCCATGATCTGAATTCCATAGCTACAAAACCAAGACAGATTCAGAACTCATAGCTTTGTCACTTATAATTATTCGAACTGAAATAAATTGGAGATCATAGGTATATAGTATTCGTTTGGACCTTGGTCGTAATGAAGAGATCCTCCCTCTTAACCAGACCAGTCTTGAATGCTTCTGTAAGAGCCTCACCAACTTCGGCCTCGTTTCTATAATCAGCTGCATCAAGTAACCCCAAAACATACTCATAAATCAAGACACAGAACAAAGCAAATCACATAAAAAGCAAAAATAAAAATGAACTAAAAAGCTATCATAGAACAGTGAGTCATCTACACAGCAAAAGACTTTAGATCATTCTATGATTCCAATATAAATACAAGTACAGAATCAGATGCAAATAAAGATCTACAGAGAGCAAGTTTTACAGACTAGAAAACTCAAATCTTGGACATATTTTGCAAGAAAGATTCCAGCTTTCAACAAACCCAAGATTCTATTCACATCTTCAGACAAACCCGAAGAAACAAAGATGAGAAAGGAAAGGCTTTGAGAGAACTCAAGTTATACCAGCACAGTCGAGATGGCGATAGCCGATCTTGATGGCATTGATGATAAGGTCTCGAATCCCTTCCTTCTCCATTCTCCACACTCCTAAGCCGACGATCGGCATCTTGAAACCACTGTTCAGTGTTATCTCCATTTCTTCTTCTCGCTTCTCTTCCTCGATCCCTGATTGGGTAAATATCTGCTCAGATTGAGAGTTTCTCAGTGTGTGTTTTTGGTAACGCACACGTTAAATTAATAGAGTCATGATGATTCCTAACAATTATATTAGGCCCAATGGGCCAGAACCATTTATTTATTAGGCCCAATGCCGTTGATGTGAGACAAACAAGAAGAAACGTTATCAAAGGTCCCCAAGTTTGCATCTTTTTCCTCTGATAATAGGTTTCCAAGTATCTTTACTTGGGTTTGTTTCAAAAGGTGTGATTTTGAAACTTGTAGATGATTCTGCTTCTGAGATTCGAAATTGAGGTCTTAGGTTTTTGACAAAAAAGTTTAGTTATCTCTGTTACTCTTCTCTTGTTTATATTCTTAAGCTTCATTTATTCATATAGATAGTGAGAGAGTGTGTGTGATCAACCGTAGAGATCAATGCCCCAAAACTTGGCTGTTTGGTGCGTGCGGTATTTCCTGTCCATGCTCTTGATCACTTCCATGTCCTCTTTTGATAATTCAAAGTCGAAAACTTGAAAATTCTCTTCCAATCTTGCAGGCTTTGATGTCTTTGGTATCACCACTGTGTTTCTCTGTATTCCCCACCTCAGGACAACCTGTGCCACTGTCTTTTTGTACTTCTCCGCCACATCCTAAGAATTCAGACAAACAAAAGGTTCAATCTTTAACTGTTTCAATCCAAAGCTTTAGAGGATGTGGCTTACTTTGAGAACTGGGTCATCCAGACATGACACAGAGCCAAACCATTCGGCATTGGCTGTGGCACCTCCAAGAGGAGTATGAGCGGTGACACAGATACCGTGTTTCTGGCAGAACTTGACAAGAGAATCGCGTTGGAAGTAAGGGTGTGTCTCTATCTGATTCACTGCAGGCTTGATCTTGGAGTAAGCCAAGCAATCTCTCGTTAGAAAGACATCATAGTTACTGTAATGGTCAAATATATTAGAAATCAGCCACTAAACAAAGGACTTGTAAAAAGAAAACATTGAGAGATGCTGAACCTGAGTCCAATGCTGCGGACCAAACCCATGGAAACAAGCTTTTCCATGTCGTGCCATGTAGTTTCCAGAGAGATTGTTGTATCTATGTCCAATACCCCATCATCACCCAAAGTACTATCTGTTGTTCCTACTCCTGCAAGCACGTATAGAGAGGGGAAGGCGCTTACATGTTACATCTTATTATTCTATATCATCTGTACCAATTACTAGAGACTTGAGAAACCTTAATGTCAGTCAGTAAAATTAATAAAATGAAATGCATTCGTCTCTAGCTAACCCGTGTGTTTCGTTGCTACGGGCAAATGAACGAGGAAAAGGTCAAGGTAATCAAGTTGAAGTTTCTTGAGACTGTCTTTGCACGCCTCGATGACATGGCCATGGTCTGAACTCCATAGCTGCAAAACCAAAACAGATTCAGAACTAAGAGCTTTCTCACTTTTCATTATTCGATTTGAAATGAACCGATATCACAGCTATATATGTAGCCGTTTGGACCTTATTCGTAATGAAGAGATCCTCCCTCTTGACCAGACCTGTCGTGAATGCTTCTGTAAGAGCCTCACCAACTTCAGCTTCGTTCTTATAATGAGCTGCATGCACCAAAAAATACTCATAAATCAAGACACAGAACAAAGCAACTCACATGGATAAACAAAAATAAAAATGATCTATGTTTGTAACAAGTAAAAAGTTGTCACAGAAAACTCAGTTATCAATAAAGATTCCAACTTTCAACAAGTTAAAACAAACCCACTATTGTATTCCCATATCCAGACAACCCGAAGCAACAAAGATTTTGAGAGAGCAAGTTATATACCAGCACAGTCGAGATGGCGATAGCCAATCTTGATGGCATTGATGATAAGGTCTCGAATCTCTTCTTTCTCCATTCTCCACACTCCTAAGCCGATGATCGGCATCTTCAAACCATTGTTCAGTGTTATCTCCATTTCTTCTTCTTCTTGCTTCTCTTCCTCAATCTCTGATTGGGTAGATATCTGCTCAGAATCAAGAGTTTCTCCCAGTGTGTTTATTATGGTAACGCACAACGTTAAATAAAGGTGGCCATGATTCCTCACAATATGAGGCCCAATGGGCCAGTACCGTTTATTTATTAAGCCCAATACTGTTTAATTAAGACATGGATCAATACGCACCGTATGGTATATATACAAGAAACGTTATCACAGGTCCCTAAAGTTTGCATCTTTACTTGGTTTGTGTCCGGAATCAATTTCCTACAGGTAACTTTTATTGGTCGGGTAGCTCAATCGGTGGTTTCTGAGGTCTTCCCTTTCTCTGATAATCTCAAGGCGAGCTTTCAATTTTGTAAAGTTTTTAGCTTTGGGTTGTTGTTTGTATCGATCTCACTCGCAGAATCTGTGATCGGAATCTTCTGTTCTGGGGATTTCCGGTTAGTTGTATAGGAATTGGTTTCCAAGGATCTTACTGGGTTTGTTTCAAAAGGTGTGATTTTGCATGTTGTTGATGGTTCTTCGAAATTTAGGTTTATTTTCTGCTGCTGAGATTCGAAATTGAAGTCTTAGGTTTTTGATTATCTGTACCGACTTTGATATTCATACTGGTCGGAATTGTTGCCCACAATTGATTATTGAAACCCTTAAATTAAAGAGTGCCCTTTTCTCTTTTCTGATTTTGGATCTCTTCTTCTAATTGACTTGTGTGACGCTTCTTTTTCTCTAGGTTGACACTTGGTTGCCATTCGTTAACTTAATCTGTTTGTCTACTACCACCAATAACTATGGTAAATGTCTTCAAAGGTTTCTTTTTTTAAACGTTATCTTTACTCTAGCTTAACTATCACTTACCTGTTCGTTTGTCTAAACCCTTGGGACTTACCACGATGCAGTTTTTCGACGGATACCATTATCATGGAACAACCTTTGAGCAGAGTTATCGGTGTTATCCGGCATCTTTTATCGACAAGGTTTGATTCCATCTCTCTACTTTTAGTTTAATACTCTGATAAGTGAATCTAAGAGTGCTATTTTGTACTGAGTGAATTCTAAAAGAAAGCTCAGATCCAAGATCGGAATTCTGCATACTTGACTTGTAATTTCTTGTTTCTAATTTGTATTTCGTTTTCTCTTCCTGCAGCCACAAATTGAAAGTGGTGATAAGAGTAAGTCTTTCTATCTAGACATCAATGTTTGTTTCCATCTATATTGTTCAAGCCTGAAGTTTAATTTATGTTAATTCTTTTTTCAGTTATAATGCCACCATCAGCCCTTGATCGTCTAGGTATGCTCCCACTGGTTTTCTCTTTTGGGTTTGGTCTAATATTTGTTTAACTTAGAAAAATATCAAATCGCTAATATTGGGGACTTTACAGCCTCTTTACATATTGACTATCCGATGCTGTTTGAGGTTCGTAATGCTGGAATTGAACGTGTTACGCACTGTGGAGTCCTTGAGTTCATTGCAGAAGAAGGCATGATTTACATGCCATATTGGGTAAGAATCAATTTCCTCTTTGATTGTGAATCGAAGTACTCTGGATCATGCGGCCTTACCAGACTGATTGTTTGCTATAATCCAGATGATGCAAAATCTGCTGCTGCAAGAAGGAGACATTGTGAGAGTTAGAAATGTCACTCTTCCAAAGGGAACTTACGTTAAATTACAACCCCACACAACAGACTTCCTGGATATATCCAACCCGAAAGCCATGTGAGTCTGACTTATTTCTACCCTCCCGTATTTGAGTTTTTGTCCTCATATAGTACTCTCTTCCCACATCATGTTGATTATTGCTTAGAGTATGTATTATATCCAAGTTCTTACTGTCACTCTTTATATCTTGTTCCCAATATTCTCATGTGTCTTGCTGATGAATGAGTGAACTTTGCAGCTTGGAGACTGCTTTGAGAAATTATTCATGCCTAACCACTGGGGATAGCATTATGGTTCCATACAACAATAAGAAGTACTTCATAGATATAGTTGAAACAAAGCCTGCTAACGCAATCAGCATCATAGAAACAGACTGTGAGGTTGATTTCGCACCTCCCCTTGATTACAAGGAGCCTGAACGTCCCACAGCACCTGCTGCAGCTAAGGGTCCGGCTAAAGGTATGTATCCATGGACATGAAATCATCAGATGGATTTACTATCAGCTTCAAGGTGTTAGATTTTCATGAGTTCTTTTCTTTCCAAATTTCACAGCTGAGGAGGTTGTGGCTGAACCTGAACCAAAGTTCAACCCTTTCACGGGATCTGGAAGACGGTTAGATGGGAGGCCTCTTGCCTATGAGCCGGCGCCAGCCTCTAGCTCAAAAGACAAACAGCCTGTTGTCGCTAATGGTAATGGACAGTCATCTGTAGCAAGTAGCTCAGAGAAAGCTACGCGAGCTCAGGGAAAGCTTGTATTTGGGGCCAACGCAAACCGTGCTCCAAAAGAAGCTGCTCCTAAAGTACGCATTCAAAGTTTATTGATAATTGACAAAACAAAAACTGGAATGGAATTGAGAGACAAATGCATATGATTGTTCCTCTCTTAATTTAATTTTTCAGGTTGGAGCTGCAAAGGAGACAAAGCAAGAGGAACAGGAGAAGAAAGACGAGCCCAAGTTTCAAGCTTTCTCTGGGAAGAAGTATTCATTGAGGGGTTGATCAACTCAGACAATCAGTCTGCTCAGTCTATTTATGATCCTCTCATGTTGTGTACTATATAAAGACTAAGGAAAACAAATAAGTGAATAAATCTCTGGCTTGTCTTGACGAGGCTTGTTTTCTTTATCAGACTATGCCACTTTCTACAATTCTCTGCTCTTTTATAATCTTACTGCAGGATATTAGACTGAGCAACTCACTAACATAATTTGTTCATGAATTCGAAGCCATGCTCTTTGGCTCTTCAGAGGTGAAGTCATTGGCTGAAGAAGAGGGCCTGTGATTTGGAAAATGAAATTAACCAATGAACCAAGAACAATAGATGAGAAAGATGCTATGTCTGAGTTATAATATCCTCAACACATCTGAGATCACTGATTTCTGAGATATCACCGAAAACACTTGAACCATACATACATTCTCTGAGTTTTACTCAAAAAAGAAAGAAATATAGACGAAAAGAAAAGAATATCTTGCTTTTCTGTGACCAAAACCAACTCTACAACGATGCTCATGTGTGTCACCTTATTGCATAATGGCTCTGAGTGCATCCTTCACGTATTTGTACTTAAATTCAAAGCCAAGCTCTTTGGCTCTTACAGGTAAAACCTTCTGTCCCTCCAGAACCACAGTGGCACCTTCTCCGAGTAAAGCTTTGAGTGCAAAGTCAGGAACTGGTAGCCACGATGGTCGGCTAAGAACGCTGCCTAGCTGCTGGCACATTTCCCCAAGCCTAACCGGATTCGGTGCAGTCCCATTAATAACTCCTGCCAAGAACAAGCACCAATAGCATTATGCTTTATCCCTTGACCTATTCTTAAAAGGTAACATAGAGGATAGATATGTATGTCTGTAACCTTTATAAGATGGATTAGTGAGGGCCTCGTAAATTAAGTTCACCAAGTCATCCACATGAATCCAAGAGAACCTACACAATGAATTATGCAAAAATGATCTTCAAATCCGTAGAGAGCCATTCAATAGATGACCAGAAAAGCATCCAACGTTTACCATTGTTGTCCTGAACCCAGAGGTCCTCCAGCAAACATTTGGAAAAAGGGTATCATCATGGCTACAATGCACAAAAAGACTTTGGATGATCAGCAGAGTATCTAAGTCCTTCACAAACATATTACATTAGCGTGTGGCAGCGAACAGTATACGCACCCAAAGCTCCACCGTCTTTGCCAAGAACAACACCAATGCGGATAAGTGCCACTCTAACATCCTTATTCGCTTTCAATGCAGTTCCTTCCCATTCTCTGCAAACCTAAGTACACAAGTACATGTTTCAATTAAGAAGCAAATTCTTTGAACATAGACTTAAATCGACATCTATCACTGCTAAGTACACACAGTTTTTTCAGGGTCATTAACTACAAAACGATTCAGAATTTGCAAGGAAATCTCTTCTAAGACATTTACCTCTGCAAGATAGTCCTTCCCTGATGGACTATTTTCGTCGAATACTCCCGTCTCACTAGTACCTGACAGTTTAAAGAGTCGCCTTAGAATGCTTGTTGGCATGATCAGATTCACAAATGCAAACTTTGATGGCTCCGCATATAGGATTTAACAAACCATAGTAACCAACAGCCGTGGCGCTAACTAGAACGGTAGGCCTGGCGTCAGCTGGTGAATTATTGATTAAGTCAACAACCTTCAATAATTGAAACAAAAATGAAACTTTTTACTTAGGAATTTCTCCTCAATATGTGAAGCGTGAAGCCACAATCCAATGACAAAAGACAGTAATCACTAACTTTGGAGGTGACACGGATCCGGCTGTCCTTAATCTCTTTCTTGATCTGCAAAGCAGGTAAAGATAAACTTACAGTCACAGAAAAGAAAAAGCATCAAACTTTAGAGAAAGGTGCAAGAAGAAACTGACCTCGGGAGACCACCTTGTACTAATAGGCAGTCCTGCCAAGTTCACAACAGCAGTAGAGCCTTGTACACAGTCCTTCCAGTCAGATTCTTCTGCAATTACAATACCTGGGAAGTCCTTGGCTAAAGAAGACCATCAAGAACAAGATGAGTCAGATCAAAGACTGTATAACATAATTAACCACATATGAATCCTAGTAAAATAGAAGCAGAGTAGTCATTACCTTCTTACCAGGAAATATTTGCTCAGCTTTGGATTTCGAGCGTGTTAAGACCCGGATAGAGTGATTATCTGCAGAATACCAACCCGTAGAACTCATAAGTGTTTGAAAACGTCATCACTAAAATAAAAGGTGAATCTTTATACCAGTACGAAGTCTCTGAACCAATTTTCTCCCAATGAATCCAGTTGCTCCAGTTACTGACACTGTCATCTGATTTTCCTGGAAAAACACATTGAACAGAAAATCCTCTAGTGAACCACACATTTGGATACAGCTCCGGGTTTGATGCTTCAAAACTTGGTTCTTTGGGTCAAACAAACAATCTCCATTGTTTTCTTGTTCCAAGGTATATAATCCAATGCAATGGAGTTATGGAAAAAAGTGGAGAACTTTTGAATGAAATACCTTCTGGGATTTCTCGGAACTACACAGAACCATGAATCTCCTTGTCCCTGGCACCTAAAAATCCAAGAATTGATCATGAAAATTCTTGTCCCGCAACAAATTAGAAGCAAAAGAAAGAAATTTTCATGAAATAAAAAGTCAAAAACCCAAAATCACGTACAGAGATTGATGGAGGGACGAAAAGAGCAGAAGAGAGAGCGAAGGAGGAGGAAAGAGACGTTGTTGAGCAGAGAAGCTCCATCCTTTCGCTGAAACTGATCGTTAACACTGAGTGGTGGAGACACATATACGTATTTGCACGGAGACAACTTAAAAGGCCCTTAATGGGCTTTAATATAAAGGCCCATTTATCTTCATTTATGGCCCATGAGTGAACCCAGTGTGGTTTAGTCTTTGATTCAAGTCTGAGAGACGGAGAGAGAGGACGAGAGTGAGAGAGATGGCGGCGATGCAGTGGTGCGGCGCGATGACGCGACGGATTATGATGACGCAGCGAACATCTGCAGCATTGACTTCTCCGGCGATGTATTCTTCTTTATCTCCGGCGTCTGCAGCTCCGGCGATATCGGAAATGGATTTGTGCGGGAGAGGAGATAAGAAGACGAAGAAAGGGAAAAGATTCAAAGGATCGTACGGGAATTCGAGAGGGAAGAAGCAGAAGATGATTGAGAGAATCAAAGACAAGCTTGAGGTTCCCAGGTCTACTCCTTGGCCTCTTCCTTTCAAGCTCATCTGAATCTTGTTAGGGTTTTTTCTCTTTTGCCAACAAAAATGTCGCCTTTAATGGTGTTTTTTAATAACTGTTTGTATACTTTTTCTCATCATGAATCATTTGAGTATAAACTCGTTTGTCTTCTCATGATCTGTGTGAAGTTTTTGGCCATTTAGATGCTTAAAATTGTCCTTTTTTGTTAGCTTCACTTGTGATCAGAATCCCTAGGTTTGTGGTGCATAATCCAAATTTTAATTGAGGTTCCAATTTGCAAATGCCAATTTATGCACAAGATTGTTGATTTTCAGCATTTGTTCAAAGCTAGAGAGTGTAAAGTCATAAGCTTTGATTGTCTTTTCCTTTTAGCATCCGTGTGATTGGAGAACCTTGTAGATTGTTGCCTAATTAATTAGTTGGTTTTAGATAGATTATAGAATCTGAACCACATCTGATACGTTGGTATGAACATGTGTGTCGCTCTTTTGAATCATGTTCAATGGTTGAATGTAGGATTTCAAGATATGGCTTGAGAGACTAGTGAGTTATGACTCTCAGATTTTTAGTTTTATGAGATGTTTGAATACCACCCACCTTGTATATCACTCTGGATAAGGGCGAGTAACTTGTTTGATTTCGTTGAATGTTTTATATGAATCGTAGATAACTAGGAGAAGAGAGTTCACAGAAACTCAGAAAGTTTCCTAATCTAGTTGGCTGTTTTGTTGTGAAGATCTAGTTCCACGAAATTGTATCGAGTAAAATTGGTGACTAGGATCATACATTGCTTTCTCGAATTGGATTCTAACAAGTTCGACTGATATTCTTACTTTTCCTATGTAAGTGCCGATGATGAATTGATGATCATAGGTTTGCTCATATATCTCTGTTTTAGAAAGTGTGATATTTTTACTCTTCGTTTATTTTTGACTGATTTTGAGTTAATGGACTTTGGATTACATCGTCTGTTACCGCTCTCTGTGGGGTTTTTCGGTATCAAAAGAGTGTTGTTTTAAGTTTTAACCGATGCAAAAGGACTCTCCATGTTACATTTTAGAAAGCTTGTAATTTTTTACTATAGTTAATAACACTACAAAACGTTAGTATTTGGAGAACTGATAGTTATTTTCGGCTCATTGGGTTCAGAAACTTAGTTCCGATCGGTAAGCAAAACTTAGTTCGATATTGGATCAGTGTCACACACACGTGAAGAGATGCTTCCTTGTGCTATAATAGGAAAAAGATAGGAATGAGTTGATATTACATAACCCACAAGACTTACCATTGAACAAAAAACATCAGGATCAGATAAAGTCTGCTTCCAAATTAAAAACCCCATTAAAGCAAAAGACACAGAGAGATCCCCTTAAGCTGCGGAAACATCTAAGAATCCTTTTCATCAAACACTCAACACCTAGAAGATTTACACATACAACCTTAACACTCATTAAATGAACGTGTTTGCCTAATAAAATTAGAAAAGCGTGGTCATGCTTTTTCTCCAGTTAAGAGATCTCCGAGTTGTCGGGAGCGGAGGCGTGAAGCTCAGACCAAACATCTCCTTCATAGCTCTTCCTTGCTCCACGAACCTAACCAGCTTTGCTACGACGGCTGCACTTTCCACCACATGGGTTATGTCATTGGGTTTACTCCAGAGCTGGTTCGCTAGCTGCAACCGCCGGCGTTTCGAGTTTACAGCGATCCCAAACTTCTGGTAAAGTCTCTTCCTTTCCTCTCCAGTGAACCTCTTTCCGACAAGCTTGCTTAGCATCCGTCTCTCCCTGTGAAGCGCCTTCAGGCTACAGCAAAAACCAGACAAGCGGTTGACAAGACAATAGTTGTTTTCTGTTCACAAGACATTAGCTGTTTGATGCAAATGCAAACACAAATGCTCAGAGTACTTACCTTGAAGCTATTGTGAGTGTTTGTCCTCTTTCAAAGGCATGGTTTCCCTGAGAGAAGCTTTCTTTCATAAAGGAGAGTTTTCTTAGCTCTACTCCGATGTATATGGAATCCGCTTGATCTCCCGTGAAGAGTAAGAAGAAATAGGTTCTATGCACCAACGAGACATGACATGTCTGCCACAGCCCCAAAATTTGTTCTCTCTGCCTCTCGAACTCCTCCGACCAGTTTGTCATTGTCCCAGATACCTCTTCTTCCATAGCGTCCACACCAATGTCCTTTCCCATTTTCCTTGAATTCTCAGGATCCGAAACCTAAAACACAAAGCTCCACATAAGAAGTTGAATCTTTTGTAGCAAAAGAAAGAGATGGCCTTATAATATATGGAGAGTTTTTAACGTTTTTTACCATCTCCTTCAGCCCTTCAACAAATGACCGGATGCTGGTGATACCTCCATCTTCTCCCACCAATGGTGTTCCAACGCTGTGAGCCTCAGTGGAATCACTTCCGCGAGAAGACATAGAATCGTTCCTCAATAATTTCCCACCAGAACCGAACTCTAAATCAGGAAACGCAACACCATGACCCTCCGGTCTTCCACGGTAGTCTGCCTCCAGGGCATCAGGAGGAGTGCTTGTGCCCGGCATGGTATCTCCACGGCTCCAACTCTTCCTCCTCCTGACGCTTCTAACACTTGACGGGATCCTGTGTTGAGCAATACCTGTTCCACCGTTTGCCTCTGCATTGTGGCCCAGAAGTGTTTCTGCGTCTGTCCTTTCTTCACTGCTGTTATTAATGTCTCTGGACGATTCTTCCATCTCAATGCATTGTACCTCTTTGCAGTATTCTTCTGATTGATCTCCTGAATGCCTAGGCGACATTTCCTCCTCCAGATCATCATCAGAATGAGACCTAACATGAGCTCTTGCAGTCGACAGAGGCGTTGACGTCCCATCTGATATGAAACTTGTCCTGTCTGGATCAACCACGCCTGATATCTCTGACACTGAACCATCCTCCCACTTGTTGGTACGGTTACGGAAATGCGGAGTTCCAGCCTTTTTAAAGATTAAAAAAACAAACAAACGGTTGAGCTAAAAATGCTATCGAAATGTGAAAGATTTTTGGATAAACTGTCAATTAAACTGAGATACCTTTGAAGACTCATCGTGATCCACCATCTTCATAAAATCTTCAAGCCGAGGTTGAGCAATATCCCGCTGTTTTGTCATTTCTGCAAGCTGCTTCTCCATCTGCACGACATCAAAGCTTGATTAGAATAAATCCAACTAAACAAAAATCAACCAACTAACTCATGCCAAAAGATCTGTTGAAACTACTTCTGGGTTTCACAAAAGCACAAACCTTTTGTATCTGAAGATCTTTCTTTCTCAGCGTAACCCCACAATCGCAGCTTGAGGTTGCAGGGGCTGGGTTTCTCAGCTCGCTCTCGAGCCTGGCTAGCTCACGCTGTAGTTGCTTCACCAAAGCCTTGTCTGACATAACAACATTGATCTGTGCTTTCGTAGTGACTTCCTTGGCACAGCAAGCAAACAAGAGAGTGTTTCTAGTTTGCTCCACATGACTCCTCGCTGGACTCAGTGTGCATACTATGGCGGTTCTGGCATTACCCCCCAAGCAAGGCTGAAGAATGCGTGTGAGCTTGGAGTCTCTATAGTTGACGTGTCCTTGTCTTCCGTTGCTGCATCATGTTGACAGTCTTTATATTAATGCACATTAAGTTTCAGAAAGACAAATAGAGATGCTTGTAAAATCCGAGTTTTGTTTTGTCAGTATGCTAAAAATAGTATGGTTATATTGTCCGCCAAAGTATCACTTCCACACCTTAGTTTGCGTATCACGGTTCCTAGAGTCAGCAAGCTTCGATTGATATGACAACCCTCCTTAAGTCTTGCACCAGCTGATAAGGCCTGCGATGCACGCTCGCTCCCCGCCAAATCAATAAAATTCTGAACATGAGAAACAATGAGCACAAATAAGATGATTGGCAAAGCTTAGAACCTTAAGACCCAATAGTAGATAAAACAGATGAGAACATACCACACTCGCCATGAGAGTGGTTGAGTTTTCTTTGCCTAAGAACTCACGAGCAGAGCTTTCAACTGTCTACAAAAGGTTAACAATTTAGATAAGGCACTGAGCAAAAAAAAAAAGGGGAAACCTTAGATGCAGTTATAGAAAAGAGCTTTACTAGTTTGATAATTTGATGAGATCTTGAACTTCTCTCATTTAGTGAAGTTTCACCAATCTTCCGCTGTGCTGGAATAAGAACAATAAGAAGTACAGAAACATTATGAGAGATATTTTTAAGACAACATTTTATACAGAATAATCTGAGTTGCAAATCCTGAGCAAACTACATAACTATCAGCTCGTTTGTAAATTGTAGTAACAGAAAATAGGTGGACTATTTGAGATTATAACCTTCACAAACTGAGATAAGATCCTTCAAATGGTTCCAGTCTCTCAGGGTTTCCTCTGTGGCTTTTTCAACGACGGCCCCTTTCTAAATGGAAGAAGAAGAACAACACGAGAAGAGAGTCACACAACATTATTAACAAAAAGAACTCGCAGTTAGGAGAGAACAAAAATCTTTCACCTCAGGGTCATCTCGTAGCCTCAGTGGTGTACTATCTGGGCTGAGAAGATCTCGGATGGCCTCATTGTAGATCTCTATAGCCGAAAATTTCACAACAAATGCCCTATCTTCATGCTGCAGCGTCCAGTCCAATTAGTGAAAACGGGGAGGAATATTTATCAACGTAGCACGCAAAAATGTCAGGAATATCCAATCAGGAATATTTATTTTTGGCAGTACCTTAAATATATAATCAAATATGTCAGCCACAGCAAACTCAGTTATACCAGACATGGTATATGTTTTTCCACTGCTCGTCTGACCATACGCAAAAATGCTAGCTGGGAAACAATAATTGTTGAATCACTTAGCTTTCCATGCGATTGATGTCTACATCATTAAAACAATCAAGGAAGCTTACAATTTATTCCTTTGACAACGGAGAGAGCAACTTCCTTGGGGCCATCTTCATAAACTTGTCTGGTTGGGCATTCACCTCGGTACACTCTATCTGTCAGCAAAATGAAATGGGCATCCAAATCAACTCATGGATGTGATGTACAAGTGTGAAATTCACAGGAACAAGGCAGGGTAGAATAAAGTGTATCCAAGAGGTTGGAACAGTTCAAAGAAACCAAAAACTAAAGTTGATTTGTGTACATAGAAGATATTTAAACTAAAAACACCACTGCAATTCTTACCAAATGAGTATGCGGAAGGAAAAGTTGAGCCCTCACGCAAAGTGTTTCTGTACAATACGGTGGTATCGTTGATGCATTCCCAATCCGCAGCTTCATTAGCCAAGATCTCTTTGTCATTCAGAGGTCTCAGTCTAACCAGAACCAATATCTTCTCTTCCCGGGCAACATGCACCTGTGTCTTCTCCATTTTCTTCAGCTCTTCTCCAGCAATCGCTCCCATTGCTCACTGGGTCAAATCATAATGATGCACAATGAGCTCATTTCATTCATATTTTAAGGATTGCTGAAAGCTATCAAGAACAGAATAATAGATTCTGAGAAGAGACCAAAAGAGTACTTACTTTCCAACTAACACAACCATAAAGAAATGATAAAGCTTAGATAACTCATCTTACCAAACCAAAAACAAGAAACATGCCTATAAAATCCCTTAGATTTCCCTAAAAACAGAGGAAACTTGAACAGTTGAACAAAGCAAACTAAGAGTATGTCGACTACACTGTAGTTAAACACTAGAATTCAAAGTTTCTTCAACACACTGCTTAAACAGAAAGAAAAAGAAACTGAAAGAGAGATGACTTCTTACTTATTAATAGGAAGGGATATTGTAATTAGAATAGCAAAAGAGAGTTTACTTAGAAGGTGATCAACCTTTAACTGAAGAACAAACAACAAAAAAGACTAGCGACTTTAATCTTTAGTGGTCACCCACTATGCTTGAAAACGAAGTCATGTATCATCAATCTAAAGTTTCTTTAAAGAAAATATAAGTAACAAAAGGTCCCACAAAACCACACCTTCTCTGTTTAAACGTATCTCTATATTTTAATGGCAAAGAAAGAACTTAAAAAGGAAAAGTTATCATCATATTCAAAGTACTTTGATTGTAATCTTACACACGCAAAAGCAGGCAGAACAAAAAAAAGATAGGAATTTAATAACTAAATAAATTGTTGTATTCTCTCATAAGTCTATCTCTCATTATCATAATAATGAAACAAAGGAAAAACAAAAGTCTAAGTTAACATTAAAAGGAATCATGACTAATTCAATATAATATTTGATTTTGACTTGAATGCAAAATACCCCACATCTTGAAAACTAATAAACCCTAAATCTTCTCTTGTTCATACACAATGTAGTATAGTAGAATTTGTGTGCTAGATGTTGAGAATATGAGTGAGAGAGAGAGGGCTTTACCTTGTGAGTTTTGTTGTCTTCTTCTTCAAAGTGATTCTTGAGAAGCTCTTGTAATCTGATAACATCCACTACCGATTTCAGTACTAAAACACATACACAGAACCAATTTTTGAGAAAATTTAATAAACCCTAGATATAAAATTCTGAATCTATCAACAAAAAAAAAAGCCACAAAAATTACCAAAAATAGCAATCTCGATCTAGAAAAATAGGGAGAAAAAGGAACACTTGACCCAAATAATTCCTAGCTTCAAGCTGGTCAAAATTTCAGATATAGCAACACTTAAATCCAAATAAAAATCAGAAATTGGAGGAGAAATTTGAGAAATCTAGGTATCTATCTATCTATGAAACAGTGGAATCGGAAACTCAAAGAAGAACCCAGGATCTCTATCACACTAGTGCGAAAAATACGGAGAGAAAGAGAGAAAACCACAGTACCCTTCTTCTTCTTCTTCGACTGGTTACTCCATCATCATCATGCTGCTGCTTCGTCGTCGTCGTCGTCTATCTGTAGAAATTGGCCAATGGCTCTCACAGTGTGAAGGAAGAGGGACCAATGGGCATTGATTTGGTCCCGCAAATCTCGTAGCGAAGCGCCTCTTCTATCTCTCTCTCTCTCTCTCTCTCTCTCTTTCTATTTGTTGAACCGAGAGAGTGCGGTGGAAGGAAGATACCTTTGAAATACCTAATTTACCCCTGGGAACGTTGTCGGGAATCTCAGAAAGCCCTGCCACGTTGGCTTTTCGTTTTTAAAATATTTATTGCGATAATTCTTCTCAGTTACTCCTACGACACGTGGCACGAGGACCGCTCCTTTATAGCCGTTGAAAGGTACGGAGAGCTAGCCCAAGGGTTTCTCATCAGACTCTCTCCACCATCAAGAGGCTCTCTTATATAATACTCCAGCTTTATTTTACAACTTCAGCTTTATTTTACAACTTTTTTGATTAATATTTGCACATATATTATTACTACTGACATACCATTTTACCGAACAAACGTGAAATTAGTTAAATAGCGAAAATCACGGATCGCTTTTTCTATTTTTGTCGGTCCATTTTATCATAGAATGTATTTTTAATATAATTAAAAATATAAAGTCAAAAGTCATTAACCATGATTCCAAAACCTCTCAGTTTTTCTTCACTCGAGTCATAAACCCTAATCAACTGTAATTAATGCTCCATGTGCTGAATTTTATCCGCAAGCCCAATTTACAAATTAGTAACAACACATTTATTTTACTATTAACCTCTGGAAACCAATGTAAGAGTAAAAGTTAATCGGTAACTTATTATCTAATGTGTTTATGACTTAACTACCTAAAACGTAAATTTAAATCCAATGTATAAATTGGTAACATAATTACGTAAACTTTGACCCGAAATCCCATGGTCTAAGTTGGTAAGTGAGAACAAAAATGTTACTTTGTTGGGAAAAAACAGTAAGGTAAGTTTAGGACATGTTTTTTTTGATTAAATCTACCTATTAAACAAGCTTAAAAGAGTAAGTTAGAACAAATTATGTTACATTATCTTTTTGATAAATTATGATGTATATATAATATATGTGTGTTCAAATTTTAGGTTCCTTTGACGATAGAACTTCATCGTTTAGTAAAACGTCGATTACGATGGACTGTTAGTGAGTGTAGTGTAAGTGATTCAACTATTGGGTAACGAACTAAACTAAGTTATGTGAAAACTCTACTTCTTTGACCATGTCTCATATGGACATATGGTGCTATATTTGATTTGCTCCCATCATAAGTTATCTTTCAGTCGGATCATACGCATAGTTTTTGGATATCACGAAAGCCCGAAACAAAAATGTCAGAAGAACAGAAAATATTAGCTTTAAATCTTCAGTGGGCTCACACATAAAGCCCATTATTATGCCAAATGGCCAAATGTGCAAAACATATTGCAAAATTAGGGAGGAAAACGAAATAGATATGTGGTTGTTTATACTTTTTATATAGGTGTACAAAAATCTGATAAGAAGAGGGCCAAAACTAATAAATGCAAATGGTCAATCAAGGTCTAAAAAAATCTATTGAACTCTATAAATATCTAAAGATCATTGATTGGACCGACGCATAAACGTTTTCATCAGTATATTGGAATTGAGATTTTTTGTCCAAAATCGAATATTTGGGACATAGTAGGAAAGAAAAAAAAAACGAAAACAAACCTACTAGGAAACGATAATTACTTCTTGACCACCAGTTTCAATGGCTGTTGATAGTATTGACCCTACCATTTCTGTTTTCAATTCTCGTGTGGCCCTTATTTCTCCTTGTGTTTGTATTTTTTGTCACTATTATTACTAAAACTAGCCTATCGTACAAGACACCATTTCTGTTACACCAATGATAATAAATAACGTGGAATTGATTACATTTTACCAAAAATACAGACATTTCCATGGACGAGATTACACGAACTCGAACATTCTACAAACTTTGACAAAACGAAGGAAACACATCACTTACAAAGTCATTTGTCTAATCTAGTTTCTCTTTTACCATTGGGTCCCTAGACTCTGACCCTAAAGCTCGATTCTAATCTATCATTTTCTTTTTGTCTATAGATTTGACTTTTCACTTTTTTTTTTTTTTTTTCGTCTGAATGATTCCATTATATTATACGAGGGTAGAATACGGTTTTGAAATACAAGACCGACAAGAGTCGAAACTCTTTCGGAAACTAAGCCGGCGGAAGACATAAATATCCCCGGGAAACTAAGCCCAAAAGAGGGAAGCAAACTATAAACAAAAAGGTACAAGATGGTAAACTCAAAAGGAACCAAAGAACTAAATCTGAGACTCGAAACCATCATAACTCGCAAACAATCCCAGAGAAACGGTTGGCGTCGGAGTTGAAACCAAGAAACATGAGCCTCAAGAAGAAACAACCAAACATGCAAACTCCAATAGACCGGAGATCCCGAAGAAGAACGAATCTGAAGGCTCAACCAGCAATAATCCGACAGAACAGAGAGCGAGATCAATCCGAAAAATGAGCACAGCAACAAACACCATCATGCCATCTCCACCATGGAAATGAGCTCGAGCGAAACCAGGCACAAAGAACCTTTGAAAAACGGCTGGGGATAAGTCAAAGAGGAGCACCAACTCTTACACGCGGACAAAGCGAACCAATCAAAGCCACCTACACACCTGAACCGGTCACGACCTCGCAAGAGAAGAACTAGTGAACGAAACCACTGCTGCGCTTAGAACCCAACAACGAAAACCGAAGACGGCTTCATAAAAGACCTAGTAGATGCACTTGCAACGATGTACCATCCGAGAGACAAACCCCAAACACGAACCTAGCCCACCAGAACCCACACACAAACGAGAGGAAGCAAACAGCGAAGAAGAACTAGGAACCCAAAGCAGAGAGTTAAAGCAAGCAAAGCACTAATCCGGAAAGCACAGCAAAGCCATACAATAAGCCGTAGAGTTAGAACCCAAAAAAAGCAAAACTTAATCTCTGCCCAAGCCTAAAGCACCAACTAAACCTTCAACACAAACTACAAGATCTAAACCAAACACAACCAACGAAGAGCCAAAGAAAAAAGAAGCATGAGAGACAAGAGGAGAATTGGGTCACCGAGAAAACAGAGCCGTTGTTCAGATCAAAAGAAGCCATAGATGCTCCAAACACAATGAAGCAAGTGGTCAGGGACAAGAAGAGGCACCACACATAGATGCGATAGTGAGAACGACGACTCCATCAACACCATCGATCAAAAGCCCTTTCGATTCCAATCTCCTAGAACCAAACTCCGTCAGATCTGAGATTCAACAATAACCCAAACCAACTCGCCAAAACTACCACGCTTCCAAGGCCGAAGAAATCAAAGACAATACATGAAAGAGAGGACCGACGCCGACGCTGTGGGAGCCGTCACGCGCCGGTCAGATCGTGGCCAAGACGATGAAGAAGAAGAACGGCGATTAGGTTAGAGAGAGAGAAGGAAGAGTCGGGGAAAAAAGTTGGCAATGGTTTTACTTTTTTTTTTTTCATTTGACTTTTCACTTATGTCGTAACAATATGCATTTGAATAAAATATCATGCTTTCTCTTTGATTTTCTTCTGAATCAATGAGTAACATTTGGTAACCTTACCTACATACATGTAATAATCGTACATGCATGGTAAGTTTATGTAAAAATGATTACAATTTCTTTTACTAATAAAAATGTATATTTGAATTTTCAATATTATATGCTCCGGTTGATACATCAGAATGGTTAACTTATAGCATAACAAAAGTAGCAGAATAATAGTTAAAAATTTTTTTACTATAACAATAAAAGATAGATTTTGATACCCCAATTTTATTTTTAATGATTAATAACAATCAAAATGGTATGTATATAGCCACCTACCATTCAAACTTATAATTTCATATAGAACATAATCCTTAAAATGTGAAAATGTAATAAAAATAATTATTGCACTTTCGTTTGTTACGTTAAGAGAAAATCCATTTATGTTTCCAGGACAAGGAAAATAATCCTATCTATGTTTTGTTTTTGGCCATCGAAAGGGAAATAAAATAAACGGGAGATAGAGCGAGTATACAGATATAAGCTACTCGCAGCGTCTACCAGTCCATCATATTTCTCTGCTGCTGCTACTCTCTCTCTCTCTTTCAGCTTTCTTCTTCTTCTCTCAAGAGATAGATAGTTTTTGATTAAAAAAAATCTCCTTCCTCTTCTTACTTCGATATCTTCCAAGTATAATCCTAATCCCTCTTCCGCTTCAACAATCAGAATTTGGGTTTGGAGAAAGATGTTAACTTTGAACGTGGGATTAATCGTTTGAGTCAAAAACATGCGAATTTTGTGTGATGCTTGTGAGAGCGCCGCCGCTATCGTCTTTTGCGCCGCCGACGAAGCTGCCCTTTGTTGCTCCTGCGACGAAAAAGTAACCAACTTTATCAGAAAAATCTCATTTTCTTAGATTAACACTTTTATCTCAACCAATGCAAAAAAAAAGTTGAAAATTTTGAGTCAATTTCTAGTTGCAGTGCTAAATTCACAGATTTTGAGGTTATTGTAACTCGAACATGGCCAAAAGGTGTTCTCTAGTTGTGTTTTGATTGTTAAAGAAACATTAGAGTGATTTTAGCTTGTCAGAATTTGAACTTTGCATATAGCATTATCTCTGGTGATACACTCACTCTATTAAAGCTGGAAGAGCTATGAGACTTTAGGTTCATAAGTGATCAGATATAAGAAAGAAACATTTTTTGTTTGTGTGTTTAGGTTCACAAGTGCAACAAGCTGGCTAGTCGGCATCTTCGTGTAGGCTTAGCTGATCCGAGTAATGCGCCAAGCTGTGACATATGCGAAAATGCACCCGGTATGAATATGATTCCTCTGTCTTTCTTTAGTGTATAGAAAGCGGAAATTTCGGTTTTTGACATGTTTTTTTGGTGAGCAGCATTCTTTTACTGTGAGATAGATGGTAGTTCCCTTTGTCTACAATGTGACATGGTAGTACATGTTGGTGGGAAGAGAACACACAGGCGGTTTCTGTTGCTGAGACAGAGAATTGAGGTTTGACTTTTGAAAAATCCAGGATCTTGAAGCATTCTTGATTTGTGATCTTGACTCTTCTTTACAATGTTGTTTCTTGTAGTTCCCAGGCGATAAGCCTAATCACGCCGACCAACTGGGATTACGGTGTCAAAAGGTTTCCTCTGGTCGCGGTCAAGAATCAAATGGAAATGGTGATCATGATCATAATATGATTGATCTGAACTCCAATCCTCAAAGAATACACGAGCCTGGATCAAATCACCAAGTACGTGTATCTTCTTATCTAGATGAACATAATCAATCTTGCCTGAAGGTGGTCTCTAAAACTGGTTTGTTTGTTTGTTTCAAGGAGGAGGGTATTGATGTAAATAACGCAAACAATCATGAGACTGAAAAGTGATCACAGATACACAAGATCAAGTAAGAACTTATGCAAGAACATTATCTTTTTAGGGTGTTTTGAAGAAATTAGCTTAGAGGAAACAAATAAGTTGTTTTCTGAATTTCTTCTCTTTTTCTTTCTTTTGTGAAATGATCAATTAGATAACAAAGCTTGGAAGAGATAGTGGATAACGATTCTTCAGAGTTATATATCTCAAATATATGATTTTCTCTCCTCTCACATTCAGATAAAGCTTTAATAGAAAGTAGTAAAATCTTGATAATTAAAGAAGGATGGCTTCTTGGCTCGGTTAAGTGATCACCATGAGCCATGGCTATTATCTTCTTCTTCTCCCTCTCTGCCTAGTTTTCTTAACTCTGAGCTCGCTCTGTTTTTGGATTTGTTGTGTTATAAAGATGACTAGTTTGAGAGTCATATGTTTGACCTTGAACTGCAATCTCTCATTACTCAAGTCTCAGTATGCTGTTTTGATGTTTCTCGCTTCATTTTTTCTTGGATATAAACTTAGGATTTTCACATCTTGAACATAATGCTTGGTCTTTTGTAATGTCATTTTCTTGTATGAGATGTTGTGATTTTTGAGCTCAGAGAGCATAATGTTATCATCATTATACTTGTTTCATAACTAGGAAAGCCAGAGCTTTTGAATTATTAGTAGTAACGAGTAGGTACAAAGATAGCAGAAAACGATCATATTAAACCATGAAGAAACAAAACTAGTCTCACATGATGACACATAACTGACTTCTATACCCCTTATAATGAAGAAGAGTATAATAATAACTCAAAACACCAGAATCAAGCTCAAGTTTTTGATTTTTGATCTATGGAACCATTATTACAAATAGCTTAATAGGTGTAGCCTTTTACAAACATACCCTCCTTGGCTTCCTCGGACTCGCCTTCTCCTGTGTATTTCCCGAGCTGAGCCAGCGAATTGGCTTTGGCTCTGGCCAAGAGAACGTCCTGAGCTGCCTTCACGTTCTCTTCCCTGCCTCCCCATGTCTTCAAGCAAGTGTTCTGCAAGGCACGTGCGTAGGAAAAGGACACGTGCCATGGGTTCGGTGCCTGGTTCATTGCGTTTAAGTTCAAGGTCGCCTCCAACTCGGACTGTCCACCAGACAAGAACTGTATACAATAGATAAACAATCAATTCACTGCTTCATATCTCAAGCATAGTTTCTTCAGCTGCAAAACTTTGACAGTAAAAGAGAAAACTTGCCATGATTCCGGGTACAGCGGGAGGGATTCTGTTGCGAAGGAGCTTGAGAGTGTAGGAAGCAACCTGCTCGGGAGTAGCCCTGTCTGTAGCCTCAGCTCCTGGAGTAACCATGCTCGGCTTAAGGAGAATACCTTCGAACATGACGTTGTTCTGAGCGAGGTAGAAGAAGACCTCAGCCCAAACCTTCTCTGCAACCTCGTATGTCCTGTCAATGCCGTGTTCTCCGTCCAACAGAATCTCTGGCTCCACAATCGGCACCAGACCGCTGTCCTGTAGAATACAAACTCAAACGGGATAAGTATATACAAAACAACAATGTAGAACATAATAGCAGTGCAGTTTCAAATAGATAGTACCTGAGAAATAGCGGCGTAGCGAGCAAGTCCCCAAGCTGCTTCTTTAACAGCCAAAGCAGAGGGTCCATTTGGAATGCTCACAACAGTACGCCTAATCATACATACATGGAGCTCAATCAAAACACCATTTGACATACATATGGTATTTGACTATGCAATCAGAGTATGTATTAACGTACCATTTGGCGAAACGAGCACCTTGTTCGTAGTAAGCAGCGGTACGAGAGGCTAAACCGTCAAGTCCTTGGCACCATGACTCGTCGTTAGACCCAACAAGTGGCACCAAACCCTGTTTTTATACAACAAACTCATCATAAAGACACTCATAGATTCCATTTAAACTGAACCAAACCCGAACCAAATCTCAACCGGAATAAAGATCTTCAAACGGGCATAAAATTTCGAATCCATCTCCCAAATCTTGAAACCCGACAAACGGAACCAAATCTAAAGCTGGGACATTTTCAATCGAACCATATCAATCAAAACTAAACCAGAATTTGTTTGTTAACCGATCAAACGAATGAACCAAACCGAAACAAACTAAAATTCCAACTCGGTAAGGATATACCGGACCTAAACCAAAATGCAAAAACCTAGCTAGGTTTACTACACTACATACCTTGTCGACTTTGATGCCAGGGACGATGTTTTGCTCAACAAGAACATCAACCATTTTCTTGCCGTCGGTGGTGGATTGGTACAAAGTCTCCTCGAACAGGATAGCTCCGGAGATGTACTGTCCTAGTCCTGGAGCCGACACAAGCAACGTCCGGTAAGCTTGACGGTTAGCCTCCGTGTTCTCTAGCCCAATTGACGCCAAACGCTTTCCACAAGTCGCGTTTGACTCATCCATCGCCATAATTCCGTGTCCCGGAGACGCGATTGTTTTCTGCGAACCATATCTTAAATCATTAACCATTGAAATGAAAATGAAAATGAAATGAATAAATATATTTTGATTATATAATTAATATTACAGCTGTTTTGACGAGTTCATCGGCGTAAGCAGAAGCGGCACGGACGGTGAGAGAGGAAGGTGCCACGTGGCTGCGAATAGCTGAGACAGAGGAAGGTTGACGACGGAGGAGGAGACTCTGTCCCTTAACCCAATCAGATTTCACCGGTGAGGCTTTGAGCATAGTGGCAGTGCTTGACGCCATTGTTGCTACTTGCTAGTATCTTCGAGTGAGAGCTTAAAACGCTTGTAACGCACTACTATAAACAATCGTGCGCTTCAGTGGTTTAATATATAGAGACTGAAGTGACATACAAAGATTGGATAATTGAGGTTCTCGTGAGCCGGCTGACGAGGATTTGCCACGTGGATGATAATATTTCTGAATGAAAAGACTTCGACCATATGAATAAAAACCTATCAGAGTTATGATAATCCGAGCATAATTAGCTCATACTAAATCCGAAATTTTCAAATTAATTAATTTCTATTCTATAAAATAATCTAATATTTTTGCCATTTAACACTGATTGATTCCTTGACTATTAGTACTATGTTTCGTAATTCATGAAGTATTTAACTGTGAGATGCGGTCACCACTCACCACATGTTCGTTCACTAGAAATCGAAAAATTCCAACAAAATTCGACCAAAGAAATAATAAATAACAAAAATTACAATGAGAGATTAGTTTGAGAGGTGGTGATGAGTTCTCAGAGGTTTTTAAGGCTAAGGTTATGTTTGGAGATTATCATCAGATATTGTGAAGTCTACATCAACGGTCCATGGTTTGCCATGTCAACTCCTACGTTACTTTTCGCGCCACGTGGCGAAGATTGGGAGCAGCTTACTAGTGGACTCTTTAACCATTGGGTTTGGACTCCACGGGAAAACGGCCTTTTTCAACCTCAACTATTTGTTGGCGGGTTTTTCTAACCCAAACTATGATCCCCAGTCGATTTCAACCTAAACTCAAAAATAATTCAAAATTGAAACCTGAACTAATGCAAATAAGCCGATTTCAACACGACGCGAAACGGTATTAGTTCGAAAGTTAACGGTTGCTCAACCTTGGGTAATTCTCTCTCTACAGTATTCAACAAACCTTGAAAATAAAATCAAATAACCTTGGGAACCGTTAACTTCCGAACTAACATTGTTTCGCATCGTGTTGAAATCGGCTCATTTGCATTAGTTCAGGTTTCGATTTTGAATTATTTTTTGGTTTGGGTTGAAATCGACTGGGGTCATAGTTTGGGTTGGAAAAAACCCGCCTGCAAATAGTTAAGGTTGAAAAATGCCTTTTTCGCTTGGACTGCACTAGTGACTTTAAAAAAATATTAAATTAAACTTAAGGAATTTTATTTAAAATATTATTTTTAGTTTTTATCATCAAATTTTTTTTGTTTTGAAATGTTTCATCTCTTTATTATAATTTATTATGTATTTTTTCACTTACAAAATTTTTACTTTCATAAAACATGCTTCAAAAGATAGTGTTTTTTTTCTTGACCAAAAAAACAAAATATAGTGTTTTAATTCATAAATTTTTTTTTAAAAAAACCTCTTTTAAATCTGATTTTTGAGGGGTTTTACTTTCTTGATTTTCCAAAAACTTGTAATCCAGATTCAGAATTTCAATTGATTTCTTTATATCGCTAATCTAAAAAAAAACCTCTTTTGTCTTAGGGTTTCTAATTTTAGTTTGTAGTTCTCTTCAAAAATTACACCTTTGTTGTTACAATCAGGGTTTCTATTCTTCTTTTTGTTGTTTGTTTGAAATCAGAAACCCTCTTTTAAATATGCGATTTCTTCTTTCACGTTTTTGAAAGTTTAATTTGTCAAAATTTTATGGCTCTTGCTTGAGATTCTAATATGGATCATGTTTTAAAGATTATGTATTTCGTTTATCTGGATTAGAAACCCTATTATCGATTTTCTGATTTCATTTTAAACGAACGAATTTCAAGAAAGTTTTATGTTTTTTTCAAACCCAAAAAAAAGGGACTACACATTATATGATTGTGTCTGTCCGGTTTCTAACTTGGGAAAATTGTCCCGATATTGCCTAAGTAGCCAAACTGTGATTAAACATTGTAAGTCTTGCAAAGTTATGTTCAAATATCGGATAATTGAATTGTAAGTCATGCAAGCTGTGATTAAACACCGTAAGTCTTGTCAAATTATGTTCACATATCGGATAATTGAATTGTAAGTCAGGCAAGCTGTGATTAAACACCGTAAGTCTGGTCAAATTATGTTCACATATCGGATAATTGAATTGTAAGACTGGCAAGCTGTGATTAAACACTGTAAGTCTTGTCTAATTATGCTCAAAGATTGGATAATTGAATCGTAAGACAAGCAAGCTGTGATTAAACACTGTAAGTCTTGTCACAAGTTGATACATCAAATATTTTTTAGCTTTATAGCTTAGAGCTTAGTATTTCAACTTTGAAGTATTTATTATATACTAGATTTTGATGAATCTAACTTATAGGACTAATGTGGTGATACCAACATTGCCCTCATTCTGAAACTAGCCTTTCAAACATCCTTATATGCCATATGGAAAGAACGCAATTCTCGGATTCACACCTCCTCCTCAAGGCCTCCTTCAGCTCTCATCACATACATAAAAAATACCATCAGATGTAGGCTTGATCCCCTCTCGTGTCTTCAGAGATCTCCACCGTCTCAGAACTCGCTTTTGGTTACTTGGTTTCAGTTTTTTCAAAACTAATTGTTTGCATCCTTGTTGTTACTTGCTTGCATTGTTGTTGTTGCAGATTTGGTTCTGTGCAATTTGTGCTGAGGCGACGTGTTGAAGCTTTTATGTTTTTCTGTTGGGCCTTGTGGCCGTCATGGGCCTTTGTGCTTTGTAATGTGTGGTTTTTTTAATTGGAAATGTTTTTAAAAAAAAAAAAAAAAAAAAAAAACTTATAGGACTAAATAACATGGTTTTGATGACATCACTTTTTCTATGAATTTAATTTGGACTAATTATGTTGTAATATAACAAAAAAGTCTGAACTCAAAGCAAATAGATGGGATGGGACTGAACTTTTTTCCAAGAGATGGAACCACTTTTCTCATATCCTTAGAAATGGGACAAATATTATAGCATAATTGTTTCTAAGATTTAATAATCAAACCTATTATATTTATTTTAATTTTAATATATGAATTTTAAAATATAAATTATAAATAGAAAATAAGTTTTAATTTTGAATTAAAAAAATATTATATCAAGATTATAAAAAATATAATGCATAAAAATGAAACTGAAACATATTGTGTTTATAAAATTTTATTTAGTGATTGATTTGAATTATTATGACATATTCATTAATTTATTTTTATATTATTATGATGAATTACTAATTTTATTTACTTATATTAAATAATTTATGCATTTAAAAAATAATTTGATTGTGTTTTCATTTAAAAATATACGTTAAGATATAAAAAAAAATGTTGTATTTAATTGTGTTTGCTTGCATGAATCTATACTAAATAAATGTTGATACTGCACAATCAATTACAATTAGCCATCTCATTGGTTAAAAAAACAACGTACTGTTTCTAGATCATCGGCAAAGGCGGAGTAGCTCTTTCTTAATTTGAAATGGTCCGGTTGAAAACCTTGCTTCATGATTTGCATGTCTCTTCTCCAATTCTAATTCTTTTCTCGGACAGTACAATTGCTATATACATTGATACTAATCCGGTTTTTCATGAGAGAACCAAACACATTAAATTGGATTGTCATGTAGTCCGTGAAAAGTTGGATAAAGTGCTTGTGCAGACTAATGATCAAGTGGTAGATTTTACTACACCATTGTTCCCTCATCAATTTGAACATCTTAAATCCAAGATGCATATTGAAGGAGACTATTGGAATATAAGGCTTGGTTTTGTATGGTTTAGCTCTGGTTTAACTTAACCGTGTATAGCTTGTATAGTATATATATTTTGTACAGCTAACATTTACAGAGTTAATCTGAAGTATAAATTGAAATTTTTTTCTCATCATTTTCTCTTTTTTTCGTAATAGTTCTTTTTAACAAACAAAGCCCATAGTTTCTTTTTGGTCGATTTCAATTTTCATATGAAGTGTCGAAAGTGAAATAGTAATAGAAACCGTTGCTTGCAAATTGCGTATAGTTTTCAGAAACTTACAAAGTAGGGTCATACGTGACTCGATGCATATTAAGATCTTCTTGTCCTTTGTCTCCAACATGAAAACAACACTTGGACGACTTGTTTTACAGTCACACATTGCCTTATCAATTTATTTTTATTTTATTTTGGTCCTCTTTGCTTCTGGGCCGTCAAATTTTGGTTTTCTGTTAGTTGTGTTGTAGCAAATCACTAACCGGTTTAGGTGTACCAATCATTAAACCGAATACTTACATGAGACGAGTCAGTCACAGTGCGTTGTTGTGTTGTTGTCTATCAGTGAATCAACGCCGGGAAGCTTTTCAGGGGGTTGGTGCGTTGAATTTGTGGATCAAGAAAGTATGCAACTTCAATGCAAAACCCTAACTTTTACAGTTTCTTCGATTCCTTCTAACCCAAAGCTACCACCATTACCATCTTCAATCACTTTACGGTCATGGAATCCTCCTTTCCCGAGTTTCAGGAGCTCCTCTGTTTCCGGAGCAAAGCATAACAGGTTTTTAAGAAACTGTGCAAGTCCGAATCAGGAGCTTGTTGTTGATGGAGAAACTGGAAATGGGTTGATTTCGGAGGACGCAAAAGATTCGATTTCGCCGGTTGAAGTGGAAGTAGAAGAAGTGAAAGTAGATGACTTGGCGAATCAGAGTATTTGGGGACAGATGAAAGAGATCGTCATGTTTACCGGACCTGCTGCGGGATTGTGGCTCTGTGGGCCGTTGATGAGTCTTATTGATACGGCGGTGATTGGTCAAGGAAGCTCACTCGAACTCGCTGCTTTAGGTATGACTATACAAAGACACCATAGAATCTGAGTTTGCTTGACTTAGTTTCATAAATTGTTGGTTCTTTCTTTCATAAATCTGAGTTTGCTCTTTGATCTATTTTCTGATAAGTTCAAGTCAAGAATGATTGATAGACATTGTTTTACCAGCTTAATTACACAAAAAGAACAAAACTTTTTAGCCTTTTTTTCTGTTCAGATTTTGCTTGTCTCTGTCTAACCAGTGAGGAGCTTTTCTCTCTTTTCATCATCTGTGTGTAACCTTGAAACCTAAAGTGGGTCTGATGTGCTGGAATAGCACTAACCTTTCTTTAGTGACGTATTTAATGGTGTTTGATTTTTGTGTGTGGAACTTGCCAAAAATTGCTGCTTTAGCTTTCTCTTGATTTTAGTCTGATTAGTGTATAATTACTTAAGGAAAATAGCATCTTTAGGTTCCATAAAGCAAGGTAGCTCTCTTGTTTGATTGTCAAATTGGAAACACAGATGAATGTAAGTTTCAGGTTTCAGTCATGGCTTTGATTACTCTTGACTCCTGAACATTTGTTTTTGATTTCATATTATACCTTGAATGTGTCACTTGAGAAGTGGGAAAATCCGATTGTTTTTTCCCTTTGCTACCACGCTAGGGTTACTGGTTCAAGTAATAGTAAATTTAATTTCACTATGGATGAAACAGGTCCTGCAACCGTAATCTGTGATTATTTGTGTTATACGTTCATGTTCCTCTCAGTTGCGACTTCAAATCTTGTTGCTACCTCTCTTGCTCGGCGGGTCAGTTTATCATTCTTGAACTATGATTTTGGCCTATAATACCTTTTAGTCAGTAATGATAAGTAATATCAAGGGTTTTCCAAGTGCACATTATTTGCAACCTCCTAATAGAACAGTTCTTGTGCAGGATAAAGATGAAGTACAACATCAGATATCGATCTTGCTTTTCATTGGGTTGGCTTGTGGAGTCACGATGATGGTGTTTACAAGACTGTTCGGTTCATGGGCACTAACTGGTAAAAAGGGATCTTTGTATCTGAACAGTAACAAGTTTGTGACTAGTAGTAAATCAACAGACTGTTGACTGTTCAGTCTTCTTTCAGCTTTTACAGGGGTAAAGAATGCCGACATTGTCCCGGCGGCCAATACATATGTTCAGGTTCATACTACATCTTGGTGAACTCTACTGTGCTGTAAATTTTCAGATTATAATGTTTTGTGGGCTTTGGTAAGCGTGTTGGCTCTATGCGTATAGATAAATAGTATGGCTGTTCCATGTGAACCTGTCTGATGATGTACATCTTATACTAAGTTCGATCCATGCTAATAGCCTTGAATATTGTTGATTCTTGGCGGAACTTTAGTTTAAGTCACTTTCCTCTCTCTTCCTTTGTTTTGACGATTTTTGTTTCCATTCTCAGATTCGTGGTTTAGCATGGCCAGCTGTTCTCATTGGATGGGTTGCTCAAAGTGCAAGGTCCCTTTATACCCCATTTTCTTCTGCGTGTTGCATTTTTTGCTCTTCCAAAGTTTCAGCATTGTCATACAATTCTATTTCTGGTTGTGGGATCTTAATAGCACTGTGACGATTATATTCCTCTGTTATTGTGGTGTAACATCCTCTTTTTTTATTTGTTTGTCTTAGTCTTGGTATGAAAGACTCATGGGGACCTCTAAAGGCATTGGCTGTTGCTAGTGCAATAAACGGTGTTGGTGATGTGGTCTTATGCACCTTTCTAGGATATGGTATAGCAGGTGCAGCTTGGGCAACGATGGTGTCACAAGTAAGCTGAAATCTTCTTGTCTGGTTCAATATCATATCAGCCAGTTAACAATATTGTCCTAATGCGAGATGATTTAGGTTGTTGCAGCTTATATGATGATGGACGCATTGAACAAGAAAGGATACAGCGCATTCTCATTCTGTGTTCCCTCTCCAAGTGAACTTTTGACGATTTTTGGACTCGCTGCCCCTGTCTTTATAACTATGATGTCAAAGGTTAATACTTCACTTGTATCTTATAAAGACATTCAATTGCCACAAAATCGTCTCTTCCTTATCTGAGATTTGTGTCTTGTCCCCTTAGGTTTTGTTCTATACTCTCCTTGTGTACTTTGCTACATCAATGGGTACAAGTATCATAGCTGCTCATCAGGTGATATGTCCTTTTATATCTCACCACCAACCATGTTTCTGATTTGAGTTTTCTCTATAACATCTTTGGCTCGTTTGGTCTCTAGGTTATGCTTCAGACTTATACCATGAGTACGGTTTGGGGGGAGCCTCTCTCTCAAACTGCACAGTCCTTTATGCCTGAGTTATTATTCGGAATCAACCGTAATTTGCCTAAAGTAGGTGAAAAGTTGTCTGTTGAAACCATTTGTACATCAGTTTTTTTTTAGTTTACTGTTGCCTAAAGATTCTCTGCCTGTACTGTTGTTTGTAGGCTAGAATGCTTCTGAAGTCACTTGTTATCATCGGCGCTACGCTAGGAATAGTGGTCGGAACCATTGGCACAGCAGTTCCATGGCTGTTCCCTGGCATCTTCACACAGGACAAGGTTGTCATATCCGAGGTATTTCTTTTTCCTTTTTCTTTACAGTTTGTCTCATATGTTCCCGACGACAAAATTTCAAGAATGACGACTTTCTAAACAGTTTTTCATTCCATATTCTAACAGATGCACAAGGTCATAATACCGTATTTTCTTGCTTTATCCATCACTCCGAGTACCCACAGTCTTGAAGGCACCTTACTGGTAAATCATACTTTAGTGTCTCAGTACATTTCTGGGTCTAGTTTAGAATTTCCTTGTAAAGATCCGATTACCTGCAAATCTAATCTAAAAGAATTAAAACTGTTGTATTTGAAATGAAGGCTGGAAGAGATCTTAGATATATCAGCTTGTCAATGACTGGATGCTTAGCGGTTGCTGGGCTTCTACTTATGGTACTCACTCCTCTTATCTGATATCTCTATCACTCTCCTGAATTCCAAAATAGATTTCTGTAACTCTCTCCTTTTTGCATGGTTCACAATTGACTAATAATAGCTTCTGAGCAATGGAGGATTTGGTTTGAGAGGCTGCTGGTACGCTCTCGTGGGATTCCAATGGGTAAAAATCGCTACGCCTTTACTAAGCCACATAACCCAAACTTCACATATCTTTTGCTCTTCGTAAATCTAACATGAATTATTTCAGGCTCGGTTTTCTCTATCTCTTTTCCGCCTTCTATCGCGGGACGGTGTACTGTACTCGGAAGATACAAGCCGATACACTGAGAAAGTGAAAGCTGCGTAACTCAGTAAGTCACCATATACCTCACAAGAAAAAGTATAAGGAATAGAGAACAACTTCATTCAGTTGTAGATCAATGTGTTACTCTGTTTCAGATTGTATTCTTTAAGAACAGGAAAATGTATTCGACTGAAATAGAAAAGTCTTGGCATAAATAGGCCCTGCTTCGACTCCTGCGATTCCTCTGTATATAAAAGATGATACAAACAAATTGCTACTCTTCATTCGTTTTTTTCTTCTCGTCGGTTTTCAATTTGGTGGGACTACGACGATAGAGTATCACAGTCCGCGCAATTTGCCCGACTGATACCGAACCAGTGGCTTCCTCCAAATGTAGAATCATGTCCTCTAGCTCTCCAGGGCATGTTCTGTGTATTTTCACCTATTCATTGAATCAATCAAAGCTAAAGTCAAGTCTCAGGCATGGACTTGAATCCATTTCATTGACCAAACAGCAACTCTTCCAATGTAACCACAATTCTACTACCCAACACAAATCTTGTAACAATAGAGTTGATACCTTTAAGAGCTCGTTCTTCTCGAGCGTCTCTATGAAGGACAAGACAACAGAATCCGTAACGCCAGACTTGCCTACGAGTTGAGATTTCAGTTTGTCACCCAAACTATGTGCGTAAGAAGCAAGCTTTCTCTTCTCCTTCGCAGACAACTCCAACAAAGTCGAGCTTCTTACATTTTCTCTCATTGTAAGACCCGACCCATCTTCTTGTTCATCATCAAGAGAGGCTAAGGAGACGTTGTCTTCGTCTTGTTCTGATTCGCTAACAGAAGAGAAGGATTTAGGTACGAGGAAAGGAGAGATTGAGATATAAGGACGTGGAAGAGGTAAAGAAGAAGAGGAGATCCACGGGAAGCGACGCTTGTCATGGTGATTGGATATACGGGAAGCTAACACAGACACGGAAAAGGGTCTGAGGAACAGACAAACAGGAGATGTTGGTTTGGGATGTCGGAGAAGATGGTGGATCAAGTAAGTCAAAGTCGATGATTTTACAGTCGCCATTGCAGCCATCTCCGGTCCCCTCTGAGATTTATGGGGTTTTATAATATCATTTTTGATTAATAATCATTTTCGCTAGAAGTGAACAAAAGGGTGTTTGGTCTAGTGGTATGATTCTCGCTTCGGGTGCGAGAGGTCCCGAGTTCGATTCTCGGAACACCCCTTGGCTTCAATTTTGTAAGAAATGATTCACAATTCACGTCAATTGTGTTTTAGACGGCACACATTTTGTCACACAAAATTAAAATTGCAGGAAATGTTGTTCCATAACAACACAGCTTCAGTACATTACATACAACAATACAATCATTTGTTCACATGCTCTGTTTCACAAACTGGTCTTCTGTTTTGCACCCTTCAACGCAAGAAGAGAAGCTCCATAGGACGCTTCCGTGTGGACAGCCTTTTTCACAGGCAAACCTAGAACGCGCTGCCTTATCTTTATCCACTTGTCATTCTTGGCTCCACCTCCTGCTGTCAACACTTCCTCCGCATCCGTTGCTCCCAACTCTTTCAACAACTTGTAGCCTTTCCCCTGTTAGTGTTACATCCAACACCATGATGAGTCACTGTTAGTTACTATATCAAGCCTGAAACTTGTGGTTCTTGAAGAGCTTGGACTTAGAAATATGAAGTTGATGCAAAGTAAGAGACTTGCTCAGATGTGGAGTTGAAGATAGAACCAATCATTATATTCTGAGTTTTTCCATGAGTCATGTGAAATTCAGTAGCAACCACTTGGAAATGGTTGTTCGTACCTCAATACGTGCTATTGATTCCAAGATACCATGCAAGTATTCAACGTCGCTTTCTGGGCGTGGAAGTAATCTGCAGTATGTAAACATGCTTTTTAAGTGAATCTACACAGATGCTTTAAGGGAAGTTCGATATAAAGCTTTCTTGCTACATATACAGAGACACTTGTGAGAACATGAGAAAGGCAGACAAACCTGGGAGCCAAGTTAGGATCAGCTATGGGAAATCTTTCACCGCTAGTTAGCAGAGGATAGTAATCTAGAGGAGATGCGACCGTTGGATTAATTTCTTGGCTCAGTCTCTCTAACTGTTCGTCACTAAAGAGCTGTCTGAGAATGGCTCCACCAGTATTGGAAGCTCCTCCGACCAACCATTTGTCATCCAGGCGGTGACTGTAGACTCCATACCTCGCATCATCAACTCTTTTGGTGCTGAGAAGTTTGATGGCTAAGGTCGAACCCAATGAAGTCACCTTTGGAAAACAATTATAAACAAGGAATCATTTCATGGTATAAACATCAATATGTGGCACACACTACAGTTATCACATAGAAAGGTTAAGTGAAGAGCTGAGAGATAAGTAACATTCAGAAAGTATTGAAGAGTGCTCACTGCTTTCCCAGGTTCAGTCGCGCGTGCTGCAAGAAATGCAGCTATGCTATCAGTAGTACCGGTGCAGACAATGCAATCATCCGGAAATCCTGGTCAAGCATAAAAGAAAACTGAAAATCTATGTTTCTTTTCATTAATTTTTTGTTAGATGTAAGCAAAACTTACCGAATTGGCTTCTAATGCTTTCTTTCAGATTGCCTATTGACGATCCAGGAGCTTGCACCACAGGTAATAACTGAGCATAAGGCTGACTTAGCAACCATGATGGATATGATTCACTCTCAGGGTCATAGCCCACCTGCACTCAAATCCAAAATAGGAAAGCACTTTGATGAGTTACATTTTCTTGTTTAGCAGCCGATTAATCTACACTTTCTGTCTAAATGCAGAAAATACTTCATGGCGTTACCTTCAAGGCATTATTGTAATCTGACACACCAAGTCTACCGTGAAGTAACCACAACAACCAGTCTGCCTGATGCAGCAATACCGCTGATTCTCTATTCGGCACCTCAGTGTTCCACCATGAGACAAGTTTGCACAAGGTAGAAGAACCAGAGCAGACTGTGTGGTTTGCTGGCGCTATAGACTTGACCTCTGGCAGAGCATCAGGGCAGCTCTGGTTATATAGAAAAGGTTGACACAGAACTTCTCCACTCTCACTGCGACACATAATTGAATAAACAAAGGATATTTAAACAACACTTTAATGATGAGTGATGATGCTTAAGAATACCAAAGAAATTAGTAAGAGACTGAAAATCAAATTCTCTAATGTGGATTGGATTACAGAAACACAAAAGAGAAGGGATCACGGTGAATCACATGCCTGTTTAAAATGAGAGTTGTCGCAGAAGTTCCATCAAGCGAAATGGATGAGACGAGAGAGCGAACAGTAATGGGAATGTCCTCTAGCAACGAAAAAAGAGTTGCTTTCCATGAGCTCACCCAATCCATTCTTTCTTCTTTCTATCTAGTAACAAAACAAATGTCTCAGTCCAAAGCCTTTTGTTCATAAAGCAGCTCATAGCTTGCTTTGAAAAAGACTAATGCGAAGTTTTTTTTTACCATGAAAGGAGGATATTCTCTTTTGCCTTGTGATTTAATCTCTCCTTGCTCATCAATAACTGTAAATCGAGCTCCAGAAGTACCAAAATCCATACCAAGATAAAGTTTATCAAAGTTGGTTCCTTTATTGTCACTCATAACTCTGAAATCAGAGCTCTTTCCTAGATTGGAGTAAAAACGAGTTCTGGTCCTTGAACTAGAACACCCTGAGATTAACATTATATGATGAATGATTCAGCTCTTAAAAAAACGCCATTAAATAGAAGAATCATCTTGTTTACCAGATTGTTTTGGAGATTGAAAGAGTTCAAACGAAGAGATATGAAATTGACGAAGAATCAGCATCTCTCTCTTTGCTTCCTGGGTTTCTTCTTCTGAGGCTCTGCTTTCTTCCAAATGACTCCATAGATAAGGGAGCTTGCAAATTCGTGACCGTTGGATTTGAAAATTGATGATTTTTGTTTCTCTTGAAAGTAATTTACCATTTTAACCTTCTGTGTTATTTATTTATTTTAAATCCTCCACTCAGTTGGGCTGCACGTTCTCTTGTCCATCCAACGGTTCAGATTATGCGTGCGGTTTTCGTTTGGCATCTTCAGATATGGACCCTCGTTGGCCCACTTTAGCATCGGCCCACGACTAATAATGATGACAATCCTCTCTCTTGCACCATATTTTGTTCCACACCTTTTTTTGTTCCCTCGATTTTCATATTAAAGTTTACATGTAAATGCTATACCAAGTTTTTTTTTTTTTTTTTTTTTTTGCTGAAAACACATTGTGAAAAGCATGCACGTGTGAGCCAGATGTGCGGTGGAGCTCAAGAAGTGGGAGATATGACAACTACTTTGCCACTGGTACTTAGCTTCGAGAAGCAATCACACTCTATACTTTAAATTACTTGGTATATTAAGGACCCACATATTCAATAGATGTGTAATAGGCCTGGGCAAAAAAACCGCTAACCAAATAACCGACCGAACCGAACCGAAAAAAACCGAACTATATCCGAACCGAAGTTTTCAAAATAACCGAATGGTTAGTAAAATCCCTTATCCAAAATAACCGAAACCGAACCGAACCAAACCGATAACCAAACGGTTAACCGAAATATCCAAAAACTCTATAAGATACCCAATAATATTACACAAAATTAGAATTATATACTCAAAATATTAATTATTTTTAGATTCAAAACAATCAAATACTTTAAATAATCAAAATATCCAAATGTTGTTTGTTATATTTGTCAAATTTAAATATTCTTTGACAAAAATGAATCCAATTTTAATATTCTTTCTAATATTTTTCTTTTATTGTATTTTCTTTTTGTATTTTTTCGGTTAGTTTCGGTTAGTTTCGGTTATATTCGGTCTATTTTGGTTATTTTGGGTAAAAACCCGAACCAAACCGAACGTGATAAAATTTTGGTTAGTTATGGTTATCTATTTAAATATTCAAACCGAACCGAACCGAAAGGTAACCGAACCGAACCGAACCGAAATTCCTAAAATATCCGAATGGTTATTATATTACCATATCCGAACTAACCGAAACCGAACGCAACCGAACCGAAATCGAACGGTTAACCGAATGCCCAGGCCTAATGTGTAACATAAGTTTTTAATAATATAGAAACAAGATATACGTGCTCGTAATAACTCCATTTTGTTGGATTAGTTTTTTTTTTTTATGTATATGTAAGAACAATATTTTTGTCTTTTGCAATTTGCAGGATTTAATAGTACATCATCTATTTAAGGATAATGTTTCCTTTTATTTAGCCATTATTAAATTCAGTACTGAATCTATTCGACATGTTGCAGTTAAGTAGAATCTAACATAATGTTCCATTGGAATTGACGTAGAGACTATTCGAAAAAAGATCCATAAACAATTTACTAGCACTCAAAATTTTCAACAATTTGAGTGACCCCTTAGGGCATCATCAATGGGGGATCATGTGAGGGTGTTCTTATAAAGAATATAATGTTAAAATAATATAAGATCATGTGTTTAGATCTTTTGTTTAGAATTTGATTAGTGGAAGAACATGTGTAAGATCTTAAGACTTAATAATATAATAATCTAAATTAAATCAAGATTTTACAATTATTAAAACATTTAAAAATAACATATAAATTGCAAATGCCAAATTTATGAAAAACTGAAAATAAAAGTGAAAATACAATACTAAATATTTATGAAAAAAACATTAAAAATATAAATAACAATAAACAAACAAACATATTACTTAATAAAAGCACAAAAACATTTTATCTAATTAATACATAGTTTATTATCCAAATTTATTCCAAATATGTTGAATATTCCAACCAATGCCCAAATGCCACGTCACCCCGCAACACCCACAAGAACAGATCCAGGTCAAGAGCCCAGTTCCTGATCTTAAGCCCATTAACCCATTTTTTTGGATTTAAATAATGCTTAGATCAGGGGGGTGATCCCCCAATGCAGATGGTCTTAGGAGAAATTTACATTTAAATCTGTATGTTTATTTTCGATTTGGTGTTGGATATACAATTCCTTGATTAAATTTTGAATAAATTCGGTTAAAATTGAATATATCTCACTAGGATTTCATTCAGTTGGTTTAGTGTGAACCGGATCAAAAATATTCGACGAATTAAAGGGCAAAAAGGACAAATCCTTCATTTTTTACTAACCCATCGTTCTTCCCGCTCGTTCGGTTCATTCAATTTTTTCGAAAACCTTTTGATCCGGTTCACGGTTATTTTATTTTAATCCTCAACCACGTTCGAATCTCAAAAATTAGTCACAGTAAAAACAATTTATTAATCAAAAATTCAAAATCTGAAAAAAAAGACGCTTTCACCAAAAAAAATATCTCCAATCTCTCTCTCTTCACCACCGTCGCGTGAAGAAGACGAAACAATCGCTCTCTCTCTTTGTGGTCTCACTATCTTTTTCTCACCTTCGCGTAGCTTAACCATGGAAAAGTAGAGAAGAGAAAAGAGAGAGAGAGAAGAAGAAGAAGATGAAGAGCATATTATTGCTTTTTCTGTCCCCAGCCATGTGAGTTTCCACTCACACATTCTCTGTATCTTCACATTTGGAGTTTTTTTTTTCGCTTGATTCTTTCTATCTTCGTCTTCAGATTTTCACCGATTTCGTAACCGAGTCACCGAGTTTGAACGAGTTGATTCCTCCTCGGAGTAGTGGATGGCTTCATCGTCATCTAGAACTAGGAGTCGTTCTCCATTTTCGCACCGTAGACCTCCGAGTCCTTACTCTTCGGCTTCGTCTACTTCTTCGTCTCTTATAAACAATCGTTTATTACCTCGCTCTTCTTCCACACCTACTTCTACCGTTTACAATTCCGGCGGGTCCCGATCTATGTCGATTACTCGCACCATTTCCGATTCCGGTCCAATCGGCGGCTCCGGGACTTATGGAGCCCAATCGTCCGTCTCTTACCCATCGGAGGGGCTAATTGGCGAGTCTGTGCCGACTATCACCTCTGAGCGAGATAGCATCTCCGTCACCGTTCGATTTCGTCCGATGAGGTACGGTAGATCTGGAAGCGTAATAGCAGATCTATTGATACAATTTCACGATTATTCTGCCTTTAGAAGTTTGGGATTGATGAAATGTGAATTGATACTTAGTCAATTTTCAAAATCTCCGGAATTACTTGTTTGATTGCAGTGAGAGGGAGTATCAAAGAGGAGACGAGATTGTTTGGTATCCTGACGCAGATAAGATGGTCAGAAATGAATACAATCCCCTCACAGCTTACGCATTTGGTATAGAGATGAATTTATTGCCGGAGATTATTTCAATTTACTGTTCATTGATTATAGTTTTGGTCGCATTGGTTTGTTCAATGAATGTTCTTCCGAATTTGTTGATGCCAGATAAAGTTTTTGGACCACAATCAACAACTCCAGAAGTATATGACGTAGCTGCTAAACCAGTAGTCAAGGCTGCTATGGAAGGTGTTAACGGTAAGGAGTATAGCTGCGTTATCGATTAAACTAGAGTTATGTTTGTCATTGAAATACTTTTAGCCAACTCATTTGCTAGTAGGATTGCTTGCCGGGAAGTATTCTGACTCTGTGTTTGCAATTTGACAGGAACCGTTTTTGCTTATGGTGTTACAAGCAGTGGAAAGACACATACAATGCATGTAAGACACATACAAGACAAAGACAAACACCAAAATGATCTCTTCTTAAATCATCATATGCATCTTGGATTTCCATCAAACAATCAGAGGTTTAGCTATACATGTAGTTAATAATTGACCATTGCTTCATTTGCAATATGCATAGGGTGATCACAATTTTCCTGGAATCATACCATTAGCAATAAAAGACGTGTTCAGTATCATCCAGGAAGTAAGTGATCTTCTTCAACTTAAAAGCTATGTGGTCCTTCTCTGATTAACTGTTCTTCATGCACCTATTACAGTGTCATATCTGCTAATTTCTTACATCATTCTAAATATCAGACCACCGGAAGAGAGTTCCTGCTCCGTGTTTCATATCTTGAAATATACAATGAGGTATGCAAAGTTAATAAACCATGAAGTTAAGGCTTTTACCCTCATATAGTCATATATAGTTTCCTCTCCCCTCACGTTGAAGTATATATGATCTATCTCCTTGTTTTGGTAACATGTGTTATAACTCATCATGTCTTATGTTTTAGATGAGTGTGCTTAATTGCTTATATGTCCATTTGTCTGCAAGTTTACTTACTTTTGTCCTTGTATCAGGTGATAAATGACTTACTGGATCCAACAGGGCAAAATTTACGAATTAGAGAGGATTCCCAGGTTTCCACTTGTTTACTTTCTCTCACACATGATTGCAAATGTATATCAAACAAGCATGATTTCATTATTTTCTCTTTAACAAGAACAAAGAAGATGAACACACTTGTTGAATTGTCCATGTTGCAGCCATTCTGTTTTCTTTTGGATTACCTTGGTTTGATCTAGAGTGGATATTGTTTATAGGGCACTTACGTTGAGGGTATCAAGGAAGAAGTCGTTTTGTCTCCAGGCCATGCGCTATCTTTCATTGCAGCTGGGGAAGGTAATTGGAAAGATTACTGCTGAGACATGTTTTCAAATTATTCCTATACGCGTTTCCTTATTACTGTTTTGATCTTCAACGGCAGAACATCGTCATGTTGGTTCAAATAATTTCAACCTGATGAGCAGCAGAAGTCACACAATATTTACACTGGTACATCTTCAATCTTGTGAACATCCCAGTTTTTTTTACCCCTGATCCTTTCAATGTCCTTCGGATACTTTTTCTCTTACAAATTTCCTTGCTATGCATTTTTAAGTTTCAATTTCAAGGATTCTTTGTTTGCAGATGATTGAAAGTAGTGCTCATGGAGACCAATATGATGGAGTTATTTTTTCTCAGCTAGTAAGGGCTTCTTTCTTCTTTCATTGCATTAAATCTCTCGTCTTATAGACAGCTCACTCACAGTGTCTCTTTTTTTGCTCAGAATTTGATTGACTTAGCTGGATCTGAGAGTTCCAAAACTGAGACAACGGGACTGAGGAGGAAAGAGGGTGCATACATCAACAAGAGTCTTCTGACTCTTGGAACTGTAGGTGTCTCTTATTATGTTTGAACTTTCTTTTAATTTGTCAGATATTTCCTTTTCAATTAAAATATGATGTAAATCAGAATTTCTGTGATAGTATAATGCAAAACTGCCTTAGAAGAACAACCTGGTTTGCTAGTGTATCTTGATGATCAATGCCTTTATTTTCTGATAAGCCTGTTCCCTTTTTGTGTCCTTATGTCCAGGATAACATCTCTAGTCACCTAACCTTTGAAATGGATCTAGGGATGTTTTTATTATAAACTATCTCTTATGGTTTCAATATGTAGGTGATTGGAAAACTGACTGAGGGTAAGACAACTCATGTCCCATTTCGGGACTCTAAGCTAACTCGTCTTCTGCAATCTTCACTGAGTGGGCATGGGCATGTATCGGTACGACTCTTCTGTATCTGGTGAATATTTCCCATTTTACTGTCATGGTTTTCACACGGTTGATTGTCTCAGATTGTTTAATTGTGATGTCTCCAGTAGCATATTTAAGGCAATGTTGGTTTGTTTATATTTATTGGCTATCTATTATATGCTGCGTGCTGATTTTAATTATAAAATCGCAATGAGCAGAAGCTAATTAAAATTTTATTTCCTTCAACTTTTGTAGCTCATATGTACAGTTACTCCTGCGTCAAGCAGTACAGAGGAAACTCATAATACTTTGAAGTTTGCCAGCAGGGCAAAGAGAATTGAAATTAATGCCTCGCGCAATAAGGTTATTTCTTAGGCTTTTGGTCATGATGGCTCCTATCTATGGCATAACTTAAACCTCGGCTAAAACGTACATTGTTTCATATCTTGAAACAGATCATAGATGAGAAGTCACTGATTAAGAAATATCAGAAAGAAATATCGACCCTCAGAGACGAACTTGATCAGCTAAGAAGGGGTGTGCTTGTTGGTGTCAGTCACGAAGAGTTATTGAGCCTAAAGCAACAGGTTCTACCCTCCCTGACTTGTTATTTCATGAATGTTTGAGTTTATTCCTATTTGGTGAATAGATAGAACTATCAATTTATAAACAGCTACAAGAAGGTCAAGTGAAGATGCAATCAAGATTGGAGGAAGAAGAAGAAGCTAAAGCAGCTCTAATGAGTAGAATCCAAAAGCTTACGAAGCTCATACTCGTCTCTACCAAGAATTCTATTCCTGGATATTTAGGTGATACACCAGCTCATCAGCGCAGCATTTCTGCTGGTAAAGATGATGTAAGTTTGTTATTCAGATCTGATTATCACCTATATTCTTTTTTTATCTGTTGCTTGTTGGTACCTCACTGCCCAAGACGTTTGATACCATTTTGACTCATTCTGTTTTCTTTTTGCTCTTCAGAAGTTAGACTCTCTGCTCTTGGATAGTGATAATCTGGCATCTCCATCTTCAACTCTCTCTCTAGCATCAGATGCGCGACGGTCTTCCAGCAAGTTTAAGGATGAAAACTCTCCGGTTGGTTCTGGTGCAGAATTAACTCAAGTAAGTTCTGGGATTCTTAGCGTACATAGTTTTACATTGAATTTCGTTTATTCAAAGTTTGGTGTATTCTTGTTTTCAATCCAAATGGTTACAGGAAAGGGTATTCAATGATTCTGTGTCGCATGCATCCATTTAAGTGTTTAACCTTTCTTTTAACCCATGAGTATGGTTTTTTCACTGTCTTCTTATCAGAAAATGAAATTTGATAGTTGTGGCTATTGTAGGGCGTTATGAATCCAGATGAAATGGATCTCCTCGTTGAACAAGTTAAAATGCTTGCTGGTGAGATAGCTTTCAGCACAAGCACTCTTAAGCGTTTGGTGGATCAGTCCATAAATGATCCTGAAAACTCGAAAATCCAAGTAAAGATTCTTCTTATACCAGTATGACTGTGGTTTCCCTAATATCAAGTTTTAACCCTGAAAATCGGAAAATGCATCTCCAGACCATTCGCTGAACTTTATAAGCATTCCACTTTAAGCCATTCATTTACCTTTAAGCATAACTATGGAACTTATTATATTCTGGCATGCAGATCCAGAATCTAGAACGAGAGATTCAAGAAAAGCAAAGACAAATGAGATCCTTGGAACAGCGAATAACTGCGAGTGGTGAAGCTTCAATTGCTAATGCATCATCGATTGAGATGCAACAGGTAATTTAATCTATACATCTTATTACTATAATCCTTAACTCTGTTAAGGTCATTCAGTTGTGGACACAATGTGGATCAGCTAAAGGTATTACAATTATTTTGTTGTTTTCAGAAAGTTATGAGATTGATGACACAATGCAATGAGAAGAGCTTTGAGCTGGAGGTAAAATGTCTTCTTCTATAGCGAAAATGGAAGATTTCTCAAGTCAATATATATATTTAATTGTGTTCTACCTATGGATCAGATCATATCAGCAGATAATCGTATTCTCCAAGAACAACTACAGACAAAGGTCACTTCTAAGTCACAGACTCCTTTTTTCTTTTCATTCTTCATAAACAGCATTTTCTTTTGGCTATTATCTCAGTCATCCTTACTTCTATACACATGCTCTAACAACTTCAGTGTACCGAGAACAATGAATTGCACGAAAAGGTGCATCGTCTAGAGCAACGATTATCGAATCAGAAGTCCACACTGTCTTGTTCTGATGCTGTGACTGAAGAGTATGTAGACGAGCTGAAAAAGAAAGTACAGTCTCAGGTAATTTATCAAATTCTCAACCCTTTTTGTCAATTTTGAGATCACTCATCTCACAAGTATGCCTGATAAATATCTGCACCGATAGGGAAGAAATAGGGAAAAAACACACAAAATATTGTATATGAATGCCGGATCTCTGATTATATATACATGAACGTTGATGTTTTTATTCTTCAGGAGATTGAGAACAATAAGTTGAAGCTAGAGCATGTGCAGAATGTGGAGGAGAAGAGTGGATTACGAGTGCAAAATCAGAAATTAGCTGAAGAAGCTTCGTACGCAAAGGAATTGGCCTCGGCAGCTGCTATTGAGCTGAAGAATCTAGCTGATGAAGTTACAAAGCTCTCCCTTCAAAACGCAAAGCTAGAAAAAGAATTAGTAGCTGCAAGAGACTTGGCAGCGGCAGCTCAGAAGCGTAACAATAGCTCCATGAACAGCGTGGCGAACCGCAATGGAACAAGGCCAGGGAGAAAGGCAAGGATCTCAGACTCATGGAACCTCAACCAAGAAAATCTCACAATGGAATTGCAGGCAAGAAAACAGCGAGAAGCAGTACTCGAGGCTACATTAGCTGAGAAACAATACATAGAAGAAGAGTATAAGAAAAAAGCGGAAGAAGCAAAGAGAAGAGAAGAGGCCCTTGAAAACGATTTAGCCAACATGTGGGTACTTGTTGCCAAGTTGAAGAAAGCCAATAGTGGCGCCTTGTCAATACAAAAGAGTGACGAAGCAGAGTCTGTAAAGGAAGACGAAGCGACAGAGTTAGATAATAATAGTCAACAAAATGCAATCTTGAAAGAGAGGCAAGTCGTGGATGGACATGAAGAAGTAATAGTTGCCAAGACTCAAGAGACACGAAAGGAGGAACCCCTCGTTGCTCGTCTTAAGGTAAAACTTTTGCAAATCTGCGTTCTATTTTCTTTCAACATTCTTAGTTGTCTATAATCCTATTACATAGTCTAGCGGTAGGCAAATCATGATTCATCTCACATTTTTTTTTGTTCTGCATTTGATGCTTTATATACATAATAGGCAAGAATGCAAGAGATGAAAGAGAAAGAGATGAAATCGCAGGCGGCTGCAGCAGCCAATGCTGATGCAAACTCACATATATGTAAAGTCTGTTTTGAGTCGCCGACTGCCACAATTCTCCTCCCTTGCCGTCATTTCTGCCGTAAGTCTCACTCTCACTTTCCCTGAGGATCCTTCATTAAGTACCAAGTAAACTTAAAACGATGACAATATCTCTCTTTTTATGCAGTTTGTAAATCTTGTTCACTTGCCTGCTCTGAGTGCCCAATCTGCCGAACCAAGATCTCGGATCGCCTGTTCGCCTTCCCGTCTTGACCCGCGACAAGTCTAGTCACTCTCCTGCACAAAGTATAAGGTAATTCCAATAATTCCCACCATCACAAAATCTTTAAAATTCAAAATGGTTTAGTTCAAAAACATTAGGCAATCTATTATTGAAAGACGATTGTATGTGATTTTGCAGGTATCAAGAACTATACAGAAGTCTGTTTGTTTGCTAATATTTTCCAGAACGGCAGGCTAGAATTCTTTTATTACATTTTGGTTTTATTTTCTTGTATGTAATGTATTTGTTATATCTTTCTATTCAAAAATGTGGTAAAGAAAGAGGAAACATAACATGCTAACAGAAAAACAAAACAAAACAAAAAAAAGTAGAAAAAAGAAACATATCGAGTTAATCTGTTCATACTTCATATTGCTCCCTAATCAACAGTAAAGCTTTTTTTTTTGCTTATGAAAATAGTTCCATAGTTCAACAAACTTCAAATATTACTTGTATCTGCATTGGCCAAAGCTGTTTCATATATATCTATTGGGCTAAATCAAATATCGAGTACATATATTGTTATTTTTACCATAACGTACGGGCCCAAATCAAGCCTAATGTCCATCATCCCAACTTAGTATTTGTATATTTCACAAAATAATACCAGTTTGGACCGAAGAGTAATTGTTACGGCTCAGTAATGGATCTACTGAGCCCAAATGATACGACCATAGATTTTTTTGTTTTTTTGGTTTTTGGCCAACGAGGATTTGGTTACCGAGAGTGAGTTTGAACGGTCGTCAGAAATTCGGAGCTTTGTAGCTTCTCTGTGCCTTCACTATAATGGCGGCAATATCCTCTGTTCAATGCTTATTCTCTTGCAATTCTCATCATCATCAACGCGACCAGGTGAATCTCTAATCTCTCTGTTCTTATTTCTTCAGTATTAGCGAGAACTATCTTGTTGTATGACTTTTTATTTTTTTCAAGTAGAGTGGGTCGCTTTGGAGATTGGGTTCTAGGGTTTTAGTATCTTCGAGTCTATGGAAGCTTTCTCTGTTCTCTGGATTCAATTTGAAGCGAAGGTGATTATGTTCTGGTTAATTTTGATTGAAAACAAAAATTCAGTAGAGATTTGGCCCTTGAAGCTATGATTATGTGTAATGCAGTTAGATATGAGATAATTGATTGCAATCTTTTGGGTCTAATAAAACAGGAGAACTTTGATCTGTGCAGTCAAGGGAGATCCAGAAGATGCGTTTAAGAAGACTGTCGAAATCGATAGGATGATTGATGCTCTTAGAGATGCAAACCCTAGACAAGTAAGTAAACATATCGAATGCATCGCAAAATGTTGTGTGTTTGTTATTATTTCTTGAGTAATTGAGTTTTGGTTTGTTGTTGTTGTTGCTGTTTCCATTGAACAGGTTGAGAAGATTGTTGTTGAAAATATCCTTGCTTTTGATGAGGTATTTTGGATAAGACTCGCCGCTAGGTCAGATACTTGCAAATCAGAAGATGATAAGGCATGAGTTTCTATTGTTTATGTCAATGATAGAGAAGACTTTTTGAGCTCTTTTGTTTCCACTAATAATGCTTTGTGGACGGTTTGTTTCTTGCAGAAGGACTATGAGGAGTTAGCTACAACCGTAATGACTATAGTTGACTGCGTTGTGAATAAGACTCGGGTTTATATTTCTTCTCTTCTTTTGTGGTTCCATTGTCTCTTCTTCCTTTTCAGTGTTTCCTTTACAAGTTGACCGAGAATTCATTGTATCCGTGTAGGAAAAGATAGAAACGTCTACAGATATTCTGAAAGGGATTTTAAGACCGGCTATAGATGGAGTAGAAGAGATTTCATGGCCTCCAAGAGATCCTGAAGCCATCAATCTAATGGAAAAGGTTTATACTAGTTGTTGTTCTTCACTTTCCTTTAAGCAAGACATCATCACTTTTGTTTTGTATACAACCTTCTGCCTCAGATATCCACAAGGGCTATCTAGTTTTGGATGTCTTTATGTGATATAGTCATTGTTACTGATATCAGTATATTAACAGGAAATAATACAACGGGAAAAAGAAGGGCAATTAGATGAAGGATTTCTTTCAGAAGTTAGTGCTCAGCTCCGGCAGGTAAGTGAAATAATTTGCTTTGTTTCACTTACAAGTTCGTTGCAAATATCGGTCATAGACGATTGACTTCTATGTAGCACAGAATTCTGGGTTCAAACCCGGTGGATTTTCTGAAGGAAAAAAATGGTCTTTCCTTTACAGTGATTAGATGTATTCTTTTGAATGTTTGAGGCTGAAGATTGTTTTCAGGCAAAAGAAGATAAAGACAAACCAGGGTTATTGGCTATGCTGCAGAAAGTTCTTCAACTCTATTCTGCTACGATCCTCTCCAAGCGTAGCTACGCAAAGAAAGGTGATTTGCTCAATTATGAAAACTTTGCCAAGTCACTCTAGACCATTTTCTACAAAACACAATCTCATCGTGTTTGCATCTCTAAACTCAGAAAAACTTATCAATTAGAGCTTCTGGTTGTTGTCACAGGGAACGAAGTTGTTAAAGCCGAGCATTTTCTCGAAACTCTGATTAAAGGTCTCTTCTGCAACCTCTTTTCCATGTACTATAGACCCCAGACTTCACATTGGTTTATTATGTGTGTGTTTCAGCTCCTGAGGAACAATGGAACAAGCTTTTCGTAGACGGGTTAACAATCGGGAAAGGAGATATCACACCTGATGAGCTATCTGCTGTTATCAAGAAACGAATCGAGCGCACACTGATTCGAACTGTAAGTAACGTTACATAACAAAAACTCTCTAAACAAAGCCACATAACAAAGAAACACCTTGAAACATTATTTTCTTCCCCTCCTCTTGTCTGCATTTTCTTTTATAAGTGGATGGGAGGCTAACCGGGTTTTGATTTGGGTTTAAATCAGACGGTTACCAATACGGTTTTCCAAAATTCATCAGTCTGACCACATTTATTTTGATCATACCAGGAAGGTGGTTCATACCAGCAACGAATCTTGACCGAGTATCTCAAAGGAATCGAGTCCAGGGCTAATGAAATTATGAAATTACTTCAGGGTTAATTCTGTAAATCATGGATTTAATTTATATATTTCCAATCTTATATGTTATATCAATTCATAACGCCAATGAAAATTTGTTACTATAGTTTTTCTCTCATAAATTAATTTTATTGTGCATTTGAAGTGTTAACTGATTTAATAAATTTGAAGCTCTCTAGTCAAATTTTACAGATTTTAATTATCTTGGAATATAAAAAAAAAAAAGTAAAGTTAATGCTTCCATATAAAAAAAAAAAAAAAAATTCATGCCAATTAAATTAGCGAGACGCAAATTGGAGACAGAGATAACTGAGCGGAGGGATTCAGATCTATACGACGAAACTGAATCTCACCGTCTTCTTCTTCTTCTTCTCGACGATCGCTTTCTCAATCTTGTAGCCTTCTTTACTCTCGCATCCACGCTTCTCTGGTAATGCTACGGATCGTCACCGTGAAGCTGAGCTTGATCGCTTCCCCTTGTGAACTGATCTGATCTGAGGTGAATCTCTATTTCTTCTCCTTCTTCATTGTTCGTATCTCGATTTCTCGGATCTTACTCCTTCCTATCGTTAGATCTGTTTTCAATTTCACGTTGATTACGTTTTTTTCTTCCTTTTGCGGTTTTTTCGATTTCTATGAACTGATCTTTCTCCATGATTTCATTCTCTGTGATCTGGTTTTTGTAGAGTTGTTTCTGTTTCGTAATCTGTGAATATGCTGACCAAGTTCGAGACCAAGAGTAACCGAGTTAAGGGTCTGAGTTTCCACCCTAAACGACCATGGATTCTCGCCAGTTTGCACAGTGGTGTGATCCAGCTCTGGGATTATCGTATGGGTACTTTGATCGATAGATTTGATGAGCACGAAGGACCTGTTCGTGGTGTTCATTTCCACAGTTCTCAGCCTTTATTCGTCTCTGGAGGTACGCTTTCTTTTCAACGCTAGGTATTAAATTTTCATCATCTATAAATTCTGATCTGCCTAAGTATTAACCCTTAGCGAGTTAGCGTCCTCGGTTTGTAGATCTAGCTTGGTGTCTTTGCAGAGGATAGTTTGGATGATTTGTCCCAACCTCTGTTTAATGGATGACTTAAGCTCTTATAGTCCCAGCTGGAGTTTTGATTTGTGTTTCAGATACTTATATAACATATTGGATCATTGGACCTAGTCCATTGAAGTCAGATTTTATGTTACATGTGCATAGTGTTTCTTTGGGCATAAGCAAGTACTCAGAAACTGTAAATGCAAATGGCTTGGATTGTTCTTCATTATAGTTCTCCTACTGCTCTTCCAGAACATTACTCATTTGTAATTAATGGCATTGATCACATTGGATGTTGCAGGGGATGATTACAAGATTAAAGTTTGGAACTACAAACTTCACAGGTGTCTTTTCACTCTTCTCGGGCACCTTGATTATATCCGCACTGTCCAATTTCACCACGAAAACCCATGGATTGTGAGTGCTAGTGACGATCAGACTATCCGCATATGGAACTGGCAATCAAGAACTTGTATTTCCGTGTTGACTGGTCACAATCATTATGTTATGTGTGCTTCTTTCCATCCAAAGGAAGACCTTGTTGTGTCAGCATCACTGGATCAGACTGTCCGTGTTTGGGACATTGGTGCTCTTAAGAAGAAGTCAGCATCTCCTGCCGATGACCTCATGCGATTTAGTCAGATGAATTCTGATCTTTTTGGTGGGGTTGACGCTATTGTTAAGTACGTCCTTGAAGGTCATGATAGAGGAGTAAACTGGGCTTCTTTTCATCCCACCCTTCCTCTCATTGTCTCTGGTGCCGATGACCGCCAAGTAAAGCTGTGGCGTATGAATGGTATTACTTATGGATATCCATCTTCTTTTTTCACATAAAGTTAATTTTATGAATCATTGAGGTACTGATGCGTTTCAATTTTATTGCAGAAACTAAAGCTTGGGAGGTGGATACATTGCGAGGTCACATGAATAATGTTTCATCCGTTATGTTCCATGCAAAACAAGACATAATTGTATCAAACTCTGAGGATAAAAGCATCCGTGTCTGGGATGCTACCAAGCGAACTGGAATCCAAACTTTTCGCCGTGAACATGATCGATTCTGGATTCTTGCAGTTCACCCTGAGATTAATTTACTGGCAGCAGGACATGATAATGGTATGATTGTCTTCAAACTTGAGAGAGAACGTCCTGCATTTGCTTTGAGTGGTGATTCATTATTCTATGCCAAGGATAGATTTTTGCGGTACTATGAATATTCAACTCAAAAAGATTCCCAAGTTATTCCTATACGGCGTCCTGGTACCCCAAGCTTGAATCAAAGTCCTAGGACTTTATCATACAGTCCGACAGAAAATGCAGTCCTAATCTGCTCAGATCTGGATGGTGGTTCTTACGAGTTGTACATCATACCGAAAGATAGCGTTGGCAGGAGTGACGTTGTGCAAGATGCAAAGAGGGGGACAGGGGGTTCTGCGGTGTTCATTGCTCGAAATCGGTTTGCTGTTCTTGAGAAAAGCACCAGCCAGGTGCTAGTGAAGAATCTAAAGAATGAGGTGGTTAAAAAGAGTTCTCTGCCTATTCCCACAGATGCTATCTTTTATGCTGGGACTGGAAATTTGCTTTGTAGGTCTGAAGATAAAGTGGTTATATTTGACCTTCAACAAAGGCTTGTTCTTGGTGAGCTTCAGACACCGTTTGTTAGGTACGTTGTTTGGTCTAACGATATGGAGAGTGTTGCTTTGCTCAGCAAACATACTATCATTATTGCGAGCAAAAAACTTGTCCTCCAGTGCACGCTTCATGAGACAATACGTGTGAAAAGTGGAGCCTGGGACGACAATGGTGTCTTCATTTACACAACTCTGAACCACATCAAGTACTGTCTTCCTAATGGAGATAGTGGAATCATCAGAACCCTGGATGTCCCAATCTACATCACCAAGGTGTCTGGAAATACAATCTTTTGCTTGGACCGGGATGGGAAAAACAGGGCTATCACCATTAATGCAACCGAATACATTTTCAAGCTTGCACTGCTGAGAAAGAGATATGATCATGTCATGAGCATGATAAAGAACTCCCAGCTATGTGGACAGGCTATGATCGCTTATCTTCAGCAGAAAGGTTTTCCTGAAGTTGCCCTCCACTTTGTTGAAGACGAGAGGATCCGATTCAACTTGGCTCTTGAAAGTGGCAACATCAGTGTAGCTGTTGCATCCGCTACAGAGATTAATGAGAAAGACCACTGGTATAGACTCGGAGTGGAGGCTCTTCGTCAAGGAAATTCTAGAATTGTTGAGTTTGCGTACCAGCAGACAAAGAACTTTGAGAGGTTATCTTTTCTATATCTCATTACTGGAAATTTAGACAAGCTGTCGAAGTTGATGAAAATTGCAGAGGTGAAGAACAATGTAATGGGTCAGTTTCACAATGCTCTCTACCTAGGAGATGTTAAAGAGCGTGTTAAGATACTAGAGAATGCTGGTCATTTGCCTCTAGCTTATATCACAGCTTCGGTTCATGGTTTAAGTGACGTCGCTGAGCGACTGGCCATTGAGTTAGGAGACAATGTGCCCTCATTGCCTGAAGGGAAAACTCCATCGCTTCTAATGCCACCGCCTCCCATCATGTGTGGTGGCGATTGGCCTCTTCTGAGAGTGATGAAAGGAATATTTGAAGGAGGGCTTGAGAGTGCAAACCGAGGAGGGGCTGTTGATGAAGAAGAAGAAGATGTTGAAGGCGACTGGGGTGAGGGACTTGATAAATTCGATGTTGATGGAATGGAGAACACAGACATTGAAGCCATATTGGATGGTGCAGAAGCAGCTGAAGATGAAGACGACGAGGAAGGTGGATGGGGGGGACTTGAAGACTTGGAGCTTCCACCAGAGCTTGATACTCCTAAAGCCTCTGCTAACGCACGTTCATCTATTTTTGTGACACCTACTCAAGGTATGCCCGTAAGTCAGATTTGGAGCCAGAAATCTTCCCTTGCTGCTGAGCAGGCTGCAGCAGGAAGCTTCGACACTGCAATGCGTTTGCTCCACAGACAGCTTGGCATTAAGAACTTTGCACCTTTAAAATCTATGTTTCTTGATCTGTTCAGTGGGAGCCATAGCTATCTGCGTGCCTTTTCTTCATCTCCTGTGGTTCCTCTTGCCATTGAGCGTGGATGGAGTGAGTCTTCCAGTCCTAACGTCCGTGGCCCGCCAGCTCTTGTTTTCGATTTCTCTCAGCTAGAAGCGAAGCTCAAATCCGGCTACAAAGCCACAACAGCTGGGAAATTATCTGAGGCTCTCCGTGTCTTCCTCTCTATTCTCCAAACCATCCCATTGGTGGTTGTTGAGTCAAGAAGAGAAGTCGATGATGTTAAGGAACTGGTCATCATTGTTAAAGAATATGTCCTCGGTCTTCAAATGGAGCTCAAGAGGAGAGAGTTGAAAGATGATCCGGTGAGGCAGCAAGAGCTCGCTGCGTACTTCACTCACTGTAAACTCCAAACACCTCACCTGCGGCTTGCGTACTTTAGTGCAATGACCGTCTGCTACAAGGCAAAGAACATGGCTACTGCTGCCCACTTTGCCAGAAGTTTGTTGGATACAAACCCAACTATTGAGAGCCAGGCCAGGACGGCTAGACAAGTTATGCAAGCTGCTGACCGCAACATGACAGATGCAACCACGCTCAACTACGACTTTAGAAACCCGTTTGTGATATGCGGGTCCACTTATGTGCCAATCTACAAAGGACAGAAAGATGTGGCATGTCCTTACTGCACTGCCCGGTTTGTACCAAGCCAGGAAGGTAACATCTGTTCGGTCTGTGATCTTGCAGTCATTGGCGCAGACGCATCTGGTTTGCTATGCTCTGCGTCTCAAGTCCGGTGAACAAGTCAGATTGATTATGTGCTTCAGTCGTGAGGTAAGTACGAGATGCTCTTTTTATGGAAGAAGAGTGTTGAGCTTTTGGTGTTTGTGAATTTTCCGCTGCAACTTCTATTACTCTTTTAAGTCTTAAAGTTGTTTCTTATCTTAGCAACAACGCATGAGAACTTTATCTTCTTGCTTTATATTTCTTTTTGTTTGATTTTTGTTTTTACAGTCTCAGGACATTTCATTTAGGCTTATCGGATTTTAAACTCGATCATTATGTTGAGAAATATAGACGTAATATTTTATAATTTTTCCATTTTCTTTTGGTAAATTTTCAGTTGATGCGTAACTACTTTTTTCAAAATACTTTTAAAATTATGGTTAGTTAGATGAATCGTTAAAGGCTGTGTGGTAGATAAGCTCACCATTCCATCTGAGTGGGTAACGGACCAACTCTCAAAATGACTCGATCACAACTGCCTCTTTACTCTTTTTCTGTTTCTCAATTTGTCCGGCCGCATCGCATGATATCTCTTCGATTTGAGTGTGAGAGAATTTAAGGAGGACTCTCCACATTTGTCTTCAAAAACTATCATGATCATGTATTTGCTTCATGGATCTTCAAAGCAACTACATGAACGCTTCCTAGCTAAACATGACCGCGATAGTCATGCCTCCAGCACACGGATGATGGAGTTTTGTCCACTGGTCAAACTACTTTCCATAAGCTTACCAAATTCCGGATAAACTGAGTTCTATGATGAACACCATCCATATCGATTTAACCGTTTGACGAATCTCAAAAATTCTCGTCCAAAACACTAAACAATATACCAAAACCTTTTAAAAATTAATGATATAGATAGATGATGATATATGCAATTTTAAATCTCATGTTTAGATGTGGACATTTCGGTTCGGTTCATTTTGGTTTTTGTTTGAATTCTAACAATGGTTTGAGTTTATTCGATTAGCTGGTTTGGTTCGGATCAATTAAAATCTCTGTAGTGTTGTTTCTTTTTTTTTGGTAAATAATATCCCTGTAGTGTTTCAATTTTCACAAAAGGAAGATGTTTATTTTTCAAAACTATTTTTAGTCAAAAAATCAAATGATAATTATTCCTTAGATATGAAGAAAATAATTAGAAAATGATGGCATCATTAGATTTAGACCAATAATAAGAGTCCGTTATTTAGTGTTCATCTCTGTATATAAGTTGTTAGTCCCAATTTGCCATGAGAACTCGACAATACATATATATCAGAGCAATTCACTCAAATCTTTACTAGGATTCAAATTTAACCCATCTTCTTCTTCATCTGTAGAGTTGTTCTGTTTCGTTATCGGAGATTATGTTGACCAAGTTCAAGACCAGGAGTAACAGAGTTAAAGGTCTGAGCTTTCACTCTAAAAGACCATGGATTCTTGCCAGTTTGCACAGTGGTGTGATCCAGCTCTGGGATTACAGTGTGGGTACCTTGATCGATAAGTTTGACGAGCACGAAGGACCTGTTCGTGGTGTTCATTTTCACACTTCACAGCCTCTATTCGTCTCCGGAGGTACATGCTTTCTTCTGTTCCTCTATAATTTAACATAAAGTTTCGTCCTTTATCAATTTCTCATCCATGTTAAAAACTTTTGGGCATTCTTGGTTTGTTGGTTGATATTGTTATAATTCTTCTTCATTACAATGAATGATCTTAATGCTGGTCTATTATCTTAATCTTGCAGGGGATGATTACAAGATAAAAGTTTGGAACTACAAAACACACTGGTGTCTTTTCACTCTTCTTGGTCATCTTGATTATGTCCGCACGGTTCAGTTCCATCACGAGTACCCATGGATTCTGAGTGCCAGTGACGACCAAACTATCCGTATATGGAACTGGCAATCACGGACTTGTGTCTCTGTCTTGGCTGGTCACAATCATTATGTTATGTGTGCTTCTTTCCACCCAAAAGATGACCTTGTTGTATCAGCTTCCTTAGATCAGACTGTTCGTGTTTGGGAAATTGGTGCTCTTAAGAAGAAGACAGTATCTCCTTCTGATGATATCATGAGGTTAGCTGAGATAAATAGTGATCTTTTTTATAATGTTGATGTCACAGTGAAATACGTCCTTGAAGGTCACGAAAGAGGTGTAAATTGGGCTGCTTTTCATCCCAACCTGCCTCTTATTGTCTCCGGTGCAGATTACGGCGAAGTAATGCTGTGGCGTATGAATGGTAAATTATTTTATGTTATCAATCGTCAATGATATACTTGTTTGAAAACTTTGTGTATGCCTTAAGATGTATCTCCTGATAGCGGAATTGAGATAGTAATGTGTTGTTTTCAATTATATTGTAGAAACTAAAGCTTGGGAGGTGGATACATTTCTAGGTCATATGAATCACGTATCATCCGTTATGTTCCATGCAAAACAGGACATTATTGTATCAATCTCTGAGGATAAAAGCATCCGTGTCTGGGGTGCTACCAAGCGAGCTAAAATCCAAACTTTTCGCCGTGAACATGATCGATTCTGGAGTCTTGCAGTTCACCCTGAGATTAATTTACTGGCAGTAGGACATGACAATGGTATGTTTGTCTTCAAACTTGAGAGAGAACGTCCTGCATTTGCTTTGAGTGGTGATTCATTATTCTATGCCAAGGATAGATATTTGCGGTACTATGAATATTCAACTCAGAAAGATTCCCAAGTTTTTCCTATAATGTGTCCTGGTATCCAAAGCTTGAATCAAAGTCCGAGGAGTTTATCTTACAGTCCGACAGAAAATGCAGTTCTGATCTGCTCAGATCTGGATGGTGGTACTTACGAGTTGTACATCATACCAAAAGACAGAAGCGACGTTGTGCAAGATGAAATGCGGGGGAAAGGTTGTTCTGCGGTGTTCATTGCTCGAAATCGGTTTGCTGTTCTGGAGAAAAGCACCAGCCAGGTGCTAGTGAAGAATCTAAAGAATGAGGTGGTTGAAAAGAGTTCTCTGCCTATTCCCGCAGATGCTATCTTTTATGCTGGGGCTGGAAATTTGCTTTGTAGGTCTGAGGATAAAGTGGTTATATTTGACCTTCAACAAAGGCTTGTTCTTGGTGAGCTTCAGATACCGTTTGTTATAAGGTACGTTGTTTGGTCTAACGATATGGAGAGTGTTGCTTTGCTCAGCAAAGATACTATCATTATTGCGAGCAAAAAACTTGCTTTCCAGTGCGTGCTTCATGAGAGAATACGTGTGAAAAGTGGAGCATGGGACGACAATGGTGTCTTTATTTACACAACTCTGAACCACATCAAGTACTGTCTTCCTAATGGAGAGAGCGGAATCATCCAAACCCTGGATGTCCCAATCTACATCACCAAGGTGTCTGGAAATACAATCTTTTGCTTGGACCGGGATGGAAAAAACAGGGCTATCACCATTAATGCAACCGAATACATTTTCAAGCTTGCACTGCTGAGTAAGAGATATGATCATGTCATGAACATGATAAAGAACTCCCAGCTATGTGGACAGGCTATGTTCGCTTATCTTCAGCATAAAGGTTTTCCTGAAGTTGCCCTCCACTTTGTTGAAGACGAGAGGATCCGATTCAACTTGGCTCTTGAAAGTGGCAACATCAGTGTAGCTGTTGCATCCGCTACAGAGATTAATGAGAAAGACCACTGGTATAGACTCGGAGTGGAGGCTCTTCGTCAAGGAAATTTTAGAATTGTTGAGTTTGCGTACCAGCAGACAAAGAACTTTGAGAGGTTATCTTTTCTATATCTCATTACTGGAAATTTAGACAAGCTGTCAAAGTTGATGAAAATTGTAGAGGTGAAGAACAATGTAATGGGTCAGTTTCACAATGCTCTCTACCTAGGAGATGTTAAAGCGCGTGTTAAGATACTAGAGAATGCTGGTCATTTGCCTCTAGCTTATATCACAGCTTCGGTTCATGGTTTAAGTGACGTCGCTGAGCGACTGGCCATTGAGTTAGGAGACAACGTTCCCTCATTGCCTGAAGGGAAAACTCCATCGCTTCTAATGCCACCGTCTCCCATCATGTGTGGTGGTGATTGGCCTCTTCTGAGAGTGATGAAAGGAATATTTGAAGGAGGTCTTGAGAGTGCAAACAGAGGAGGGGCTGTTGATGAAGAAGAAGAAGATGTTGAAGGCGACTGGGGTGAGGGACTTGATAAATTCGATGTTGATGGAATGGAGAACACAGACATTGAAGCCATATTGGATGGTGCAGAAGCAGCTGAAGATGAAGACGACGAGGAAGGTGGATGGGGGGGACTTGAAGACTTGGAGCTTCCACCAGAGCTTGATACTCCTAAAGCCTCTGCTAACGCACGTTCATCTATTTTTGTGACACCTACTCAAGGTATGCCCGTAAGTCAGATTTGGAGCCAGAAATCTTCCCTCGCTGCTGAGCAGGCTGCAGCAGGAAGCTTCGACACTGCAATGCGTTTGCTCCACAGACAGCTTGGCATTAAGAACTTTGCGCCTTTAAAATCGATGTTTCTTGATCTGTTCAGTGGGAGCCATAGCTATCTGCGTGCCTTTTCTTCATCTCCTGTGGTTCCTCTTGCCATTGAGCGTGGATGGAGTGAGTCTTCCAGTCCTAACGTCCGTGGCCCGCCAGCTCTTGTTTTCGATTTCTCTCAGCTAGAAGCGAAGCTCAAATCCGGCTACAAAGCCACAACAGCTGGGAAATTATCTGAGGCTCTCCGTGTCTTCCTCTCTATTCTCCAAACCATCCCATTGGTGGTTGTTGAGTCAAGAAGAGAAGTCGATGATGTTAAGGAACTGGTCATCATTGTTAAAGAATATGTCCTCGGTCTTCAAATGGAGCTCAAGAGGAGAGAGTTGAAAGATGATCCGGTGAGGCAGCAAGAGCTCGCTGCGTACTTCACTCACTGTAAACTCCAAACACCTCACCTGCGGCTTGCGTACTTTAGTGCAATGACCGTCTGCTACAAGGCAAAGAACATGGCTACTGCTGCCCACTTTGCCAGAAGTTTGTTGGATACAAACCCAACTATTGAGAGCCAGGCCAGGACGGCTAGACAAGTTATGCAAGCTGCTGACCGCAACATGACAGATGCAACCACGCTCAACTACGACTTTAGAAACCCGTTTGTGATATGCGGGTCCACTTATGTGCCAATCTACAAAGGACAGAAAGATGTGGCATGTCCTTACTGCACTGCCCGGTTTGTACCAAGCCAGGAAGGTAACATCTGTTCGGTCTGTGATCTTGCAGTCATTGGCGCAGACGCATCTGGTTTGCTATGCTCTGCGTCTCAAGTCCGGTGAACAAGTCAGATTGATTATGTGCTTCAGTCGTGAGGTAAGTACGAGATGCTCTTTTTATGGAAGAAGAGTGTTGAGCTTTTGGTGTTTGTGAATTTTCCGCTGCAACTTCTATTACTCTTTTAAGTCTTAAAGTTGTTTCTTATCTTAGCAACAACGCATGAGAACTTTATCTTCTTGCTTTATATTTCTTTTTGTTTGATTTTTGTTTTTACAGTCTCAGGACATTTCATTTAGGCTTATCGGATTTTAAACTCGATCATTATGTTGAGAAATATAGACGTAATATTTTATAATTTTTCCATTTTCTTTTGGTAAATTTTCAGTTGATGCGTAACTACTTTTTTCAAAATACTTTTAAAATTATGGTTAGTTAGATGAATCGTTAAAGGCTGTGTGGTAGATAAGCTCACCATTCCATCTGAGTGGGTAACGGACCAACTCTCAAAATGACTCGATCACAACTGCCTCTTTACTCTTTTTCTGTTTCTCAATTTGTCCGGCCGCATCGCATGATATCTCTTCGATTTGAGTGTGAGAGAATTTAAGGAGGACTCTCCACATTTGTCTTCAAAAACTATCATGATCATGTATTTGCTTCATGGATCTTCAAAGCAACTACATGAACGCTTCCTAGCTAAACATGACCGCGATAGTCATGCCTCCAGCACACGGATGATGGAGTTTTGTCCACTGGTCAAACTACTTTCCATAAGCTTACCAAATTCCGGATAAACTGAGTTCTATGATGAACACCATCCATATCGATTTAACCGTTTGACGAATCTCAAAAATTCTCGTCCAAAACACTAAACAATATACCAAAACCTTTTAAAAATTAATGATATAGATAGATGATGATATATGCAATTTTAAATCTCATGTTTAGATGTGGACATTTCGGTTCGGTTCATTTTGGTTTTTGTTTGAATTCTAACAATGGTTTGAGTTTATTCGATTAGCTGGTTTGGTTCGGATCAATTAAAATCTCTGTAGTGTTGTTTCTTTTTTTTTGGTAAATAATATCCCTGTAGTGTTTCAATTTTCACAAAAGGAAGATGTTTATTTTTCAAAACTATTTTTAGTCAAAAAATCAAATGATAATTATTCCTTAGATATGAAGAAAATAATTAGAAAATGATGGCATCATTAGATTTAGACCAATAATAAGAGTCCGTTATTTAGTGTTCATCTCTGTATATAAGTTGTTAGTCCCAATTTGCCATGAGAACTCGACAATACATATATATCAGAGCAATTCACTCAAATCTTTACTAGGATTCAAATTTAACCCATCTTCTTCTTCATCTGTAGAGTTGTTCTGTTTCGTTATCGGAGATTATGTTGACCAAGTTCAAGACCAGGAGTAACAGAGTTAAAGGTCTGAGCTTTCACTCTAAAAGACCATGGATTCTTGCCAGTTTGCACAGTGGTGTGATCCAGCTCTGGGATTACAGTGTGGGTACCTTGATCGATAAGTTTGACGAGCACGAAGGACCTGTTCGTGGTGTTCATTTTCACACTTCACAGCCTCTATTCGTCTCCGGAGGTACATGCTTTCTTCTGTTCCTCTATAATTTAACATAAAGTTTCGTCCTTTATCAATTTCTCATCCATGTTAAAAACTTTTGGGCATTCTTGGTTTGTTGGTTGATATTGTTATAATTCTTCTTCATTACAATGAATGATCTTAATGCTGGTCTATTATCTTAATCTTGCAGGGGATGATTACAAGATAAAAGTTTGGAACTACAAAACACACTGGTGTCTTTTCACTCTTCTTGGTCATCTTGATTATGTCCGCACGGTTCAGTTCCATCACGAGTACCCATGGATTCTGAGTGCCAGTGACGACCAAACTATCCGTATATGGAACTGGCAATCACGGACTTGTGTCTCTGTCTTGGCTGGTCACAATCATTATGTTATGTGTGCTTCTTTCCACCCAAAAGATGACCTTGTTGTATCAGCTTCCTTAGATCAGACTGTTCGTGTTTGGGAAATTGGTGCTCTTAAGAAGAAGACAGTATCTCCTTCTGATGATATCATGAGGTTAGCTGAGATAAATAGTGATCTTTTTTATAATGTTGATGTCACAGTGAAATACGTCCTTGAAGGTCACGAAAGAGGTGTAAATTGGGCTGCTTTTCATCCCAACCTGCCTCTTATTGTCTCCGGTGCAGATTACGGCGAAGTAATGCTGTGGCGTATGAATGGTAAATTATTTTATGTTATCAATCGTCAATGATATACTTGTTTGAAAACTTTGTGTATGCCTTAAGATGTATCTCCTGATAGCGGAATTGAGATAGTAATGTGTTGTTTTCAATTATATTGTAGAAACTAAAGCTTGGGAGGTGGATACATTTCTAGGTCATATGAATCACGTATCATCCGTTATGTTCCATGCAAAACAGGACATTATTGTATCAATCTCTGAGGATAAAAGCATCCGTGTCTGGGGTGCTACCAAGCGAGCTAAAATCCAAACTTTTCGCCGTGAACATGATCGATTCTGGAGTCTTGCAGTTCACCCTGAGATTAATTTACTGGCAGTAGGACATGACAATGGTATGTTTGTCTTCAAACTTGAGAGAGAACGTCCTGCATTTGCTTTGAGTGGTGATTCATTATTCTATGCCAAGGATAGATATTTGCGGTACTATGAATATTCAACTCAGAAAGATTCCCAAGTTTTTCCTATAATGTGTCCTGGTATCCAAAGCTTGAATCAAAGTCCGAGGAGTTTATCTTACAGTCCGACAGAAAATGCAGTTCTGATCTGCTCAGATCTGGATGGTGGTACTTACGAGTTGTACATCATACCAAAAGACAGAAGCGACGTTGTGCAAGATGAAATGCGGGGGAAAGGTTGTTCTGCGGTGTTCATTGCTCGAAATCGGTTTGCTGTTCTGGAGAAAAGCACCAGCCAGGTGCTAGTGAAGAATCTAAAGAATGAGGTGGTTGAAAAGAGTTCTCTGCCTATTCCCGCAGATGCTATCTTTTATGCTGGGGCTGGAAATTTGCTTTGTAGGTCTGAGGATAAAGTGGTTATATTTGACCTTCAACAAAGGCTTGTTCTTGGTGAGCTTCAGATACCGTTTGTTATAAGGTACGTTGTTTGGTCTAACGATATGGAGAGTGTTGCTTTGCTCAGCAAAGATACTATCATTATTGCGAGCAAAAAACTTGCTTTCCAGTGCGTGCTTCATGAGAGAATACGTGTGAAAAGTGGAGCATGGGACGACAATGGTGTCTTTATTTACACAACTCTGAACCACATCAAGTACTGTCTTCCTAATGGAGAGAGCGGAATCATCCAAACCCTGGATGTCCCAATCTACATCACCAAGGTGTCTGGAAATACAATCTTTTGCTTGGACCGGGATGGAAAAAACAGGGCTATCACCATTAATGCAACCGAATACATTTTCAAGCTTGCACTGCTGAGTAAGAGATATGATCATGTCATGAACATGATAAAGAACTCCCAGCTATGTGGACAGGCTATGTTCGCTTATCTTCAGCATAAAGGTTTTCCTGAAGTTGCCCTCCACTTTGTTGAAGACGAGAGGATCCGATTCAACTTGGCTCTTGAAAGTGGCAACATCAGTGTAGCTGTTGCATCCGCTACAGAGATTAATGAGAAAGACCACTGGTATAGACTCGGAGTGGAGGCTCTTCGTCAAGGAAATTTTAGAATTGTTGAGTTTGCGTACCAGCAGACAAAGAACTTTGAGAGGTTATCTTTTCTATATCTCATTACTGGAAATTTAGACAAGCTGTCAAAGTTGATGAAAATTGTAGAGGTGAAGAACAATGTAATGGGTCAGTTTCACAATGCTCTCTACCTAGGAGATGTTAAAGCGCGTGTTAAGATACTAGAGAATGCTGGTCATTTGCCTCTAGCTTATATCACAGCTTCGGTTCATGGTTTAAGTGACGTCGCTGAGCGACTGGCCATTGAGTTAGGAGACAACGTTCCCTCATTGCCTGAAGGGAAAACTCCATCGCTTCTAATGCCACCGTCTCCCATCATGTGTGGTGGTGATTGGCCTCTTCTGAGAGTGATGAAAGGAATATTTGAAGGAGGTCTTGAGAGTGCAAACAGAGGAGGGGCTGTTGATGAAGAAGAAGAAGATGTTGAAGGCGACTGGGGTGAGGGACTTGATAAATTCGATGTTGATGGAATGGAGAACACAGACATTGAAGCCATATTGGATGGTGCAGAAGCAGCTGAAGATGAAGACGACGAGGAAGGTGGATGGGGGGGACTTGAAGACTTGGAGCTTCCACCAGAGCTTGATACTCCTAAAGCCTCTGCTAACGCACGTTCATCTATTTTTGTGACACCTACTCAAGGTATGCCCGTAAGTCAGATTTGGAGCCAGAAATCTTCCCTCGCTGCTGAGCAGGCTGCAGCAGGAAGCTTCGACACTGCAATGCGTTTGCTCCACAGACAGCTTGGCATTAAGAACTTTGCGCCTTTAAAATCGATGTTTCTTGATCTGTTCAGTGGGAGCCATAGCTATCTGCGTGCCTTTTCTTCATCTCCTGTGGTTCCTCTTGCCATTGAGCGTGGATGGAGTGAGTCTTCCAGTCCTAACGTCCGTGGCCCGCCAGCTCTTGTTTTCGATTTCTCTCAGCTAGAAGCGAAGCTCAAATCCGGCTACAAAGCCACAACAGCTGGGAAATTATCTGAGGCTCTCCGTGTCTTCCTCTCTATTCTCCAAACCATCCCATTGGTGGTTGTTGAGTCAAGAAGAGAAGTCGATGATGTTAAGGAACTGGTCATCATTGTTAAAGAATATGTCCTCGGTCTTCAAATGGAGCTCAAGAGGAGAGAGTTGAAAGATGATCCGGTGAGGCAGCAAGAGCTCGCTGCGTACTTCACTCACTGTAAACTCCAAACACCTCACCTGCGGCTTGCGTACTTTAGTGCAATGACCGTCTGCTACAAGGCAAAGAACATGGCTACTGCTGCCCACTTTGCCAGAAGTTTGTTGGATACAAACCCAACTATTGAGAGCCAGGCCAGGACGGCTAGACAAGTTATGCAAGCTGCTGACCGCAACATGACAGATGCAACCACGCTCAACTACGACTTTAGAAACCCGTTTGTGATATGCGGGTCCACTTATGTGCCAATCTACAAAGGACAGAAAGATGTGGCATGTCCTTACTGCACTGCCCGGTTTGTACCAAGCCAGGAAGGTAACATCTGTTCGGTCTGTGATCTTGCAGTCATTGGCGCAGACGCATCTGGTTTGCTATGCTCTGCGTCTCAAGTCCGGTGAAGAAATTCAGATTCATATCTTGGAGAGTTGTTGAGGTCCTCTGCATCAGTGGACGAGTTAAGTTAGAGACTCAAAATACAAAATAATTTCTTTTGCCAAAGTTATATAATTAATTATTTTTTTTCCTGATGTAGTAAGTTCTTACTTGTACGAAATTCTTGGTTTCTAGGTTTTTATTATATGATTTCTAGGTTTTGATGTCCATAGCAGTTAGAACGTACGACAACGCTTTCTCTGTGTTTCGTTACATAACATATAGCTATAATGTTTTGTCATCATCATGTTCTTGGCTTATTTTCTGTTTGTGATTTTTGGTTTTGTGTTCTAAGTTCGTATAGAGGCTGATGATATAGAGTGTGATGATGTAGCTTATATGGATGAATTGAGAACATGATTCTGCAAATATGATATTTTGTAGTAATCGAATTACAAAAATTTGACACAACAATCTTTGATTACACTATGCAATTTGCAAGGAATATGAATAAAATTACGGCCGACAATAGTACAAAGCATCGATCATTTATAATTCATATAGAAAAATATAATGCCATAAGATTAAGAGCCCCACTCATCATTATAAGAAATTGTGGGATAAATACATGAGTATAATATATTTATGTAACTCGATTAGAATTATTCCATTGTTGGTAATAGGTGGAGAAAAACCGTACAAACCTGCTGGAAATAAAAAAGAATAAGCAAACCCCATCGAACCCATTAAAAAATTAAATAATCGACAACTTTCCAATTATTCAGAGAAGAAAAAAAAAACTATAAAAAGGAATTATTCTCTTTCTCTTTTTGTACATAAAGAGGAAGCAACAAAGAGAGCCAAAATGGTCGACCTCTTGGAATAATTATCTTTACTTAATTATATATTCACACTGATATCATGCATATATATATATGTATATGATGAGAAGGCAGAGGTAACGATGATGATGATAATGGGACGAAGGTGTGAAGATTGTGGTAATCAAGCGAAGAAAGAGTGTTTGTATATGAGATGCAGAACTTGCTGCAAATCCAAAGCCTTTCATTGCCAAACTCACATCAAGAGCACTTGGGTTCCTGCCTATAGAAGACCTCATCACAAACACCAATCGCAATCGCAACCGCCCTCTACTAGTAACCCAAAACGTATGAGAGAACATCAACGACTTTCAAATTCTTCTCCTTCATCATCAGGTTCTTATCTCCTACTCTTACTCATGCTCATGCAATATATATATCTAATTAGATCTCTCACCACATATATAACATTTTTGTTTTAGTTTGTATTCTTGATTTTTTAAGTAGATTACCTAGTAAATATAAAGTAGTACCTAATATAATAGTCTCTTATGATCTTCGACAATATAGAGAAATGTCGTAGTCTTGTGTTTGTCACTCATTCTTTCAATGGCTTACTTAAGAAAAAATAATTGATGCAAATAAAACTATGAAACAATAGTTGATCATATAACAGAAGTATTGTATTGAAACATTCTTTCCTATTTTAGGTGTACAAATTCGCACTACTATGGGACATTTTCCGGCAGAGTTGAGTTCTCTGGCTGATTTCCGATGCGTAAAAGTGAGTTCCATCGACGATGGAAAGGAGCAATACGCTTATCAGACGACGGTGAACATCGGAGGACATGTTTTCAGAGGGATTCTTCACGATCAAGGACTGATAGATCATAATTATAATAAAAATATTAATAATCATCAAGAGTTACTTCCTCCTTCAACTTCTTCATGTCCCTTGATGATCACTAGTCCTTTTACCGATTTCATGTCCCGTGCCCAATTTTCTTCGGTCCTAAGAAGATAGACAATTTTTATGGATATACTTCAATTTCTTGTAATCTAGTGGAATGATTGCTACTTCAAGTTATGGCTCATCGTATATTGTTACTTTTCTTGCTCTCATATAGTACGTTAATTCATTAAAAAAAATTATATAGTTGCGAAATTGGGATTAAAGCCCTAGTTTATGTGGATTTGAAGTCAACATTTCGTTTATTCTCTTTGGAAATACTACTCCTCCCAAGGAAGATCGAGCTAGCAAGGGATACAATAGAATTAATTTCAAGTGCTAGCTAGCTAACCACTATTCTGTCACACCCGTGGTAATTCAATTACAATAATATAATACCTTAATTGTTTAGTTCATATTCCATATTGTTTTTTTTAATGAAACATAGATCTACAAAAAAAACAATCTAACACTATACAAAATACCAAAAAGAAAGAAAAAAAAAAGGAAGAAGAAAGAGTTAAACCTATAGAGCATAAAAATTATTTGTATCTCCTAGCTCGAACCGGTAAATCTAGCTAATCATGAAAAAAAAAAATCTAGGATATAGCTCCAAAAACATAGAAGAAGTACATAAATGATCAAATAAATTTAGTATTATGTACATATGAATATATGATGATGCTAAATTTAGAGCATCTTCCATCTTCCAAAGTCGGAACTAAATGATTTGTGTCCATAATATTATAGACAAATGAGTATGATAACAGGTGGCCGTTGAGAGGAAATAACTTTTGTCTTTAATTACCTACTAGCCTACTTTATTTACTCTTTGTCCTAATTATTTGTGCATAGATACTTAGAGCATGTGCAATGGGAGTCTCTCACCCAAATCTCTCATGTAAAAAATAAATAATAAAATAATAAAATGTATTATTTAATGATGTGAGTCTCTCAAAAAAGTGGTGAGAGTCTCTCAAGTGAGAGACTTTGAGAGACTTTTTCCACTTTTATGAGAGACTTTCATCATTAAATAATACTTCTTATTATTTTATCATTTTTTTTTACATGAGAGACTTGGGTGAGAGACTCCCATTGCACATGCTCTTAAGTATTTAATTTTTGCAATGGTTAGATCAATAATCAAACTGATCTACCTGTTCATAATCTAACTATATATCACCAATAACTAACATATCCACAATAACAAAACAATCCATAGTCGTATCATACATGACCACGTCTTGTGAAGAATTAATCATAAGTTTTCATACATGACCACGTCTTGGTAAGAAGTAAGAACATTGATTGAGCTTGCCTCACAATTTTTTCATAAAAAGGCTACGTACGTATATCATATATGTGTGTTAGGTGTGTCTTTTACTTAGAAGTTCTTCTTGCTCAGGGTTTTAATTATTCGATATATGTGTTATGTTAGTGAATCATTCTTTAGCAACCCTTTTTTTTATTATAAATTTTAATTAAGTTTCCTTAAACAGGTGTCGAGATCGTACATTATATGGTGCGATTTCCTTTTAGCATAAGCTTTTTGGAATGATTCCCTGCCATATAAAGTGTTATATCATTGTAGCAACAAATTTTAAGGTTTTTAAATTAAGTTTAGTTAATGGGAATCACACCCTATATGATGTAGCCTATGCATGTAAAGCTAAGCTATAGATTTTTATATCCAACCCGCAAGTTGATTAGATTAATATTTCTTGGTTATTTTATAAAAAGACTGATTAAGAATAAGAATTAAAACCAAAAAATAACAAAAATGGTATTGGGTATCATTGTGTGGATGTTAAGATCCACCCCGGATGTGTTTGCTTGAGACAATAACATGGTCTATTATATTCACCAAAAAAAATAACATGGTCTATTATGACATCCAAGATTTTAAAAAGAAAAAAAATGTTATCCTTTAGAGTAATCTAATGTTCAAAGTAAAAAAAAGAAAGAAATTTGTGACTGACTTACTGTGGTTAATTTGATATTTGGTGAGGTTAGAATGGATTCAAAGAATAGTAAAAAATAAACGTAATCTCCGACTTCATTTTTTGATATATATTTTCTTTTTAATGATGTGGTATCATTACAAAGGATATGTTTTTATTGTGTGACAATAATCTATATATAATAACAATCTAATAAATACCATTTGCACATATGAACGGTTGCGTCTTTTCATCGCAACTTTTCGTTAATATTTTTATTAATTAAAATATATATTTTACGGTTATGTTTTTTTTTATAAATTGCATTCTGAATGTTTTCTACGGTTGCGTTTTTTTATTGTAACTCTTCATAAACAGTTGAAACCGCTTATTCGAATCATTGCAATATTTAGTTTATTTTACAAACAATTGCAACATTTGGTTTATATATTTAGTTTATTTCACGAATAATTGCAATTTTTGGTTTATTTTATAAATAGCTATAACATTTAATTATCTACCGCCGCGTCTCTCGGTGTAACTTTTCATAAATTATTATTTTAATTCTTAATTTTTAATTACTAAAATGGATTTAAATGAGATTGTAACTATTTAATTGAACTGTTTCAACATTTGGATTATTTGACGAATTATTGCAACTTTTGGTTTTGTGTTACGAACCATTGTTATCTTTAGTATATTTGATGAACTATTGCAACATTTGGTATAATTGACGAACCGTTGCAGTTTTTGGTATATTTGATATCTACGGTTGCGTTTCTCGGATAAGTTCATCATATTTTAAAAAAATATTTAAATACTAAAATATATTTAAATGAATTGTTGTTACCGTTTAATTTAACACAATAGGATTTGGTTTATTTGAAGTTGAACGTTTTGGCTTATTTATCAAACCATTGTAATATTTGGTTTATTAGTTTATGCTTTTTGCACTTGGGAATAGTTTTTTAGTTACAAATTATTGTTTTTCTAATATTAATATACTTATAAATGCTTGTGAGGGTTTTCTTCATCATAATTTTTAGTAAAATATATATTGATTTGTTATTAAAAAAATTCAAAATTATTACAATTCATTATGATTTTTTCGTTAGATATTTTTTTAAATGATTTTTGAAATATATTCCCCGGCGACATCGCGGGGGTCCTGAGTCCTAGTAATAATAGTAATATTCTCGAATATCAGCGTAAACTTTTTTTTGTAGAAACCATGACATACAACCAATTATTCCCACTTTGAGGTTCCTTTCATTAAAATAGATTAGTTTTTTTTATTAGCTTGAATACTTATAACAAGTTTGGTCTATAAACAGTTAAAATAATCTTAAATATAGTTATTTATCATGAATAATTTTGAAAATAACATTTATTAACATATATTTTCTTAGAAATATCTTTAGTTTCATATTTATTTCATCAAAATTTTGTTTTTATAACCAATTTGTTTTTATCAAAATAATAATCATACCTCTAACAACATCTCAGCACCCACTCAGACAGAATATGATTAAATTGTTTTACTGTGCTAATGGCAATATTTATTGGGCTAGATAACCATTCAAAAAAGCCCGAATACCATATGGGCCGTCACAGAGAGACCCATACTCAAATCTGGAAACAAGGACAAAAGAGTAATTAGACAACTCGTAATGATTCATGATGAATCATATGATCATCACTGTGTTAAAAAGATCTCATCTCTTTAAAAAAATATAAGTATAATACAAATACGTGGCAGTAACAACTTCACCAGACGACAACAACAAAATCACCTCTCGAGAATTACGAATCCGAGATCGGAGACATGGCGGAGAGTCACGGTGGTGGTTGCTGTCCGCCGATGGATCTGATGCGGTCAGAGCCGATGCATCTCGTTCAAGTCATTGTTCCCATGGAATCTGCTCATCTTACCGTCTCTTATCTTGGCGATCTCGGCCTCGTCCAGTTCAAAGATGTACGTATACAGTTTACTCTCATTCCTCTCGAGATTGCTATGGTTTTATTTATATATCGTCTATTTTTGATGTTAATTCCAGCTTAATTCTGACAAGAGCCCATTTCAACGGACTTATGCTGCTCAGGTAACTTCATCTTTATGGTTATCTGGGAAATGGAAGAAAGTTTTATCTTATAATGGTTTACTCTCGTTGTTTGATGGATGAAGATTAAAAGATGTGGAGAGATGGCACGGAAGATACGTTTCTTCAAAGAGCAAATGTCAAAGGCTGGAGTTACTCCCAAAGAGACCCTAAATAAAGATATTGATATTGATTTGGATGATGTAGAGGTTAGCGGAGATGCCTGCTTTTGATTTATGCTTCCCATTTCTTCAATGCTTTAATACGTTTTCGTATTCCTCCTTTTCAGGTAAAGCTTGGAGAGCTAGAAGCTGAACTTGTTGAAATCAATGCTAATAATGACAAGTTGCAGCGCTCTTATAATGAACTTGTGGAGTACAAGCTCGTTCTTGAGAAGGTAATGTCTTTTCGTTTTACTTACATCACAGTGTTAGTCAGTAGATGTTGCATTGCCTTACATGTAGAGTCCTATTTTTTTTCTGATTTGGGTTGTAACTCGTTTGACAGTTTTCTGGTTTTGTAATTATATTTACCTGAGGAGAAAAGTGGATACTAAGACTACCACTCTAATATAATATCTTTGTTAGTTTTAGTGAGTGTGATGGGTCTTCTATAGTGAAGAATGCATATTTATACTGTTATGGTTAAAGCGTTGGGTGTTCATCTCGGACTATATTTATGTGGATGTTTTGGTTTTCAGGCTGGTGAGTTTTTTGCTTCAGCCCATAGAAATGCTAACGCTCAACGGAGTGAGATAGAAACAGAACAAGTGGATGAAGACCTCCTGGAGGCTCCTTTGTTGCAGGAAGTACGAAAGCTGCGACTGGTTTCCTTCTTCAAGTTGTGCTCTCACAAAATAGCCTTACTAACTTTCCCTTTTAACAGGAGAAGTCTGTTGATCCAACAAAGCAAGTAAAGCTTGGATTCCTAACTGGGCTAGTGCCTCGTGAAAAGTCTATGGTGTTTGAGAGGATCCTATTTCGTGCCACTAGGGGCAACATCTTCATACGACAGTCTGTCATTGAGGAGTCCGTTGTTGATCCCAACTCTGGTGAGAAGGTTAGTTGCTTATGTTCTGCTCGTAGATTCTCCTAGACATCGAAAGTGCGGCTTTTTTTCTATTGCAGGACTTCAGTTGCTTTCGTACTGTTGCAAATTAAAGTTTTAAATTCTTATATAATTTCTACGTTCTCATATGCACATGCTATTATATGACATTGGAACTACCTCTATGATTTTATCTCTGTTTTACCGATCTACCTAGCCAAGATATTTTTCTAAATGGAATCCTGTTTTTTTCAGAAAAAAATATACTCAATTCTGTTTGCCTCTGCTAGGATTTGACTTTTGATCTAAAATAATGTAACAGGCTGAGAAAAATGTATTTGTTGTCTTCTTTTCTGGGGAAAGAGCAAAAAGCAAAATTCTTAAGATATGTGAAGCTTTTGGGGCCAATCGCTATCCTTTCAGCGAAGACCTGGGCAAGCAAGCTCAAATGATGACTGAGGTATGTATTATCTTCTGATATATGAGTGATTTCACGATTTCTCTTCTGTCTCATTGTCATATGTTTCTATGCATTTCTTTTATCTGTACAACGTTTAGCTTTTTTTTTTCTGGGCATGAGTTACAGATGATAACCATATGGAGCTGTAGTCAATTATTTTGAATAATAACCAACAGTTAACAATTGATTTATAGATATTCTCTCTGCATAATTTTTATTGGGGTTGCATTAACTAATTTTATTTCTAGTCCATGTAGATTTTATCCTCGCAGTAATTAGCATGTGATGGGAAGATAAGCATTTCTATGTTGAATAGTTGCTATATATCTTGGGAGTAGCGGTTAATAGGTCTCAGAGAGTGTTTTTGTTAAGATATAGAAAAGCATGTTAGGGACCTTCCTTGTACCTTTGTTTGGTCTATGTTCATTTTGGAGCTTTCTTTGGATGGGATATATTTGTGGGATATATTTGTGCACAGACGGTTAACATCCATGGGAGAGTTTGTACATCTTAGGCCACTGATTTATCTGCTGTCACATGTCGCTATATTGATAATAGCATATCCCCAGAAACTATTAACCTTTTTTAGTCTTCTCATAATGTTTCAGGTTTCAGGTCGGTTATCAGAGCTTAAAACTACCATAGGTGCTGGGTTGGATCACCGCAACATTCTTTTGGAGACCATTGGAGACAAATTTGAGCAATGGAACCTCAAGGTATTATCCTATTTGGAGCTTTGTTTTCGCTAGCAGAGTGCTCATTGATACTCATTATCAGTGTTAGGTAAAATCAATTATCATCATTAATCTTTACCTATGCAGGTTCGCAAAGAAAAAGCCATCTATCACACCTTGAACATGCTTAGTCTAGATGTGACTAAGAAGTGCCTTGTGGGTGAAGGCTGGAGTCCTGTCTTTGCAGCAACAGAAGTGAGTTACTTTAGTTGCATATATTAAAATTATTTGCATGTTTATTAGTGCCATAGTGAGTTTAAAGTTTTGCATCTGCAGGTTCAAGATGCATTGCAGCGTGCTGCGGTTGACTCCAATTCTCAAGTTGGATCAATTTTCCAAGTCCTGAGGACCAAAGAGATGCCTCCAACTTTTTTCCGCACAAACAAATTTACTACTGCTTTCCAGGAAATTGTTGATGCATACGGGTAAGCATCTTTTCTGGAGCTTCATCTGCTAGGAAAGAGGATATTGGAATTAGGATTGGTAATAAGTAACATTTTATTAGAGGATACTTGATAATATGTTTTTGCCTCTTATACATTCATTAAGATATAAATTTATGTTTTGGTTTCACCTGTTTCTAACTTTGTATTAGCTTCCGTTTTCTTAATATGGAATACCCCTGAATAATTTCTATAAGCTGTGTGTTTCGATGATCTATTCAGATGGTAGAAACAATCTTTCTTGCTTGCTTAATTTTTTCTCATGCAATGTCCATTTGTATTATTAGTGTTCGTCTCTTGAATTTCATGGATCTTCTTTGATCACTACATTGCAGTGTGGCCAAATATCAGGAGGCCAATCCTAGTGTATTCACAATTGTTACCTTCCCCTTCCTGTTTGCTGTTATGTTTGGTGACTGGGGTCATGGAATCTGCCTGCTGCTTGCAACTATGTATTTAATATTGAGAGAAAAGAAACTTTCCAGCCAGGTAATACCCCTAATTGACAGCATCTATTTTCCGACTGAGCACAGTATAAGATTGGTTTCTGTTTTAGCAAAACGCGCAGATTGTTTTGTTTTGTTTTGTTTGTTGCTGTATTAAGAGTTGTGTGCAAATGTCCATTTCAATAAAATTCACTTGAGAGTTATTACTTTGATTGGTCGTCAATGTTTGTCTTTCTTGCAAGTTCTAGATGCTAAATCATCAATCCTTGCTTCCTGACAACAGAAACTCGGGGATATTATGGAAATGGCTTTTGGTGGTCGTTACGTTATTTTTATGATGTCACTCTTCTCAATATACACTGGTTTAATTTACAACGAGTTCTTCTCTATACCATATCCATTGTTTGCTAGCTCAGCATACGAATGCCGTGATGTCTCTTGCAGGTATGTCAACTTGTTCTTAAACCCCTTTAAAAGAAATGCATTAGAGGAATTTCTTTAAGATTCTGAGTTTCTGTCTTCTGCTCTCTTGTTCAGTGAGGCTACTACAATTGGTCTGATCAAAACCCGAGACACTTATCCATTTGGCGTGGATCCTGTGTGGCATGGTACCCGCAGTGAGCTACCATTCCTGAATTCGCTTAAGATGAAAATGTCAATTCTTATTGGAGTTGCACAAATGAACCTCGGAATCATAATGAGCTTCTTTAATGCAAAATTCTTCAAAAGTGCTGTAAACGTATGGTGAGTATTCAATTTTCTTCCCGGATCATTACGTACTTCTCCCAGTTCTCTGATCCTCTCCCTAGCAAATAAAGTTGGTCTTAATTATAATTGTCTGATCTCACATGGTTTCAGGTTCCAGTTCGTTCCCCAGATGATATTCTTGAACTGCTTGTTTGGCTATCTTTCGGTCCTCATCATCATAAAGTGGTGCACTGGTTCTCAAGCAGATTTATATCACGTAATGATCTACATGTTCCTCAGCCCTATGGACGATTTAGGAGAGAATCAGCTTTTCCCTAACCAGAAAATAGTACAGGTTTGCATTGATACCTAACTTGTACTCTTTCTGTATCAAAAAATCATATGCTTTAGTCTCATCTAATTCCGTTCCTATTCCAGCTCACATTCCTCTTTCTGGCTCTGGTTTCTGTTCCGTGGATGTTGTTGCCAAAGCCATTCATCCTGAAAAAACAACATGAAGCTGTGAGTCCCTTTCCTCGTCGATATACTTAAAAGCTTCCATATTGAAATTTGTGCTGACCATTACCGAAAAATGATTTTTGTTTTCTCCAGAGACATCAAGGTCTGTCATATGCACATCTTGATGAGGCAGATGAGAGTCTTCAGGTAGATACAAATGGGGGAGGACATGGACACGAAGAGTTTGAATTCAGCGAAATCTTTGTGCACCAACTCATTCACACCATTGAATTTGTGCTTGGAGCTGTTTCCAACACTGCTTCTTATCTTCGTCTCTGGGCCCTCAGGTACAAACTACAACTTGCAAAGACACCAAATAGTACTGATTGTCATCTAACAGAAGTCCTACCAAAACTAGCACTTGTCAATATCATTCAACAATACTATCCGGTTTAATTTCGGAAGTATTGGTTTGTGACTACTTGCGCATGTCGTGACTAATCTCTATGCTTTGCTGGCATTCTTATTCAGTCTCGCCCACTCGGAGTTGTCATCAGTCTTCTACGAGAAGGTCCTCCTTATGGCTTGGGGGTAAGTAAATGCATCTACAATCTTTCAGCCTCCGTATGCAAATGTCAACTAATACGCTGTAGAAGGTGTTAATAACAATCTTTCTCTGTTGAACAGTTTTAACAATGTCTTCATCTTGATTATTGGGATCCTCGTCTTCATCTTTGCGACTGTGGGAGTGCTTCTTGTGATGGAGACATTGAGTGCCTTCCTTCACGCGCTGCGTCTTCACTGGGTGGAGTACCAGAACAAGTTCTACGAAGGCGATGGTTACAAGTTTGCTCCTTTCACTTTCACTCTCGACGGAAACGAAGACGAGTGATTGATGTTCCGAATTACCAGAAATGCCTTCTTCTGCTTGTGCATATATAAGGTATGGGAAGGAAGGATTCTGAGTTCCTTCTCTAATTAATTTTTCTTTTCTTTTTTTAATTTAAGAAAGAAATTTGGATGTTTTCTCTTCCCCCTTTTTCCTTATTAGAAGGCTTTATTGAATTTATTTACTTTTTGCGGAGAAAAAAATGGTGAAAAAAAATAAAAATAGGGGAAGAATGGGATTGTAAAATGCCCCATTTGTTGTTGTGTTTGTGGAAAAAAAATAAGCTGGTGTTGTGTGATCACCATTATATGAATTTTTTTTAATATAATTAGAAATAGCAAAAAAAAGAGCATTGTTCTTTTGGTGAAATGATTCTAAAAAGATGAACTATTTTTATTGTTAAGGATTTGCTTACTCATGTTATTGTCCAATCTGCAGATCACGATTTTATTTAGCTTAATTGCTATTGCTAATATTGGGAATTTATTGATGATAGTATGATTGTATATAAAGATAATGAAATTCATGAAATAGCTATGCTAATTAAAGAGAAAATGGGTTACACAGTTAAACTCTCACACAACTCTAATATAACTTAATCTTCCCTTACACTCTCATCCACCCACTCATGAACAAATTCGAGGCATTGGAGAGGACAATCAAGATTCAGGTGAATAGTTGCGTCTTTGTCTAGGCATTTAGATGTGTAATAAGAAGGAACAGAATGGAAACAAACATACAAGATTATATGCGAGTTGTATTTTTCCTCTGTTGGGCCTGCGTTGGGCCTGCGTGCCTGTCTTGGCCTTTTTGGCTTGTATTGTTTTTTGTTTTTAATGGAAATTTAAAGTAAAAAAAAAAAAAAGATAATATTAAAGCTCGCTCTATTATATGGATGGACCCTTTTGCAAAAAAAAAAAAAAAAAGATTATATGCGAGTTACAGACTTAATATGGACTAGGTTTGGGCATTTGGGTATCAATTCGGGCTTAGATCAGGTAATTTGGGTTTCGGGTATTTCCGTTCCTAAGTCTAAGTCCCATTCAAGAATTTTTTAAAATATTTGGATCAGTTTCGGTTTGGTATCTTTAGGATTCGGATCGATTCGAGTGTAGAGCTCGTCTAAATGGTGTTGTCCCTTTAAGAATGGATAGTTGTTTCCAATCTTCTTGTGCTTATTTTTCTAATTTCTGATTTTGTACTTACTTTTCTAATTTCTCTTTCTCTCGTACTTCTAGAACTTGTAATCTTATAAGGTCGGTTTTTTAGCTCGGTCTCAAAAACTTTATCTCTGAGATTTCTTTTCTAAATTTTTCTTCCTCATAATTAGACTACCAATCAAAGAGCACTTTTTATTAATGTGTGGGCCGGGTAAAAGAAAAAAAACGTGTTGTGCTTCGAAAACAAAAAACTTAATGTCTTGTTTTGTGGGATTCCAAAAAAATAAATGATGACTTGAAATAAAAGTAGATAGTTCAACTTTTAAGACTAAAATTAAGAAATGTCCAAAATGTTAAATTTGGTAAAAAAAACCGTCAAAATGTACATTTATGAACAGTCCCACAGTTTACACGCCAATCAACCCCTTAGTTCAAACTTTCATTTTCAAAAAAAGGTAGCAATTAATGAAAGTTTATTTCACAACTTTGCAAGGACGCTTGCAACCCTCTCTCTTCCTTTATATATATAGAGTCATACTTTCCCGAAAAAATATAAGGACTAAACAATCATGAAAAAATTTGATCAAAATTTGATTTCCAAAAAACAACGAATAGATTATGCGACAACCAAAGATATCCCAAACCTTAAAGGCGAGGGTGGTTCTAAAGTCGCTGAATCTGCCTTTGCATCAAAAAAATGTGCGAGTAGTTTAGTCTACAGATTGTCCTTCAAGGGTTTGGTGAGTGATGAAACAACGGTAGACATGAAAGGGACTGTGAAGGCTGGATTTGGGATAGCGATCTGCGATGAGACGGATATCTTGTTGCATGAAAGGAAGGAGTCATTGAACGGTGCTATGATTAATCGCGAAGAAGTAGAGATTATAGCACTTATTACTGGGTTAAAGGACTCAATTCAATTGGAGTTTAGAAATGTCATGATTTGCTGCGATGACCATCAAATTTACCAAATCGTGAGTATTTTTCTCTTTGTTAATTTTTTCGTAAGATTAATACAGAATAAAAATAACGCTATTTTTACTTAGATTCATTTCTTATTTTATTAAGTTTTTTTAAAAAAATTCTTAATTCTTATAAAGTAGTGTTACTTTTGCTAATATAATACACATAATTGTTTATAATTTTAATAATAAATATCGATTTTTGTTTAGTAAAATATTTATATCTTAAATTTTAATATTTTTCATTATTTGTACTGTTATATCGTTACCAATCAAAATAATGATTTGTATTGGCTTGTATTGATTTCTCATGTCAGATAACTGGTGGAGAGAAGCCTCAGCAAAACATTGTCCATCTTGTGGAAGAAGTCCAACGCCTTAGAGGGGAACTGGCTTCTACTGAAGTTGTTTTGGTTGCGGGAACTGATGTTAACTTTGTTCTTAGACTTGCAAGAGAGGCACTACAGAGAAAAACTTGTGACATTTGTTGTGAAGACACCGATGCTGATCGCATGTTCTTGACTGACAAATGCTTTCACCGCCATTGCTTTTCTTGCGTGAAAAAGCATGTGGAAGCGAAGCTGCTTTGCGGAATTTCACCCACATGCCCTCAATGCATGTTTGAGCTCACTCTTGAAAGCTGTAGCATGGTTTTGACACCAAAGCTGATTGAGATGTGGAAACGAAAGATGGAAGAGGACTTAATTCCCGCTGCGGACAAAATCTATTGCCCATATCCAAGCTGCTCAAAGTTGATGTCCAAAACCGCGCTTTCCCGTGAAACCAACCAATCAAATGTCCGTGCATGTGTCAAATGCTGTGGACTCTTCTGCATTGAGTGCAAAGTACCACCGCATCCTGATTTGTCGTGTGCTGATTACAAGAAACTTAACCCTGAACCTCTATTTGATGACAAGAAGCTCAAGTCTCTAGCAAACGACAAGAAATGGCGTCAATGTGTCCAGTGTAGCCAGTTGATTGAACTTCGTGAGGGTTGCAACCACATTACTTGCAGGTATATATATATATATAGAATCCGATTAAGCTACTTTATATAATATGAATACTTGTATTTCACAATGTTTTTGTGTGTGCATTGTGTAGATGTAGATATGAGTTTTGCTACATATGTGGGAACGAATGGAAGGAGAACCAACGATCATGCACTTCTGGTTGCAAACTTGATCATGATGATGATGATGAGGATTATGATGAAGATGAAGATGAGGATGATGATGATGACAGCGATGATGATGATGATGATGATGACGGAGATGATGATGATGGCTCAAAATATAGCAGTGAAGCGGAAAGAGATGGGATTAACTTTGAAGATTTTGCGGTTTACCAACCCTAATATCTCAAATGAGCAGAAAGATAAGAGCAACTGAATTGCTCGGAAGTCATGTAATGTTTTCTTTTTCTTTTGAAATTTAGATATAATAAGATAAGTCATGTAATGTTAAAGACCTATTAAGGAATTGTAAGCCCATGGCTTTGTGTTTCGAATTCACCAAGAAATGTGTTTTTCTTTAGTTATTTACAGCTTTTAAATAGCATTGCAACAGAGAGCCTAATAATGTAAAGCTCAAGAAGTGGCAGCAGCGACGGTTGAGACCAAACTATCAACACCGCAAATGTTACGACCTTTACATATCTTATAGAAACCATTCTCACCCCAAGACTCACCCCACGAGTTCTTGATGATCCAATACGGTTTTTCCTTTAACCTTGCTTGAGCATACCCAGCCGAGCCATAACCCACCAACAACACACCGTGGTTAAGCCGCCTCGAGCATATATAAGGACACGAGACTCCTCCAATGTAGGTTTGCATATAAGCTGCATTGATCGCCACAGCTAGAGGACCGTTTTTGACAAGGTTTGCAGCTATTTGATCTTCGTTGATAGACACAACACTAAAGTTGGAGACAGATGCAACGATCTTAGACCTGTCTAACTTGCAGCTCCCTCCATCAGTACCGGTGTAAGGATAATCTTTCTCTCGCATAAGCCCTCCGGTTTTAAGCGTGTACTCAAAGGCACTATTCATAAGCCCACCGTTGCAACCAGAGTCACATGAACCTGCCTCTTCTGGATCACACTGCAAATAACAAGATGAGATTATGAATTTGTAATCTTCTAAAGATAATAGCACAGTTAAGCCAAGTCTAACCTCATGATCACAGTCGACGAGCTGTTGTTCACTGAGACTAACGAGTTTGCCAGTCGCGAGAAAGTGAGCACCTTCAAGAGCACCTGTAGTGCTAAAACTCCAGCAAGATCCACAAGATCCCTAATAAACAGTAATCAATCAAATTTCAAACCCATCAATATTCATATTCTCCAAATGAAATCGTTATTACCTGGTTTTTGACTGGAGTAACCGCGCCGCGATCTCTCCAATCAAACTCATCTGGAAGATTGTGAGTTGGGAGAATCGGAGCTTGATTAGCGTCTTTAGGAAGCTTAAACCCACCTTTAACCCCTAAATGCTTTCTCCGAAACTCAGAACGAGTCAGATCCGAAAACTGCGTAACGCCATGACGAGCAGATGGATCCATCTTCTGGTGACGCATCGCTCGCCGGAGATTAGCTTTGAAAACAGAGAATCTGTAGTAATGCTCTTCAATAGAATCGTAAACTTTCCCGAATTTCTTCTTGAAGAGAGTAAAGTGATCCTCCAATGACAAAACTTTCGGCTCCGTTTCATCAACCACTTGCCTGATCAATAGATCTTCGTCTCCGCAAATCGAAACGGAGACGAATACAAAGAGAAGAGAGACAGAGAACAAAACCCTAAGATGATCCATGACTTCGGAAATTATGGAGAGAAAACAGAGAGGAAGAGAGAGTTGAGGGATTTAATATAAAAATCTCAGGACTTGGAACCAATGATGACTTGACACGTGGAAATTGATGACCAGTAGTTGTTATCTAATTTTCCCGCGAGATTGTTAGTTGGCACACACCTACGGAGTTTTCGGGAGTTTGGTAAATAACCGTTATAGGATATATTTAACATGTACCATTTGCAGATTAAACCGGTCCGGTTCAACAAAATAAGTCCTGATTTGATAAGGCTCGAGTTCTGACAATACAAAAACAAAACAAGGATGTGTTTTCAGGAATCAACAATTCGGAGATTTTTAAGACGGTATAAAAAACAATACAATGAAACTTGAGGATCAAAACTGACATTTGATTATAAGTCTCAGGATTCGAACCACCTCCTGACTTGACCGGAACTCTGTTTTTGTGGGCCGGTTTTGGTTGAGCTCTGCGAGAACTTAGACCTGTATTGCTCAATCAACATATCAAGTTTGTCCACAACCTCTGCACCACCTTGACCTTGACCTTGCTTCTTCTTCCTCTTCCTCTGTCCATTTATATTCTCTTCACCTCTATCCTCCCCAAACTTCCTTTTTCTTGGTCCGCTCAAATCTTTGGAGATCTTCGGATTTGGTTTCTCAGTTGTCTCTTTCTGTCTCATCAATTGGCCTTTCTTGTTTGAAGACGGTTTTTCCTGTGTGCGTATAGGTCTCTTCTTCTCTGCTGCATCATCCTTTACTGCTATATTGGATTTTGCTTCTTCTTTACTCTCTACATGTGGGCGCACAGGTCCCTTCTTAAACCTGGCTGCATTCTCTTTCCTTGGACCAGTGGTATCACCATCCCTCGTTTTTCGTTTGTATTTATTGTCCGGTGCCTGTGCTTCGCCATTCGACTGCTGCTGCTCAGATTCATTGTGTTTATCGCGTTGCTGAAACTGCTGCTGCTTAGCTTCTCGTATCTTCAGCTTCTGGACATTATCAACAGCAAATTCTATAACAGGGCGGTGCTGGGGACCAAATGTTTCTGCAGATAAACCAAAACGATTACCATAATATGAAAATTATGATTCTTGGACTTCACTGCATTCTAAATCGCATGCAAAAATGATACTTGTCTCATCTTACTCTGATTAATGAGATAACCACAAAATGATCAAATTGCAAATCGTTTAGAAAAAGTACTTGAATTTAGATGGAAAGTTAGCTTCCAGCAAGATCAATTACCAGGATTGTTGTTAAGTACTCTCAGGGCCACTAGAGCATGTTCATGCTCCGTGAACTCGACAAAGGCAACTCCACGGGAGTAGTTCTTAGTATCAACTTTACCCTTCTTCTCATTTTGTAAGAACTTGATCTGCGTAGAAAACAAAGAAACTAGGTTCAGATAATAGAACTATGTTTGAATTGTACCACAAAGGCGAATAGCTGACCTGTTGAATACGCGGCTTCTGCTTTGTAGCTCGTGAGGTAACAGCATCAACTAAGAGCTTGTGTAGTTGCTTTTGATTCATGGATTTGGGCAAATTATAGATCACAAGCCTTGTTCGAGATACATGGAAGTTAGGAGACTGAAGCTTTTTCATCTTGTTTTCATGCAATCTGCGACGACAATCACATGCTCACTCTTCTCTCATCCCAAATCACTAGACAGTAACGTGCATATATGGGAAAGTAAGAAAAGTTTTACCTTCGTCGCCTGTCCATATCTTCCGCAGACACACCCTCAGCAGCAGGTGAATCATCAAGGATCTGACCTTCCTGTGGAAAGTCAAAACAGGATGATATATCAGTGTGTTTGAAAAGCATGCAGATAATACGATTTTCAAAGATTTGTGAGGACTGGGAGAAATGTGTACCTTAGCAAGATAAAGATTCCGATGGTCAACATTCTTCTCCTCTGTCTTTTTGAGTTCTATGTCATGTGCAGCTTTCTTACCCACAGCTCTCATAACGTTCAGTTGCCTGCCTTTAAGAAGGACACCGACACCTGAGGCCGTATTGGCAGCTGATATGGCTGCAACTGATGCATCTGCTTTTTTGAACTTGAGAAAAGCAGTCCCTTCTGGCCGTCTGAGAAGAAAACACATAGAGAGAAAAATGTGAGGCTTTGAGTTTATGGAGATACCAGAGCTTTAAGTTTGTTTTAATGATTGAATGAATTTCAAAGCATATAAGAATGCATACTTTGTGACCTTGTGGAGAACCAGGGATAAAGATTCAACTTCCCCAAATACAGCAAACCTCTGTTTGACTTCTTCCTTAGTAACATCAAATGGGATGTTTCTTATAAATAAAGTTCTCTCAAAATCCTCATTTTCCTGTGTTTCTTTAGGAGCCACCTCTTTAGTTTTACCGGATTTCAAAGGTTCAGAGACACCAGAAGAGTCAGCGACTGGCTTAGTTGATGAATTTTTAAGTTTGCTTTTATCCGACTCCTCTGTCTCTCCATCAGGAGAAGCAATAGAACCTTTTGAAGACGCAAGCAAGTTCTTAAGAACCTTTCTCGCAACATCTGCTTCCTCTTCAAAATTCACATCGGTCCCAACATCTTTCTCCAGTGCATCTGATTTACTCAGTTTGTTACTGCCATCCTCCTCCTCATCATCAGTATCATCTCCTGAAGGTGGGTGACTTTCTACAGCATCATCAACCTCCTCCAAATCAACACTACTGCTATCACTGTCCCCGTCACTTCCTTTTTGGTCACCTGCCAAGGTTTGCGTCAAAAAAGCATGACTATATGTTAGGAGAAGATAAAACAAAACTTCCCACTGACTGTATCTGTTTCCCTCATATACAAGTTGAGTAAAAAAGTTATTAATAATTAAAGTTCTTAAAAAATCCAGTGATAAAAAGAAAATACGGTAACATACCATCTGCTGAAGCAGTAGTGGCATCAGCAGCACCATTGTAAAGATTCTTAGGTACAGCCCAGTCTACAGCTATAGGCCTTTTACCAAACATGTGCCCATTGAACTTTTGAATTGCCTGAAGATGCAAAAATAGTTAAGACAAGTGATCTGAATGGTAACCAAATCAAGATACCCATGTTTCTAGATCTTACATTTTCTGCATCTTTCTTACACGTGAATTTGACAAATGCAAAACCCTTAGGTAGCCTGCAAAAATATTAAACTAAAATGAGAATAATATACAATGATTTATTCATAATCAAGAAATCACTCAGACGAGTTAGAACATACCCCGTTTCAAAATTTTTAGGAATAAAAACATCCCAGACAAACCCTACTGCTGAAAAGACCTCTTTAATGTCACTAGGTTTAGCCTGCAAAATTCAAAAAATCCATGAGAAGCAACGAATTTATGTATGAAATTGTAGAGATGGCAAAAAAGTAAGAGTTTTAAGAACCTGGAAAGGAAGATTTCGTATAATTAGTTTCCACTTCTGAGCCTTTGAACCCTACCTCCCAAAAACACCAATAAATTATGAACTGATTCACATGCTAATCATTTAAGAGATACAGTGGTGAAAAGTAAATGATGTTCACCTCCCCACCAAGCTGACGAGCCCAAATGAGATTTCCCTTTATCTCTGTTTGATGTAATTTTGCAACAACGGCACAAGCAGATTTGACACTTGTAAAGAGAACAGCTGATGCTTCTGCCCTGCATCCATCTTGGGTAAGACCTGAAAAAGTAATAGTTCTGACGCTTAATAAATGCATCATGAGCACAAAGTCTGGCATGTTCTTATAAGAAACCAAATAAGTTTACAGCTACGTGCCCACAGTAGTAATTAAGACGTGGATAAGAATGTCTTGCAAACTATATTCAAAAACTATAAGGGTATGTGCACACAGGCTTTAAGAAAATATGACGTGATATATATAACAAATAAACGTAGTTAAGTGAAGATATAAAGTAACAAGCTAGATCTGTTCAAAAAAAAGAAAGTAACAAGCTAGTATTAAGCCACAAGATAAAGAAATTCAATGGAAATTCATGTCCTAATCAATGGAAATTCATGTCCTAATAGTGTTCATTGAGACTAGTCATTTTGTGCAGTGACGATTTCGTAGGCATAGATCAAGCAGCTTTGAAGGATAACTTGACAGTTTTACGAAATAAAACCTTGTAACTAATAGATATAACTAATAGACTTAGTTGGGGTATGAAAACAGGCCTTTGCCTCCATTTACTTCACAAGATTGTTACCATTTTGTTGGAGCTCTTCTTTGGGTAGGGGATATCTGACAGAGCACACAGTCCCAATTTCTTTGACTCGACTGTGGACAACCTCTGCCATCTCAGCATTAGCAAGCCCACCAAATATTACAGTTCTTGCAACTCTTCACCCATGAAAAAAAAGTGAACATATATATAAGCAAGAAAACGAGAAACGCAGTTTTGATGATGCTTATAGAATATTAGGTTTACAAATCTTTCTAATTACATGCTTACTCTCAAAAACATAGTCTTTGTTATAAAGGCAATTATAAATTCATTCAGGATATGTATCTATACAGAAATCAGCACATTATTATAAAAATCATACCTTTGCTTATCTGAACATGTTTCTTTATCAGGTAAATCAACATGAAGCTTTGTTGGTCTTTTGCGCTCAATTGGCTTCTCTACTTTTTTGCTCTCAATTGGCTTCTCTACTTGTTTGCGCTCAATTGGCTTCTCTACTTTTTTGCTCTCAATTGGCTTCTCTACTATATTGCGCTCAATTGGCTTCTCTACTTTTTTGCTCTCAATTGGCTTCTCTACTTTTTTTCGCTCAATTGGCTTCTCTACTTTTTTGCTCTCAATTGGCTTCTCTACTTTCTTGCGCTCAATTGGCTTCTCTACTTTTGTTTCAGGAGGAGAAACTGATGCAAATACAAATTTAATGATAAACTCGAACCAAAGCAACTTACTTAGAGTGAAAAATCAAATATATGCAAGCTTATACCTTTCTCGTCTGTCTCGGGGATCAAAGTGTCCTTGTCCTGGGAATTATCAGGTAAAGAGATCCCTAATTCGCAAAAAAAGTAAGAAAAATAGAAATGTTAGACAAGAGAAATTGATGTCAAAGAATAGGTGAATGCTGAGATAACAATAGGTGAATACCAACCTTGAGCTGCTTTAGTTCGACGCTCTTGAAGAGAAGGTCGATGTGCGGCTTGTTTAACAGTAATCCTACGGCCCCCAATAGTAGAACCGTTCTTCAACTCAATGGCACGGTTAACATCTTCTGGTAAAGCACTGCAAAAGGAAGAAACTTGGGATTGTAACAACCAATATCATCACTTTGCCTAGTTAGAATTCAACAAGTGATTAGCTTACAATGTAACAAACGCAAAGCCACGGTGTTCATTAGAACCTGCAAATAAAAAAGATCATTAGCTTCTGAATAAGCAAAAATGATAACTTAAATTTCAAATTCTCACCTTTATTTGTGATCAGAAAGCAACGCCTGACGGGACCAACTTCACTAAAGGCTTCTTCAAGCTGAAGCAATTTGAAGAAAACAAAACAACGCTATTAAGAAATTCATAGGTTTCTACAACTACAAGCCAACCTCCAATTATCGGTAGGATCAAAGAAGGTACCTGAGCGTTGGTGACGGAATAAGGCAAGCCAGAGACGCAAACAGTGGTGGCAGACTGTGGAGATTTTTCTTCTCCATCTTTCCTCTCTCTCTTATTTTTCCCCATTGATAGACCTTAAGCACTCTAGCGAGATATTACGATTAGGGTTTTTCACAATTTTTTGTTTTGAGGAAGAGGGCTGAAGATGATGTGAAGAAGAAATCTAGGGTTTATCTACTAAACCACTTAACCATGTTAACCGACTTACCCAGATAAAATTACTCCGAACCGAATGGTACGTTTCCTGTTGGCTCGGTTCGGTTTTTTCAAGTTTTCGGTTTAATTTATTTATTTTTACTATATTTTGGCACTAGTGATCGGTTCTTTTTTACTGTTTTTATAAACTCAACAACAGTACATATGTAATTGAAATACAAATGAAAAATAAACTTAAATTTACTAGAAAGTCATTCAAATTAAAAGAAAACAACCAATCGAAACAGAAACCGAAACCTCGTTGAACCATCCAACGAGATTTGATTTCAATTCGGTTCATCTCTTAAACCAAATTGTTTAGAAAATATAAAATATGCAAATATTATTATTATCTGATTGACCAAACGATCAATATCCGGTTCGAACCGGTTGGAATCGGTTATCAAATCAGTTTACCTTGTGTATAAACACTTGATATCTTCCTTCATCTTGGTCGTTTCAAGAAACGCATCACCGGAGTGATCAACATCAATGGCTCTTAGCCTAAAATCATCTCTTCCTGATCCAACATTCCATTCGAACCACATCTTCGACATCATCTCTTTACGCGTACACGTTTCGTAGTTCTCTTGCTCTGGTGACTCCGCAGCTACGAGCTTGTACGCATACACTTTCCTCTTCTGTCCTGGCCTATAAGCTCGAGCCACGGCTTGCTGAGTCACTGATGGGTTCAGATGAACATCAAGAATCAGAACCCGTGATGCACCCACCAGTGATATTCCTTCCCCACAAGCTTTGATCGATCCGAAAAACACTTTAGCCTCTGGTGAATTGTTGAATCGCTCCATTGACCATTCTCTCTGTTCATTGCTTGAGTCTCCAGTGATTGTGAACATCTCTTTCCCTAAACACCAACCTTTCATTGAGCTCATGAGTCTCTCAAGAGTCTTTATTGGAACAATGTATTGGCTGAACACCAAGAGCTTCTCTCCTGTTGATTCACACAGAGCTAAGAGGTTGAGGAAGAATTTCATCTTCACACCATCTCTGACATTGATCTTATTCAGCATCTTGTCCAGCTTCATAACTGTTGTATTGTTATCAGCAAAACCTTTTTCCCCGTTGGACGGGTTTTCCTCCAAGAAAGATTTGAGCTTTGGGTGTATATACAAAGCAGCACCAAGAGAGATCTGCTTGAACAGTTCCATTTTCCTCAGACCCTTGACTTCATCTCTCTGGATTGAGCTCAGGTTGAGCATGACAGTGAACTCACTAAGACCCGGAAGCAAGCCGCTGAAATCTGCTTTGTGATAATGCAAGATATTACGGGTCATTTCGCGTAGATCCGTTATCAAGCTGGCTTTGGCAGAAAAGTCGATACTCTTCTGTAATGTAAGCTCTACTGCAGCGAAGAAAGTCCCCTCGATACTACTCTGGTTCACCTGTTTGCCTCTCGGTATCTCTGCCTTGCTCATGATACGAGAAACAATCTCCCGAGTTCCAGGACGCTTCAAGAACTTGGGGCGAACAAGATTCAAAATGTTAAACACTTCCTCAACGTTGTTTTGGAACAAGGTACCTGTGAGAACCACCTTTCGAGGAGTCTTGACACGAGCAAGCGAAATAAGCATGTTGGTCTCCTTATTCCTTGACGTATGACCCTCATCAAGTATAAGCAACGTTGGCTTCTCAAGCAATATCAGCTTACAATCTTCTGAAGCTGCCTCAAAGTTCTTATCATCACAGATGATCCTCGTAAACTGTTGGTATCCAAGAAACAGAATGCTTCTCTCCTTGAGCCATTGCCCCAAAACCTTCAGTTGCTGCTTCCGTGATTCTGCTTTCACGCTGTAGAAATCAAGCAGGGGGATCTTCTCAACTTCCCACAAAGTAAACTCTCTCTTCCATGACTCTATGATCCCCTTTGGTAGCACAATCAATGGTCTAGCCTGCGGATCCATAGCCATGAAGCTCTGCAAAAAGCTGATGAGCAGAAATGTCTTGCCTGATCCAGGTGCATGAGCTAATATGCATCCACCTGGCTCATCCGCTGCAAGGTTGTTGCATAAAAATCTGAATCCTTCAGTCTGGTGAGGCCTCATCTCCTGATCATGCCATGGGTGAATGAACATTTTTTCTCCTAAAATGTTTGTCTGAGAAGACTGGATTCCTGAGAAGGCCCTGCTGGTTTCCCCATTTTCTTTTTCACGCATATAAGTTCTTCTCGATCTCTTTGGCTACACCAGGAAAGAAAGCAGATTGAACTTCTGAATATTTGTAACAAAATCAATATAGTCCAGACACAATTATCAGTGATCACTAACCTTGTTGAACACAACCTCAATCATGCTCTCAATTGGTTTCTTGATGAGTCCACAAACACGACACACTTCTCCAATATCGTCCTTGCAGATGAAGGAATGGTCACAGTCTTCGACTTGTTTGTGATCATTACTTTGTGAATCCTCCACCGTTACCTAACCAAGAGCATAAGCAAAAATCAGCTGAAAACACTACGAATACACAGAGAAGCAGACACCTGCTCCAGAACTCGAATCTATATGCAAATCAGAGAAGGTCTATTCACTGGAAATGTTAACCTTAATTGATTCTTGAGCAAAAGCCATCTGCCTCCAAAGTTCTTCTTCTTCATCTGCATCTACATATAGAGGACTTTGATGGTCAATATCAGTTGAATTCCTCGATGAATCCTCCTCACTATAACCTTGTTGACTCATGTCAGATCCTGAGCTTTCTCCACTCTTCACAACAATCACATCCTTGAGCTTCTTCAGCCTTTTTTCTAGAGGCTGAAAAATGCAAAACGAGATCATAAAGACTTAAACTTGGCAACAAAAGATAAACCAGATTTATTATAGACAAACAATTTAACAAATGAACATTAATTTCTGCGATTAAAGCTTACAGTAACTGATTCTTGAGGCAACTTGACCGGTTTGTTCTCTTCTCTAGCTTCGACATCTTCCAATGAGATAGAACCATTCAAATATTCCTGTCTCAGCTTACAAAGTCTCTTAACATTATCAGCAAGACACCCGTATATACCATCTTCAAGCCCATCAAGAAGATTCGGTAGACTGAATGGGTCGGGACGCTTGGCAAGTTCTTCTTGAGTAATGCTCCTGCTACGTGACCTCAAAGTCCAAGCTGTGTACATCATCAATCACCAGTAAAAATTAGAAGCAGAAACAAAAGGCATCTTCACCAAAAGGGGTTTAATTTCTTCAAACAAACTCAAAGAAGAAACGATTTTTAGGTCAAAATCTCATCCAGCAACAAATTTACAGTCATAAATGAACTCGGAAACTAAAAAACACCAATGTGGGTTTTAGAATCAACAGATTCTGTTTAGCTCTAGAAATCAAGCAAAACCCATTTGGCTTTTTAGATTTGCACACTCAAATTCTGAATCTTTAAACTTTCCATAAACAGAGACTAATCTTCTTCTTTCAGCAACAAGAGAGGTTACAGAAGAAAAAAGAAACGAGAGTGTAACGTACGCGTCTCCCTTGGCTTCGAAAATGGAAAGTGATTAGTACCCACCATGTTTGATCTTCCCTAAACAGAGCTCCTTAGATCAAAACTACGACTACAAACATGTAAAAGACTCCAAAGATGCAAGCTTTATGCATGAATCAGAGAGATTTTAAGTAAAGAAGACAAATAGATCTACTTTTTTCCGGAAAAATTGAAGCTTTTTGGTTTCCCATAATAGAAGTTAGTCATGGTGGCAAAGTGGCAAAGGAGAGAGACAAGAACACGGACGGTTTCGGAAGGTCAATAAGACAAAACCATATATACACATCTATTATATCTATACACTTAAACTTGCTCTCTACTCTGAGTGTTGTGTGTAGTATGTATATGTTAACAATGTTATGTTGTCTACAATACCATGGCATTTCGAAAATCTTTAAAAACATTTCAAACTTATATATGCTTAGTGTACTCATATTTTGGTGGACTCATGTTTATGTCTATCTCTTCCATATATATCTATGTAGGAATAGAAATGAGCTATATGTACCCATGCTAATCTAAAAAAAAGGTTTTAGATGATTGAGTGTCGTCCTTTCGAGAAAATCCGATAAAGAAAGATGATTCATGTGATTACTTCAATTGGTATGTTAGGGTTCCAAGGAGTTTTAAGTTTTGGCGGTAAAGAAAAAAGTAACTAACCGTTTCTGTCTCTATAAAACGCGAATAAAATAAAATTTTAAAGGGCTTTAATTTATAGATTAGTTTTCGCGGGAATATTTAAAATACCGTTATGTTTTTTTTTTGGACAAACAAATACCGTTATGTTTATATCACTTAACATATTAATTATTTTTGTAAGATTTTTTGCATCATGTTTATATATGGTCAATTTCGGAATATCTTCACATAAACTGACGAATAGCTTCACATATATGTTAAGCTAGTATGAACATGAAATGGACAATTTATTATTAGTTATATGATTATTTTCCTGTTTCATAATAAAATTTTGTTTAATAATTTCAATGTAATTTTAAAAAAAAATTATCAAATTTATTTGTCAAATTTTAACCAAAAATTAATTCTTAGTCAAACACTCAAACCTATTAATTTTGGAAAAAAATTGGCAATTTATTCAAAAGCCAACAGTCATTTTCCAATTTTATACTTATTTACCCAATATAGACTTGTCAATATGGTAATACTATATTATTTTTTGTCAACACAGCTTGTATAATATTAAAATTATATTATTTTATTTAATAAAACAAAAACTGCAAGTTGACTACAAATTATATTAAATATAGGAAATAATATTAAGAGAGTACTTTTTTTGGTATCAAGAGAGTACTTGATACCACAACGAAAACCACTACTTTCATTCTTCAACTTGTTTGTGATCATTTCATTGTGAATCCTCCACCGTAACCTAACCAAGAACATAGGGGAAAAAATTAGCAGAAAAAGCTAACCAGATACATGCTCAAGAACTATAATCAATATATGCAAATTAGAGCTCTGTGATTGACTGAAAATGTACAGGAAGTAACCTTAATTGATTCTTGAGCAAAAGCCATCTGCCTCTAATGTTCTTCTTCTTCTTTTCCATCTACATCCATGGGAGTTTGATTGTCATTATCAGTAGAATTCCTCATTGAACCCTCCCCAACACAACCTTCTTGATGAAGACATCCTGAGCTATTTCCATTCTTCACAAAATCATAACAACTGTTTCGAAGAGCATTGCTAGTAGAAGCCGAGCCTTTAGTCAACTTATCATAACCAGAGAACCAAGGTTCATCATCATCCACAACAATCACTTCCTTGAGCTTCTTCGATCTTCTATCATCTAGAGGCTGAAAAATAATGCAAAACGATTATAAATATTTAAACTTGACAACAAAACATAAAATCAGATTAATAAACAAACATCTAAAGCTTACAATAACTGAATCTTGAGGCATCTCATCATCTGAATCGATGATAATAATATTAGTAGACTTGGTTGGTTCGATGATAGTAATACTAGCAGACTTGGTTGGTTCGATGATAGTAATATTAGCAGATTTGGCTGGTTTTTTCTCTGCTCTAGCTTCGATATCTTCCAGCGAGATAGAACCTCTCAAATAGTCACGTTTCAGCTTACAAAGTCTCCTAACATCATCAGCAAGACATCTGTATTTACTATCTTCTAACCCATCAAAGAGATTAGGTAGATAGAATGGGTCAAGGCGCTTGGCAAGGTCTTCTTGAGTACAAGCTGTTCATCATCAATCACCACTAAAAATTAGAAGCAGAAACAAAAGGAATCAAACATTTTCACCAAAAGGAGTTTTTAATTTCTTCAAACAAATCCAAAAAAAGGAAATATAGGCGGCCTTCATAAATATATTAGTTTTCGCGGGAATATTTAAAATACCGTTATGTTTGTATATCATCTAACATATTAATCAATAATCTGTATAACATGAACATACATCATGTTTATGGTCAATTTTGAAAGATATTCCGAAATACGAATAGCTTCACATATATGTTAAGCTAGTATGAACATGAAACATGCTTCTTCTTCAAATCAATCACTGAGATGGGCTCTTAGGCATCTACATGTACTTCTTTTTTTCCCTTAATGTTATCTCTTCTACTTTTCCAATATAAAAATTTAAGATCCATATTGTGTAGATGATATATGAATAGTTCTATAACCAAAGTTTACACTGGTGATGACAAACAAAAAAGAAGGGGATTATATAAATAAGAACATCTATTTCGAACACTATTTGAAAATCAATTCTAAGAAAAAGGACATACTTTTTTTAAAAAAATGGAGAATTTTGTTATCATAAAAAAAATTTAGACACAAAATATATATCTATAAAGAAAAACAAAATCAGATCTGAATTTGAAGCATACAATATATATATATATATATATGTGTGTGTGTGTGTGTTGTGTGATGAATTCATATACTATTGGATAGGCACATAAACAATGATCCATACCTTTCTTTTGTGAATTTTGTTGATTAGCATCCATTGAATCAAGCAGAAGATTCAGAAATTTTCTTAGTTTTGTTTGGAATGTGTTTGCTATCAAGAATCAGAGAAAACAAAAACTTTTTGATATAGAAAATGATGTTCTCAAAAGAAAATGATGTTCTCTACTCATTTATTTATATCATAAAGAAGGGACTAAAAATGAAATTATTTACCAAAAACGAAAAATATGATATAAATAAATAAAATATATAAAAGTAGTATAAAAATAATCTGTTTAAGCTAATATTTTTTTCCTAGTTTGTTACTATCAATACATAAACTTCTACCAAAATTTAGAATTAATAAAATACTAACATTTATTTATAATATATTGTTATCACCGTAACTTCAAACGATTGGCGCGAACATTTGAAATGATATAATTTTTAACAGTTTTGTGCGCAATATTAAAAATACTGTTAATATTGTGATATTCACTAAGAAACTATCTTATTTATTATTTATATCAATTTATATTATATATATATATATATATATATATATGTGTGTGTGTGTGTGTGTAAAATACTATCTAATTTTTCAAAAGAATAAATGAAATGTTGTTGACAAAATGTGTAACAAATTATTTAATTTTTGAGTGAATATTTAAAATATCGTTATGTTGTATATCGCCTGTTATTTATTAATTGGGTTATATTTTAAAATATATATTTATAAGTTATTATATATATATATATATTCAAATAATAGCTCTTTTTGTTTATATGTATATTAATTAAATGATTATTTTTCTGTATGATTAATTATCTTGTTAATAATAATTTTTAATAATTTCAATGTATTTTATTATTATTATAAAATTAACCTTAGTAAAATTTTAATCAAAAATAACCCTTAGTCAAACCTATTAATTATTTTCAAAATTGGTATATTATTCAAAATGCCAACAGTCAGTTTTCATACGTATTTACCTAATATAAAATTTTCAGTATGGTAATACTATTTTGTTACATATTAAAATCAAAATACACCAAAAATTGCAGGTTGACTACAACAAATATATTCAAAGTATACTTAAATATAAGAAAGAATATTAAGAGAGCGCTTGATACCACAACAAAAATTACTGCTTCCTAAAACTAACAAAAATACTACATTTCCTATTATAATTTGTTGACTACAATGAATGTTTTTTTATATATAGCTAGTGGGTGTTCAGTAAGTGTAAGGAGAAAGTTTATATATTGGGTTTGAATGGTAATCCTGTACAACTATAGTATGAGGTGTACCGCTTTGATAGTTACTAATCACAAAAACAATATCAAAAGCGTTAATTTATTGTAAAACAGTTTTTGTTGTAAATAAATTTTACATTCATACAAAAAAAATAATACCAAAAACGTTACTCTTAGCTTTTGTGATTGGTAATTGTCAAAGCGGTACACTCCGTACCGTAGCGGTAAAGGATTACCATTCTGAGCCAAACATGAACATAAAAAGGAGACCTTCCACTCGATTTTGGCATATAAGGCATTCCAAGACTCCCATGAATAGGGAGTCCAAAACTGCTAGACCAAAAGGAAAAAGACATTGTATAGAGAACCACAAGGTTCAAGGGATGTCCATGGTTCCTTCTCAAAGGAGATACATCGACTATGACAGAGCTTCAGGATATAGTTTAAGGAGTCTCCCAAAATTCCAAATGTAATATTCCCTATAAGTGAGGGTTTGGTTTTTTTCCTTTTTCTTGGTAAAGACTAACATGCGTCAAACTGAGGGTTTTGTTCCATAAAGCTTGCAATAGTTACACCATAGCACGTATGCGTAACATATGGTCTCCAATTGAATGATTTGATAAAGCAGCGGTAATTACCATGTAACATTACATTTGGGCCGGTTCTAAATATAAATTTGTTTCTTGAAGCTCTAGTAGTTGATTTTTTTTTTGGATCTTCTGACCAGGTTATCTATGTATTAGATAACTTTTTATAAACAATAGATATAAAGTTTTATATAAGAAAATCCAACAATACAGATTTTTGTTGTGATTCTTGCATTGTAATATTTTGCGATTGACCCTTTGCACCCATCTGAGGAAAGCATGAATATATAACGTATTAAAAATGATGAAAGAGCAAACGGAAAAAAAAAATCAGAAATCAAATTACATAAGCAAAATTTTCAGTGATCAAAGTTGACACTATAAATGATGAATTAACAATTTTGATGCAATTCAAGCAAATATGGATAATCGAATGGTGTTGCATCGCTTGAGAATTGATTAAATCTTTTTTTTGTAAAGTTGTAAATATTTTTTTTTTTTTGAAACAAAAGTTGTAAATTTTGTTGTATATCTATTATTATTAAAAGATGGTAATAGCGGGATGAATGTAAGAACTCTATCAAAACAATGTACTATAAAATAATTCAATCTATCAAATTATCAATATACAAGTTTTCTAAAAAAATGGTCTATAAAGTTATTTACACGATAGGCGTTCGTACCGTAATTATTACTTTCTTAACATTAGAATTAGATGTCAGAGTTATTAAGCGGCGTTAGACGGTTATATGCGCTCATAGACGATGGTTCTAGGCGGTCCAATAAAGTCATTACTCAATTTTTATTTAATTTTTAATTTTTTTGTTTCGTTAAATTTATAAGTTTTGACATCAAATATTTAAATGATTTAAATGATTTTTATGTCTTTTAAATATTTAGTAAAGGTTTTTATGTTTTTTAAATGATTTTTTTGTCTAATTTTTATTTATGAGTTAACATTATTGATTTTCACATAGATGTTTTGTCTAATATTCTCTTTATGATAGTTTTTTGATGTTTTAGTTTTGATATTAAAAATTATTTTCTTTAAATATTTTGTTTAGTTTGAGCTTTGATTCGATTTTTAAGGTTTATAATATTAGAATTTCTTATATGTGAATCATAATATATTATTTATTATACCATGCATATATATTGTTTTATGTTAACATTTAAACCGCATACAATCACCTAGATTGCGATTATGCGTTCGAGCGCTTCCTCAAATAGCGATACAAGTACATTCTCCTAGAAGGCAAGCATAATAAAATTCTTTAGGGCATGGATGAGATTGGGGACAATCATTATCCGTCTTGCATCGCTCCCCATTGGTCAGCTCAATCTCGGCTGTTAGGCTCTCTTTTGATGTCGAGCTTGGTGCAGTGGCTTGAATTCCAGAGATATTCACCACCAATGTGCCTATAAAATGCAAAAATATAACACATTTTATTTAGTCTCTTAAGTTGATTTAATCAATATGTAAGAAAAATATAGATAGAGAAGCTAACATGAAAGACAAAGAACAAAAACGATGAAGATTGTAGTTTTTGATGCGGCCATATCTTTAGCTTGAAATTTTTGGTTATGAGGATTAGTTTATGGTTTAGAAATTATAAACACGTTTGGATATATGTATGTGGTGGTTTAGATGCTTATATATAATGTCTTGGAGCATGAAATTAGTAATTTAATTAAAACATAATATGACTTTGAAAAAATAAGATTTTGGCAATTAATTAATTGGTGAAGACTATGAAAGAAAAAGTTAGGAGGAATTTACTTTCCTATATTCTTTACTATTTAAAGTATATTTTCTAAGTAATTCCTTCTCATTCATAAATATTTTTATCTTTTACCATTTGGAAGTAATATTTGATGTATATGAGATTACATAATTTATCCTCCTCATTTGGAATTATATAACAAAAAGATTTATCACCAAATTTGACAAGGAACAAAAAGGAACAATATATATATATATATATATATATATATATATATATATATATATATATATATATTGTTCCTTTTTGAACATATTTCTTTTAAATTCTGTGAAATTTTTTTTCTTTTCATGCACATAAACCATTTTGTAAATCAATAAATATAACATTTTAAAGAAATAAAAGTAACAAAGGTTTTATTCCTTATAATTTGATCTATTTCATTTCTCTTCATTCTTTCTTCTCTTCATTCCTATTACTTTACAAGTAGTCACGAATAAGAGTTTTTGTGAATAATTAACAATTCAAATCACAAACTCTAGTAACTATATAATACATGTTAGTCAAAAACTCAAAACGCAATTCAATTATTTATAGATTTGACTAGTTAGTCAAAATTCCAATTATTAGTTGGAAGAGCTATTTGCTACCGCAACTAATGCAACATATACTAGAACTATTGAATTAATTCACAGCTATTTCAAAACAGATGATTATAAAATGCTATGATCCCACAACAACATATCGTGTATGCTTTGTTTTCCCCGGTGTTGTAGCTGCACTCTTTGGTTTACCCAAGCTCTTATTCTGTTCTTCCTTTGTTTCAACAATCTCTCCGTCTTCTGGAATATCCACTAGAACATAAAAGCCCGATGATTTATTATCGGTCTTAAAACGAAATTCGGTTTAAAATGTAAGGTTAGGTAATGCATATACCCTATAGTTTATAAAATTTGAAAGAAAAATAAAGGCTTGAGTCCGATCAAACGACTAAATTGACCCAAGAAGGTGTAACGACATTTATATGAAATTAACTTTTTAAAACACAATTTACATAAAATTCACTCGAATCGAATTTTGATACGGTAATTTTAAAAAGTCAACTACACTAAATATTCCAAAGTGGAAATTAACACAAAAAAGCCCACGTGACTCTTTTTTCTGCAAGAGCCGTCTCTTTCCTCTTCTCTTCTTCTTCCAAATTTCCCAAATCCCTCCACATAAACCCTAGAAAATCAACTCTCTCTGTTCACTAATTCCTTTCGATTTTAGATCATTAGCCCCTAAAAGCTTCCATTTTTCTAATCCCACGGTTCTCCTTCTTCTGCTCTGAACCGTCTCTTAACCTATTGTTCCGTCTTTTCACTTCTCCGCCATGGCTACCCAACAACAGCAATCCGCCATTAAAGTAAGCTCTGAAGGTGCCCTTAAGCTTCTTTTTGTTGGGGTGTTTTCAAATTGAAGTCTTTTGAATTCTCCTGTGTTGTGTTTTAGGGCGCGAAAGTGCTTATGGTTGGAGCTGGTGGGATTGGTTGCGAGTTACTGAAGACTCTTGCTCTTTCTGGATTCGAAGACATTCATATTGTAAGTTTTTTCCTTTTTCTGTTTTCGTGACTTTCAGTATTCTTTACTTGTGATTTCTTCTTCTTCTTCTTCTTCTTCTTCTTCTTCTCTTTTGAGATTCTGGGTCACAGACGAAAGTTCAATCATTTCAAATCTCCTATTCTGCTACTGGATTTGATTTGAGATTTTAGGGTTATTGATGATTTGAGTAATTTGTACATCTTTGAGCTTTTTGATTTGCATGGTTCATGAGATCACATCGGGACTCTACTGAATACTCTCTATGGGTTAGGTTTGACTTGGGAGATGGAATCATATGTCTCTAGTCTAGGAGGACTCTCTGTTTAGCTGTCTTCGCCAATAGGTTTAGTGTCATTTCTAAGACTCTGGTTAGGCAATGTATACTTTGGTTTGTATGAACTACTTCTGTTTAAATTTTGGGATTTTGTAGATTCATGATTAACGTTTTGTATCAGAAACCATTGGATTTTACTTGTGGTCCTTCTGGATTTCTGGATTTGGAAAATGGATAGAGCAGTGGCTTATAAGATTAGTTTGTAACCGTGATTAAGTAACTGATTCTCTTGTGTTGCAGATTGACATGGACACTATTGAAGTCAGTAACCTGAATAGGCAATTTCTATTCCGTCGTTCTCATGTTGGGCAGTCCAAGGCTAAGGTAATCTTTCTTGAGCTAAGTCCAAGGGAATGCAGTTCATAAGTGTTAATATTGTTTTACCGTATCACCAGGTTGCCAGAGATGCAGTCTTGAGATTTAGGCCTCACATTAATATAAGATCATACCATGCAAATGTGAAGAATCCCGAGTTTGATGTTGATTTTTTCAAGCAATTTGATGTTGTTCTGAATGGGCTGGACAACTTGGACGCAAGGCGTCATGTGAATCGCCTTTGTCTTGCAGCTGATGTTCCTCTTGTAGAAAGTGGGACAACGGGCTTCCTAGGACAGGTTATTCTGCTTGTCTTTTGGTCTTGCAGCTCTTTTATCTCTTATCATTATTCTATGAGTTAGATGCACTACAATTTTAGGCTTGAATGGTGTAACTGTTATCATTTCTTTCGTATCTGACTTTGCAATACTTGTTTGCGTGTACAAATCAGGTAACTGTGCATATAAAGGGAAAAACAGAATGTTATGAGTGCCAAACCAAACCTGCTCCGAAGACCTATCCTGTGTGTACAATAACCAGCACTCCAACTAAGGTATTAACACTGTCTTGTTTGTTCCAAAATTTTGTGAATCCTGGGGAAATTATATTCTATCTTGGCTGATATAGTCTTATCCTAAGCATAGAGCTTTTTTTTGATGTGCCGATGAATTTTGAATTGATTCTGCAGTTTGTGCACTGTATCGTATGGGCAAAAGACCTGCTCTTTGCAAAGTTGTTTGGCGACAAGAATCAAGATAATGATCTTAATGTGCGATCCAACAACTCTGCAAGCTCATCCAAAGAATCAGAAGATGTATTTGAACGTTCAGAAGATGAAGATATTGAGCAGTATGGTAGGAAGATATATGATCATGTGTTTGGTTCTAACATTGAAGCGGCTTTGTCCAATGAAGAGACATGGAAAAATCGCAGACGACCAAGGCCTATATACAGTAAGGATGTCTTGCCTGAAAGTCTGACTCAACAAAATGGAAGCACTCAGAATTGTTCTGTTACTGATGGCGATTCAGTGGTCTCTGTCATGCCGTCGCTTGGCCTGAAGAATCCACAGGAATTGTGGGGTCTAACGCAGAATTCTCTAGTGTTCATGGAAGCATTGAAGTTGTTCTTCGCCAAGAGAAAGAAGGTCTGTGTGGTCCTATGTGTAAACTCTTCTTGTTTATACATAAGTTTCGGTGTACTGATTAATTCATGGTTTTTTCTATATGCTGCCGCAGGAAATAGGACACCTTACTTTTGACAAAGATGATCAGTTAGCTGTAGAATTTGTTACTGCTGCTGCAAATATCCGTGCTGAGTCTTTTGGCATTCCTTTGCACAGCCTTTTTGAAGCGAAAGGTATTGCTGGAAACATTGTTCATGCTGTTGCTACGACCAACGCCATTATTGCTGGTTTGATTGTTATTGAAGCAATCAAAGTGCTGAAAAAGGATGTGGACAAGTTCAGGTTTGTTACTTTGAATCGTCTTTATTTCATAAGATTTTAGCGTCCTTAATATCTATTGAAAAATCATTTTTGTTGGCAATGTCTCTCTAGAATGACATATTGCTTAGAACACCCAAGCAAAAAGCTGCTGCTTATGCCAATCGAGCCATATGAACCTAATCCTGCTTGCTATGTCTGTTCTAAGGTATAAACATTATTATTGTTTAGCCTTCTTTCATAATCTTTCTTGTATTAACAGTCATCTGATTTTCTTTTTGTTTCTTTTTATCATCAACAGACCCCTTTAGTACTCGAGATCAATACTCGGAAATCGAAACTACGGGATCTAGTTGATAGAATTGTCAAAGCCAAGCTTGGAATGAACCTACCGTTGATTATGCACGGGAATTCGCTTCTGTATGAAGTTGGTGATGATCTTGATGATATTATGGTTGCAAACTACAACGCTAATCTCGAGAAGGTTTGGCCTTGATTGTTCTACCATTTGCATTTAAAACACAGGTTTAGATATCGCAATTTCTCACATGCTCGTGTTTCTTTTTCAGTATTTATCAGAACTTCCTTCTCCCATTCTCAACGGAAGCAGTCTCACAGTCGAAGATCTTCAACAAGAGCTATCTTGCAAGATAAATGTCAAGCACAGGTTTTTTTCTGAAATTTTGAATCTTGTTTTAAATTCAGTTTGGTTTCTGATAATATTACTATCGACTTTCCCTTAACTTTTCCATTTCATCAAATCATGAAATCAAGATGGGTTAGCATCAGACATTATCCTAGGATTCTCAAATGGCTTAATAGTTATAGGTAGTCTTTTGATGTCTGAAAACGGCAGATGATTTTACGCATCCTCTCCTTATTCTTTTTCTGTCACAGGGAAGAATTTGACGAGGAAAAAGAACCTGAAGGAATGGTACTCTCTGGATGGACACAGTCTCCAGCTACCAATGGCGAGAGCGCATCAACATCAAACAATGAGAACCCCATTGATGTCACAGATAGTTCCTCAGGATCCGAGACTGCTTCTAAGAAGAGAAAACTCTCCGAGACTGAGCCCAGTAATCATAAGAAAGAAGCAGAGAACGTCGAGAGTGAAGATGATGATATCATGGAGGTTGAAAACCCAATGATGGTGAGCAAAAAGAAGATAAGAGTTGAATAGGCCTTTTTTGAAAGATCTGATCCCTAAATCCTTGCTTTTTTTAGCTTCTTTTTTATTTCCATCTAACTTTCTACTTTCTGAAATTATGCTACAAGAATTACAAGTATGATTTAGGGATTCTTTGATGAAGAAGAAACTACTCAGATTGTTAAATATTTACTAGGACAGGATCCTTTGGATGAGGAGCTCAGGAACTCATCCTAAGGGAAGCAATCTTTGCTTTCCAGAGATTCTGTAATGTTTTCACTAACTGTAAGAGCTTCCTTGTATCTTTATTTCTAGTTATCAAATTTTCTGTTTTTTTTTTGTTCTTAAGAATTCTCAGACTACTTTTTCAATTCAATAGACTAAAGAATCTGTCGATTATGAAAAGATTTGCATTCACTTTATTTGAAAATTTGTCTTTTGAAACTAAGTATCAACATCCTATAACATGCAATATCCACCATCTTAGAATGCATTTCCATTACAAAAAAAAAAAAAAAAAATTACCATACAAATTATACAACAAATCCGATTACCTTAAGAAGACAAATTTCTTCTTTTTTTTCTAACTCTTCACACCATTTGGTTTGGTGGAAATGCTTCATCAGTTTATCTTCCGTTGAGGCTAGCAAACTGAGTAAACATGGTGGTTCCAGAGTGTTGGTCCACCGTCGAGTCATCCTTCTCTTCAGTCTGAGAAACCGGACGTTCACTTGCTGCAGCAGTGGTGGCAGCAGGTGAAGTCGGCGCAGCAGCAGGAGCAGCCACAGGCTTAGGGGTCTCAACCTCCTCAGCTTCAGCTTTACCCTGAGAAAAAGCCTCTTGAAGCTGAAGAGCATATTCTAAGTTCCACAATACATCTCCCATTGTTGGTCTATCAACACCATAATCTGCTAAACACTTCTCTGCAGCTTCTGCAAACTTTTTCATAGATTCAGGATTCACAGTGCCAACTAGATGAGGGTCGATGATCTTTTCAAGTAACCCTTTTTGTTTCCATAACATAGCCCATTCAGCTAAGTTGACCTGTTCCCTTGGAAGCTGAGGGTTAATGGCTGGTCTTGCACATAGAGCTTCTAGTAGAACAACACCAAACGAATAAACATCGGATTTGTCTGTAAGTTGTTGTCTCCTGAAGTATTCCGGATCTAAATACCCGAAACTACCTTTCACAGCTGTACTGACATGGTTTTGTCCAAAGGCAACGTCTTTAGAGAGACCAAAGTCTGCTACTTTAGCAACTAAAGCTTCATCAAGAAGAATATTTGTGGATTTGACGTCGCGATGGATAATGCCTTGTGCTGTTCCTGTGTGTAAATAGTGTAGCCCACGAGCAGCTCCTATGCAGATCTCTAGTCTTTGTTTCCAAGTCAAAGGAGAAAGGTTTTTCCCGTAGAGATGGTCTCTAAAAGGACCATTGGACATGTATTCGTAGACAAGGATCATCTCTGAGTTCTCATCGCAGTATCCAATCAAGGAGACTAAGTGTCTGTGTCTAAGCTTAGACAGCATTTGAATCTCTGTGTGAAACTCTGTGATCCCTTGCTCTGACTGTGGATTGCCTCGTTTGATGGCAACTTGAGTTCCATCATCAATGGTACCAATGTAAACGTTTCCAAATCCACCAACACCAATGATCTCTGATGCATCGAAGTTCTTTGTAACTTCTTGAAGCTCTGAGAGGGAGAAATAGCGTCCGAGGCCAAGCGCGGAATTGTACAAGTTGGATTTGTGAGAACCGGTTTTGCTTGTCATGAAGGTACTGTCACCGGCGTGTATTGGTAGTAACCAAGAAGAGAAACTGTTTCTCTTCTGCCAATCTTGTGGTCTCTTCTTCCATTTGTAAACCATTGCTCCAAGACCTACGAAAGCGCCAAACATCATTACAAATCCCGCGGTTGCAACCATCCCCTGCTTCCCCATACTCGCTCTTTTACCATCAACTCCAAATTCTCCATCAAGACTGTTCACAGAGTTGCTCATCTTCAGGACCTCGACTCCGTTCAAGATCGCGTTCTTTTTCCCAGTGTCTTCTCCCATGGGACCAATCTGCACCTGAAGCTCAGATTTCATAAGAGTCGAGTTCACCACAATGTCTTTGTAGTAAGGAGCAGAAAGATCCCCAGCTACAGTGGACAAATCCAGCCCGGAAATGGCGGTCTTTCCATTGATGTAAACGTTGAAGTAGAGGTCATTAAGAGACTTGCTGATGATGTCACAGAAATGAAGACGAATGAAGTAGTGAAATGATGGGTTTGATGGGAAGTTCCATGTGACATTGAAGTTAGGATCTATGGTTTGAGAATCAGCCATCTCTGCGCCTGTTGCGTAAACCGTCTGTGGCGCAATCAGCGGTGTAACTCCAGGAGGATAGATGATCGCTGTAGGGTTTGTTTTGACATCCTTAGCCAGATTCTCATCTTTCAAGTATTCTTTGTCAGTTGTCCAGGTTCTTCCTAGTGTGTCATTCTGAGGCGTGATCAAGGGGCCACCAACATTAACCCTGTAAACCGACTGGTATGCGTAATCAGACAGACCCGAAAAACCGTTGACAGGGAAAAGAGAAGTGCCTGCATCAGAGATAAGTTCGTCTGGAGCTGACACAAGTTCGATACCGTTGATGAAAGCGGCAGAACCTTTCATAGGTTTGAACCTAAGGGCGAATTGTGCATCGGTCATGTTGACGAGGTACTCCTTCTGAACAGTAGCTTGGCTATCATTGTTGTTGTTACTCAGTTTAAAGTTATGAAGCAAGACGTACTTCTCTGTTAAAACAGAGAAAGCTGCTTGTTGGAGATCAAACTTGTCATTTGGGAAGGCAAAGAAATGGAGACGAACCCAATGCCAACCGGGACGGGTTAAATGGAACTTGTAAATGGCTTCCTCGCGGAAGATCCGCGCGGTTAGGTAAATAGGAGAAGGGAGTTTATCTGAAGGCGGGGCAGAGACTTGAATATCGTCTTTGGCTTCAATATACTGAACCGTTTCTGAGTCACTCTTAAAGACTCTACCTTCAGGGGTTTTGGTTGATGACTTGCTTCCACAATCAATGAGAATGTCATCAGCCGGTTTGAAACCAGCGGTTGGGCCACCACCGATGGCAACCACTGACGCTAGGCCGGTTAAGAAGAGGAGGATGGTGAAGAGGAGAGGCATGAAGGGCCTGAAAGAAGAATTTAAGACAAGACACATAGGTATGATTGGTTTATTTCTTATCTCCATCCCTCCTTCGTGAAGGAAGAGAGAGAGAAGAGAGAAGAATGAGGAAGAAAATGAAAAGACCAAAAGAAACGAGATTGTTGGGATGCTTGTGGTTGAAGAAAGAGCGAGAGGAAAAAAAGGGCATGAAAGAGAGTTGTTATATGTGTGGCTAGTATTCTTATTGTGTTTGGTTATAATTAATTAGTGAATGTTTTATTTTTAGTAAACTGTTAGAATATACTTATAGAGTTTTATTCACTAGACCGTTGTCAATTGAGAAAAAATGCTAGCAAAATACAATTCCTTCTTTATAAATAAAACAAGAACATGATCACACGATGGTCACATTAACAAACTGCAAGCAAACACAAGAAACTAAAATTTAGTAAACTTCACTAGACGACATATATATATTGATTCACCATATATAAGCCCTAATGAGATTCGTGCAAACGATTTATTCATGAAACGAAGACCTCATATGATTGGGGTATTCATGGGTGGTTGTGGTTGTGGTGGCCAGGAAGTTTGTCCTTGATCTTCTCGAGAATGCCCTTCTTCTCGTGGGGTTGGTCGGTGGTTGTGGATCCGATAGTAGTGGTGGCTGTGCTTGGCGTTTGTTCGTCCTTGTGCTTGCTGCTACTAAACTTTTCTTTGATTTTCTCCTTTATGCTCTTCTTCCGCCGCCCTCCTTGCCCATCATCCTCCTATTTCAAAATTATATATATCGTTGACTATTAAAAGATCGATCCAAATACATAAAGACGGTTTGTTAAAAAAGGGGCCTATCATAGGACTAGTTTAGGACTTTTTTTTTTTTCTGTAAGTTTGAGAACCCTTAAGATATTTGTTTTAGTACTCTAAAACAAATTATACATTTTTTGGAAAGTAATACTCCCTCTGTTTTTGAAAAGTTGTCGTTTTAACTGTATTTAGACAAATTAAGAAAAGGTATACAATGACTATATTAACCTCATAAAAATGACAAGTAATTATTTACAAATAATTTGTGTTTAATTAAATGAGGGTAATTTGGGTAGTTATTGGCATAAGTTACATTATTACCTTAAAACGACAACTAATTTAAAACAAAAAAATGCTCTAAAACGACAACTATTCGAAAACGGAGGGAGTACTATTTTAGTTACTACTATTATATAGTTGTAAATATGAGTGAGAACCTATTAACTACTATAAGTTTATAACTTATCGTTTTTTATTTGAAGAAAACAAAAAATAAATCAGAATCTATATATGCAAGAAAATCTCACCGAGCTAGAGCTAGATGAACTTCCAGACCGACGAAGATGCTCTTCAAGCGAGCCACGGTGTTGATCCCCTGTGGCGGTTGCTCCGGTACCAGCAGTGATCCCTGTGGCAGTGGCAGCGGTGGTGGTAGCAGCCGCGGCCGGATGTATTCCTGCATCGACGGGATGTGTTCCTTCAACAGTGCTAGTAGGGTGCTCTGCAATGTCGCCGGTAGTACTCTCCTTATACTGAGGAGCGGAGGTGGCAACGCCGGTTAGGTGCATGGGGTTACCGAACTCATCAGTCAGTTGGACCGGGTTTCCGTGTTCATCGGTTAGATGGATTGGGTTTCCTCGTTCGTCCTTCAAATCCGCCATTCTTTTATTTCTTTTTTCGTTTCTGATCTGTTTTGTGTTTTAGATTTCTTCTTTCAAAAACTGCTTAGAAAACACTTGGTTTGAGGTTGATCAAGTGTGTGCATATATATAAGACATATTAATCTGCATGGAAATGAGACGTGGCGTATTTAATGTGAAATCTTTTGCCACGCACGTATAGAAAAGGAGTACCACGTATCATGTGTTTGGTTTGATAAAATATACGGCACGAATCCGACATATTAACGTTTTGCCTTTTTAATAGATTCGGTAGACCAACGTTATCTTCTACGAAAAAAAAACGTTATCTTCTACGTACGGTGCTTTCTATGTTCTATGGACACATGTGGATTTGATCACGGACGTAGAACCGCTAAAGAAGGTCGGTGCTCCGAGTTTTAAATTCTTGACGTATTCAGGACCAAACCTTACGAGCTGATTGGCAATTGCAACTTTGTGTTGGTAACTAATTTCCCAAAGCACTAAACAAACGAACTTGATAGTTGGATCATAACGCAAATTTATTATTTACAACTAAAATACCTTTTTCTCAACTGAAACATTTGTATATAAATATACTAGTAGTAGTCAGTAGAACAACATTCGGTTATATAAAACGTATAACACGATTCTACATGAAAAAATACATATAATATAATTATCTCGATCTGATTAACCCAATTCACACCCAGTGGCGGATCTAGAACCGGTTTTTATTGGGGTCAATATTATATAAAATTATATACGAAAACAACAATATAAAAGTATTGGCTTACTATGTTGAAAATTAAATTCATGTATATAAAAAACATTTTAAAAAATCCACAGAAAATGTAAGCACAATATAACCAAAAGTGTGAGTACAAAACAGAAGAGTTTTTTGTTAAAAATATAAGAATAGTAAGAAATCATGAGCTTAAGTTAAAAAAAAAGTAAGAAGCTGGTATTTTTTTGTACGTAATTAAGGGTCAAGAGGGATTTTATGATCTGTTGTTGGGGTCAACTATAAGATTTTAAACCATTTGATCTAATTTCTTAGTTAATTTGTAGAACAAAATTTTAAATTATGAAAGTTTATTGGGGTCAACTGACCCCACTACCTTCTATGTAGCTCCGCCACTGTTCACACCCTCTGGTGCACTGTCAGATCATTTGTACTTTATCTTATTATAATTATATATTTACAAGTGTAATTGGGAATGCACAAAAAAAAAATGGGAGACCAAAAATTTTCTGTAATACACACACAAACGTGTGTACCGTTCGTTGATAAGTAAACGTAACGTTGACTTCGGCCCTAGCTTACGAAGAGAAACAAGCACCCAGAATCTGAAACAAGATTCAACAATTATAAAGTGTGACTCGTTAATTTAAGTCCTGAGCTTCTGATCCACAAGTAATGCTTGGAGAGAGAGAGAGAGAGAGATGCTTACCGTTTCAAAGTTAGCTAGATTTGGTCCAAAAGAAGCCTTTCTTTCTGAGAGAGCTCGCGGAATGATTCTCTTTCGGGATTTTAACACTATTACTTCTGGACCCGAAAGAGAAGTGTCTCGCAAGGAAAGGCTTTGGGGAATAGCTTCTCAAGCTTGAACTTGATATCAGCTTTGGGGCTTTACCTTTGTATGCTGCTACTGTTGCTGCCGCTTTGTGGTTGTTATTAAACATGACAAAGTCATCGCTGTCCACAACGCGGTTTCTTAGTCTCTTGTTGTGTCTAGCTTTCATTTCCAAATCTGCCTTTAATGCTTTTTCCGACAGTTTGAATGTTTTCTTCTCACCCAGTGTGCAGATGGGACAAGGAGGGTCGAATTTGTCGATTTCAGGTGTCATCTGCTCTAAACACTCTGAATGATAGACGTGCCCACAAGCTAGAATTGCAGCTACAGAGAGCTCATTAGTGGCAAAGATCTTTTGGCTACTCAACAAAGATTTCTCAGACAAGGATCTCGAGCAAGCACCACAGTTTTGCTGATCATTGGACTTTCTATTTCCATGATTGTCTATCTTGTCACGACGAAGCCCAAAGCACTCGCTATCGTAAGAGCAAGACTCTCTGCGAGAATACGCCATCATTTCAGAAAAGGCTTGCATGGACCAGCCATCAGACTGAGATTCATTCCCCAGCCTCTCTTCAGTTGCAGAGCTTCTGCTCGGTGAGGTGAATCCAAAGATTCGACCATCAGAGACTTGCTTTGATAGACGAGGGGGCGGTGTCAGCTTTAATTGCGATGAACTTGCAGGTGGCATTGGCAAGTGGCTCTGGGATGACAGTGGTGACGCTGAGAAGGATGATGGTTGAGAAGCCAATGAAAGAGACAGTTTTGCAGGAGATGGATAATAAGCAGGTTCGGTTGAATCACTAGTTTTCTGGGTGATCGAAAACAGTAAAATAGGGGTCATATATTAACAGAGATACATGGCATATATATAGCTAGCGAAACAAGCTCTTTAGTTTTTACCTGTTCAGAGATGGTGTCAATGGAAGCAATTCTTGAAAAAGATTGATCTGCCACAACAATAACGTGATATCACAACACGGAAAAGTCATAGTTTAATAAATGCAAGTCAAGAAGCAAACAAGAGAACAGTATATGTCAACAAACATATCAATGTCATTTTCACTCATTAACAGTTTCTGTAGAAAAGTAATCCTAAATTCGAAGCGGGTCAAAAGAAGGTGCCTACATCTTCCACTCAAGTCTACAGTTTTTGACAAATCAAACACGTTTTTTGCCTGTAAGCAATAAAGGAATTTACCTGAAGAAGGAGATTTCTGCCATGACTGCGCCTGAAAATTGTCCAAAGGAGACCCTTGTGATGATACAAAAGCAGATTCGGATTTCACATCAGACATATCGTTACGACTAATTCCATCAGATAACCAACTGACAGAGGTCTCTTCACCTGCAACTCGTCCTCTATTATCCCATCGAAAGCTCCAATTAGGAGAATACCTCGCATTCACATTGTTTCTTTGCAAATTCTCGAGTGCCGATATATTAGACACCACCATTTTATCTCGAGCAGCAACACAACAAGCATTCCCCATAACTGAAGCGTGTAAATGAAAACTACTAAGCACCACACAAAAACACTCCGGTTAGATGTTTTGGCGCATAAAACCACCTCAAAACCTTCCAACAAAAAACAAAATTTAGGAAGTCAATCAGAATCAATTATGACTATAAAAGTATAAATCCTTCAATACAAGGTTTGGGATCAAATCAAGAGAGAATCAAATCAAGCAAAACGTTGCTCACTAACTTGTTAGATAAGTGAAATTTCATGACTATCTTCACTAAGAAAAATCCAATTTTTTTCGCAAGACACCAAAAATAGCAATTGAATCGGGCAATATTTACACAGGTCACATAACTAACGTTAAACAGATCCGAGATTAGGGCCAAGGAACTTGTAAACCAAGTTGAGATTACCCAAAATAGAAACTAAAAAACCCTAAAAACAAAATCGAAAATTTAAGCATTTGAGACGAAAGTGATGATCACCGAACCTGCTCTCGGAAGTCGGAGAACGTCGCCGGGAAGTTAAAAAAAAACGAAGACAGTTTTCACATAGTTAGAGAGAGAGAGAGAGTGCGGTGGGTTTTTAGAGTGAGAAAAATGAGACTGCGAGGTTTTTTGCTTTGCTCTCTCTTTTTTCCTTCTTAGATCATCTCCAATATATTTCCCTATTTTTAGCTCTATCTCTATAATAGAGGTAAGTTTTCCTCTATTTTTTCCTCTAAAAAGTTTAACTCTATTTATAGAGGAAAAAATAGAGATTCTCTATTCTCACCTCTATATATAGAGAAAAAAAATAGAGATCTCTATTTTAGAGGTGAGAATAGAGGTGGGTTGGAGCAAATTTGCCTCTAAAATAGAGTTTAGAGACAAATATAGAGGTGGGTTGGAGATGCTCTAAGGAAAGAGACGAATCCAAGTCTACTCTGACCGGTTTATATTTAACGCCGTTAGATTCCGATTGGTTTGTACCGGTAAAAGACCGATAAACCGTACCAAATTAATAATCGAGTGTACTACTTAATTCTAAAATTTGTTTTCTTCGCTGGAAATTGAAAAAATTTCATCATAATTTCATTTGTATACTATTTGTATTCATTTTTGAAAAGTGAATAACTCCACTTTTTCAGGTTGGCAGGATTAGCAAAATAGACCGGTTTGATAGGACCAAACATTACATTTTGACTTATTTGTTCTTTAGTGGTTAGTTTATGCGGAATTAAGTGACGTTAGGCGAACAATGGCACGTCAATGTTATAACGACACAACGCGGAAATATGGAAAGTGAATAAAAACGCGATTCGAACACGCCCAAAGACCAAATCACTATTATTTCCTAACAATTTATTATGGGAAAAAAACTAGTTTGACCCAAAAATAAGGTTTAATTACTAAAATAACTCATAAAATGTATGGGTTAATCTAGTTATTTTTCTGACCAAAATACCCTTTGTCTCTTTGTTAGGAAAAAAAATAATGTCAATATTACCCTCTGATTTTTCTGGAAACGTAGGTGAAATTTTTTCAAACAAAAAAAATCTGCCGTTAAAAGTCTGTGGGCGTCGTTGTGACAGATTTATTTTTCCCGACAGATTTAATAGTCTACGACAGATTTTCTGTGGCAGTTTTTTTCCTCCCACAGACTTATTTGAATATGGTTACGACAGATATTTAATTTATAGCAGATTTTTTTCTTTTGCCAGACTTATTTTATGATGACGCCTCAGACTTTCGTAATTTTGACAGTTTTATTATAATATGTAGCAGATTTTTGTTTCTAGTGGCGTCAGACTTATATTTTTTTGGAAAAAAACTGTCATAATACAGCAGATTTGTTAATAAAAAATAATTACTAGTTTGACTTTTTAGTGCTCACAGATTTGTTTTACGTTATGACAGATTTTTTAATATTAACAAAAAATCTGGAATGTTATAGCAGATTTGTTTTAAAAAAATTAAAATTGCTAGAATGACATATAGTCGCAATCGATATGTTTAACGTTATGACAGATTTTTTTTATGTTATGCCAGATTTATGTTTAATTTACAAAAATCTGGTGTTTCATAGCAGATTTCTTGAATTAAAAATAAATTATTGGAATGACCTATTTAGTGACAACAGATTTTTTCATGTTATGACAGATTTTTATTTTATCATGACAGATTTGTCGGATTTTATCACGACAAGATTATGTTTGGCAATTTTTAAAAAAATCTGTAAAATTAGGATGCGGCAGACTTAATTTTAATGTAACAGACTTGTTAAAATTAACTGCCATATTTGATTTTTAATTAAAAAAACGAATTTAGTTTTTATTTTTAAAGGAAATGGCATAATGAAAGGTTAAATAGTATTTTTACATAAAATTTGGGTTAGTCTAGTTATCCATTTGGATCGAGTTCTAGTTATTTTTGCTAAATTTTGAGTCAAACTGGGTAAATTTAACATTTATTATTCATGAGATAACAATTATTAAAGAAAGTATTTTTTTTTTTCCTATTTTGATTCCTACGATAGTTTTCATCACTAGCTTCAAAAGAACTCTCATGAATATGAGAAATTTCAACAATCTGGATTAATTTCGAGACCGAAAAGGTTTTAATGAGAATGCACCACCTTATATGTATCATCTACTACACAAGATATAAAAAGAATTATCATAGAAAACAATCTCTACAAAAACTGAGGGAAAGTAAAAACAAAGGACAAATCCAAATTCAGCCAATAGAAGATTAAAAGAAACAGCATTTTCAGTTCCGGTGATCGGAGTTGAGTTTCAAGACGTCGCCTTTGAAGAACCTCCGGTGTCCACTTTCACGGCGGATTCGCGACGCAAGCTGCTTCCTCTTGTGTACGGCTTCTTAGCACCCTTCAAACAAAAAAAAAATAGAGAGATTAACAAAGTTTTTGAACTACATGTTTCTTCAAAAAGAATTATTTTTCGCTCTCAAGAACTTAAATCTAAACACAAAGAGTGTTTCTTTTATGTTAAGATACGAACCCTTTTGTTTTTGCTCACCTGGAAGATCGTTCCAAGTTTCTTCAGTCCTATGGCACGAGCTCGAAGAACATCCTTGGAAACACTTGGATCTTTAAGCACCTGTGTGAGAGAGTCAAAATCAACAACAAAGATTGATTAATTGATTGTTACTACAAAAAATGGTTATATAATATGTATATGATGAATCTTAGTATCTTACAGATTGGCAAACACGAGATAGAGTTGATTCGATGTCGAGAACATTGATTTGCCAAAGAGATTGAAGCAAAGCATCCATTTTAGCTTCAATGGCTTTCTGAATATGCTCCTCTTTGTTCTCTCCTTGGTGTTCATTCAACTTGTTCACTTCATCCTGCAACTGAAGTAACGAAACCGCACCTACAGATCGAAAAACATTTATCCAAAGTAAGTAAGGATGTTCAGTTAGAAAACCAAGGATTTTGGTTTATTATATTGCTTTGTTTTATACCAGAAGCAGCCATCACTTGAGATTTCATATGGTGGCCTTTGTCACGCACCCATTCCGCTAAGAACGGCACTTTCATATACCGCTTGTCTTTACCGATTTCTTTAGCAGCTTTTCTTGTGTAAATGTAACCAATAGTATGCATCATTGCCTCGCCAAAACCTTAAACAGCAGAGCAAGATTATGGAAAAAATTTCAGTTTCTATACAGTTTGTGCCTTTCTTGGTTTATATGAAAAGACATTCATTTATGGGTAAAATGCCAAGGGGGGTTTACCGGCAGAAGAAAGCCGCTTTGCCTCTTCGTTTGCCCATTCGATAAATTCATTGGTTTGTCCTTCTACAAACGGTTCAAGTTTGTTTTTCAATGTAGCGGCAAGCTTGTCTTCCCTCTCCTTTTGTAGAGCCTGCAGACAATCCCCACATAAAACACATAGAGAAAAGTAACTTAACATCAACGCGCGTTAAATAGAAGGGTGAAAACAATGTACTTTGATCTTGTCTTGAAGCATTTGCTTTCTGATTTCAGGCTCATGTGATTCTAAGTCAGCTTCAATTGATGCCAAATAAGCAAGTGCAAGCTGGCCAACATATTCTTCAAAGACTTCGCTTCCGAAAAGCATACCAAATACAGCTGCAGGATCAACCATTGCATCCCTGAAAACAAAAACATATAACCAGCTTCAACCAATCACAAACCGAAACCGTAGATGTAAACAGAGAGACCAAAACATACTGTTGGACCCCTTCTTTGCCATATTTGTCATAAGCAGCTCGCTTCTCCGGATTGCTCAGAACCTGATAAGCCTCACCTAAAACCTTTTCATTTATGAAAGCAGACATGATCAGCAATGTGTGGAAAACTTTGTGAAGATTCAAGTAAAACAACAGACAAAGACCCTGGAAAGCAAACAGTAACAATCTGAAAACACCTGAAAGTTCTTAGCAGCTTGAGGGTCTCCAGGGTTCTTGTCTGGATGAACTTTCCTTGCCTGAAGAGCAAACAAACAAAGGATATTCACAATCAAAATTCTACATTATCAAAAAAAAAAAAAAAAAAAAAAAAAGACTTTACTTTTAAGTAGTAAGCCTTTTTAATCTCAGCATCGGAAGCGTCAGTTTTGACGCCTAAGATCTCGTAGTACTCATTCTCCTTCACCATAACTTTTTCTAAACAATGTGAAACAAAACACAAATCAAGACCAAGCTTGCAAATTTGATCCCAATATCAATGTATGTTTACGATTTATTTTCCCATTTTTCTTGTGATCATCGAAAAGGGAGAAATATCGATGTCCAGATCTTATAAAAACCCAGAATTGGGGATTATTAAAAAAAAAAAAACAAATTTTGAGTGGCGAGATCATGAATCTAGAGATAAGAAAACAGAGAGAAAAGGCAGAGAAACTTACTGGTGGTGATCGTGAAGAAATGTAAATGAGGGCAACGAAACTCGATTCTAGTTGGCGAAATGTGAAAGGTGTTGGTCCTTTTTTACAAAGAAAACGACGAGAGAGTTTACGGTTTTGTTTTTTGACGAAGATAGATAGATTGAGAGATATTCTAAACGTGTGTCCGTGACGTATACATCTCTCTCTATAACTAATACACACGTGTCCGAGAATGTTCCGATTCAACCGTGTTCGAGGCAAAATAAAAATGTAGGACTTATCCATGGGTACTAATAAGTTCTTGATAGAAAAAAAAAATCAAATTTTCTCGATTCGATCATTGTTTGGGTTGGTAACTTAGTAATTAGCAAACTTTTTGCTTTGATATCTCTTAAAGTATGTCAGCATTTATCAAGAATCTGCTTAGTGTAGCTCTTGACTGTTAATGAGATGCTAATGGTCAACAACAGTCTTTTTGTCTTTTATGATCAATTGTCATATTAGCTTAGCTTCTTCATTAGACTCAAAGAGTGTGTTGAATCATATAGTGTTCATGGATATGGTTTTCGAGAAGCAACCCTCGGAGCTTGCTGCATCTAGTGGTGGGTTTTATTTTACAGTGAACTTTTACTTTGATTCCTTAGCTTAAGATCACCAAGTTGTTAACTTTTTTGCACTCGAATGTGACAGCCATGGCTGGTGCAAAGGTTAGACCACGGTTGAGGAAGCACGTCCTAGTTTCAACACTCTCTAACGATGCCAAAGAGAAAAGCTTTCAACACAACCCGCATCAGAAAATTGTAGCAGTTTGTTTTCTTCACTCAACCAACTTGTATTAGTATTTAATATGCTTCTCTGAGAGTAGAAGATGGATGATTAAGGATGTGGATTTTATTTTTCAGATTCTTCGCTTTCTGAGATCCGTACGTGTTCCTGATAATGACATGATAAACCAATCTATTCGTGGAACTTTGTCTGAAGATGTAAAACGTGAAGCTTGATCTTTACGCCTTGTTTTTAGCGTATTCTTCCTCTGTGTGGTAAAACTAAAAATGTTTACTTTCAGAATGTACATGTGTTATCAGGAGGTGTTCATTGTTGTATGGAACCAACTGATCTTCATGCTCGTGCTTACATGGACTCAGAGACACAAAGATGCAAAGACAGAGATATGGCTGTGTTTTGGGATATTCGGAAATGTTAGGAGATTTTTGTTTCCCCATATATTGATGTAGCTATTTATGCGCAAACTAGAAGCATACAAGCAGAGGTGTGAGCACTTAACGACAGTTTTAGACATGTCTTAAACCGATGTGTCTTCTATACTGTGGTTTAAAAGCTAATTTTGCAATAACTATGGGCTTTGTCTCCGGAAGAAGAGGATCGTTTGGACTTGGAAAGTTTTAACATTGTACAGGAGGGCACCAATGCTTATGGTATGTGGCTCTGTGCTATGTGGGAATGATAACTTTTTAATATATTTAGTTTTCTGTGTTGTAGTTATGTTCTCATTTCTGTATGTTTATTTTTGCATTATGCTGTGCCTCTAGGGCAGCATACTGGAAAGTTCCAACCAAAGCCGAGATTTCACGGCAATCTAATCAAAGGACAGAACCATGGTTTGAATGAAGCATCTCAGCCTCATTGCTTCACTGATGATATTGGTCATATTTCAACAGACTATAGAGGCCCTTCTATAGTGAATGAGGAGCCAAGAAAGGAAGCCTATTAGAGCCTTTCTCCGGCTTGTCGATTATAAAGAATGGTTAGAGCCAAGTAAGGTAATGTATTCTTTTCAACTTTTCTTGTTTGTATATGCAATTAAAGTGAGTGAGAGTCCCAGATGTTTTAGATTGTTCTTCATTTGCTGAAGTGTTTCACGCAGTACTAGCAAAGCATTTGCTAACCAGTTTTATCCTCTGAAGATCATACTCATTACAAGAACGTGATCAAGAAGTTTCAGCAAGAGGTTGCTGCACGGAAAGCTGCTGAAGAAGAAGAAGACGAAGTTGAAACTGCGGGTGAGGGCGCAACGGAAGCAGAGAATGCAACTACGGTTTGTCAATGTAACCTGAAAATTCGGTTTTTTGCCCGGTTTTGTTTGTGCTAACTGGTTTAGTTTATTTACTTAAAGCCATTTCAGAAAATTAATCATTTAAGGATGTGGTTCTTGCAGGCGAAATGCGAGGAAATGGAGACAGCAAGTGATGCTCAAGTAGAAGCCGAGAACGGTCTAAGATCGGACGGTGGAGATGATGACGAATGTGATTATTGGGCTTCTTATAGGATTTAGCAAGACAAATTCTGATTTTCAAGTTTTAGATCTAGAATGTATTTGCTATTTTTTGTTCAACTAGATGCATTTTGTGGGTTACATTATTGTATTGAATAAAATATACTGTTGTTATGTTGAAAAATGATTAGAGCAATGATTGATTAAAAATTCTACTACCAAAACGAACGTACTAACCAATCATAACACAACTGATCATTGGATCGACGGAGTCTAATCCGCAAGTCAATATTTCTTGCTGTTCAGATTCAATTAATGAAACTTGTCTATTTTTTTGTTAAATTGAATAAATTCATTCTCTGTTGATTTCTATAAAATAAAAATGGATATGTTTTGTGAAAGTAAAACAATTAAAATAATAAATATTCCAACTAGAAATGGGAAGGCCTAACGACCGTTGACCCTCCCTTTCATTGCTCCGTATTTATTTGATTTTCTTCAATCTTGTAATTAATCCTCCGCTATCCGCCACGTGTTGAGTGGGTCCTACGGTACGGGCAATGAGAAATTATACTTTGCTCCCTTATTTAATGAACAATTCACATTTGCTGCCTAACATTTTTTAATTGTCAAAATAACCCATGCTCATATAAACAAGCTCTATACATTTTTTAAAATCAAACCCGTTTTTGTATTTTAAAAATTAAATAAAAAATCACAAAGACAACTTATGATTTGATGACGGAGAACTAAAAAAAAAAGATTTTATGCGAATTTATCGTTGGCTTTACTCTATGTATCCTTTATGAATTAATATTTTTAATAAATAAACTTAACTCACTAATCATATTGAATTACCGAGCACATTGATTGTTTTATCTATCTTAAGTTCTTAACCTATGGAATTAATCAAAGTGGAGTAAATTTTTCCAAAATAATATTTGCAAAATTGTTGAAATCCAAAAAAAAATGACAATAGTTATAATTGCTCCAAAATTAAGTGGGGTCATATTGTAAAGAATATTTCATTTTCCACCTCCTGTTTTTTGTCGTCTCTTTTTTCTTTAAAAAAAACAAAAGAGCAATTTAATAGTGTTGTTTGTTGTTTTTGTTGGCAGAATTCTCTCAGTTGGATTTTAAAAAAAAAAAAAATTACTGGAATTTGTTTTTAAAATCTTATAGGTTTACTAGTCTATTGTCCATAGATCCGTTAAAACTTTTTACCTACTACCATTAATGACCGTCTGATCTTCCTTTGTTGATGATGACTAGACCAACTATCTCTGCATTTTCTCGGAATCTCCTTATTTAATTATTTCTAGCATGTCTAAATACACCCCATCATTATGTTTTTTTACATATTTGAACAAAAACTAGTTTAGTGATAGAATTAACCGCAATTTCCTTAAAACTAATTCCTGTTTTCTATCAGATGTAATATCGGATTTTCGACTAAATTTATTGTGTGAAATATTCATAGTATTCTTTTGTCATACTCCCTCCGTATTTTAATAATTGTCGTTTTAGAATTTTTATTTTTTTGAATTGGATGTCGTTTTCAAATTTTTATGCAAAATTTATTACTTTTTAATGTTTTATGACATCATAAAACATTAAAAAGTAAGAAATTTTGCATTGAAATTTGAAAACGACATCTAATTTTAAAAAAAATAAAATCCTAAAACGACAATTATTAAAATACGGAGGGAGTATCATATTATCAAAATCTAATCAATACAAGAATGATTGAGCAACATAAGCTTACCCAAAAAAAAAAGAATACATTATACCCTTTTATTTCATCTTGATAAAATAATTTGGAAAAACAATAGTATCATGTTCTAGGTGTAATTTAATTTCCACATTAAAATCCTGACACAAAAATACTGTACCACCGTCAATTTGGGGGGTAAATTGAAAGACAAAAAAGTGTGGGGCTCACAAATAAAAACGAATGTAACAGTTGGGGTCTCATTAAATAACGGTGCAAATACAAACTTCTCTATAACAAAAATATACTAATAAAAAAAATAATGAAGCATTTTAGGTGAGAAGAAACTGAGAAAGTCCCATTTAGTTCGGTCCGAATTCTAAACTCCCACTTTTGTCTCTCTCAATTTGTTTTCTTTCTCTCTCCTTAAAAAACTTTTTTGTTGGCGATTTTTCTGGGTTTCTTGTAAATGTGAGAAGTAGATAGATTCTCAAGAAAACAAGAGTTTCTTTTTTTTTTTTTATTCGCGGATCAGCCATCTTCTCGAAAGATTTGGGAAAGATCCAAGGAATCACAAGATTTTTCGATTTTTAGTCGAAAGGAATATAATATGTCAGGTCCACTTGATCGATTTGCAAGACCATGTAAGAGATCTCATCTTCTTTATTGTCTTAAATCCTTAAAGTTCTTCTCTGTAATCTTGTTGTTTCTGGGTAAGCTTTTTAGAATCTAGGGTTTACTGTACCCTAAACTTCGAATGAAACAACTTTGAGGTCTAATTTCATAATGAGAATCGAAAAATTGTGTTTTTTTGCTTTCTCGTGTGTTCAATTTATGTTCTTGAGCTGGAATTTGGAGCTGGTTAAGTAATGTGAATTTAGATTCTTGAATATGGTTTCGTTGAGCTAAATTCAATAGTTTATTATAAGTCTCATCAAATCCAAACAGCTTTCACTACAGGTTTTGAGGGATTCTTGAGCAGTGATGAGAAAAAGGAAAGAAAATCAGATTTTGAGAATTCTGAGGATGAGAGGAGAACAAGAATCGGTTCTTTGAAAAAGAAAGCCATTAATGCGTCTACTAAGTTCAAGCATTCTCTTAAGAAAAAGAGCGGAAGAAGAAAAAGTGACGGTCGAGTGAGTTCTGTCTCCATTGAGGATGTGCGGGATGTCGAGGAGCTACAGGCTGTTGATGCGTTTCGACAATCGTTGTTAATGGACGAGTTGCTTCCGGATAGACACGATGACTATCACATGATGTTGAGGTTCTTGAAAGCGAGGAAGTTTGATATTGAGAAAGCTAAGCAAATGTGGGCTGATATGATTCAATGGAGGAAGGAGTTTGGTACTGACACTATTATTCAGGTTTGCTATACTTCTAAACTAAAGGCAGGTTTAAGTGTTAACCCTTGTTGTCGATTATGTTTTGTAACGTTTTATTCGTCTGATAGGATTTTGATTTCGAAGAGATTAACGAAGTTTTGAAACATTACCCGCAATGTTATCACGGTGTTGACAAAGAAGGCAGACCTATTTACATTGAAAGGCTAGGGAAAGTTGATCCTAACAGACTCATGCAAGTTACAAGCATGGATCGATACGTAAGATATCATGTAAAGGAGTTCGAAAGGAGCTTTATGATCAAGTTTCCTTCCTGCACAATCGCTGCAAAGAGGCATATCGATTCGAGTACAACTATTCTTGATGTTCAGGGAGTGGTAAGTATTATTCTATAATACCTGATATTAGTTGTGAGATGAGTTGTTTCTCATGTATTTATGTAATATCATATTCAGGGATTGAAAAACTTTACCAAGTCTGCTCGAGATCTTATCACGCGATTACAAAAGATTGATGGAGACAATTATCCTGAGGTATTAGTTAATTGGAGCTTCTATTACTGTGACTGGGACTTCAGGTATCAAATGCTAATCTCGGCTTTGTTGTATTTCATGCAGACTCTCCACCAAATGTTTATTATCAATGCAGGGCCTGGATTTAGGCTACTCTGGAACACTGTGAAGAGCTTTCTAGACCCAAAAACATCTGCTAAGATTCATGTATGAGAGATCTAAGTTATATGGTTATATCTCTATTAAAAAGACTGGTCTTCAACTATATAGAACTCAATATGGACTATTCTATTTTTATTTAGGTACTCGGATACAAGTATCTGAGCAAATTGCTTGAAGTCATTGATGTCAAGTATGTGAACCTTGACCCTTGTTTGATCTGTTCTATCGAAAGCTGCACGTTTTTTTTGCTTATTTTGAAAATGGTCTGCATTTTTTTACAGCGAGTTGCCTGAGTTCTTGGGAGGTGCATGTACTTGCTCAGATCAAGGTGGTTGCATGCTTTCTGACAAAGGACCGTGGAAGAACCCGGAAATTGTGAAGGTCATTTAATTGACTCATCTCTTGTTTCCTATATAGATCATCATACCAGGTTGGAATCTGAGACATTTGGTTTTCTTCACATTATTTCAGATGGTGCTTCATGGAGGAGCACATCGAGCGAGGCAGGTGGTGAAAGTTTTGAACAGCGAAGGGAAAGTCATCGCTTATGCAAAACCTTCATATCCATGGGTATGTAGTTATGAAATCCTATAACTAGTCAATCTTTAACTTGTAGCTGACCATATTGTTGTGCCTATCTCTGGCTGTGTCATAAACACAGATAAAGGGAAGTGACACTTCCACTGCAGAGTCAGGGTCTGACGCTGAAGATATCGGGTCTCCAAAGGCTATAAAGAGTTTCTCTCATCTCCGCTTGACACCTGTTCGCGAGGAGGTAAACTTTTTTCTTTCTTTCTATCTTCTAGTTATATTTCAGATTCTGGATTGTGCAGATGTTTATCCTGAGACTTTGCAGGCAAAGATAGCTGGTGAAACAAGCTTGGCTGGTAGTTTTCCGGGTTATGATGAGTATGTACCAATGGTTGACAAAGCCGTCGACGCAACCTGGAAGGTGAAACCTGCCATCCAGAGAGTGGCCTCAAGAGGTTAGTTAGCTGTTATATGCTTTTTGTACAAGTAGGCTCCGATTTAGAACCAAATACTGAAGGAAAAGGATTTAACCTAATCCTTGTTTACATAGGATTTATTTTCTTATTAGGATTGTTTTGGAGTTGGGTTATAAAAAAACAGACCTTTTTGGTCTTTCTTTGTTTGGTGATCTTAACTCTATCTGTCTCCTTCAGGAGCTTTAATGTCTACCACCGTTCCAAAGGATCCTGAAGGCATCAAGGCTCGAGTCCTAGTAATGTTCATGGCATTCTTGATGGCGGTTTTCACATTCTTTCGCACAGTATCTTACCGTGTGACCAAGAAACTTCCAGCGACAACTACTTCCCCACTAGAAATCCAAGGAAACGCAACAGAATTTGGTTCTAACGGTGAAGGAGTTAAAGAGGAGTGTCGTCCTCCTTCTCCAGTACCAGACCTCACGGAAACCGATCTCCTAAATTGTGTGACGAAGAAACTGACAGAGCTCGAAGGTAAAATCGGAACTCTCCAATCAAAGCCGAATGAGATGCCATACGAGAAAGAAGAACTGTTAAACGCAGCGGTTTGCAGAGTAGACGCACTTGAAGCAGAGCTCATAGCTACTAAAAAAGCGCTTTACGAAGCCTTGATGAGACAAGAAGAGTTACTTGCTTACATTGATCGTCAAGAAGAAGCTCAATTCCAAAAGATGAAGAAGAAGAAGAACAAGAAACATCTCTTTTGCTTTTAAGGCAAAAAACCATAACCAGGCATCAAAATCTCTCCCCCCTCTTCTACACAACACAGTTCTTAGTTTGCTGTTCTTTAAGTAAAAACAACAAACAAAACAAAAACTCTTGTATTTGATTTGATGTTAGAGCATCCGCAGTGGTGTATCCTTGCGTGGGGTGTATCTATTTTAAAATACAGAAATAATGCAAAAGTTGTCTCTCTCTTCACACCCGGGTGTAAGTTTACACTCGGGTGTAAGTTTACACTCGGGTGTAAGACACTCTATCTCTCTCTCTCTCTCTTTCTTTCTCTCTCTCTTTTCTCTCTCGCTTTAAATTATAATAATAAAAAAAATCTTACACCCCTCCTTCACACTTACACCACTGCGGATGGTCTTAAAGCTAATACAGAGAGCTCTGTTTCCTTCTGTGATTATGAGCCACTTTATATTATATATATGTTTATTTTTATAATCATATAAAATGTGTAACGGTAAACTTGTTAATGCAAAACATAAAAGTATCGAATTTATTAATCAGGATTTTTTTTTTTTTTTTGGATTATGTTTTTATCCAGATACAAGATATCGTAGCCACATATCCATATAGTGATTATCTCTTAACGTTTCTCAAAAGTTTTTCCATTTTTCTTTACTTCATATTTTGTTTTTTAAAGATCAATCAGTTTTTTCTAAGTGCTTTTATGAAGAGAAAATGGAGATAACAATATCCCAATTGTGCTCTCGAGTTAAGTTTTCATCATCGTCACTGTTGTGTATAAATGGAAACAGTAAGAGGAACAACCTAAATGGAGCTGTTTCAGTAAGTTGCTTGAAAGAGATTGATCAGATCAGTAGTATTAGCTTCACTGCGAAGAAACCGAGAAGTCACGCGCCGGTGGTGAGAAAAACACGCGCCTCCTTGGATGGGAATCAGTCCCCAACTTCCGGAGGAGAACGGTGGCTTCTCCAACCAGTTGGTCAGAAGCTATTTGTGTCTTTCTCTAATTTTAATATCACTGAGCTTATTTAATCTTTTTTTGAGTCTTAAAGTTCTAATCTATAAAAACTTGCAGGCGATGGAGACACAAGACACATTGGTTACAAAGTGGCAATGCCTGCTCCTTTCGAGATCACCTCGGTAAGAAAATATACATTCCAGTAGATAGATTTACTTTGATGAGTTTTTTTCTAAAGCTCACTAGAATGGGTTTTGAGCAGGGACAAGTTACCATCGGACGGCTACCGGAAAAGGCTGACGTCGTGATTCCTGTGGCCACCGGTATTTCTCTGTTCTTGTTTCGTTTTTTTTTCAAGTTGTGATCAAAGTGAATTTGGTTTTAATATGAATCAGTTTGATATAGTTTTGGTTTCGGGTTGAGTTCGAGTTATAATAAAATCTATCATTGGTTTTGGTTAGGTTCGGGTTCGGTACTAGATTTTCGATTGTAGATTGTTTATTGCTTTAGTTTGGATCGGATCCGTCTTGTTAAATCCGACACTCCTAGTCTTTTAACCGCAGTGTCGGGAGTCCATGCGACAATCAATACCAATGAAAACAACCTTCTTGTGACGGATATGAACAGCACCAACGGTACATTCATCGAAGACAAACGTCTAATTCCTGGTGTTGCTGCTCCTGCCTTTCCCGGAACCCGAATCACCTTTGGTACACCAATCTTTTCGTATGTTTTTCCATCTCTCTGTGAATGTAATGGACCGACCAATGAGTTCAACTCTTTGTGTGACTTGCAGGAGATACAAATCTAGCAATTTTCCGTGTTTTCAAGCTCCAAGATAGGGAAGAATCCACAGAGAAACCAACCACAGAGTAACACAAAACCTGAAAATGGCTTCTCTTTACCGGTTTTTACTGAAATTCTAAGTTGGTCTACAACATTGTTGATTTATGGGTAATATTATATAACAATATATATAATTTTATAACATATATATTTTTGTTTTTAGTACGTTACAAATTAGGTGTGAAAGAATGATAAGTGGTAAACATAAGCTTTCAGATATTTCCAGGGACAAACAACAAAAAATTTACAGACAGCAAATTTCCACATTTTTATCTTTAAAAACTCTTCACGAATATATTTATGTTTATGTATAATAATTATTTATTTCCAGGTTTCTTCATAGTCTCGAGGCATTATCAAGTCTTTCAAAATCCGAAGAACTGAAAACAAACCAAAATACGTAAAATTAAATTATATTAGAATAATCTTAAAAAAGAGTGTTTTAAAATGTGTTAGTTTGTTACCTTCTTCTTCTTTTTCTTCTTGTCGATATAAGCCATTATCTCATGCTGCGTAGCCATGGTTTCCTCCAGCGTCTGATATTTTTAACAAATTATAATTGATTTCATACCCAAAAAAAAAGATTTATAATAGAATTATAAAAGTGGTCTAAATCTTACAACAAATAAAATAGTTTAAACTTTTATAAATTAACAAAGTAGCCTAAATTCCAACTTCTAAACTCTAAAAGTCTTAAATCCTAAATCTGAAAATATAAATTCCAAAAACTAAACCATGAAATCTTTAAGCTTAACCCCTAAAATCTTTAATTATAAACATCAACTAATGATTTATTTATTAGCTTTATAAAGATGTAGCTTATTTTTTTAATTAAGATATTTTTCAAAAGTTTATTTTCTAATGATTTCTTTAATTAATCTTTGTTAAAAAAAAGATTTTAAATCATAACAAATAAAATTTTAAATAAGAAACTAGTCATGGAAGCTCTTTAACTGGTACCTTTTTGGTCTGAGCCAACTGAAGCTCAAGCTCGTCGACACGGCTAAGAGCGGCGGTGAGAATCTGTTCTTTCTCCGGCGAGAAGGCTGCAGGCTGATTGTCCAAAGACCTACATTTCTCCTCCAGCTCCGCCATTCTCTTCACCATCGACATATACTCTTGGTTTGACACCATTGTAGTCTCTGCTTTCTCCACTTCGCCACCGTAAATGGCGGCCTCAGTGAGCTTCCTTGGCATGTTTTTTGTCAGCCTCACCACAGTCATTAACCCCATCATCAACGACATCACTCCGCCGAATAAATATCCTTCTCCTCCTCTCCTCTGCGATGGCTTCACCGCAGAGTATAAATCTGTGCCGGCAAAAACATATATAGGAAATGAGTGGTATGTATAGTTGAAGAATATAGCGGAATATTAAAATAGCGGAATCACTTTTCAAAAACGTGAAAATATGATAGAATGTTTTGAATGATAAAAAATAACGGAATCATGTTTTCAAAACGTTTTCAAAACGTGAAAACACGAATAAATGATTTACAAAAACTCGGTTTAGTTAAGAATCAATGTGTTTCTGTTTAGTTTACCTTCAGGTTCGGGATAGTTTGACTTGTGGAGATTTGTAGGCCAAGTAGAAGCATTCACAGTTTTGTCAATCATCGGTATGAATTTCGCGTTCTCTGCATTGAATTTGTTCTTCTGCAAATCGGATATTAAAATCAGTCAAACAGAAAATCTTAAGGGAAAGAGAGAGCTAAAGAAGTAACCTTTATAGACAAAGAGAGAAACTCACCGCAAAGGAATCACATTTCTTGAAGCAAAAAAAAACAGAAGATCATGTTAGATATTATCAAAGATCATAAATATTTATCGAGTTTTGTTTTTACCATTGTTGTGTTCTCGTCCACTGAGATTGTCTTCTCTTCAATGTTTGACAATGTCTTCCTTGGGCACTTCCCTTCTCCGTTTTGAACCATCTGTATATAGTTGAAGATTCTGCTTCTCAGTTCATCGTTTCATTAAAACAGTTTTCGAAGATTATCTAGTATCTTACAAAGTACCTTGAAGATGTCAGGGTCGTTCCATGGACCTTTGTCTGAACGCATACATCCACCTTTGTCTGCACAAGTGCAGTTACCACCCAAGAACTCAGGAAGTTCACTAAACACACAAAAAAAAAAGAAGAGATAGTTTTCAGATTATGAATTTGTAGCTAAAATGCAGAGTTATGGAGAGCTCTGCTTCACTCTTACTTGGAGTCGATAATCTCAAGCAGCTTGCTTTGGTATTTGTTGCCAAGAACCTGTACATGAGAGACATGAGATTTCGGATAACCGTAGACCTTAAAAGAGTGACACAAAACGTTAAAAAGCTTACGTGAATCTTTGCGGTGGTCTTTGGGTCAAGGAAAGATTTCACAGTGCTCCACAGAAGCCTGAATCCAGAACCAGCGTTGATAATGAACATACGGTTCAATGTCTATATATGATCCATAAACACAAAACAATTCTCAGTACTGTCTTGAGTTGATAGTGTGATTTCAAACTACTTTAAAACCATTAAGAAACATCATAGTAACCTCAGGGTAGTTGTCGCTATCGATCTTCTGGATACGCTGAAGAAGATCCCTTGCAGCCTTACTGAAGTTCTTCAACCCCTAGAAACAATACCAGCAAAATCACTCTCTCTCATTCTCTTTTTTTCTTTGATACGAATAATTTGAACAAATGTGGCGAGAGACTAGAGAGCATACCACGCCTTGCACATCCAAGATGGTGGTGCTCTGATCAATATGCTTCTTGGCAGCAATGGAGCAAGCTGGTAATTTGATATTGAAAGTCTTCTCAAACTCTCTCACATGGTACTTGACATACCTATCGATGGTAGTGACTTGCATCAGCTTTGTGGCATCCACTTGGCCTAGCCTCTCAATGTAAACAGGCCTTCCCTCTTTGTCAACACCATGGTAACCTTGAGGATAGTACTTGAGGACTTCGTCTATTTCCTTGAAATCAAAGTCCTCCATGATTGTGTCAACACCAAACTCTTTCCTCCAATGGATCATATCAGTCCACATTTGCTTAGCTTTCTCAAGATCAAACTTCCTTGCCCTCAAAAACCTAAGCATCATGTGATGATCATCGTGTTTCGAAGGAAGGAGCTCGTCCAAGATAAGCGCTTGACGGAAAGCGTCAACAGCTTGAAGCTCTTCAAGATCAATGTCGTCAACGATAGAGACAGACATGACTCGGCTGTTCCTTCGAGTTCTCTTGGTGAAAGAGTGTTTGAATTTGTTGGAGGCATTGATTGCTTTCTTCTTCAGGGAACAAAGCTTTGTCTTCTTTTCATCCTCCGAGCCATCATAATCTGAAAAACAAAAACCTTAAATTTCAGAATCTTTCCTTAAAAGTCTCCTCCATTGCAGAAAGCTTCCTCTCCTTACCTAGCTTATTATGTCGATCCATATGAGCAGACATTGTATCCGTCATGCTTTATAGTCTGGATTTAAGCTTTCTGTCGTCACATAAAAACCGGTTAAAATAATCTCATAGAAAACCGTAGAATCCAATCTAATTTCATCAAGAGATACACATAAAAGTTTTACAGAGCTATTGAATACAGAGAGTTTCCTTGGCAAACAATCAATCAATGAAACAAGAATCAGAGACACCCGTTAGACATTTGATCAAACTGGTTTTACGCATACATAACAAAAAAGATTATCTGAAACAAACAAAGACATCATCTGAAGAAAAAGAACAAGAATCAAACCCACTTTTTCTTTGTATAAGAAACAGAAAATTGAAATGGGTAATGAAAAATCAATCAGGGAGGTTGGAAACAATCGGAATATTGAAACATTTAGCGATTGAGGATGGTGGAAACTAATGAAGAAGAAGAAAAGATATAAAAGAAGATGGTTCTTGATTTTACCTAATAAGGATCAAAAGCTAAGGAAAGGAGAAAGAAGAGAGAAAGAGAGGTGTATATAAATCTCTTTCTCTTTCTCTGAGTCTCTCTTAACCCCCAAAATAAAGGACGGCTCCAGATTTAGAATGCGAAATCTCAGAGAAACAAATCTAAAAGAGAGAGAAAGCTTATAAGGGTATTGATAAAAAAAGGTTTTACCTTTGTTTTGAAAATCCAAAGAGAGAGAGAGAGTTTTAGCTTAATCCATTAAAAGGGTTTTAATTGGAAAAAAGGTTTGACCTTTACATTGTAACTTGTAAGAGAGAGAGAAAGAGAAGAAGCCATTTTTGTAGGGAGAAGAAGGCGCGTGTTTTGCCGTTTTTCTGGTAAAAATATATTTTTGTAAATGGAAGAGAAAACATTATTATTAGTAATAATTTATTACTGTTCGAATTTTTATTTTCCTAATGGTACCCAAATTAAGTTTTCCACCCTAAATATTTTACAATAATTATGAACTAGTAGTCATTCAATTTTTTATATAGCTTTTTCTCTTTTTTTAAATAGCATTTAGTAATATTTTTTGAAGTTAATACTACTACTATTTTACTAACTTTAATTAATATATAGTGCACATTAAAAAAAACAATCTTTATTAGACTAAACTATAGATTTTGATATGTTTTATAATACAATTTATAACAGTAATTTTAATTATAATATTTTTATACACTTATGGAATAAAAAGTGAAAATATATATATATATATATATATATATATATATGAAAATTAGAATCATGCTGTATTTTCTTTATAACTCTTTAATGATTAGGAAGAGAGCTGGTTTTCTTACTTTGAAATTGTTAATTAAATTTTTTTTATTTCCGACAATATAATTATGAACGGCATGGCTGATGGCTTTTGGCTTTCCCAAATAAATTAAGAGAATTGATAAAATTAAACAGTTATCATTAATTTCTTTTTCTTTTTCTAGTGTGTCAACAAGTTAGCAAGTATCATTTATTTCTTCCAGCGAAATACAATAAACGGTATTTATATTTTGATATATGGACCGACCGACCATCATGAATGACCCCAAGCTTCCAGCTCCCATATTAATTGACTTTATAATATACACATTAATGATAAGAGTAGACTACTTATTTTGTATAAAAAATACTATTGTGTATTCTTTTTTTGTTAAATAAAGTAACATTTTTGTAAAATAAAATTTCTCAATTTCGTAAAAAAACCTCTGAATTAAGAAAAATTAACCTTGATAAAATCAGGTCAACAAATACTTTATGTTGTTGATCCACTAATCAAAGTTAAATAATTTACCTAACGCTATTAATCGCATACTGTCACACTATTCAATACTACTACAGTTTAAGGGTTAACTAACCAAAATTTGGGCCTAAAATGTGAGAGACTATCTCGGCCTCATAGTTTTTTAAGTGTCATTAACATTGATAGGCCCAGTTACGGCCCAATAAAGATTGATTATTCTGATTTCGCCGCCTTCTTCATTTTGTCCATGGCTACTCCTGCTGCTACGGCGATTCCGATGGCTATGGCGACGGAGAATTTACTTCTCCGGCGTCGTCTACTTGTTGGAAAAATAAAAGCTAGTGTCCTCACAGATTTAATTGATATGTTGTGCTTTGGATTTTACTAGAGTCTGCTGCTGAAGCATCTACAACAGTGTATGGGTCCTGAATTACTGATAGGTGAGTTTTAATATTAAAAATAAGACTCATATGGATGTAATCAACTTGAACTTATTCCACTTGTGCGTACTTCATGAAATTGCATTTTATCAACCACAAAACCATGGTATTACATTTTAGAGTTCACAAATTTTATTTCTTACATTTAGATCTAGTGGGAATTGTCAAAAATTTTCCAAATTTAAACATCAATAATGTGTTTACTGCTTAGCTTGTAAATCCATTTGGACCATTCTACACTAGTCATTCTTTTTTGAAAAAAAATTACACTAGTCATTCTTTAATCTTAATTTAGATGGAATTGACTTGTAGAAGATTGCATTAGTAGTTTTATTTTGTAATTATTTGTCGAGTTTTCGAGGAAGGTCCATTGTTACTGTTCAGAGAATGTTACTTCTATTTCAAGTTGTTTTCTAATGTAAACACAAGTTTCAAGATTGTTTAAGCTGGTGCGTTGTGCGTTGACTATTTGAGTTTCTTCCTTCGATTCCAGATTTGGATCCATCCAAGTTTCTTTATTGCATAATTCTAATCTCTCTTAGAGTTTGCAGTTGAATAAAAAGCTTGTAACAAGATCTTGCTAGATTTCAAGAAATTCCTTTTTCCATTGAAGTTGTGTTTTTTTTGTCAGTCATTGGATTCTTGGTTGATTTTAAGTTTCAGAATATGGCTACTGGTGAGGCAATGTTTATCAATGGCCAAAGCACGGTTTCAGTTACAAGGAGGAGTTACCAAGTTGTAATAGCGGCGACAAGAGACATGGGTCTTGGTATGGACATGAAACTTCCTTGGGATCTACCTACAGATTCTCAGTTTTTCCACGATGTTACAACTAGAACAACCGATCCCACGAAGAGGAATGCGACTATAATGGGAAGAAAATCATGGGAATCTACTCCTCTCGAGATTCGTCCCCTTCCTGGTCGGCTCAATATTGTCTTGACAAAGTCTAGCTGCCACGACATTGCCACTGATGAAAATGTATTGGTGTGTAGTAGCATGGAATCGGCTCTTGAACTTCTAGCCACCGAGTCCTATTCCTTGTCCATTGAGAAGGTCTTTGTCATAGGAGGCGGCGAGTTGTTAAGGTTTGCATCTTTTTTCCACATGGTTTTTCTAAAAAGTATAAACTTTGAGACTTTAGATTTTGAAATTTGATGTCTAGATGTGGTTGATGGTACAATGGTTGAAGTTCTTTTGAGACCTTAAATATTTGGTACAAAGTTCGGACCAAAACACTAGTTTAGTCCTTTAATTGTTGTGGTTTCTCTATAGGAATTATATGAATGCACCCAGCTGTGATGCTATCCACCTAACCGAAATCGATATAAGTGTGCCATGCGACGCATTTGCACCGAGGGTGGATACTTCTCTATACCATCCGTGGTACTCATCATTTCCAATTGTGGAAAATGGAATTCGGTATAGCTTCAACACTTATGTCCGAAGAAAAGATACCGTTGTTGGATCCGGTGAGAAGAAAACTGCTGCTGTATCAGATTTCAAGGAGTACTCGTTTTTGCCTAAGATGGTTTTCGAGAGGCATGAGGAGTTTGGTTACATGAATCTTATTCAAAACATTATATCTAGTGGAGACATGAATGACAACAATACTCTTACCAAATTTGGCTGTCAGGTTAGCTTTGCTCCATCTTTGTTAGTATCTTTCTCCTTTAATTGAGCTTACATACATGTTCTCATTCCTTGATTTGATTCATTACAGATGCGGTTCAATCTGCGCAAAACTTTCCCGCTTCTCACAACCAAGGCATGTCTTCTTTTATATTCACATCTCTTATTAAGTAGTTCACCTTTATTTGATCATAGAGATTAATTTTGTCGGTTTTTGTATCCATCGTCTTGCAGAAAGTATTCTGGCTAGGCGTTGTAGAGGAAATCCTACAACTTATCAGTGGTTCTATCAATCCCATGGTAAAACCAAAAGAGACCTATATGCTACTACACAGTGAATGACAATGATCAAGATTATGTTTTCTTTGGTTATATATTGATAAAGAACCGAGAGTGTGACATATTATATCTCATAATGTTCGTTCAGGAAAAGGGTAGTAATATATGGGACAGCGATGAAGCTAATGAATATCTTAACAGGCAAGCAGAGAGTTTAGAATTTAAAATGTAGTTTTACTGAAACCAAACTTACATTGATGGTTTTGTTCCAGTTTCGGAGTGAATGCCACAGAAGAAGATGGAGACCACCAACACTTGTATGGACTCCAATGGAAACATACTGATGCTAGGTTTATGGTTATCTCGTCTTTGGATGATTGTTTATATGTTATTGCTTCTTTAACTAATTGTTCAAAATTTCAGTCAGCTCTCTGATGTTATAAACAAGATAAAGAACAATCCTCATAATCAAAGAATCATGCTTTCGGCGTGTAATCCTTCGGATTTAAAGTTGTCGGTATCTCCTTGTCAGACGTTCGCACAGGTTAGCACGTTTACCGTCTGTTTTGTTCAAGTCTTAAAACTTGTTACATTTCCATTGTAAATCATTTCAACATTTCAAAATATACAAAATTGAAAATGGTTTGGTTTTGGTTGTTGTTGCCAGTTCTATGTGGCAAATGGTGAACTTTCTTGTCAAATCTACCAGAGCTCAACCGAAGCGAGTATCGAGATTCCTTTCAGTATCGCTACATACTCTCTTTTGACATGCATCATCGCTCATGTTTGCGGTATGTATACATTTTATTAGATCTTAAATCTGTAGTAAAAGAATGAACCATATGCGCGTTTTCTTGTGTTGATAGATCTTGTTGCTGGTGATTTCATCTATGTGGTTGGACAAGCCCGTATTAATAAAGCTCGCGTCAAGGCTATACAAAAACAGCTTCAAATCTCCCCAATACCGTTCCCAGTAAGTACTATCACAACTTGTTCATATAAACCTTATTTTGCTCTCTCTCAAATCAGTAAACAATATAACTTCTTCTGTCTCTCCAATGCACCAACGGTACAAACAGATTCTGAAAATCAACCCTGAGAAAAAGAAGATGGATAACTTTGAGGCCTCTGATTTGGAACTCCTCGGGATATGACATGCTTTCACAAAGACTCTTGTTGATTTCTTCTTCTTCATTACATTTACAAGATGAACAAAATTACAGAAAACTTATACTTCATAACATATATAAGATGATACAAAATTATACAAAGAAACAAAAAAGGAAAAGCTAAAACAAGATTTTATGCTCGGGCATTGAAATATTTTTACCCGTATATATACAAACACTCACAAATATATATGTGAATGCTATTGCATAAACCAAAGTTTTTCTTTCTTTTTTTGTCTTTGCTTTTTTAGTATTTTACATTTTAGATGATACAAAATTACTCTTCATCCTTTTGGTTCCTCCTCTGTCTCGCAATGAAAGACTCGATCTTGTATCGTAGTTCATCATCAGAAACAACTTCATCAGCAGGTCTCTCTGTCTTCGATCTCTTCAGTTTTCCACAAGTACTCTTCTTCGAGCCCTCGTGATTCTCCGACCGACTCCTTTCGTAACTCTTCATTGGACTTTCCTGGTTTTGAGCAATGATTTGTCTCTGTCTCTTCACAGTTATATCCTTCTTCTCTCTCTCTTCACCACTGTTCTCAGTCTTGTTTTGTTTCTCTCTCTTTTCTTCAGTGCTCTGTTTTGCCCTGTTCTCGGACATGTTCTGTTTTGCTCTGCTTTGTCTCTTATCTTCGATGCTCTGTTTTGCTCTGTTTTCTTCAATGCTCTGTTTTGCCAAGCTCTCTACTTCACTCTGTTTTTCTCTGCATATCACATCGGCGTGTGAACTCCGTTCTCCTCTTGAGCTCTCCCGAACAAACTCGTCATAAAAATCATTGCTGTTTCTCCGTGCATCAGTTTCTTGATTCGCAAAGAACCCGCACTTGAAGACTATAGCGATGACTATCGCATTCCCCAAGACGAAAGCAAGGTGACGGTTAATGAGAAAACCCGCGAGACCAGAGCTCTCGAACGTGATGACTAGTTGGTAACAGAGTTTGGCTACTGTAACCATAACTAGGGTTATCTCGATCACCCGGTAAAACAAATCTAAGAGTATTTGAGCCCGAGACTTCTTCACAACAATCTTCATCTTTCTTGGTTTAGCCTTCTGAGTACTAAGCGAATCCATTGGCGTTTAAAACAGAAGAATCAGAAGGAGAAAGCTTTGTAACTTCAGGTTTAAAACGTCTTTGAAGATCAAACAAATATGTTGTCAAGAAAAACGATAAATTGATTTTCAGTTTGTGGAGCAAAAAAAAAAACAGAGAGAAGAGTGTGTGAGTCTGTTTTTACTCTTTGTTCTTGTGTTTTTTTTAGCTTGAGAGAATGTAACTTTGCAATGTGAGTATTTATAAAGAGGGTCACTGAGTGCATTTGCTTTCTTTTTCCAAGAACCACTTCTTTTTTTTTTCTTTTTCAATTGGATTAAAGTTATTATGTTCTTAATTCTTATATTCAAGAAAAGTTAATTGATCTTTCATCCTTAAATGAATCTCTTCGAACTGAAAACCAACAAAAATCATAGTCTTGTGTCCTAATATTTTTTCATTTGACTCCATTGCCTTGTTGTATTTACGTTTATGTGTAAAAATATGTCATCAAATAAGATACTAATAGCTTAGTAATATTGCAATATGGGTGTAAAGGATATGGTATCTCAATATGGGTGTAAAGGATACCATAACTTGACGTTTTGATAAGTTTTTTAAAAATGTCGTTTAAAATACAAAACACTTCTATTTTAACAAACCAAAAAAAACATATAAAACTTGTAAATAACAACGCTTAAACAATCACACTCAATGCTGTAAATGTTTAGTGATTTACTTTTTTCACAAGTTTGACAATTAAACTTTAAAATATTATTTTTTTGGACAAATATCTAGTTTAGAAAAGATTAAAAGTAAGTTTTGTTCAAAAAAAAAAAAAAAAAAAAAAAGAAAAGATTAAAAGCAAGTTATTTCGAAGAAGAAGAAAAAAAATCAGATGATGAGAAGCTAATGATTTTGAACCGAATTTTTTTTGGAAAAATAAATGTACAGTATAGTTAATAATTATATAATTTAAATAGGTAATTCAAAATTGTGGTTCACTCTGTTATAGTATGCCAATCAAACAAGTAACATATTCACTTTCTTATAAAATACTATTTGGTCATAGAAAGTGTGCAGTTCCTGAGAATTTGTTAGTTAAAAAGCCATGCTTCACTTGTCAAACAATGTAAAACAATCTATTTCTATAATTCTAATATTCAAATTTGTTGGTTATGGAATATACATTTTTCAGTGATATTAGAAGCAACAAAATGAAATAATTTTAACTATGGAAACAAAAACAAATATACTACTTGTCAACAATGGTTGCATATTATAATACCACAAATTTATCAAATTATTGTAAGTGACTCAAAAATTTCTACATAGATAGATGCAAATTCGATAGATACTTGCGTGTATGTGTGGGATATTTATCACTAAGTTATAATTAAATTAGTTATCACATTGTTTGTTTCATTGGTAAAATAGCTTCATGCACTATATCTTCTTCATCCATTTGTAATTATTTACTCGAGTCATAAAGCAGCCCACCCATTAGTTTTGTATGTCCATTTAATCTCCTAAAATAATGCGTGTCACCATATTTAAATAAATTTTGTTGCTAAAGTTTTTAGGACTTGAATGATTGGTACAAAGTATGTCTATGGTGCCAAAAAAAATACTTTAGGATATAAATATATATTCTATTAATGAAATTTAAAAAATCTATATCATCATTCTTATTTCCACCCAAAACATGCTACTTCTCCAATTCATAATTTATATATATAAGAAACCATTACTTCTTCACTAAGAGATTGAGAAATGGCCTATACTTCCACAACTTCTCTTTGTTAATGTGTTTCTTTATGTCTTGTCTCTTTCTAACCAAAAGCATGTATATGTGGTTTCATTTCAATTCTAATTTTTGTTATTGGATACACTTTGAACAAAAAACTAAAGCCCCACTTCTTTTTTCATAAAAGACATCTTCATAATTGCTCATGAGTGTAACGTGTCGTTCGATGCTTCAATCAACATTATGCAAATAATGAAGTGTATATGTCTACGTGTTCTAACTTCTTAGACATAAATCACACTTATCCATAAATAGTTTACGTCTTATTTCATATTATCAACCGATTTAGATCCTAATTAATTTGAGTTATAGTCTTCAAAATATCTTGAACCTGAAATTGTCAATTAATCACATACTCATTCGTGAAGACCGATACGATCACTTGTTTGCAATGGTTCTATTTCTGTAATCTCTGTTAGGTTTGTATTTTTGTTTATGGTATAACAAATTCTATGTAAATTGGTTTAATATACATCTTCAATTTCAGTACACATTAATTTGTAAAAAATATATTGTAATTTTTTTCTTTATTAATTATTAAATATATTGTAATTTTTTAAATTAGGTTTTTGTTTTTGGTTTTGTTTTTCCAGTGTGATTAGATAGTTTTAGTCTTTTAGTATTACTGAAAAACTATTTTAACCAAACGAAAACTCAATTCAATTTTTTCTCTAGTAGCTTTATTTTATTTTTGTTCAACCTCTAGTAGCTTTAATTTATCCGGATTACATTTCAAAAAACATAGTATTAAAAGCCTTTTTGGAGCTCAGCCACAAATGAGAAATACATCTCTTTTTTCACAAAAATATCACGCCAAAAAAAAAACACTTTATAAATTATTAATACTACAGATATCGTTTTTGAGTTATTTGATTCATAATTTAATATAATTTTTCCTTTTGAATAGAGAAATGATTGGACCTCATGAGGCACAAGAGAAAACTTTCTTTTACATAAAATGTATATGTGGGCCTTTAAAAATCTATGGACTGTTTTCTTCTATCTATGATTTGAACTTAGATAATTTGTAGATTATGGAGCTTTACTGCACACAAACTAACACATGAATTTAGTTGATGAAATTCTTGTTATAATGTTAATTTAAGAAGAAGAAAAATGTATCCTTAGCCAAAAACAAAATTTTATATTATTCATTAAGATATTAATTAATGTGACCCCTTTTCTGGTGGCAAATCTATAAAGAACCAGAATCTGAGTTTCGTAGTTTATATATCGCTTTTGGTTATCCACCATATGTAATTAATTCTCAAGTTGATCATAGAGATTAATTTAAAATTTGTATATCTTTTTAAATGAATTTTAAAACATTTATTTCCTCCATGGCATGTGAGTGCATGCTGATTCAGTGTCACTAAACTTATTTATCAAGGGACTACACTGTGTAATTGCCTATACTATACCAAAATTCTTTCTTTAATAAAAATATAAATATATATACCAAAAACGACAAACATTTTCACTACCACAGAAAAAAATGAATTTTATCCAGAAAGCAATTGTCCATGCAGAGGAAAGTACTGCACAATATTATTCTCTTTTTTTTGTGAAAAAAAAAATTTAAAAGTAAATTATTTGTATTAAAAAAAACTGATTTTCAAAAAAATCCGACCTGCCGGAATCGAACCAGCGACCTAAAGATTACAGCAACTACTACAGTCTTCCGCTCTACCAACTGAGCTAAGGTCGGTTCATAAACTTTTGAGATTATATATTTATATAAAGAAAAGTTGGGCCTATAATGCTAAGAGATCTATTTACTCTAGACGTAAAGCCCATTCATGGGGAAGTTTCATCCAAATAAAGTTCTACTTCTATCATCCATATACAAGGAAGATTCACATAATTAATGACGTAAAAGTTTGACATACAAAATGCATTCATAAATCATTTATATTAGGTCAATAGTTTCAATAAAAAAAAACAAATGAAGCAGTTATCACTACAAAAAAATGAGTGTATTGAATCATTTAAATTGTATACAAAACGAAGTGATGTTATTTTAAATTATTGTTTTATAAATAAAACAAATATATATGGTTTAGCGATTAAATAGTTTATAGATTTGACATCGATTTTATAATTAAACGAAGTAAAGTTATTTTAAACTATTGTTTTATAATTAACTAGTTTGACATCGATTAAATAAAAATATTCAATCTCTATTAATTAATTTGTACCACTTTAAAAAAAAAAGTGATTTAAAATATATATTTACATCATTTAGATAACTATAAAAAAAAATTAGTGAGAACACTTTTTAAAATGATACAAAATTTACATCAATAAAAAATGATGTTAAAATAAATTTTTTATATATATATAAAATATTTTTTTATTTTTTAAAAGAGGGTAACCTAACAAAAATCAATAAATAAATTGAGATCATCGTCAGGCTTCTAAGCTTTAATTAGAGCTAGGTTTTTTTTTTCTCTGGGTTTTGGACGCAAATTGCTTCATTCATCATCAAGTAAGTTTTGTGATGAATCATTGATTATAGGATCAGTCATCAGCTATTGCCACTATTCATCTCCTTTATCCTAGTTTTATTTCTCTGTAATTTATAACACAATTTTAATTTGTGTTAGATATATGTACTTAGCAAAGGATATATCCACCTCGATAGTAAACCCTCTGATACTACATCTTTGTTGATACATCAATTTGGTTTTAGTTTAGTCTGTGTCTGGTTCTTAATTAGATTATTGGTTCTCATGGTACATAGATTTATTTCTAGATCTAAAGGTTTTGAAATTTAATGTATGTTTTGTAAATTTCTAAAGTTTACATATGGTAAAAATTATTTTTTCAGGTGTTAATGGATAAATCATGGATAAACAAACCACGTTTATCTCAAGATTACATATTAGGGGTGAAGATTTTGCATTTGGTAAATTAAAGGTATACGTGATGAAATGTCCATGTAACCGTTGTTCTCTCCTGAAAAATAAGTCAAGAGAAGATATCGAAGGTGATTTGATGTGCTATGGCTTTATAAATTCTTACACAAATTGGGTACTACACGGAGAGGATGTATGTCTCACAGGAAATGCAAGAGTACCTTCTGATATTGCTTCTGATAGTAGTACCTCTCAATCTCTGGTCAGTTTTCTCATGTTTAACAATGCCACAATGTAATTATTCATGGAATAAACTAACTAATTTGAAAAATGCAGAAGTGGACTAGGAATGCATGAAGTCGACGAAAATGTTTCCGGTAGTGAATTAAACATTTGACTGCGATCACGAATGCAGTAAATGGAGATATGGGACCATGGAGATTGCAAATAATATCTAAACGGTAGCCTTTGCACTTGTTCCTTGAACTGCTGATCATATACGTTATGATCAGGGAATCGTAACTTTTGGTTTACAAGATGTCAAGATTGTATTGTGATAATCAATGATAATACATTTGTTCTTTGTGTTGGTGATTACAAAGTAACTAGATCATGACCCGCACGTACGTGCGGGATTTCATATTTAAAAAAATATGTTGTATAAAATTTACATTCAATATAGTTTTTTGTTTTGTTTTAGTAATATATATTGTAGTGTATATATTATAATAATATGTACAAAGAAAATTGTAGAATTCAAAAAAATGAAATTAATTGAAAAAACAAATTTTTATTAATAACAAACTGGAACCTTTATTAATAGGAAACTGGAATCTAAAAAAAATGAAAACCAAATAAACTTAACCAAATAGAAATAATTAATTAGAAAGTTAACCAAAAAAAAAAATGGATTCATTCGTCGATATTTTTACATAAATGGAGAAAAACTCTCTAGCCACATGAATTAGGTTTGATCTCCAACAGAGACATGTCAAAGGAGTTTGAGACTGATCTTTTACTTGTAAATCAATTAAAGAGTTTGAATAAATATCTATACATTTTAAACAGGGATAATCTCTTTTACAAAGAATAATATACATTTTCCATGTATAATGTATTTTACAAAGAATAATATACATTTTCCATGTATAATGTATTGATTTTGGAGAGGCAAATTATACACACCACCACCTCATCACCAGCATTCTGAGAGATAGAGATCTCACCTATATAGTACATGATAAATAATCCCCACTACAATATAAAATACTTACTAATTTAAAATATTAAAACACGTGAAAGATAAAAAATACCTTAGAATCTCTAAGTTCAAACTACTTTTTTTTTTCTGTAGGCTTGTTAGAAACATCACAAGTTTTCATTTTCACCAATACTATTTACATGACCGAGTGTAAAAAAAAAAAAACAATTGCAAGTAATGTTAGTAATCGAATAAGCTTCTTTCAAAACATACTTAACAATCAAGAAAATGAGAACGATAGAGCAATAGAAAGGAAAAGAAGAGATGATTAGTGAGTGATAAACATGCAAACATACCCTATATATTTATATCATCAAGAAAGTCAACATTTAAAGGAAAAAAATAATTGGTTGAAGATTTTTTGAAACAAATTCGCAGAATATGCTTCATTTTTTAGGATAACAATCTTTAAATAAAATTATTTTGAAGCATATATTGTTTATTTCAATAGAATATAATATGAAAAACTACCCTAAAAACTTGGAGATTGCGTAAATTAAATTGTAAAGTCAACATTCGAAAATTTATAAGAAACTTAATCGCTGATGCTAACATTTGAAATTAATAATCCATAAAAACATAGATTACATAAATAATTAAATAAGAATATTGGGGTGAGTCAATATTTTCTCATTTTCAAATATTTGTATTAAAAATTTAAAAAATTGGTATTTACATTTTATTTTAATGTTTTTTGAAAAGAAAATAATCGAATTTAGAAGAATGTATATTCCAAAAGTTTGTAACAATTTGATATGAAATAGATAAATTTATATGGCTCTAAAAATATAATTTGGAGATATAGTAACTATTATAACACGTTTTAATATATAATTCAAATTTAATTTAGTTATATATTTATAATATAATGAAAACTACCCGTTTAAAAAAAAATTCAAAATTTTATATCATTTAAATTCTGATTAAAATTTAAAATATTTTAATCTATACTGTAAATATTTTCTAGATATTTACAAATCTAAAAAAATCCAAAAATTATTTGTTGAATATGCTATATTTTAAAGGATGGAAGTAGTTAGTTTAGATAATATATGACAAATATGATAAATTTTTATTATATTTGGAAAATCAAATTTAAAATTTTTTTCGTGAGTACTAATCAGAATTAATTAGCATAGTTTTGTTAAGGAAATTTTTAATTTAATATTAAATTAGATTATCGTTTCCCAAAATATCTAATAATATATTATCAAAATAAATAAGTTTAAATATATACAGTTTATAATTAAATAGCTTGATTTGTTATGGCATATTCCTTAAACGATTTCCAAAAATATAGGGTAGTTATTAAGTTATTGATTTAATTTGGATTTTTTTTTTAATCCAAGATCCGCGTGTCTATCCGACTATACCAACGGGTCAACCCAAGATCCGCTGGCTTTTTATGATCAAATTGTCTCAATTTTCCTTTTTTGATCTTTTTTTTTCCTTCTTTAAATTTTAAAAAACCAATGGCATCCTATGTAATATTCTACAACTTAAAGGTCTTTTATTATTTAGTGATTCCCAATTAATAGTATAGATGATAATATTAGTTAAATATTTAGATATTATGTTAGGAAAAATCTTTATATTTGCAACACTAAATTAATATCTAGATATTATAGTATGATAGTTCTTAAGATAAAGAACATATATATATCTAGATACTTTTATAGTTTGGGAGCAAATATCTCTTCATCTACTCATTTGCAATTAGATAGAAAAAAAAGTAGAAATTATAGAAACAGTGAATCAAAGCAGATTGATAATTAAAAGAATATTCTATATTCGTAAGTTCTCTCAATTATGTTCTAAACTAGATTTTAACCCGCGGTACACCGCGGGGCTATAAATTTTTTGAAAATTATCTATTGTTTTGTTCGATTTAAATGTACTTATTATATATATTACCCCGCATTAAACCCACGGGTCGATTTTTGATAACTAAAAATTGAAATTTTAAGTTGAATTTATTTTGTTAATATTGTTTGTTTTGTTTAGCATTTATTGTATTTTGATAGTTAATTCTACAATTTCACTCGTAGTACCGCCTCGTATTAATATTGATTCAAACCCGTCCTACCATATAACCCTGTCCCGTGAAATTAAACATTATTTTGTTATTGTTTTTTATAATATTTTTATTTAAAAGACATATATAATTTGAGTCAATTTAAAAGTTTGCTTTAAATGACTCCCATAATATATATATATATATATATATATTTTTAATTGTTATAGAGTTCAAATATCATTAATATTATAAATTTAAATATTATAAATACTTTAAATTTTTATCATCTTAAAATTTTTACAATGTTTAAACTTCTTATAAATTCTTATAAAGTTTAAATATTCATAATATTTGAAACTTCATAAAAGTTTTAATATCGACCCAAACTTCATAATTGTATTTTGGTTGTTAATTCTAAGATTTCACTCGTAGTATATCGTTCCGTATTAATATCGACACAAACCCGTCACACCATATAATCCCTTCCCGTGAAATTAAACATCACGTTATTTTTCTTTTTAATAATAATTTTATTTAGAAGACATATAATTCGAGTAAATTTAAAAGTTTGCTTTTAAATTGTCTCTATAGTATATATATTTATAATTTTTATAGAGTTCAAATGTTATTAATATATAAACTTTTTTTATAGAATTGAAATATTATAGATACTTTAAAAGTTTTATAAAATTTAAATATTTAAATATTTATAATATTTAAATTCCTTATAAGTTTAAAATTAATAATATTTAAAATTCTTATAAAGTTTAAATATTCATAATATTTGAAACCTTATGAAATAATAATAATCTAAAATAACATATTATTCCGTAGACATAAATAATATTTATATATTTGGTAATAATGTTTTTTTGGAGTTCATCTAATTTATAACTAAACAAATTATTTATAGCCAAAATGAGTTTGGTTTATAATAAGGAACTAGATCCTGACCCGCACGTACGTGCGGGATTTCATATTTTAAAAAATGTTTTCTAATAAAATTTAATTCAATATAGATAAGACAATGAGAGAAAGTAGTGTCGTCCCGTCCCGTCTCGTTGCCTATCTTAAATTTTTTTGTCACGTAACTGTTTCCTTTAAAATAATTACCAATATGAGAATGTTTAATTTAGTTCAACTGAGAAGAGAATGGGTAAGAGATTTAGATGGAATACCTGTATTTTCCTTACTTTTCTTTTCGGGATTTAATTTTTACAAATAAATAGAATCTATCCAATTTTTTTTGTTAAACATTCTCTAATTGTTTAAAACGCTAGTGCGGGTTATATTTGACAAACTCACGAAAGAAATTTTCTAATTCATACTTATATAACACCACATAAAACCTTATTCATCCGCGGTCTATAAAAAATGTTGTGTTTTCTCTAGTTGAAAAAAGCTACATGGTTGTAAAGCTTCATGGGCTGTCAAAAAAAAAAAAAAAAGGTTCATGGTTGTAAAGACTCAAACATAGAAAATAATAAAAACATCAAATACTAATCCAACTATTATTCTATTTGGTTTAATTATCTCTTTTCAAATTGTAGTAACATGATTTTTCTGTTTGGATTATCTATTAATAAGTTCAAACTTAGACATATGAACTATTTTTTATCACTTTTTAGTATTTCGTTTGCGTATATCAAACGTATAAAATATGAGCAGACTGTAGGAAAGAACAAAGTTCATTAGCAATTTAGCATCAAGTAGTGTAATAACTCAAGTAAAATATTTGGTTTCTTTTCTATATAACTCACCCATTACAAAAGTGGAATCAAGAGCTTATAAAAAATCTATTTGCTTATATTCTCCGCTGATATTGTTGGATCATATTCATAAACTGAGTGTGACTGTCTTTTGACCCAACTCAGTAGAAGCTAAGCCATGGCTCGACAAACTTATGTAGTTAATTTATAAGTTGTATAAACATAACGGAAATGAGAGTACAATGTTCTATTTGTAATTATCATCACACAATTAAAAGAAATGTATCCAAAAGTCAAATTTATAAACAGAGAACAAAATTTAATTAGTTATGACTTACATTTGGAATGGTGGGCTAATGAATCTTTGTGACTCTAATTTTATATATTTATAGGGAGAGATGAAGTTAATGAGAAAAATTAGGTTTACCTATTATGAATTTTAGAAAATGATTTAATATCTTAATTGATTATTTATTCTTATTTCAAATTTTAAGTCAAATCTCTTGTTTAAATATTCTTGTTTAAATATTTTGTATTTTTGAAATTAATGACAACATATTTATATTTCTTTTTTTTCTATCATCAATATATTGGTTTAAAGATATATTAAGAAATCAATTTTAGTATTAAAATCATATTAATAGAATATAGAATATGACTTTCGTTAAATTTCAAATCATTATTTAATTTTAAACAATGCTCTTAAAGAATTTTGAAAATAAAAAATCTAATAATATGTTTTTCCTAAATTAAAATTCAATTAATTCAAACTAATTAAATCAGTTTGAATTAATTATCTTGCCGATTAAGTTTGAACTTCCAAGATTTTCTCAAACTATTAATAACTTATTTTTTCCCTAAATCCTGATTTTTAGGCAATATATTAGATTTTCGGATTTTATATATTTTAAGGTCATATATATAGTTTTTGTTATTTATTTGTAGTAAGATTTGGAAAAATCGACATTTGAAAAGATTGAAAACTTTTATTGATATCTATTAGGTAATTTTATGGTATGATTTGCATAGTTTATTTGGTATGAATTATAATAATATAGGATTTATATATAAATTATTATTGGATTCATATAAAAACAATTTTTGATTTTTTAACCATATTATGATGATTATTAATTTCTATAAATGGTTGTTTCTTTAATAATAATAAATTAATGATTGGATATGAGTTTATTAATATATCTGAAATTTATGATTGCAATATTTGCAAAATCTTGGAATTAATATAATTGTTATTAATATCACTAATATGGTTGCTATTTTTTTTCTCCTTCTTTTAATTTAAAAATCCCAATGGCATTATATGTAATATTTTACCTTTTATAAGGTTATTTAATTTTGAGTGATTCCCAATTAATAGTATAGATAATTAGTTTACATTATTTGAAAACTGGGTGCAATATATTAGGGATTTATTTAAGGAAGATCCGATTGAAAAACAAAAAATAAAACGCAAAATAATTTAGAAATTAATATATACAATCTATTGTTTAGATATTTATCAAACTTGCTCTAAACGAAGGCTATAATGATAATTACTTTAAATTTATTATTATTTGAGTTTATTTCATAGTAAATATAAATAGTTGTTAATATCTAATATCATATTTTAGAAATTGTGAAATAAAATTTGGTTTATATTTTAAAATTTGTGAAAATATTATAACAAAACTGAATCTTAAAATATTTGTATTTAATTTTCTTATGAAATTTTAAATTCAATCTTAAAGTCCTCCATTGATAAATCTTTTATACGATAGTGTTTTTAATTTTGAATTAAAATGATATTATTTTTCTTTTTATTTTTGATATAGAATAGTCTATTACGATTGGTTTAGATAAAATCTTAGTTGGATATCAAATCTTAGTTCAATTCTCATTGGTTAACAATTTTTTAAAAATTAATTTCATATTTTCGTTTATAATTAATAGGAGAGAGAAAGTTAGTTTAATTTTTTGGAAATTAATAATTATTTAAAAGAATTAAACTATTTTTAATTTAAATATATTAATTTTGTGATTACTATTGTATCCTTAATGAAGTTATTTAAAAACACTAAAAACTAATGGCAATCTTTGTAATATCTTACACTTTATAAGGTTATTTAAGTTAGAATGATTCCCAATTAATAGTATAGATATAGCAAACTGAGTTTGTAAAATAACGAATAGTAACCATAATTTAATTAATGTACATTAAAATAAATATATTTAAAAAATGAATTACTTAAAAAAATTGATTTTGTCAAAATTAATTAATATCTTTAAGATATTATGGAAAGGATTAGTTATGGTTAAGATATTATGTTAAGATTTTTTTGGTAATTAATATCTTTGATTTAAATTTTCAAAATTAAATAATTAATGCCAATGGCATTCTTTGTAAATACTTAGCAACTCTAGGATTTATTTGCTAAGTGTACTCCAAAAATGTATATATAGATTTTCCAACGTTTCTCACATTTTCTTCATAACCAATCCAATGCATTTAGGAATTGTGTAACTCACCATAATTTAATTGGGTTTAATAAATATTTTGGGTTTATAAACATTAATGGGCTTGTTGAACAAAAAAACATTAATGGGCTTTCTCGGAGAAATGGAGCCTCTTAACGCTGAGAGACTCAGAAACCCTAATATATAAACAACGAAACCAAATCTTTCTCACTGTCGTCTCCTCTTGAGCATCGTCTTCCTCTTTCGCAGCTTCTCTACTCGCCGATCGTTACTTATTCTCCGTCGAAATCACCATGGTTACTCTCGATCTGTCTATCTCTATCGCTTTGTTTCTCTTCTCTAGATTATCTAATTTTTGAAATGTTGTGTGTTTTCAGGCGCCAAAGAAGGATAAGGTTCCACCGCCGTCATCGAAGCCGGCGAAATCCGGTGGTGGAAAACAGAAGAAGAAGGTCCGTTTCCTTCATTTTAAGCTACTTTTATTGTCGATTTAGAATCAACAAAATGCTTCAATTCTCTGTTTATGTCTAGAGTTTTGAGGAATTGATTTAGGTTTCGTAGATTGATCTAGGTTTAATATGGAATTTGGCTGAAGATTTAGGTTTCTATTTGCTCTGGTATCATACAAAGTCTCTGTGCATCATTTCTCGAGAGAGTATTGATTTGATTTAGCTTTGGTTATGTGTATACATTTGTCTTGCTTTGTGTGATATGTTGCATTCTTAACGTTCTTGGTGCTTAATTGTTTTTATGTTTCAATGAATTGTTTGTTAAACCAAACAGAAGTGGAGCAAGGGAAAGCAAAAGGAGAAGGTTAACAACATGGTGTTGTTTGATCAAGGCACTTATGACAAGCTTCTCACTGAAGCTCCCAAGTTCAAGCTCATTACTCCGTCGATTCTCTCCGACCGTATGAGGGTATACAATCTTTATATCACTGTTGCATTCTTAGAAACTGCATGGTTTGTGTTAGTTTGCTGTTGTTGTTAGTCTCTGACATTGTTATGGTTTGAATTGTGGAAAATCAGATTAATGGGTCTCTTGCGAGGAGAGCCATAAGGGAGCTAATGGCGAAAGGTTTGATCAGGATGGTCTCTTCTCACTCGAGCCAGCAGATCTACACTCGTGCCACCAACACCTAAAAAGCTTGACTTTTTCAATGGTTTGGTTCTCGACTCTCCTCTTGGTTTTTGTCTTTTGATGTATACATTAATCATCAGAACTCTTATAGTTCTTTTTTGGTTCTCTTTACTCCTTTGTACTCCAGAACCTCTCTAGAATGTTGTTTTGAGATATTATGTCAATTTAAATCGGAGTTGGTTTCTATTTTTTCCTTTTCAACAGTCTATCTAGAGTTGAATCATCTGAATCCGTATTAATTCGTTCATTATTGATATAAAGTACTAATTTGCTATCATCATACTAGTATAGATTCTTTATCATATTAGTCACATTTGTAACATCATCAGTATCATCAACATTTCATTATACCATCGTCATCATAAACAGAGAACAAGACTTTATGGCTTCTATTGGGTTTACGATATTATTTTCATTGATCCTTTAATTCTGTAAGATTAACATATCCAATCCCTCAAACTACTTGAGATATAGATAGATAAATGAGTTGGTTCGTTAACTTTCGATCCGATGTGAGATTTCGAGTTTAAAGTTGAAATGAAACCACCAAAAACGCTGACATATCGAAATAATGTACACAATATTTTTCATTGTTCTTAAGAATTTGTTTTCATTGATTGATTGTCATAATTAAGGAGTTTTGTTTGTTGGAAAGAAAAGGTATTTTAAGTTGCGTTTGAGTCCATACAAATGGTTTCTACGACAATTTTGCGGCCGTAAAATTTAGATTTTTTTTTTGGATCAAAAGCCATAAAATTTGTTTAACTCCAATAAAAACCAATTCCAATAATACTGAGCATCAATCAAACTTCACTACTTTTGAGTCATACAAATGGTTACAAAAAACGTCACTTTCTCACACATGACATTACACATAATAGGTGTTTTAGATATTTGTTCTTGTACCTTTCTATAGACAACCCTGACCGTCGAAAACCGGGAAATCATCACTTTGTAACTTATTTGTTCTTGTATATAAATTAAGTAAAAAAGTTAGTTATATGAATATGGACCAAGGAGTTCAACGTGTCTATGTTGCAGTAGAGAAAGAGTATGGGAGAAACCAGAGCCGTCCGTTTATTGTAACAGTCACATGACTCACATCACATCTTTATGATCTTCTCAATATTTTTTCTTCTTAAAATACTTTTAACCCAAAATTACCTTTAACCCAAAATTACTTTCCTTTTGAATTTAATTCATTATTTTTTATTCAGTCAAAATATATATTTTATATATATTTTTTTTAATTTACGTGAGATTAATTTGTTAAAATAATTTTATTGTAAAACTGATGGAGTAATTGCATATAAATTTTTCTCTATTATTATATGCCATTTTCTTACCAACCTAGTCAGAATTTACTAATGTGAATGAAAGATTCGATATATCTATATATACATTTTTGGATCACAATTAGCAAATAAATCCTGAAGTTGAGAAGTATTTACAATGACATGCCATTAGCATAATTATTTAGATTTGTTTTATTTAAGTAAAAAATTTTAATTGAAATTCATTTCTCATATATTTAGCAAAAGTCTCTACAAAATCTTTCCTTATCTATTTAAGTAAAGATTTTGAAATCAAATATGTTCTCAACAATTTACCAAAAATCTCTACACAATCTTTTTAAAAATCTCGACTTAGTTAACTTCTGATTTTTATCTGCAAAAAAAAAAAATTAATTGTAACGAGTGATGTAAAAATCGGGAATGTTGATACTACAATTTCTTCTACTTCTTTTTTTTTTCATATAATGAAAATTACTTTTTAGGGATATTTTCTTAAAACCTCTAAACAAAACAAAGGGTTTCAAAAGATAGCTTCTCTTTTGGCGGGTCGACCCGCAAACCCGCAACTCTCTACGGGCTTATCCGCATGAACCTGCGACCCGTAGTGGATAAAAATATTATTCAAAAAAATAACAAATGATGTTTAATTTTACGGGACGAGGTTATATGGTGCAACGGGTTTAGATCAATATTAATATTAAACAATATACTATGGATGAAATCCTAGAATTAAAAATCAAAATTTAATTATAAAATCAGAAACACTAAACAAAATAAACAATATTAACAAAACAAATACAACTTAAAATTTTGCAAAATAATTTTTTAGTTATAAAAAAATCGACCCGCGGTGTACCGCGGGGTAAAATCTAGATTTGGAAGTTTAAGGAAGAAAAATCTTTTTTAAAAAATAATAGCTCCGCGGTGTACTGCAAGAAAAATCTTTCTCCTAAACTGAGGCAAGAATTTGCGTGCAGGTGAGAGTGTAGGAAATACGTCGTGGTCTACTCTATTTGCTATGGCGGTTTGGTGGGGATGGAAATGGAGATGTGGGAATGTCTTTGGGGAGAATGGGAATTAAGTGTAGGGACAGGGTACGCTTTGTGAAGGAGTTGGCAGCAGAGGTCACCAAAGCTAACTTGTTGAGTAAGGAGCAAATGTCTAAACCGGCTCGGGTGGAGAGGATGATAGGGTGGGTCGCTCCGGCAGCAGGATGGGTTAAACTTAATACTGATGGTGCTTCCCGTGGAAACCCGGGTCCTGCCACTGCGGGAGGTGTTCTTCGAGACGGTGACGGAGCTTGGTGTGGTGGTTTTGCGTTGAATATAGGTCGATGCTCAGCACCGTTGGCAGAGTTATGGGGAGTGTACTACGGCTTATACCTAGCTTGGGATCGCAAGGTCTCTCGGTTGGTGGTCGAAGTGGACTCGGAGATGGTCGTCGGTTTTCTAAAGACGGGGATTAATGATACGCATCCCCTGTCTTTCATGGTACGTCTGTGCCACGGCTTTATATCAAGGGACTGGATTGTCCGAATTGATCATGTGTATCGAGAGGCTAACTTCCTCGCTGATGGGTTAGCCGAATTCGCTTTTTCTTTGCCACTTGGCTTTCATTTGTTAAACTCTGTCCCGGAGTTTGTTGCTTCGGTCATGAGTGCGGATAATTTAGGGACTTCGCGCCCGCGTCGTATTTGCGTGTAATGTTTCGTTTTTATTTTATTTTAATAATATAGGGGAGACTCCGTCTCCCCGTTCCTTACCAAAAAAAAAACTGAGGCCAGAAGAAGAAGAAAGTCAAATGTCGTTTAAGTGTATATATAGATATACCATTTAAACCTAAAACACAATTAATATACTCAAAACTATTAATATAAATATATGGATGGTACATTTATAAAATAGGTCGAAATATTATATTATACTCTCTATTAATAAACAAAACTAATTATATTTAGATTTTTTTAAAAAAAATTATAGTCCCGCGGTGTACCGCGGGTTCAAATCTAGTAGAAGAAGTAACTGAGATCAGTTCTACAGTATTGAAATGGTCTCATAAGTCCTATAGTTTTAATCAAGAGAGGAGATTACAAAAACACACACAAACAGATTCACAATTTTAAAAATAAATTGGCCAAAGAGAGAAAATAAGTTTACTTTCTCGTGGAGGGATCACAGGACCAAAAACCAGAAGAAAAAAAAAGTAACAGCTTCCTCCGTCAACCACGCACTTCACTGATTCAGTCTTCTTCTCCTTCCATTTCAAACCAACAACAAACATTTTTATCAAAATCATAAAAAAGTGTTAAACTTTCTGGTAAGTTATTAATACTCTCTGCTAATGATGCTGTTTATTATGGTCGTAATGGTTTTTAGCTATCTGGGTGTTTAAATTTCGAATTCAAATTTCTTGATAGATCTTCTCCTTCTATCTGGATCGTTGTTGTTAGCTCCTGAACATGTAAAAAGTTTCTGTCTTTTGAGGTTTCTCATTCCCATTATCGATTTTGCTTTCTCTGGGTTTAGTAGTTTTTAACCAATGTGCACTATGAAGATAATTAATTTTTAGGATGTTTTCTTTTGGTTTGAATTTTGATGATGAAAAATTGGAACTTTATTCTACTTCTTAGTATCTATCTTCCGGCTTATTTAAAGTTAATGATCCTTCAAGCCTAATGGAGATTAGTACTCAAAAAAGTAAGTTTGAAACTTCAAAGAGTTTTGTGTTTTGAGATTTTTGAGAATTTCAGGGATCTGTGTTTGTGACTCATCTGGGTTTCTGGAAAGTTCGTAACTTTCGAGGATTTATCTATTGGGTACTCTCAAGAAATGTCTTTCAGGATTTCTCTGGTCGGTTTCACTTTAACACTTTGCTTAGATTTGAACAATGGGTTTGGATTATTCTATTACTATTTTCATTATATTATTAAGGAAATAGAAACTGTAACGCTTTGTGTGTTATTCACTTTACTTGAAGCTTTTCTTATTCTTCTGAGCTAATTCGTATCTGCTATTAACTTTCCGAGGTTTCTGTTGTTCATTTTTGGGTTTTTGCAGCTAAAAAGATGGATTCTTCTTACTACTTTGCCTTGGGGACAAGTAGTTCTATTCTGCCAAAACTCTGTTTCAAGAATGTAGAGAACAGATTTTGGGGTGAGAAGATCAACAACAATGGTTTCTTTAAACGTTTTAGATCAGATTTGGACTCCAAGAAGTTTGGGAATCGAAAGTTCAAGCATGGCGTTGTTTACGCTGTTGCCACTTCGAATAATCCAAAAAAGGCTATGGTACGTTGATCAGCTTACTCTTTTCTCTCTTGCTTAAATGGCATTAGGCTTGCTTTGTGTCGCTCAGAGTAAGCGGTACCTTAGACAACTTTCTTAAGACTTGCCTCAAGAAGACTGCTTAATCGGAAAAGTCCAGAGTTCTTGATTCTGTTTGCTTTGTTTTTTCAGACTGTAAAGCCTTCCATGTTTGAGAGAAGAAAGGCAGACCCGCAAAACGTGGCTGCAATCACTGGCGGACCCACGTTTGAAGATAGGGGGTCAGCTGACCCAGGTTAAATATTAAAAATTTGATTTGTTACAGGAATTACCATGTAAACATCAGTTAAATTGGTTAAAGGGTTTGGTTTTGACACCCCTAACATGGGTTCGAGTCCATATTCTGACACCTTTTGTTGCTTTTTTGTCCATTTTAAAACCAACATAGTAGTAGTACGTGTCCATAATATTTGTTTCCTTTTAGTTTTCCAAAGTGTTATAGCTGTTTGTTTTATATTGTTTCTTAAATGGTTTTCTTTTTATTTATATTTGAATTCTCATGATTTTAGTTATTAATTTATTTTTCATCTTGTTTAATGTATTAGTTCATCTAATTTACTTTACTTTCCATGTTAGTTTTTACATAAATATATATTTTGTAAAACTATTATATTAGGCTATTAGCAATATGCATTTCAATATTAATACAATAATACTACTATTAAAAATGAAAAATTTGTTGTTTAGTTTCTTTTTAAGTTTCAAACAAAAAACGTAAAACCCCAATATCTTATGTAATATTTGAAAAATAACGGTAATATTTTGACCCCGGTAAAAAAAATTTCTGGGTCCGCCACTGGCTGCAATCATTCTAGGAGGAGGTAATGGAGCTAAACTCTTCCCTCTTACAATGAGAGCCGCAACACCAGCTGTAAGTATTCATCTTTCTTCGAATCCTCTTTCCGAAAAACCAAAACTGTAAATAACATTCATGGAGATTAGGACCTCAAGGGTCTTATCTATAAAACAATGTTTTTGTGTAATGAGGATTCTTGTGTCTTCAAATTATGTTAGGTTCCTGTTGGTGGATGCTACAGGCTGATCGATATCCCGATGAGTAACTGCATTAACAGCTGCATCAACAAGATCTTTGTGCTGACACAATTCAACTCTGCTTCCCTCAACCGACATTTAGCACGCACTTATTTTGGGAATGGCATAAACTTCGGAGGTGGATTCGTAGAGGTATAAACACTATGACAGTTTAAACATTCAGCTTTCTTGAATTTTCGAGGAACAAAGCAAAAGTAAAATCTGATTGAATAGGTTCTTGCTGCAACACAAACACCAGGGGAAGCTGGGAAAATGTGGTTTCAAGGAACAGCAGATGCTGTCAGAAAATTCCTCTGGGTGTTTGAGGTATGAACTTATTATCACTTTTACTGGTTTATTGAAGTCAGTTCCTTTGTGATCTTTGAAGTGGTCTAAAAACTGTTGATGTCTTAAAAAATAGGATGCCAAGAACAGGAACATTGAGAACATACTTATTTTGTCTGGAGATCATCTCTATAGAATGAACTACATGGACTTTGTTCAGGTATTTATCTAAATCTAAACATATCTGTTCATCATCATCTTAAACCTCTTTAAAGTTGCACTAACTCGATGTGTTGTAATAGTCTCATGTCGATAGTAATGCGGATATTACTCTTTCGTGTGCACCAGTCAGTGAAAGGTTAGTATCTTGAATCTCGTTACGTCTTTTCTATGCGAAATCTCCGTTCTTGAAACCAGTTTTTTTTGTGAATTCTTAAGCCGTGCATCGAATTTTGGTCTAGTGAAGATTGATAGAGGTGGGCGTGTAATCCATTTCTCCGAGAAACCAACGGGAGTCGATCTGAAATCAATGGTATAGTTTTCTATGATTCTTAAAACAAATCAACTTCATAAAGTCATAAAGCATTTCAAAAACTTGAAACTTTTCTCTTTGTTTTTTACAGCAAACAGACACAACAATGCTTGGACTGTCTCATCAAGAAGCAACAGATTCTCCATACATTGCATCAATGGGAGTTTATTGTTTCAAAACCGAAGCTTTGATGAACCTTTTAACAAGACAGTATCCAAGTTCCAATGACTTTGGATCTGAAGTTATTCCAGCAGCCATAAGAGATCATGATGTTCAAGTAAGATTTTAGAAAACTCGCGTCTTGTTTTTCTTATCCGTTCAACACGACGAATGATCTAACAGTTTTGTTTTGATTTTTTTCAGGGATACATATTCCGAGATTACTGGGAGGATATTGGAACTATAAAAACATTCTATGAGGCTAATTTAGCTCTTGTTGAGGAGGTAGAAACATTACTCCAGTCTTTCACCTTATTATGACGTTCTTGGTTACATTTTTCTCAACTTTTTTGTTCTTGATCTTGTTCTCCAGCGGCCAAAGTTTGAATTCTATGATCCAGACACTCCGTTCTACACTTCTCCTCGGTTCCTCCCACCAACCAAAGCTGAGAAATGTCGCGTATGTGTCAAAACATCTTTTTCTTTATGGTTGTTTCTTTGATTCCAGTTGCTAATTATTTAGTATGGTTCTGTTTTGATGATTTTGTAGATGGTAGATTCGATAATCTCACACGGATGTTTCCTGCGAGAATGCAGCATCCAACGTTCCATCATTGGTGAACGGTCACGTCTAGACTATGGAGTTGAGCTTCAGGTGAATCTTCAATCTCTTCACTTTGATCTAAAGCCATTGAAATTATTTTAACTTTGTTGCGATCAAACTGAGCTTGGTTTTCTTTCTTTTCAAAGGATACATTGATGTTAGGTGCCGATTACTACCAAACTGAATCGGAGATTGCATCTTTATTAGCAGAAGGAAAGGTTCCAATTGGCATTGGTAAAGACACAAAGATCAGGTAAGTTTTGAGAAAACACATACCATACAAACAAAGCCTTCTTCTAATGGATTTGTCTGAAACAACAAGAGTGTTTTTTTTCCTGGTGAGTTTATAGGAAATGCATCATTGACAAGAATGCTAAGATCGGTAAAAACGTGATCATCATGAACAAAGGCGTAAGCTTTTCGTGAATTTCTTCTCCCTCATATTTTCAACTGTTGAAGAAAGATCAAATCTTAAAGACCTTTATGTCCATTGTTTTCAGGATGTACAAGAAGCGGATAGGCCAGAGGAAGGATTCTACATTCGATCTGGAATCACTGTGATAGTCGAAAAGGCGACAATTCAAGACGGTACTGTAATATGAATGGAGCTTGAAAGCTGCAATCTTGTAAGTCCACCGAGCAACAATCTTGCTGGAGATTGAAAAGCTGTTTAGATGGAGAATGAAAAGAGAAAGCTTCCATCATTGTACAATTAGAAGAGCTCAAGTTTAGTTAAACTTTAAGATATAACTAGAGATAGAGATATAGAGAACAAATAAGAACACAGTGAAGTCTTGATCACTGCTCCGGCGACGGAAGACTGATCGGCCGATCTCTCCCTCTCTTATCATCTTTTGTATTTAGAACCTTTGATGATTCTCTTTGTATTATTCAAAAAAATAAGCAATTTATCTCCTGTCTTTGTTTCACCACCATCCACATTCAAACTACATACCACAAATAATAATCAAACTTTTGGTAAAATTTAAAATACTAAAATATCATCATAATAAACTAATAATTTCTAAAATCATTGAATGAATAACAAAAGATTTTGACACAAATTATAAATTGGTAAATCCGACAAAATAATGATGATATTGATTGAGTTTTTTAGTTAATCAAATGTGAGATTATGGGTTAGAAGTGTGAAAAAATAATATTAAGGGGTGAATGTGAAAAATAAAAGAAAATGTGGGGTTACATCGAACAAACCATTTAATTGGTGGCTCATGCGTAGTTTAGGGTAAATTGCAGGCCAGGGCATAAGACCAACTTTTAATTTCATGTTTTGGCAAAGTGAGAATTGGTTTTCAAGTTTTGACAATTTAGCCAAAATCTGACCATTTTACCCCTGCCAGCGTAACGATGTACTGTTCACTGTACGGTTCAGTTATGCGGTTCAGTTACGTACACTGTTCCGGTTAGGCAATAAATTTCCGTTTTTAATTGATTTCTGCGGCTACACAGTGAAAAATGGGGATTAATAACATTAAAAAACAATGAGACATCAGGATTTAATGCCCAAAAAGTTTAGACATGACTCATGTCACAATTAATGCAAAAGTCATCATTACTTTTTCTAATATTAGTTTATATGTGTGAATAGTTGTAAGAGATAAACATGATCCATCAAACAAACAAATTAGTGTGAACGAATGTGATGCTGGAGAAGTTTTGATCTTCTTGATTTACAAAGTTTGGAGCCAAGACAAGCATTGATTGTGTAAGTAATGAAATTGGTTAAGAAGTTTTTTGTTATAACACACTAGGGTCTTGATTGTGTTCGAAATCAACATTGTTTTTATATAAAAACCCATAATATTTTTATTTCCAATTTTTTTAGTTGAAAATGCTAAATGAGGATAGATTTATGTATATAAGTGTGTAGTTGAGAATTCTTTTTGTTTTTTTGTAGATATAATCATGCTTTTATTTGCATTTAATGGGGTTCTGCTGAATTTATGATGCAGGTGGGTAATGGATATTCCCGTATTTACTATGGTGGGTGAGTGGAGATGCAAAGAAGAAAAATGGAAATTTGAACCATGGGAAGGCTGGTTTGGTCGTTGTGTACGTGTTAAGGAAAACATGACGTACACGGAATTTGTACGTACATTATGCGAGGTTTTCAGTTTGAAGTCCACAGAATGCAATCCCATAATTAGTTACTGGATGCCGGGAAAGATGTCAGTGATGATAGAAAGTAAACGCCCTCCTGTCTACATTGACAATCAAATGAGCCTGGATACGTTCTTTTTGATTCGTGGTGGGGATCCTAGTGTCAACTTGTTTGTCTCTTTCATTACAACCGTCAAGGCACTCGGGAATAATGTCCCTAGGACTGATGGTGACAATGCTGAAAGTGACCGTGTGTGTGGGAGTGCAATAAATGTTGTATCATGTACGCTCCAATAAATATTTTTGTGTACGTACATAGTATAAGACTTATGTGATTTAGGCATTTTTAGGATGTAACTGTTTGGAGAGGTCGTACACGTGTACGTGTATCTCAATATTATCGTGTACGTCTACGGGTTTAGTTTAAAATCTTAACTATTTTCAACAAATAATATCGTATAACGTAACACTTATTAAAAAATTTCAAAATAACAATTAAATAGAAATAACAACATCAAAACAAAAAATATCATATATATCGTACTAAATACATAACATTTGGCTAACTCGCCGTATGCACCATCGTAGATACCAAACATTACAAAAATTCCTAAAAGGACCATAATTCTCTTCAACAGAACCACATATAATTTTATTGTAATATACCAAGTACTTGATCCTCTTGTGTTGATAGGATCCCATCTAAACAACACCAATGCGAACTGTTTTTTAAAATTCTTAGTAGGGATCTAAGTGTAAACATATTTGTGTCATTTTGTCCAATCCGATAAGCAAAGTGTGAATATTATATACATGATGTGGGACCTTGTTGATGAAACTAACCTTGGGTTAGAGATGAAAACACAACAAAAACCATATTTGAGGTACCAAATGTAGATGAAAACAATGAGGAAGTAGATGAGGAAGAAGAAGTCGAGGACGATAAAGAGGATGAACAGAAAGAGATTGGGAATGACGAAGAGGGCGTTGAAGATGACGATTAAAAACGATAGTAAAGGTAGTAGCAAAGATTACATTACAATAGATGGACTGAATTTTTGTTGAGAAATATGGGATATGACATGTCAGAGATGTTGGTGACACTCTACTTACCGTGGAGCTAATATGAAAATTCAGTTAATTAAAAGAATCGTGTACATATACTAATGAATGTGTACGAGATTGAAAAATCATCGATAATTTTGAAGAGAATTATGACATTCACCCATTTGTAAGTCATAACCAAAAGGGAAGACATCATTTTTGGAAGAATTCGATGATTTAGTCAATGTCCGACTTGATGAAACAGAAGTATAAATTATTATGACATGAGAAACATTGTAAGTTGTGAGTATGTTTAGAAAAACTTATTTTTTTGCAAATAACAATGTCTTCATCTCCAGTAGGACTATCGTAGAATATTGGTTTATTATTATATCAATAAATATATCTCAACAATTTTAATTCATCAACAAAGATATACGTACATTATTATACATGTACGTACATAACATTTTTAAAGTATGAGGAACAACTATACATTGACCATATATTTTTAGTTAATTATTATATATGCATAGATTTTATGGGGAAAAACCCAAAAAATATCTCATCTAAACGAAATAACCAAAGATTTCTAATGTACAAACTCAATAAATAATTGTGTATGCCGCTTTTACAATAAAACATAATCTAACATATTTACATGTCCACATGTACGTACACTGTAAATGATAAATACGTACACATAAGAAATTTAATGAAGGGTATAATTGTAATTTTGCAATCGTCTTCAACCTCTGTAACCCTAATTTTGCAGCCGCTTGTTAACAGCTATCTCAGAAATCTTAATTTTTTTAGATTTACGTTTTGAATGCTTAATACATCTAAATATTATACATCTAGCATATTTTAAGTTCAAAAAGATAAAGAGTTTGAGTTTTGTTTCTTCTCGCCGAAGTTTTCTACACTGAAATCTCTCAATCTCTTCTCGCCAGAAATATTTTCTTCGTGTCGTCTCACCGGAATTATTTCCTCCGTTATAACATGTTTTTCTCTCAAATGAATATTGTGTAACCCAACTATCAGAGAATTAAAGATAACAAAAAGAATGAAAATTTCTCTACAATTTCCAGAAAGCTTTTGGTGAAGAAGATGAACTTTTGAGTTCTTCTCTCTCTCGTTTTTCTTCATTTCTCACACCAAAATGTTTATTAGTTTTTTTTAATTCTTTTTCTATATTAACTAAGAGATGCACATATTGGGTTGTGAAACTGAACCGTAAAAGTTCAGTTACAAGGGTATTTTGGTCTGATTTTGGCGTTATGGCTATTCTATGGAAACTCAAATTGACTTTGCCAAACCGTGAAAGAAAAAGTTGTTTAAGTGTGTTATGTGAAAATTTCTTTTTATATAATAGTACCTACCCACAAGGAAATTTCATTTAATTAATTTCAAAAAAAAAAAAAAACGGAGTCTTGTGAAATTTAGCGTCGTCGTCGTCCTTAGGCTTAGCCAGATCTGCATCTTTTTCGCTGGCGTCGTCGAGATCTCAGTCGTATTGAAGAAGCTATTCCTTCTTTCTTCACCATCCGTAAGTCTTTCTCAGAAGCTTCTCTAATGCTTGATCTTCCATTTTTTCTTGCTCCGATTGATTCTCTCCTCGTTGTTTTAATGCTGCTTTTCACGAATTTGGGGGTTTTTTGGGAACGATTAAGTTCCGATTCCAGATCTGAATCTATCGATATGTTGAAATCCGAAAGAGAGAGAGAGAAGAAATTCGTAATCTGTTTGTTGTGTTTAGGGTTTTGGGATTCACTAGTGAGATTGGTTAGCTATGAGATGATTAATGGCGTTCTCTTGATTCTTTTTTTGCTTAACAAGTTGAGAAATCGAAGCTAGGGTTCTTTGTTCTGTACTTAATAGGTAAAATTTCTGAGTAGATCTTCATTTCGTGCTCATTTCTCTGTTGATAAGCAATGTTAGAGGCTAATGCTATACGTAGCCGAGAACATGTCATTGATTGTCTGAAGATGTAATGTGTATTTGCTCATTTCTAGGTTTCAAGAATCACAATGGATGGAAGTGGTGGTGACAGTGGTTCGATGGCTACACCTGTACAAAAGAAGGTACATGAGGCATGGAGGGTTTACCAATATTATCTGGACAAGACTACACCTCATTCAACTAACAGGTGGATCGGAACACTCGTCGTCTTTCTTATCTACTGTTTGAGGGTTTACTCTATTCAGGGATTCTACATCATCTCCTATGGTCTTGGAATCTACCTCCTGAATCTGCTTATCGGGTTCTTGTCACCTCTTGTTGATCCTGAGCTCGAAGTCACTGATGGAGCTACTCTGCCTACTCGAGGTTCTGATGAGTTCAAGCCATTTATCCGTCGACTGCCAGAGTTTAAATTCTGGTACCCTATTTCCTGTGTCTCCTTACAACTTATGCTTTAAATAATGTTGTTGGATTATCGTCATTGCATATCATGTTCTTTGTGATAACTCATATTTAAATTTCTATTAGCATTCAGGTGGTTCACCATATGCCATCTTTTTAACCAAGTGTGCTGGTAATACTTGTGTTGCAGCGCCATAATCAATTTTGTTTTCTGTTACTGATATGCTCATCGGTATTGAATGATATAAAGTTTTGGTATAATTGCTCAGTTTTTGTCGTCCTAATACCTTCCTGAATGATACATCCAGGAAGAAACACTTGGTCATTGTCATAACTCTACACATAAGAACCCAGTAGCTTCTTCTTTTCAATGACTTGGATTGAATTTCTGGCAGGTACTCCATGACTAAGGCATTCTGCATAGCATTTCTCATGACGTTCTTCTCGGTCTTTGACGTTCCTGTCTTCTGGCCCATATTGCTTTGCTACTGGGTTGTTCTCTTTGTCCTCACCATGAGACGCCAAATCGCCCACATGATCAAGCACAAGTACATTCCTTTCAGCATCGGAAAACAGGTAATCTTTGTTTACAACTTTGATCTTTTAGTTTTATCTGGTATACAATAAGTAACAAAAACCCCATGTCTAGTCATCTTAATTTACTCTTCTATGAGTCTATAAAATCCTGCCCACTTCTCTACAAAGTCAACATTCATATTACAATACAGGGTTTGAGTTTAGAGTTACTAATATATCTCAAATTTTGATATGTGTGGCAGAAATATAGCGGCCGGAGATCTTCTGCGAGCAGTAGTGGCGGCTCTCGTGCTGATTGATTTCGATTGTCAGCCACATTTTCTGCAGAAGAAAGAAAAAGGATAGGTTTTAAACCACTTTGGAATGTTTTGTAGTGATGATGGTTTTAATCAAATTGCTAGAATTGTTATGCAGCTACAAGGAAGAAGAAGGAAAAAAAAAATGGTGATTAGTTTAAATTTGTTTCTTCTATGTTGCAGAAAAATTGTTCTTTGTTAGTTCCCTTTTAATCCCAAGTACCCTCTTCTGTAAATATGATTTATTTTTATTTTACAACACATTCATTCTTTTTTAATTTAAGTTAGCTTTTAAATACCTTTCATTTGTATCATCAATTTGATCATTTCTTGAATTTAATTATTCACAGTGAGCAAAAAGATTCAACGAGTTCTACGAATCTTATGAATTTTGGTATAGTTCATACAAAATTATCTATCACGTGATGGTCCCTCGAGAAGTCGACAAAACTCTATGTTGTTAGAACAAAATGAACTGTTTGATGAACAGTAACTATTCCTTACAGAATACAGATGAACTTCACGGTTCGGAATCGATGATTCTTCTTCGAGCATGTGCTGGTTATTTTGCAGTTTTCCTTGTCGTGTTTTCTCTTGTATTCGTGGATCTTTAGTTTTAGTTTTGTTTTTTTGTCTCTTTTGTTATTTTTGTATTCGCTGTCGCAAAATTGAATACACACAAAAAAAAGTGTATTATATACGTGTTTTGTTAATTATATACATTACATCAATAAAATTATTACACACAATTAATTACAAGCGATATGTCTAAAGGATTTATATAAGAACAAAAAAAAGAAAAAAAAATATTAATTAATGGAATTATTAATTTATTTATATATTTTCGGGTTTATTTGGGACCATTTTTGGAAGTGAGAAGGGGCAGGTCGGAGCCAGTCTTTGCCGCCGATAAAGTCCTTGCTCAAGAAGACGGTAGCTTCGTCGTCGGATAATTGTTTTGACCATTTTACTCTTTGTCCTCTGTCTGCTCCGGGACCATAACATTTGTATTCACCATAATATACAGTACTGAACACAAAATTAGTATACATGATCATTAGTCAACAATATTCATAAGAACATTAACTATACACCTAAAGATATCAAAATATATATACTTTTCTTTGGCTGAATCTCCCCATTGGTTCCATCCTCGAGGTGCGACGACATTGGAGAAAAAGGAATAAGCAAAGACAACCCTAGAATAAGCTCCCCATGGTCTACCCAAATACGTGGAACTTGATCCGGTTAACTTGCATCCCAAGAATATAAACCCTGATTTCTCCGTCGCCGACGTTCTCATTTGCGCCGTTATAGACCCTTTATTCGGTGACAACGAGTGTAGATGACATCTCTACAAATGAAACCACGAAAAAAGAAAATTAAGGTTAAATCAAACATCTAATGAATAGATATAGATTGTTCCATGTTTAAAGATGAGAAAGTTAACTCTACCTATAAATGGAACATGTTAATTTGATTATGTAAAATGAGTTAGTACTTTACTTCATAGAGAGAAGAAGCGCTTCCACAAATGAAATCAGTGGCTCCTTCAATATAGCAGTTCTTGAAGTAATGGTTTCCATTGTCGTCAAGGAGAGTGTCTTGGTACGATGTTATCACGCATCCATAGAACGCTGCCTTATCCGCTGCCACCCGCAGTGCAACCGCCCGTCCCACCGTTCCAAAGTTATTCTACTTACAACAAAACAAAGCACGCCACAAGTAATGATATTTTCGTATTCTAAATTGAAATTGAATTTTAAAACATGCATATATACGATGTATATATGAGACGAAGATTAACCTGAATAGTGAGAAATCGACATACGAAATCGGTGGCGAATATTGTGAGAGTGGGTGATTCCAAAATGTCTCCACCATCGCTCCATGTGAGAAAGGTGTTGGAAGCTTGTGTTCCACTCAATGTTATGTAGGGTTTATCCGCAGGAATCACCACCTTTTCTCTGTTTTCAATCAAATCGCTAAATAATATTAAAAAAAACTATACTTAAACATTAATCAAGCATAGAATTAACTATTCATGGATAACATATATTTTGCAAAAATTAATTCACAAATATAATGCTATGTTGAAGCCTAATACCGAATAACCAGCTGATAAAAGGACAACCGTTTTCTGCAAAATAACCCTTCAAGTCAATTTCGTTTGCAAGTTTACCCTCCAAGTCCGAATTATGCAAGTCAATCCCACAATCTCAAAAGTCACCCGCAATACAGCCCTCCCGTGTAGTGATGACGTGGCACTCGATAACTCTGTTTGAAAACATAAGGGTTTTATGCAAAAAAACCCTCAACATAATTTTTTTTTTTGCAAGATAAACCTCCATGTCAAATAAATGCAGATCAAACCAAACCACAATCTGAAAAGTCTCCTGCAATATACCCCTTCCGTGTATCTATGACGTGGCAGTCAATAACTCATTTTAAAGCATGTGCAATGGGTAGAGATTTTATAAGTCTATCGAATTTATTACTTTAATGCATATAATTTAATTGAGTTATTGATTTAAGTTTTAAATAAAATAAAACCGAATCGATAACCAAACGGTTAACCAAAATATCCAAAAACTTAGAAAATATCCATTGTATATGCTCTAAAATGAGTTATCGATTGCCACGTCATCGATACACGGAAGGGGTATATTGCAGGAGAGTTTTCAGATTGTGGTTTGATCTGCATTTATTTGACATGGAGGTTTATCTTGCAAAAAAAAATTATATTGAGGGTTTTTTTGCACAAAATCCTTATGTTTTCAAACGGAGTTATCGAGTGCCACGTCATCACTATACGGGAGGGCTGTATTGCGGGTGATTTTTGAGATTGTGGGATTGACTTGCATAATTCGGACTTGGAGGGTAAACTTGCAAACGAAATTGACTTGGAGGGTTGTTTTGCAGAAAACCCTATCAACAAAACCTATATATAACTTCGGAAGAATTGTGAATAGCTTAATTTTTACATAAAAAATAAGAGATAGTCTAAGTTTTTTATATGTTTATAAATAATCTAAGTCTCTAAACTCCAATTCTAAATACTTAAACCTTTAGGTCTAGATACTAAACCCTTAACCATCAATCTTAAACCTTAACCCTTAAGACTTAAATATAATCCTACCGGTAAATTCCAGGCTTAACCCAAATGTAATAGAGTTGAGAGTTGTTTAGATTGGGAGGGATAGATTCTATTGCTTCTTGAATCTGACTGAAGTCTCCTTTGCCCGATTGATCAACCCTTATTAGAATTGCAGTAGAAAAATCAATGGAAGACGAAGAAGAATTAGAAGAAGCCATGGATGAAAATGTGATTGAAGAGAGAATGAAAATATTGATGAGTATGATATGATAATAGTTAGCAATTGAACGTTTGGACTTTGTTTTATAAAGACCCATCTTGGCATAACCCATGTGAGGTTTCACGTCTTGGCGATTGTGCAGATGACAAAAAAAAAAAAAACAAATACAAAATAGAAATCAAGAATGAAAACTATTGAATTCAATTGGTGAAGCAAGAGTGTGAGAAAGAATTTTGAAAAGTTTGGTTTGCACATAAAGGAGATTATATATATATCTTAGTATGGTTTTCAAAGTTCGTTACTCATAAGATGGTGTCACGTGTCAAGTCTATTGATCAGATGTTGATATGTGTTAGAAAAAAGTTAACTTTTTTTTTCCTTTAAAGAAATAGAAAAACTAAAAAAGGAAACGAATTTATATCTATATCTAAAAATATTTATTTTTATTAACCAAAAATAAAATTAACAAATTTTTTGACATGTGTTATTGGTCAATTAAATTTAGCACATATTAATTTTCTTAAAAAAACATTTAGTGTGGATAATAACTAATTAAAAAGGCCATTGAAGTTTAAAATAACAATCTAATTTATTTAACATTAATTTCATTGGATAAAATTGTATGTATCATTGTAATATAGTGTTTTCATTCGTTACATTAAAATATAAAAAAATTTAAAACAAATTACTGAGCTTATGAGAATAAATTTTTGAATACTTATGTTTTATTCTAAGAATTTTAACGCATCCTATGATTGAGAGGCTTGCATCCTATGATTGAGGGGCTTGCATCCTTTGATGTGTTACCGCTAGCTTATACTTATGTTTTATTCTAAGAATTTCAACGTATGTAGTCATAAGTGAAAACACAAATTTTTTGGAAAAAATAGCTTATAGGATTGACTTTTCAATTACTTAATGAGAAGTTCATATATTTTTATTTGGTGAAGCAAGAGTGTGAGAAAGAATTTTGAAAAGTTTGGTTTGCACATAAAGGAGATTATATATATATCTTAGTATGGTTTTCAAAGTTCGTTACTCATAAGATGGTGTCACGTGTCAAGTCTATTGATCAGATTTTGATATGTGTTAGAAAAAAGTTATCTTTTTTTTTCCTTTAAAGAAATAGAAAAACTAAAAAAGGAAACAAATTTATATATACTAATTTATATCTATATCTAAAAAAAATTATTTTTCTTAACCAAAAATAAAATTAACAAATTTCTTTTTACATGTGTTATTGGTCAATTAAATTTAGCACATATTAATTTTCTTAAAAAAAACATTTAGTGTGGATAATAACTAATTAAAAAGGCCATTGAAGTTTAAAATAACAATATAATTTATTTAACATTAATTTAATTGGATAAAATTGTATGTATCATTGTAATATAGTGTTTTCATTCGTTATATTAAAATATAAAAAAATTTAAAACAAATTAATGAGCTTATGAGAATAAATTTTTGAATACTTATGTTTTATTCTAAGAATTTTAACGCATCCTATGATTGAGGGGCTTGCATCCTTTGATGTGTTACCGCTAGCTTATACTTATGTTTTATTCTAAGAATTTCAACGTATGTAGTCAGAAGTGAAAACACAAATTTTTTGGGAAAAATAGCTTATAGGATTGACTTTTCAATTACTTAATGAGAAGTTAATATATTTTTATTTTTTAATTTTCAACTCATTTAAAATTAGTTTGTAAAATTAACTTACGAGATTACGCCATATATATAAAAAAATATATTTTAAATAATGTTTGTTTTTCAAATATTTTTGTGGATTTCTGTTTTTTTATTAATTATATTTTGTTAATTGTTAATTATTTTAATATTAACTAAGATATAGATTTGATATGATATAAATATTATTTTGATATAAAATTGTTATCATTTAAGATGAAGTGTGTAGAATTATAATCGAATTTAATATGATGAAATAGATAATTAAACTGTATTGCAAAATTCAAATACTATCATTAAAAATTTATATTTATGTCTTACACCCGCCTATTTAGATAGGCCTTATCTAATATATATATCAAATGGGTTGATTAAAAATCTAGATGACGTGGTTGGATTGGCCAGCGGCCGAATTCTTATGATCGAAGTTGAAAGATTGCATTTCGTTGACAAGAGATTTTTATATATTAGATTCAAACTTTAAACTCTAAGCCACAAATTCTATATACACTATACTCTCCAAAACTTGTATAAACCGGATTTTATTGTTATTTACAACGTCTACAATGACCATATAGCCTTTGACACATAAAACAATATTCAATCCATTTGAATAAACCACATAGTTACATGTATTTGGTTCACTAGAAAAGTTTTAATATTCATCAATACGTCAATTTATCTACAAATTCATGTTATGTAGATTATGTTTGGTAATTGAATTCAAACATTAAACTATAAGTTACGTCGTTAATATGTCCTTGCTTACCAATTTTTGGTTTTTAAATAAGTAACTAAATAATACTTTAGATATACTTTACGTGTTAGGTTGGCGGCTTGCATGCTTCCTGCATTAGTATTAGCGATCAAAAAGAGATCTATAATGCGTACTTATGTATGTTTGAACGTAAGAAACAAAAATATGTATGTATTTAATATTAGCCCTGGGTATTCGGTTTTATCGGTTTGTTCGGTTCGGTTTATTCGGTTTTTCGGATTTTTCGGTTTTTAAAATTTCTGCCAAATTAAACCGAATAAAAATTCGGTTCTGTTCCGTTCGGTACTCGGTTTATAGGTTTTAGAATCAATTCCGAATTAAACCGAAATTTGTTCTAATTCGGTTAAGTCGAACCGAATTAGACTAAAATCAAGATAATGGGCTTTTAATAAACAAAACTTTACAGTTACAAACGAGTAAAATAATGGGCCATAACTAATTACAGAGTTAAGCCCAAATTAAATTAAAACCCAAGCTCAAAAAAAATTAGGGTTGATAGACTCGCCGCTGCTACTCTGTTCCTCCGCTGCGACGGTGACGACGACAAGATGGCGGTGTCATCAAACAATGCGATCTCTCCGAGCGAATGATGATATTTTTTCGCCGCTGCTCTCGTATCATAGCGAATGATGATATTTTTTTGGGTCTAATCCGAATAAAAAACAATTTTTGTTTAGTGTGTCTTATTTTATCCAAAAAGAAATAGTGTCAATTATTGTTTCTTCTGGAAAGCCGCCGACAGAAACTTGTGGGCTCACATGAAGAAATTTTTTCCATGATGCGTCAAAAAGCAACCAAACGACTCCAAAATATCTACACGCAACTTTCTTTCAAATCCAAAACCAATCACCTCGATTCATTGAACCCGTGAAGACCCAGAAACCGAAATCGAAGACCCAACGAAACCCATTAATCGAAATCTCGAAATCCGTTGAAAGTTTGTTCCTTTTTGGTCAGAGATGGAGGCTTTACCGGAGGATGAAGAGTACAGTTTCAGGGAAGTGGTGTTGCCGTCGTTGATTCCGGTAGTACAGGAGCCGGAACTAGAGAGAGAGAGCGGAGAGAGAAGAAGAGGAAGAGATGTTATCGTAGCCGTTGATCATGGTCCCAATAGCAAACACGCCTTTGATTGGGCTCTCGTTCACTTCTGTCGTCTCGCCGATACTCTTCACCTTGTCCACGCCGTCTCAAGTTCGTTCTCTCTTCAATGTGAATAGTAAATTGTTTGATTTCGTGTTCTGTGTTCATTTCCATTTCCAGATCTGAAATCAATCGGAGATTCTAAGTCTGGTTTTTGATTTTCTTCATAGGTGTTAAGAACGATGTTGTGTATGAGACAAGTCAAGCGCTCATGGAGAAACTAGCTATTGAGGCGTATCAAGTTGCCATGGTTAGGGTTTACTACCTTATGTTCTCTCTTTTTTGGTTTGCCTAATAATGATGTTTCTTGATTGCTAAGTTAGGGTCTGAGAATCCAATACAATCAGGTGGATATAGAAACAATAGTTTTAGTCTATTCATTAGTCGCATTTGCTAGCAACCACTAGTTCTTAGAATCGATTCTTTGTTTAGTTTCTTTTCTTGAATCAAACACTACTAGTTCTAGTCTATTCGTTTGCAAAAATCGTTGTTGTGTATGAAACTAGCCAAATGCTGATGAAGAAACTCGCTGTCGAGGTGTTTCAAGTTGCCATGGCGCCTTATGTTATCTCTTCTTTTTTTTTGGTTTTTCCCGTAATGTTTTGTAGAAGAAACTTTTTCTTAAGTTTTTTGGTCTTTTACTGTTTCTTGATTGTTTAAGTTAGTGTCTGAGAATCAAATACAATGAATTAGTTGGCTACTGAAATTATATGTAAAGTTTGAAGCTTAGAATCGAAATGGTAGGAATCGAAATTGTAGAATTCATATGTCGATGTGTAGCTTAGTTTTGTCGCATTTGCTACCAACCGTGTTAATACAAAACCTCTGGTGTATTCTTTGCATTTAATGACTTAACTTGATACTGATTTGTTATGTTTAGGTGAAGAGTGTGGCTCGTGTTGTTGAAGGCGATGCTGGTAAAGTAATCTGCAAGGAAGCAGAGAAAGTAAAGCCTGCTGCTGTAATTTTGGGCACACGAGGCAGGAGCTTAGTAAGAAGGTTAGTTTGATATACAATAACAACTACTATTTGGGGTCTATGTCTTGCTTTTCTTTTCTTTTTGGCTTTCTTGAGTCGATGATTCTCTTTTGGATTCTTCTGCAGCGTGCTACAGGGGAGCGTAAGCGAGTATTGTTTCCACAATTGCAAATCCGCTCCCGTCATAATCGTTCCTGGAAAAGGTACATTAATATAATTCCAATCAGTCATCGTAAAATCCGTGTCATTTTCGCAGTTCGTTTGTATAACTAGAAACCTTGTGGTTGTAAAGCAGAAGCTGGAGACGAGTCGATTGTGGACTGGACACGTTCAGAAGATCCAAAACCCTGAAGAAAAGTTCAACTATTTCCACGAAGACTGTTTTGTTTTTCATCTTTCTTTCGCTATTGTTTCAGTCTTTGTTTCTGTAAGTTCGTAAAGAAAACTTGAATGCTTCTTCTTCGTCTCTTTGTGTGTGTTATGTGTTTTGATTTGGGTTTTGTAGTTTCAAATTTCTGTATAAAACCTTTGCTCAGGAATGAAATTATTGTATGCAATGGTGTCATGTGTTTCAGACTTTTCACTAAACAAATCTTATAGCAGAAACTATATCTTTTACGCATTTGATCGAACACTTGGTGTGCGTCTTTGTGAAACATAGAAAGATAACAGATTTGTTGGTTACTAGAGAGATTAGTCAACCATGGCGGAGTTTGGAGAGCTCGAAGCTCAAGATGGAGTTAGAATGCCATGGAACATCATCCCCGTCGCAACGAAGAAAGAACAATCAATCGACTCCGAAATTCCAGTTTCCGCCATTTACACACCTCTGAAACCTCTCGCCGATTATTCTCTTCTCCTTCCTTACTCACCTCTCCGTTGCCGGACTTGTCGCTCCGTTCTAAACCCTTACTCCGTCGTCGATTTCTCCGCTTGTATCTGGGGTTGTCCTTTCTGCTTCAATCGGAATCCTTTCCCGCGTAATTACTCTTCAATCGCCGATAACAATCTCCCGCCGGAGCTTTTTCCTCATTCCACAACTGTTGAGTATCTTTGTGATTCCTTCTCTTCTCCTTCTCCTCCTGTTTTCCTCTTCGTTGTTGATACTTGCTTGATCTCTGAAGAACTTGATTTCCTCAAATCATCTCTCTTTCAAGCTTTGGATCTTCTTCCTGATACCTCCATCGTCGGTCTCATCACCTTTGATTCATTAGTTCGTGTTTACGAGCTTGGATTCCCACACTGTACCAAATCTTACTTCTTCCATGGAAACAAAGACTGTACTAAAGATCAGCTTTTGGATCAGCTGAGTTTCTTCGTCAAGAATCCTAAACCTTCTTCAGGTGTCATTGCTGGTGCTAGAGATGGTCTCTCTTCCGATGACATTGCACGGTTTCTGTTACCGGCCGCCGATTGCCAGTTTACTCTTCACTCTGTTCGTAAATTCATTGCCTTTTAACTTATCTTCTCTTTATATATTCGACATTGTGTTCACTAGTTAACTTCCCTGGTTTAGGTTCTTGAGGAGCTGGGAAACAATCCCTGGCCCGTTGCAGCTGATCACCGCCCTGCGAGATGCACTGGTGTTGCTCTCCGAATCGCTGCTGGTCTCTTAGGAGCTTGCTTTCCTGGATCTGCTGCTAGAATCATGGCTTTTATTGGTGGACCTTCCACTGAAGGACCTGGAGCTGTAAGTCTTTTCTCTTGTTTAATCATATCCGTTGGTAGAAACTCAGTGCTGGCTGATGTTCTTTCATTGCCTTTTTCTAGATTGTTTCCCGGGAGCTTTCGGATCCAATTCGTTCTCATAAGGACATTGATAAAGATTCTGCTACGTATTACCACAAAGCTGTCGAGTTCTATGAGATGCTTGCGAAACAACTTGTTCATCAAGGTCATGTTCTTGATGTTTTCGCAAGTTCTGTTGATCAGGTGATTGTATGGAGAAATTTGTTGGTACTGTCTTTCTTGTTTTGCAGCTACCTTTTTATTTAATATGTGTATCTCTAGGTAGGCATTGCTGAGCTCAAAGTTGCAGTTGAGCAGACTGGTGGATTTGTTGTGCTTGCTGAAAGTTTTGGCCACTCAGTATTTAGGGATTCTCTCAAACGCGTGTGTCAGTCAGGTGAAAATGATCTAGGCTTGTCCTCATGGTAATGGCTTACCTAACTTTCATGTATGTTTTCTTTATCGAAAATGAACAATCTTTTGTCTGCTATGTTTAGCTTCAGCGAGTTGTTTCTTATTATTTGTTTCTCTCTTACAGTGGTATATTTGAAATTAACTGCTCAAAGGATATCAAAGTTCAGGGAATTATTGGCCCTTGCGCATCTCTCGAAAAGGTATCATATAAAACTGTTAAAGGTATCTATTTTTCCTTGAGCTTGTTGTGATCACTTTCTGATGATTGTTTGCAGAAAGGACCGTTGTGCTCTGACACTGCTGTCGGTCAGGGACACACAAGCGCATGGAAGATGTGTGGCCTTGACAAAAACACTTCCATATGTTTGGTTTTTGAAATTGCTAAAAGGGATACAGCTGATGTTGTTTTGCAGTCGCAGAGCAATCAGTTTTACTTTCAATTTTTAACATAGTAAGGGATTTCAAGTTTTCCATCTTAAGTTATTATTGCAAGTTATGGATGTAATAACTTGACACGCTTTCTGCTTACAATACTCATGTTTCTGCAGCTATCAGCACTCAAATGGTCAAACAAGACTCCGGGTAACAACTCTTTCAAGAAGATGGGTAATGGGAACTGAAAGCTTACAGGCAAGTTTTGAGTAGTATGTGAATCTACTGTCTTAAATAGGGAGTCATTTGGAAGAGATTCTTCTAACGTTTAGAGGAAAGCATTTATATTACCACTTCAATATGATTGATGGTGTAATATATATGAGAAACGAGTTGCCACACCAGTTATATTATGGAAAATTTATGGCTTATTTCATCTTATGTTCTTAGTAATCCATTCTAAGTGGTGTCTAAGCCAGGTTTGAGAATTGTTCAGTGGTTTTGTACATGGCTAGACTAATCATGTTTTCTCTGCTATTGTCTCTAACTATATCTTGGAAATTGCGTTGTGAAGTATAGGAGTTGAGCAATGGTTTTGACCAAGAAGCAGCTGCTGTAGTAATGGCACGGCTTATTTCTTTCAAAATGGAGACTCAGGTACTGGATGATGAGAGCTAGAGTTAGATTCCTTAAGGTGAATAGCTGCTAGAGGATATCATGTTTTAGTGTTTCTTAGGTTTCTTATTTGTTCTTTTACAGCTTGAATTTAATCCCCAAAGGTGGGTCGATAAAGCTTTGATAAATATATGCACCTGGTTTGGAGATTACCAGAAAGGCAATCCTTCTTCCTTTAGCTTGTCTTCTCAGTTATCAATTTTCCCGCAGTTTGTGTTTCACTTGCGCCGATCTCAGTTTGTCCAGGTACTCTCTTCTCACTGCCCATAAATACATGAGAGACTGAAATTACTTTTAACGCTCAATTTTATCTTTTTGAGCTCATTTGGCTTTTCCCCTTTGTAGGTCTTTAACAACAGCCCAGACGAGACAGCATATTTTCGAATGATATTGTACAGAGAGAACGTTACGAATTCAATCGTGATGATTCAACCTTCACTGATTTCTTTCTCATTCCATTCACCGCCAGAACCAATTCTTCTTGATGTAGCATCCATTGCAGCTGACAAAATCCTACTGTTGGATTCATACTTCACTCTTGTAATATTTCATGGTTCTACCATCGCCCAATGGCGAAAAGCTGGATACCATAATCAACCTGAACACCAGGTATTATCACCATCATCTTAAAAGAGATGATAAAAGTTGTCTTCTAGAGTCTGATCTTCATAAAAACTTGTCTTCTTTGTGCCAGGCATTTGAGCATCTGTTGCAATCACCTCGTGACTACGCAGACACAATCATCAATGAACGGTTTCCCACTCCGCGTCTTGTCACATGCGATCAGTATGGTTCACAGGTACCTCTCCTTCTTTGCTCATGCCTCCATTTTCCGACCAGAGTTAGTAAGCTAGAGGTTCCATTTGGATGCTTATTATTGTTGTTTTGGTTTGTTTCTCTTGCTGTGTATTTTTGGCAGGCTCGTTTTCTTCTAGCAAAACTGAATCCTTCTGATGGCGAAGCTCCTCTTTCCGGCGAAAGTAATGTATTCACAGATGATGTTAGCTTGGCTGTGTTTCTTGATCATCTTAGACGACTCATTGTTCACTGATATATGAGCCTGCCATTTAGCTAATGACTTGATTCGCACTCGTAACAGATATTTTTATGTTTACGTGAGAAAGTGACAAAAAGATTTAGGCAAGATTCCTTTTTTACATTAAACATAAGAGACCTTAAAAAAATGGAAAAACACCACAAAACTTGATCTTAATTTCAAAATGGAAAATCACCAAAACAACCTAACGTAAAAAGGAAAAGCAACAAAACCCATACTTGGTATCATTCAACTCCAATATATTTGTATAGACAAAAATTGAAGATTCATTAAAATTAAGGAGTCGAAACTTAATTTAGAAGAATGTACATCAATAATACAAGGGGTCCCTTGTACACAATTAAAAACTAAGGGGTCAAATTTGAAGAAATAGCTAAATAAGATCTTCTTAAAACGCAGCGTTTGGTAACTTGCTCTCCAAGGAGATCTATCGTGTTCTAGTCGCACCTGATTATAACCTAGAACTGTATATATATATACACGTCGTCTTTGTGCTTGCAGAGAAAGAAAAACAGAAAAAGAGAAGGAACTTGCAGAGAAAGCAAAAAAAGAAGAAGAAGCGAAGAAGAGAAACAAAAGATTCAGGTACTTTCTAGCTTCGAATCTCTTCATTGATTTCTTGCTTATGAATTACTACTTGTGATCGATAATGATGCTCGCGAGTTCTGTTTACGAATTTACTGAATCGTCGCTGCAAATTTTGAGAAATTCGTTAGTTTTTGTTGAATTTCTCTCAGGAATTTTGTCGAACACTTGGTGGGGTATCTTGTTTATATGAATCGTTGTGAAATTGTTTATCTTAGTGTTTTGTTTTTGCTTCGATTTAGCACACAGAGTGTTTTCTTGCGAATGATTGATCTGATGATTTTGGTTGTTGAGAATCCGAATGGTTTTGGTTAGATGTTGGGTGAATTTGTTTAAGTTATGTTTGTTAGACTTTAGGTTTAGGGTTCTTGAGACTTGGTTTTGAACATTAGATTCACAAAACTTATTGGATCATTCGTATTCATGAGATTTCTTTCTGATGTTGGATCAGGAACAAATGGCTTCCCAGGAAAATCAAACCGTGGATACCCAAGCAAATCAAACCGTGGTGGATACCCAGAAAATTGAAACCGAGAACCCGCCAAAACCGGAAGTGCCTTTATCATCATGCAGGAAGAGGGTCAAGGATGACAATGCCACTTTCTTTGCAAACCTCAAGGATCACATGGATGAATTCATCCATGCCTCAATGGATGAACACAAGACTTGTTTCAAAAACACCATGAACAAGGTTCTTTCTCTATTCTCTATTATCTCCTGATGACACTCACATTCATATATAGTCATATTCAGTCACACTAATCTTGAACTCTGCAACTCTATTGATGTATTGTGGATTTAGCATTACCATGTAGTCTTTGCAAGCATTAGAAACCGACGATTATGTGTTTGATACATCTTCAAGATTAGAATGCATAATTATCTCTGTCTGTTATTTAGTGTTAATCTGTCCCTTAACTTATGTGGTTGGATCTCTCAGATGTTCGGGACCTTTTCGAAGTCGGATGCAGTTGCAGAGAAGCAAGTTGAGGCTAAGGAAGTCGTCGAGATTCACTCTCCTCTTCAGGCAGCAGTGACTAAGTAGAGATTCACAACTTCTGAGATCAGAAAAACTATGATGTGTTTTCTTTCTTGTTTAAAGTTTCAGAACAACTTTCTATGGTGTGGACAAATACTCTTCAAGTATTTGGGTGTTAATACTCTTAGAACCTGCTTCTATCTCTAATCCATTCTAAATCAGACAACTTGTTTCTAGACCATTACATTAATCATCTTCACTAACTTCATTTAATATGCAAGTCTTTATCATGATTACATCCATAGAAGCAACACAATATTTTGCAAAAATCATTCCCTGCTTTTTACTTTGTTTCGATAGATAACATTGATTGCCATTTAACAATTTTATGAACACATGACCATGGACCGCCAAACTTACATATAAAAGTTGCAAAACATTTTGTGGGTTTGGCTTGGAATTCTCTGTTATGAACTTATGAGTTATGATTATGAAATTATCTAACACTTTTTTAATAATAATTATATTAAAAAAAAATTCCTTAGACTTGATAGATTATTGTTAAAAAGTTGATATTTTGGTGCAATTATATATTTCTTCGTAATTGGCGGATTGGATCCCCTCTTGTATTGGCGGATAAGACTTAAACCATTTAACCTTAGCTATGGAATTTTTTTACTTGAGGAAAGAAATATATCTTGGCTAACAATTTGCAATATCTTATCCAAAATACGGTTAGAATGGTATTGTTTCAATGTTATTGTGCTGTGTTTCAATGAAACAGTTTTATCTTTATTAAGAAATATTCTTTCCACAAAATTATAGATTTTTACTTTTTCCCCAAGAAGAATGTACATACAATTGTTCTCAGATAAAATTTTGCCCTTAATAGATTTTTTACTTTTACCTCAAACATAATTCTTTTTTAGTTTAAGGGGTGTTATTGAGAATTTTTGATTTAAAATCCATGATTGAATAATAGAGAAACAACTAGGGATTAACAAAATACATTTACTAACCTTTATTCTCTCTGTTCTTAATTGATTGATGTTCTAGCATTTTTTTCCACAAAAAGGATTTTTTAGTTCTTTTTTTCTTTATTTTCTTGTTGATTCATATGATAAATCGTAAACTCAAGACTCCATGATTAAATTTATCAAATTACTATTGGTTCGTTCATAGCTATTGAAAAATGTTTGATATAAAAAATAATACTGTAATGATTAAATCCTGTTTAAACAAAAAGATAGGTTGGAAGGAACTAACTCAGGTTCGATCTATCCTAGAAACAAAAATCACATTTGTTTGGGTGTGGGAAGTCTGGGCTTGGGTTTTGGCCCAAGCAATTCACATGGTATCCAAGATTAGTCTAACTGGATACCCCGGACATTAGTCGGAAAGCATTCCAAACTTGGGGTTAGGCAGTGTGGTAGACCAACACCTACGTGTTGGTGACGAGTCCACATGGTACCACTTCAGTGCGTTTCCCCCGGGGCTGACCGGATCAGCCGATCGGGTATATCAAAAAAAAAAAAAAAAAGATAAGTCGATACAAAAATTAGAGTTTTCAATGGATCAAAGATTAGAGAATATGGCTTTGTGGTTTCTGTTTGCGCACACAACCATGGGAGTCTCTTATGATCCTCACTTGGAAGACGGACTACGGCATGACTCTTCCTCCCTTAAGAATTTACCACATTATGTGGATGTTAAGTTAAGTATACATTTACATAGTTCATATGTAGTTAACTTATACATTGAGAATTAGTTCATTTTACATATAGAGTCATCTATATTTTACTAAACATTAACTTTACATCGACATGGTTGTTATATTCCCAAATAGTTAACTACTTACACAAAATAGTTACTTCATTTCCTTGTTCTCCTAATTTTCATTTTCAATCAAACTCAGTTGTTGTTGTTATGAGTTTAAGATCTTGTTTAGTATTACAGACACAAACTCAGAAGTATTCTTTGCCCTATATCAAAAACAGAACAAAGTAAACAAACTTTTTCAGAGAACAAGGAATTAATAGTTAGCAACAACATAATTATTCTAGAAACTTAGACAAACAGTTTTATGTAGTATTGGATTGCTACAAATGTTTACTGATAAAAATACAGTTCTATGCTAACAATGTCTGATGAGAAGAAGATTAACATCAAATTCTTCAAAGCAAATGATTAACAATTTTCTCCTTGTATATTCTCTCATCAACCAATAAAAATCCCTGGCCCTGACCATGGATGGAGATTCTCCATTTCCTAAGTTCTTTTCTTCAAAGATTCCAAGAAACAAGAAAATAAAAAGAACTCTACTGTTATAGGCTGCTACTATGGCTGATTTAGGACCAGTCTTGTGTCTGTGGATACTTTTTTCCCTCAAATGGGAATAGCTCTTATGGGATTCCTGGTGATAATATGCCATTTCCTTCTTTTGCGTAAAGTTTGTCCGAATCCAATTTTGTAATGGGATCATTCTTTTGTTGATACTAATATCTCACCACTAGCTTCAAAATCCTTGTAAAACATATTGAGCTACAGAAACTTCCATTATAGTGTGATTACTTCAGGTTCGGGTTCTTCTCCAAGTTGCGCAAAAGGAGCAAACCACTAGGAGAGGAATCAGAATACTTAGTTTTTGTTTCTTGCTAGATTTGGGGATAAGGGTTCCAAAATATCAACATAAATTTTGTAACAAATTAAAAAAGCTTACTCTTTACCTTCCTTTTCATACAGATTCCTTGTAAGCTACTCCTGGTAAATTCTCAGCAATGATCACTGGAGCTAGAATCAAGACCTGCAGATATTGGAATAAAATCCTCAAGCCTTTACTGATGTAATAGTGAAAAATTAAAAATAAGCCTTGCTCAAAAACAAGCAAGTGACCTTATGAACTCAAGATTATAATTTCCACAACTAAAGAACCAAAATGTGGGGAAAGTGTTTCATTTTTACCATTTTAATACCTAGGCTAAGAGGGTCGCTGTGAAGAATCGTGACGATGAGAATATCAGTAGTGCAATGCCTACTAGCAGAATTTCTTAGCAACTTGCAATCTATTATCTCTCTGGAATATATTGTGCCCCAAGGCCTCATTATTATTAAGATTCTTTCTCTGTTTAAAGTTTTCCTTCTCGATAAGAAGTTTCGCCCCCAACCAAACCACGACATCTTAGAAACAGAACCATCCATATCATAACTAGAATAAAATATCTAGATCTTGAGATAATTTGGATCACAGAAACGAAAATATCTTTATATAAGTGCTTATATTGGCATATATCCAGAAAGAGAGCAAATTAAAGTATCATAAGACCTCTACACGTAAGGGAATATCATCTTAATTACTTTGCAAAGCTAATAACATATTTAGTGAATGGATAAACACTATAATCAAGAAAGATCCAAGAAGTATAATTCTTAAATAGCTTTACTTTAAAAAAATGTGTAGACAATAACTTTATATAGTCTTGGGGTCTTCTGATAACTAACCTGATTCAATAGTGATAAGATATGATGAGTATGGTCGTCCATCTCCCATGGCACTTTGAATCACCTGTGTTTCCGAGAGTGGAAAATCTTGAGACTTTAAATCAACATGTCAACTTTATTATGAGCTAAAAATCAAACAACAAGTGGATCATTAATGAACAACCTTTGTTGCAAGAAAAGAAAATCTTCAAATCTTTAAAGAATGACATAACTATGAAACAAAATGCTCACTTTCAGAGTTAAAAACCAAACAACAAGTGGATCATTGATGCATGTTGTCTTTTTGCCAAGTATGTGTATTGTGCATTATTTGGTGTGATCTTTTTAGCAACCTAATTTAGTTATAGGACAATTATCTATTTGCCCATCCCAACCCTGGATTCTTACCAAACAAGGTAATTAATTGTTCTTGTGAAACATTAGTGTTTATAATACGACAACAAAACATTATAATATGTAAAAATTTTGGTTCCTGCCCATATTCAATAATGCAGACACCATAGAACAGAAAAAAAAAATTGAATATCCACCAAGAAAAGTGATTATTTAACAAATTAACAACCAAGAATCCACATTAGACAATATATGAACAAGAAAAACACATTTGCCTAACTTCAAGGAGATGGACCCAACAAGGCAAGGAAAAAAAAGGTAGGTAAACAATGTTGACCTTTTTTTTTCAACAACAACAAAACACACAAAAATGTCGATGATTGTACGGAAAGATCTATACAGCTAAATAACTTGATATGATGTCCATGGCAGAGAATCTCAAGGTAAAGCTCTGCCCCCACTTTCCTTTAAGAATTCTTCTTATACAAGAGAATATATGACTTATGGTGAACACATGAAAAGCTCCAACTTTGTGTTTGTGGATACAAATTAATCTTCACAATGTTTCAAATCACTGAGATTTTTGATAAGAAGGAAATCTGAATAGTCAATAAAAATCATCTGTCAATAGAGACTTGTCCCTAACTTTAATCCAAAGACTTGTAATTTTCCTCGTCTCGCGAGAGCACGTGAGCTTTGTGCTGTGATTAGAGACCAGACTGTTCCATGACTTAAGTACCATAGGTAGAGAGATTTTCCTAACTATTTATTACCTAAACTGCTTCTTTTTGACAACAAGCTTAATCTAGAGAATGACGTCATAACCACTAATTGGGAAAGAAAAGTAAACACAATAGTTATAACATTTATAGAAAAGTGTCTATAGGGAGCATCATATGCCAAATATGGATAGAAAAACGCAATCTTTGGTTGATTAGTATGGATCTTTGATACTGATCTCCACAAAAAATTTGCTCATATTCTTTTCTAGCTATAGAGACAAAGACTTAAAATTCTCTTTGTTTTGGCAAAGATATCTTTAACAACTGGGCCTACCTCACACCAAAACCTCTTTATAAAGAGCAAGGACTCTGCGACATCTGTGCAACATATCATTTCCTCAGAATCTCTTTCTTATTATAACACAAAACCAAACATCAACTTTAGTTACTAAAACAATGGCATCAGGCTCAATGTCTTCTTATGGGTCTGGCTCATGGACTGTTAAGCAGAACAAAGCCTTTGAGCGTGCTCTAGCAGTCTATGACCAAGACACTCCTGACCGTTGGCACAATATTGCTAGAGCTGTTGGTGGTAAAACACCAGAAGAAGCTAAGAGACAATATGACCTTCTCGTGCGTGACATCGAAAGCATCGAGAATGGTCACGTGCCGTTCCCTGACTACAAGACTACTACTGGAAACAGCAACAGAGGCAGGCTGCGTGATGAGGAAAAGAGGTAATAAGACACATTTTATGCTAATAACAAGTAATCAACTTTGTTTATCCATAATAACCCACTATTAAGATACTTCTATAGACAAGTTCTATTCCTATACCATGACAAGAAAACATAAAAAAGGGCATGTCTGTTTCAGCATAAAGCTTGTTACTTTACAAAGATTCTCTTATATTAAAGTTATGAGAGGCTCTAAATCATCCAAGTGTTCTCTTCTCAGTGTTCTTGAGGCTTTATCACAACACAAACTAAAAGCTCCCATACAAAAAAATATGCCTAGAAATAGAATCATTCCTTGTCAATATTAATTGATTCCCAAATCTTTCACCAAGAAACTTCCAGAAACAAAACTAAACCTCTTTATTTTTGCAGGATGAGAAGCATGAAGCTGCAGTGAAACAAGAAGCAACAAAAAAAAAAAACCTAACTACGTATGATCGTCAAGAAAATAAAAGAGAATCACTTCACTTCAGAGAGAGATGTGTTTTTTTCAATGTCTGACGAATCAATGTTTTTTTCTTGCAATTTCTCATGTTTTCCCTAAGGATTGGTTTTTTTTTTTGAGGCAAAAGAAAATAAAAAGCACTCGAATTTGTTAACCAAAATCTGTATTTAGGGTTCTTCGTAATGAAAAATCCATTGTCTAAAATCACAATTAAAATGTTGATTATATATTACTATTAAGCTTTAACGAATTAATCTCAACCAATCTGAATCAATGTTGCTTCAAAATAGAAAAATCCAAATGCGTAAAATCAATTAAATATAATGGAGAATCCAATAATGGAAAAAGTAAATGCGAATCGGACAAGAAGAAATCTCGAAATCAACGAATCAATTAACCAATCTCTATTTTTAGGGTTCTTCGAAATTTGGAAATTTTTTTATCAAATTATTCAACTTTGAATGTTGATAATTGGTGAATCACTGTTTATTGAGAATCTAATCATGTCACGGGAAGATAAGAACTCACCTCGAAAAATCTGCAATTTCTGATCGCAATCTTCAAATTCCAGCGAAAATCAAATAGAGTTTTAAAAAATTTGGGAATTTTATAGAAAACCCCCAAATTTTCAATTCAACAATTTTTGGTATAGAGAGAAAAAAAAAAAAAAAATTAGGCGGGAAATCTGATGCTTCAAAAAGTATGTCACGTGCAATTAAATAATTATACCACAGATATACCGTACGGATACGATTTTGTACCCATGTACGGTATACGAATACATACATTCATATGTGATATGTCCCTCACCGTAATTTTTTTTATGAATACAGTCATTTTATTTCTTTAAACTAAAGTATATCTACTAGTGGACAAGTAAAACTTGTATTTTGTTCTGTGTTATCTTTGATAAAATGCCAAAGAGAAAAACAGAATGACTAGAACCGAGATTATCTTTGGCTAATGGATAGGAATCTTGAGAGTTGGAAGGATTTCAGCAGATTGTGAGAAGCTCCTTATTTGATTAAGCGATGGGTACAGAAAAATCAAGAATTTTGTGAGAAAGAATGGTCAAAAATATTTCTGAAAGATTACTTCTAAGCTTTCCAAGTATCAAAGAATACCTCCAAGTATAGACCAAGATTTTCATTTGGTTTTGAGTTCACTTTACTTTCTCTAAGGAGAAAAGGGATCTATGTCTACATCTTCAAATGAGCATTGAAAGACTCAAGCTCCTATTAAGTCAACAAATTTGCGGTTTCAAACTTAGCGTAGTTATTCCACTCATGCTAAGTTTACGGGAGAGTATTAGAGCATTCATAACAAGGCCAAGATTAGCTAACAAATTTGTATGTAATTTGCTATCAATCGAATAAATAGCTGTTGACAAACATAGCACATTGATGGGTGTTATACAATCATAGATTTTTTGTTTGAATTGAATGTAAAATTGTATTCAACCAAAAACTTTTGTACAATGAATGCGACAGTTTGTTCTAGGGTTTCAATAAAATAAAATAAAAAGAGAGTTTGAGAAAATATAAGTGGTCTTGATTATGGTGTTGATCGAGTAGAGAAGCACAGCTTCAGGCCGTTATCGATGATTTCCTAATTCTCTGATTGAGCTGATGCGATTCCGGACAGTACTTTTCCAATGAATTTGCATTAACTGAGCTTTTGGAGATCTATGTGTCTTCTTGCATTTCTCTCATTGCTAAATATTGTATAAAGTGGTTTGGAAGACTAAAATCATGGATTTTAAATCTAGAGAATTAACTTTAGATGATTGAATAATATAAGTTTTTAACTATTGTTCCAAATATGTAACTCAACAACTTTCTTTTTTTTCTTTAATGCTAACCAAGACGAATAAGGTCCAAACCATGTTGGAGAAATCTGGAGCTGAGTCTATGACGAACCCAAATGCTGGATGAAATCAGTAGAATATGATCTGTAAGATGAAGGATGGTTCGGTTTAGCATTTATGAATATAGTCGAGCATCGCAGTATTTTCGGAATAAAAACCAATGATATGTAGCTTCAGATTTATGTTAAAATTAATAGAGCATTTTCTAGTAATTTCATGCTTTTCTTTCGTTAAGCACTAGATGTTTCTCTAATTATTGTTCCTCAAATGTTACTCAAGTAACTCAACTTCTCTTACTTTTCTTCTTTCATTACTTATTTCACGAGGAGGGAACCGCGCCAACTACGTCAAAATTTCCTTTTTCACATAGTCCAGACTCCAGAGTAAATGGGCCGCAAGTGGTGGACCAACCAAGTCGACTAAAGTCCAAACGATGTACAAAATTATATCTTGTGAATATAAAAATCTGAAAGACCCACCCAATACAACACTTTCTTTATCAAGACAAATACACCGAGACTTTTTTTTTGAAAAAAGATACACCGAGACTTGTAAATAATATTGTTGTTGGTTTTGTTCTTCTCGAAAATAGTGTATAGTTTTCAATTTTATAATGAATGACGATTGAATGTGTATATTTTTACCAAACTATAACACATGGTCTTACATAACTTCATTTTGTCTACAAAAATCATAAGTTACAATTTTGTATCTTTTGTGAATTCATAAAAAAACAATTCGTGCAAGGATGCACAACAACATATCAAAACAATTACTTTTGTATTTCTTTATTTTTGTTCTATTTATCGTCTCTTTAGTAAATTGGATCACAAAAATAAATTTGATAACATGTTATCAAAACAATTTGTGTTTGAAATAATCCTAGTAGTCTAAATTCGGAAGACAAAAATCAGTAATTTCAGAGTAATCTTGATGCGAATAAACTAAATAGAAAAATATCAATAGATTTATTTTGCTTTTACGTATGGGTAAAAATCTCTCGAGTAGTATATTATTCAAAGGTAGTGTGGTGATTGGTCTAAAGATAATCAGTAAGCACAAGCTTTGCTGGTATTAGAGCATCATTATAGATGGACTCTTAACTTTTGCTCTTAACATTATTTAAAATTAAAATTTTGCTTTTTGAAAGCTAAGATACAAAGAGAATATCTTAACAAAAATGTTCTCCAATGGTTGGTTCTTAAGAAAAAAAATTCAAATTTTTGCAAAACAATATTTTCCAATACAAACATTCATACAACCAAACTCATACAAGCTTTGATATCTATCACTTTCACTAAACATGTCTCCTGCATGATGCTTCTCTTCTTCTTCTCAAATCTCTTGACCAGAAGCTAATCTAACCCATTTGTAACCCCCAGTTTCCTGCTAAAAGATTTTAAAATAATCAAGTAAGAATCCTTTCGTCGACAAAACCAAGTAACAAATACCACAGCAGCAACATAGTACACAATGCAGTAAATTGTTCCAGACGTACATAGATACATCCTTTGACAGCAGCCCGACGACAAAAGGCTTGTGTAGTTCTCCTTGTACATCATAAGAAAACTAAAATGCAAATCTTACTTGAAGAAGCCATGGGGTCTGCAGATTGTGGAGGTTGCATCATCTCCTTCCCATCTTTGCTTGAATGTTTATGCAAATAAGATAAAGAGCCTATAAAACTATGTAAAAATCATGATCACACAACAAATTGAATCATACAATCATATACACAGAGATTGTGTCTAAAAGAAGGAGAAAAGTTTGAAATTTACCATGAAAAAGGAATTAGCTAATCATTTCTCAGTCTCTTGAGGTAATCATCTCCCGGTGAATGTTGTCTCTCTTTCATAATCATCTCACTAACGATCTCTTCGCTCTCCAGAGGAAGACCCATCTGAAAAATCGATGTTGTGTCGACAAAATTGCTCTTTGCATCATCAAAATTGGTGGTCTCTGTGGATACGAGATTTGGTTCCATAAAAGGCTTACAAGCTCCTCTTCCTTCTGACATTGTAATACATACAATCATCAGATGTGAAACTACAGAAAAAAGGATCATAAACGAGACATGCAGTTTTGGTAAAGGTTTGGTACTCAGTAGTGATAGCTGCAGAGACTAAGAAAGCAATGATGATGGCGAGTGTCTGGAAAACAAGTGAATACATGAATTTGGTTAGTTAGATGAGCTAAAAACAACGACAACATTAAAAATCATAAGTTTTCTATTGAGTAAAATAGCTCACATCTCCCACACTTTTTGCATTCCACCAATCTTTGTAGAATTCACCATCCCCGAAGCAGAGAAGCTCTGCCAATATGTTTAACCTGTGGACAAGAGCAATGCATGATCATGCCTATTTCGTTTACAATCAAGCCTCACAATACAAACAGACACTGGGTCATGATTCAAATTACCCAGCTTATACAAAGAAAACGAAAAACTCTTTTTTCCCAATTCGACGAGCCCTAATTTCCCAAATCCGACGAACCCTGATTAAAAAAACCTAAAATCACATCAATTCACACAAACAGACACTCAATTATCGTTTAAGTTATCGATGATACCTCCGATTTGTCTCTGGTTTTCATTCCCTCCGTGAAATCGCGAGAGAGAGAACGCGATAAAGACAAAAAAAAACATTTTTTTCCTTTCTCTTCATTTACCACGTTCCAGTATTTTTTGACACCTGTCCACCTCTTAGATGGAAAAATGTTCCTTAGTTAAGGAACGTTCCTTAACTATTACACCCATTTATCATTTAATTTTAAATCTCTATTTCTTAAGATTTAGCCTAAGAGGCTTCCGTTAAAGATGCTCTTAGTGCCTGTAGTAGTTCTTCCTCAAACAAGTGTTATTGGAGTTTTTTCCTACTTGGTGACTGAATCATTCCACAATTTCTCGAACTGATTTAAGTCGCAAACAAATCTTGTAATTTAGAAGATAGAATCAATCCACACAGATAAAATCTCGCGAAGAAAATTGTTATTTAGAGAATGACAAGTGACTTAACATTACGTTTCCAGATACCAAAATACCTAATCACGAACTGTTACATCAAATCTAAAGCAGAACCAAACCAAACAGAGAACACATAGAAGCACCAAGTAGAAGCATAACGAGCGAGCGAGAGAGAGAGAACATTCATTGATAATCCCAAATCTAATTAAAGGAATTACCATCCTCCTCCACCGCTTCCTCCGTAACCTCCTCCTTCACCACCACCGTATCCTCCTCCTCCATCACGTCTTCCACCACCGTAGCTTCCACCACCACCACCTCCTCTTGACGAGTAACCGCCACCACCACCGCTGTATCCACCTCCTCCCTCACGTCTACCACCGCCGCCACCTCCGTAGCTGCCACCACCACCTCCGTATCCTCCACCGCCTCCGCTGCGGTATCCACCGCCACCACCTCCACGGCCGCCACCTCCGCCGCTTCCCCGTGATTGAGCCTCGTTAACAGTGATGCTACGTCCATCGAGCTCTTGTCCGTTCATTCCCTCAATCGCGTCCTTCATGGATTTCTCATCCTTGAAGGTAACGAATCCGAATCCCCTTGATCTTCCAGTCTCACGATCGTTAATGATCTGTTATCCAAAAACCAAAACAAAACCAGATCAGCAAAACAATCCAACAAAGATGAACCAAATCAATAGATCTACTTCAAAAAATAGCACAAAATTCCGATCGATCTCCGGGCTCACAGCAGCAGGAAGATGAACGTACCGATTTTTGGAAAAACAAGTAACAGTAGTAGTAGAAGTAACAAAGAACGAGAATAGTAACAGAGTAATCGAATCAAGTAACAGAGAAACACAAGATCGGAACAGATCCGTCGAGGATGAGATCATCGAAATCACTCGGAGTCCGATCTCGGCGTGTAACAGACCTTGGAATCAACAACGTCGCCGTATTGAGAGAAGGCAGTTTCAAGAGCTCTGTCATCAGTGGCCCAAGCTAGACCTCCAACGAAGCACCGGTACTCAACATCTGCGGACGCCATTGAAATTTGAGAAGAAGATCTAGGGTTTACAGTGAGAGAAGTGAGCAGAGAGATTTGTGAAGAATGAAGAAGACGAAGTCTCGTTTTTATAAGGGGGCTGAGATATTAACCAAGGTTTAGATATTTTTTAGGTTTAGAGTCGGTTTTGGTGAATTTTGGTTTAACTATGGTTAAATGTGTGGTTAAAATTCGTAGTGGTTGGGGACATATCACGTGACACTTTTTGGTTTAATGCGCAAATGGAAAGACGACGATGCGAGAAAAGATATTTTTATTTGTCCCAAGAAAAAATATCTCAGTGGAGCAAAAAATATCTCGTATGCCAAATGACATCTTTATCCCTTAACTCTAAATTTGAAATAACGTGGTGATTGGCACTGGGCCGGAACAATTGGGCTACTATAATTCGGCTCGTAGTATACTTGGGCCGCTATAATTGGGCAGAAAAAATAAATGCAAAATATTAATTTGGGAAAAAGACAATGTTGACAGTGGGATTTGAACCCACGCCCTTTCGGACCAGAACCTTAATCTGGCGCCTTAGACCAACTCGGCCATATCAACTTTGATGTCTATGTAGTCGCGTCTATAAACTTAGATATAAAATACATTTAGTTCAGGAGAATAAATAGTTAAATACACACTATGGCTTCTTTAAGAAAATCCAATTCCGTTAATTCTCTGTTCTGACATCATACGATGGTTGTAATCTCTGAAACATCCGATGACGGCTCTAATGGCGGCGATCATCAAAACAAGAAACTTAAAGAAGAAGAGAATCGAATCAAGAACCTGAAAGAAAAGGTTAAGGTGTCGCTACCAATTCCAGAAGAACTCATCCTACGTTGCTTCCTACTCGTTCGGAGATGCCACCACCCGTCGCTCTCCCTCGTCTGCAATTCCTTCCTTCGTCTCATGCCAAAGCTCTACGACGATCGCTTGCGTCTCGGCTACACCGAAAGCGTTCTTTATGCCTATATCGTACTTCTTCCTTCTGATGAAAACCCTAGCTGGTACATTCTCCATCGTAAACCCTATCGAAACTTGCCTAACACGATTTCTTTAAGATTGTGCAAACTCGATATACTCCCTCGCCCTCCCATGCTTTGGGGATGTGCTATGGTCACAATCGGTTCAGATATCTACCTAATCGGTGGAAAAGTCGGCAAGGAACGCTCATCGGATATGATTCTCATCGACTGCAAATCTCACAAGTATCGCTCGTTGCCAAGAATGAAGGTGGCTCGCTGTCTTGCAGCCGCAGGTGTAATTGACGGAAAGATATACGTAATTGGAGGTTGCTTAACAACACGATCTTCAGATTTTATAGAAGTGTTCGATGTAAAGACTCAGATATGGAGTGGAACGGTGAAGCCGATTGAGATACTACCTAGTGTGAGTAGAGATTTTGAGGCATATGCCGTGATAGAGGAGAAGATTTACCTCAAGGGTGATCACCATTGTTATGTTTACGAACCCAAAGAAAGTAAATGGATGCGTTTGAAATTCCTTGACTTGAATCTTCTGTTCAATGAATCGTCTTGTGTGATAGGTGATAAGTTGTTTCTCATTCATGGAGGAAGGGATTTTTTTTGGGATCCAATAGTTGTATGTGATCTAAAGAAGAAGGAAGTGAGACCCTTGAAGGGTTTACAAGGTTTTCCGGATAATATAAATATGGCGGCGTCTAAAATGGTGAATTTTGGAGGAAGGTTGGTGGTTTTGGGATGTAATCAGCGTCAGACTTTAACTAGGTATGAAGAAAAAAAAGAGGTTTGGTGCGTAGAGATTGAATTGGAAGAAAGGGAAGAAGGAGGTGAGATTTGGGGGAAGATTGAATCAGTCTCGGTTGTGCTTACGTCTCCAAAGTATCCATCTCTTGAGTTTTTACGAACGGTTACGGTTTGATTGATACGTGCAGGTATATATGGTTCTCTCATGAGGGTTTTGTACAGTTTAACATGGTCTCAAGTTCTTTCTGTTTGCTTTTAGATATATAATTCCTCTCTGCTAGTGTCAGATATTGAAAGTGTAAGACTCAAAACAGAACACAAGAAACAGAGGATATACGAAGAATAAGAAGTTAGCTAGGTTTTTTGTGAAACTTCTTTCCGTTTTGCGTTTCGATTTATCTTCTTCTGCAAGTTATTGCAATTAGGCATAACAAAGCCCAAATGTGCTTCTTTGTTGTGAGCAAATGTGAAATCTTGGTGTAAATGTTAGTGTTACTTAACAAATCTTTACTTTCTACAATATCAAATTTGATGAAATATAAATTGAGTTGAGACCAAAGAAACTTGTCCGTTGAGAGACGTTTTCATAGATTCTTCTATTTGTAGATTTTTATTAGGTAGCTTAAGAGAAAATAAAAATTTACTGTTTACAAAAAAAAAAACTCACTGATATAGTTTCCGAAGAAAACAAAACATATGCAAATTTTTAAGTGAATTTATGTTACCACATGCACATACCAATTTATTGATTGTTCACTTTTTATATAAAAAAAAAAGTAAAATTAAAAAAGTGAAGAAAAACACATTAAAGAAAGTAAATAATGATATGTATGAGAACGATATTTTAAGAAGAATAAAATATGATTCTTTCTAATGCAAATTATCTTTTTGGATTATTTTTTATAATAAAAATGATGAACATTTTCTAAATTATAAATATACACAACGATTTCTTTTCACACACCAATTTCTTTTTTAAAAAATCTTGACTTTGGCTTTCCGTTAATTCGCTACCAACTTCAAACGTCGATGGTTTTAATCTCTGAAACTTCCGATGACGGCTCTAATGGCGGCGATCATCGAAACAAGAAACCTAAAGAAGAAGATAATCGAAACAAGAAACTGAAAGATAAGGTTGTTAAGGTGTCGCTACCAATTCCAGAAGAACTCATCTTACGTTGCTTCCTACGCGTTCGGAGATGCCACCACCCGGCGCTTTCCCTCGTCTGTAGTTCCTTCCATCGTCTCATGTCGAAGCTCTACGACGATCGCTTGCGTCTCGGCTACACAGAAAACGTTCTTTACGCCTACGTTGGATTCCCTCCTGTTGAAAACCCTAGTTGGTACATTCTCCATCGTAAACCCTATCGTAACTTGCCTAACACGATATCTTTAAAATTGTGCAAACTCGATTCCCTCCCTCCCATGCCTTGGGGATCTACTGTCGTCACTATCGGATCGGATATCTATGTCATCGGTGGACGCGTAATAAGCCATAGCCGCGGAGAGACATCCATAAGAGGTGGACGCACAGGCGAGCAACGCATCTCGAATGTGACTCTCATCAACTGCAGATTTCACGAGTATCGCTCGCTCCCGAGTATGAAGGTGGATCGCTTCCGTGCAGCCGCAGGTGTAATTGACGGAAAGATTTATGTGATCGGAGGGTGCAAGGTACGAGCTTCTGATTGGGTTGAAGTGTTTGATGTAAAGAAACAGACTTGGAGTTCTGTGCCTGGTCCATACCCTAAAGCCTATGGAAGTGGAGAGTTTCTGACATATGCAGTGATGAAGGAGAAGATTTACTGTTTGGATCTTTGTCGCAATGTTCATAGTTATGATCCCAAGGAAAGTAAATGGGACTCTTGGGTTTCTAATGCGTTGAGTTCTTTTTGGAATGAGTCGTCTTGTGTGATTGATAATTTGCTGTTTTGCAAGAATACAATAGTGCGGTTCCATGGATGGCGGCCAGTAATAATATATGATCCAGAGCTGAAGATTTGGTTTTTCTTGGAAGGTTTACAAGGTTTTCCAGAAAATATCTTTCTCGATGAATGTAAAATGGCTAATTTTGGTGGGAAGTTGGTGATTTTGGGCGCTGATGTGAGCCGGATTAGGGGGAATGACGGTAGGAAAAGAGAGATTTGGTGCATAGAGATTGCTTGGGAAAGAAAGGAAAATGGTAGATTTTGGGGGAAGGTCGAATCAGTCGCGGTTGTGCTTACACCAACAAAGACGTCTTCTGTTGACCTTTGTAGAACTGTTACGGTTTGATATAATACATGGGATGGTTTCTTGCAGGTATGCTTCTTTAGTTCTGTTGATGATGAATTCAGATGTTTGTCTCTAGCTTCAAGGCTTAGTTAGATTTTCATGAAACTTGCAGGTGAAGAATATTTATTACATTCTACTGTTTGAGCAGCTTGTTATTGGTCTGATAACAAAGATGAAGCAGAGTGCCTAAAGAAGGCTCAAGAGTTACCTTTTTGCTCAATGTGAATTGTACCGTACAACTCTTAAGCTGTAAAAAAGGTTTAGGCCATTGTTTTTGCCTTTATGTAATGTTTTTACTAAATTTGTTGAAATGCATCTTTAGATAGCCATGTTTGAGGTTTTTTTTTGCAGTTTAACTTGCTTGGTCTCAAGTTATTTCTGTTTGCTTTTAGATGTTTAGTTCTTCCGAAAGTAATAACAATCAGATATTGAAAGTGTAAGACTCAAAGCAGAACACAGAAACAGAGGATCTATGAAGAGTAAGAAGAACACATGCGTCTTTAGTTAAGCTATGTTTTAGGGTTTTTGTGAAGTTCCGTTTGCTTTTGATATATATAATCCTCTGCTAATTATAATCCTCTGTTCCATTGTGCTTCTAGAATATGAGAAAAAGAAAATTTGGTCCATAGATGAGAAAATGGTCTGGAGAGCAAAACGAAACACCAATAAGCTTTATTAGATATATAATTCCTCCTCGAATAATCCACAATCAGATATTGAAAATGTAAGACAGAGTAACCAAAGAATAGAGTAACCTGATCAAGCAAAACAGATAAACACATAACGGATATTGCAATCGATAATGTTGCCAAATCCGAAGAATGCCGTCTAAAGATCCGTTTGGTAACATTGCGGATAGCGATTACATAAATTTTTATTATTATCATATTGAAACCTCTTATAATCCGGCCATCTTCTGCTTTTCATTTATCAACCTCACAAACTCTAGTACAAATTCAGCAGACCTGTTTCTGCGCCGTGGCCTAGCCACTTCCACAGAGATGGATCCAACATTAACACATTTGCTGCGAGACTCTTCAACGTTGATTTGAGAACCGTCAAACTCATCCCCAAGAGCATCTCTCAATATTGAATCGATGATTTCGCCATCAGAAAGTTCATTGTGAAGACCCTTTGGATCAGTATCACATTCCAGACCGTGAACAAAACACTGGAACCCAATCTTTTTCTTACTATAATCATTCATTTCCTTAATGGCATCTCTCATGGATTTCTCCTCCTCGAAAGTAACAAATCCAAATCTTCTTGATTTTCCAGTCACATGATCGTAAATGATCTGTTAAAACATTAAGAAAAAAAAAAACAGATCAGTGATGAGAACTAAAGAACTCCAACAAAAAAAGGTTCATCTCAAGGCGTATATAACGGACTTTAGAATCGATCACGTTGCCAAACTTTGAAAATATGTTCTTAAGATCATTTCCATCAGTGTCCTGATCAAGACCACGAACAAAGCAAGTGAATTCAACATTTGAAGCCATTATATTGAATAAATATATCAAAGATAGAAGAGACTAGAGTGAGTATATATGGTTGAGAGAAGTTGAATCAATTTATAGAAAAGGTGATATATTTAATGTTTTCAATTTTAGTTATCTATGCATGTCGTAATTGCTAGTCAATTTTAGTAATCTGTGTTTTCTTTTAGTAATCTGAAGCTACTTAGTAATCTAAGTATCAGCGTTCAATATTTTTTGTTTGACTTTCATCTACAAATTTCCAGGTGAATTTATTGTTAATGATAAAATAAATGGAAGTAGTAAAAAAAAAAATTCTTAGGGCCCAGCCCAAAACAAAATCACCCAAATCGAGATATTGTCATTTATACGGTTTTAAAGGCCCAGCCCAAAACAAAATTGTAGGAAAACGAAAACAAAGGTTCTACCGAGAATTGAACTCGGGTTACTGGATTCAGAGTCCAATGTCCTAACCGCTAGACCATAGAACCATTTGATACATATCTAACATATTAATTATTTATAGTTTAACTTCATCTTCTTCGAGCCGTTGCTCTATCTCTTTTTCATTTTACTTCTCCGTTCTCTGTTAAAACCATCTCTCTCAAATTCTCCGACGAGCTGCTCTAATGCTTCTCCACTGCAACGTCACCTACACCTCATCGTTTTCCTTCATCTCCTCCTCTGTCCGCCGTCAAGACCATCCCGAAGATTCGCAAGATACAGTAATCCGTCGCCGGCACAATGCTAGATCCCTTTCTCTATACATCCGCCATAACCGAGACCTAAAGCTTAACAAAAACCCTACCGAATCTCAAGAATCATTTGTTCCTCCTCCTCCTCCGCGAAGAGATTTAGACGGTGATGACCGATCGAAGTTACTTGAGCTCTCTCTTGTAACTAGAAGAACTCCACAATTTCCTGGTTCAATCTACGCTCAATCTGCTTCTGATGCTGATGTTGCTTCTTCTCTTCCTTCGCTTCGTAAATTTCTCGGGTTTGATGGTGATGACGATGGAGAGAGTGAGAGAGAGATGATAGTTAAAGCGCTTGAGATTAGGAGGAAAGTGACGAAAGAGATTATTAAAGAGTCTTTGGTGAGGAAAGGTAGATTTGGGATTACGTATGCGACTAATGTGACTGATCGTTTGGGTGATTTCGTTGATCATGTTATGATTCAAGCTGCGGCGTTGAAGCGGTTGCCGGAATTTTCAGAGTCCAGGTTCAATCTTCGCGCCAGGACTGTTATAGAAGACTCTAATTTCGTGCCTCTTGTAAGGTCAATCTCCTTTTATTGTGCTTCTTGGTGATGTTTATTAGTGCCCATAAGGTGTTCGATGGTTTGTCTCTGAGAAACAAGTTTGAAAAAGTAGTTGATTTTTTTTAATTATGATTCTGAATTGTGCAGGTGGTTGAAGCACCATGAATTTTCATATAATAGAATAGCGAAGATCATATGCATGTCAAAGGGAAATCTTGACTCCATAAGGATCATGATCGAGTGGTTGAAGACCATTCATGTGAAGGGTGAATTCATTGGAGTTGCGTTCTTGAGATCTGGGGACAACATTTTGCAACGTAGCCGTGAGGAACTTGACGAGATTGTTGAGTATCTTGAGAGCAATGGTGTGAGGAGGGATTGGATGGGATATGTTGTTGGCCGATGTCCGGAGTTGTTGTCTTTCAGTATGGAAGAAGTGAAAAGCCGTGTTGATTTCTTCTTGAAAATGGGTATGAATCAGAATGACTTTGGCACGATGGTCTATGATTATCCAAAGATAATTGGGTACTTCTCATTCGAAGAGATGGAGAAAAAGGTACTGAAAGCTATATGTATTTTTTGATCCTCCAAAGTTATGGATTGTCGTTTGAGTTCATAAATGAGTTGCTTGTCTTAAATCAGATCAATTACCTTAAAGAGTTTGGCCTTAGCACAGAAGAAGTTGGGAGACTATTAGCCTTCAAGCCACACCTCATGGGATGCAGTATTGAAGAAAGATGGAAGCCTCTTGTCAAATATTTCTACTACCTTGGAATCCCCAAAGAAGGAATGAAAAGAATCCTTGTCGTGAAACCAATTCTTTACTGCATTGATTTGGAGAAGACAATCGCCCCAAAGGTAGTTGAACTTCGTTATAACTTATGAACTCCCTATACGTACATGCAGCAGATTCCATTAACTCAGCTTCTCTTGTGTTTTTAAAGGTAAGATTTTTGCAGGAGATGGGTATCCCTAATGAGGCCATTGGAAACATGTTAGTAAAGTTTCCTTCTTTACTTACAAACAGCCTCTACAAGAAAATCAGACCTGTGGTTAGTATTACTTCCACTATGAACCAAAGATGTTCGATATGTTAGTGTTACTCATAGCATATGATGATCCTGGAAACTGCGTCTGATACTGTATAAGTTGTGGTTGTACAGGTCATTTTTCTCTTAAGCAGAGCCGGAGTAACCCAAAAGGATATCGGTAAAGTTATAGCAATGGATCCAGCTCTCCTTGGATGCAGCATCGGGACAAAGCTAGAACCCAACATGAGATATTATATATCATTGGGAATTCGATTTCATCAACTAGGCAAAATGATTGCTGATTTCCCGATGCTGCTTCGGTATAACGTTGATAATCTGCGTCCAAAATACCGTTACTTGCGAAGAACAATGATTCGTCCGCTTCAAGATCTCATTGAGTTTCCCAGGTACCAGACAATGATGATAAAATAATACCTTCGAAGTGTAGATTTTGAGTAACCATGAAGTAGTTACATGATACTTGTAACAGATTCTTTAGCTACTCACTGGAGCGTCGGATAATCCCAAGGCACACCATTATGGTTGAGAACAGAGTTAACTTCAAGCTCAGATACATGTTGGCTTGTACGGATGAAGAGTTTGAGAGGAGAGTGAGAGATAAAGTGGAGAGACGAGAGAGATTCGAAGCTGGTCTTGACTCCGAGGATTTGGATGAGAACATCTTCGATAAGGAGATTGATTTCTCAGACTCTCCGGAAGAAGAATGAAGAGGATTTAGCATAATGAATAGTTCTGTACATAGTCTTGTACAGTTAACACAATTATAAACGAACGAATGTGTCAATTAGTCTTGGATCTTGATTATAAATATTAGAATGAGAATATTAGTTCTTTTATGTCCTAAGAGTATTCGAGAAAGCACTTTCACAGATTGTGTATCGCAGTATAGGCACTTAGCATGTAATGCAGAGTAAACTGTCATCAAGGAAACTGTCACGAGCACAACCCATATCCATCTCACTCGATTCCAATGCGACAGATCGGATTCCGTTTAATGAGACCAAGATCCACCTGCGTAACAAATGACAGTAACACAATAAGACCATTACTTTCCAAAGAAGCTGTAGTATAAACAAGTGTAAGATCTTGTACCTTGTGTCCAAACAGATCACGGATGTTGTCAATCTCGTATAAAATCATTGTTGGTCTGTTTATGAAACAAAACCAGAAGAATCAGCACTTTTGTTCGTAATCAAAATGTGTACCTGATGTCTAATTTTATCTTTTACTGTACCTTTCAAGAGAGAGACCCCATGCAATGACTCGAACATCCTCTGGGAGACCCATCGGTAGCAACATTTCTGGTCTGAACATGCCAGAGTTTCCAATTTCTACCCATTTCCCTAATCCTTCGTGGTAGCTGGAAATGACAGCAGATACAATATCTTCAAAGTCTGTTTATTTATTTTCGAATTTCAGAGATGATGATTTGTTCCAATTTACCTGAAAATCTCCATGCTTGGTTCGGTGTAAGGGTTGTAGGCAGGCTTGAAGCGCAGGTTGGATATCCCTGTAAAAGCATAAACGCATAAGCCTTCGCTTTCTCTTAAGCGACTTTGAAGCATCATAATAAGCGCAAACGGGGGAGTAATAAAGCATTTACCTAAGCGTGAGAAGAAGTCCTGTAATACACCGATGAGATCACCCAATGTAAGGCCATGGTCACAGACCAACCCTGAGCAAAAGAGAAGGTGTATTTTCCTCATTCCAACTTTGAATTTCCTCATATGTGACAACTAATTAGCTAGTGCAATTACCTTCAATCTGATGGAACTCTGCCAGATGGGTTCGGTCAACAGCCTCGTTTCTGAAGACACGATCTATAGAAAAGTACTTCTTGGGAGTGAAAGGTTTCTACAGCAAAAGATAAGATAAATTATACTATAGAAACAATGTTGCACAGCTTTTGAGACTTGGAAGGACAAAGTCAATATCTAGCAGACCTTTGCAAGTGCATAAAGCATCCTAGATGAGACCGCTGTTGTGTGGGTACGAAGGAGATTTTTGTTTGCTTCCTCTCTTTTCCAATCATAATTATACCTGTACAATGAAAAAGACCACGATGAACGATTAGAAATTAGTTGACTACTATCAGAGGTAGTATGCATCAAAAACAAGTTGGTACCCTCTCGATCCATATCCACCAGACTCATGAACTTGTTTCACCCTCTCAACATAATCTTCTGGCAATTCCCTTGTAGTTGAAGGAGCTACAATCAAACATTCACATATTAAACTTAAGAGTTAGATTGTCATTAAGATGTCATTAAGCATCTGGGAAGAACGGTCCCAAAGATAAACTCAGTAATTGAGCATTCAAACATTGAACCTTTTAGAAAGAAGGTGTCGTGAGAGTCACGAGCAGGATGCTGCTGAGGCTGGAACAGTGCATCAAAATTCCAGAAGCTACAAAGCATAGGAAAAAAGGTTAAGATCAACCAATGTGAAAAAAGCTGAAGGCCTCTAAACATGATTCCTGAATAAGGATGGATTGTGAAAAAGGTCGATAGAATTGCAAGAGGTGCTTCGCTATATAGTATCAAAAGAGATTTACACATCCAATTGATAAAATACCTGCTCTCCACAAAGTTGTTAGTTGGCATCTCTTCAAATCTGTGACCACATAAGGTTGAAAATTACTTTTTCCCGTAGCAGAAAAATGAAGAATACTAGAAACATGGTAAAAGTCTCACCCCATCTGACGAAATATGTCTTTGAATTGCTTCCGTACCTGAAACACACAAGAAATTTTAAAAATTAATATGCTATGAGAAGCAATGGTTATCCCCATTTTCGGCAGCAGCAAAGATAACCATCAAGTAATTTCAGCCTGAGTTATACAAACACGAAGACATGCTGAGCTTGAAGTAAATGCATTCAAAAATTTGTTTTACATTTGAGTACCTTGAGAAGGGGGTGAACATGCCCAGCATCAACAGGCTGTCCTTTAGCATTGAAGTTATACTCCTTGAATTCTAGCTCTTTCCAGCTGCAGGTGGGTACCAATTTCCTCTTTTATTTGCACTATACCAACAATATCATTAATAAGTTGCAAAAGAAAGGAGTAGTACACACTTTTGTAGATTTTCTCGTGACAAGTCAGTGGCAAAACTCATTCTTTTGGGAGCATAATTAGGACCTTTCTTCACGGAATAGCCCTTCCATACCCTAAGAAGAAAGGAGATAAGCTTTAAATAATGTCCCCTAAAAGAAATAATTTACAAATGAAAAGTGCAGCTATTTACTTTTCTTCTACAAGTCTTCTGGTTGTTTTGAGATAATTGAGACTTTCTTCGTCAGGTTCCTGAAGGGGAAAAAGATCAACTTAGTCGCATGAATCACAAAACTGCATAAGAATTCTACAAAAATCTTTTGACATAAGTTGATACAAACCATTCCTTCCTGTATTTGTAAAAGCAAGTTCTTCACTTTATCTTCAACATGTTGAACCTACAACAAAATGGTTCAGAGCTAATGATGTAGACTAAATAAATGCAGAAAAAAACTGCAAGAACAAGTAGGCAATTCACTGCATAACCAAACATGTACAGAGATACCTTCCTAGAGACTTGTTTTCCCCTTTCCACCCAGTTGTTTTTTACAGCGTATATAGAGCCAATCCTGAATACAGAAGTCGTAGACTTCCAATCAGAAGGAGAAAGCTTTTTCTGAAACAGCAAGATTTTACACATCAAATCCATGATTTTACAAGTCATCATGATAAAAGGATACTGTTGTTTCCATAATAATCACCTGGAGTTCATCCTTCGATATGCTACCTTCCGCAGGAACAGCCAAGAAATAATGTACCTCTGGCGATCCTTCCGCCGCATATTTCTTCCCTTCATCAGTCAGAACCGATGATACCCGTTTAATGTTCTGCAGAAACAATGAAACAGCCACATTGTTTATGTATTAATCCCTGAAAACCTTAAATATAAAAAGACCAGATATTCAATTTTAATAAGGTGATTGTTCATAGCCATTCATGATCTCTTAAGCTAAATCTCTAAACCCCTTAAATCTAAACCTCACAATTTGCTAATTCCATATGAAACAACATACAGATCACTGATTCTATTTCTCCACAAACCAAATTCAACTTGAGAATAGAACGGAGAAGTGGTGGTACCTGACAATCGACGTAACCAAAAGCATGTAACCTCTTGATGACATTGACGACTTCGTCGTGGCTAAGGTTATGTTCAGCAGAGAATTGACCGGAATCCGTGATCTCTTCATTGTCCAGCAGATACCCTAGAATCGCCTCCTCCGCCATCTTTCGTCTTCCGGTGGTCGTCTTTCCCCACAAGTCCGCCGTAACTTATAAAAAGCGGTGAGTTTCAGTTTTTGCCTTCTTTCAAATAGAGCGTTTCGATTAGGGTTAACCAGAAGTGAGTGTATAATTAATAAATTAAGGAATCTTGGGCCTTTTTAATATATAGCGATAAAATTGGGTCCTTAAGTTGCAAATATGTTTTCTTCACCTCTTGACTCTAAACGACATCGTTTTTATTATGATTCTCAGTTTTCGGCTATTTGCATGGGAGTGCCACGTGGCATGTGGAGAAGTTGCCAGTGAACGAGTTATTCTCTCTACCTCAACGTCACTAAAACCGAATGCGAAAAGAAAAGAAACAAATAGCAAAAGCAGAGAAAAAAAAACAGAGGATTCTAAGAGATCACGAGAGGAAGAAGAAGAGGATGAGGAAGATGAAGCACTTGTCCTCCATTGCCAACGACGTCGTTCAGAGATGCTCACAGTATTTCTTCTCTCCCTGTCTATATACATATTTGCAGATCTATGTTGTGTAATTAAGATCATTGTTAACACGAAAATTATAGTTGAGATCATAACAAAAATCATGGAAGTTAACAGTTTTATTGGATTTTTTTTCCTTGGTGGTTAAGCCAAAAGAATAGCTAAACCGGTTAAAACTGATTACACCCGGTTTAGGATAGTTTTAATTTGTGAATTTTGTGATGATTGATGTTGTAGGGAACTAGAGACAACCATTGATGAATTAGTGGAAGAGTTTGAATGTCAATGGAAGCCAGGAAGTACGGAAGGTACTTACTCGAAGAAGTTTGTGGAATTTTGCAACTCAAAGGTTACGAGTCGGGTTTGTGAAAACATACTTGAGAGAATAAAAGACGGTTCGTTTAGCCGTCTCACGTTCGATATGATGCTTGCTTGGCAACAACCTGACGCAGATGACAAGGAGTCTTATAGGGTATATACCTAATTCAAACTTCGATATGAATCACTTAATTTCTTGGTTCTCAAGTCATTTATGCATGTTTTTACTTGTGTTCAAAGGAAGCAGTAGGGAAAGAGAGTGAAGACAAGAGGATTCAGGCAACTCTATCTCCAGAGCAAGATGACATCTCTCTTTTTTATTCAGATATGATGCCGCTTCTAGTAAGCAATGTTTGTTGTTCGAACTTGACATCGATTAAACTTTTATATATATAGTTTATAGTACCTCAACTTTTATATATCATGTGAAGGTTGATCATGAACCAAGTGTGGGTGAAGATGCATTTGTCTATTTAGGCTCAATCATTCCTCTACCCGTGGATGTCATCAATGGAAGATACACATTTGAGACTCTTACTGCTCTGACCGGCTACCAACTTCACTTTCCGGCTTACGATATGTTTGTCAAAGAAATACACAAGTAATTCTTCTTATACATAGCATAGGTTGTTTCTAGACTCAATATAAATTATGTCTTCTTTTCTTTCTAATTGATTTATTTTTGTAAAATTTACGTGTATCAATCAAGGTGTATGAAGCATTTGCAAAAGCAAGCGAAGCCTAAAGGGGTCGAATTGGCGGATGATGAAATTATATTGCATGTTGAAGGAACAATGGCTTCAAAGAGAGTGATTCGCCACATTAAAGAAACAAGCTGGCCAGGTTTAGTTTTATAAATAGTTCCTTATGCTATACATATCAAGTTTGATTCAAACTCATGGCTACTAATTTCTCATCAAAATGTCTTGAATTTTGTAGGTAGGCTTACTTTGACAAACTATGCACTATACTTTGAAGCCGCGGGAATTATAAACTACGAAGATGCTGTTAAGATAGATCTTTCCAAGGACAATGAAAAGTCTACAAAGCCTATGTCCACTGGTCCATTGGGTGCTCCTCTTTTTGACAAGGCCATTGTCTACGAGTCTCCGGAATTGTAAGAATTTATGCATAGAATTTGGATTCAATTTTGCTTTGTAGAACACACAATTTATGTTAACATGTTACCTCATTTGTGTATGACTTATGACATATAAATTTTCTTTTGATGCATTTTAGTGAGGATGGAATTGTCATAGAGTTTCCAGAGATGACAAGCTCAACGAGACGAGATCACTGGCTTATGCTTATAAAGGAAATAACATTAATGCACAAGTTCTTGAGGAAATTCAATGTTAAGTCTCCCTTGCAAGCATGGGAAATCCATTCAAGAACAATCTTGGGAATAGTACGGTTGCACGCAGCCCGCGAAATGCTGAGAATCTCTCCCCCGGATCCAAAAAAGTTTTTAATATTTAGTTTATTTGAAGAAGTCCCAAAGGGAGACTACGTACTTGAAGAGCTCGCAGAGATTAGTCTAAAGATAGGCACTACAAGGAACCAGTGTAGTGCTAGCTCCATATTGAGGAATATGAACATGGATCAGCTTGGTGACATGATAAAAGAAGAGGGAGAAGATACATGTAAGGAGAAGGTGAAAGTGACTGATAAAGAAGAAATGCTTGCGTCTCTTGAAAGTGTAGTGAATCAATCGAGAGAAGAGGGAAAGGTTATTGAGGAGGCTAAAGCCACGACAGCGGAGCTCGAAGAAGAAGGGATTAGTGAAAGTGTAGCAGTTCTTATGGTAAGAAGATATTTCTTATGATGTGTTGTTTAATTTATGTTGTATCAAACTGAAAATGATGAGGTATCTTGTAGGAGTTGATGAGGCCATTACAAGATGCATTGCCATGGTTCCAACAAGTGATTTATTGGGAAAGGCCGTCTCGTACACTGTTTGTTCTAGCCATTACTATTTTAACCGTCTACAAGTGAGTTTAAAGTAACATAAAGCAGATGAGTTAGTTCATGGATACAAATAGTAATCAAGAAACTAAACTTATGTCACAGGGAGTGGGTTGGTAAGGCTATAGCTGCTTGTTTGATATGGGTGGTGGCTAAAATGGCTCAGTCTAGACATAAGACGGTCCACACAAAAAGTGAGGATGCGGTAACAGTGAGCACTGAATCTGACCAAACAATGACCGAGAGCATTGTGTCGGCTCAACATGGCTTAATAAGACTTCACCAGTTGATGCAACATGTTAACGTCACCATCATGAAATTGCGGTCCATATATACCTCCAAGGCTAGCAAGGTAACTAATGTTTATATCACGCCGCGCGATATTAGTTGTTTTTGTTATTTCGAAAGTGTGTTCTCTTTTGAAGTGTAGTATCTCTTACTCTTGGTTGTAGCATGCAAGCATGGTGATGGCATCGATGCTAGTGTTGGCAAGCTTCTTCGCAGTAGTGCCGTTCAAGTTGTTCATAATATTTGGTACAATATATTGCTTTGTAATGACATCGAGTGTCGGAAGATACATGAGCAATGATCAGAGTAACCGGAGAATGAAAGAGTGGTGGGATTCCATACCCATCGTACCCGTTCGTGTACTTAACGCTTCGTCCAAGTAGTTCTTCACTTAGCGTGAGATACTAAGGCGACTGTTTTTTCTCTTCCTTTTTTTTTTATCAAAAGCTACTAGAGAAAGAATGTATTTTAAACAGTTTTGTTTTGTAAAATATTTTCAAGCTTACGTTACGTATTTTATAATAAATAAAAAATAGCATTGGTATATTTCTTTTTCTTTCTATGGAACCTTATAAAAGTTATAAACCAATTGATCGAATTATTCGTCAATAGTTTATATATTTTCGTCTGCTTTGAGACAAATAAAGTAGTACACTATCTGTTTCTTAATTAATCTATTTTCTAGAAAAATAAATTTATTAGATTTTTTAAACAATATCTACTTAACATTTTTGAAGTACAAATTTGCTCAAAGCCAATCGGGTCGGGTTTTTTAAAAGATTTTGACCCGATTAGATTTTTTGACCCGACTCATTGGCCAATCACAGCTCTCGGATCCTTTTAAATAAGACTTTCCTAAAAAAAAATCAAGTAATTCGACTAAATATTCGCTTAGTTACATTCCTAATCTACCAAATCCTAACAATATCTAAATGACCCACATTAAACGTTAGACCTATAGTTATGAGACTTTCCTAAAACATTAGCAAAGATTTCGGAGTATATAAGTCCATATCTTCAACATATCTTAACAAGTTAGTTTTCTTAACAATTATTCCACATTCCATATTTAAAAATCCATGTTTCAACAGAATTATCTTACCATATTATCTTACCTTAATTTATATCCCGAGAATTACTCTCCATATTTGATAATCCCTACAATGAGATCTTCGATTTTGGCTTTATTATTCCTACAAAGAAAAAGGAAAAACGAAATTAATAGATTGATTTTGGAAAGATATCAATCGTAAATGTACAAATGGACATAGATTAGATTGATTATTCTCAACTAGCAAATCTTTTCCGGTACAAATGGTTTCCTATTAAAGTGTTAAGGAGTTTATTGCAAATCACATTTGTTTCCTAAATAAAATGAACGATATAAATTCGATATTCAATCCAACTAAAAGATTTGGAAATGTCTCATAACTAAACGATTTTATCCTTATTTGGTTGATTATTTATGTAGCATATTCTTTATCTATGACGATTTAAAAATTTCCAAAGATATAATATATTTGCTCTATTCACTATACCAAAACCCTACACCTACTCAAAACACTATAAATACAACCTTATTCACAACATCTAATCTCACCAAGCACGATATAAAGGTTATTACTTGCTCATTTATATTAACATTACATACACTACAAGAAATATGGGCATTCTTAACACACGGAAAACGCTATAATAACGTTTACATAGCGGATTCATAAACGCTGTGTTTGCCGGAGCTATCTTAGGGTCGTCACATACAATAGCGTTTTTTCGCTTTGCTATTAAATGTTAATATATCGTAGCGTAAAATAAATGTTCTGATTTACTTTGTTGTAGCACAATTTTGATGTTATTCTAATTTAGTTTGTAGCTCTTTTTAAGGGCTATAACCTATTATTTTGTAGCTCGTTTCTTGAGCTATGATCTAGTATGTTGTAGCTCTTTTTTTTCTTTGCTATAAACCATGATCTTTATTATGCTATATACGACCTATTGGTTTGAGACATTTTGTTACACATTTGCAAGAAACCTGCTTCTTCATATAATTTAATATATATAAAATCTCCATACAATCCTCAATCCTCAACATACATTACAAGTCTCAGTTCAAGTCTTATCTAACATAACAACAGCAAGTGCCACAAGTAAATGAGACTTCCATCTTAACATCGATATGCTTCTCCCCCTAACATCGATTGGCTTCTCATACTCTTCTATAATCTTCTTCTTCTTCTCTGCTTCAACGAGCTCAAATTTTAGCTCATTTGATTTCCTAGAAAGACAAATCCATGGAATACTCGTCAAATTCAGACACAAAATCGAACCCTTTAGGTCTCAGTCAAAAACTAACATCAATGAGGGAGTTTATTCCAATTTCTAACTTTTCAGAATTCATAAAGGAAACAAAATAACTTACCTTTGTGTATTTTCATTACGCTTACAATAACAACCTGTTTCAAAACAACAAAGAACAAGTTCTTAGAATTAACCCATATGAGTTGGTCAAGAAGAACTGCATATACTTGTAATAACTCCAGTTCCGCAACAGCATCTACGGATGCTGCCAGCACATACGACACTTTATCAAGATCTTGTTTTTAATAGATGTTATAAGTGCTTGAAGTCCACCCTATCAAACAAAGAAACATAGCATTTATACCACTTATAGAAAAACCAAAGGACTCTATAACATCCTATTGCAATGAGCTGCAAACTAACAGAACTTTACGTTAAACAAAACTAGATAATCTTTTACCAGACTTTTAAGAAACTGTTACAGGGATTACAGTCCATCAACTTGAGACCAGAGTTGTGGATTAATTCCCACGTACCTTGTCGTCAATCAGAGTTTCATAAAGTTCTGATCCATTATGTGTTAACTCTGCTGGTATACTAGCCAATATGGTATAGCCACCTGAAACAATTTCGTCAACCAATTCAATCTATGCTTTCCACTATTCTTGCAAAAGTAATGGAAAACAAGAAATAATTTCATATCTTCAATGCCAACCAGTAAAGAGTCAAAAACCAGATCAGTTAAGTGCTATTCAGTTTACCTTTAGAATAAGAAATCCAAATGAAAAGATGTAGCTAGTAAAGAAAAACAACATCGTTTACCAAGAAAATACAGAAATCTTTCCTTGAAAGAGCAAACGCAGTGGCCTTACCAAATCCTGAAGTAGCCTGCAATGAATTCAACACCAGAAAATAAAAAACAATAATAGAAAAAATAAGACTAATAAGTATAGTGTAGTCACTAGATTACATAGTTTCAAGCAACATATAATGATTTAGACCAGTGATAACACAATCAGGTCTGTGTGAATAATTCCATGAGTTTGAAGACCGTTTAACCCGGAAAAGAATCTATGATTTTAGTCTGAACAAGAGGAAAAGCTGCAGATTAACAAACTGAAATAGCTTTTAAACAACAAATCTAAAACGCCAAATCAAAGAAGTTCACATAAATCTTCTCTTGGCTGAATCAATTCAACTGAATCAATCATAAAAAATAATAAAAAGAATAAGAAGGTAGAAGAGTTCCATTGGTCATAAAAAAGCTTCTACCGTAGCTCCAAGAATCTATCAGCAAAATTGATGAAACAGAGACAAAGTATTAACACTATATATATTCTGCAATCAAGACTAAACAAACTCACCCTAACAGCTCGAGGAAAGGAGAACGACCATGAGGAATCTTACCCGACCAGAAGACACAAAACCCATGCCAAAAACGAACGAAGAGGAACAAGCAACTAAACCTTAGCCCTTGCAAGATCTGACGAACGCAGATCTTCTCTCTTCGAACACCGCTGGGTAAGGAGAAGGACGCTTGCAGGAGACAATAAAGCCGAGAAATCCTTGCCGTGAAGACCCGTCAACTACGTCAAGCGAACAGATTTCACAATCGAAACGCCGGAGCTAGCCAAGGAGGAAACAAAGAGACAAACAACAAAGAAAGGGAAGCAGCAATGGGTCCTCTCACGGCTACGGCGAGGAGCGCCGCCCACCGGAGAGGGCAAACGGAGACCTGAAAAAATTAAGCGGCGGCTAGGGTTGAGAGGTTTCCCAAAAGCTTTATGGTTCTTCTCTTTGGTATTTGGATAACTAATGAAAATGAAAATTTGATAAGTGGGAAAGTTCCCGGTTCTTAAAAGTTTGATAAATTTTACTAAGTGTTCACATATATTTTGCTAGTCACAGATAATTTTAGGTTCACCGAGTAATTTTTAGATTCCCGCTTAGTCAATTTGTTTTTAGCATTTCTAAAATGCTATTATATAGTACCCAATCCAATATATCATCTACGATAGCAATTACGGAAATTGAGCTATTAAAATGTGCTATCAATAAGCCTTTTTCTTGTAGTGATATTATGTTTTCTTTGTTTCATCTCTAATAGCTTTTATTTTTCTTATTTAGCTTAGAGTGTTAAGATCTGTACGTTAGGTGAATCACCACCTACTTGGTGAATGGAGATTCATTGAGACATTTGATATTACTCATGCAAGTGGACAATTCTGACCAACCAATCATCTCTACAAGATGGTTTTCTAAACAAAACTGCGGTAAGAATGACCCTAAGTATGCATCAACTTACTTTCATGATGGTTGTTCTGATTTTTAGCTTTCAATATATCATTACTGATTCACGAGTGTTTATTTTTTTGTCTAAATATTTAAGTACTGCCTAATGATGAAATTCTAGAAGAAGAAGTTCATGAAGATTCTGGAAATAGGATCAATCTAGCTTCCATTATCTCTGGTGACCAACTCCTACTACAAAACTTAATACTAATTATCTATTTTATTGTTCTTAACTCAATAATCTAATAATGAATTTAATTTTTTTTTTTTTTTTATCTTTGTTAGGTTCCACTAATGTTGACTAAGATTCAAAAGACGATATTTTAGTTCATTATTAGGCGAATCTTCTGAGCATTCATCCAGCACCAAGAAATTACTTGGAAAAAACTGATAAAAAAATGGTTTTGAAGGCTGCTGATAAGAAGGAAGATGTGAACTTCAACAATGAAAATATGACTCAAAGAAGATTTGTAGTCTTAAAGTCAAGATTGAGTAGAAAGAGTGAATTGCTACCGTGGTTTTGGAGTTTTTATTTGGTTTTCTTTTATTTTGCTGACTTAGTCTTGCAATGGTTTACGTATTTGCTTCAAGTTTGGTTTTCTGGCTTTTCCAATTGGTTATTGAATAAATTGTGTTTTACAACTTTTCAAAGTTTCTATTTAGATTGTTTGAATAATATATGTTAATGTGAATATTTCTTCTAACACTAAGTATTTTGAAAGAACTAACCTGATGTAAACCAAGGTTTCATACTGTAAGAGCCATCGGTCGTGATCGATATGTTTAACTTCTTCTTCCTTTTGAACAAAAAGGGTGAACATTATGACCAAAAATAGACTTACAGGGATGTGTTCACTTATACTTGCAGTAATGTGTATTGATTTTTATGATAATGAGAGTTAGTTTAAACAAATTTCTTATTTACCTTGAATCTATGGAGGATTTTAACAACAATATATAAAATGTATTTGTAAAGTCTCAGTAAATTAACAAACGTTGACTGTTTCGTTAAATATATAACAGACTTGAAGATAAAAGATGGTTGTTCTGATTCTTAGCTTTCTCTATATCACAAGTCATGGTTCACTTTTTCCTCTTTACTCTTCAAATCACGAAAAATTGGGACAGCTATGAATGCTGGCCAAATCACAAGAGAGACCGATATTGTACTCGAGAACTCTAAAATCTAAACTAGAAAACATATGCCAATTGTTACCTGGTACCGTGAGATTTGGTTCTTGGGTGGAATTCCTAAACCCAAGTTCTTGACTTGGTTTATGGTCTTCAACCGAAGCCCAAAAATTGATCGTCTTTTGCAATGGGGTTTGCAAACGGATCCGTCTTGCCTCCTCTGTAACTCCTTCCTAGAATCGAGATCACACCTCTTTTCTAAATGCAGATTCTCATGGACGATTTGAAAAATCTTATCAAAGCGTTGCAACTTCAACTCTCTAAGAAATTGGGAATCTCTTTTTGGCCAATTAAGGAATTACAAAGCTCCAAAACGGCTTCGTAGAAACGGATCCATCTACCTCATTGCTTGGCAGCCTCCATCTATTTGATCTGTACTGAACGCAGTCACCGCCGCCTCCATCGAAACAGATCCACATCAGTGGACGCAATTATCAAAGAAGCTGATCTTCTGATTCGAAATCATATTGCAAGTCTTCGGAGGAAAAATATAATGCATGCCTCTGTTATGCTTCAACAGTGGTTCTCCTCTTAATTGCATGCCTCTGTTTTGTTTCGATTAACGTTTGTTCTTCTTCTCAGAGAAATCAACTTAGGCGTTGGCAATTTGGCATCATCAGTCAACGAGAGAGAGGTCAGAAATTGGGCTTCATTTTTAGTTTCCCCCATTAGCCCATGATGGACTGTTTTATTTGTTTCAAATTAACTAGCCTATCTTGGTTCTCTTTTGTGGTGTGATGGACTATTTAGCCATAACTAGGCCTTAATAGTTTTGTATCATTTTATTTATCATACTACACCCTTTGTATCAAATGTCATTCAAGGAAATCTTAATTACAGGAATCATTAAGGATAGATTAGTGCTAAAAATGTAAAAACAAAAAGGCCTGTGCAAAATTTTTAATTAAGACCTTTTTAATTTTTGAATCGGTTCAAGTTTACAACCCGTGTGTTTTTCGGGATTTGCCCAAAATTAATATTCTCAAATATAAAATCTTCACAAATAAAAGAAAATACCTAAATTTTTAAAAATTTGGAGCAATCTGTTCAAATTAATTTCTATATAATAAATAAAAAAAATTTAAATATTACAAGACGAGTTATATGGAGGGACGACTTTATAATATATAATTAAGAAATATTAGTATCGATATAATTAAGAAATATTAGTATCGATATATTATATAATTTCTATATAATAAATAAAAAAATTTAAATATTACAAGACGAGTTATATGGAGGGACGACTTTTGGTCGATACTAATACGGGACGATATACCACGGGTGAAATCTTAGAAATAACAATTAAAATATAATTATACAATCTTAAACACTAAACAAAACAAACAATATTAACAAAACAAATATAACTTATAATTAAAAGTATTAGTTATAATAATATTCGAGCTGCGGTGTACCCAAAATCAAACATAAGTTTATACCAATAAAACATAAAAAATTAATACAACAATATCATAAATTTATATAAAATTTATAAATATATATTTATCCCGCGGTGTACCGCGGGTCATATCCTAGTTAGTTATTATTGATGAATCGTAAATTTCAAAACAAAATAGTTGAATACTGTTGGTTTAGAATTATAAAAAACTATAAATCACAAAAAATAATGCGTTTATAGTCAACTTTTAATATGTTTTCATAGTAATATATATAAAAAAAATTTAAAATATATTATTTAGGAACATAGTGAATAGTATTTTATTTTTAAATCGTTGAACCGGTCGAAAGGAATACTAAAAACTCGGTAAAACAACGAATACTAATATGTTTTTTTTTATAAACATTAAATGGTTGAAATCTAAACATATACTTTTGTGACTTAAATTATTTTGACAAAAGCTCATTTATTTATCAAGGAGTACTATCTCAACTTAAATTATTTTGACAAAAGCTTATTTATTTATTTTGAGTCAACATTTGTCATACTAGGACTACAAAATAAAATTGTATGGAAACAAATTTGTGTTTTGACTTTTGTTTCATTAATTGTTTAGTTTGACCCATCATATTATAACACTTATGTAAAGCAAGAACATCAAAAAGAATCTACAACCAAACTGAAAAAAAAAAAGAGAAACAAAAATATCTACGGAAAATGAAAAGCAAGAAATCATCAGATGCTTATGGAACATATTTTCTTCTGATATCAACCATTTTCTTGCTTTTCATCTCACGTAAGTCATTTGGTTCATAATATTCAAATACAAAAACTGATATTTGTGATGGTGGGCGATCTTTGAATATATGGTTATGCTTGTTTTTTTTTATATAATATCAATTACAGGACAAGCAAATTCGTACCAAATGCTCATATGTTTAGATCTAAATATATCATGTGCCGAGTGCAAAAAACAGTGCGACGAGACAAGTTATGGAGGAATATGTTTAAATGGAGGCAGAACTTGTTGTTGCAAAAAAAGTCCTCCGCCATCATATTATGATCCTAGGCCCCCTTCTCCATAACCATATTGAATATGTTCCTATTTGGTAATATCATTTTGGATTTGCTCAAACATATCAAATTTATAGCTTGAAAGGGAAAAGAATCAGCAAAATAAAGTTATTTATTTCATGATAAATTTTTATTTATTTACTAATCTCACATTCATAAAGTCAAATTATATCGAAACTTTCTTAACACGAGCAAAAAAGAATAGCGCTAAATTTTACAGTCAGATTGTAGTTTAATTGTCAAAGCCACATGGATTTTTTTGCGTATGCCATAATCGTGGCTTAAATGTGACTCATGTTTACATATTAGCCATAGATATATCTAATATGTTGGTGACTTTATGATGAATTAGCTATGGATAGACTATCTGGGATAGTGCATGATTAAATTTCATCAGAGCCACATATTAGCCAAGATATAGAAAGATAATGTACCATGGGTAGGCCACGAATACACACTTTAAGTTTGTTATTTAATCAAAGAAAATAATGTTAGTGATAATCTTTATATGACCAAAGAATTTCTTTCATCTTGTCACGGCTGGCCATTTGATGTCATATGTTTGATACATAAATTCAAATCAAATTGTTGGCAAAAGAAAAAACTAGAGCAAACAAAACAAAAATCGGAAGTAATATTATTAATCAAATAATAAATTAGTTACATTTTTTAACCAGAAAATGGTGAAATAACTCCAATTTCAGTAGAACATCTGTTCCATATTTCATTAGTTTTGGAAAACTGCTTAGAACTAAAACGTTTGAGTTGATAGATTTGAAAAAATAATCGCATCCATTCCATGTGACATTCCTTTCCAGCTCTCACTATTCCCCGACAACAATCCCTTGAAACACTTTTGTTCTGAATAATATCAGCTAACACTTCTACGGTACATTGATTTGGGACGTCCATCTTTTTACTGCAATTTTTAAGATAATCATTTTGTTTTTTTGAATATTTACGACCAACATTTTCGTTATAATCATCCGATGTCGGTGACATTTCAATCATCGCATCAAACTCGTCGTCTGAAATGAGTAGTGGCTTGTCATTATCGCCTTCTATGGCCAAAGTTGGATGAGAAAACGACAGCAAAACCATGATTAAAGAAAAAATCATGAAAATGGTTTTTTTCTCCACTTTAAAGTATTTTGATGTTTTTTTAATTGGTTTTCTTTGTTTTTATGCCACCAATGAAGATTTCTGGCTGTATTTATAGTGACGAATGTTCATTAATGCTATTATTTAGTATCTTCTTATTGGTGAAAAAATAACATTTTTTTTATTTATCTCTCACCAACAATATCTTATTAGTTATCAACATAATTTACATCATTTGACGTTTTACACCGTTTATAAATATAGTTCGTTTAATGCATTTCAGTTTATGAAAATATGAAAAAAGTTAAATAAAAAATATTAAGCGTATCATAGATAGAAAACTGGGTTGGGGATGTGCCGTTAGTCAAGTGATTAAGTCCATCTGATTCCGCCTTTCCCACCAAAGTTCGACTCCACTAAGTCGCGTTACCCTGTGTAGTAGGGATTGGCTATGGATCGGGCCTTGTCGATCCAAAGACGTAAAAAAAAAGGATAGAAAATTGGGCTTTAAGTCCCTCTATATGTGCATTTTAATTTTTAAGCTTCATAGTAGTAAATTTACTGTTTGTATTTGAGTGGAGTTTGCAAGGAAATAAAAGGAAAGAAAAATACAAGAGCAATGAAATAAGTTATTTCAAATAACTACCAAACCTATTTATGAAACCCCTTGCTATCAGTAAACACTAAACATGCACCATTTTTTGTAAATATACAAATATATGGGTGTATTAATATTTAATACTAATCACTAAAACAAGGGGTTAATTTGGTAAGAAAAAAAAAACATAACAAAAACAGCCAAAGTAAACCAAACTGCTATTACACTAACACCAAACCAAGATTTGTTTATAGAGCAATTGAGTTCATACTCTCATTAATTAGAAAACCAAAAATTAAAATTGAACCGAACTGAACCAATTTTAGTGTATCTAAACCAAACAAACAGAAAGTTATTAGAATTTTATATTATTTAAATTAAAATTTTCTGTTTTTAATTATATATGTATATACTGTATCTACAATAAATATATTCATATTATATAAATATAATATAAACTAAAATCTTTATTTTTATTTATAAATTTATCTAGTCATGGTAATATGCAGTGCAAATATAAAAAAAAAATCACCCAGCATAGAAACTTTTAAAATTTCGACAGTTCTTTAAATTACATTCACAAATCCTTCAATTCCTCATCTTCAAATGTTGTGACATATTTTTACCGAATTGTTCGTAGAAACAGAGAAAAACAACTATGGTAAATCGAAATAAAGTATTTGGTTGGGCGGCCAACGATGACTCCGACGTCCTCTCTCCATTTTATTTCTCTAGAAAGTTCCCTTCTTTTACTTTTAACACACTAGTCTCTTATTGATTCTCTAGTACACACATAGTTCTTACAAATAATTTTAGTGATAATCTTTATATGATCTAAGATTTATCATGGCTGGGCATTTCGTCTCATATGTTTAATACGTAAACTCAAATCAAATTGTTGGCAAGAGAAAAAACTAAAGCAAACAAAACAAAAATCGGACGTAATATTATTGTTCAAATAATAAATTAGTTACATTTTTTTAACCAGAAAATGGTGAAACAGCTCCAATTTCAGTAGAACATCTGTTCCATATTGCATTAGCTTTAGAAAACTTTTTAGAAGAAAAACGTTTGAGTTGATAGACTTGAAAAAATAAGTTCATGAATTCCATGTGACATTCTTTTCCAGCTTTCACTATCCCCCGACAACAATCCCTTGAAGCACTTTTGTTCAGAAGAATTTCAACTAACACTTCTTCGGCACATTGGTATGGGACGTCCATCTTTTTACTGCAGTTCTTAAGATAATCTTTTTGTTTTTTTGAATACTTACGATACATATTGACGTTATAATCGTTCGATGTCGGTGACATTGCAATTGCCGCATCAAACTCGTCGTCTGAAATGAGTGGTGGCTCGTCATTATCGCCTTCTATAGCCAAAGTTGGATGAGAAAATGATAGCAAAACCATGATTAAAGAAAATATCATGAAAATGGTTTTATTCTCCATTTAAAATTTTTTGATATTTTTCTTAATTGGTTTTCTTTGTTTTATGCTACCAATGAGGATTTATGTGTGTATTTATACTGTCGAATGTTCATTAATGTTCTATTTAGTACTCCCTCCGTCCCACTAAGATGGATTTTTTAGAAAAAAAATTTGTCCCACAAAGATAAAAGTTTTGTGTTTCCAATGTCAAATTTAAAACAGTTTACCTATTTTACCCTCATTAAATAACAATAAATAATATATTCTTTAAAATGTGTTAAAAGGTTAAAAGGCTAAAATTGTCATTATACATTATTTCTTAAAGAATGTGAAATTTCTAAAAAATATATCTTTGTGGGACGGAGGGAGTAACTTCTTATTGGTGAAAATAACATTTTTCTTTACTTATCTCTCACCAACAATATCTTATTAGTTATCAACATAATTTACATCGTTTGACGTTTTACACCGTTTATAAATATAGTTCGTTTAATGCATTTCAGTTTATGAAAATATAAAATAAGTTGAATAAAAAATCTTAAGTGTATAATAGATAGAAAACTGGGCTTTAAGTCCCTCTATATGTGCATTTTAATTTTTAAGCTTCATTGTAGTAAATTTACTGTTTGCATTCGGATGAAGTTTGCAAAGAAATTGAAGAAATAAAAAAATAGAAGAGCAATGAAATAAATTATTTCAAATAACTACCAAACCTATTTTATGAAACCCCTTGCTATCAGTAAACACTAAACATGCACCATTTTTTGTAAATATGAAAATATATGCTTATATTAACTATTTAATACTGACTAAAACAAGGGGTTAATTTGACAAAAAAAAACATAACAAAAACAGTCAAGGTGAACCAAACTGATATTACACTAACACCAAACCAAAATTTGTTTATAGCGCAATTGGTTTCATACTTTCATTAATTAGAAAATCAAAAATCAAAATTGAACCGAATTGAACCAATTTTAGTGTATCTAAACCAAACAAACCGAAAGTTATTAAAATTTTATATTTTTTAAATTTAAATGTTCTGTTTTTAATTATATATGTACATACTGTATTTACAATAAATATATTCATATTATATATATATATATAATATAAACTAAAATATTTATTTTTATTTATAAATTTATCTAGTCATGGTAATATGTAGTGCAAATATAAAAAAATATAAAAATCACCCAACATAGAAACTTTTAAAATTTCAACAGTTCTTTAGACTACATTCACAAATCCTTCAATTCTTCATCTTCAAATGATGTGACATATTTTTACCGAATCGTTCATAGAAACAGAGAGAAACAAATATGGTAGATCGAAATAAAGCATTTTGTTGGGCGACCAACGATGAATCCGACGTCCTCTCTCCATTTCATTTCTCTAGAAGGTTCTGTTCTTTTACTTTTAATACATTAGTCTCTTATTGATTCTTCGTGTCATATGTTTGATACGTAAACTCAAATCAAATTGTTGGCAAGAGAAAAAAGTAAAGCAAACAAAACAAAAATCGGAAGTAATATTATTGTTCAAATAATAAATTAGTTACATTTTTTTAACCAGAAAATGGTGAAACAGCTCCAATTTCAGTAGAACATCTGTTCCATATTGCATTAGCTTTAGAAAACTTTTTAGAAGAAAAACGTTTGAGTTGATAGACTTGAAAAAATAAGTTCATGAATTCCATGTGACATTCTTTTCCAGCTTTCACTATCCCCCGACAACAATCCCTTGAAGCACTTTTATTCAGAAGAATTTCAACTAACACTTCTTCGGCACATTGGTATGGGACGTCCATCTTTTCTCTGCAGTTCTTAAGATAATCTTTTTGTTTTTTTGAATACTTACGATACATATTGACGTTATAATCGTTCGATGTCGGTGACATTGCAATCGCCGCATCAAACTCGTCGTCTGAAATGAGTGGTGGCTCGTCATTATCGCCTTCTATAGCCAAAGTTGGATGAGAAAACGATAGCAAAACTATGATTAAAGAAAATATCATGAAAATAGTTTTAGTCTTCATTTTAAAATATTTTGATATTTTTCTTAATTGGTTTTCTTTGTTTTATGCCATCAATGAGAATTTTTGTGTGTATTTATAGTGTCGAATGTTCATTAATGTTATTACTTAGTAAGTTTTTATTGGTGAAAAATAACATTTTTCTTTATTTATCTCTCACCAGTAATATCTTGTTAGTTATCAACATAATTTATATCGTTTTACGTTTTACACCGTTTTTAAATATATTTTGTTTTAATGCATTTCAGGTTATGAAAATATGAAATAAGTTGAACAAAAAATCTTAAGCGTATCATAGATAGAAAACTGGGGTTTAAGTCCCTCTATATGTGCATTTTAATTTTTAAGCTTCATTGTAGTAAATTTATTGTTTGTATTCGTATGAAGTTTGCAAAGAAATTGAAGAAAAAAAAGATACAAGAGCAATGATATAAGTTATTTCAATAACTAGCTACCAAACCTATTTTATGAAACCCCTTGCTATCAGTAAACAATGCACCATATTTTGTGAATATGAAAATATATGCTTATATTAACTATTTAATACTGACTAAAACAAGGGGTTAATTTGACAAAAAAAAACATAACAAAAACAGTCAAGGTGAACCAAACTGATATTACACTAACACCAAACCAAAATTTGTTTATAGAGCAATTGGTTTCATACTTTCATTAACTAGGATATGATCCGCGGTGTACCGTGGATTAAAATATTTAATTAATTTTAATTTTGTTTCAAGATGATGAATTTGTTGTATTTCTTTTGTATATTATTTTGGGCTCTTTTTATATGTAATTTTCCAAAATTTTAGGATTTAACCGGGAAAATATTATATATATATATATATATATATATAAAAAATAATAATAATGTTAGATTTTGGTATTTTGTTATTTAGTATTAAAGTTATATGTGTTAAACTTTTGGTATTTTTAGATTTAACATGTATAACATATGTAATTGAATAACTTAATACTGCAATTACACATTTGGATGGAGATTAAACTTTTTTTTTTTTTTTGTCATCCGAAGTTAATTAAAGTTTAAAAGAGCCATTCCTGAGGAATGTTGTTTACATAGGAGATTAAACTTATAAAGACTTATTTTATATATATAAATATTGGATTTTACAATAAATTTTATCTAGTATTAAAGTTATATGATTATACTTTTTGGTTTTTAAGATTTAACCCGTAAATTGACATGTAGGACATTAGTGAAATTAGAATTTAGACCTGTGGGACATTACACATTTACAAAATATCAGAATTTAGATATAAAATTATTGAAAACCAAAACATACATAGATACAAAATCAGAAAACATAATACAATAAACATGAATTACAAATATATAAAAAATATGATGTTATTTAGTAAAAAACAATTAACCATATAAAAACTCGTTATTGATAAAACCTAATTGATTTTAAAATGATAACATTTTGAATAATGAAAAGTAAGAATAAGAATCTTCTTTTATGTATAAAAAGAAATCATTGTCTTCTTACCCTAAAGAAAGAAGAAGAAAAGGAATGTATTTGTTAGCCTTAAGAAAAAACCATTTACAAATATTAAGAATGTGGAGAAGAAACATGAAAACGTTTGCAAAAAGAAAATGGACATTTGAAACAAAAATCAAAAATACTACAAACTAATCTTTTAGTGCAAGATGGAGCATAAAAATATTAAGTAACAATTAATTGTTTTAAAGAATAGTAACACGAAAATGATCATATTTATTTTGCTTTGGAATGAAAAAACCAAAGTGTTTATCTATGGTGATGAATGAAAAACTTGATCAGTTTATATAAGGGAGAAGTTTAGTGTATTGTCCTTAGGTTTCGGCGTTTAGCTTCCAATATAAAATTTAATATTTCCTAAAATTTTGGGAAGATATATTTGCAAAGATTTTATGGAATTTTTCGATAAATATAATTATTCTACAGAATATTCTCAAAAAATGTGGGTTTTCCGTATCTTCACAATAATTAATTCTTTACCATAAATATAGGATTTTGAACGTTTCTATAAATATCTCGTTTCTTTTTTAAAAAATATGTATTTTATAACAATTGAAGAAAATAAAGATTTTATAATTCAATTTCAATGCAATCAATAATGTCTTGATTTTATTTGTAGAGAATCTTACCAAAAATAACTACAAAATTTATAAAATATAGGAAATATCCGAATCAAAGATTTCCGGGTCAAAATCAATTAAAACCGACCCGATTGGCTTGAGCAAATATGTACTTCAAAAATGTTAAGTAGATTAGAAAACCAAATATCGATATTGAACCGAAGTGAACCAATTTTAGTGTATCTACACCAAACAAACTGAAAGTTATTAGAATTTTATATTTTTAAATAAAATTTTCTGTTTTAATGATATATATATATATAAATATACTGTATTTACAATAAATATATTCATATTATATAAATATAATATAAACTAAAATCTTTATTTTTATTTATAAATTAAGCTAGTCATGGTAATATGTAGTGCATATATAAAAAGAAATCACCCAGCATAGAAACTTTTAAAATTTCAACAATTCTTTAAATTACATCCACAAATCCTTCAATTCCTCATCTTCAAATGATGTGATATATTTTTACCCCACTAAAATTCCACTAATTCCATTACACTTGTGTTACCATTTAGACCCATTTATATGCCCCCACCCTATTATCTCAATTCAGGCATAAAACATAACCCAATCGTTCATAAAAACAGAGAGAAACAAATATGGTGGATCGAAGTAAAGCATTTGGTTGGGCGGCCAACGACGAATCTGGCGTCCTCTCTCCATTTCATTTCTCTAGAAGGTTCCTTTCTTTTTTTCTTTTGACACACTAGTCTCTTATTGATTCTCTTTCACAACTTTTGTATGTTTTGGTGTCATATTATTGCAGAGAAAATGGTGAGAACGATGTAACAGTGAAAATCTTGTTCTGTGGTGTTTGTCACTCTGATCTTCATACCATCAAGAACCACTGGGGAATCTCTCGTTACCCCATTGTTCCCGGGTATTCTCATTACTGTACTTACCCATTTCATGGTCCCAAATATTCTTATTTCCCAAATTTGTATATATAGGAGATCTTAGTGAACTGCAAATAAAGAAAAATATCCTGGAGATTTTATTACATTATAGAATAAGAAATATATCTTTATTAGTTTAGATTTTAAAACTAATATATTTAAAATTAAAAATACATATATTAAAAATAATATATTAGAATTATTTAAAATTTATTTTGAATTTTTTCACATTCATCAAAAAGACTTTTAATGTGGGGAAAAAATTCTATTGGCTAGGCGTTAGCCCTCTCCGTATGATTAGGGCTTAGCAGTTTCAATCTTTAACAACTATATATTTTCCTTGGGCTAATTATGTTAATTTGCTAGGCATGAAATCGTTGGAATAGCAACAAAAGTTGGTAAGAATGTGACGAAGTTTAAAGAAGGAGACCGAGTAGGAGTAGGCGTAATAATCGGTTCATGCGAATCATGTGAATCATGTAACCAAGACTTAGAAAACTATTGTCCTGAAGTCGTTTTCACATACAACTCTCGTTCCTCTGACAGAACCAGAAACCAAGGTGGTTATTCCGACGTAATTGTAGTCGATCACCGCTTTGTCCTAAGCATTCCCGATGGTTTACCAAGCGATGCAGGCGCGCCGCTTCTCTGTGCTGGAATCACAGTGTACAGTCCAATGAAGTATTATGGTATGACTGAAGAATCAGGGAAACATTTAGGTGTGAATGGACTTGGTGGACTTGGTCATATCGCTGTGAAGATTGGTAAAGCCTTTGGTTTAAGAGTTACTGTGATTAGTAGGTCATCGGATAAAGAGAGCGAAGCAATTGATCGACTCGGTGCTGATTCGTTTCTTGTTACAACGGATTCTCAAAAGATGAAGGATGCAGTTGGAACTATGGATTTCATTATCGATACGGTATCAGCAGAACATGCTCTATTACCATTGTTTAGTTTGCTTAAAGTGAGTGGAAAGCTTGTGACTTTAGGATTACCGGAGAAGTCACTCGAGCTACCAATGTTCCCTCTAGTTCTCGGTAAAGAAACCGATGATAACCCTTTGTTATAAGCTGTGAATCTATGGTTTACGTGTTGTGGAAGTAACTGTTAGGGTTTTTGGTGTTTTGTTATAGGAAGGAAAATGGTGGGAGGAAGTCAGATTGGAGGGATGAAGGAGACCCAAGAGATGCTTGAGTTCTGTGCTAAGCATAATATCGTTGCGGATATTGAGCTCATAAAGATGAGTGATATTAACTCTGCTATGGACCGTTTGGCTAAATCTGATGTAAGGTACCGGTTCGTGATCGATGTGGCCAACTCTTTAGTCACTGAGTCATCAGCTGAGATTTTAGAGGAACATGTCGACCATGGAGTCTCGATCACGTCTAGATTCTGAGATTTTCTTGAATCTTGAGGATGGTTACAAAATCATGAATCCGTTTTCTTGTAGGACTTTGTTACTTGTCTTTTCTTTCTATGCTCTGTTTCCTGGTTTTGTCTGTTAATTGTTTAAAAGCAATGAAACTAAGACTTTTATTAGGGTTTTGCAAAAACATGAATCTACTACATACTTGTTTTACAAGTTACTTGTTTGAGAAACTTTGTTTGTTCTTACTATGCTCTGTTTCTTGCAAACCCAATTTGTTCTAAATATTATTATTCCAGTTTGATGGTTCTTAATCTTTGTCCTGGTATAAACGCGGTTTTAGTCACACAGAAAAATCCAAAGGGACATGCCAATTATATCATTTAAAAACTATATATTATAACCATTATTGGAGTTTGCATACATCAAAGTTTCACCGAGGAAGGCGCCGGCGAAGAACCACCGGAATTTGGAGATTGACAGAAGCCTCGAAGAACGTTGGTTTCGTCAGAGGTAAAGCCAAGAGAAGTTAACATCGCCGGCCAACAATCAGTGGTGATGACTTCGACGGCTTGACAGCAATCGACGCCGAGTTTGGTCTCGCCGTTGAGGAAGAACAGAACGATTTCGTTTGTGCATGATTTGAGCCCATACAGTGCGTTCCAACACTCCATTAGTCCTCCTCCGTTGAGCCTTGCCGCTATGTTGGTGGAATCTGCCGTCGCAGGAAGTGTTCTGCCGGAGATATTGAGCACGAGGAGAAGAGCGACGATGGCAAAGAGGAAACTTGTGTAAGAAGCCATTATTCTTTTTTTTGGGGTTTTGTTGTGTTGTGATGATTGAGTTACGAGAGTTCTGTTTTTATAGTGTGGTTTCGGATGGATTTGAAGCTTAGTGGTGATTTAAGAGTAATTAAAAGGTGGATTAGTGGGAGGAATGGGAAAGGAATGACGGTACGTAAATGGTTTCACTTAAACATGAAACTTTAAAGCACTTGATAGCTAGTGGAAACGTATTAAATATTGGCTTGTTGAATGAGTAACGGTCCTATAGGAGACGAAGGTTTAACGTCGTGTTACAGAAGGTGAACGATTTTGACATTTTGTTAACTCATTTGAACTTTATGCTATGGTTTTCACTACTCATTGAACTTTATGCTATTTTTAGTAACTTTCAAAATATGTTACAAATACTGTGTAACTATCCATCATTAAACATATGGTCAAATTATGGTTTTCATATAATTTTGTTCTTGTTATAATCTAAATAAGATGCTATAGTGTTGTCTATGTGTAACTATCCATCATTAAACATAGGGTCAAATTACAGTCTATAACCATTATATAGAACATGTATTTTTAGGAACTTATAACATATGGTCAAATTTTCCCAATCTCCAATACAAATATAAAAGAATGTGTATTCTCAAGTTTTCTAGTTTCTCTGTTATTTGTACATTTTGTGTCTGACAAACTATGATAATTGTTCTAAATTCAGAGCTTATAAGATAGACTGCAAAAAGGCATAGATTAAGTATCTTCTTGGACAAGTTACTTCTCTTAGGTTTAGTATTTCTGCAGTTTACTATGCTCTGATTCTTAACAAAATTTGGTTTTGTTCTGATAATGGTTCTAAGCTATTCCAATTCAGTGGATCTTATCCTTGTATAAACGCAATGGTAATCCCAAACGCAAACGCTTTTATTCAAACTTTAAATCAGTGAACATACATGTTCTCATCATATAATAAAAAACTATATATTATAACCATAAAAATTTATCAAACTTCGGCAGGGGAAGGAGCCGGAGAAGAACCGCCGGAAGTCGGAGACTGACAGAAACCACGGAGGACATTGGTTTCCTCAGATGTAAAGCCAAGAGAAGTAAGCATCGCCGGCCAACAATCAGTGGTTATGACATCAACAGCGTTGCAGCAACCTGAGCCGAGTTTGGTCTCACCGTTGAGAAAGAAGAGAACAATCTCATTAGTGCATGATTTCAGCTCGTAGAGTGCATCCCAACACTGCATCAATCCTCCTCCGGTAAGCCTTTCCGCAATGTTTGTGGAATCGGCCACCGCCGGGAGTGCTCTGCCGGAGACGTTGAGGACAAGGAGAAGAGTGACGGTGACAAAGAGGAAACTTGTGTTAGAAGCCATTGTTTTTGTTTGGATTTGTGTTGTGTGATGATGATGGGGACTTGCTAAGAGTTGTTGCAATTTATAATACTTTGGTTTTGAAAGATTTTTAAGGTTTGATTGTGATTAAATGTTGTTTTCAGTGGAGGAAGTGGGAGAGTTAATGATTTTACTTAATCTTAAATCATGGAACCTAAGAGAATGATTGAATAGAATAGGTCTTTATAGTAACGGTCTTAACGGAAAAATACAAGCGAAGAGTCAATGTTTACTTGTTAACTACAAAAACTTTGAAGACTGTAGCACAAAAGGGGCTGTAGTATAGCGGTTAGTATCCCACGTTGTGGCCGTGTGGACCTGGGCTCGAATCCCAGCAGCCACACTTTTTTTCTTATTTTAGCCATTACCCGAATCCGCTAAGCCGAAAAGAGTTAAATAAAAAAGGGTTTCACGCACGTTGGGGCACTTTTTAAGTTTCTTCAAGCAATATAGGCACTTTTGGATACTAAGGTACTTTTTCATCATTTTTTGTTACTGTTCACCATTTTTATGACAAAATTGCCCTGGAAAGACAAACAAGAAGCTAACTAAGTGAAGGGAAAGTGACTTTAATATGAACCGTCCGATTGAAAGTTTTAGTTTAGATCCCATGGTTGTGATCATATCTCTTTACAAAGCTTATCAAATCGAAAAATAAAATAAAATAAACCCAATGTTTTCTCTGCAACCATCGTTATCCTTCTTTCTCTCTCTTTTTTTTTTTTAGATCTGAAGACCAAATAATTAGATAAACAAATTCCTTTTTTTTCATGTGAAAATCTTAGATTAAGATTGAGATTTTGAATTTTGAAGCTTGTGGGTATTGTGACAATTATGTGATTTCAGCAGAAATTTGTTCGATTTCAGAAAAGGATGATATTTGGGCAGAGCAAATCATTTTGAGGAGAATCGTTGACGTCGGGTTGCAAAAAAAACTTTGATGTAGCTTAATCTCCTTTGTCGTCGTTGAGTGGTGGTGGAAGGCGGAGAAGATCAATGAGTTTCTGTGTTATTCACTCTTCTTACCATGCTTCATCTTTTACTTCTCATGTCTGGTTTTTAATTTTCAAATTCAATTGTTTTTTTTTTGTTAAAAATTTTGATTTTTTAATGTCAAATTCATGGTAGATATGTAATGGATGGAGGAGGAAGAGACAAGTAAGTATATTGGGCGTTGGAATATTAACCAATTGGAATTCACCGCAACCACCGTATCACGTCACATGCGTCATCGTATCAATGGTCATCAAGTCTCCTTGAATCTCTTGTTAATCAACTCCTTCTTCCTTATATGATTTTGCATATCTCTCTGTATATAATTGTGTGTCTTCTGTAGGTAATATTGATTGATTGTGTGTGTATCCTCCAACCTAGAGGACTGTATATAATTATTGACCATGAACTCATGAATACTACAGAATTCTCTGTTCATCTCTCGTCTTCTTCCTCTGTGCCTTCAAAGTATTTCACGACATATAAGAGAATCAATCAATTAAAGAGCTGCATCAAATTTCTATGATAAGAAATGAAAATAAGATCTTAAACTTGATGATGGGTGTGGTGAAGAAGAAGCTAGTGTGTAAACGTACATATATATGTTATATATGGATGGTTAATTGTGGATTGTTGAATTCAATTAAAATCTTATGTATTCGACCGATATTTGTGGATAGTAAAATACATAACAAATATGTATAGTCACTTGTAGGTGTCGTAGATGGACACATACTTTTGGACAAAATATGATTCTCATCGAAAATGTGTACTTACAACTATGGGAATATGGAAATTTATTCATAGTCTTGTCAAAAAGCATTGATACAGTTTAAAAGAGAAACAATTCAGCTATTAGGTTCATTACACCAACCATTTGGATGACATTTTGTGGATATAATATGGATATATTTTCGATAAAGCTAATTATGGATTCTTTGAAAACAAAGTGTAAGGATAAGTAGGAGAACATTAAATTGGTTCTCCTCGAGTTGGAAATAATTTAAGTTCCTAAATCAGTTTCTGTTTAGTTTTGGATATTATTAAATTGGTGACTAAAGTGTAAACCCTAAACCCTAAACCATAGATATCATACCCTAAATCCTAAACCCTAACCCATAGAGACTAAACCCTAAACCCTAGACACTAAACACTTAACCCTATACCCTAAACCATAGGGACTAAACCCTCAACCATAGATACTAAACCTTAAACCGAACCCCTAAATTCAAAACCTCAACACTCAACCTTAAACCTTAGAGAATAAACCCTAAACCCTAAACTATATAGTCTAAACCCTAAACACTATACACTAAACACTTAACCCCATATCCTTAACAATAAAACATAAACCTAGACCCTAATTCCTAAACCCTTAACAATAATCACTAAACTGTTAACTCTAAAACTAAACCCTAAACCCTTAAACCATAACCCCTAAACCCTAAAACCTATACCCTAAACAAGAAATTCTAAACCTTACACTCTATACCCTAAACAATAAACCCTTAACCTAGACCCTAATCTTTAAACCCTAAACCTTAATCATTAAACCGTTAACCCTAAAACCAATACCTAAACCCACAAAACTGAAGTCCACGAATCTATATCCACAATGCTGAAGTCCACAAAGCAACACTTCATCAGAATCTACATAAGTATCCATAAGCGTCAAAGCCATGTGGATAGACATATATATATGGTTACCCCAAACAATAAATCTAATAATATACTAAGAAACTATACTAAGAACTAAACCCTAATTTCTAGACACTTAACCGTAGACCATAAGCATAAACCCTAAATCTTAGATACTAAACCTTAAACCCTATCCTAACCCTGAAATCCTAAACCAAAAATACTAAACGCTAAACCCTATGCCCTAAACAATTAACCCTAAACCTAAACCCTAATCCCAAAACTCTAAACAGAAATCCATAGGAAATAATCCATATGGACAACATGGGAAAATAATCTATAATGTGCAGCGGTTATCCGAAAATCCTACAAAAATTGTGGACAATAATGGTCCCTAAACTCTAAACTATAAACCCTAAATCATAAACTCCAAACCCTAAATACTAAACCGTAAACCATAAACTCTATAAAATAAACCCTAAACCATAAAAAGGCTAACCCTAAACCATAAACCCTTAACCCTAAATCCTAAAAAATAAACTTAAACCCTTAAAAGCAAACCCTAAATCCTAAAGTCTAAACGGTAAACCATAAATCGTACAAGGGAAACTCTAAAACCCTAAATATTAAACCCTAAACCATAAACACTAAACCCTAAAACCTAAACACTAAACCCTAAACACCAAACATTAAGCTCTAAACCCTAAACCCTAAACCCTAAAGAGTAAAATCTAAACCCTAAACACTAAACCCTACATCATAAGACCTAATCCTTACAGCCTAAACTCTAATTCCTAAACCCTAAACAAAGAGTTGTGCAAAGTAGATAGAAGAAAATCAATTAACTAGTTAATTAGTCAAATGAAATTAACATTCAACAATTGTTGGTATCCTAAGTATTTTCCATCGTAACAAAGAGTTTAGAAGAGATATAATGTTGGATTTGATATGCTTCATTTAATTATTGTTAGTTTTTCGAAACATTTTTAACTAATAAATATCCAAGTATATCCGCAGAATTGTGACCACATGGATGTTTATAGTCAAGGTGTATAGGTGAACCACACATCCAAATTTTTTTGATCAAGTGATTTTTTTATATATTTTATTACTAAGCGGGAATTTTTGTTTACCGACCTTTTGAACATCACTCTTGTTGCATTAAGGTCGTCGATCACACACATAATATATTTACTTGTTCAGAGCAAAATGGATGAGAGTAAGTGCTCAAACCGTCTAATTCATATTGAACGTTTAGTTAAAATAAATTTATTCCAAAACTATATGCTTGATTTAGCTTGAACTTAGAAATTTTTAATTTGACTATGATGGAACATAAGAAGAAATGTGAACGACCACTTGTGGATAGTCACCAAATTCACGCACGCCATCCATTTTTTAAGGACCATCTGGTTGCTTGTAGTTTGACACACCCATCTTTTATAGAACATTTAGTCATTCTTAAAGAAAAAACATGTGATAGTCAATACAAAATAGAAGGCCGATGTCCATGATAATACATCCACTTAAACTTGTTTATACGTAATACCCAGGCAAGGAACCATCAATTGACCGTAAAAAGAGATTCGAAGCAAGCCCTCTCATTGTTGAAAACCCCTTCTTCCCTTGCAGATACTCATACTCAACAATAACACCTCCTAATCCATTCCAAATCATGACATCATAGCAGATCTGAAAATGAAACCACCACCTTTTCCACCGGAGCTTCCAACGGAGACACCGCACTCCAATGAAAGGTTTTTTTGTTATCATTGAATTGAAAAACTACCAATTCTTGTTACTGTGAAGAATAGATTGTTATGTATATTGAAGATGAGCCAAAACGATTTTTAGAGAGAGAACAATTATCTTAAAGCAACAACAAAATTAAGAACAAAAATGTCTTATAGCAATGACAACATTTAACGCTTAAAGCAACGCCACTTACCAATCCTTACCAATCAAAACAAGATTCATAAACCAATTGAAGCTTCCTATGGTGACCATTTGCGTAACCTCCGCCGCATCGGCTCCGCCCCATTGGCTCCGTCGAGATATTCTCCAATCACCGGCTCAATAGCGACTTTGAAGAAGGTGGATTTCGACATTCGAAAATTAAGACACCAGCGAGGATCATCGTCGTCTTCTGTGGAGGAGGTTAAGAAGAGGTTGAACCACGTGACGGTGGTGGCGGCGGAGGAGGGAGAAGGGGAAGGTGAGATTGGGAGAGATGAGATTAGGGATTCAAGGCGGAGAGATTGTGATGGTGAGAGGCATAGATCGTTGGCTTGGTTAGATTGATGGACAATGATGAGCGGCGATGGTTCTCCGACAGAGAGTTTTTCCTTTCCCTTCTTCTTTTTAGTTTTAATTCAATTAAAGAAAAAAGATGAAATGGGGATCGATGACTAAATGAAGAGGAGAGAGTAAAGATGTTAGGAAATTATTGTTAGTCTTTAGTTCAGGGGTATTTACGTCTTTAGCAACCACAAAAGTACCTACTACCAAGAAAGTGCTCCAAAATGCAAATGAGTTTGAGAAAAGTGCCCCATTGTGTAAAATTTCCAATAAAAAACCAAAGAAATTAGAGGATCATCAATTCGGTAATGGCTTCATCATCAATGTCTTCCAACAGTAAACACTTTTTATCTTCATCCACCACTTGTGTATACCTAACGCTTCTTCTCTATCTATATGACACATTTTCACATAAACGCCAAAATTTTCCCGAGAAAAGACCAGAGAAATAGAGGGAAAAGTCAGCTTTTATTTTTGCTCTTTTCTGATTTGTCTCCAGAATTTTTACCATATTCTCCGCTTTCACTCAAATCTTTTACAGAGATCAGTGAGCTCTCTCACTTTCTCTCACTCCATATAAATTTGTGTTTTAACGCTATTTCGTTCCAACACAAAATTCTTATGAGTAGTACCAAACCCTAGAGTTTCACATTGCTTCTGTGTCACTCTTCAAAATTTCTTATTGATTTAATCACAAAACGTAAAAGGGTTTTCGCATTTTGTGGAATCACATTGCTTCTCTCAGTCTCCAATTTCTTTGACCCGGAAAGATTGTTTTTTTTTTCTTTTGTAAATTTGGGATTTTTTTCGGAGTTTTTATTTTTAGTTATTGAAAATAAAATTCGCAAGGCAAGACTCAGTGGTTGTGTTGTTCTCCTTCTCCCCTTTTATCTAAAGTGAGTGCGCATTTCTTGTAATGGGAGTGCAACCGTCTGGATCCATTATCCGGGTCGGGTCAGACCCGTTCATGTTCTATGAGCTGAAGTATCTGTAAAAAGAGAAACTTTTCTGTATCTGTGATCTAATCGGACTTGTGAATCATGAACACTGGAGGTCGACTTATTGCTGGGTCTCACAATAGAAACGAATTCGTTCTCATTAACGCCGACGAAACTGCAAGAGTAAGATTTCTCAATTTTTGTTTGGATAATAAAACCAAGAAATGTATCTTCTGTTTGGATCGATCTGGGGTTTGGAGATTGAATCTGCGTTTTCTAAAACACAAGTCTTTATTGGAAATTCACCTGTTTTTTTGGTTCCAAGTTTTGCATGAATTATACGTGTCGGAAATGATCAATGAGACAAAAGTTAGTGTCAGTTTCAGACTCATCTCCATGCGGTTTGTCAGCTTGTTGTATCTATCTATCCTGAGTATTGAAATTCGTTTGTCATTTGATGTTGATTCCAAGAAGTTGCATTTATACTAAAGTATTATTGAGTCTGAATTCTGTAATTCATGGAAAAAAGTTTAAAACTTTATAAAATGTTGAATAGGTTGGTTAAATAATATAAGAAGATTGATATTGTTTTGTTGCTATGAATGTGGCATTGTGTACAGATACGATCAGTACAAGAACTGAGTGGGCAAACTTGTAAAATCTGTAGAGATGAGATTGAGTTAACAGAGAATGGTGAGCCATTTATCGCTTGCAACGAATGCGCATTCCCTGCGTGTAGACCGTGCTATGAGTATGAAAGAAGAGAAGGAAATCAAGCTTGTCCTCAATGCAGAACCCGATACAAGCGTATTAAAGGCGAGACATTTCTTCTCTGTGTTTTCATCCCACTTGCTTTTAGAGCAGAGAAGTGGGTGAGTGTGTTGATTGATTTTTAATGCTGCAGGTAGTCCAAGGGTTGAAGGGGATGAAGAAGATGATGACATTGATGATCTGGAGCATGAGTTTTATGGAATGGATCCCGAACATGTTGCTGAGGCCGCGCTCTCTATGCGTCTTAACACTGGTCGTGGTACTAACGCAGTGTCACACTTGTATCCAGCTCCAGAGGTCTCTCAGGTTCCTCTTTTGACGTATTGTGATGAGGTCAGACTTTCATTCCGTAAAATCCAAATTATTGTTTTCCCGTGCACATTGTCGAAATCCCACTGTGTGATGATTCTCTTACTATACATGTTTCAGGATGTTGATATGTATTCGGATCGACATGCTCTTATCGTGCCCCCATCTACGGGTTTGGGGAACAGAGTCCATCATGTGCCATTTACAGATTCTTTTGCATCTAGTATGTGTTACTGATAAGCTCTATCTCATTGCTATCGTTTTATATGAAGTTGCTAACCTATATGTTATTACAGTACAAACAAGACCCATGGTTCCTCAGAAGGATCTTGCAGTTTATGGATATGGAAGCGTTGCATGGAAAGACCGTATGGAAGTATGGAAGAATCGACAAGTAGAAAAGCTTCAAGTCGTTAAGAATGAAGGAGGAATTGATGGCAATGGCGATGGTGATGGCTTCATTGTTGACGAGCTTGATGATCCCGAGCTACCTATGTAAGTTGAAACTTTTACTCCGTATTTCTTAGTAAAGAGTTTTCTGTTCCCTTGACGTTTCTTTGACGTGGTTCAGGATGGATGAAGGAAGACAGCCTCTGTCACGAAAGCTACCCATTCGGTCGAGCAGAATAAACCCTTATAGGATGTTGATTTTCTGCCGGCTCGCCATTCTTGGTTTGTTCTTCCACTATAGGATTCTCCATCCGGTGCATGATGCATTCGGCTTGTGGTTAACATCGGTTATATGCGAAATATGGTTTGCTGTGTCTTGGATTCTTGATCAGTTTCCGAAGTGGTATCCCATCGAAAGAGAAACATATCTCGACAGGCTTTCTCTCAGGTATGAGAAGGAAGGGCAGCCATCAGAGTTAGCGCCTGTTGATGTCTTTGTTAGTACTGTGGATCCATTGAAAGAGCCTCCACTGATTACAGCAAATACGGTTCTGTCTATTCTCGCTGTTGATTATCCGGTTGAGAAGGTTGCATGTTATGTATCAGATGATGGTGCTGCAATGCTTACATTTGAAGCTCTCTCTTACACAGCCGAGTTTGCAAGAAAATGGGTTCCTTTCTGTAAGAAGTTCAGCATCGAGCCACGCGCTCCTGAATGGTATTTTTCACAGAAGATGGATTACTTGAAGCATAAAGTCCATCCCGCTTTTGTTAGGGAACGCCGTGCCATGAAGGTTTGTCGTTTTATCCTTAAAAAAAGGATCGATCCGGATTTGAACCAATGCTTGATTCTTTTTGTCCATTTTTTGGTGGTGTTGTTGTTGCAGAGAGACTATGAGGAATTCAAAGTAAAGATAAATGCATTGGTTTCTGTAGCACAGAAAGTTCCTGAGGATGGTTGGGCAATGCAAGATGGAACTCCTTGGCCTGGAAACAATGTCCGGGACCATCCTGGAATGATTCAGGTAATGATTATGTGCTTATGATGGTTCCTCATATGTCATAGACTGAACCTCAATAAGAGATTTTTGCAATGGAAGGTTTTCTTGGGACACAGCGGAGTTTGTGATATGGATGGAAATGAGTTACCTCGTTTGGTGTATGTATCTCGTGAGAAGCGACCAGGATTTGACCACCATAAGAAGGCTGGAGCTATGAATTCCTTGGTTAGAATCTGTTTCTTTTCATTGTTCTCTCTTTTGATTTCCCAAATTCCGTAAAACTAAACTCATCAACTTTTCTTGAAGATCCGGGTCTCTGCTGTGCTCTCAAATGCTCCTTACCTTCTTAATGTGGACTGTGATCACTACATCAACAACAGCAAGGCAATTAGAGAAGCTATGTGTTTCATGATGGACCCGCAATCCGGAAAGAAAATCTGTTATGTTCAGTTTCCTCAGAGGTTTGATGGGATTGATAGACAAGATCGATACTCAAACCGCAATGTGGTTTTCTTTGATGTACGACTTCCCTGAATTTGTGTTTGCTTTTTTCTGTTTATGTTACTGCTACCCTTCTCATTGGTGTCTCTATGATTTATAAACAGATCAACATGAAAGGTTTAGATGGCATACAAGGACCGATATATGTGGGGACAGGGTGTGTCTTCAGAAGACAAGCACTTTATGGATTTGATGCACCAAAGAAGAAGAAACCACCAGGTAGAACCTGCAACTGTTGGCCAAAGTGGTGCTGTTTGTGTTGCGGTCTGAGAGAGAAGAAGACAGCTAAGGCGAAAGATAACAAGAGAAAGAAGCCTAGAGAGACTTCAAAACAGATACATGCTCTTGAGCACATAGAGGAGGGCATCCAAGGTAATCATAATAATAAATAACAATTTTTGCTTATAGAGTAAAAAATCTTGATGTCATCCTCATTTGGTTGATGATGTGGTTTTGATTTTGTAGTGTCAAATGTTGAGAATAACTCTGAGACAGCCCAACTGAAATTGGAGAAGAAATTTGGTCAATCACCGGTTTTTGTAGCTTCTACTCTTCTGCTAAATGGTGGAGTGCCTAGCAATGTTAACCCAGCGTCTTTGTTGAGGGAATCCATTCAAGTTATTAGTTGTGGCTACGAAGAAAAAACCGAATGGGGAAAAGAGGTAAGCAGAGCTATATCTACTCTATTATCTTCTCTGCACTTAATGTGAAAGCTTATTATGCTTCGCTACACAGATTGGGTGGATATATGGCTCGGTAACGGAGGATATCTTGACGGGTTTCAAAATGCATTGTCATGGATGGAGATCTGTATACTGTATGCCTAAGCGAGCAGCTTTCAAAGGTTCTGCTCCCATTAACTTGTCAGATCGTCTTCATCAAGTTCTACGTTGGGCACTTGGTTCTGTAGAGATTTTCTTGAGCAGGCATTGCCCGATTTGGTACGGTTATGGTGGTGGTTTAAAATGGTTGGAAAGATTCTCTTACATCAACTCCGTTGTCTATCCTTGGACATCCCTTCCGTTGCTTGTCTACTGCTCACTTCCAGCCATTTGTTTACTCACCGGCAAATTCATCGTTCCTGAGGTAAATAAGCCATCATCAATTCATCATTGGTCGCTGTAGATAGTTTAGGTATCAAAAGATAAAATCTTTCTAGTTCTTAGAATCAAAATATCAAATCTTGAAATCGTAAGATCAAAACCTTAAAGCTAATGTTCATGTCCATTGTTGTTACTATTGACAGATAAGTAACTACGCCGGTATCCTCTTCATGCTAATGTTCATGTCCATTTCGGTAACTGGTATACTCGAAATGCAATGGGGCAAAGTAGGAATCGACGATTGGTGGAGAAACGAGCAGTTTTGGGTCATAGGAGGAGTCTCTTCCCATCTATTTGCTCTGTTTCAAGGTTTACTCAAAGTTCTTGCAGGAGTCAACACAAACTTCACAGTCACATCAAAAGCAGCAGATGATGGAGAGTTCTCAGAGCTTTACATCTTCAAATGGACATCTTTGTTGATTCCTCCGACTACTCTACTGATCATTAACATCGTTGGAGTCATTGTCGGTGTTTCGGATGCGATCAATAACGGGTATGACTCTTGGGGACCGCTTTTCGGGAGATTGTTCTTTGCGCTTTGGGTGATTGTTCATTTGTATCCATTCCTTAAAGGGTTGCTTGGGAAACAAGATAGAGTACCAACCATTATATTGGTTTGGTCAATTCTTCTTGCTTCGATCTTGACTCTCTTGTGGGTTAGAGTCAATCCTTTTGTGTCCAAAGATGGACCGGTCTTGGAGATTTGTGGTCTTGACTGTTTAAATTGAGAACAACTAGGTTTCTTTCTTTATAATAATAAGAAGAAAACAAAAGCTGCAGTCTTTCATGGTTAAAGATCGTAGATTCATAAAGAATACGAAACGGAGTTTTAACGATGGAAGCCATGAGATGATGATGATAATGATGGCGATGATGGTGATGTGTGCTCTTTTAGTGGTGGGTAATGTGTAGACATAAAGAGCTCTGTGCAGTTTTTACGTGTTACGTTTTCTTTTAAGTCTTTTCTTCATTAATTCTTTTATTTATTGTAATAAAATAATTACCTTTTTTTTCAAATCTTTGTTAGTGTAACAAGTTATGGCCTGCCCTTCCGTAGATGGTAATCAACTAATCATAGTAAGTTAATCCTTAAAGTAGATTAAGTTTTATTTTGAGTTATTTCTATCATCTTGTTTTAACTTTTTGAATTAAGTCTTTTGGTCTATTGGATCAAAAAGTTAAATACTCACATTAGATTTGGAGTTTGAATTCCGTCTACATTATAATACTTTTGGTTACAAATTTTTTTCAGCGTATTATTGAAAGAACCGTCCGTTGTAATTTTACGTATTCATTAAGCGTAAAATCGTATATCATTATTAGTATGGTGGTGCAAATACAAGCTTTTGTTGTTTTCTGTTCTAAAATCGTTCATTGTGATCATATAGTAGTATTACATGTAGTTAGAGATTAGTTTTTGTCTAACGTTAAATTATCATCATTTGTAACAAGATACGGTCAAATATTGTATTGGCAAAGACGTATAAATGTTTTTTCTACAGATACCACAAAAGAGTTTCCTTCAACTAATGGGATTGTAACACGTAGATTCAGGGACCCACTTAGGTGACAGTCCCATATTTGGAATCGGAATTTGGCTTACGTGGAACCCACCGAAATCGTGTAATAGAAGTCAAACGCATCTATATCTGTGTTTAAGCTAAAAGTAAACCTCATTGAAGAAGTAACATAAGAAAGCTTTCATAGCCGTTGGATCAACCAGACAAAACTTCATCTAGAGACTATAACTTTCGACGGATCAGATACTAGAGATACGATACACACGGTTGCACTAGATCATCACTTTTCTTTAAATAAAATTAAATAATATCAGAAGACACGTTCTTCTTCTTACGAAACCGACTTTGTAGTTTCTTCCTTTTTTCCATTTCACAAAAACGAAAAAACGACAAGACAAAAACAAATAACAAAATCTTTTAAATAAATATAAATCGACTCTCGCGTTTCTTTAACTTCTTGTTTATTTTTCTTACAGATTAATTAATTTCTCTACATGAACGATCCAATGGGAGAAACTGGATTTTCTAGAGAATCGGCGCCGGAGATGGTGTTCTCGGAGACGGATATGGCGGCGGCTGAGCAGCTTATGCAGCTAAGCGAAGAAGAGACGGTGAGCTGTAGCAGCAGCACCGGCGGAGATTGTGGCGGCGGAGGCGGAGACAAGACAAAGCATGAATATGTTAGCTCGAGAATCGGACACGAGCAAAACGACGGCGTACGAGGAAACTCTATTCTTGGTGTGGAGAGGAAGAGGAAGAGGGCGGTGATGAAGGAAAAGAAGTTTCGATCTCTCGAGAGTATTTACAAAGCGACGAAGGAGATTAGGGATTAATGGAGGAAAGGGATCGGAGATGGTTAATTATCGCTTCTTAATTACTTTTGTTAATCGTTGTTAGTAACCTGTTCAATGGGCTTCTTTGTGTGTATATGTTTAGTCCTTAATCTAACGTTGGAGCTTGAGAATCTATTACTAATAAAAGGGACTCCTTGAAGCCTCTCAGGCTATACACATCAGTTTATTTGAGAATGATTCTCAGGTTGCCACATCAGCGAATTGAACACATCAGCTTCATAAATAATGTATCTATACAAGTTGCCTCCACGTCATCAAGTTTAAATCGTAGGCAATAGGCATGTCCTTTCGCTGCACACTTCTTTGTTTCTCTTCGTTACATTATTCTTCCCAAAATTAATGACAACCATTAAATACGATGGCCATCAACGCCTCCTCATATTCTGCAAATCTAAATCCCAGCAACCGCACCATATTTTTTCCAATCTCACCAGTATCCCAAAGTCTCCTTAGAGGATATCGCTTTTAGGGTTTTTCTTATTCCCTCATTTTAGATTCATCATAGTGCGGATACACAGATACGTTAAGTACGCCTTTATGTGTTGATGTCTAAGTTTTCAGGTGAGAATATGAAGCAAAGTGAAAGTTTGTGAAGAGAATGGCCGTAGCTTGCCATAGGGGAAGACATTTTGCAGAAAATAATGGATCCGGAGTATAGAAATCCCAATTTCATGGTCACACAACGGATTTTAGTCCATTAGTAACTGGAAAATTGGATACTCTCGAATTGTTGGTACCACGCTTAAACCCTAATTATTTATTTTTACGTTTCCAAAACTGTCGTCTCTTGTCGTTTCCTAATTCGATAATAAATTGGAAATTGAAAGTTTGAAACGCTGTCTCATAGAGAGATAGATATAACAACATAGCCGGTCGATGCTGGAGGTTTCAAACGTCTCCATCTCCGGAGTAATACAACTCCTATAATCTTTTAATTTCATCTCTTTGATCCGGTCAATTTTTCTGTTCATATATGGTTTACGTTTCTTTTCCTGTTAAAACATTTTAGAAAAAAATAGAGATCATAAGTAACTATATTCAATTGACGCACACATATTTGCGATTTTCTTATAGGTGAATAAGGACCTGCAAACATGGTTGATTTGAGATTGTTGAACTGCTCATTAGACCAAACCATATATATCTAGGATACTTTAACTTCTAAGTTTATGGTGGTATTACGTATTGTGATTCTCAACATCTTAAGACAGTATTTTTAAAGACGTATTTGTTAATTTGCATATGTTTGTTCCATTTCCTGCATCAAATTTCTATAAGTGTTTGCTTTTTCCTTACAATTCTTTAATAGACATTGTTCATATATTTTTGTTTGTGACAGATAAGCATTGACACATCTGGAGGGTAAGTCCAGGTTTACCAAATATGATACACATTTTTTAACATCTATTTTACTTTATAATCACTTCTTTTCGTTTCACCAAAAAAAAAAAAATCACTTCTTTTCAACCCCTTAGTAGTTATGGTACGAGTGTTGACGACAAGGTTGTTTCTTACCAATCCGAACGGAAGAGGTACCAACAGTAGGCATGAAGGAGATCCATACTCATTATAAAGAAAACTCAGTCACCACAACAATAGAAGTTTACGGAAAAAATGTAGGTTCCTTTTGTAATATTTTCATATCTCTGCCTGGATGTTCCGATCATGCTAATTCTGAAGACGGATGACTGTATTTCAATATACAATCATATAAATTATGGCGTCGTGAGTAAGAGTTCGGAACTTGATTACAAATTCCTTTTTTTCTTCCTTTTCTTAAAGTAGTAGATACTTAATAGGAATCTCAATGAAAATATTGTGACTCAGTTTTTTTTTTAAAAACCTTTTTGATTCAAATATGTGAATAATACAAGCAAAAAAAAAATGCAACATTTGAGGTATATATACGATTGGAAAATAAATTACAAGGAAAAATATAAATTAGAAAAACAAAATATAGACTAATAATAATAATAATAAATCTTAGTCATAAAGAAAAATATGGATAGATAAAATAAAACAATTAATAGTGCCATAAAAAAAAATTCTAATTAAAATGTTAAAAAGGAAATCGCATTATTTTCTTACATGTATTATAGCTTCAAAAACAAAAGAATATCAGATGTCAAATATATACCGGGCGTAGCCCGGACTAACCCCTAGTTTGTGATAATAGTTTTTGGAGATTTTCAGATTACAATTGTAAATATTTTGGTTCACATATGAGACGTGGTACTGTTTTTTGTCCTTCCTAGGCATTTCGTTGCATAAATTAAACAATTTTACTTTGGTTTTGATGAAAAGATATTGGATCTGATAGTACATTCAACTTTTTTTCGTAATATTTAAAAATTTATTTACGTGCAAATGATTTCGTTTTGAATTTTAAATTTTGAGTTCTATGATGTGCCAACTGCCAACTGAGATCATTATTTTTTACCTTTTCAAAAGTTTATTATGTTGTTTACAACAAACCAGACACATGCACCACAAAATATCTTAAAATTTTGGTGATGATTTTTTATTTATTGCAGTAAAAATTAAATCACATGATCACATCTTTTATCATGTTCGACTAAGGCATTTGAAGATGCCTCATGTGGATGTTGAGTGAACTCGGGTCAGGGGTCTTCTTCGTGAACTTCTCGTTGAGAGCTTCATCTTCTTAATTATCTTGGAGACTTGGAGTATTCTTCTGATTCTTGTAGCTTGTAACATGTAGCTTGTATTATGGTTTTTGTTATACCTTGATAAACATGTAAAGAGAGGCCGAGAGTGTGTGAGAAACTGTTGTAAACATTCAGTTGATCGAGTGAATGTTTGTGACACACAATGTACCCTTGAGTAGGTGTTAGAGCAGAACTTTTCTCAACGATAGTAAAATTTGTAAAAGAAAAGTATATTAAGGCAAGAAATGCAAGTTGCACAAGACGATTCTATTGTAGTCTCGATTCTTGTAAAATCGAGTCATCAAGGTTTCTTAGTGTATCAATGATTTCATCGATCAAATTCCTGATGTATCTTTTTTTTGCAATCATGTCTTGAACGTCCCGACGGTTTTGCCAGCAAAAGTGATTTTATTCCTCATTTCCATCACAAACCGTGTTTGCCTCAACGTTCTACATGTAGGTTGCACTATCTGCTAATGCCTTCCACAAAAAACCTAGGCAAAAGAAATTAATTATTCACGTTTAAGAGCATGGAGTTTAGAGGTTCCATCACACTGATTTTACAGGAAATGAAGAAAAATCTTTTTGTTATCTTGTTTGACGTCTACTCATCCCCTGTTTTTACTTGAAACTCTAAGTGGCAGGTTAAATCTACACAATGTTACATCCACAATAGGTGGAAAACCCTCACTTTCCACATCATGTTGAATAAATAAAGCTTGCATCCGAAACAGATTTGGAGGTATATATAGATGTTTTGACTCTTTGAGATAACACTGTGGAAGTAAAAACATCCTCCTCGTCTGAGAAGTTCCATGCAATATATCTCTTCATCATTCTTTCTTGTCTTCAACAAAGTCCAGCAAGGAACTGAGAAGTTTGCGTCGACTGATTATGTCAACTTGACGAAGTTGGAAACAGAAGAAGAGCTATATCGACCGTATTGTTCGTAATAGGCTCTCTACTCTCGAAGCTCGGGCGTCTCTAGTCTCTACGCTTGAAGATGATTTACGAGTGTGGTTTGGGACAAAATCCTAAAGTTGTATTTTAATTTCTCCAAAATTATCTACATTCAATTAAAGGATGTACATGATGCAACACATGTTTTTTTAGGTTGAATATAATTGTACATTATTCAAAAAAAAAAATACTTGAGATAGTAGGACTTGACTTAGTTTTAGAGGAATAAGACATCTAACGAGACTCTTCAAGTTCAAGTTCAGCTAAAGGTAAACAAACAGGGCCTGTTCGTTTCCTTGTCACTGAAAACAGCGACCAGCGACAGTGTATTTTGTTCGTTTGCCTATCACCAGCGACTATCTCTGGCGACTGTCGCTGTGTTGTTCGTTTGCCTCTCGCCAGAAACTATCGTTGAAAACTGTCGCTAGAAACTGTCGTTGTGTTGTTCATTTCTTGGTCGCCAGCGACAGTTGCTGCAATTTTTCAAATACAAAATTTTAAATATATAAATATGTGTTTATATGATTTTTGATGAAAAATGTTAAATTCTGTTAATTTAAACTAAATTAAGAAAATTTATAACCATAATACCATTAAAACATAAGTATTTTAGAAGAAATAAAAATTTTACACAATAAAAGATTCTAATAAGGTAATCGATGTCCTCTACCAAGCTCACTCGTGATAGTATCACGCACGCATTCCATGGCTCTGTCACCAGTAGGTTCATATGGAATGTGTTCACCAAGATCATCATCATCGTCGTCTTCTTCTTCATCGCCATGAGTATGATATTCTTCTGTTCTTTGCCAACGCACAAAATCATAATCATCTCGATGTGATTCACGTATGAAGTTGTGTAGTGCCATCGTTGCTGTCACAATCTTCACCCACTTAGTCACCCCATACTTAGGATACTTACGGTCTAAAATTCTCCATTTTGCTTTCTACACTCCAAATGTCCTCTCAATCACTGATCGTAGTCCTGAATGTTTTATGTTAAACAACTCTCGCGTGTTTGTTGGAGGTCCTCCCCTAACAAACTGATCAAGATGATATCGAACCTTACGATGTGGACCAAGATATCCTGACCTTGTGGGATATCCAGAGTCAACCAAATAATATTTTCCATTTGGCGGATGTGGAAAAGAATCTTAATTCTTCGCACAATAAGTCAATACCTTTGTATTGTGCGCTCTACCCGGTACACCAACATATGCATATATGAACTTCATATCGAACAGACCCAATGACTGATGTAAATAAACTAATAAAGCATATGGTGTGAGGCAAAGGGGAGTGGGGGGAGAGACCCATGATTCTTTTCTTTTGGTAGTGTTTGTCTCCCGAGTTTATTAATTAAAAATAAAACAATCCGTCTAGGGTGCGTAGACCCAATCATGTCTTCACTAACAAGCGCATCTAAAGCAGGCAAAATAGAATCAAAAGCATGAAATATATATTTTTTTTCTATGCTCAGTCAAAGCTTTTGATCATTCTCAAAGGTTTCGTCCCACAAAGGGACTACTTGCCAATGACGTTGTCAAAATATCGGCTCTTCCTATCAGGAGTTAAATAATTAACTCAAAGAGACCAAGCTTCATCATCATTGCATAAACATGAAAACTTAACGATAAGGAATGCATAGTTAACTAATCTATGCTGATATTTGTTTCCGTTATGAGCAATTTTTTTTAAGTTTTTTGATTTTTATGTGGATTTCCTAAAACTTATTACTATCATTCTTTTAATAAAATCTTAGTTGACTAAAAAATAATTACCTAAGTTGTAATTCCATGCAGATTTTGTACAAATTTTTAAAAAATTTGAGGTGGTCCACTTTGAAAACCTTATACATTCATCAAATAAATTCTTTTAAGACGAATGTTAGATTTTCAATACATTGAATAAAAATTTATCATGTGTAAACAAGAAAAATATGAAAAATTCATAGCTTCAACCTCTCATTAAAAGAAAGAAAAAAATCTGGGCCCCACTAAATTTATGGGCCTGGTCCACAATTAAACCATAACAAAATTTGAAGTAATCTACCCGCCACTTTAAAAAAGCCCAATGGAACCTTCTCCTAGAAGCTGGCGGGAAAATCCCAAATCTTTTCCCGGGAAAGTAGATAAAAAATTTCGGCCATTAAAGGACAAAATCACAAGAAAGTAGAAACCTAGACATTTTGAAAACCGAAACCCCAAAAACCCCTTTGACGCCTCCTTCTTATCTCTTTATAAAAACCATTTCTTTCCTGCAACATCGTTGCACATCATCTGTTCGATAAAATTCCTCTGAGAGAGATTTGTTTCCTTCCGACAAAGAAATATGTATGTAGTGAAGCGTGACGGAAGACAAGAGACTGTTCATTTCGATAAGATTACTGCGAGGCTGAAGAAACTTAGCTATGGGCTTAGTAGTGACCATTGTGACCCTGTCCTCGTTGCTCAGAAGGTCTGTGCTGGTGTCTATAAGGGAGTCACTACTAGTCAACTTGATGAATTGGCTGCTGAAACTGCTGCTGCTATGACTTGTAACCATCCTGATTATGCATCTGTGAGTATCTCTCTTCGTTTTCCTTTCTGGGTATTCGTTGATTTTGATAGGAGATAACATTGATCTGTATAATTTACATGTGTTCTGTGTTTATATGTTAGCTTGCTGCTAGGATTGCTGTGTCAAATCTTCACAAGAACACTAAGAAGTCATTTTCTGAGACGTGAGTGTTGAGTTCTTTCTTAGTGGGTATTGTATAATTGATTTGAGTTTCAGGTTCATATCCATTGACTTCAATGGATGGTGTGGTGTTTTGCAGGATTAAGGATATGTTCAATCATGTCAATGATAGATCTGGACTAAAGTCTCCTCTAATAGCTGATGATGTATTTGACATAATTATGCAGGTAAAGAAAAGCTTGTGTTAGGCTCTCAATTTGATCTGTTTCTTGTTGTGATATATGTGTATCTTGTAGATCACTGACTTGTGCTTTCCTTTTGTTTCTTCAGAACGCTGCTCGTTTGGACAGTGAAATCATCTATGACCGTGATTTCGAATATGATTACTTTGGATTTAAAACTCTTGAGAGATCGTACCTCTTGAAAGTCCAAGGGACAGTTGTTGAAAGGCCTCAACACATGCTGATGAGGGTTGCTGTTGGTATCCACAAGGACGATATTGATTCAGCAATCCAAACTTACCATTTGATGTCTCAGAGATGGTTCACTCATGCCTCTCCTACTCTCTTCAACGCAGGAACTCCAAGGCCTCAAGTAAATACCTATCTATTGATATTTATGTATATCTATATAAGGGGTTTTACGTTAATATTTGTCTTTGCTGATCTGCTAGTGAAAATAATTGAATTTGCAGTTAAGCAGCTGCTTTCTAGTCTGCATGAAAGATGATAGCATTGAGGGCATTTACGAAACACTCAAAGAATGTGCTGTTATAAGCAAATCTGCCGGAGGTATCGGTGTTTCGGTTCATAATATCCGTGCAACTGGAAGCTACATTCGTGGCACAAATGGAACATCTAATGGTATTGTTCCAATGCTGCGTGTATTCAATGATACTGCTCGTTATGTTGACCAAGGAGGAGGCAAGAGAAAGGGTACATATCAGCACTTTGTACTATTAGCATAATCATCTGTGCAGCATATGGTCTCCAGTGTATCTGATGTATATTTTTTGTAATTGGTGAAGGAGCCTTTGCTGTATACCTGGAGCCATGGCATGCTGATGTCTTTGAGTTTCTGGAGCTGCGGAAGAACCATGGGAAGGTACAGTCATACCTAGATTATTCACCATGTAGTTTCCCTAAATGTAATTTCCAATTGAGGCTGATACAACCTCTTAATACATTTTGTCCCTTTGCAGGAAGAACACAGGGCTAGAGACTTGTTCTATGCTCTCTGGGTTCCAGATCTTTTCATGGAGAGGGTCCAGAGTAACGGGCAGTGGTCACTGTTTTGTCCTAACGAAGCTCCAGGTTTGGCAGATTGCTGGGGAGCTGAATTTGAGACACTGTACACGAAGTATGAAAGAGAGGTGGATCCCTATTTCATCCATGTATATGCTGCTTCTTTAGTAATTCAAATTCCTGTTATCTCAATAACAGTTATGTTTGTTCATATCTTCAGGGAAAGGCCAAAAAGGTTGTCCAGGCGCAGCAGCTTTGGTATGAAATATTGACATCCCAGGTAGAAACAGGAACACCATACATGCTTTTCAAGGTAAGTAAAAGTCATCATTCTGTAGCTAAGCGTTATGGCCTTATAATCACTGGTTCTTACTCCAAATTTTGATACTCTTACATTATAGGATTCATGCAACAGAAAAAGTAATCAGCAAAATTTGGGTACCATAAAGTCGTCCAATTTATGCACTGAAATCATCGAGTACACTAGTCCAACAGAAACTGCTGTGTGCAATCTTGCATCTATTGCTTTACCCAGATTTGTAAGGGAGAAGGTGAGAGGGAGACTGGTTTTTTAAAATTTGCGTTCTCTTTATCACTCAATGTATAGCTCTAACATTCTTCATCTCACAACAGGGTGTCCCATTAGACTCTCATCCATCTAAGCTCGCTGGCAGTCTGGGCTCAAAGAATCGTTACTTTGATTTTGACAAGTTAGCAGAGGTCAGATACTAAGCACTCGCCTTATTTGACCTGAAATCTGAATCTCAAGGAATTATCTCTGGAGATTTTTCCTTATGTGTGATGTGATGTTGACTTTTTAATTTTCCTGTGTGGCCAGGTGACTGCTACTGTTACTATTAATCTCAATAAGATAATAGATGTGAATTACTATCCTGTGGAGACTGCAAAAACTTCAAACATGCGACACAGACCTATTGGTATCGGTGTACAAGGTCTTGCAGATGCATTTATCCTCCTTGGAATGCCATTTGATTCTCCAGAGGTAGACTTGTTTTGCATTATGATCAACCTTGAAAAATAATTTTGTTCTAGCTCTGTTCTTAAGCAGTTTAATTTGTTACTCAGGCCCAACAACTGAATAAGGATATATTCGAAACCATATACTACCATGCACTCAAAGCATCTTCAGAGCTTGCTGCAAGAGTTGGCCCCTATGAAACCTACGCAGGAAGTCCCGTGAGTAAGGTATGCATCTTAACCATCAATTATTTCAATTTTTTTTACCAAACTTCATAAGGTACCATTATGGATTGTTAGGCTGACATTATCCCATGATTCTCTAGGGAATCCTTCAACCTGACATGTGGAATGTTATTCCATCAAACCGCTGGGACTGGGCTGTTCTTAGAGATATGATATCAAAGAATGGAGTGAGGAATTCTCTTTTGGTAGCACCTATGCCAACTGCTTCAACCAGTCAGATCCTCGGGAACAATGAATGTTTTGAGCCATATACATCAAACATCTACAGCCGCAGAGTCTTGAGGTGTGTGATTAAATCATCTGACAAAGTAAGTTTCTGGTTTTCCCCACTTGCTGCTTACTCATTGGGTTCTCTTGGTTTGTGCAGCGGTGAATTCGTAGTGGTGAATAAGCATCTTCTACATGACTTAACTGATATGGGACTCTGGACTCCAACGCTGAAAAACAAATTAATCAATGAGAATGGTTCTATAGTAAATGTTGCAGAGATACCAGATGACTTGAAGGCGATTTACAGGTATAGCTTTCACTTATTTTGTGTCTCACTCACTACTCTCTAGATACAGAGATTTGACTTGTTTCTTTTGCAAAACAACACAGAACTGTCTGGGAAATCAAACAGAGAACAGTGGTGGACATGGCTGTTGATCGTGGATGCTACATAGATCAAAGCCAAAGCTTAAACATACACATGGACAAACCCAACTTTGCAAAACTCACTTCCTTACACTTTTATGCTTGGACAAAGGTACAAACCTTAATCATCTAAACTCTTTTTATAATCAATCTGAAATAGTTTAGAGATTCTAAAGAGTATCTGATCCTTCACTCACCTTACAAATACTGTACTCTTAATCTCACTTATGTTGTTGTGAATCTATCTCAAGGGTCTGAAAACCGGAATGTACTACCTGCGATCGCGTGCTGCAGCTGATGCGATAAAGTTCACAGTTGACACTGCCATGCTCAAGGTAAGAAAAAAAACCAATGCAACACTCTTTACACTGATTCTTCTTGTGAATTCAGACAGTTTACCTGTGAGTTGTTGTCGTTGGGCTTAATGTAGGAGAAGCCGAGTGTAGCAGAAGGAGACAAAGAAGTAGAAGAAGAGGATAATGAAACTAAGTTGGCGCAGATGGTATGTTCCTTGACAAACCCTGACGACTGTTTGGCCTGCGGAAGTTGAAGCTCTAATTTATATAGTTTGGGTCTTAAAAAGTTAGAAAGTAAAAGCATGTCTCTTGGACTTTGGGTCTTTTTTATATACTTGCTAGTTGATCTGGGTGTATTTTGTTAATAGTTTTCCTAATGCTTAATGTTGCTTGAGTTTTGTGTAATCCAATTTCGTTTTATCTTTTTTCTTGAAACAATAAGGTTTTGTAACGAGAATATGTATAACTCTTACGGTAGTTTTTAAAATATTTTACTTTCCATTTATAAATATTGGTACTAACAAGTAACAAAGGCCAAATGGTACCAATATAGTAGATTTGTAAGAATAAATTCTAATATTGTAAGGTTTCTCTTAAATAGACTTTCTTATCTTCAAGTAATTTGTAAGAATATAAAAAAAAAAAAAAAAAAAATTTGTAAGAATATATTTTGATATTTGTAGATTAGTAGTTTTCTTACTACATGTTTCACTTGCTTATCCTTGAAAAGGCTTAAAAACATTAGAAATCATTATATAAACTCAATATAAACTTAGAAATCATTTCATCAAGTTTAAAAAGCTTATTTATAAATAGGTTTCTTAAAAATTACAAGTGTTCTTCACATAGAAGTGAAACGTTTTTATAAGGTCTTATTAGATCACCCAAAGCAAGAAGATGTGTGATGCCAATCAAGTGATGAACTATTGAAAATGGTTAATCAAGTGATGAACTATTGAAAATGGTTAATCAAGTGATGAACTATTGAATATGGTTAAACCAAAACAAGAAATGTTTTGTAAGCCTAAAAAGGGTTATTTTTGTAAGTAGGCCGTAATAATTGACCCGTGGTCGAACCTGGTTGACTCAGTGACCCTGTGACCCAGAAAGTAGTCCGGTTCACAGTTCGGGTCGGGTTTAAAAACACTGGAAAAGACCAAAATATATGCAAAAAACCCCATTCATAATTCAAATAAAAAATTCGATGAATCCAAAATAAATGGATTTTTGTTTTTTTAGCCAGCAAAAGAATAAAGTAAACCGAGTAGGCAAACAATCTGAAACTCTGACGAATCGTGTTTATCGATAGTCCCGCCTTCATTGCCAAATTCAAACTCCAAATCTCTCTCTCACTCACTCAATGAGCGATCTCATTCTCATCTCCGACGGCGAGGATGAAGCTACTCCACCACCGTCCAAGAGGGCTCGAAAGAATCTGACCCCTACGATTTTGACCTTGGATACTGAACCATTACTGCAGAAGCAACCGCCGGGATCTGCTTCTACTCCGTTGCTCGTCGACGAGACAACTCTCTCTGACGATGTCACTGTCGTCAAGTCTTCCTTTGGTTCCGGAATCGGAGTTTCTTTAAACCACGAAAACAAGTTTTCCGGTAAGTTTGATGTTCCTAATCGAGAAATCTCTCAATCCGTCTTTGTTATATCAGTTCGCCGACGATTATGCTGAAATAGTTTCGTTTATAGGGGAATTTATACTTGGGGGAGAAGAGTCTACCTGTTAATTTTTGTGATTCATGATGAGTCTTTCAGTTTCTATGTTAGGGTTTTACTGTTTCGCTGAGTTTTGTTTTTTTGGAAAATCTGATTAGGTAAACGAGTAATATCTCTTGAGTCGGATTCTGAAGACAGCTCTCGACCTGGGACTTCAAAGAAGTATGAACCCGTGGATGCTGATTCTTGGAAGCAGCCTTGTACATTGAAATCTGGATCCAGTGATGCTGATTCTGGTGAGGCTAACTATGACCTGAATACAAGCATATCTTCTGCTTACCCTAATACCCTGAGACCAAAGTTGACTACTTTATCAACTATAAAAACATGCATACTCTAGTGATGAACTTCAATTGCTAAGGGTAGGTTCTCCACTTATAAATTGCTTGTGGCTCTTTTCTTTCAGATGATGATACTAGCTGGATGCAGTCTACCATGTCTAAAGAGGCTATTGAGGTACTTTATCTGCACTCATACCATATTCTTCGTGATTAAGGCATTGTTGGCTCTTTTTGTGATTCCTAATGCTTTATTTTAGAGGGTTAAGTATTTGGGATTCTCATGTGTCATTTGTTTGTTTATTTTGGGCATTGCTGCTTACTTCTCTCTTTTGTTTGGTGCACATTGCGTTGATCTTATTACTAAATGGTACAAGCTGTATAATATATAAATTGCTTATGTCTTTTGTTATATTGATTACTTGCAAAAAACAGGTAGATTCTGACCGTGAGAAAGAAGATACAAGTGTTGAGAAATTGCGTCGACAAGAGCAGACCAGAAGTTCTAAAAGTACATCTCTTTCTGCTGATGAATTGCCTAAAAAGAAGATATCAAAAGATGAAAAAACCCGCGCGGCAGAGGAAAAGAAGTTAAGAAAAGAAGTGAGTTTCTTCTTAGTTCTTACTCGACTTTTCTGTTTTCTGTTCCCTGGATCAATACTTAATTAGCTTCCATCGTCCAGCAAGAGAAGTTACAGAAAGCTGCCTCGAAAGCAGAAGATGCTGCGCATAAAAAGTTGGAGAGGGAAAAGCAGAAATTGGCAAAGGCAAAGGATAAAGCACTTAAATCTATTGTTGCCTGGATTGACAATAAATTGCTAGAAGGATCATTTGGAGGTAAGGAATTTCTCCATTTTACATATCATTCTTCAACATATTCCTCAAGATTGGCTAGTTCATCACTAAAGTATGGAGACTCAATGCCTTCAGTTATTACAGGACTTCTCATTTCGGGGTTGCAAGAGAAAGGTATTACATACCATGTAATACCTAATCCAATTGAGAGATCCATTGTGTGGACAATGACACTTCCAGAGGATATTGCTCAGGTACGATAATTCAGTCAAATTTTGTAGTATAGGCCAATGTTAATCAATTGGCTTATATCTTGAATCTCATAACTGCAATATCTTTGAGGAAAAGTGATTTTTAGAATCCAGTACTTGCAACTGTTATTAATGCCCCATCTGGTCTGTGAACATGTGTTTTTTCTCTGACTTATGCATCATTCTCTTCTCTGTTGCGAATTTCATTTCATCATATTCTTAGTGATGGAAGCCACGCTATGATTCCTCTCTCGTGATTGTCTTCTAACAGCACGAGGTTTGAAATATCCGTTGAATGTGCTCTCTTTTGTGTGTTTCAGATCCAGGCAAATGGGCATTGTTTGTCAAAATTATTTTGCTCGAGTTTTTCCGTTACAACTTTTTTTTTCAAACCTCCATCTTTAAGAATGAGATATGTGCTTATTAGAAAGTAATTGATCAAAGATAACTTCATAAAACCTGTCATGGAATTGCGTTACAGATTATGAAATATTAAATGAAGTAAAGAAATGAATCCCTTGTGCGATGGCTTGAAGGGCTTTAGAAGATTGTTATGTGAATCAGCTCTATCCAGTATTTCTTATACTCTTGATTTGCATCTTCTTTTATCTATTGCAGACATTGCCTCTAGAGTCCAAGATTCCATATGTTTTACTTGTGTATGAGGCTGAAGACTTTTGTAATCTTGTTGCTAAGAAAGAACTTCTAGAAAACGTCTCCAGAGTCCGTGACAAATACCCATCTTATACAATGTGCTACCTCACCAATAAGTTAATGTACTACATAAACAAAAAGTGCGTTTGAGAAGGTAAATTTTTGTTGTATTAATGTTTCCATCCTGAAGCTGAAAAATCTATCTTCTAGGGAGAGGGTTGAGTACAAGGACCCTGCAAATTGCAGTGGTTGGAGAAAGCCTCCTATTGATGAGGTACTACAGTTCCTAATCAAAATGTGTTTTAGAGGAAAAAAATCCTTAATGCTCCTTTTATGTCTTTAATAAAGATCTGATGTGTTACAGGCAATTGCAGAGTTAACTACTAACTACATTGGAGTACATTCTAGGCATTGTGCAGACGCGGCTGAGGTGGCTGACCATCTTGTTCGTTTAACAAGTAATCTAGCCTATTGCCAAGTCAGGTATTAATATCTATGCTATATCAATTTTGTTAGGAAAAAAAAAATAAAAATTGTTAGCTAAGATTTTGATTCGATATGATGCCCAAATGGAAGTTCCATTTTCTTTCCTCCCATCAAACAAATCCAACCAAAAATATTTTGATATAACTAGAAATGGAAGATCCAAACTGAAATTATCTCTGTGTTGACGTCCTTGATACTGAATTAAACTGTCTGATGTGCAGGAATAAGTTAACTCGGTTATCAGTATGCGCTGGTGGTACATTAATGTCCAAGAATGCAGCTGATAAGCACTTGATTAGAGAGAGCCTATGGTAGAGTAATCTAAACCCATTTTCAATTATAATATTTTTCAAATCACCTGCTTTGTTTAATAAGTAAATATGCATTGTGTCGATAGGTTGAAAGTTTTGGTAGCAATACCAAAGGTACAGCCAAGATACGCTATAGCAGTGTCGAAGAAATACCCATCCTTGAAGTCCCTTCTTAAGGTTTATATGGATCCTAACATATCGGTGAGTAAACACAAACTATGGATATTGACTTCTTCAGTTGTTTCTAACGATTTCTGAAGCAAGTTGTGTTGTGTTGGTTTTATAAACTGGGGAACAGGTTCATGAGAAGGAGTTTCTACTGAAAGACTTGAGAGTGGAAAATTTAGTAGGAGAAGACAAAAGGGTTGGTGATGCCTGTTCGAAGCGGATATACAGAGTGCTTATGTCTTTAGATGGAACCATGAAGACTGATGACGTCGAAAATGGTGCTGCTTCCTTCATATGACTTAATTTAGAACTAAGAGAACATCAAATAGTCTCATAACTTTCTCTGTCAGACAAAAGACGAGAATGATTGTGTCTGAGATTTGTATTTTGTATATGTATGCAAGTTGACCTATGAAGAAGTTGATCATCTCTTTCCTTTCTTCTATTGATTTCATATATTGTTTAGTTCATTATGTTGTTTGAAGTCTTAACGTGTGTGTTTAGTCCTGACTCGTTTTCTAAAGAGGAGACATTTTCTTGTAAGTGATTTTGTTAGCAAAGAAAGGTATTATTAGATCATATGTTTACACTTTGCAGTGCTTGACTTGTAGAGTTGCTTCAATGTCTACATGATGTGGGCCTGTAACAAGCCCATGAGTAACTCAATGTAAGTGTTGTTCTGTCTCTGTATTTAAAATTCTAAAAATCTCTCTGCGTTTTCTTTCTTGTTGACTTTTGTGCTTGCCATCAATAATGGCAGAGCTGCAGCATTTCTCCCATGAATGTAAGTTGGCCTCGCCGGAGATCTTCACGTATGGTGTCTGTAACATCTGTTACAAAGATGAACCTGTTGAGTTCGCCTGTAAGTCTTGCAAATTCGATCTCTGTAAAACTTGCTCTGAGCTGCCACCGACTGTGTATCATGAATTTCACCCGGATCATCTACTAGAGTTTTGTCTAGGCCAATATGATCGGTCACCTGAATACGTCGTATGCTCAGGGTGTGGGAACATGTTTTCTGGCTCTTTCTATGAGTGTAAAGAGTGTGAGATCTATCTTGATTTGGGATGTGCGCTTCTCAAGAACATCGTCACAAGTTGGGACTTGAGAGAAATGCTTCATTACAGCCATTGCCACTTGGTTAAGAGGTGTAGACCAGGTCAAGATACTAAAGGCTGTTGTCTTCTCTGTGAGCTTCCTCTGTATCCATCTTCGATATGTTACGGTTGTGTTCATTGTTACTCGTTTCTTCACGAGCGCTGCCTTGAGCTTCCGATAGAGATCCAGCATCCGGTGCATCCTGCACACCCTCTCAGACGCCTTGATTATGCTCATAATTGTGGAGTTGGAAGAGATTGCAACGCTTGCGGTGACAAGATCATCGGTGTCCCGTTTGGTTGTCTAGAATGCAATTTTGACATTCACATGAGGTGTGCAGATTCCTTGTTGCGAAGCCTGATGCACAAGTCTCATGAACACAGATTGTTTTATGTGTGTGGTGGAATGAAAAGTACTTATGGACGAATGCCTTGCGAAATATGCATGAGAGGCGATTGGGTCTATGCCACATACTACTATCAGTGCGTGGAATGTGATTCAATATTTCATTTCAAGTGTGTTGACATACCCGAGTCCGTTGTCAAGAAATCTTTTCACATTCATCCGCTTGCGCTTAAAACATTCGTAGCAGAGAAAAATTCTATGGAGTATTGTGGCGTTTGTGAGACAATGGTACACGCAGGACATCATGCTTATACTTGCCAAGAATGTGATTTTGTTGGTCACATTGGATGCATTCTTCGTGAGGTAATTAATACGTCATTACAATTCTTTTTCTTATTGATGATGGTAATAGAGACGATGATGAGAAGCTACTCTTACTAATAATCAACAGGAAGAGCCTTCGCCGTTGTACTTGAAAGATCTGTATTCTTCTGGCAAAGTTACAATGAGATCAATAGATCAAAAAGACTCTGGAACCAACAACTTAGAAAACAAACTTACAGTATGACTTTTACATAATCAATCATACTCATGAAAAGTATTAAACACTTTTTTGTTATGCCTAATTGCTTCAAGTATGTGTTGCAGGTTAATGATATCTGGCATATTCATGTGATGAAACCAGTCCTCATGAGTGATCTTGATAAATATCCATGTTGCAAGATATGTGGAGGAAAAATACTTAGTAATCCATGGAAATGCGAGACCTGCAGCTTCGAGACACATCATTACTGTGCGGAGCTGGGGCGACCATCAAAACATCGACTTCATCAGAAACACCCTTTGACACTCTTGCCAATGTATCCTTCACAAGAAAAGATGAAATGTGACATTTGCAGAGAGAATATATACAACTTCAATCTCTTCTGCCGTATATGTGATTTTGTTATCCACATCAACTGTGCCTTGAAAAGTAAACATGTTCTTGAAGCTTTAAGGCAGAAATTCACTGGAACTTGGAGAGGATGGTGCAAGAAAGGCGTGCATAATAGATTGGTTCAAGTTATGGTCTCGAGGTCATATCCAACTACTTGCGTTATTTGTGATGAGAAGTTGTGTGAAAAAGCTGTGTCATGTATGACGTGTGAAGAGATATATCATCCTCAGTGTATTGAGAGCTACCATACTTAGTTTTTGGTACTGTCTCTGTTATTTCTTTTGCTGTTGTTATAAGTTTAGGTTTCATCGATCTCTCAAAAAGACTTTTATTGATTAGTTTTCTACTTAAAACATGTCTTTAACATTACATGACTATTAAGGACCGTATATGAACATCTTTTTTACAGAGATCTAGCCGGTACCGGTAACACCAAGATCCTGCTTCTTGTCATCTTTACCAGCACCAAAGACAGGTCCGCCAAGACCAGCAGCATCAGAGACCTTGTCTTGAAGCTTGTCAACTTGAATCCCACCTTCGTCTTCCTTTGACCTTATATCAAGCTTAGTCTTGTTCTGTCCTCCTTCCACCGACTCATACGTTGTCGCCGTTCTTGACCCCATCGGCTCTGCTCCTTGTGCTCCCGACATTGTTGATGACACCGATCTCTCGTAACTCATTTTACCCTTTTCCACAAAACTAATTAATACCCTCAAGCCATGGTCTTGAAACCTGCCACCTGGCCAAGACGTGGCAGTTCTTCAGAAGTCTAGCCTTATCTTGTTGGTCACGTGTCCCTAAGTGAGCCAAAAGGACTCGGCTTTGACATTTCAATAACATTTCTTGATATATTGACGTAAAGAATGTGTGAGATCTATCTTGATCTCGGTTGTGCACTACTGAAGAACATTATCACAGGTTGGGACGTTAGAGAAATGCTTCATCACAGAGTCATGAACATTTGCTTGGAAGGTGTAGACCAGGACAAGATGCTAGAGGCTCTTGCCTGTTTTGTGAGCTTCCTCTGTCTCCCTCTTTTATATGTTACGGTTGGTTGTGTTTACTGTTATTCGTTTCTCCATGAGCGCTGCCTCGATATTCTGACAGAGATTCATCCCAAATACCCTCTTAGAAGCTTAAGCTTCACACTATGTCTATGTTGATTATGCGGAAAACAAAATGCAAGTATTTTCTCTTAAAAGCAAAAATAATGAAGAGACAACATCAAAACTGCTATATTCCACACCAACAATCAGAGAAATAAATTAGGTATACACTTGAAGAGAAATCAAACTTGGCAATCAGAGTAATGAAAAACACAGATTCAAGATCCAACAAAGAAACATGTTGCAAAGTTAATCCACAAAATGGATCATAAACATAAGTAGAAGATAGAGAATTCTGAAACATAACTTTAGTTCACTGAAGTTGCATTTAAGAGAGGGAGGCATAAAAAATTAAGACTCATCAGAGTCTCAAGTCTTCGAAGACGCCACCTTTTATTGTAAACACGATAAGAAAAAGAGAAGAGATTGAGGCATAACCTCAGATAAGGGAAATTTCAGTATTCAGTTTCATATAGGGAGGCAGAACCAAACGAAGAGGAATCTTCACTGGCTTTATCTTCTGTTCACACTACAAGAAGAAAATGAGATGATTTTGAGGCATAAAATGATATGACGGAACTTGAGGTTAAATTCAAGAGGGAGGCAGAACACTACCTAAAAGACCAAGGAGATCACGCTCAAGGTACATAAGATAGATGTCTTGAAGTTGTTCCTCTTCTGTTGCTTCCTCACGGTCGTCCTATATGAATCCGGAAAAGAAAAGTGATGAAAGTGAAGAATTTTTTTGTTTAAATAATCGGTTAACTCTTTACCTTAGACATTATACTTTGACTATCAAATCCATTCTTGCAATGATAACATGCGTAAAATATATCATCCAGGTATGATTCACGGACAGACCATTTTTTCCTGCGAGAAGTGTATACTTGTGTGAGAGTATGCTGATGCCGTTGGTTCTTCACATTAGCTGGAAACCCAATACACTCTACATGTGCGCTGAACATACAGTCAATACATCCGTAGAACGACGCACCACATGGTCTAGTGCACACACTGCAAGCTCGAGTCACCCTCAAATCATTGTTCCAAAAGTTATAGAGATAGTGCCTATGAGATTTGATCTTGCTTGGTACTTCCACTGCTTTGATGCAATCAATATGGAAATTGATTTTGCAAATGGTACAATGATAGCTATACTTTGTTATAATATTCAGTTGGCAAGCTGTGCACTGGGACTTCTCTCGCTTTTGGCTTGGCATAGCGGGCCCCTTGGATCCACTTTCAAGTGAAATTGCTAGCATGTGATCAGAATGAAGTGGATGACCAACTAGAACTCGCCTCCCAACTTGCATGCACAGAGGGTGACATATATCGTCACACGTCACACATGAAAAAGCCTTTCCATAAAACTTCTTATCACAAATAGAACAAGCGATAGGATATGACCTTGAGACGAAAATTTGATACAAGCTATGTTTGTCGTCTTGTATGCAAAGTCCTGCCCATGTTCTGATGATTTTCTGACCCATGTCTAATGCACCATACATTTTTTTGTCTTTCAAAGCGCAATTGATGTCGATGATAAAATTGCATATACGACAGAAGAGATTGTACCCGTTTATATCAGTTTTGCAGGACTTACACGTCCTTTCCATCCATCTAGGAGAATTTGGTAGAAGGGTCAAAGAATGGTTCAAATGAAATTGATGCCTTGCTGGTCGCCCAAGCCCTGCACAGAAATCATGTGATTGGAAGCTACATGTCTCACATTTGCAAGGATTATCATGTATCTTTGTACCACACATGTTGCATTTTCCTTCTTCCTCAAGCTCACTCATTTGGACCAGCCTCATCACATGAATATGATTGAAGCTATTAACCTGGAGCATATATTTAAAACAATTTAGGGGAAGACATTGTTTCACTAGTGTATTGATTATAATAAAAAGTCATACCAGTAACTTATCTTCTGATTCACTTGCTTCAAGGTCTGTAAGATTTTTGGATCTTGTGTTGTCTTTGCTGCAAGAGTACAAATCTTTCAAGTACAATGGGGAAGGCACTTCCTGTTGGTAATGCGTAAGAGTACTAGCTCATCATTTTCGTCAATATATACCATGATTGCTATAAAAAGAAAAAAAACAGAGTTGTAATACAATATTAATTACCTCGCGTAGAATGCATTCAGTGTGACCGAGAAAATCACATTCTTCACAAGAATATGCAGGATCTCCTGAAAGTACCATAGTCTCACAAACACCACAATACTCCAAAAAATTGTCCTTGGCTTCGACTCTTTTATGTCTAAGTTGATGGATGTGATAGGATTTCTTGACCACATATTCAGGTATCTCAAGACACGTGATATGACATTTCAAATCACATTTGACGCATATATAATAGAAACTGTCATAGACCACAGTTTCCCCGCATATTATACATGGGCATTTTACTCTATCATCAGCGAAACGACGAGTATCCTCTACAAAAAACAACCTGTGTTCATGAGACTTATGCAACAAACCCCTCAACAAGGCATCTGCACATCTCAGATGAAGGTAAAAATCACATTCTAAGCAACTAAATGGGACACCAACAAAACTGCCTGTACATGCACTACAAGACTTCCGACCGTCAAAAGTTTGTATATAATCAAGGCGTTTGAGAGGGTGCAGAGGATGCACAGGATGTTGAATCTCGGTCGGAAGAGCAAGGCAACGCTCGTGTAAAAACAAGTAACAGTGAACGCAACCAAAACATATTGCAGTGAAAGAGAGAGGTTGCTCACAGAGAAGGCAAGAGCCTTTGGAATCTGGTCCTGGCCTACACCTTTTAAGCAAGTGTTCATGGCTGTAATGGAGCATCTCTTTGGCTTCCCAACCCGTTGTTATGCTCTTCTGAAGTGCACAACCCAAATCAAGATAGATCTCACACTTGTTACACTCGTAATAGTAGGTTCCAGAAGACATGTTTCCGCACCCGACGCACACCATGTATTTTGGTTTCCGATCATCTTCGCCAATACGAAACTCTAGAAGGTGCTCCGGATGAAGATGGTGTGAGATTTTCTGGGGAAGATCTGAGCAAGCTTTGCAGAGATCGAAATTACAAGGGTCACAGGCGAATTCAACAGGTTCATCTTTGAAGCAGATGTTGCAGATCCCATTTGCGATGATCTTCGGCGAAGTCAACTCGCATTCATGAGATCCATGTTGCAGCTTTCCCATCGAGAGAGCACGAAAGTCAACGAAGAAAATGTTCAGAATTTTAGTTACTTCTCTGTTTTTTCTGATTTAAAATGTTCGTTTTCCAATTATTTGTGTGTTTTGATTTCAGCTTTAATTTTGGGTCAAGTTTAGGATTTCGGGTCGGGTTAATTTCTGGTTGGGATATTGACTTGTTGACTTTTACGGTAGGATTTTAGGAAAAATTACTAGAATAACCTAAATTATGAGTTTAATTATTAGAATGTATCAAACAAATTTGGAGGTTAAATAGGTTATTTTCATGATTATATATTATATTTCTTTTTGTTGAAAAAAAAAATAAAGTCAAAATTACCCATAAAATATAGTTATAATAATATGGGAAAAAATATTAGGAATTTTATATTATTTCTATTAGATGGCTCATGTGTGGCTGTCTTCTCGTTAATATATGATTAGGTTAATTTTTTTTTAATATTTATATTCAATTTCATACATTTATTTTTTTGAAATGTATAATTTTATATACAAGAAACTTTTTAAATATTTTAATTTGGAATATTTAAAAATAGTTTTACTTGATATGAAGTTTTTAAGATGTATGAAGTTTTACACATATACTTGTATGAAGTTTCAAAGATTAGTAAATATTTTATTATTATAAAATTTTTAAATATTATAAATATTTAAATTTTTTAAGAAGCTTAACCATCATAAATATTTAAACATTATAAAACATTTAAAGTATTTATAATATATAAACTTTTAATAATGTTTAAAGTATTTATAATATTTGAAGTCTATAAAAATTAAAAATATAAATATTATGCGAACCATTTAAAAGCAAACATTTAAACTGACTCGAATTCTATGTCTTTTAAATAAAATATTATTAAAAAGTAAAATAATAAAATAATGTTTAATTTCACAGGACATGGTTATATGGTGGGACGAATTTGGATCGATATTAATAGAAGACGGTATACCATGGGTGAAATCCTAAAATTAACAATCAAAATACAATTATACAATCTGAAAGACACTAAACACAACGAAAAATATTAACAAAACAACTACAACTTAAATTTAAACATTTTAATTACAAAAATATCGATCCGCAGTGTAGCATGGAGTAAAATCTAACTTTATTACAAACCAAATCAATCAATCATAAAGTTATAAAAAAAAATTACTTAATCAAGTATATACAACATAAATAATCAAGTTATATAAAAAAAAAATTATTTAACCCGCGGTCATATCCTAGTTCTGATGTATTTTTTTTGTTTTGAATCTAGTTCTGATATAAAAAATCTTTTTTCCTTTATATAAAACAGAACTACTTGTTTCGTGACTACTCCTTCCACTATCTTAAATTTTAACAAAAAATAACTTTGGATCTCATCTCCCGTTTCTCTCGTTGACTTCGATGGCAGAGCTCCAGCATTTCTCCCATGAATGCCCGTTGATTTCGCCAAAGATCGTCGCCAACGGGATTTGCAGCATTTGCTACAAAGATGAAGTTGTCGAGTTGGCATGTAGCCCTTGCGAATTCAATCTTTGTAAAGCTTGCTCTCAACTTCCGCTGAAGGTGTCACATGATTTCCATCCGGATCATCCTCTAGAATTTTGTCTGCACCAGTACGATCAGAAACCGGGACACATCGTCTGTTCCGGGTGTGGTAACATGTCTTCTGGTTCTTTCTACAAGTGTAAAGAGTGTGAGATCTATTTGGATCTCGATTGTGCACTCAGTGCGAACATCTTCAGGGGCTGGGGTGAAAAAGACTTGCTCCATTACAGCCATTGCCACTTGCTTAAGAGGTGTAGACCGGGACCAGACGCTAGAGGTTCTTGCCTTCTCTGTGAGCTTCCCCTCTCTCCCTCTGCAATATGTTATGGTTGCGTTCATTGTTACTCATTTGTTCACGAACACTGTATTGATTTTCCGAGAGAGATTTCACATCCTGCGCATCCTGCACACACTCTCAAACGACTTGATTACATACGAATTAGTGAGTGTGATATATGCGGGGAAATTATTGCCGGTGTTCCATTTGGTTGCCTAGAATGTGATTTTGACGCTCACTTGAGGTGTTTAGATTCTTTTTTGCGAGGTCTTATGCACAAGTCTCATCAGCACAAGTTGATTTATAGAACTAAATCTTACATTAGTTTCACAGAAAACCCTCAATGTCAACTATGCGGGAGATGCAATGAGATATCTCTCGACTCTTTTTTTTATTGCATGGAATGTTGTATGGTTTTCCATTTCGAGTGTCTTGAGATACCTGAGTTTGTGGTTGAGAAGTCTCATCACATTCATCCACTTGTGTGCAAATTGCTCCCATATGAGGATGATTTTTTGGAGTATTGTGGCGTTTGCGAGACAATGGTATATGCAGGACATCATGCTTATTCCTGTGAAAAATGTGACTTTCTAGGCCACATTGAATGCATTCTACGCAAGGTAATTAACATTTCATTCAAATTGTGGCTTTTTTCGTAATGATGTTGGTCGCGAAGACGATGACAATATACTCTTTATTATAAACTACAGGAAGCGCCTTCCCCATTATACTTGAAAGATCTTTACTCTTGCAGCAAAGACAATACGAATTCAACGGATCACGAGGACCACGATACCAATAAGCTAAAAAACAAACTTATAGTATGGATTTTTTTACTTGGTCTTATACACTAGTAAAAAAAAAATATAGTGTGAACTTTTTGGTTGTGACTGCCCTTCCTTTGATTATTCAGGTGAATAGTATGATAGGGCATATACATGTGATGAGATTCGCTGATTTCAGTGAACTTAATGAAAGTGCGGATTGCGACATATGTAAAAGAAAAATACTTGGTAGCCCATGTAAATGCGAGACATGCAGCTTCCAGGCACATAATTTCTGCGCAGAGCTAGGAAGACCATTGCAACATCGAGTTCATAACCATCCTTTGACGCTCTTGCCAAAGGCCCCTGCAGGTGCAGGGGTTACTATGAATTGTGACATTTGCAGAGATGATATAAGTGGGTTCAATCTCTTTTGTCGGCTATGCAATTTTGTCATCCATACCAATTGCATATTTAGAGGTAAACATTTATTTACAGAGTCACAAAGGGGGCAAAAAATAATTGGAAGCTGGGAAGGGAGTAGATGCATTAAAAAAAAGCATCAGTTGGATCAAATTATGGTCTCAAAGTCGTATTCGATGGCTTGCGCCATTTGTGAAGACAAGGTGTGTGGAAAAGACAAGACCATACACATATCATCCCTTGATCTTTCACCATTTGTGGAGCGTCTGATCATACAAAGCTCACTTGTTTCATGTATGATGTGTGAAGATGTATACCATCCCCTGTGTGTGGAAGTTGAAAGGCAAATAAGCTTCTATCATCCAATTCATCCTGATCACCACCTCCAACTTTCATTTGTGAGTGGATGCAAGTGCAGAGCCTGCAAGCTGGAAATTAAAAAGTATGGCTATCATTGTTCCACTTGCGACATCAGTTTCCATATTAAATGCAGCAAAGCCGTAAGATTGCCAAACGAGATCAAGCCTCACATACACTGTTTCTATCACTTTTGGATTGCTGACTCGAAGATCACTCGAACCTGCCGTGTGTGCGCTAAACCGTGCGGTGTGTCGTTCTACGGATGTATTACTTGTGACTTCAATGCCCATGCAGATTGTATTGGGTTTCCATCAAATGTGAAGAACCAAAAACATCAGCATACTCTCGTGCAAGATACTAATCGTTATTTCGGGGAGGATGGTTTCTGCTTTCTCTGTGGAGAAAGTATTGGGGTTAGGAAACTACACAGAAGAAAATGCACCAATGTGTGTTATTCAGGCGAACACTGTAACGTCGTGTTTCACCTCAAATGCATAATGTCTAAGGTAAAATTTTAATCAATCCTCTTGCAGAACTTTAACCATTGAATTTTTCCGTTTTATTTTTAATTCTCCAAAATTTATGCTTTTCCCATGTCATACAGGATGACCGTGAAGCTGCAACAGAAGAGGATCAATTTGGAGACATCTATCTTATGTACCTTGAGCGTCATCTCTTGGAGCTGTTAAAAAGTGAGTCTTAGCTTGTTAACGTTATTCTCAAGTAGTTATGCATCAACTTCTTCTCATTTTATTCTTATCTTTGTTTCGACAGATGATTACGGAAGATGGTATTCGTCTTAGTTTCGTCTTTACCCCCTCCCTGTATGAACCAAGGAAGCCAAATTCCCTTATCTGAGGTTATGCCTCTTTGCTTGATTTGTGTTTACTTTTTCAGATTGCCAAGTTTGATGCTAGTGTGCATGTACCAGTACCACTGTTTTTTCTATAAGTTGTTTTTACCGTGTACTACTTTTCAAAAACGTTTGCATTTATAACACGAGTTTCTTACTATCTTTCGTCGCATCAGGGTTAACTCAATATTGGATTCAATGATATTCATAAAGAAACATGAATTTACAAGAAAAACAGTGACTAACCCAATGCAAAATTAGTTGAATTTTTCTTCCGAGTCTGGTTCCTCTATGATACTGATTCTCGAATGTAGTCTAGAGCCTTGTGGAATCCCCAATGGCGGATTTTCGCAAGAACAATTATCAACAGCAAAGAGTTCCCACTCCTTAATTCCACATTTCTCCAATGCTGACTGCAATCTCTCCTTTTCCTTCTCTGCCGGGTAGGAACCATCTGGTGTCACGAGCACAGCACCAGTGTAAGACTGTCCTGCAACACGAGCCGCTCCATTGTAATGGAACAGTCCCCAACTTAGATCATCAGATACATCAACAATAGTCCAAAACTCATTTGACACCACACCATTGTCCAAAACGCTGAAACGAAATGTTGCGGGGACCTTTCCTCTCTTAACCGAGTATCTCCTCCTTCTCCACACTAGCTTCCCTTCAAGTGTTTTGACCTGAAACACGGGCTCATACCAAAACGACGACTTCCCTTTCCCTCTGTAGAAAAGCTGGTACTGACATGGAAACTGATCATAAGCCGGGTTTTGTCCAGCCACGACACGCCAGCTCCAATCCAATTCCCCTAACCATCCAACAAACAAGTCTTCTGCTGTATCATGACACAACTCCTTCCCTCGAAAACTCGTCATGGGAGGCACATAAGGCTTCTCAGGGATCTTTGCATCCAGTTCTAAACAATTGTGTTTCTGTAGTACACAAAGAGAGAATGCTTCAAAGTAAGGACTCTCATAAGAAGCAATGCATCTGTAGCTACACACCTGATCAACAGGACTACATTGGTTCAAACACTGAAGAGCTTTTCGACAATTCGGATCCAAAAGACAGTTCAAAATCTGAGGTCCACAGTTTTTAACCATACAAGTAAGCGTAGAAAACCCTTTGGACCTCAAGTTTTGCAACACAGGAACTGGTCTTATATAAGCATTGATAATCACAAGTAAACAAAACCTTATATCATCAGAGTTACGACGTTCCCAAGCATCTCCTACAGTCTTCACAACCTCTGTTACATCTTTATCTTTATTCACACTTCCAATATCAGTCCCTCCAAGCCTGTTCATCAAATTTGAAGAAGACTCAAAGCAAATCATGTTCTTGACGTTTCTGCTGTTTTCCTGAATCCAATTCACAGATTCTGAGTTATTAACAGCAACAACAACCAAGATATCCGTCTGATTAAGTTCCTTTGTCAGATTCAAAGCTCTCTGATCATTTGAACTCAGAATTTCATCATCAAAGACAAGCATTTCATATCCTTCATCAACCCATTTCAATCTTCTCGCCTGTAAAAAAAAACGAATTTTGCAATTATACGATACAGAAACCTAAATGTTCACGAATTTGCAACAATTGGTTACCGAGAGAGAGAGAAGATAATTGACTTACAGTGTGGAGCATAACTTCTTCCCACGAGGTGGATTTGAGTGGGCTTAGTGTTCCTTTACCGACGAGAGCAATCAATTTCACCGGAGGCTCAGGCTTTTCTATCTTCGTACTCTTCTCAGTCTCTAAAACCGAGCGAACAATGGTTCGCGAGCAGAGACCCACTGTTCGTCTGGAGAACGATGTGTCATTCAAAGCAAGACGAGCCTTCCGGTAGAAGTTAACCGGAGCAAATTCCGGTCGACGAGTGACAAACCAGTTAAAGAAGGGAGAACACTCTCTCGTTCCCGGAAGAGAAGGAGCTTTGAGAGAAATCGCCATGGCGAAGAAACACAGTAGTTAACGTCTCTCAGACATACCTTTTATAATTGTTCACAAGTTAGCCACGTGTTCAATTATGATTGGTTTACTAACTTGAAACTTTTCTTGGTCTTCGATTAGAAAGATGTAGAGATGCCCAGAAGAAATCTCCAATCTTGTTTAAGGCAATAATTACATTTCATTAGCCAATTTATTAAACCAATGATAATCAAATTTTGTATTACCCTTTGATACTTCTTTTTTTTGGCAACTTGTCCAAGTATAAAAGATAAATACAAACTATATCTTAAGTTGTCGGGTTGCCTTTGCTTGCCACAATTTTGATTTGATTTGATTTAACATAAACTTTTATTTAATCATCTCAAATTCCAATTATCACCATTATCAAAAACATGAAACAACGTTTGTGTCTAAGAATCTCAAAGCACAGAGAAAGTTAGACTCAAATCCAGGTGAGAGACCTTATTGAACGCCAAACCAAAACAGCAAAGGGAACGATCTTCTCTTTCAAAGACAATCAAGTGAGAGATCTTTCTTCTGCCTTTCTTACAACAAATCAAATGTTTCCAAGGATCAAACCTTAGATGAAGTTACGGATGTCCAGAGACTTCACGTCTGGCATTTCCTCATCCTGGAATTCCTCCCTGAATAATCCGCAAGTTTCCATCGTGTTATACATAAAATGGAGATCAAAGATTGATAAATTGAGAAACGAAAAGAAAATCAAAACTCACTTCTTTTTCTGAGATTCCATAGCTTCAACAGCATCACTCTTCAGCTCATCCAACTGTGCTTTGGCCATGCTGAGCTCCAAATTTTCCTCGTATTTAGGAAGATCTTCTTTCCTAATCCCAAGCCTGTTCAGAATAATGAGACGCAAACATGCAATTCAATTAACTATCAATATGTAAATCGACATATATAAGGAGCAATGAGAATCATTTGTTTGTGTTTTGTATGGGTGGTTGAAGAATGATGACGCACTTTTTGTTGCCTTTTTCAAACTCTGCAACCAAAAGATCCATTCCTTTCTTGTCGCTTCTCAGGAGAGGCTTCTTTATGTCCTTCTCGACTTTCTCCAAAGCCTCGAACATCATGGCCTCAGCACCAAGCTCATCAGTAAGCCCCCTCCTGCAAGATTTATCACAAGTGGAAGAATAACTAAAGACTGCTTCCAATAAGTGGAAGAATAACTAAAGACTGCTTCCAACAATCCTTCAAATGTTGCAAACAATCGCAAAGTAAAGAGGGAGATGAAAAGATAGATAGTTAGATGCAGTTTTCAGATAATTGCTTGACAATCACATTCAAGATATTACAGGGTGATACTTCAATATAATAGAATTACTTTTATTAACATAAGAAGAGTAACTTGACGGGTGAGGGAAAACTACCCAAAAGAATGACTGAAACTAATTCGAAGTCTAATACTTACCTGGTGCGGATTTCCTGCAACTTCAACAAGTATGCACGAGCATCTGGAATGTCTTGAGTCTCAGTATCAATGTCATGTTTAATGCGTTGAGATTCTGAGAACATGTCTGCCCTGCATACCAAGAAAACGTATGACAAGCAATCAAATTAACAGAACTATGATAGTAGCTCTGACCCATAATGTGAAATCTTCGGGGAAATCGAAAATTAAAACCAAGAAATCCCAACAACCAGAAATAGAGACAGCAACATACATTCAAGCTAAATAACAAACATCTTAAAAGAGTAACAAGAGAGGCCTACTTTTGCCTGATGGTCTTCATAACATTAGCATACTGTTTTACCGCAGCTGGGTCCTCTGGATCAAGGGTGATCTTTTCCTTACGGAGAATATCGACTGCAGCCTGGAATTTGTTCTTGATATCAAAAAAGACACCCTTCAACATCTCTGTAAAAAAAATGTAAAACTTGAGTCAATAATAGTAAAAAGAAAAGCCTGCTCACTCTAAACACATACTACAGATCTCAGCACCATATTAAACATAATCCATCATAAACACTCAACAGAAGAAGTAAGGAGATAAACAGTCCTAGCAATCATGGCCTCAGTTTCACAAGATTATGTTACATTGACAAGTATAGTTTTTCTACACAATTCTCATCGAGAAAGTGACTCGACACATTCTTAAGTAGACACGATGTTAAACTCAAAAACATGAACAGCTAAACAAGGGAAGGCAAGTGTTTTCAGAAAAATAATGCAACCAGAAGCATTGAAATCAACTACGCATGTTATTGAAATCAATGTTCTATGCATAATAACAAATCAAAGGTGTCAGTTTTGTTCACAAACCATCTCCTTTAAAGGTTGGACGAGCAGCTTCCTTTGCAAAAGCTCGGACTGGAATAGCATTGTGCTGCTGAAAAATGGCCAGACTCCCCTGTAACTGTATAATGAGAGTAAGATAAGTTACAGCTAAAATCCATGAAATCAGAAATGTATTGGTCAATCAAAAGTTTTGATGAAAAATACTTCTTGCAAATCGATATCATAGCAGCGTAGTAGCAAAAACCATTAAAAATTTACCAATCGATTCAACAAACTCTCTGATCGAGATCGTACAGACGATAACAAAACTTCGAAATGGCACACCCTAAGATGTGATTCGGTGATAGATACGGTAAAATCCAAATAATCTCACTCTACTCATCGCATCGAAACACATAAAAACCCAGATAATCGGAGAGAAAAGGAATCAAAGAGAGCGAAGAAGAGAATCAAAAGAAAAGGATTGAAACAAATCAGAAGAATCGAGGGAGAGAGTATAGACCTGCTTAGATCTGGAGAGGAAACGAGAAGCGTAAGCCATTTCTTGATCGAATCGAGAGTTGACGAAATTTAGGGTTTGTGGTGTGTTGTTGAGATCCTATCTGAGCGACGGAGCAGAACAAGTAACAGGCAGAGGCAGTAATTGTACAGCGTTGATTACGATCAACGGCCGAGATTTATTCCCGATACGGGATTTTTCTTTAAAAAAATTATTTCGGTTCGAGAAAATTAACCAAAAGAATTCAATAAAACCAAACCAAATACACAAACACAATATGTGAATCTAACTAGCCCCGTTCTCACTCAACAAGTAAATCACTCCCATCACTCCTCCAGCATTTTGAAGGGCAAACTTAGTTACTTCTCCGGTATATCAAATTGGATACCTGAAAATTAAAGTTTATTATTTACAACACTTCGAAAATCTTTTCTTTTCTAATTTAATTTTTTTTATACCTTTTGTTGATTCCAACTTAACAATATATTATATCTAAAAATTTACAAAAGTTGCAAAAATAATAAAAATATATTAAGATAAAAAAAAAAAAATAATTACTGACCAAATCAATTAAATTCGTAAGGTATTCAAGTGGAATGAAAACTAACTTTTCAAATTTTCCAATTACATCAAAATCTTCTAATTTGGTGATTTCCAACGAATTTTGAACTTCTTAGGCACAAAAATTGTTCTGATTCTCAAAATACTTGATTTATTTTGATTTTTGTCTTTTTATCCAAATAATTTGAAAATATATTTGAGACCACTAATAGTAAAAATGTGCTTGAAAACCATCACGATCGAACTACACACTTATTGAAAACATATTTTAATAATAGTGAAAATAAGCAAAAATACGTTGTTATCAACATATATTTAATGGAATTTGTTGTTGTTGATCGACTTTCTGAGCCATTGATGCCTCGGCCATTCTTTCGTTCTCCTTCGCATAGGTTTCAGGTCATGGCTACTGATTGGTTGCATCTTGAATTTTCTGTTTAACGACAAGATTTGATGTTTGGATGAAACATTTCTCTGTTGGCTTCTTCTGCTCGGGGACAGTGGCAGGACTATTAGGAGAATGTTTTGTTGTGGCGGGTCAAGCTCTTTCGTTTCGGAAGCTCAATTGCTCTTTCGTGTGGCTGCGGTAATGCTTGATTTGGTGTTGATAAGCTATCGGTGGTAGTTTTGTTTCGTCGTCAATTGAAAGCGTTACAAGTATATCTTAACTTTTGGTTTGGTTCAAGACCTGGTTTTGTTGTGGCTTGCTTTTGTTGGTGCACCAAGGTAGAAGTATGCTTTGCTTTGCGTACTAGCCACATGTTTGCGAAAAGTTTATGCTATAGAGGAGCTAGTAAGGCTACTTGCTTTCATTGCGGGGGTATTTTGGTTTTAAAATATTGCTCTGCGCTAGCCGACTTCGAGATGAACTTGGTAGAGGGAGCACGCTCTGATAGCGTAACGTGGCTTCTGAGGTTCCGTTCAGGGAAAGCTCATGGACATGATCGAAGAATTGCTCTCACAGATCGCGGGGAGAGATTGTGATCGAGGATTTGGAGATCTACACCGTTGACGGCTCAGTCTCGGACCTCTTGTGAAAGGCTTCTATAGCGATTTACTTTCGCAACTAGGCGATTACAATTGGCTTATGATTTTCTCATGTTGCATCTCATCCAGGAAGAACAACAACATCGTCATCGCTTCATCTATTTCCCGTAGTTTAATCGCTATGGTTGAGTTGATGGACCGAAATTTGTAGTTTCGACTACTGTTTATGCTTCCATGTTTTTAATCTTTTTTTGCCATGGGACCATATATCAAGGTCTATAATCATTGATTGTAACCTAAACTGTTTTCATTTTATGAAATATTTACCTTCTTAGCAAAAAAAAATTTAATGGAATTTGCTATTTTCTTAAAACTACATTGATGTATCTTAACGAGTTACTGAAATGGTTGAACTCGCATTAGGAAAAAGCTGTTCTAACGATATGAATGTTGGCTAGTTTACTACTCGAAGATCATCAAATGCATCATTTTCCTCACCGTATCATCATCACCACCTAGACGACCTTGTCCGACCCCTGCATCTTGTCGTTGTGTAGAAGACAATACTATTAGTTAAGTTCGTTTTCCAACAACGTTTAAACCTACTTTTGCTACACCAAAAATTCTGCAACCGACTTGCACAAAATTGATTATCGGCGGTGGATAAAAATAAGATATGTTGCAAATTTTTAAATGGATCAGAGAAACCAACATCTTGAAAATACATGTTAAAAATCCATGATCCCATACTGAAACTGATCACTAATTGTCAATTGATTTTTTATTTGAAAACTCATGTAACGCTTAACAAAATAGACATGTTTGAAAATGAGTTGCAACTAAAAGCTAAAGAGGAAAGTGTTGATCAAACTTGATAAAAACATAAAGGCTTGAGGCCCAAGAAACTTATAAGCAAGTCGGTTTATAAGTAAGACGGTGTAATTGTGATCTTATCTCAACATGTTTAGGTCTATGTTTTAGTATAAATAGAGGTGCCAAGGTTGTGGCTAACCCTATGAGTTGTGAGATTAAGAGAGATTGTGTAACCTTTGTTTTGAGTTAGTTTCAAAGGTAATAAGAATAGTTGTTCTTATATACACAAAGTCTTGATCATTAGGGTTTAGATTCTTAGTTCTTAATTCAATAATTGGTATCAGAGCGCTTTACTATTGGATTAGGTAACCTAGGATCGAAGGAAAAGCTTTACACGTTGCGAAACAGAGTTCGTCACAGGGTAAAGCATGGCTGAGATAGTTCCGGTTCCAGCTAGGAACAAGGAAAGTAGTTCTTCTATACAGTGTCCGATGCTTAATGCATCCAACTACACAGTATGGAACATGCGTATGAAAGGGGTACTTAGGGTTCATAAGGTTTGGGATACAATAGAACCAGGGAACAACGATGTTGAAAAGAATGACTTAGCTAGGGTTCTGTTATTTCAATCCATATCAGAAGCAATGATTCTCCAAGTTGGAGAACATGAAACTGCGAAAGAAGTTTGGGAAGCAATCAAAACAAGAAATCTAGGTGCGGACAGAGTAAAAGAAGCAAGATTACAAACCTTAATGGCTGAATTCGATAGGCTTAAGATGAAAGAAACTGAAACAATTGATGAGTTTGCAGGGAAACTCTCTGAAATAGCAACAAAGTCAGTTGCATTAGGAGAAAACATCGAGGAACCAAAACTTGTCAAGAAGTTTCTTAAAAGTGTACCTAGAAAGAAATATATCCACATAGTTGCTTCTCTTGAACAAGTACTTGATCTAAAGAAAACAAGTTTTGAGGAAATAGTCGGAAGACTAAAAGTATATGAAGATAGAGTTTGTGATGAAGAAGATAAACATGATGACCAAGGAAAGCTCATGTATGCTAATTCAGAATCACAGACCTATCAAGAAAATTATGGTTCAGGAAGAGGCAGAGGATCTAGTTTCAGAGGCAGAGGTAGAGGACGTTTTGGTGTTCAACAGAATGGTTTTATCAGACAAGGAAAAGATAAATCTAAAGTCATATGTTACAGGTGTGACAAAAGTGGACACTATGCTTCAAATTGCCCTGATAGACTGCTAAAACTCCAAGAAACACTTGAGAATGATGAAGAAGAAACTCAAGAAGCTGATAGATTAATGATGCATGAAATTGTCTACTTAAATGAAAAAAATGTAAAGCCAAACAAGTTTGAGATTCAAAAGGATGGTGACAATATCTGGTATTTAGATAATGGAGCAAGCAACCACATGACAGGAAACAGAGACTACTTCTCAAAGCTTGATGAAACAGTCACAGGAAAGGTGAGATTTGGAGATGATTCATGCATAGATATTAAAGGAAAAGGATCAATTCTCTTTGTAAGCAAGGACGGTGAGAAAAAAGTACTTGCAGATGTATACTATATACCTGATCTAAGAAGTAGTATCATAAGTCTCGGACAGGCCACAGAAGCAGGCTGTGATATTAGGATGAAAGATGAGCAGTTAACAGTACATGACCAACAAGGTAGGTTATTGGTAAATGCTAAAAGATCAAAGAATAGACTATACAAGGTTCTTATGGAAGTTGAACCAACAAAAGTTTTACAAGTGGAAGAAGTCAGTGACTCAGCTAAGTGGCATGCAAGATTAGGACACATAGGGTCAGATACTATGAAGTCTATGATAAATAAAGAATTAGTCATTGGTTTACCTAGTATAACAGTTGAAAAAGAAACATGTTCTTCATGCTTATTAGGGAAACAGGTAAAGAAAAGTTTTCCTCAGGCTACATCATACCGAGCTTCACATGTATTAGAACTCATACATGGAGACTTGTGTGGACCGATTACACCCTCCACAGCTGCACAAAACAAGTATATTTTCGTGCTAATAGATGATTACTCTAAGTATATGTGGTCATTACTTCTGAAGGAGAAAAGTGAAACATTCGAAAAGTTTAAGAAATTCAAAGCTCTAGTCGAGCAGGAAACTGGAGCAAAGATAAAGACTTTCAGAACTGATAGAGGTGGAGAGTTTACCTCTCATGAATTTCAAAATTTCTGTGAAAATTCAGGTATTCAGAGACATTTAACAGCTCCATACTCACCACAACAGAATGGTGTAGTAGAGAGAAGGAATAGAACTTTACTTGAGATGACTAGGAGCATTTTGAAACATATGAAAGTGCCAAATTACCTATGGGGAGAAGCAGTGAGACATGCTACCTATCTCATAAACAGAATGGCAACAAGAATATTAGAGGATAAAACTCCATATGAAGCATTTAAGGGAAAGAAACCAAACATTGTACACTTGAAAGTATTCGGATGCATTGGTTATGCAAAGACTGAGACTCAGCATTTAAAAAAGCTTGATGACAGGTCAAAAGCTTTAGTCCACCTTGGAACAGAACCCGGATCCAAAGCATATAGATTGTTAGATCCAGCAAGAAGAAGAATTGTAGTAAGTAGAGACGTAGTTTTTGATGAGAAAAGAAGTTGGAATTGGAATCATTCAGGAAAAGATGAGAATGATAATGCTCCTGGAATGTTCAAATTCAGACTTGGAGAATTCGGAAACCATGGTCTAAGAGAAGAAACTTCAGAAACAGAAAACAGAACAGAAGAAATAAGAGAAGAAAATGAAAACAATGATGAAACCTTGGATGATGAGAATGATGTCTCAGAAAATACTTCAGAAATATCTTCAGAAGAAACTGAAAACCAAGAACAGGCTTCAATACAGCCAACCCTAAGAAGATCTGAGAGACAGAGTAATAAACCAGGATACCTAAACGACTATGTACTTTTAGCTGAAGCTGAATATGAAATAATTGAGCATCTGTTGCTAACATTGAATGAGGAACCGTGGGATTTTAAAGAAGCAAAGGAGCTAAAAGAATGGAGAGATGCTTGTGATGAAGAAATCAGTTCAATAAACAAAAACAAGACTTGGAGCCTAGTAGATCTTCCAAAAGGAGCTAAAGCAATTGGTCTGAAATGGGTTTTTAAAATAAAACGCAACTCTGATGGAAGCATAAACAAGTACAAGGCACGTCTTGTGACAAAAGGATATGTTCAAAGATATGGGGTTGATTTTGAAGAAGTATTTGCACCAGTAGCACGCATTGAGACTATTAGGTTTATCCTTGCTTTAGCTGCATCAAATGGATGGGAGGTTCATCATTTAGATGTAAAGACTGCATTTCTCCATGGAGAACTGAAAGAAGTTGTGTTTGTTGGACAGCCAGAGGGATTTGAGATAAAAGGTAGTGAAACCAAGGTTTACAAGTTGCACAAAGCACTATATGGTTTAAAACAAGCTCCGAGAGCTTGGAACAACAAACTAAACTCTATTCTTAAAGAATTGAAGTTTGTCAAATGTTCTAAAGAACCATCCTTATACCGGAAGCAGGATAAAGATCACCTTCTCATTATTGTTGTGTATGTAGATGATCTGCTAGTCACTAGTTCAAACCTAGATATGATACTTGAGTTTAAAAGGGGCATGGCAACAAAGTTTGAGATGAGTGATTTGGGAAAATTGACTTATTATCTGGGTATAGAAGTACATCAGCATGCAGGAGGCATTACTTTGAAGCAAGAAAGGTATGCATCTAAAATACTAAGTGAAACCAGAATGGAAAGCTGTAATGCAGTTCACTCACCAATGAATACAAATCTGAAGTTGAGTAAAGCATCAGAAGAAAAGAATATTGATGAGACAGAGTATAGGAGAAGTATTGGATGTCTAAGATACCTATTACATACCAGGCCAGATCTCTCCTTTTGTGTTGGTGTTTTAAGCAGATACATGCATGAGCCCAAGGAGTCTCATGGTGCAGCACTTAAGCAAATTCTCAGGTATTTGAAAGGAACAACAGGTTATGGTTTAACGTTTGCTAGAAAAACAGGACCAAAACTTGAGACAAGACTCTTAGGCTACAGTGATAGCAGCCACAATGTAGATGAGGATGATGGTAGAAGTACTACAGGCCACATTTTCTATCTACATGATTGTCCTATTACATGGTGTACACAGAAACAGAACACAGTAGCCTTGTCATCTTGCGAGGCCGAGTTCATGGCTGCAACAGAGGCAGCAAAACAGGCGATATGGTTGCAGGATCTTCTAAGTGAAGTTGTAGGAGAAGCAGGTGACAAAGTGTTACTCCGGATAGACAATAAATCTGCTATTGCACTTGCAAAGAACCCTGTGTTTCACGGCAGAAGCAAACATATTCATAAGAGGTATCATTTTATTAGGGAATGTGTTGAGAATGACCAAGTCGAGTTAGAACATGTTCCCGGGGATGAACAAAAGGCAGACATTCTGACCAAAGCATTAGGACGGATCAAGTTCAAGGAAATGAGGGAGCTTGTAGGGGTTCAAGATGTGAAGGTTAGAGATATCAAGTTTGAAGGGGAGAATGTTGATCAAACTTGATAAAAACATAAAGGCTTGAGGCCCAAGAAACTTATAAGCAAGTCGGTTTATAAGTAAGACGGTGTAATTGTGATCTTATCTCAACATGTTTAGGTCTATGTTTTAGTATAAATAGAGGTGCCAAGGTTGTGCCTAACCCTATGAGTTGTGAGATTAAGAGAGATTGTGTAACCTTTGTTTTGAGTTAGTTTCAAAGGTAATAAGAAGAGTTGTTCTTATATACACAAAGTCTTGATCATTAGGGTTTAGATTCTTAGTTCTTAATTCAATAGAAAGTTGGTTGTTTTTTTTTGGTTTAAAGATAATGTTCACAAAAGGGAAGAACTGAAGAAGAGTCTTTATTCTTAGATCCAATACAAAAAATATTGGTTGAGCCAATAAAAAAAAAGCATTAAGGAGAAATACAAAATTGGTTGAGCCTATAGAAAAGAGCATTAAGGAGAAGTAGTTGCGCAATGCGCAGAGGCGGAAAGACTCTAAACCAAAATATGATTGTTTTTAATGCCAAACATAAACGTTACGCTTTCAAAAGGAAAAATCAAAGTGAGTAGTACTAATCGCCATACGTAGAAGTGTAGAACAAATCCAAGTGATTCGGTAAGTTGTCTCAACGAAAAGTTTTACAGAAATTAAATACAAAGTAATTAATGCTTTACATGAATCAAAACACTCAGAAAGTAGCATATATATATCAATTGGTTAATAAACCCTCTATAAATGATATTAAACCAATATATATAAAAAAAAAATATATAATAATAATAATAAAAAAAAAAAGTTACCAAAAACAAAGACTGAAAATAAAAGAGCTGGGACTCGATATTATTGATCAGATATGTAAAATATGAATCAGCAAGCACAACCTCTTGTCTGATCTGGATCAATAATATCCGTAACAGAGTCATATACGCCTCTAGGATATCTGCAAATTCAAAGACAAACATGAACCTTAGAGAAAAAAATTGAAAGAGTTAGATCTATGAATTAAAACTGTTATAGAAACTCACATGTCATTGGTTTGTTTACGTTCATTGGCGAGAGCAATGTGTGCAACACCCAAAAAAGCTTCATCGACATTGGTATCTTCCTTCGCAGAGGTTTCATGGTACAGTATGTTCCCCTTTGAGCCACACCACTCGATGGCTCTCTTATTTGAAACCTACATAAGTAGAATTGCGGAAGTTAGGGTTCTTGATGGTTTTGATGAAGAGGAGATTAATGAAGATTATATCGGCTTACGACTCGGCTGTTTCCGCCATCTACATCGGTCTTGTTCCCGATTAAAACAAAGGGAAATGTATCCGGTTCCATAGGATTTGCCTAGAAGATATCAGAAAATGGAATTAAAGCGGTCAGATTTGGGTGATAGCTGTAACTTCTTGCACAAGAAATGGAACATTAGGGCAAAACCTGTTTGAGGAACTCTGTGTGCCAGTTATTGAGAGTTTCAAAAGATTTGAGATTGTTCACATCGTACACAAGAACGCAACAATCAGCACCTCTATAAAACGCGGCCCCTAGACTTTGAAATCTCTCTTGTCCTGCAGTATCCCATATCTAAAATAGAGTTTCTTAAGATTTCGACATTGAAAAATGATAAAATTGTGAAACAAGAGATGATGTATCTCAATTTACCTGTAAAGTGACAGATTTTTCTTCTATATGAAGCTCTTTGGTGACAAAATCTGCTCCGATCGTAGCCTTATATTGCTTGTTAAATTTCTTGTACACATATCTTAAGTCGCAAGTCAAGGCTACCACAGAAACACAGATCTAACACAGACTATAAAAGATTGAACTAAAAAGCCAAAAACAAATATGTTACTAATTTATAAGCTTAAAGGTGGGTTTAAACAAGGATACTGATTCATCAATGAAGTTTTGCCTACCCTGCATATAAATAAAGATTCAGAACAAAAAAGAAAACAGAGGCAAGAAAGTTCTTAATTTTTCCATTTTAAAGAACATAATAATAAAATAAATTAAACCCTCGCTTTGTATGGTTATCAAGAACAAGAGACAAGTCTGAAAAATCTTTAAGAACTCTGAGAAATTATTACCCGCTATCTCCAAGAACAATGACCTTAAGCAATGTTCTATTCTTCGAAGAATCCATTGTCAAGAATCTACGAGATTGTTCTCTTTTTCTTTGCCAAGAAAGTTTCTTTCTGGTTTTTGGACAGAGACAAAAAGTCTACGAGATTGGTCTTGATGATCTTGCTTCTTCTTCTGTCTTCTGGGAGGAAAAAAGAAAGGAAAAGGACAAAAAAGAAGAAGAAGTTATCACGTGTTATGATATTGGTTGATGTGAAGAGAAGCCATGTGAATCCTTTGCCAACTAAAAGCAAATAGTTAGGCCAAGCCAGCGAATACGAATACGAATCTAAAACCCAAGTCCCCTTTTTTAATTAAATTGTTATTGACAAAAAAATAGACTTCAGTAATTTTTTTATTTTTTTCAATCATTGATTCTACAGGAGAATTGAGTTGTCTTTTGTTTTTCTGACAATTGTCAATTAAATTGTGTCTATATTTGGTCGCTGAGTCATCAGTAATTAGCTCATGATCGGCAAAATAATAGTTATTTTTTGTTAAAAATTGCAAATAAATTTTAGTATATGAATTTTGTTTGTTGCTTTTTGCCAATGACTTAAAAGTCAATGAATATATACGTGTGTACATCTCGCTTATGTAGTCTTGGTAACATTTTTGGTAACATTTTAAAAAAGTAAAATATCGTTGAAAGTTTCAAAAATGTAATTATCGACTATTTCATTACACCTTAAAGAAACTTTTTTTTTTTAGGAAACATGATATCAAATCATATGAGAGGATCAACTTTGTAACTTTCTTTTTAATGACTAACAAGATAAACACACGCAGTGGGAGAATTGTTTCAGTTTCTAACTGTTAGAGCTTTTTTGTGATTTTACCATATAAGAAACAAAATAGGTAATGAACCGGGCCTTGTGGCCTAGTGGTAAAGGGGTCACAGCTGTGACTTCCGCCACCAGGGTTCGAGGCACGGCCACTGGCAGGTTTACATAGGGGAATTGCCAGCCTCGTGGGATTAGTCCTTGGGCCTAGGAAGCCTTTGGGAGACCCGCGGTTATTCAAAAAAAAAAAAAAAAGATATTAGATAATGGAGATGTCATTTTGACATTTATTGATAAGGTGTCGACCAGATCGTGCTTGCCTTCACAATATCTCATGTCTTCATTGGTCGTTGACAAGACAGATCATGTAGCTGTCAAAACATATATAATATTTGTTTATATGTGATTTGTAATATTTCTATATATGTAGTATCAAATTTTTTATTTCCCGTAAATACATCCGACTAATAATAAAAAATAAAAATCACCAAACTATATACCAATTTATATACTTATTATATATATATATATGAGTTTAAGAGAAACAAAATACAGTACTGATGCAAAAAAAAAAGAGAGAAACAAATTACTTGCAAAAATATATTACAAATACTTTTTGCAGTTTCAATGGGTTTTAAAATTTTAACATTTTATAATTTTAATTTTTTTATAAAAGAACGTTGGTTCTAACATTAAAATTTTTATATTCTAAAATAAATTAACCGAAGATTGTTTTTTGTTTTTGTTTTTTTTTATAAACTCTATCGGCTAATCCGCTCAGCCCGAATAGGAATGCACTGAAGTGCTACAAATTATTTAATCTTACCGTTTAGTTATATATAAAAATGTAAGAGATCAAAGAGCTAAATCGTATAGGAAACATTTTTTTATTGTTATAATTTCTGATTTTATTTTTCTTAACATAAGATACTCTCCACCTATTTAAGATGGTTTTGTTTCAACAATGAATTGAGGGTTTCTTTCTAGGCGTCCAAACAAAACAACGTCGAAATATTTCATCACTTCGGTCAGTATTTGAAGCATTATTTTTGGTCTTGCTATGCTATGCATGTTAGAACTCTAGAGGATGGAGATAGGCAGGTAACCTTCAATACATATTGTACATAATTGGTCAAGAGTCAAGACTATGACGTTTACACCTATGTTTGGCTCATTTGCGACATTGTTGAGTTTCTTTCTCTTTGTGTTGTATTACACATCTTTTAAGTTTCAAAACTAATAAAACCCGGAGTGCCAGACATTGCTCTTGTGATACTACTCACGTAGCTTATGTATCCCCGATTTAGATTTTTGATCTATTTAATTTAAAGTATCTTGTTGACTCGAATGGAATTTCATATTCTTATGGATTTTCTTTAAATTAGATGGGCCTTTTACTCTATTTAAGATAAACCTGAAGGTAGGCTAAACACTTCGGCCCATAGTTGTATCACGAGGGAACGTTACTGAAAACTGAAAAGCAAAAAACTATAATGCATATCAGCATATGCTTGTCTCCACCATTAACACGTTAAAACTGATTATTTCTATGAACCATATATCAATAAAATATTTGAACACCGTAGAGTTGGTCATGTGGTGGTAATGAAACAACCAAGTATGTCCACTGGATTTCAACTTGTGCCTACTTCCAGATATGAGGCTTACTTACTTACTTTCCCATAGTTTCTAATATGTTCACAAGAACTAGGTTTAAATTCATCTAAAAAAAAATGTTAATCGTCCTGCCAAATCGCATTAACCGCATTTGTTGTCAAATGAAAATAAAATCAACTTTGACAAATAAATAAAAAATACATAATTTACTTTCTAATCTTCGAAAATTATTTTAGTATTTTTTTATAATAATTTGTGTAAGAATATTGTGGTGCTATTCATTAAACAAATTTGATTGTATAGGCTAGAATTTAAATTTATTTTGTGCGTTTTGGAAGTTTAATATTTCGATCGTCTGAAAATCCATTGAAATTTTCTCATGGACTTTTGAAATTTGTAAGATTGCTGCCTTGACCTGCCAGTATTTACCAATTATTTTGAAATTTGGATTTACGATCGAACATTTCTAACAAATGTTTAAAAATTAATATCTATTTTAAAGTTTTTTTTTATTACTGAATTCATTGAAAATCTACTTATGATTAATCAAAATATTTTCGACAAATCCGTTTGTCAGAAATTCCGTTAGAAATTATTATGTTTTTTTGTAGTAATTAAAGTGGCCCATATACAAATTAGTTACTATATTATTAAAAAATTACTATCATACCTTACATACAAGATGATCGACTTCCATTACACCCTCCACCACTTCAATACATTACAAAACCGACCCAACAAGGTATATGTGGTTACATGTGAATATATGTGATGCGTGATTATGATGGTGATCATATACACTATATACATCTATATACACAAGTTTGTAACAAATGATCAGTACGGAGCCGAATGAGAGAAACTATACTTATTTGTCGTCTGAAAGGACCAATTGTTGAGAGAGGTAATATCAAAGTCGTCTGAATCACAATAAACCACAGAAGGGCTTGGGTGGTTATGTCTCCCTTCGTATGTTGTCAATACATAATCTGGATTGTTCGTATCTCTCTCGATCTTCTTCTTCACGTTGCAATCTGCGTTCGAACACTTGTGATAGTGCCTGTTTCAAATAATGATGAGCACCAATAATTTAGTAAAACTCTAATTAAGAGATTCTACAAGATTTGTAATGTAACAGTTTGATTATAATATATAGTGTGGTCCAATAATTGTTAGCATAACAAAAACAATATCGTCGTTTATGTATCCACTTGAAATCAAAGGTAACATACAACAAATAACTAAATTATGATATTATCAAGTGTTAATTGTTATAAGCTTATACTACAACTTGTGGGAAGTGGACAAATATAGACAAAAAAAAATAAAAGTTAAAATATCCCAGTTGATTCCTGACAATTACAATTAGTTAATATTCAATAGATGTTATGCCTTCTGGCTGCTTACTTATTATGTATTTAGGACACATGGTCCACATGGAAATATAAGTAACACTAACAAAAACCTAGACATATAGGTGTATATATATAGCAGTGGCGGACCCAAAATATTTTTTTACCCGGTGCAAAACTATAATAGTAAATAATTTTATTTTTATTATATATTTTATAAATAAAAATCAGACAAAAAAATCCCTTCAAAAATAATAATAAATTTTGAGAAAAACTTTTGTATTAATCAAAGTTAAACTTTTATATTAATAAAATAAAACAAATGTTGAAAATGATTAGTTCAAAATTCAAATAGAAGAAAACATTCCTTAAATATCTAAGAAAATTTGAGATTAGAAAAATAAACAAACATGTTCACATTTATAGATTTTTTTTGTTAATTATAAATTATTGATAGTCGCATTTAATAGAGATTGGGACTTCAACAATTATACCATAATAAAATTAAATATAAAATTGAAAATAGGATATTTATGTAGGGTTTTTTGCTCATTTTGTATTAAATGTTAGAATTGTCAAAAGAATTCAGAAAGGAAACAAAAATTGAATGTTTTTTTTGCCTTTAAGTGAAACGAGAAATGGAGGAGGGTGGTGCAAACAGAAAAATTAACAGGGGTCAATTAATAGTTTTACTTAAAATTATTTAAGAGTTTCTTAATTTAACCAGGTCACTTGCCCTCCCTAGAGTGAACGTGGGTCCGCCCTTGATATATAGTATATAGTATATAATTTTGGTGATAGTGAATTTGGACAAGAAACGTCAATCCTCCAAAGAGGGAACACTAATTAGTTTATATATTATACACTACCTACACATTTAAAGTTTGAGTGAATTGGGTTTTAAACTTTTAATATACAAAATAATGTTCAACTTATTAGTCGAAACTCAGAAAGGAGTGCTCTTCTTATATAATATTTAGTGATTGTCAATAAACAAATCTCATATTTATGTAATAGGATTTTGTAGGCAGAAACTAACACTAATTTCAAAAAGTGAAATTATTAACTATATGAGTTCTGCAATGAATAAATTTGAATATTAATAATATATCATGTGCTAGAATTAAGTTTTATATATCTTAGTCCTAACTAAACCGATGAACAAGGTTTTGTCTGTCTTTTAACTAACCGTAACCGATTAGCTTAATGCAAAAAGAGGGGTAGTTAACTTGTAAAACTTGACAGCCTCGACAAGTTGTCCATTTGACATTTAACTATTCTACGCTTTAAGAGATTCATTCTTTCTAAATTCACCAAGTGGAAACATTCATTGCAATACTCAAATCAACACAACCTATAGCATATGCAACTACAATAATCTAAGCTGTTGAATAAAACTTAAATCCAAGTATGTACTAATCAAGTATATATATGGTAACCAAATAAAAGTATTATACGTCCTCTACGAAGTTAGAATTAATGATTTACCTTGGAAATGGATTACCCCTTATCGGCTTCTTGCCGTATTTCCTCCATTTATATCCATCATCTAAAGCAACTTTTTCAACTGATTTCGTTTTGAACACGTGAAGTATCGGATCGTCTTTGTGTCTCTTCCTCTTTTTGATCTCATCTTTGTCACCTCTATATAAAATCATCAGTTTTGATAAATATCACTGTTATAATAACATTCATCAACAACTAACTTTATGCTAAGATGTATGATATAAAAAGTTGACTTACATTTCAAGGCTCATAGGTGAGGTAGCTTGGTTTATTTGAAGCGGGCTTGTGATTTCTGCGGCCACTAACTTTTCCGATGAAGTCCAACTCAAAGTCGGTGACGAAGATTGGTGGTCGTCACGGCCGATTTCTTCCATGATCATTTGAAAAGTATCGTCAAAATCATCGAACTTGAAAAGTTCAGTGAAATCTGTGGAACTAGGGTTAGGGTTTGAAGGGTAGTTCATTTTTAATTTCTCTTTTTTCCAAGAAGGTTGTTTAGTGTTTCCGGCGGTTGAAGCTAAGAGGCAGAGAGATATTGTTAGAGTAATACTGTTTATTTATACTGCAAAATCTAAGAAAAAATAATGATATAATTAATAGAATAAAATAAAAGTCTATTTGCTTTTAAATAAGTAATAAAATAACTTTCATGGCTACTTTCGTGCGTAGATTCAACGAAGCTTCGTCAATAGAATTGCTATAGCGACAAGTGATTTTTCTTTATTATTGTCATTTATTTAAGTTAAAAAAAAAGTACCCATAAAAGTGGGAAATTTTACTTTTTCACATCTTTAAGGTTTTATAGAAAAATTTGAAGTCTTGTCCAATCAAATCCTCGAGTAAAAAATGCATGTAACATCACGGGTCCCTTCATAATAATGTTACACTAATTAATCACTTGTTATCAAAGCTAGATTTCGAGTGGATGTAGCTAGCAAACGAATCAACAGAAGATGGTGGGGGAGGAAGCCTCTGTGGTCTAGTGGCGAAGGAAGCTTTGGTAAAGGGTGAAACTCCCAGACCCGAGTTCGATTCTCCCTGGAAACAAAAACACATTTGTTTGGGAAGTCTGTCAGTTGGGCCTTGGCCCAATTGGTTTACCTGGTAGTCAGAAATGCAGGCGGCCTGACTACCCCCTGGCATTAGTCGGAAGGTATTCCAAACTCGGATCAGGCAGTGTGGTGGCCCAATTCTACCTGGATCGGGAGAAGTCCACTCTGTAGCACCTCGGTGCGTTCCTACCGAGGCCAACCGGATCAGCCGATAGGGTTTATCAAAAAAAAAAAAAAAAAAAAAAAAGATGGTGGGGGAGGGACCGGGTCTAAAACCTTACCGAAAATCTAGCTCTCGTTAACATGTTTCTAATTCTGACTATATGTGTTAATTAAATATGAACCAATACATTTATTTGTAGTTGGTTTTGAGTTATAAGTTCATGAAAATAAATATGGTATAGAGCTGAGTTTGAACTGTTAAGAATATTGGGTTCAAGTAGGGATATTTTATTAATTGTTGTTCTTAGAGTGGGATATTCGATATTAGCTGATAATTAAGAGCAATCAACTTGGGACTGTATTATGATTTCACAAAGTTAGAAAAGATTTAAAATAAAATTTAAGGAACATTAGAAACCGTGAACTTCAAATATGATATTAAAACTCAGTTTGTTAAGTTTAAGAGTGTAACTCGGTTGAAAATTGATTGATAATAACCATCATTTCAATAGTACGTGTTAAGATCTAACAAAAAAAAAGATCTCACATCTAAAAATTATCAATAATGTTTACGACAACAACAAAGTTGAAAAGAACCTAAAGTAATGTATAGGAAATATATAGATTAACGGGCATATATATAACTGCGTCTAATTTTAGGCTGCAATGTATTAGCCAACCAAAATCACTTTGGGACCACGTCTCATCAGTTTTTTTGAAAAACTTTGGCCTAACAAAAAAGTGACAAATTTTATTTAAAGAATTTTAAAGATATCTTCTAGCTCAGATTCTATCTTTTACGGATCTTAAACTTATTGGACAAGTAGTTCCATATTGTTATTTTTAATTCTAATACTAATAGCCTTATAGGGCAAGTAGAAGGACATTTTAATTAATTATGGTCAAACACCAACCTTTGCATGCGTTGCCAAATCAATATATAAACAAACACCTATCACATTTTAAGGAGATTATTGGATATTTCAAATTCGGGCAACACTATAGACGGCTTTGCGGTAAAATGCATTTGAAAAAAGCAACTGAACTAATTTTTTCTCAAAAGCAATTCTCAGATAGCGAAATTGTTACTATTACTGATGATTTTCCTATATTTTTTTGCCAGTGGTTAGTTATATATATCATCTTTTATCAACTTTTTAACTAAAGAATTCTGGAATATGCCGATTAAAAGCCATCTTGTGATTCATGTAAAGTGCGACTTTTTCTGTAACTTTGTAGGAAACGCACCTTTTGTTACAAACATATTAAATTTATAATACAAACTTTAGATTTAAAATTGGAGCAACCAATAGCGAGACGTATTAGTTGCTACATTAACTATTAATATCTTATTGCATGTTGAGATTAAGTGTATCTTATTGCTAAGTTACTTCACAACCTCAAGGTCGAAGGCAAATGACGTTAGTGAAAATACGTCAGCATGGTTACGTCATTTTCCGTGAGCCAATTTGCCGTGGAGACGAATTAATTAATTTTAAGTAAAAATAATTTTAAGTATTAATACAGTTTTTGTCGTTGTTGGGCGCGTGGTGAAGCACCGGATTGATTAACGAAGCTAATGGTTTCCACGTGGAAACTTGGGGTTTTGCGTCTTGCACCAGAAATTTACGACGGAAAAGATTTGTCTTTTTTTCTTTGTGAAGACTGAAGACTTTGAACTTTGAAGTACTTAAACCTCTAGCGAAAGTCTACAGTAATTAACTCATCAAGGGCAACTATGGTTTAGTAATACTATTTAATAATCTTTTTTTTTAGTTTATACTAAGTTTATGGTGAAAAAGCCCACAACGTGAAATTTACATGAAAATTTTTCATTTAAAGAATGCGAGCAACATTATTGGGAGGTTGTTAACTTTGGTTCTTAGTAATTTTTTAGTATAAAATTGTAAAAGTTTTAGTTAATACTTAAGATTTATTTCTTACAAACATTTTTTGGCTCTTAGGTAAGAAACTTTTCTTAGCTTTCTTACCAATAATAACCATTTGCCATTTAATTAAATATTTTTTAATACTTAAAATTTACCTAAAATTCTTCTAAGAGCCTATTGATAATCAGGGGCAGAGGTAGTGTATAATTAAGGGGGTCATATGACACCTATAAAAATTGAAAATTTGGTGTATTTTTGTTACAAATTCTATATAAAATCCAGCTCCATTAGCATATTGACCCCTATAAAATTATTTTCTTTCGTTTTGACCCCTATAAATCAATTTCCTAGCTCCACCACTGTTGATAATCATGGTCTTATGGCCTTATGTCTCCAAAATGCTTAGCTATTTGCTTAACTTAAAAATCACATGTATTCCTTACTACTCATACGGTCCTACCCTCGTCAAGAATCAAAACAAAACGGAAGGATTATTAACCGGTTTTATTGGATTATATTCTGAACTATGCCGGTTTGATTAAGGGCCACGAGTTAGATTTCATCTCATTTAAATAGTCAAATAGTCAATATTCTTCTAGTTAATGTTGCTCGTATCATAGAGCACGGTTTAGGCTTTAGAGTACTTTATTCCAATTTTAGAAGGGAAACTGCTAATTAAATTGAAAAAGGGAAACTGCTAATTAAATTAGAAAAAGGAAAACTGCTGATTAAAAACACCTAAGAACAAATTGAAGACGTTTCATAAGACAATTAATACCATAGCTCATTTCTTTCTGTATAAATAACTAAGGATATCCTAGTATTGTTCATCATCCAAAACCAAACACAAGAAAAAATCATATATTGAACTACTTAGAACTTTTTTATTCTCATCATGGTTATCAAAAACGTGATTTTTCTCCTAGCAATCATATGCATTGTGGTTTCCGTAAATGCTCAACTACCACAGTTTCCGGCTCCTTTTCCTTTTCCATTACCATTTCCATTCCAACCAGTTCCTAATATTCCAGGATTACCTGATATAACTAAATGTTTGTCATCGGTGATGGATATTCCAGGACGTATTGCAGAAATTTCTCAATCGATATTCACTGGAAAGTTCGGTAACATTGGTCCTGCTTGTTGCAAATCATTTTTGGAAGCTGAAGCCAATTGCATACCGAAAATTCCATTCATTCCTCTTTTTCCTCCTATGCTAAAGGAACAATGCTCAAAAGTTAGTGGCGTAGCAGCTCCTCCTACCACAAAATAGAGTTTTTAGAATAATTATGTAACTGTTGATTTTTCTAGTTGAAAATAAAGTTAACTTTTATGATATTGTGCTCAAATATTTTTAATGATATAATAATAGCATACTACAACAGTCATTTAAATTTATGGAAGGATTATTAACTGGACCTTGTGATTTTCAAAAGAGACAACATTTGAAAATTACAAACCAAATAAAAGAGCAAAAAAAAAAGCTGAAAAAGATACAAGTAGTGAACTAGATTATTAACCGGTTTGATAAAGGGCTTTCAAATCAAATTTACCAAAGTATTACAAGGATAGTTTTTGAAAGTACAATAAAATTGTCACGTCTCGTTAAGGTTGCAGAATTTTATTGTGGAAGTACGATAACACCAGAAAAACTATTTTAAATACACATACTTTTGATTTTAACTAGGCTAATGTACATGTTTATACATATTGGACTCGGGGTCCTTGGCTGTCACAACGCATGCCTATACCATGAGCTAGCCTTGTCGAGATGAAACCAACATGAAATTAGAGGGAAAAAAAGCATCGTTTCTCAATTATAACGCGGTTGTTGGCTTGTAAGTTAATTCTAACGTGACAACTAATACAATAACTATTAACATTTTAACTAACAACGTTAGGATGATCAATATGACAATATATACATATATATATATATATTTAACGTTTATATATATATATATATATATATAGGTGAGTCCATATCATAAATACAAGCACGTATCCTAATGAAAGGCAAAGACCATAGTTTAGACATGATATGGCTATTGGTTTTCCATTTTTTTATGCATGTAGTCGGTCTCCCATGTTTGACTTAGTCATGTTTTACTCATTCACCAAAGAAATAACTCGGCTAATATGGTTGACAAGACCAAAACAGAAAATTTCACTGTCGACTCGTTGTGATTGTTTATATTCTGATGTAAACACGAAGTTACTTGAAATCGATGTCATATATTTTAACTATAATTACATACACGTGATTATTCAACAACTTCAAATTTATTTATTTTTTTATTTTATTTTTTATTTATTATTATTATTATTTTTTTATCTTCAAATTTATTTGTATAAAAAATATTGGGAGAGTCTTTATTCAGAAGTTATTAATACTGTGGAATTGAAACTACTGATATCAACTGTCAAATTATTCCCAAGTAAAATTTTAGACAAATCGGTTTGACTGAATTTTTGAAAATTGTGATTGGCTGATTGCATGATGAGTGTGCATCCTTATATTACAAATAGAAAATTTGACAACATATTTTGTTTTCAATATTTTAAAAAATTATCATTAAAAAAAATTGATAAGCTAACGTCATCCATGAGTCATTGGATTCACTATTTGAGTTCTCAAAAATCGAATTGTTAAAAATTGAGTAACGTAAAATCATATACGAGTCAATGAGAGAAGTGGCAAAAGCATGTCCTTGACCATAAAATTTTGAGGGGTCAACTCATTAGATCAGGACAAGAATCAACCAATTGACGGCGTCCTCTATGACACTGTTTCTTTATTAATATTCAAGTGAGAAAAAAAATAGGGGTGAGGGGAGAAGAACTTAAATAAAAGGAAATAATTGGTACATTTATAAAATTTATATACTATACTAGACCATGATATGTGCTACTGCATGGGAGGCATAAGTTAATCGGAAGTTTATTTATATACTAAGAAGTTCTATTATTACATGGTAAACTAAAATATAAAATTTTGAGATTCATAAAAATCTAAAATTTTTTGTAATCTACATTGTTTTGACATACTACACATAATTAAAATCGTAACTATATACTATATAAGAAGATTTATAAAATCTTTGATTTATATAATTTCAAAATAATATAAAATGATAACAAATAGAAGTTTTAAAAGAACTATCTTAATTAAAGTTAATGGCTTTTTTTTTTTTTGTCATCTGGAATTATATTAGATAAAGGATGTAGAGCTACAAACAATAACATCCCCAAGTAACCATACCAATGCATTAGAGCAATACAACTCAAATAACAAAGGCCAAAAAGAGCCACGAACTAAAATTAGCTGGGCCAATACAAAAGAATACGATTCACCATTCCGAAACCGATTCCACGAAAACTCAGATTCAATCAGACGCCAAAGCTCTTTCCTCTGCGAAAACACCGTCAAGCCAAAAAGGATGACCAACCGCAACATACGATTGAAGTCTACAATCATTAGTAACACTCTTCGCAATAAGAAAAGCACCCCTGTTTGAAGAAGAGTTTTCCAAAAAAAATTTCCATCGCCTAAAACACTTAAGGACCAAACCAGCTTCCATAGATTGATATCTAAAGGAAGGCCAAGCAATAGGACTGTTAATCGCCTTAACCAAAGACTCCACCTGCAGCCCAAAAATCACATTTTCCACTCTGTGACTACACATACTCTCAATAGCCCACATTAAACCTTTAAAATGAGCCTCTTGCTTATCAGACAGCCTCACAAAAGCTCTTCTACTGTGTAACAGAACCTTCCCCAAGTGATCTCTCAAAACCCAAGCACAACCCGCAAACTTGTTCCTGTTGGACCAAGATATACCAATATTGCACTTAAACCAGTTTAAAGGAGGAGGAGACCAACCAGACCTTCTATTACCAATACAATGACCGAGAGGAGACACGCCTTGAGTCTCACATCCATTCACCAACGCTACTTCTTCATCACCCTTTTGAGCCTCTACCCATTCAGTCCAATCTTCTTTCACCTTTTGAGCAGATTCCAGAGGAGAAAAACATTTTCCTTCAAAAGATGCAAGATTTCTATTCTTCCAAATACGCCATAAAGTCCAAGGAAAGGATAATCTTAACTCCTGGGGCCAAAGCGTATCCTGGGGCCAAAGCGTATTCTTAGGTTAATGGCTTTTATTTAGGTTAAGAAATTGGGTTGTCATGATCTACTATTATAAACGAGCAAAACTAGTCAAATAGGTTAAGGATAAAGAAAAAGGGCAAAATTTTGGAAAGTAAAACAAAAAAAAGATAAGGATATGTAGTCTAGTGGTTTAATTTAGTGTCGTAGATGTGTTCTCTTTTTTTTTTTTGACTAAAATAATTATTGGTAGATTGTGATCCGCACTTTGACGTTTAACTCGTTCATGTGACCCCATCATATCTAACATGGCCTTACCCATAACGCCTCCATGCCATGGACATATGACAGATCCGAAGTTCTGAACGTGGACGAGGTAAGAACACCATGATGACAAGATTGGAGTTAGTTATGTCGCCAGCTACATCACTGACACTGAGCCAATCTCATTAAAAATAGTGGTACTAAATTTCTAATAACTATAAATATAACAAAGAACCAAAACAAAGTTTCTCATGCATCTCTCTATCTTTCGTAATTTCCAAGAGTACAAATTAAAAACCTTTTCTACTAATGGCTTACGTAGGCTTACTTGAAGTCTTTATTGCTTTTCTTGTCTTTATCTTCTTCCATTTCTTGATCCACAAGAAAGCCCATCAAATCTTACCTAGAAACTGGCCAGTTCTTGGGATGCTTCCTGGTGTGCTCTTCATGCTTCACATGATTAATGACTATGTCGCAGAGATTCTCGAGGTCTCCAACTTGACTTTTGCCTTCAAAGGCCCATGGTTCTCTGGAATGAACATGTTGATCACTGCAGATCCTGCAAATATTCAACATGTTTTCAGCTCCAACTTCTCCAATTATGATAAAGGACCGGAGTTCAAAGAGATGTTCGATTTTCTAGGAAATGGGATCTTCACTGCTGACTCCAAACTCTGGGAGGATATGAGGAAATCCGCACTGGTTGTGCTTAGCCATCAAGGGTTTCAAAGCTTCTCATTGAGGACCATCACGCGTAAAATCAAGAATGGGCTTGTCCCGGTTCTTGATCATTTTTCGGAGGCGAATACGGTTTTCGATTTACAAGACGTGTTCCAAAGATTAGCATTCGATGTAACCCTTACTCTGGTTACGGGTTATGACTCGAGTTCTCTTTCCATAGAAATGCCGAAGAATGAGTATGCGAAAGCTATGGATGATGCTGAAGAAGTGGTTGTGTATAGACATGTTAAGCCTCTGATCTTGTGGAAGTTGCAAAACTGGTTTGGACTCGGAGAAGAGAAGAAGATGACGAAAGCTAATGCTGCTTTCGACAGATCATGTGCAAAGTATATATCTGCAAAGAGAGAGGAGATAATAAGTCATCATTCTAATATTGGGGGAGAAGCTCGTGAAGAGGATTTATTAAGCGTCTACATGAATCTTGATACTTCCAAGTATGAGCTTTTGAACCCGAAAGACGATAACTTCCTCAAAGACATCATCAAGAGTTTCATGCTCGCCGGAAGAGACGCCATTGCAACAACTCTCACTTGGTTCTTTTGGCTTCTCTCCAAGAACCCTGAAGCTGTGACCAAGATCCGCCAAGAGATCAACACAAATCTACCAAGATCCGGAATGAGTTTAGATACAGACAAGTTAAACAAGATGGTTTATTTACATGGTGCATTGTGTGAATCACTACGCCTCTACGCTCCAATCCCGTTTGAGCGAAAGACTCCCATAAAACAAGATGTGCTTCCAAGTGGACACAAAGTCGATCCAAATTGGAAGATCTTGTTCTCTGTCTATGCATTGGGGAGGATGAGGGCCGTGTGGGGAGAAGACGCGTGTGAATTCAAACCAGAGAGATGGATCTCTGAGAGAAATGGAGGCTTAAAACATGAACCATCTTTCAAGTTCTTCGTGTTTAATTCTGGTCCAAGAAATTGCTTGGGGAAAAATTTATCTTTCTTGCAGATGAAGACAGTGGCTATTGAGATCATACGAAATTATGACATAAAGGTCGTTGAAGGGCACAAGATTGAACCAGCTTCTTCCATAGTCCTTCACATGAAACATGGCCTCAAAGTCACAGTTGCTAAGAGATGCTTGGTCTCATAATCACAATATTATCAAACTTGAGAATAATGAATTTGTAATTCAAGTAATCCCAATATAGTTTGATATTGTCACCTTCTTTGAGGTCTAATGAATACTTCATAATGCTCCAACCCGATGCCAGAACAAAATCTGAGGGAAATTCCATAGTCATATAGGAAATTCCAATGACTCTAGGGCCATTTGAACCTGAAATATCTATCAAAGAACACAAATTTGTCCAATCACTGTTCCAAAAAATCACAGCTAGCAGAACCTGAACGGACTAGGCAAGAGAGATAGAGAGTAAACGACGCCAAATCCAACTTCTTGACCGCTAAAAATCAGCGTCCCAGAAAAGTTTCCTTTGATAACCATTTTCTGATTCCAAGAAACATACCTTTTCTGTTCTGCAATAACATTGGAACTCAGCAGATCAAGCTCACAAAATTCAATGTCATATTGTACTTTGTCCACAATTTGGAAATCTGAGGGTTCGAGAATCCACATGTAACCAAATATAAACATATCAATCCAGATGTAACATAAGGTAGTAGACCTCTATATTTATAAAAGATGAAGAGGGTAACGCATAAGTTCAAAACAGAGAAACTGTCACCAATAAAGACAAAAAGATCATGAAACCCTTGCAAGTAAACTAGATAAAACTCAACTACAACCAGAGAACAAAACATTTAAGTGGAGATGATCATGAAACCCATATATAAGGTCATTGTCCTCTAGACTAATGAGCGATCACTCGTTAGAGACACATGAGGTTCTCAACTTGACCAGAAAAGATAGAGATTAAACGACGGTCTGAATCGTTATCCCAAAGTGGAAGCTTCAGTTCTGTGATGCCTTCTATGTGGACTGTTCCCTCAGTATTTTCCTGCGGATCATAATAGAGAAGGGAAAATGGTGGTTTACCGAGTTCTCTTGGTGCGAAAATAAACTCACCTTCATCAGTGAGACAAAAGGCTTGAAACATACAACCATTTCTCCAGCAATCTATATCCGAAACAAATAACTTCTTTTCCCATTCATGTTTCACAGCATCCTCTAGAACCCACAACTCAAATCCACCATTAGTAGAGAACAGGACTACAAGCTTTCCGTTGAAGCTTTTCAGCTTTGGACGCAAGTCACGGTCTGGTCCTTTAATAAGATGAAATTTTTCAGATTTAACATCAAAACTCATGACTGCTGGGCGCTTTATGTCGAGCAGAGCTCCATAATACAAAACACCATTGATACATATATCAGGAGAATAATGATAATCAAGAAAATGAGGAGGAAAATCTTCAATCAACCTCCAAGAATTCCCATTTCCCAAAGTCAAAACCCGAAGCTCTTGAGCCATACCACGTCCCTTATAAACATGCATTCCAACTGTCATACACAAAACTTTGTAATCACCATGGATGGGATCATAACCTAGGAAGTGGTACATATTAATCCTTTGAGAATCAATCTTGGGAAGAGTAATGGATCGTCTAGTGCTAGGGTTGTACACCATGAGTTTAGACGGATGTCCATAGCAAATCAAACCGTGAACAGAAGGAGCAACAGTTGTGTATGGTTGAGAATGACATTTCATATGGTAAGTTGCTACACAGGCTGATGATGATGATTCATCTTCATTTTGGGGTGACATTTCATCCTCCTCCTCCTGCTCCCATGGACTCGCTGAGAAGAAGAAGTGCTTCCTGTGAGTCTTGCTCTCGAAAGTGAAGATGAGACTTTGCGGACTATTCGTGGACTCTGTCAAGTACAGTTTCATGAAATCTCTGCAGCTGATGATAGATGCATATTCTTTCGATAAGCAAAGGAACCTCGCTAGGGTTTTTACCGGTAACCGTTTGAGTATCTCCATTTTGAGATCAATCGGCAGAAGATCTGAGATTTTGCTCCGGTCATCTGAAATCTTCTTCGTCTGTCTTTTTGACGACGCCGGTGTTATTTCTACGATTGCATCGCTGGTTTCGACTCTGTCATTTTCAAGCTTCGCTCTCTCTCTTTTCATGGCGGAGAGGAAAAAAAAAAGAGAAAATTAAAAACTTTGCTCTGCACTGAAAAGAGGTTTTACGAGCGTTTGCTTTTTGTTCAACAAGCCGGCGTTCTCCAACGCTTCAGAATAAACAAGGTCCCGTCTTAATTTAAACTTTTTATATATTTAATATTTATAATATTTTAAAATTTTTAAGTATCAATAATAATATTTATAATATTTTAATAATTTAAAATTTACTATATTCGGTAAAAATAAATAGTTTAATTAAAGAAACGAATTAAACCGGATACAATTATTAGTCATATTTATAAACCTTAAGATGAAAATATACTTGTTAACCTTATCACGAAAATCTTTCCATAAAACAACTCCCACAAAAATCTTATATTAATGAAAATCCGTTTAAATATTTTCGGGCACATATTGACCCGATTTGTTATAGAAAGATTTATGTCTTTGATAGTATGTCTTTAAAGTAAATGGCATTCTTTGTAAAATTACTTAACTCAACAAAGGTTTGTTTTCAAAATATACTTAAAAGTTAAAACAAGTTTCTGCAAATATCTAAAAGCCCAATTAGGAAATGAAATATGTCATAGTTTTCTAATTGTATCCTTCCAAAATCTAGATCAAAATGGGAAATCAGGGATATTGCGAAGTAGATAAAAGACAGTAGAAGATGATGAGACTTGCACAAGTTCAAAACAGAGACTCCATGAATATCAAAAACGTGCAACACGAAGCAACCAGAGACAAAGCCGAGACTGTGAACATATAAAAAAAACTGTCACCAATAAAGACAAAAGGTCATGATACCTCCCAAATAACTCAACTGCAACAAGAAAAACAAACATTTCAGTAGAGATGATTATAAAAACCCATGAAGCCATCGTCCTCTTTGACTAACGAACAAGTACTCTTTAGAGAAACATGAGATTCTCAACCTGCCTACAGGAGATGAAGATAGTCAACGATCAGAATCTTTATCCCAAAGTGGATCCTTCAGTTCTGTGATTCCTTCTATGAAGACTCTTCTCACAATATTTTTCTTCGGATCATAATAGACAACAACATAAAGTGGTCCATGCAAAGGTTTTCTTTCGTGCCAAAACAAGGTCACCTGCATCAGTGAGAGTGTGAGACAAAAGGCTTTGATGGCAGCTGGAGTTCTATAGAAAACACTTTCCTTGACCATTTATGTTTCACAGCATCCACTAGTACTCACATCCCAATATTCCAAACAAAGAAGGAGTACATGACAGCAAGCTTTGCCTCGTAGCTTGTCAGCTTTGAAAACGTTCTAGTCATTGGACGATTTATAAGATGAAACTTTTCAGACCTAACATCAAAACGGTGGGGATATGAATACACGTGGTGCCGTTTTTAAATTGATATATATCGAAGAAAGTTTGATGAATCTCATGATTCAAATGGCACACGTTTCTCTTCGGCTCCTAAGCTTTAGACACATACATGCTATTTCAAGTGTGTTTTTCAGTAGTAACTCAATATAAACAACTAAACTTTCTGGGAAGGTCAAGCTCTTAGGCTTGACGGACAAATGTGAGATTTTGTAGATTACAAATTCAGAAAGAAAATCTACATTAACAACAAAAGATAAAAGAGGATGATTAAGATAAATAAACTGTCGATAATAAAGACGAGGATCATAACACCTCCCAAGTAACAACAAGGCCATTAGCTTGTGGGTCTACTGATTCTTACAGAAACATAAGACTCTTAAGCTGAGTAGAGAAGAGATAGGATAGCAAACAAGGACGGTCATTCCTGCAATGCTGTGTGATTCCTTGTATCACGACTTTTCTCACAAGCTGTCTTTTCGGATCATATTGGAGAACATAATATGGTGGAACAAGCAAAGAACGCGGTGCCAAAATAAACTCACCCGCATCAGTGATGTTAACGAAACGATGATAAGTAAGCGTGCACTGAACTAAACTTGTCCATGTATTAGGCAAAATAAAAATCTTCTTCGACCATTCATGTTTCACTGCATCCTCTAGAACCCACAAAACCATATCACCATTAGGAGAAATTACACTTGACATGATAGCTAGTTTTCCCTCATACCTTGTCATCATGGCTGATTTCCTCTTAAGCCGACAATCGCAAGGTCCTTTAATAAGATCCAAGTTTTCAGACCTAACATCAAAACCCATGACTGCAGCTTCTTTAAAATCTTTGTCAACATAAGCATCATAATATAAAACACCATTGATGCATATGTGGCTATTGAGAGGAATTTGAGTAGGATTATTGTCAATCATCTTCCACGAATTCCCATTTCCCAATGTCAAAACCTGTAAAGAATACTCACTTTCTACCATTCCAAAACAAGTCCCTGGTCTAGTCATACACAAGACTTTGTAAACACCATCAATGGGATCATAACCCAAGAAGTTTTTGAAGACGTGTCTATGGGGATTGAATTTAGGCAATGTGATGGATATTCTGGTGCTGGAGTTGTATACCTCAAGTCCACAGCTCTCAGAAGAAGCAGTAGTTCCATAGCAAAACAAACCGTGAAGAAAGGAAGTATTCACTGTGAAGCTATACGCAGGATGTGTCATTTTGTAAGTAGCTGCAGAGGCTTCACCTGGATTTGGAGATTGAAGCAATGAGAATAAGAAACATTCCCTTTCACGTTTGAAGCCGAAGAAGAGACGACATGGTCGACTCGAAGACTCTGCCAGGAACATTTTCATGAAATATCTACCGCGGATGATTGATGCCCACTGCTTCCATACGCAAAACCTAAATAGGGTTTGGACTGGTAATCGTTTGAGTATCTCCATGATCAGATCAGTTGGAAGCAAATCTGAGTTGGGGCTTCGGTCATCTAAAATCTTCTTCCTCCGTCTTTTAACCCTAGGTGACGACGACGATGTTGATTCCACGACTGCGTCGCTGGTTTCACTCATTGCAAGCTTTGCCCTTGTTTTCGAAACCCTTTTTTTCTTTTTGCGGCGCACAAATGAACCTTTTGCTAGCTTTGGATCATAATGAGAAAGTCTTGGATTAAGTAAATGTGATGCAGTTATTCTTTTTGGTGCATGAATTAGCACCTCCGACAATACCGGCTTAAACCGGAGGAATTACGAATAAAATTGAGATTTCAGTTAAACCGGGGTATCCCGGTTTAACCTGTTAATGGGCTAAAGAAAGAAGATCGCCTGGCGATCTCGACTCGAAGAAGGGAGATCGCCTAAACCGACTTCCTTATTTAAGAAAAAGGAAATTTTCTTTAAGCGAAAAGGAGAGTCGCGAAAAGAAAGGAAAAACAGAAGATTAGGCCCCGAAAATTTAGAAGTGTAACATATCTCTAAACCGTCTCAATAATGTATAAATAGAGGAGTTTGTCCTCTATTCAGTGGATGGGCAATTGAATACAAAAAAAACCCTAATTTTCTTCATTGTTCTTGAGCAAAACCCTAAACTTTGTCTCTAAGCAATCTTATTCATCTTTTTATCGAGTCTTTGATTACAAATAGCAAGAGAGTTAATTGAATTTGTTTTCTGTGATTTTCAGAATCAACAATTCTGCTCAAAGAGTGATAGATCTGAGGGCCATAACCACGAAACATTTCCGTTACAAAACAGAGAAATGACAATCGAGTTACTAAATTGTACATGCTAAATCAGATTCATATATATCCACTTTAATAAGAGATCCGTTTTCATATCCACTCCAACACTAGCAGCCTTAACACTAATACCAAACACATGTGCCAATATGTCTGATATTCAAACTAACTGAAACTGTTGATAATAAAGACAAGGAACATGTAACCGCCCAAGTAATTACAACGGAAGAACAAAAGACAGGTTAGGTTACATTTCTAACTGACATTGATCAGATGTCGAACAAGCCCATCAGCTTGTGGTCCTACATAAGCATAAGACTCTCAACCTGACTAGAGAAGAGATAGAATAGAAAACAATACAGATAGGCTACATGAAACATTAAAAAGATGCAACACTAAGCAAAACCAGAGACAATGCCGAGAGTATGAACGAACATAAACAAAGTTTTACCACACGCCAAAAAAAAAAAAAACAAAAAAAAAAACATGAAATCTCCCAAGTAAATTGCAACTTAAGTAAGAACAAACATTTCAATGGAGATAATAAAAGCGAGCACTCTTAGAGAAACATGAGATTGTCAATCTGACCAGCGAAGATAGAGAATGTGCCCTGACATGGATCTTCATCCCAAAGTGGATCCTTAGGTTCTGTGAATATTCCTTCTATGTAGACTCTTCTCACAACATTTGTCTTGATATTATAATAGAGAACATAAAATGGTTATTTACCACGAATGCTTACGGGTGCCAAAACAAATTCACCTGCATCATTGACAGAAAATAGATGGGGAAAAGTTAGGTCAAGCCATCTATTGTTAGACAAAACATAAAATGGTGCACATCGGCAAAAACAATCTTACCTCCATCGGCAACACAAAAGGGATAAAACACATCTGTCCGCGGAGAATCAAACTTCGGCAAAGTAATGTATTGTCTAGTGCTAGGGTTATATACCATGATTTTAGAAGGAGGTCCATAGAAAATCAAACCATGAACAGAAGGAGCAAAACTTTTGTATGGTATAGAAGGACAATTCATAAGGTAAGTTGCAACAGACGACGATGATTCACCTTGATTTTGAGATTGACTCGCTGAGAAGAAGAAACGCTTGAAGGAATCAGACTTCACCTCGTCGAATGTGAAGATGAGACTTTGGGGACGAGTCGAAGACTTGATCAAGTACGATTTCATGAACTCTCGGCTGCGAATGATAGTTGCGTATTGCTTCAAAAGGCATAGAAATCTAGCTAGGGTTTTAACAGGCGATGCTTTGAGTATCTCGATAATGAGATCAGTTGGAATCCGATCTAAGGTTCCGATAGGTAGCTTACCGACGAATAGTGCCGATGGGTCTTGGTCACAAAATCTTATCTTCTTCTGGACGAAGAGAAGAAGAAATGAAGTGTATATAGCTGTGATGGCTCGTTTTGCCTTTCTTTTTAAATTGGTATTTAATATTTAACTAGATAACAACCCGCACGATGTGCGGGCTGAAGTGATTCAAGTAAAATTATTATGATTAAAATTATTATCTGGGATCCAAGATCCATTTGTGTAAAACGAAACATGTTACAATTTTTTTTTTTTATTATTCAAATTTGGGACTATTTCATATAAGAATATGTTTTACCCGTGAAATATTTGAACTTTGAATAAAGCTTCAACGTGATAAAAAAGTATTGACGAAATGTTACTATTTATGGCAATATGTCTCTCCGTATGTTTTAAAAATTTCGAGATTTTGTAGTATAAAAAGAATTTTTTTTTTTTTAATAAGTATAAGAAATCCAAAATTTAGCAAAGATGGGATTTGATAGTTTCCAAGCTAAGATTTTGTAGTGTTCCAAATCTAAGATTCTTAGATTATGAATGGATTACTTACGAAATGGTTATAATGTGGCCAGATTTTGGTTTATATACAAATGTGGTTATAATGTTTTTCTTCGAAAAGTTAGAACTCCTCCAAAAAAATAGGATTTTAAGTATTCGTAACATATATAGAAAGAAGATTTTCTTATTTATTTAAGTAAAAAATTTATGAAAGATGTAAAGATTTTGTAGTTTTTGAATTCGAGATTCTTGAACCAAATGTATATATTTTATAATTTAAATATAAACATAAATATATAAATAAAAAGATTGTTTACCCATCCGCTAAAGAAAATTTATATAAATGTATATAAAGAAAAATATAAATATTAAAATATAGTAATATAAGATAAACAAAAAGTATATGTTTTTAATTATTAATGGAATATATGGATGTATGAGACTAATGGCAAATTCTGTAAATAGTCTAATAAATCTTGGGTAATTATCTAAATAGAAGCCAAATCATTGTGAGAGCGACACATCAGCGTGGCAATCTTGTTAATAACACATGATGGTAAGGTTTTTTTAAAAAAATGTTTCTCTATTAATATATAGGGGATATTTAAAATACATTAAAACGGTTAGGAATTTGACTCGTATTATGCGCGGGACAAAAAAACCGGTAATTTAGTTAAACTATAAAGATAAATATAAAATATTTATAAAACATTAATACATGGGAAAAAATTATATAAAACTCGCAAATCGGAAGGATCCTAATGTAGTATATATATACTTTGAACTGCATACGCTTTATATACGCTAAATTATACATTTTAGAGTTAATGAGATGCATTTAGCTTTAATATATCTAAGATTAAGCATGACATATGGCTTGTCTTGATTAGTAAGGGTCGTTGAGTGAATGAAGACTTGTTTGTGAGGTGTGAATGTGTGTAAGTGTCATTTTTGTCCCATGAACAATTGTGTCTTTTTAATTATTTTAGAGAATTGTGTCTTTTTATCTAGCTCACAATTTTCTAAAATGTATCCTTCCAAATCTTAATATCTATCAAATGGGATATTTAGGAGATCGCGAATAAACAAGTTCAATACATAGAGGCTACATGAACATAAAAAAAGATGCAAACACTAAACCAGGGACAATGCCGAGAGTATGAACACAAACAAAGTTTCACCAAAAAAAAAAAAAGACAAAGGTACAACTTAGTTAAGAACAAACATTTCAATGGAGATAAGAGCGAGCACTCTTAGAGAAACATGAGATTATCAATCTGACCTGGGAAGATAGATAATGTGAAAGCATATGAATCTTTATCCCAAAGTTGATCCTTCAGTTCCGTGAATATTCCTTCTAGGTAGACTCTTCTTACAGTATTTTTCTTGGGATTATAATAGAGGACATAAAATGGTGTTCTACGATCAAGAAATAAGTGTGCCAAAACAAATTCACCTGCATCATTGGCAGAAAATAGATGGGGAAAAAGTTAAGTCATGTCATCTATTTTTAGGCAAAACATAAAATGGTGCACTGACAGTTTCATACGGGCCAAAAAAATCTTACCTCCATCAGTAGCACAAAAGGGATAAAAGTGTTGGTAAGTCTCGCCATGAGGCAACACATACAACTTTTTCGACCATTCATGTTTCACAGCATCCTCTAGAACCCACAAATCAATTCTACAATCAGAATTTTCATAGAACGAGACTGCAAACTTTCTCTCGTAGCTTGTCAGCTTTCGCTTTAGAGTCGAGACACATTCTGGAAAATCTGGTACTTTTATGATAGCAAATTTTTCCGACCTAACATCAAAACTGATCATGACTGCATGAATCTTGTCTAAGTCCAGAAAAGCTCCATAATACAAAATACCATTGATACATATTTCAGGAGAATAACGAGTATCAAGAAAGTGCGGAGGACAATCTTCAATCCTCCTCCAAGAATTCTCCTTTCCCATTGTCAAAACCCAAATCTCTTGAGCTATAGAGTCTCCGGTAAAAGGCAATCTTTTCACCATACACAACACTTTGTAATCACCACTGATGGGATCATAACCCAAGAAGTGGTGCATATCTAACCTATCAGAATCTATCTTAGGCAAAGTAATGGATCTTCTAGTGCAAGGGTTATACACCATGAGATGAGGAGGAGGTCCATGGCAAATCAAACCATGAACAGAGGCAGAATAAGTTGTGTATGGTAGAGAATCGCAATTCATATGGTAAGTTGCTACTGCTACAGAAGATGATGATTCACCTCGATTTTGGGGTTGACTCACTGAGAAGAAGAAATGCCTCCAGGAACGTAACTTGGTGTCATTGAATGTGATGATGAGACTTTGGGGACGATTCAAAGACTTGGTCAAGTACGATTTCATGAAGTCTCGGTTGCGAATAATGGATGTATATTCTTTCGATACGGAGAGGAATCTGGCTAGGGTTTTGACAGGTAACCCTTTGAATATCTCCGGCATGAGATCAAGTGGAATATGATCACCGGAGATCTTCTTCTTCGCTCCATGTCTTTCCATGGCGATGATACCAAAGGTGCCGATGAGTCTTGGTCACAAAATCTGATCCTCTGGACGAAGAGAATAAGAAATGAAGAAAAGCTGAGATATGGCTCACGTTTTACACACAAAAAAAGATGATATTAAAAAATGAATAATGTTTTTTTTACACAAAATGAATTATGTTTATAAAAATTAAATTAGAACTCAATTGATCTTTGTTGTATATATTTTTAAAAGAATAATCTTAAAATGAAACAATAATTATATACAACTTTCAACATTAAAAAGTATTGTGACAAAAAAAAAATCAACATTCAAGACAAAAAAAAAAGAAAAAAAAATCATATTAAGAAGAAATAATTCCATGACATTATAAAATGCAACAATATTACTTTTACATTATAGTTTTGGAATGTGAAACTTATTATTCAACAAAAATGAATATATACATGGTAAGAAATCTAAACCTGAAAGGAAGTTTAAATGGGTAATAAAATTGTACGTGGGATGATGCGGTCTGGCACACATTCTCAATAGTCAATAATTTGACCTAGGTGAGAAAATTGAGTGATGTCAAGTGACATTTTTGATAGATATATTGAGCTAGTGAGTGTTGTCTTCCATTCCTTTGAGTATCTCCGGGATGAGATCAAGTGGAATATGATCACTCAAATGGAATTACTATCTTCTTAAAGGCTACTGGCAAGGATCACTCAAATCCGAGGGTTTGCTTCATCATTCCTTCAACGGAATGATGTATTACTGATAACATTTTGGGGATTGCTCTGCCTAAAATTAATTGACGTTATCTATACTAAATTTTCTTCTTTCTATGAGTTATAGAATAAACTCGGATTAAGATATTGATTCATATTATCTTTGCAACTATTGAAGAATTATAAACTCACTATCTTTTTGCTTATGTTTAGTATTCTCTTTGTTTCGGAGAATTTTGTTTATTTATTTTAACTATTTGTTTTGACAATACCAAAATTTATATAGAGAATTGTATCGTAGCTCACTATTTTCTAAAATGTATATATATCAAATAGGAGAATTAAAAGAATGCAAATTATGAAAAGGAAAATTACAAAATTAAAGAAGATGAGACAGCAATACACAAGTTCAAAATAGAGAGAGACTAAGCAAAACCTTGACAAAGCCGAGAGTATGAATACAACAAACATACTGTCTCATAAAAAAAAAAAGACAAAAGATCAAACCTCCCAAGTAACTAGATGGAACACAACTACAGCTGAAGGACAAACATTTCAATGGAGATAAGAGCGAGCACTCTTTAGAGACACATGAGATTATTAACTTGACCAGGGAAGACAGAGATTATGCTATGATATGTATTTTCGTTCAGTTCTGTGATTCCTTCTATGTATACTCTTCTCACACAATTTTTCTTTGGATCATAATATAGAACATAAAATGGGTCTGTATACACACCTAGCGGTGCCAAAACAAGCTCACCTGCATCATTGGCACAAAAGAGATGGAAAAAAAGTTAAAGTATTACCATCTAGTGTAGGAAAAACATAAAATAGTGCACCAAGTTTCGAGGGCCAAAACAAATCTCACCTTCATCAACAACACAAAAGGGATAAAAACCATAGCGAAGCTCGCCATTTATTGTAGGCAAAACATAAGACTTCTTCGACCATTCATGTTTCGCGGCATCCTCTAAAACCCACAACTCAATTCTATAATCAGGAGAATAAGAGGACAAGAGTGCAAGCTTCCCCTCGTAGCTTGTAAGCTTTAGAGGCAAGAAAGACCTTTCAGGTAACTCTGGTCGTTTGATAAGATCAAATTTTTCCGATCTGACATCAAAACTCATGAATGCTTTATTCTTACCTTGTGTGTCGAGCAAGGCCTTATAAAACAAAACACCATTGATACATATATCAGGAGCATCAAGAGAATCAAGAAAGTGTTGAGGAAAATCTTCAACCAACCTCCAGGAATTCTCCTTTCCCAGTGTCAAAACCCGAAGCTCCTGAGCTAAACCAAATTTCCCACCAATAGGGTTTCCTTCAATCATACACAAAACTTTGTAAACACCATCGATGGGATCATAACCTAAGAAGTGGTACATATCAATCCTCGGAGAATCAATCTTGGGCAGAGTAATGGATCGTCTAGTGCAGGGATTGTATACCATGAGTTTAGACGGAGGTCCATAACAAATCAAACCGTGAACAGAAGGAGCAAAAGTTTTGTACGGTCGAGAATGGCATTTCATATGGTAAACCGCTACAGAAGATGATGGTGGTTCACCTCGATCTTGGGGCTGAAGCAATGAGAAGAAAAAATACTTCCCGGAACACTTCTCTTCAAATGTGAAGATGAGACTTTGCTGACGATTGGAGGATTTCATCAAATACGATTTCACGAAATCTCGGTTGCGAATGATAGATGCACATTCTTTCGATATGCAAAGGAACCTTGCTAAGACTTTGATAGGCAGTCCTTTGAATATCTCTTGAATGAGATCAACTGGAACCACCGGATATGAGTTGCCTCCGATTGTTCCAAGATCACCAGAGATCTTCTTCTTTTTAGCTTTCTGTGTGTCCATGATAAGAACGTAAGGTGTCGATTGCTCTAAGTGGCAAAAGCTTATCTTATGGACAAAGAAGAAATGAAGAATCCCGTTTTGGCCTTCTTTTTAAATTGGACTATATTTTGAACCATGCTATGCCCGGGATAAAAAAATTCGTTAATTTCGATATGATCTAGCTTTTATAGAATATAGATATTTCGCGAACATATATATGATTCTTATAATAAAAAAGACGATATTATTTTTATTTTTATATTTTTCAGGAGAAAAATGATTAGTGTTTATATATTTTAAAATATAACTTAATTGATCTTTGTTGTATATTTTAAAAGTAATGATCGTAAAACAAATCAATAATCAATAATTAGATACAACTTTCAACACTCCAAAGTACAATTGTGAAAAGAAAAAAAAAATCAACATTCATATAAAGTTGTTTAACAAAAAAATAAAAAATAAATAAATCAACATTCAAATTCAAATGTATATTAATGAAGAAACAACCCCATGACATTATAAAATGCAACAAGATAACTTTTACATTATTGTTTTGGAATGGGAAACTTCTTATTCAACAAAAATAAATATATACATGGTAAGAAATCTAAACCTGAAAGGAAGTTTAAATGGGAAATAAAATTGTATGTGGGATGATGCGGTCTGGCACACATTCTCAATAATTTGTGTTAGGTGAGAAAATTGACTGATGCCCTTTTTGGTGACATATATGATAGATCATAGATTGAGTGAGTGATGTCTTCATTCCTTTTCCGCAAAATATTATAAATCGTTGCTTGAAAGATAAGAACAAGATCCAGTAGAGAGAACTTGTGACTAAGCATGTTTTGCACCATGTCAAGACCAATCCGAAGTTGGAGTTGTGCCAAGGACTGGGTAGCTAATGTCGGGTGTCTAGACTATAAGTAAATATATTATACGTTAGAAACAAAATATCCATCTTATACTTGTTGATTCATTTATTGCTAAATACGAGAAAAAATAATTTAATTATAAAGCACCAAGTTAAATAATCTAATTGTTGGTTGATTCACCAACACTAAGCTTACCAGAGGTAAAGCCGAGACTATGATGAAGATAAACTGTCATCAATAATGAAAATTTTGAAGTAACTTAGGTAAAACTCAACTACAATAAAATCAATATAGTGAGGAGGAAAATCTTCTATTAACCTCCAATAATTCCCATATTACCTAATGTCAGAACCCGAAGCTCCTCAGCTAAACCGCGTCTCTTACGAACATGCGTTCCATACGCAACACTTTGTAATCATCATCAATGGAATCATATCCCAAGAAGTGGTGCATATCTATCGTCTGAGAATCTATCTTAGGCAAACTAATGGATCTTCTAGTGCTAGGGTTGTATACCATGAGTTTAGACAGAGGTCCATAACAAATCAAACCGTGAACAGGACGGTCCAGAATGACATTTCATATGGTAAGTTTCTATAGAAGATAATAATATGTCACCTCGACTTTGGGTATGACTCGCTGAGAAGAAGAAATGCTTCGCGGAACACATGCCTTTGAATGTGAAGATGAGATTTTGAGGACGATTCGAAGACTTCATCAAGTACGTTTTCATGAAATCTCGGTTGCGAGTGATGAATGCAAATTCTTTCGATACGCATAGAAACCTTGCTAAGGTTCTAACGGGTACGTAATCTTTTGAATATTTCATAAATGAGATCAAACGGAATCTGATCATCAGAGATCTTTTTCTTCCCTCTCTGTCTTTCCATCGTCTTCTAGTCTATTGACTAACGAGAGCACTCTTTAGAGGAAAGAGATTCTCAACCTGCCCAGGGAAGATAGAGATTGTACTAAGATTAAAATCTTTATCCTAAAGTGGAAGCTTCAGTTCCGTGATACCTTCTATAACCGAGAACATAAAATGGTGGTTCAGGATAAGTTGTTTCTGGTGTCAATACAAACTCACCTTCGGCTGTGAGACAAAAGACTTGAAAAGAAGATTCAGTAAATTAAAACACCGTTGATACATATATCAAGAGACTCAGGAGAGTGAGGAGGAAATTCTTTGATAATTCTCCACTTATTCCTATTTCCCAATGTCAAAACCCCAAGCTCTTGAGCTAAACCAAATCGCTTACCAACATGATCAGCTTTATTCATACACAACACTTTGTAATCACAATCATGGGATCGTAACCTAAGTAATGGTATAGATCCTTTACATATATAACATTGGATATTAATGAAAGATAACCCTGAGATCATTAAGCAAAACATTCAAGAAAACTATTTCTATCACTTTATGAGATACTTAGATATATATAAAAGGTAATTTATAGAAGATAAAGAGCGTAATGCCCTAGTTCAAAACAGAAAGTCTACATATTTAATACATGCCGATCGATACTAATGAACATAAACAAACTGCACCAAAAAAAAAAGACAATAGATAATCAAAAACCTCCCAAGTAAGTAATATTAACCACAACTAAAGCTGAAGAACAACCATTTCATCAGAGGTGAGAGACCGCCTTAGAGAAACATGAGATTATCAACCTGACCAGAGAAGACAGATATTATATTAAGATATCGATCCTTATCGCAATGTGGAGCCATCAGTTCTCTGATTCCTTGTATGACGACATTTCTCAAAGTATTTTTCTTTGGATGATAAAAGAGAACATCAAATGTTTTTGAAACCACATAGTCGGGTGCCAAAACAACCTCCCCTGCATCATTAGTACAAAAGAGATAGTGATGAAAGTAAGGATAGCGAACTAGTGTAGACGAAACATCATAAGACATCTTGGACCATTCATGTTTTGCAGCATCCTCTAGAACCCACAAATGAATTCTACAATCAGCAATTCCAGAAAACAGGAGTGCAGGCTTTCCCTCGTAGCGTGTCAGCTTTGGACGCAAGTCCTGGTCTGGTCCTCCTTTAATAAGATCAAATTTTTCAGATCTAACATCAAAACTCATGACTGCATGATTCGCGGCTGTGTCAAGCATAGCTACATAATACAAAACACCATTGATACATAAATCAGGAGTCTCTTCATAACAAAGACAATGAGGAGGAAAATCTTCAATCATCCTCCAAGAAGTCCGCTTTCTCAAAGTCAAAACCCGAAGCTCCTGAGCTAAATACCGTCCCCATCCAACATGCATGCCTCTCATCATACACAACACTTTGTAATCACCATCAATAGGATCATAACCCATATGTTGGTATATAGATACACTCTGAGTATCAATCTTGGGCAAGCTAATGGATCTTCTAGTGCTAGGGTTAGATACTATTAGTTTAGAAGGAGGTCCATGGCAAATCAGACCGTGAACAGAAGGAGCAACGGTTCTAAATAGATCCTGGCAATTCATAAGGTAAGTTGGTACAGAAGATGAAGTTGATTCACCTTGATCAAGCAATGAGAAGAAGTAATGCTTCCCGTTGTCAGCGATTGTGAAGATGAGACTTTGCGGGCGAGTCGAAGACTTGATCAAGTACGATTTCATGAAGTCTCGGTTGCGAATGATGGAAGTGTAATCTTTCGATAAAGAGAGGAACCTAGCTAGGGTTTTGACAGGTAACCCTTTGAGTATCTCCGGGATTAGGTCAAACGGAATCTGACCTGAAATTCCTTTGCATGTTAACAGATCATCGGAGATCTTCATCTTCTTCGATCTCTGATTCTCCATGGCGGTGATAAGAACGAAGAGACGTCGATTTGACTTCCCACTGAGAAAAACTTAAGGAAGAAGAGAAGAAATAAGAAGAAATAAGAAGGAAATAAGAAGGAAACGTGGTGCCGTTTTAAACGGGTGGGAATATGAGTAGACGTGGTGCCGTTTCAATTAAAATGGAAGGAGCTTTTGACGGATGTCACGGAGTTAAACGCTACACGTTTCTATTACTGACATTGAAATGACCATTACACGCAAAATTCGGGATTTTGTTAAATTTCTTTTAGTTTCGGCCTTGTAAAATTGTTTTGTAACCGAAAAAATTGAAAATTATGACCAAATCTAGGGAGAGTGTGAATTGAAAGAAGAATCTAGAGTGATTTGATTTTTAATAAATTTTGATGTGGAGTAAATTAATAAGTGAGAGACAAGATTTTTGCCCTTAATTAGTTTTTTTTGACAATTATTGAAACAATGAAAATAATTTACCATAATTTCTATTTGTTTTAACTCCAAGGACTTCTACTAAATCATTTCAATTTTCAAAATAAACAACAAAGTATCCAAAATTAGTGTTCTTTTGGATCTCAATATATGAGAGAAGTAAACATTTTGTTTATTAAAGTATTCTTCAATGAAGATCTTCATATCTACTAGTTTCCTCTCTAATCTCTTTGTCTCCACAACCACCACTCTTACTCCTTCCTCCATTCTTTTATCTCGATAGTCTTTCTACTTCTAAAGTTTAGGAAAGTGTTTAATTATCTTTTGCTCATCGGAAACATTATTATTACGATTTTGGTTAAGATCCGGTGAGAATCTGTCTCATCCGGTAAAAATCCGCCAAAGATTCCGTAAAAACATATGGTTTCAACGAGGACATTGTTATAGTTACGATGAATCTCACTAGGATCTAATGAGAATCCGGTTAGCTCTTATTTTTCTTAAGATCAATAACAACTGTTAGCTCTAACTTTTTACTTTTTTTTGGTAAGGGGGTGGGAAACTATGTCTCCCGTTTATTAAAAATAAAATAACTTACAATCGGTAAACCACCATTTTCCCTTCTTTATTATGAAGTATGAACTGAGGGAACAGTCGACATAGAAGGAATCACAGAACTGAAGCTTCCACTTTGGGATAAAGATTCGGAACGCCATTTAATCTCTATCTTTCCTGGTCAAGTTGAGAATCTCATGTGTCTTTAACGAGTGGTCGCTCATTAGTCTAGAGGACAATGGCCTTACGGGTTTCATGATCACCTCCACTTAAATGTTTTGTTCTTCGGTTGTAGTTGAGTTTTATCTAGTTTACTTGGGAGGGTTTCATGATCTTTTGTCTTTATTGGTGACAGTTTTTCTATGTTCTTAGTCTCGGCTTTGCCTCTTGTTGCTTAGTGTTGCACGTCTTTAATGTTCATGGAGTTTCTCTGTTTTGAACTTATACATCACCCTCTTCATCTTTTATAAATTTAGAGGTCTACTATCTTATGTTACATCTGGATTGATATGTTTATATTTGTTCACATATGGATTCTCGATCTCTCAGATTCCCAAATTGTGGACAAAGTTTAATATGACGTTGAATTGTGTCATTGTGTGAGCTTGATCTATTGAGTTCCAAATGTTATTGCAGAACAGAAAAGGTATGTTTCTTGGAATGTTATTGAAAAATGTTACTTAACTTTTCTACATTTTAAGTAAAAAAATCTAATAAAATAAATGATATAGATATAAAATGTATATAATTATCGAATGATGTTAGGTTTGGTTCATGGTTGCATACTTGCATGTTTGCAAGATATTTGGATGGCCCGGCCTCTAAGTGGCCATATTCTCGCCGCACATCTTTTTAACCTTGAAGTCAATCATTTCTTTCATTCTTTTTGTGGTTTCCAGTTTCTCTCCACCTACCAAAGTCCACTTTAAATTCACATGTTTGATAAATTTTGTCTTTTAATTTGTTCTATATTTTTGGTGAATGACAATTTTATATCATTGTAAATGTTTATATCTTGGATAATATTCATCGTAATTTCCTACTTTTAAGATAAACACATACAGTACCTGATTGATTTCAACAAAACTTAACTTGTTACTTTTGTGTTTCACAGTCTCATCCAAATTTTTAATATGTGCATACATATAAAGTCTTGTAATAACAAAGAGTCAAAGAAAGTAAAAAGATTTAACAGCAGAGGGACAAATGCAAAAGCAGGTGAGAAACTGAAAGTGTCTCACAACCTACATTGGAGACGGAAACATCAGACCACCAACTTTCATAGTGCGTATAAATCTGTTAGCTTCATCATAGCCACCAACCTCTTCTAATTCTTTTATGCATTATGATTTTTATTATGTCGTCTCACTCATCACATATCTTTTATATCTACGTTTGTTGATTAGAAACACAAAAAGGACATATTTAGAAAGAAAACAAAAACACCTTTTGAATCCTTATGTTTCATGTCAATAGGTAGGAGGTAGAAGGAAAACTAACTAGGTAGGAGGTAGCAGATTCTAAAATATATAAAAATGCTTAGAAAAATATTAACTTATTTCAGACATGTAATTTCTATCATGTTCTCTCTATATTAGAGCCTCATAAGAAGCCCAAGAAGAAGTCGAAGAAGAGTCTCATGAAAAATCCACAAATCCATGTAATTAGGTTATCTAATCAAGTAGTCTCTTATATATTTATAGTCATGTAATGAGAACAATGTGATTAATCTAGAGAGATGCCACATTGAACAACTCTCCTCTTTCCCATTTTATGAAATCAAATACAAATCTATTTTGTTCTCGAATACAACCTAAAGTCTTTCATTTTCCTTTACTTTGCATTTCAATAAAGCTCATTTAACTATTACATTTTCAGTTTTATATTTCTATGATAATAAGCTCTTAATTTGCATAAATCTTCTTACTTTGGATTTGCTTACACTCTCAAAAGAAGATGTATTTTATCGGTATTATATATCTTGAATTGAATTTTATCATTGGATCAACATAACATATATTTAAAAAAAACATCAAAAACATAACATATATTTATATCGGATCAAGTAGACTTATACCCTACTTAAGCATTATAAATTTACATTTTGAAACTAATCCACAATAAATAGACGAACTCAAAACTCTCATGTATTATTTTATGTATTTGAAATATGTGAACTATATAGTTAAATTCACTTTTAAACATCTAATAATTTCTAATTCGAATTTTTAACTTTGCTTGATATGGAAATATATGTGAGGATATTAAATCTAATTTATTTTAACTTTAATTTCTGTAGATCTCGATCATAAATATCAGGCATCATATTGGGCCTATTTACTCGAAAGCCCAATATAATTATTATGCAGGATCCGCGCGTTTTACCAATTATAGACCCGAGATCCGCGCGTTTTACCAAATGGGGATCCGACTTATAGATCCAAGATCCGCGTCTTTCAGATTGCCAAATTGTCCATTATACCCCTCGTCGAAATATTTTTTTAGTCGTGGAATCAAAAAATTGTAATGGCATTCCCTTGTAATTTTTTATACTTTATAAGGTTATTTTCTAGGGAATGCTTCCCAATTAATAGTATAGATATAACCTACAACTGCTAATTTTCCTATGGATTTATATTTTCCAAAACATTCGCTTTTAACAAAAGTCAAAAACATATAGAAAAGGATAATTAAGAAGTGTTTATAAATGGTCAAAACAACTAATGACACGCTTAAAGGCCATCACTGTTTCAGCTTCACCAACCCCATTTACTTGTTCTCTCTATTAATTATCAGACCAACCAAATGAAATGAATTAGTCCCTTATTTATAAAACAAAACAAATAAAAACATTAAATCTTAGATATTTCAAAATAAAAAGGTTTATACAAGAAAAAAAGTCGCCAAATCCGCCGGCGGGAGAAAAATTCCGGTGAACCATTCTTCTTGATTCTGCAGGTGGTTTTCTTTAATTAAGTTTCTTACCGCTAATTTAAATCTGATTTGTTTATATGTTTTTTGTGTCAGGAAAGTGTCAATTTTTAATATTCCTTACCCTTTCACGGTTTAATTTTGTTTTGAATAATCATTCTCTTTTTTTTTCTGGAAAGTTCGAATTTTTTTTGTTTGGAAGCTTGGATAAAAATATTATCGTCTCATTGAATGATCATTCTTTTTTTGTTGTTGTTGATTTACTATGCTTTTACAAATCCTCATTTGATCGATTCTGTCAAAGAATTGGGTCAATTTTGAAAAGAAAAAAAATCTGAACTTTGAGAAAAGTTATTGAGTTTCGGTTTCTGTCGGTCAGGTTTTATGATTGTGGCTGATGGGTAGACAACAAATTAGGTAGGGTTTTGTTATATTGATGTCCATAGTCCTTAGTTGTGGCCAAATTCTTGTCCTTTAGGTTTTGACAGTAGCAAAGAAAGCTGAACCTTGTTGAAATTTGCAGGGATTTTGAATAACTTGTGTGTATTGAAGATTGTCTCTGTGGTTTCATATGGAAGCAACTATTGCTCAGAGGTTTCAATACCCATCATGGGTTGAATCTAGAAAGTTTGAGGGGAGGCCTCATGGTTTGTTACGGTATTCTCAGCGAGTTAAGGAAGATAAAGGGTTTAGAGGTCTTGCTTTGGCTCATTTGCAACCTGAAAGAAGAAATGATCGACGAAGAGCGGTTTCTTCAGCGGTTTCATGTTCTGATAACAACTCTTCAGGTGGTTGTGAAATCATTTGGATGTTTTGATGCCTATGATATAACTCAATCTGAAATGCTATAGCTGCGAGTGTCTCATTCAATCTTTGATTTTTGTAGCATTGTTGGAGGCAGGAAGTGTTTATCCGTTTGAGGAAGATCTAATTCTCAAGGCAAGTAATAATACCCTTTTATAACATCAAGCATCAGCTATTATATCAGCTTATAAAAGCTTACTGGGCAATGGATACATGAGCTTTGCAGAGAAAAGCAGAAGAGGTTAAACCGTTTTTGAATGGTCGATCTATGTACCTTGTTGGTCAGTTTCTTTGTACTGCTCCTTTGTTTGCATACAGTTAGTTCTTAATACATGTAATTTGATGATTCTGTGGTGAATACAGGAATGATGGGTTCTGGGAAAACAACCGTGGGAAAGTTAATGTCGAAAGTGCTTGGTTATTCCTTCTTTGACTGGTATGTATATGCTACTTAAGAAAAGCCTTTATATGTTTTAAAGCCTTAATGTAAGTCTCCTGGAAAATTTGTTCTTTGATTTGGAGTTAGTAATGAATGTGGTTTGATATTCTCGGTTTGTAACCTTCTATAAGTTTTTGGATGTGTCAGCGACTCTTTGATTGAGCAGGCGATGAATGGAACTTCTGTTGCAGAGATATTTGTGCATCATGGAGAGAATTTTTTTAGAGGAAAGGAGGTTATTTTTGTGATCCTTGTTTCAAGCTCTTCTTCTTCGTCTACTCTTTGTTTAGTGCGATTCATTGTACATATTTCAAGCTAAGTTTCTTTCTTTCTTTCTAGACTGATGCGCTTAAGAAGCTCTCTTCGATGTATCAAGTTGTTGTTTCCACCGGTGGAGGTGCAGTTATAAGACCCATTAACTGGTGTGTTCCCTTCATCCTGTTCTAATTATAATGATATAAAAACTCGGTTCCTTGTTTAACTTATTTGGTAATCTGATGATATTATCAGGAAATATATGCATAAAGGAATCAGCATTTGGCTAGATGTGCCTCTAGAAGCCTTAGCCCATAGAATCGCTGCTGTTGGAACTGGTTCCCGACCACTGTTACACGATGAATCAGGAGATGCATACTCAGTGGTACTGATCTGACTGTTCTACAATCATACGCCTTGGATACTTAAACAAAGAATTCATCTTTTTCGTGTTTGTGATTGTGATTGTGAATGAATGAATACTCGTAGGCTTTCAAACGTCTCTCGACTATTTGGGATGAGCGCGGTGAAGCATACACAAATGCAAATGCCAGAGTCTCCTTGGAAAGTATGTCTTCTTCATCCATCTGCTATAGCCTTTGTTCAATCTGTGTAACTTCTTCTGGTAATTTTGCTTTCCTTCCTTGTACTCGAGTCATCAGATATTGCAGCCAAGCGTGGCTATAAAGATGTCTCAGATCTCACACCAACTGAAATCGCTATCGAGGTAAGTCAGGTCCTTTTCTTGTTACTTCATCATTAATCTGTTCAAATCAGACTCAACAAAGCAAATGACTCATCATCAGGCCTTTGAGCAAGTTCTGAGCTTTCTAGAGAAAGAAGAAACTATGGAGATCCCAGACGGCGACCTCTAATTTCCCTGCCTCCACTTCTGTCTCTTCATTTAGATGTTCAATCAACTCAATGAAGCAATCACTCATCACCAGGCCATTGAGCAAGTTCAGAGACAAAGAAAGTCCTCTAGTTACTGGTTCTGGGTCAATGGAGCTTACACGAGCCAATTTTGACTGGAACAATGCTTTATTAGAAGAAGATACAATACATGTATATAATACTTATAATAATACTCTTTGTTTCAGTATCATTCTTCTTCTCTTTTCCTTGAACAAAAAGAAAAAGTAGCAGTATTCGTTTTGTTAAGATGAGCCAGGAACAAGCAATGTGTACGAACACAATTTTACTGGTATTATTCAAATCTGAAAGTAGCTTTCTTATGGAATTTAACAAAAGAAATGGACAGAAGAAGTTGATTTAACCCTCAAAAGGTACAGAAGCAAATCTATAACCATCATTACACCGGCGATTTGTTTCATCTTGGCTCAGGGCCTCAGGCCAAGCTATACCCTTTGTCGATCCACCATTTCTGGCAACACCGTCTAAATCACTATGTTCACAATGATAGTTACTCACAGACAAACATAACAGAACCAATCGCCGGGAATCAAAAGCAGATCAGCGTGTAGCACGGATGATGATACATTAAACATGTATGTTTCACCATCAAACCGTAGCTGCCAAGCAATTCACAATGGCAGATTCATTAGGAACCGTAAGCACGGTACCAGACCATTCAATCTTCCCCCAAATCTCCCCTTCTCCACGCCTTTCAACATCAATCTCAGCACACCAAATCTCCATTCTCCTAGAACCACCACTACCAGCTTTACCTTCCCACAAAACCGCAAGCTTTCCACCACGATTCGCCATTGTAGCCCCACAAAGAAACTTAGGAAGTGAATCCACACCTTTCAGCTCTCTCCAAACCCTCTCTTTCGGATCATACCCTCTAATCTTCCCCAAGTAATCATAACAATACAATATGTTCTCAATCACACAAGCTCTTCCTCTCCATCCCAAATCAAGCCTCTTCTCAGGCATATCCCATTTCTTTTCCTTCGGCTCGTAAACAACACCGTTTCGATCAGCCATTGCATACACCTTCCCTTCCATAACCGCACTTGCGTGCATCCATTTCTCACGAACCTCCATACCTGGACTAGCCACTGGCTCCCAAGTTTGAGTCTTTATATCAAACATCTCTGCCCAATTAATCGATCGAGCCCAATTATCAACAACACATCCTCCAATCACATAAATCTTCCCATCAATTACACCAGCTGCTGCAAATTCACGACCTACTCTCATATTAGAGACTCGTCGCCAAGTATGAAATCTGCAATCGAGAACCCACACGCTTGAAGAAGGCACGTCTCTGATAGATCCACCGATCACGTAAATATCTGAATCTACCACAACGTAAGCAGATCCAACAAGATACGGTGAAGGACAAGACGAAATTGGAACAAGCATTTTCGAATTCGTTGAGCTCGACAAGGTTCGATGGAGGAGAGTGAACCAACACGCACCAGATTCAGGAGGTAAACGAATTGCGACGTAGAGGATGTTTTCAGTGGCTCCGAAGAGAGATCTCGTGGCGTAGAGCAAAGGCGATGTAGGAAGAGATCGAAAAGTCTTGGAGACGAGAGAGAGGATCGGATGGTGACATCTTGAGACGCGAGCAAGGCAATTCAGAGCAACGTCGTCTGATAATAATGGAATCAATTGCGCCGGCGATTTTGTTTCCGGTGGCTCGTCGCCGGAGCTCGTTGTAGCCGCCATGGATATGGATTGATCAGTCTTACTTTCCTTCCAATGTAAAGAGAGTAAAAATAAATTAATTTTGCATTATTCGGTTCGGTTTGATATATCAGACCAATCTGAGCCGATAAAATTATTTTAGAAAGTAAACCGGATTTAAACCGATATAATTGCCGTTATCTATAAATGCTGACCTGGAGGAAAGCATGATCCGGTGGTTTGAAAGAAGCCACGCGCTTCGTCGCCTTCCCTTCGTCCGACGTTTGCAATTGGGAGAAGAAGAAGACGATGAAGCATTATCTGATTCTGGGTTTGTTAAGAATCGAAATTTTCTTGAGAATTTTTTGAAGAATTATGACTGCATTAACTGTTTCTTCGTTGGGAAATACTCCGATTGCTTCGTTTAACCGGCGTTTCAGATTCCGGTTACATCCACGAAACCCGCCGATACAAGCAGCGGTTTCTCCTTCTTCATCCTCTTCTTCTTCTCCTACTGCTTCATCTGGGTTTGATTTGAGTTCTCTCGAATCCGCCATTAACAAGGTCAATTCTGTTCGAAACCTTTACTTTTGATTCGATGAACTTTGCTTAAAGCGTAATTCTAAAAGTGGGCTCATTTGTTGTCGCAGAAAGATAGTAATGGTGTTAAGGAAGCTCTCGATAAATTGAGTGAAGAAGGTTGGGCTAAGAAATGGAGTTCCCAGCCGTATCTTTCGCGCCGTACGGTGTATATCGATCTCTCTATCTAACTATAAGTTTATCCTTAACATTTGTTAAACGCTTAGTGAGTGACAGTGAAGAAGTGATGTGTCTTTTTGTATCAGACATCGCTGCGGGAGCTGACAACTCTCGGAATCAAGAATGCAGAGACTCTTGCCATCCCTAGTGTCAGAAACGATGTAAGGTTCTGTCTTGTTATTCGAATGTTTAGTCTATCTTTGGCAAGAATTGAACTCAGAGAGTTCTTGAGGTTTGTAATGTATGTTAATGGAGGTTCTTCTGAATTCTGATTTAAGTTTGAGTGATGCAGGCGGCTTTTCTTTTCACAGTAGTCGGAACAACCGGGTTCATAGCTGTACTTGCCGGCCAACTTCCCGGGGTAAACTTTCAAATACTCATTTTTCTCTGGTGTTACAGGCCATGAAAAATCTTTGTTCTTGTCTCATTGATTTTTAGTTTTCTGTTTTTTCTTCTAGACAATTGTGTAGGCTATACCAAGAACTGCATCCTATATAGACCGTGTATACCATGTCGAAAATCATTGAAATATCTTGGTATCTGTCGATTGTGTTAGGTTCTATATGTGTCTTAGACAGATGAATAACGGTTGAATCTGGACAGGACTGGGGATTCTTTGTGCCTTACTTAGTTGGGAGCATTTCGTTGGTAGTTTTAGCCGTCGGAAGCGTTTCACCAGGGTAAGAAAAGAACTTAAACACTGCATATTTTGTTAGGCTTTCGTTAACATTATGTACTCTGGGATACAGATTTGATATCGTTTGCTATTTTGTTCACAGGCTTCTTCAAGCTGCAATTTCAGGGTTTTCGACGTTCTTCCCTGATTATCAAGAACGAATTGCTGCACATGAAGCAGCCCACTTCTTAGGTACCCTTGAAAAGTTGAACATTTTGATTCTAAAAGTGCAATGTTCTGATTGTGTGTTTATTACCTGCAACTTTCCAGTGGCTTACTTAATCGGACTTCCAATCCTCGGGTACTCGTTAGACATTGGTAAAGAACACGTCAATCTCATTGACGAGAGACTAGCTAAACTAATATACAGCGGCAAGCTTGACTCAAAGGAGCTCGATAGGTAGAGTTTCTTTAATGTCGAATAGGAGAAAAGAAGAATCAAATTCTCAACCCATTGAATCTTCTTGGGTTTCTCAGGTTGGCTGCTGTTGCAATGGCCGGACTTGCCGCCGAGGGTCTGAAGTATGACAAAGTGATCGGCCAATCTGCAGATCTCTTCTCTCTTCAGGTCCTTCCTATCCCATGACTCAACTCAACACTCACAAGTTCACAAACCAATAAGTTATAACAACTCATTTTTCTTTAATTTCCTGCAGAGATTCATAAACAGAAGCCAACCCAAAATAAGCAACGAGCAGCAGCAAAATCTAACAAGATGGGCTGTAAGTTTCTCATGTCATCTCTCATACATGTTTCTTTCTAAAGTATTCATGAATCGTTTGTGTTTTGTTCTGCAGGTTCTCTACTCTGCTTCTCTTCTCAAAAACAACAAGACCATCCATGAAGCTCTAATGGCTGCAATGTCCAAAAATGCATCTGTTCTTGAATGCATTCAAACCATCGAGACAGCTTCCTAGATGAACAATCTCTGTTATCTCTTTTGATCGTTCGAATTCCTTAACATGACATTCCATATCTTTTATATATATAAAGACACAAAAGTTACAGACTTTCAATATCATCATCTTCAAGCACTATGAAGAAGATCAAAACTGTAGTACTACTATAATATAAACGATGTAATTATACATTGGTTTAAGTGGTATTTATCATTTATGCACTTAAAGATCATCAGACCAATCACTAGGCTTGGTGTCATAGAACAACCCATCAACGATCTGATCAACCAACGAGTCAATAAACGAGTTGCAGCTCACTGTAAAAATCCGTCCAACTCGGTTCCGAGAAATCGTTAACCAAGCGAATATCGCCGCGCATCCCATCGCGGCGAGACCAGCTCCAATAGCTTCACTCAATCCTTCCACATCAAGTTTCTTAAACAACGAATTCCCAGTAACAACCTCCTCCGTCACCGTCGCCGCAAACACAATCTGAAAAGAGTAAATTTACACATTAAACTGCGATATCGAAGTTCGATTTTAGGGTTTAAGGTTTATTTACCATGGCGAGTCTTCCAGAGATGGTTTCAAAGTCTTGACTCTTCTTCGAACTCTCTATGTAATCAGTAAGAGTCTCAAAAAACGGAGACGATGATAACTCAACCTCAGGTCCTCCACCACCATCTCCGCCGTCTTTTTTAGCGATGACCATATCAGATCCATAAGATCTCAGCGTGCAAAGCCTTGGTTGAAGCACGATCTTCCCGTTCTCGGCTAAATCGCCACCTCTTGGTCGTTGCTGTATCTGAATCTGCTTGAACGGTTCCGATGATTCGCATCTAGGAGATAAAGATCTCGGTGACGGTAACTGGCAACGAATCGCGCGAGTAGCCATAGCCATTTCTGATGATCCGAGGAATCTTTTGAGGAAAGTGAGTATTTGAGGGGGAAAACAAAAAAGAGGAATCTTCATGGTGGCTGAAGTGTACACGTCGTGTCGTTTTTTGTGAGGTGTCAAGTTATTGTTCGACGTGGCTCCGTTTTGCTTCAGTAACTTGCTTTTCAATCGGAAAAATACTTGTTCAGAAATTTAGAAAATACGTTTGAACTACGTGTCGTTTTGCTTTTATCTATTCGTAGCTGAATGAACCAGATTCATTTAGACCCAAAAGCTAATTTGACTCTTCTTCTTTTTATTGATGTTTATAGGTTTAGGTCGGTATATTTCGGATACAATGCCAAATAAAAATAAGGGAAAATTAGACCCAGTACCACTTTTTTCAAAAAGTTTAGGCCCAGTACCACTTTCTGAGTCCACTTAGCATCCATACCACATTCGTCATCTGGAAAGACGAAACTACCCTTCTGGCTGCGTCAGGAATGTGTCAGGGGAAGGAGCTACAGTCTGCCGTCCTTTTTCTCTCTCCTGGCGCATTGGTAACCGTTTTCGTCCCTCTGGTTGGTAAAACAAAGTTGTCCCCGAATAAATCCAGATCTTCGTAGTCTCCGAATTTTCTGCCGTCCACAGTCTCTCTCCTAACGCATTGGTAACCGTTTTCGTCCCTCTGGTAAAACAAAGTTGTCCCCGAGTAAATCCAGATCTTCGTCTTCGGCTCTTTGGCGGAATAAAATAAAGATCAAGTTGTCTCCAAGTAAATTCAGATCTCTGGCTGGTAAAACCACATCATCTGGCGATGGACAATCAAGAGAAGTTGTCTCCGAGTAAATCCAGATCTCTGGCTGGTAAAACCACATCATCTGGCGATGGACAATCAAGATATCTGGACTTATTCTTGGGGGACATCATTCACTCTATTTCATAATTATTGCTCATGGTAAATGTAAACTGCATTTAATGCAATGTTTTGTCATTCTTCTCTGACACAAAGTTGTCTTTCAGACAAAGTTGTCCTTCTCTGACACAAAGTTGTCCCCGTTTCCCAACCGGTGTCTACTGTAGCTCCTTCCCCTGACACATACCTGACGCACAGAGAAGGGCAAAATCGTCCAAGAGTTGCCACACAAATACCAAATGTGGTATGGATGCTAAATCCATTTCAAATGTGGTACATTTGCTAGGATTTTCCCAAAATGTGGTACATTTGGCAAAATTCCCTAAAAATAATGGATATGGATAATGAATATTTGGGATACATAAAATATCTACTGAATGAGAGAAAAAAGAACTGAAAATTGTTAAAAACAAGAATTTCAAAATATTCGAAAGGAGAAACATGCATTTACTTATACAGTAGAACTTCTATAAATTAATATAGTTGAGACTATGATATTTTATTAACTTATCGAGTTATTAATTTATCGATATACTAATTACTTTGAAAATCAAATTTGGGATCGAAGAAATCTATTGATTTATCGAGGTATTAATTTATCGAGTATTAATTTATAGAGGTTATATTATAGTATATATACTCCAAAAATAATATTTTAAGGTTTTATATCAATCACTCAAGAGCTGATTGTAATACTTCTTCTAGATGCTTTTCGGCGGCTTCAAATTGTATTTTCTTGTCTTCGATTGCTAGTGCAGCAAGAGCTTTATATAGAGGCAAGTCCTGGTAGCTTCTAAGAGCATCAAGAACGGGTTTAGTCATCTTCTCAAATTCCTTTTAGTGCTCTGCCATTTCTACCAGCTCTTTGTGGCTGATCTTAGAAATGTCGCATGCATAATCCTGACGTTCCGACCATTCATTCTCAGACTTATAATACTTCTTTATGTATTCTTCCTCATTGATTGCCATTACTTCCATATTTGTTTTCCAATTTTCCATGCATGATTCACAAGAGACTACTACATCATCTTCTAGCTGCGCAAGGATTTTCTTTAAATACGTCAGCTTTTGTATCGTTTTTTTTGTATAATCAAGAAGAAAACATTGGACTCCATTTTCGCATTAGCTCTCTTCTCCTACACTCCAGTCTTCCTTAGAGAAATGTCTCCCATTGCAATAAGGAACTGCTTAGTAATATCAAAGTGGAATATTTAGGGTTTCAGCGGAACACCTTTAAATCACCCAAAATTCACACAATATTTACGATAGTTATAGTAAACTCAATAATTAGAGATCCTTCTTTTCTCTTTTGTAATATATAGTTTGTTTTTCAGTGTTTTTCAATGAAAAAAAAAATCAAACGTGAATTGTTTTGCATGTACACCTGAAACACTTTTTTTATAAATCATCCTAAAGAACAATAACCTCCAAATCCGTCCTCATATACCTCACCACCAAAAGAAACCATGCATATACACACATATCATCATGATCATATAATCACATATCAATCCACAGCCCGAGATCGATAAAGAACGCATTTCTCTGACCATATATTACATCAAATTATACTCTTACGAAGAAGATACTAAGTTCGGGTCCATTATTTCCTTCGGGACTCAACATGTAAAATGTCTCTGAATCTTTAGACCCAACGACTCGTTCGAAGTAAGCCCTCATGTAAGCCATCTCCGAGTCTGGTCCTTCAAACTCCGAGTTCCCCGGCAAAACTCCGGCACCCATCGAAACCGGTCTTAACAACTCCATAACGTTGAGATCTTCCTCCGTCGCGTCACGTTTCACACCGTACCCCGTTTTCTTACCGTTACAAAACATTGTCCATAATGGCTCGTCCATGATCTTGGTCTTCTCTTTATCACCACGTTTCTCTGTCTCTAACGCGATCCTAACCATTCCTCCGCTAAGTTCTTTTTGTAGCACCATTGTTTGCATCGCTAGCTCGACGACGAGAGATGGTAAACATCTAGGGCTTTCTTGAATCGAGAGGCTTACACGGCCTTTACGGTATCCGAACAAGGTTCCTGTAACTCTTGATCCGCTTGACCCGCTTCGGTGCGGGTCGGGTAAGCTACCGCCCGGGAGGACCGGGATTTTGCAAGCTGCCGGTGTGATGATCGGGAAAGAACGGAAAACCGAACGAAAAACTCGGAAGACCTTTTTGCTTCTCTTCTTGTTTTGATGAGATGGTTCGAGTAACGTGACATGGTGACGTGGCGCCGGAGATGGAGACGGTGACGGAGACCCCGAAGGGATTGAATATGAGTCGGTGGAGGAGGAAGCACCGCTTGCCCTTGGCCTTTGCTCCCCCATGAAAGACGGAGACGTCGACGAGGATACGACGACGTTTTTATTGAAAAACTTCTTTCTATTTTAAAGAGATTAATTCATTTACAGTTTCTTTTAATTTTGATGGCCTTTTTTTTGCCTTTCAGACACCTTTGAGTTTTTAGGATTTCTAATTTTGTTTTTTGTTAGAAATTGGAATGGTTTTGGAAAAAGGTCTAAATTTTTGTGTTCACATTTTGGTTATAGTTTATATATAGTTGTTGTTTTTATTTTGAAGTGTAATCAGCCAGCTCTATGCTCTATTTTTAAGAGTAGGAAACAAAGCTGTAAATTTCAAAACATGTGAAAACAAATCAAACGAGTTTCCAAAAATAGAGAGATATACATAAAGTTGTATAGTCGTTTGGTCAGGTCAATGTACAAGAGTAATCGGCTGTAAAATCTCATGATATCTAAGTCCAACTTGGTGTATAGTGGATTTTGTAAGCTTGTAACAATAATTTAACCAAAACACGGTTAATTAATTTAATTAAAATAAACATCAAAATTTGAGTTAATCTGTTTCTTATTCTAAACTTCTGATGCTGATTTAATCAAATAAAATTATATATGTATGGTGTAAATGTTGGGAGATTTATATGATAAATCAAATTTAGCATATATACTATTGATACAGAGTACGATGAAGTCTTGCATTGCATGTATAGTAATTTGTCATAGAGTCTTGACAAAAAGAGTTATAAATATACTATTCTTTCTTTCTTTTTTTTTTTTTTTTTTTTTTTTTTTGGTAAAAGTACTATTCTTTCTTGCTAAAGAAAAGAGTAATAAACATTATGTACGCTTATGTATGACTTGACAATCGATATGTTTGCGTGTGTACGTGAACAAGTTCCATGATTAGATAAAATTTATTAATCTGGCGACAAACATAACATATACTAAGGAAACATAAAAGTTACAACAAATTCATGAGAAAATATTTCTCTATCCGTTTAGGAAAAAAGTTAATTTATGCAATCTCAATTTAGTTTGTATTCATTTTAGAATGTGGTGGAGTTTCAATTCTCTTAACACTGCATCATCTTTCGCATCAAACTGATTAATTAGTGAATACCAATGAATTTGGTACTAGGGATAGTAAAAGACAAGTGAATGGAGACAAGAGCGATACGTATAAAACCAATTAACATTAATTTAATAGTTGTAAGTTGTAACGTTAATTTTCTGACTTCAAATAAAAAAGAATATAAGACGTCAATGAAAAAGTATATAATTAACAAAAGAAGACAAAATAAAAGGCTGAGAGAATAATAAATACACACATATTATTTGTTTTTTCACAAGAATGGACTCTCTAATGCAAATGGAACACTGGTCCAAAGAGGTAGAGAGAAAGACATAAATGAAATTCCATAAGCAAAGTTATGAACAGCAAGAAACCAAAACTATATGCGTTCGCCAACACATCTTATTCAGATCAACGCAACTATGAATTTAATCTAATTAAATATATATTCAGTAATATCTTTAATTAGAATGCACCGCCTACCTCAGTTTTCGTTTATCTATATATTTTGATTGTTTATGCGATTTAAGTATTTCCTCTGTTCTTTATTGATCAATTTTTTAGAGAAAAAAATTTCTTCATAAGAATATAGTTTTAAAGTTATCTATGCATTTTTTATTAAGTACTAATGATGAAATATAAATTTCAAGAAAAATAATTAAATATTATTGGTTTAGAGTTATAGACAATTATAAATCACAAAAAATGGATTTATAATCAACTTTTAATATGTTTTCAATTGATACGTATGAAAAGTCTAGAAAATAGATTAATTAGGAACAGATGGAGTAATTGATTTGGCATGCACCCTAGTTGTTTAAATCTTTAATTAAAAAATGTAGAAAATTCTGAAAACATTTTGTTTTTACTTTCTTTAAAAGGGTATTAAATGCAAGGTAGGGTGTGTGTGTAAGAACACAGAGAAGCAGGTGAGGTCAAACTAGACACAACACTTAATGCATTGAGCAGAAGAAGAAGAGGAAGAATTAAGAAGAGAAAGAAAACAAAAAATAAGGATGGAAGTTAAAGGAGAAGAAGAGAGAAGAAGTAGAAGAGAAGATGAAGAAAAAGAAGATTACTACTCTCTTCTCAACTCTCCATGTTCTGCTTGTCACAAACTTGTTCAAGCCATATTGAAGTGTCTTGGTCTTGAGTCATCATCAATACCACCACCATCATCCTCATCTTCATCATCATCATCACCATCATTAGTAGAAGAAGAAGATCCAGGAACTGAAACTGTAAGCTCTCTAATCTCTATGGAAATTTTTTGGTCTGCTAGACATTAGTTAAACCCTATATGCATTTGATATAATATTTTTTCTTTTTTGGTCAAACACACACTTAAACTAAAAAGGTGTCTCCTTAAATTGGATTTGATGGTAAAAGTCATAATTATATCTTGCATTAAACGTCGTATAGGTTGAAGAAACAGGACTTATTGCGAGGATTACAGGAGTGTTAAGAAGGAGACCAAGACCACCTTATAGCTCAGGACGACCTGGTCAAAACAATTGATTCTGATTAACACTCTTAAAAAGACAAGCTTATGTCTCTTTGTGTGTCTTCTTGTTGTTTAAAACTCACTTGTGATCTTAAAATTTCTTACTTCCATTTTTTTTTTTGGTTCTGTGAGCGGTTTTGCTTTTTTTTTTTTTTTTTTCTTTCTTACTTGCTTTATTTATCTGAAATAAGACAAAATTGGTAAGACAAAATTGTATGTCTTTTGTAACAGAGTTTTCATGTTTACCTTCTAAAATACATGATTATATATAGACTTATGTATATATCTTTTGTTGTTATTTTAGTTTTAAAGATATCGGATACTCTTCTGTAATTATTATTATCTGAATTAAACTGTAAATTATCTTCAATAAAAACGATATTTAATAACCAGACTGCAAGACAAATTGCAAATTCTTTTGGGATCACTGGATCGATCTTGTTTAACATCAGTACAAGTTTGGAATATTTTAAGTAGAACCGAACCGAATTACCAAACCGGATCACAGTTTTACCGGTACAACCCAAAAAGCAAGAAACCAAGCGCCTTGAAATCATTTCCATTTCATTCTCATCATATATACAAGAAAAAAAGGAGAGGCCTAGAGGCTAGAACCACAAGACCAGGTCCTACAAAATTATCACAGACCTTTGTTTTTCATTTGTTTCTTATTTATCCTATAAAAATCTATAATCTTCTTCCTTTGCTCCCCATCCTAAAGATCTTTCCTTCTGTGTCTACTACATCAACAACCGCAACTAACCCGAGCTTCAGGTGCTTCTTTTGTGATCATCATCGTCTTCTACTTCTTTGTCTCTTATAACGTCTATCACCGTAGCATTGCAGAAAAAACATCTCTGACAATTGAGAAGATGTCTAGTTATGCAGCCATAACATGATCGATGCGAACACGGAGCAATCATTGCATTAGCCTCCCCCGCGTAGCAGATACAGCAAGTGTTGTCTTCTATATCCGTCGTGTCTTTGTTGAACAGCTCTTCTTTTATTTCGGGTTCTTGCGATGAAGCCCGGTTTATGAGATGGTTCAAGAAGCTCTCAAGTTGTCCAAGTTTCTTTACATACGCATCATCCCTGCTTACACAACCGTCCTGAAAATGTTTTTTATAAGCTGTGTCAGTAAGAGAAGCAAACGAGCAAAAAGTAGATTTAAGAGCTTACGTACCCAATTATATTCCAAGAGATATTGAAACCCGTAATAGACTGTATCGGGACAGTCCATGCTTGCAAAAAGACCAATTACATCATGTTGTTTGTTCGATTTTGAATCGTCACTAGCCTCCAAAAGATTCAAGATTATACCAACCAAAGGAGCTAATAAGATCCCTCGGCTAATTTTCTCTGAAGGTTGTCCTTGCCGTCTAAGTGACCTGGCCGAGCTCAAAACCAGAAAAAAAGATATCAGTTAAAAATGAGCGGGAACTGCTTTAGAGCTGTTTGGGATATTTTAATGAACTTACAGATCAAAGAACTCGTCATCTACTGCTGAGGTCATGTGATTCAAGATAAAAAGAATCAACTCAGTGAGCCTACGAAGATTCGTGTCAGTCCCAGCAAGAAATGCTTGTGGTATTGCGAAAGTGCAGAACTCTAAGACTCTTGCGAGATTGCTTGAAAGCTCAAATATCACACAACATTTCCTTTGCTGAAACTCCATTACCTACATGAAGACAAGACGAATCAAAAAACTGGTCAAAGAAAAGCACATAGATAGAAGACTACATATACTTGCAAGGGTATTGCAGATTAAGCAGCACGATCATTCAGAGAAAACTATTAAATTACTACGAAAACTTAATCGATGAAAAGGATTCAAACTTATAATCTGACCTGATACTTTTCTTGCATTTCCCGCACCGAGACAGAAAATTCAGTAATGGTCCAGCTCAGTGTGTTGAATAGCCGGTTAAGAAAAGTAGAGAGTAATTCACCATCATTGATACAAGCATCTCGTAGAAGCGCCTAAACGGAAAAAGATAATCAAAGTCCAATATGTAGGCTGAGGATCAAATAGGAACAAAGTTACAACAATCTAACCAACCTGGAAAACAGTAGATGAAACCGAAGACTCCCCGTTCTTTAAAGAACTAAAGCCAGAACCTTTGCAAAGACGAAGAAATATATTTGTGACAGGGATCCAAGATCTGTTGTCAAACGCTGCCAGTAGTGCTGCAGGCATGTGTCTAGTAGCTGCCTCATTGTTCTCGAAAGCTTCCAAGTACTCTTTGTACTGTACCAGGACGGATATTGACTGGAGAAGTAGATCTTTAAGATCTGTATTCGATATCCTTGGATCGTTGAAGTGTGTAACTACGAAAGTGATCTGGAAACCCAACAATTTGCAATGACCAACCATGTTAGAGCCGTTGTGCAACTGACCTAAAGCTAACTACCTACAATCAGACATGAGAAGAAAAAACAGACAAAAAAGATTGTGTGATAAGAGATTTAGGCATACAAATGATGAAAGTCCTTGTTTGATAAATGTTGTTGACGGGACAAACGGAGGATCGCTCTTGCGAAGCACATGGAAACAGTCTACCTGAGGAAAATATCAAAGAGATTGTAAACTTAAGGATTTAAAACCAGAGATAATGCAACAAAATAAGTTGTTGGAAGATCTACTAGCTTTCATCAAAGAGAAACTGAAAACATGTTCATTTCTATCAAAAAGTACATGAAATGGGAAAAGCTATTTACCAAAGATTCAAGGTAGAACTCTGGAATATAAACAAACACAGAATCTATTTTGCTGAGAACCAGAAGTAGCTGTACAACCCACATGCACAATGCATACATTCCTCTTTGCTTCCATTGAGAGAACAATGAGATGCGGAACCTGTACAAAATGATTCAGAATGAGCAAAGGCAAAAATATAGAGATATAAGCATTGTAACATTGCTTCACATGAATCATAATTAAAACCTCTTCACTACACCTTCCTTTTGGAGTTAACGCAATCCATGAGTTAAGTGAAACTTACCATGCGGAATGTCTAACACACTCCATCACATCTTCCTTGTAGTTGTTGCGAGCTTCCTTCAAGCGCTTTAATTGGTCATTAGAAGCCCGCTCTCTTATCTGTTTATCAGTTTCTTCAAGAAGTGATATTGATTGCGTTTGGTGAGACATGTAATATGAGGCCTAAGAAAAGCAGAAGGACAACCTATCAGCCTCTCAAGCTTATTCAGGTTGCGGCATGTACCGTACAAAAAAACACAACAAAATATAAACAAGAGAGGAAAAACAAAAAATTTACCTGCTTAAAATTTGGAGCAACAGCAATATGGTATAATAGCAATAGAGCATCCAATAGTTCTTCTTCGCTTAGTATAGCAGATGAGATTCTACTCTCTTGAAGTGCAGTCCGCATAAATCTTACTGGACGATAACCAAAGTCAGGGTCAGACTGATTACTTGTGCTAGGTTTGTCCTCTATTTCTTCACTGAAACTTCCAGCACTACATTCTGCAGCAACATGAGAGGATCTCTCAGGAATAGAACTGCATCGACCTCGAGAACTTTGAGCAGTATTTTTTCCTCGATCCTTCAAGGATTTAGTAAGATCGGTATCATAAGCTAAGCAACAGCATGGCTTCTGCTCAGTCGCGTGAGTTACTCTATTCTGTTCATCATCCATACAACCTTCTTCCCACCGCATTATTTCTTCTTCTTGATCATCTGTGGGGTAGGACTTTGATATATGACTAAATAGCCCGCCAAGCCTAGTGATATCAGCTCGATGTGGATCATTTTTAAGAAACAAACTCAATGGAAACTTCTGCTGTCCACCTCTGTGAAGAAAACCAACATTGTGATGGACGGCTTCACTACTCTTCAGCATTGCGAAACCTTCTGACAAAAAATGGAGTATAACTGAGAACAGAGAGACAAGAACCGAATTGCGTGTAACTCCAGAAGGGGCCAGAGTCCTATCTGCGCCTCTGTTCTTCAATAAAAGGTTCTGTACGAATCCCCGGAAAGCTGAACCAGGAAGCTGGGGAGGTGATACAGGTGGTATGAATTGTATGACCAAGAGACAGAGGTTCCTCTGCTTCTCCTCAATCTGAATTCCAAAAGAACGAATTAATTAATTATGTTCCCATAATATCAGATTCCAGACAACTATATCCAGAGGAGAGTTATGCCAGCGGTTATTTATAGCAAAAAGAAATCAGTCAGAAATATCCTACCATACCTTGTTAATGGCTTCAGAGAGAGCGGAGATCGTAAATCCCATGCTACTCTCGTAGGATATATCTTCAGAGGATCCAGGCCACCAAACAACAGGCATTAACTGCTGTAAGTCATGCTTGTTGGAACTCCTGCATGACAAGAAACCTTCAAACAAAAACTCGAAATGCAAAGATCTCCACCATTGTACCATAAATTCTTCCCGTTTTAACAAATGACAAGCCAGCGCAAGATAGGGATATGGTCCGGAGTATGGACATTCGGTTAGAATCAGTGTCGCTGTTTTGCAGCCACAAGCCAGAGCGTTTACTACATGCTCAAAAATCAAATGAGATTGTGGGAACTCAAGAAGCACATCAAGAACTTTGTCTAAACTTGACGAATCATGCGGTGCTTGGGATCTAAAAATCTCCAAGAGGAATGACAGAAATGCACCCCGTCCCAAGTACTCAGGCAACAAAGGGTCTTGCTCAAGTATGTAAAAGAACTCATCACATATAGCAGAGGAAACAGGGGAAAAGAGTTCTTCAACCGAGGCAAATCTCCTCAGTCGACTTAATGTATCAGCCAACGAGCGGTCTGGCCTATCCAGCAGTCTTGAGAAGCATTGTAGTAGCTCTGTTGCAAAAGAAAATCGAGGTGGAGCTTCTTGAAGAGGTTGGAAGCCTTCAACAGGGTACTTAAACGGGTAAGCGCCGAAATTTAACTCGCATCTCTCACCTTGGGAGAGAGATATAGCAGGGTAATACCCAAATCCAGGTCCAAGTTTTCTAATACCAGTAAATGCAGCCCCGAGGGAGACACCATTCCTGTAGAAGTATATCTCATCACAGTTCAAATCTATGCAGCAACCGATGACATCCCCAGCTACCCATGATTGACCATAAGGTTCAGCTTCCTTGTTCCATTTGCTTACCCTTCGACCATCAAAAGCATATGAATCATCAGCATCACCCACACCTTTCTGGTCAGTGAAAGGACAAGCAAGTGTTGCCCATCCAAGTTGTTGAATTCCTGAGGTCTCTAAAGCGACTTCATACATCCATTTTCCTTTCCAGATACAAGCATTAGCCCTGGCGCTACTGAAAAGTGCTAAGCTCTCCAATACAAGAGGTGGCTTCACAATCCTGATATCACCACATATGCTATACTCTTCAAGGCCGACAATACGAGGTCCAACACCATGATGAACTACACTGATTCCTTCTCTCTGACTAACTGAAACATCCAATTCACCATGAAGCTTCGAGAACTGATTCTTAATTACCGCTCTAATCAAGCTACTGTCTACTTGACCATCCAATGGACCAACCGACTTTTCTGCTAGACCAAATATAAATTCGATAGTCCGTTCTAAAGGGCGGTGACCAGAATAATCAAAATGTGGAACAATACGAGCTTTCGACGAATTCTCTTTAGCATCTTCACCATTCAGTAAAACAGCCAAACCGGAAGAAATCATACCAACCCGTAGGCTGTCTTCAGCCATATAACATTGATTGTGAATCAAACGCAAAGGCTCTTTCAACACAACCAATTACAGGGAATCTGTGGAGAGAAGAAGAACAAAAAAAAGTAGCATAAGTTTCGAAAAATCAATACTTGAATCAAAAAGCTTTCAAATTTTTGTTACCATAAATGGTGGATGAACAGAGATTAACAAAAAAAACAGAAAGCTATTCAATTTCAATTAATTTGAAGGAAAAAAAAAAAAACACAAAATCAGAACGGAAAATTCCAAACTCACCGGAGAAATTGGCATCAAAACGATTAACCCAGAAGCCAAAATCAATCAATACCCAGATTCTTCAAACCAAAGACGGCGGACTCGTGTTAGGGTTTTTCAAATAAATAAAAAAAGGAGAAGACTTTTCGCTTTTTTTTCTTCCTCCTCGAAGAGAGAGAGAGAGAGATTTTTGCGCCCAATATTTTTGGGGAACAGAGAAGAAATGAAGAAAGAGAGAGAGAGCGAGACGAAGGAATCAGAGAGACCGGTGGCTAACACCGAACGAGCCAATGGATCATGTGGCGTGTGAGTTTTAAACTGACACGTGTCGGTGATAATGACGTGGCTGATGACGTATGCAGATCGACGGTCTGGTCTGGTAACTTTTTTAAGAAGGAGAAGGAAGAGGAAAGTCTACGATGCGGACGCTCTTACGTTTGTTTTGACACGTGGCGTTGTTGATGTTAACGTGTTTGTAAATCAAATAACTAAATTACAAAAAGTAAACTTTGCTTTTTATTTTCTTTTACACGTGAAGATATTTCCTGTTAATTTGGTTTAATCTAAAATAGCAAAAAAAGACTGTCAAACTTAGCAATTTAAAAGTTACAAAATAAAAGAATTTGATTAACATGGGTATCACCACTATTTAAAGAAAAATCACAAAAATAATATTTATTGTTTGAGTTTGAGTGTTTATTTTCAGTGTAAACATTATGAGGTTTTTGTGTTAGATTTGCTAAAAAGTTTTTTTTTAAAAACAAATTTTGTTTTTGTTTATCGCTTTTAAATAGATCTAAAATATGACATTATTAGGACTGATCTATGGCTAATTGTGAGAGTGGTTAACTAATTCTACATTTTTTTTTTACACAATACTTGGGAAAAAATGAGTGGTTAATAGTCTTAATTTTTTTTTTAATACTCTTCTTTTTATGAATTGTAAATCCAGTCATTTGGTTTCCAGTGTAAAAAAAATTTAGATGTAAATTTTTAGTTGTAGGTTCTATAATCATAACGGGTTCACAAACAATTTCAATATTAATATCATTCGTTGACAAAAAAATTAACAATCTGGAGTTGACTTAACAAAAATTAATTTGTAAATAAATTGTCAAAAGCCATTCTTATATACTTAATACATTATGCAAAGAAGAGTGTTAATAATGTATTCAAGAAAATATTCAATTTGATGTAAAGACGATTGAAATCGACGTAACGGGACGACGGAGCAGTCGTTGACAAGTCATCGGAGCTTTTGCAAACTTCCGATAGACACACGACCTTGTCCACCTGAGAGTACACATAAAATATCCACTCGCTCTCTAAACACACCACGTGGGAAGCGATGAGACCACTGTCGGCTAATGGCTAATAAAAGAAGTATCGTCCACGAGTTCCACGTTGATCAACAGTCACTTCACTGGCTGCTGTCTCTGTTGTTCAGAAAGTGACTCCAGACGGCATCGTTTATGGGGAATCACTAAACGCTGCGTTTTCGTGTGATGGAATAATTTTGCAACCGCGACCACTTTAATTTATTTTTCCCTTGTTAATAATGTTTAGTAACATATTACGAATATTAAATGTAAACAACATTCAACAGGAATGGCTCTTTTGAGCTCTAATTAATTTCGGATGACAAAAAAAAAAAAATATTACGAATATTAAAATATAAACTTATAGTATCAATTAGGGCTCCTTCACCTATTTTTTCTCTTCCTCCAGCCGCCTCCAACACCAACGAGTCACCGCAAGAGAATATTTATTGACCGTCGCTGTCGTCGTCGTCATTAGTAAAATTTCTCTTAAACTTGTTTACTCAGCTTTTTTGTCTCTCCATCAAAGTAAAGTCATGAGGTCTTTATGCAAAAAAAGACTCATGATGACACGAGCTGAAAAGTTCATCAACGGATCTTCTTTGTCGTTTTCGTCATTACCATACGATGTAGTTTTGAACTGCTTCTCTCGTGTCCCGAGATGCTACTACTCAAACCTCTCTCGTGTTTCCAAAACCTTCCGATCTCTTGTGCGTTCTCCTGAGCTTGCACGTAGGCGTTCCTCCTTAATGGGCAAAAACAATCCCGTCATTTGTGTCTGTTTTACAGAAGCTGATAGTTTTGGAAGGATATTTCATTGGTTCACTTATGACGCACACGAGAAGAAGATAAGTACTGTTCTTAACTCAATTCCGGTTTTTCCTCGACAGATGATGTGTTGTTCCATCGTCTCGTTAGGTTCCACGATATACTTTATTGGTGGAGCCATGGGTCATAGTTCCACTAGCATTAGGTTCTTGGATCCATGGTCTGGTGAGTTGTGTGAGGGTCCTAGCATGAAAGAGCCTCGCATGTTACCAGGCGTGACAGTTGTGGATGGGAAATTATATGTAATGGGAGGTTGCAGCCAAGAGCAGATCCAAGTGGAGGTTTTTGATCCAGAGACTCAAACTTGGGAAGTTGGACCAATAAATCCCCATGTGGGAATTCAGTATGGACAAGGAATACCAAGTATGCGATATGGATCGACTGTGACCGAATCTGTTGACGTGGAAGGCAAGGTTTATGGTATGAGTTATTCTAAAAGTAAACACATAATCTACAATACGAAAGATGGTATATGTGAGACTTTTGAGATGAAAGAAGAAAAGGCATGGAGGAGAGGTGGAGTGTGTGCGATAAACAATGTCATCTATGTTTATTACAAGGACCATGGGTTAATGTGGTATGACTCTAAAGATAAGGTGTGGAGAATGGTCCATGGTTTTAAGCTTGATAAGGGGATTGGCATGCCTGTTGGAATGGTGGATTACAATGGAAAACTTGCGGTTCTGTGGGAAGATCTGGGACGTATTATTAGTAAGAAAACCAAAATGAAGAAGATTTGGTGTACCATTGTCGCGTTGGATAGGATTGGTGGAGTAGCGATCCGTGGAACGGTCAAGTGGTCTCGTCTTGTTTGCTCTGTCCCTATTTACTATGACGTTTGGCGTTGTCTACATGTTTCTGATTAGTTTAAACTTGAAAAAGATGCTTATGATGGTTATGATATATGTTATGTTGTGAAACGTTTTCTTACTTTGAGTATGACAAAATTATAAATTTAGCGTTTTAGCTAGTCGACTTCTAGTAGGATTTACGTGGTTCACTTCTCGACTTCTAGTAGGATTATAATAGATTTGGCAAGCTAGGTTTACATCACATGCCACTGGAATATCCGCTTGAGTAGGTTGGCGCAATGATAATGATATCTTACTCCAAAATTTGTTCAGAGCAATTGGAATTTATCTTTTAATATGATTCCTTCGGCCATGATTAGGGGCTTGGGGAGAGACTCTAGGGAGAGAATTAATGGTGTAACATAGCGAGAGAATTAACTTCTGATCAAGAAGAGATCAGAGGAGTAATTAAGAAGAAAATCCAATTGAAATGTACAAGATTTTTCTAAAACACAAACAACACAATCATAATTTGTTCACAATTTATCCTTTTTGATTCTTTTACTAGATTTAATCATGACGGAGTGTACAACACACAGTGGCTCTGCGATGAGCTTGGTACATCATCACTTCTTTTCCCGCTCGCATCGACCACAATCTAGCCGTGGTGTCCGATGATGCTATGCAATAATACAAAGTCAAAACCAGTTTAAATACTCTGTCTCACACACGTTTTCCAGTGTAAAGAGATTAAATAGTATACCTGTTACAAGATATTCTCCATTCCTTGAGAAGTCACAGTCCCAGACCCATCTTCTATGTCCTGTTAAATAATATTGATGAGAGTGTAATGGTCTATGGATAACACATACCCCTTTCAAAAACATGGAGACCATTTACCTGTTAAAACTTTCTCAAGTTTGAAACCATCAACGTTCCATATTTTGACAGTTTTATCAGATGATGCGGTCGCTAGATATCTGCTATAACAAATATATAAGACCTTCCAAGAAGAAAGCTAGACGAAGAAAGCGGAAGAAGAAACACATTATTACTTGTTTCCAGGAGAGAGGAGACATTTAAGGATGTAGCCATTATGAGCTTGTAGCTTATGAAGGGGCTCAAACTCGGTCATCGTCTGAGAACAACGAACGAGTTTTTAATTGGCATGAACAATTACAGCATGCTGGAAGAAATAAATGTTTTCATATGATAAGAAAAAGTACTTGTTCTCCTTGCAACGAGCGCCATACATAACATGTTCCACGCTCGTTAGCAGCAACAACCATTGTCCCATCCCACATAACCGTTAAAGACCGTATAGGTGTACCAACTTCTGGTACCTATAAGTAATACACCAAGTGATTAATTATATCTACGGATTCTTAGAAAATGTAACTAGGATAAAGAAATGTACCAGTTCACAGCTACACAAATCTGCTCTGAGATCCCATACACGTATATTGCCGTTTTGGTCCCCAGATATCAATTCAGTCTGTCCCAAAAAGAAAAAATAAACAAGTGAGACAACTACCAGAAGCTGATTGCTACAACACAACACTAACAAATGTACCTGATTTGGGTGTAAAACAACAGTGTTAATTGGTGAAACACTTCTAAACTCCCTTTGGCATTCTCGAACCCTGCATTTCGGTTTAAGGGTCGAAAATTCGTTGTTAAGATCATGGAAATCAAAACTAGCAATGAGCTAAAAAGGAAAAAAAAACATGATTGTACAACCTCAAGTCCCAGATCTTAACTGTGCCATCTTCTGATCCTGAATACATCATTTGTCCAGTATATTGGAATCCTACTGCCATAACATTTTTGGTGTGTGATTCAAAAGTCCTCACCTAATGCGCACAAAGACGCCATCAAGATCAGAGGTAAGAACAAACAAACACTACATCGAAAGGAAAAAAGAAGGATATTTACAGGTAAATGAGGGGCCATGGAATTGAGATCAAAGAGTCGAATGTGAGGATTGCAAGCTGCTACTAGTTTACCTTTATCAGGGGTTATCTCAAGCCTATTCACATGCTGAATATATATATAAAAAGTTTCAGAAGAAATGTAAAAACTAAAAAATGCATATATATAACACAGAGATTTAGTGTTGAGAAACAAACACACACCATATCAGGATAGGCAAAAGAAAGGTAACAGGTACCGGTTCGGGCTTCCCATAATCGAATGGTATGATCATAGCTTGCCGTTGCGAGAAACAAGGGACGATCATCCGGTTTGTTTTCAAACATTATTTCTTCAACAGAAGACTAGGGTTTCGCAAACGATTTTTTTTTTTTTTTGTTCTGACAATTTGGGGATTTATGCTGAATTTTCAGACAAAAAAAACCATTATTATATTAAAATATAGTATTGATTATCTTTCTCTTTTTTTGGTCAAATATATCAATTATATTATATATGCTTCAATTTTATATTAATGTTTTGATTTTATTCCTTCGTATTTCGGATATGTTTCCTAAAAACGTGTAAAGTAAAAAAAAAAGATAAATTTTAAATTGCCGAGAAAAGGACAAAATAAAAGGCAAAAAAAAGTATTTCTTTATCTAAAAAACAAGTGAATATTCTAAATTATAATCCTATATAAATAAAAACTTATTATTATGTTAAGAGAACCCTTATGTTAATATGTTTGGTTCTCCTAATAAAAAAATCTGAAGCCAAAACGATATGTCTCCTTCTTCGAAGAAGTTTAAGAAACAATCTTCCTCTAAAGCAGTTAAGCCACCGCGAGAAGATAACGATCCGTCCTTGCCATCGTTTTCTTCACTTCCCGACGAAATCGTTTTGGACTGCTTGCAACGTGTCCCGAGAAGCTATTACCTAAACCTCTGTCGAGTGTCCAAAACCCTAAGATCACTTGTTCGGTCGCCTGAGCTCTCCCGTTTGCGATCTCTCCTCCCAAAGAATTCTGTCTATGTCTCCTTCAGTGAAAACGATGCTCCACATTTGACCCACCGTTGGTTCACTCTTAAGAAGACGACGATGAAGACGGCTATGAAAACGTTTGGGTATAAATTGGTCAAGATTCCAATTCTGTTTCCTTCTCATCATCATATGTATAACTCTTCCGCTGTCGCGGTTGGGTCAGAAATTTACTTCGTAGGTGGATCTTTCAAACCTTTGTCGGATCTATGGATTCTAGATACACGAACTGGAATGTTTACCCAAGGACCAAGCATGAGAGTTGCACGCACGGATGAAGCCTCCGTTGGAGTAATCAACGGAAAGATATACGTGATAGGAGGGTGTGAAGACAAGAGACAAGCAGAAGTTTTCGATCCGAAGTCGCGGAACTGGAAAACTGCGAAAAATCCAGAGGAGAAATCGCAGCGCGGATTGATGACGCGGTTAAGTGCGGTGTCATTGGATTGGAAGGTTTATACTGTGGAAGTTGGGAGAATTGGTGTGTACGATCCGAGAGAAGGTAAAAGAAAGGAGACATTGAAAATCCCAAGTGATACCGTTTGGTGTATGTGTGTTGTTAATGATGTGCTCTATGCTTGTTATTTTCAGCAGGGGTTGATGGGATTTGACGTAAACCGCAAGGTATGGGTTAAAGTGGTTGGTTTAAGGACACTTAATGTCAAGTTTGATGTCTCTGTGATGACGGAATACGATGGAAAGTTAGCGATTTTGTGGTGTGAGATTGATGACACGAAGACGAAGAAGGAGATTTGGTGTTCAGTGATCGCGTTGGATTGGATTGGACAAGGGATTCGTGGGACGATTGAGTGGTCTGGCATTGTGGCCACAATGCCAAATTACTATGAGTTTCATAATTTTTTAGTTGTTTCTGATTGATAGGGTTTTGTTGCAACGTAAAAAACTGGTTTAACTCTTAGAATTTGACTTTATAATGCCTTATAAACAAGGCAGTTTTTAACAATTAGGATGTGTTAACAACAAAGATTGTTGTTATTGATGTATAGTAATATTGTGGTTTGAATTAAGTTTCTCTGGTGTTCTTAAAACATTAGGTTTTCTTGTTAAATTCTAAAGACAAGGAACAACTCCAAACCAAAAGAAAATAAAGAAAAAGCCAATCCGAAATCTTGAAAGCTAAACACATCTAAAAAGAAGATTCCTAAACACCGAACACCGATTCCAATCCAATCACTCGAACGCCCATTTGTTCTCATTGCGAACCTCCGCTTCTTCCTCAGGTGTGTAATCGTTCTTGATGTTGAAGTGCTCACGCATCTGCTCTGGAGTTTTGCCTCTCATCATATCAGCCACGGCCTTGCACGTTAGGTCAAGAAGTCCACTGATGTTCAAATAGTTAGCAGCCAGGATGAGATCGAAGAGAGTAGGCTGATCAACTTTGACGAAATCATTGTCCCATGCCTTAAGTTCATCGTTCTCGGTGGAACCACAAAAATCCTTATCTCCGCCTGCCTCAGCCGCGGCTTCAACGTGCTTCTTGCAGTACTCAATAACCTTCGCGAGGATGGCTCCGGTCACATTGGGAAGGGGAATTCCGTTATCGGCGCAGTCGTCCTCGATCATGTGCTTAATCGTCTGGGACTTGACCGCGACGGCTTCATCGACCTCGAAGGATTCACCGTCGGAGCTCTTGAGGATGATCTTCTTCGCTGCCATCGTTGCAAGGAGAAGGAAAAAAAGTGACGATTCGAAAAGTTTTGAAGAGAATCCGCGCGGCGATTGATTTGTGAAGGTTTCAAGGTTTGGGAATTTGGTGCCCTATTTATAGATCTAAGTAAAGCCCAATTCTTAATTGGTGATTAAAGTCGGTTTATTGCTTTTTTTTTTTACTGTCTTCTTTATTAACTTTAACGAGAGTATACAAAAATATCAAAGAGCATACAAGTTAGAGTTCTACTATCCAATACAACCGAAACTTAAGTATATCGAAATAATCGAAAAAATTAAGTTACACGTTCTATTATTTTCCTTCATCGTTTTCGTCTTCGGTCTAATTTGATCTTCTTGCTTGGCTATCATTTCTTTCATGAAACTCCAATACGCTTTTTGAAAATCAAAAGGTTGCGATCCATCAGTTACATCGCAAACCATACCATCATTTCCATCTCCAATGCTAGGCGATGAGATTGTTTTGGTTGTAAATAACACCCATGATAGATCCATAATCTCGATTCCCTTGTTGACGTTTTTTGAAGACCAAAAATGAAAGGTCCCTCTAAAGTTATTTATAGCACTTGGTATCTTTTCCTTCACCGACTGATTGCTTCTTTGTAACCTTGATATTCCGGGATCCCATTGTCGCCGACCAATATATTCTTCGAGTTTTACACTCAATCCCTTCACCAAAATGGTTTGGGGGATCTTGGCCATCATGGAGAGTCGGAAAACCCTTCACGGAGATAACGGGTTCGACGTGTGTATAGTAAAAAATTGGACCTACTCCGACGAACCATAAATAAACCATCTCCATTGTTGGAGAAATTTCCAAAAACGTAATCGTTTCCAATCACTCGAGGGATGATCATATCTAACCGAGTCTATGTGTGTTTGATCCGCCATCACTGTTTGAGACTGTAATTTGGTCCCAAGAACTATGAACCTTATCAATAGTCGCCGTCGGTGGGAATCCCGCTGCAACCATTGTCACTAACAAGTGAAGAGCAAATACACAATGTAAAAACTGCCGTAGGATCGCCAAATCAATCTCCAAATCCATCATATTTGTTGCCATAATCTGAGAATACACTGTCAGAGATAATTGATAATAGCTCATTCACTCTCGGAGGCGAAGAGAATCATGGGAAATGAAAAAAAGGCACGATCACCTTTCTAATCGCCTCAGAGACAAAGGCAGTTTTATTTTCAATAAATTTCACTTGATGGCCAAAAAAAAGAAAAAAGAGAGAGTTTTTATCAGTCTGCCGCCAAATTCATCATGTTAACGTTTTTTATCCTCTTTTTTTTCTTCGCAAAGTTGTCACCTTTATAGATTTTTCACCGAAATTGAAAGCTCAAGAAGATAACTTTTTTGAAGTTGTACGTTTTGTTATCTCTCTTATAGTCTTCAAATGGATGCTCCGGTTCCACTCTCTTTATCTACTCTATTGGAACTCTGCACCAATCTCCTTCAAAAATCTGTAAACAAGTCCAATGGTCGTTTCACAGCGCAATTGGTCCATTGTCGTGTTATCAAATCAGGTCTTGTGTTCAGCGTTTACCTGATGAATAATCTAATGAATGTCTACTCAAAGACTGGTTATGCTCTTCACGCACGCAAGTTGTTCGATGAAATGCCTCTGAGAACGGCTTTTTCATGGAACACGGTTCTCTCGGCTTATGCTAAACGAGGAGATATGGATTCTTCTTGTGAATTTTTTGATCGGTTGCCTCAGAGGGATTCGGTTTCGTGGACTACGATGATTGTTGGGTATAAGAAGATTGGTCAATATCATAAGGCTATAAAAATTATGGGGGAAATGATGAGAGAAGGGATTGAGCCGACGCAGTTTACGCTTACGAATGTGCTTGCATCGGTGGCTGCAACTCGGTGTTTGCAGACAGGTAAAAAGGTTCATTCTTTCATCGTTAAGCTTGGTCTTCGTGGTAACGTTTCTGTGTCGAATTCCCTGCTTAATATGTATGCAAAATGTGGTGATCCGATGATGGCAAAAGTTGTTTTTGATAGAATGGTGGTTAAAGATATCTCAAGCTGGAATGCTATGATTGCGTTACATATGCAGGTTGGTCAGATGGATCTCGCTTTGGCGCAATTCGAGGAAATGGCTGATCGCGATATAGTCACATGGAATTCTATGATTTCTGGTTACAATCAGAGAGGGTATGATCTCAGAGCTCTAGATATGTTTTCGAAGATGCTGAGAGGTTCTATGTTGTCACCAGATAGATTCACTTTGGCGAGTGTGTTATCTGCTTGTGCCAATCTTGAGAAACTTTGTATTGGGAAGCAGATTCATTCGCACATTGTTACTACAGGGTTTGATATTTCCGGAATTGTGTTAAACGCCTTAATCTCGATGTATTCGAGGTGTGGAGGGGTCGAGACTGCCCGAAGACTGATAGAACAAAGAGGAACCAAAGATCTCAAGATTGAAGGTTTTACAGCTTTACTTGATGGGTACATTAAGCTTGGGGATATGAACCAAGCTAAGAATATATTTGATTCGTTGAAAGATCGCGATGTAGTCGCATGGACTGCCATGATTGTAGGATATGAGCAACACGGTTTGTATGGTGAAGCTATAAACCTTTTTAGATCAATGGTAGGAGAAGGGCAGAGACCAAATAGTTATACTCTTGCAGCAATGTTAAGTGTAGCTTCAAGTTTGGCATCATTGGGCCATGGCAAGCAAATCCATGGGAGTGCTGTAAAGTCAGGGGAAATTTATTCGGTTTCTGTCAGCAACGCGTTGATAACAATGTATGCAAAGGCGGGTAACATTACATCGGCAAGCCGGGCATTTGATTTGATACGCTGTGAGAGGGATACAGTATCTTGGACGTCCATGATTATTGCATTGGCACAGCACGGTCACGCAGAAGAAGCACTTGAGCTCTTTGAGACAATGCTGTTGGAAGGACTAAGACCTGATCACATAACATATGTTGGTGTTTTCTCTGCCTGTACTCATGCCGGTTTGGTCAACCAAGGTCGTCAATACTTCGATATGATGAAGGACGTTGATAAGATTATACCTACCCTTAGCCATTATGCTTGTATGGTAGATCTGTTTGGACGTGCTGGTTTATTGCAGGAAGCACAAGAGTTCATCGAAAAGATGCCTATTGAGCCTGATGTAGTGACATGGGGTTCACTGCTTTCTGCTTGCAGGATTTACAAGAACATCGATCTTGGGAAAGTTGCAGCAGAGAGATTGCTTCTTCTCGAGCCAGAGAACAGCGGGGCATACTCAGCCTTGGCTAACTTATACTCAGCTTGCGGAAAATGGGAAGAAGCTGCCAAAATAAGAAAATCCATGAAAGATGAAAGAGTGAAGAAGGAACAAGGCTTTAGCTGGATTGAAGTGAAGCATAAAGTCCATGTCTTTGGAGTCGAAGACGGGACTCATCCCCAGAAGAACGAGATATACATAACAATGAAGAAAATTTGGGACGAGATAAAGAAAATGGGATATGTTCCCGACACTGCTTCTGTACTACACGACCTCGAAGAAGAGGTTAAAGAACAGATTCTAAGGCACCACAGCGAGAAACTAGCAATCGCATTCGGGTTAATTAGCACTCCGGATAAAACCACATTAAGGATCATGAAGAATCTCAGAGTGTGCAATGATTGCCATACGGCTATAAAGTTTATCTCCAAGCTTGTGGGAAGGGAAATTATAGTGAGAGATACAACAAGATTTCACCATTTCAAAGATGGGTTTTGTTCTTGCCGAGATTATTGGTGAAAATAAGGAAGATCCAAGAATTATCATATGGAATACTAACTCAAGCCATTGTACAAAACAGATTCAGGTATGGCTTCTTTGGAAGGAAACCAACAAAAGTTTCCTCTTTCATTGTTATATTGGCATGTAAGTTCCATCATAATCATAATTATAGAGCATTAGAATAAGATGACATGGGCATGTGAGTCTTTAGTGGTAAAGGAGAAGGATATAATGAACGATGGAGATATTTTTGGGAAAAGCATAAAGAGGAAAGAGAGAGAGAGAGAGAGAGATAGTAAATGGAATTGGAACAATTAGAAAGAAGTATAGAAGAAGAAGAAGAGAATATGGTTCTGTTTGTTACCAAAAGCTTTTTTCTTTTTACTAACCATTGACTAACACATTACACATAGATGAAGGAAGATCTTGGTCGGCATAAAATGTATGACTTAACAAAGAGAGCCCACACTTGTTTAGCTTACGTGTCAGGTCCGGGCAGGTCAATTAGAGATGATCAGATAGAGTCATTGCCCGTACTGCCCTAAGGATTCGTAGTAACAACTACGGGCAGCTTCACACTCTTCTCTTTCATCTCTCATCTCTCTCTTCTCCTATATCTGAGATTCTGAACAACTCTTCTTTGATCACAAATCTCACACTTATTCCATTAATGAACAGAGCTCATTTCTTTTAGTCTTTTTCTCTTTCTTTCCACAATTTTAGAGCTTTCTTTGGTAAGTTCTTCTTCTTCTTCTTGTCTCTGTTTATTTTGGTTCTTGAATTCTTGTTTTGTTTGTTGTGAAATATTGAAGTAGAGGACAACCTCAAAACTTGTTCTTTTATGATTCTTTCTATGTTTGCTCTGTTTTTTTTTCTTCTGTAAGAAATTTTTGTTGTTATTCTTGTTATTGCAGATCTAACGGTTTTCATAACTGTTAAATACAGAGTGAACAAAGAATGGAGTTGAAAGAACAAGGCTTGAGGTTGTCTCTGGTTCTCTGTAACGCTTCAGTGCTAAACTGCGCCGCTTTGGCTTTAACGGCTACTCTGCTCTCCTCTTTGCTAGAGCTCTTCTCTCAGGCAAGCTTTTTCTTTTTTTCAACTTTTCTTTCATTCTTAACAAACGTTTACTACAAGTATTGGCGGTCGCATATAACAACTTTTTAAAGATAGTATTTTTTTTTCTATATAAAAGTTAATATACTTTTTTTTTTCCAGCAAAATCAATCATATATCATTATATCTTGTATCTTGTTTCACACAAAAGAAAATTTTCTTACAAAACTAAATCTTGACTGACTTGAAGCGTTTTCTTCTTTAGAATGGGTGGTTGGAAAAAATAAATAAATTGAAAGTTTTGGTGAATATATTGTGAGGGTGTATAATAATAGCTATTAGTTGAGGACGGTTGCTTTAATGAGGAGGAATATGAAAATAGATTTTTTAAAATTATATATATGTTGTAGGTCCAAGAAATATCAAAAAAGGAATATTCCATAGATTATGCTTTCAAGTTTTTTCAAGTCTTATGTTTAGAAGAAGCCCATGTCTTAATTTAGTATGTCGGCCCAATTTTAATAACATGTTAACTTCTTGTTATAAGACTGTTTCTGGTAGTGATAAAGTGAATATGAAGCTGCAGGTTACTGTCTTGAAGGGTGATGTTATAGAGAATGGATATGAGGTGGTTGATGCAGTGGAAGGGAATGGAAACAATGATGATAGTGGTGATGATGGAGAAGAAGAAGCAGAAGGTAGTGCGGATGATGCAGAAGGAAAGGAGACCAAGAAAGGACCGGTAAGTGATCCTGATTTGAACGGTGAAGCTGGAGATGATAATGATGATGAACCTGAAGGAGATGACGGCAACGATGACGATGATGATGATGATAACCATGAGAACGACGATGATGAGGAGGAGGAGGATGAAGACGAGAATGATGATGGTGGTGAAGATGACGATGATGAGGAGGCAGAGGTAGAGGAGGAGGAAGAGGAAGATGATGATGAGGAAGCACTTCAGCCACCAAAGAAGAGGAAGAAGTGAACAAACCGCTTTGATCTCCTAACATTTTAGATTCAAAAACCAGAACTTGTTATCGGTTTCTACCAGAAGAGGAGAAAATCTTAAGGCACCATCACCTTTAGCTTCGACTGTGTCTTTGTTGCCAAAAAAAGACTTTGTTTAGTGTACTATTTTCAGATCCAATGACACCAGCTTTTTTTCTTTATCAAATTTATATAATAACTTCAGCTATCATATAAAAGAAAGTTAAATCCTATGGAGTCCTATCACTTTGATTGAATAATGCAAAAAAAGGCATGTGATAAAAATAAACTCCATGGACAAGGAGTATCCTCCTCTGGAACACAAAGGCGCGTAACCATCACAAAAGAATGAAACTCATAAAGCAAACCTTTTCCCAGAGGTCAAAGTACCATGGAGATTGGAGATAGGTCTTTAACGAATAATCACAATGATATTATTTGAGCTATAGACTGTCTATTGTATGGTATCGGACAAGAGTGAACAAACGGAAAACAAGAAAGGAAGAAAAAACAATACAGAAAAGTGAGAAAACCTAAAACGTACTGACTTGAAAGAAATGTTAAAAAAGAAATCCCAGAACTGCATGTTTATCATTCTCATGCTCAGCTCACATCATCTGCAAAGTTGGAGTTCAAGAAAACAAAACAAAACACAACTTCATCAAAATCTCAAGACAAAAAGAAAACCATATGGAAACAGGAGCTCTATCCTTCTGGTCAGATAACCCCGAAAAGTGAAAACAATAAAAATCAAAGGGACAAACATAAAAACAATATTAAAACTCAAACTAGAGACTAAGAGTCTAGAACCATGAGTGAAACAGCATGAACAGAAGCTAAAGTGTTACAGTCCATTTAAAGACGTTAGCACCAAAACAAGATGAGGGGAGAGATGGTAAACGTTCAGATTATAAAACCCGGTGCAACACTAAAACCAAAAAAGCCAAGAAACCAATAAAGTTGTAACAATATTCGTCTCCACCATCACCAACCAATAAAGAAAGTAACTTTGATGAAACAAAGGGCACTTGAGAAAAACGTAAAACCATAGACTGTAATGAAAAGAAAACATAAACCAAAAAAAGGAAAACAAATGGAGACCAAATGGAGGAAACTAAAGAAACAAAAGAATGGTGGTCACATTATCCGCCCATCTACTCGAAATAGAGTCCAAGCAAGATTCATGAATAATGAATTACCGCAATAGATGACAACGCTAACCTAAGAACCTAATTTAGATATTTAATTCGTGCAGCAGTTCCTCCTAGGAATACCCATATTTAGGCATTTAAGCCAACACATTAACCAGTAACAGATTGAGGCATCATGTCACATAAAATTACGGTACCACCACAAAGCCTATCTACTTGAAACAGAGTCCAAGCAAGATCTTGAATAATGAATTACGCTAACCTACCTCAAGAACCTAATTAAGATATTTAATTCATGTAGCAGTTCCTCCTAGGATTACCATATTTAGGCATTTAAGCCAACACATTAACCGGTAACAGATTGAGATTCCAGTACTACCACAAAGCCTTAATCCATTTATCTACACACTATACATCTACTATGAATCATGCAACATATGCTTATCCAAAGACATTCAAACCACAATATGAGCATAAACATTGCTATAAGGTTCCAGTGAACGTACCATGAATAGTTTGAGTAGCCATGAAAGGAGGAGCCACCAGCATCCGAATCTTTACCCGTCCCTCTTTTTCCACCAGCATCCGAATCAGGATAAGCACTAGACATACCCTGACCTCTAAAGTAAGAACCAAGAACTGATAAACCAGCAGCACCAACGCTTGGGTCACCAATCCCACCCATTTGACTAGACTGTACCAAATCAGAACCCATCCCGCCATGAGCTAGAGCACCTGCCAACATCGGATACATGTAACCTCCACCAGCTGCTGCTGCTAAAGCTGGATTCGCCAACATTCCGGCTCCATAAACCGGATGGTATTGATTCCCTAACATAAACGGCGATGCAGCCATTCCACCACCGTTAAACATATGTTGCCCTTGCGCCTGCTGTTGCTGAGACTGGCCCTGATTAACCATCGAACCCATACTAATCTTCACCGGACCAGCCTGATCTTGCCCCTTTCCCGACGCAGCAGGCCCCATAGAAGCAAGCTGGCAAGTCGCAGTTCGATTAAGAATCCTCTTCTTCGGTTCTTTAAGCGCTTCTTTAGCTCCTTTCCTCGTCTTAAACATAACAAATCCGAATCCTTTAGCCTTACCAGTAACCTTATCTATAACAACGGTACACTCTTCAATCTCTCCATAGCCTTCAAAGACATCAACAAGAGTCTCGCGAGTCGTCTCCCATGGAAGACCATATACGAAGATTTTCCTGTGTGTAACATCACGATCTGCAGCTTCTACGACGGCGGAATAGATCGAGGATCCGATTTGCGCAGCGGAACAAACGAGGTCGACGAGCTGATCCTTGGAATAAGGTCGTAGAAGCTCACGGAGCTCTTCTGGGTCGAATTCGTTGTCTGATTCCGAATCGCTAGAATCAGAGCTGGAGCTTGAACTTGAATATGGCGTCGATGATTCAGGTTGTTTGTTAATCTTCTGTTTCTTGTCGAGTTTCTTGGATTTGGATTTCACGAGTTTGCGTTTCTTAGATTTGTCTAGGGTTTTCGCCATTGTAGTAGAAGATAAGAAGCTTTTAGGGATTTTGATTTTTGATTTCGGCTTCTTTTTTTATCCTCTCTATTTATTTCGAGATGTCGTTAGTCACCTCAATCGCGCGTTTGAGTTCGTTATTAAATCCACCAATCGCAATTTGTGACCGCTAGGATTCGGGTGATCCGAACATAATTATAATGGACTTTTTTTTTTGACAATTAATGAAGATAATAGACTTAGAAAAAAAAAAGTTTCAGGCCATTGTAAGAGAACTTAGAGAGAGTTTTGTTTCTGTTCTTAGATCTTCAGTGATCTTAGAGAGGGTTTTGTTAGAGTTTCCCCATTAGAAAGAACAAGAAAGCCCTCATAAGATAAAGAAAATACATGATCACAAAACAACGAAAACATATAGCCAAAACAAACCAAAGCTGATTCAGCTGAGGCATACCATGGATGAATACCGAGTAGATTCGTATGGATGGATAGCTGCAGAGAAAACCGAAAACCGAGAAACAAGATTGATCCTCTTAAGAAATCGAAAAACTGAAAACAAGATTGATCCTCTAAGAAAACAAGGATTGGCATCTGTCATTGTGAAAATCCAAAAAAACACCAAGTCTGGATATCAATACTCAACCATAGCTCTCTACTGTCCGTAGAATATGAACAACGAGCGGGTAAAAGATAAGGTAAATCCAGAAACAAAGTTCTGTAAGGTGAAAAACAAATTGGGTCCAAGTACCGATGAGTCATCGGCGATGACCAAAAACAATCTCGAACTTAGGCAAGAAAACTTGGCAACTGAGATCAAAATGGACTCTTAAATACAAAAGAGAAAGGGGCAACACTACCAAAAAAGAGGAATGTGATGAAAGAGATTGAAAAGCTTTTAAAACATATGGTTAAAAAAACAATGCTTCAAGGAAAGAAAACTCAAGTTTATTCCAGAGAAAATCAACATGAAGCTTTTGAAAGACTCTCAAAACTTTTGCCAGTACTCGAAAAGACAATTTAAAACATGAATGCTAAACCATTATGTCTGATCCTACAAACGGGTCTCAAGACAACTGCACCTGAAGATACAGACTTTTGGCAGTTATGACTTATGACATATAGTGGACAAAACTATAAATGTCATAAGCTTCTTCTCCAGCTATAGAGACCAGACATTCAATGGAAAAGCGGGAAAACATAAAACCAAAAACAGAAGAGAAAATTCCATACGCAAAGCCACAGAAGAAAACCAGAAGCGTGTTTGATGGTAAGGGGAAGACAGAAGGACCATAATGGGGGACACCAAAAAGAAAAATAAAGAGATAGCAAACTACTTAAAACCAATATTGATCATAGTAACTGAATCTCCTAGACAAAATGACCACATTTCACTAGTTTATGAGAACAGAGGCCGAACACCAATGGATGACTTCCAAAGAGCAAGAGAATTCATCATTTAAGCACACAATTTCCCTCAAAATGGGTCATATAGGGATAAATACCTCGTTAAAAGTGACGATAAATAATGAAACTAAAAAAGTAGGTTTGAAACATCAGGCATAGAAAATAAAGATACGCAAATAAAACTCCGGCAATTCTCAAAATATCGAGTTGAAGATACCGGACTAATCATTAGCCTAATCTATAACTTGAAATCTAACCAAAGAAGACCGCATAAATATCAGAGAGACAGTACAAAAATATCAGAGAACAAGGGCATACCACTTGGTTTCTCTTATCTCAGATACCAAGCACGTTCACCATCAAAACCAGTACCAGCACTAGCACTAGCACCAGCACCAACACCATTAACATTACCATCACCAACATATTGCCCAGCCATTCCCATATGATTCGGTGGCACCATAGGTCCCTGGTTCATCATACCCGAGCCAAACATACGATAGTTCGGTAAACCAGTAACCATCGGATTACCCATCATTGCACCTTGATTACTCATCATAGCACCATACATCGGATTAAAACCAGGAGGCTGAGAATGCCCGTAAAAGGGCATGTTCTGTCCACCATACATTGCCATATTCTGCTGCTGATGATGTCCCTTATCAACTCCATGTACATGTCCATGAGCCAAATCAATCCCAGGCAAAACCATTTCACTATGATTAGCCGTATGACTCAAATCAATCTTCACAGACTCAACCGGTTGTTCTCGCGGCTTTCCAGCAGTAGACGGCTTAGCTAGACTACAAATCACAGTTCGATTATACATTCTCTTCTCCGGATTCCTCAACGCCGCTCTCGCTCCTTTACGCGTCTTAAACAACACAAAGCCAAACCCTTTAGCTCTTCCTGTATCCTTATCCATAACAACAGAACATTCCTCTATCTCCCCAAAAACCTCAAAAGCCGCCTTGAGATTCTCATGCGTCGTATCCCATCCAAGACCACGCACAAATATGTTCCTTTGCGAACTATCTCTATCCGCTGATTCAAACACAGCAGAGATCAATTTAGAACCTTTCTCAGCAGTTTTGTAAATTAGGTTAATAAGCTCTTCCTTAGTGTAAGATTCAAGCAGATGCTTAACATCTTCCTTATCGAATTCAAAATCTGAATCAGACTCATTGTTGGTGGTAACAATCGGGATCGTAACAGGCTTCGAATCGACGATTTGGGTTTGTGTCTCTTCGGATTCATCTGATTTCTTGTGTTTCTTCTTGCTCTCCTTCGATTTCTTAGGAGACTCTTCTTCTTCTTCGTATTTCTTCGATTTCTTCTTGGATTTCTCAGGCTTCTCTGTCTCTTTGGATTTTGATTTATCCTTCTTAGAGATTTTCTTCTCCTTCACCGCGAGTTCTTCAGCTTCGCGACGCTTCTTCTCCTTCCTCTCTTTCTTCTCTTTTTTCTCCTTCTTCTCTTTCTTCTCCTTCTTACGGTCTTCTCTTTCTTTCGCCATTGTTGACGGCAGTGTCTACCAAAAAAAAACAGAATAGAGAGAGACTTCTCTAAAATAGGGTGCACCAGCGAACACTAGATTATTACGTATATATTAAAGAAAATACAAATTCTAACAAAAAAAGTCTGGGTGGTGTAGTCGGTTATCACGCTAGTCTCACACACTAGAGGTCCCCGGTTCGAACCCGGGCTCAGACATTTTTTGTTTTTTGGAACGTAATTTTTTGTATTATTCAGAAAGTTGGGAGTGTTAAGGAAAAGAATCTTAATTAATAAACCCAGTAATTAATGTGGTCCACTTTCCATGAACTAGAAGGGCAAAAAAGTCAAAACACACAAAAAGGAAAAAAGATCACAACATTTCTGGTTTTTGTGTGCCGGCGAAGAACCGGTGAGTGACGGGTCAATTCACATACTTGTTTAACGGCAACAAACACCTACCGAGAAAAGCTTAACTAACGAAATCGGATCAGAGCTCGACGATCTTCCTCTACTCTCTCTTTCTGGGTATTCGTGGGTTTTACCCAGATTTCGAAATCGAATGGCGGATGAACTGGAATTGTCGCCGTTGGTTCCACCGTCGCCGATGGTGGAGCCTTCTGAGATCGATCTTGAAGCAGGAGGACCTGGTGAACAAATTCAGTGCCGAATCTGCCTTGAAACTGATGGTAATGTCTTCAAAAACCCCTAGATTCGCTTCTCCCTTAGGTGGGTTCTTTGCTTCTTGCTAGTGATCGTTGAACATTTTTCATGTGCCAAATTTCAGTTCAAGAATTCGGATTATGAAATTCGATTAAAAAATCTGAATGCTTGAGGTTTATTACTAGTGACTGACCTTAAGAAACTCTTACAGATTGGAGATCGTTAATGGTTCTTATGTGATTTTAAACCGTGATATAGTGAGAGAGGTTTTGTTCTAAGTTACTTGGTTGATTCAAAGCTCATTTATTGATCATGGTCAGGTAGGGATTTCATTGCCCCATGCAAATGCAAAGGAACATCAAAGTATGTACATCGTGATTGCTTGGATCATTGGAGAGCTATAAAGGTGCACTTTTTCATAAGTTTTAGCTCAACTTGGCAGCCGTTAGTACTTGAAAGCTGTGAATGCTCGCTTTCACTCTTTGACTATTTGTTGTAATCCCTTCCATTTTCAATCTAATATGACAACCTGTGTATATGTTATTGAATAGGAACTTCCCTTTTGAGTTTTGATGTAAATTTCTGTTTTTGTTGAATAAGAAAACCATTCAAAGGCTAAAGAACTAAAGAAGAATGGTTTTGGATGTAAAGTTTTGAGACTTGATATATGTTTCATGAGTGATGATTAGAGTGGTGGTGTTTTAGTCAATATTAGTGTAAAGTAATGAATAGCAGATGTTAACGCCCAGTAAACTCGTTTTATTGCAGGAAGGTTTTGCGTTTGCACACTGCACAACTTGCAAGGCTCCATATTATCTGAGAGTTCATAGTGCTGGAGATAGGAAATGGCGGACATTGAAGTTTCGCTTCTTTGTTACTCGAGACATTTTATCCATATTTCTTGCTGTTCAGCTTGTAAGCATTCATTTTTCATCTGTGCTTTCATTTCTTACAGTTTTTTTCTTTCATTTGGTAATATATCTAACTCATGATTTTTAAATGGCTTCATCTCCTCACAGGTGATTGCTGCATTGGCCTACATGGTCTATTTCATTGATAGTTACCAGCAATCATGGCTTCGTCATATTTGGGGTTTTGACAGTGAGGTCACGTTTTATTACATGTGTGGTATGATCCCAAACTGTAATATCTAAATTCTCCTCTAGATAATATAGTATTTTCAGTAAGACCTATGCCAAGTGTAGGTGGTGGGATGGGAGTGCGAAGTCTGTTATTGTACATATGTCCTAGTTAATGCTTTGCTTCGATCAAAATCTGAGATTCCAATGTAAGGAGTTTGCTTTCAGATGATTTCATTGCCTCGACGTAGTAGGAAGTCAAGCAAGGATTTTGTGATCAGATAAATTTAGATCAAGTTAAGGGGTTGGCTATGTCAGGAATATACTGTTAGAGTTCTGGACCTTGTAGAATTTTGAACTTAGTAAGAATTTTCGAAGCAAGTGTATTAGAATTTAGTAATTAGAATTCTGTATTTTACATAGCTCTTCATGAAAGTTTGTTACTAAAGAAATTTGTACCAAGCGATTCTAAAATTACACATGTGTGTATGAGCTACTGGTGTTTATTTACATGAGGGTTTTGTTTTGTGCAGGAGCTTTATTATTCTTTGCTCTGCTGGGTCTATCTGGATGCGTCATAACCTGCTACGATCGAAGGGTTCGCAATGACTTAGCACAGCCTTGCCGTGAATTGTGTCTTTGTTGCTGTCAGCCTGGGTACAATTTCCATACTTCTTCCTTTGTTTTTGTTTTCAGTTTTTCTTTTTTTAAGAAATAAAGTTATTCATTAGAAGTGTTCCTCATTTGGTCACATGATAGGGTTTCGTAAGAAATAGTTATCTGAATATGTGCGCTTTTGCCTAACCTGGTTCCTGGGTGATTTCTGTATGAATAAGCGATATCAGAGACTATAAATTGTGAGACAGGCCAGAGTAATTCTGTTACACAATAGTTAGTGAAAATTAGAATACTAACTAGATCATAGATAGAGTTTATTATCTTCCTAACTGCAACACAACAAAAGATATTACAGGGAGTATTTCAGCTCGAGTTGACTTTACCTATTTGTTGAAACATAATATCTATATGCAGGATATGCACAGACTGCCATCTACCAGGAACTATTTGTATGTGGGCAGATTGCACCGCATGTACTGAAGGCTGTGCAAGTGCAGTTAGTGAGTGTGGAGGTTGCCTTGGAGGTGCAGGGGAAGCCGGATTGCCATTACTCTTCATAACGGCATTAGTAATTCTCGGTTTATTTACAGTTATTGGTATATTCTATAGCGTATTGGTTGCAACCATGGTTGGACAACGCATTTGGCAGCGCCATTACCACATTCTCGCCAAAAGAATGCTAACAAAGGTAAGATTTTGATTTGCCTTTTACGGTTTCTGTAGCGTTGTGGTTTTGTATCGTTCAATGTTTTTTATTTGGTGTTTGTAGGAGTATGTGGTCGAGGATGTAGATGGGGAAATGACGGGGTCAGAATGGTCTCCCCCGGCTTTACCAACTGAGCATGTCCAGCAGCTGAAGACACTTGGCCTTCTGTGAAAACTATATGGCTTGTGATTGAAACTATGGGAGATTTTTTAACTGCACGCAGGAAATTCCATTTGACAAGTGGTGAGAGAGAACTCGCAGTTTAAAGATTCTGAATGACGAAATCTAATAGATGTCTTGTATTTGTAAAGAAAAGACTCCAACTTATTAGAGAGTCAGTGATCTCTCCCACTGAGTCAGAGACTTCTCCAATTCACGAACTGAGCTTGTGTTGAATGTTTGTTTCTAACGGTTTTCCTAATATAGATAAATATCCGAAATTGCAGTTTTTTTTTTTTTTTTTTTTTTTTTTTTTTTTTTTTTTTTGAAATTGCAGTTTTTCTTTCGGATAAATTTAAAACTCAAGTTTTTACGGGTTGCGATTACAGTCTAAGACAGTGGGATTATTTGAAATGACAGCATGTAAGAAGCTTAGACGGCGTTTTTAGGCGGTTTAAACAGTGTCTAAGCTATCTATACAGTCTATTGTCTAAGCTATTTAGACAGTATGCGTTTTTTGTTGTTGTTATAATACCCTTTCAATTAAAACTTTAACTGTCTAATTCATCGAAAACATTATTTCTAATGATTATCATCGATTTAGAAGGGTAGAATATCTAGAAGTTGAAATTGAAAAAGAAAAGATTCATATAACAAACCCAAGAAAGATAACAAAATTTTGTTTTCTTAACTATTAAAGAAATTCCTTACAAAAACAATTATAAAATTAAATGGAGGGGCCCTTAAGTGGAGGCTTAAAAATCCAAGGAACGCGGGCTTAGGCCCAGTGGGCTAGTCGGATCACAGTGTGGTCTGGACACTGGGTTATCAAAAAAAAAAAAACAATTATAAAATTAAATGTTTCTTAATTATATTGTTCATGATACAAAACATGGATAGAGAATCATGTGATAATGTTAATATAATAATTATTTGTTTGAACTTTGAATAAACTTTTCAAGTATGGAAATGGATAGAGATAAAAATATTCTTTCTATGAATTAAGTTAATTGCTATAATTTTAACATGGTGAGAAGGTACATATATATAGTAATCAATGTAGTCAACCCTATATTTTTCAACATTCATTCACTTTCTTTTAATTTTTATTTCTGCTTAGATGTATATCCATATATATATAAACAAAAACATTACATAACAATAAAGCAAAGAAAATAGCTTTTCATTTATCATCTCTAATTTACAAAACATTAGTACGTAGCTTTTTGTTAGCATTTTGTTGTTGTTGCGATCGATATAGTGATCATGGCCAAGATATCATGTTCTTATTTCCTCTTACTCATGCTTGTGGTCTCAGGTAATTATAATTTTCCACTTGCAAAAAAATAGTTTTCATCTTTTTATTACATAAAATATTTAAGCATATACATATATATAGTTTCACATCATTTTTTAAAAAGAGAATAGTTTCACATCATAACATGGTATTTTACTTTTTCAGTTTTTTCGGTAGTTGAGAAGGTTAAGGGAGATGAACGTTGTACTATAACCATTGATCCAAAAGCTCCATCATGTGACATTATTGAATGTCGTCTATCCTGCATAACGGGGTACAATGGAGATGCAGAATGTATTGCATCCAAAATTGGTAGACCTCCTAATTGTGTATGTACTTATGATTGTTAAAGAGATAAATTTCTAAATAATAATGTTTTATAATGAATAAAATTGTTTCCTTCATCTATACGAATACATCATTTGGAAGTTCTTCCGCCCTTCTTATGATTGAATAATTAACTTTGGAAATATTCAGAAGATTTCAGTCACTTTATTGTTATTTAAAACAAAATTCACGACCAGATTTAGGGTAAAAATTTATCTGAAGTTCTAATATATATAATTACACTTTAAATTTGAATAATCATGTTTCTGTAATTGCTGAATTAAAAAATATGTTGCTGAGATTAACTACATAATTTCCATAATCTGTATGAATAAAGGTTTCAAAGTCCTCCATCATTTCTTAAAGTGCTTATGATGAATAGTTTCAAAAACAAATACGGGATATTTCGTTTATTTATTTACATCGTCTTTTTATTTTTTCATCATCAATCGTAAAGTTTTTGGATAATTTTAACATTTTACAACAACCTACTATACAAAGACAATGATTTTTACATTTTACAAGACAATCTACTATATACAATGGACAACTCTATATACAATATTAATCCGCAACATAGAAGATCATGTGGGAAAGATAAGATCATGTGGGGAGGAATTAAATTGTTAGTCTGAGAATTAAACATGTTATCTTATGTAAAAGCATGAATCTCTGATTAGTCAACCACGTAACCAAAAACGCTTCACGGCAAGGTTGGTAATTTGACTTTTATGCAATTTTAAATAGTCTAAAGGTTTATATAATGAATAATATTATATTATCATTATAAAAACATTTAAACCGTCTAAAATTACATAAAAGTAAAATTAGATGTTTTAAGCACTAAATAGTAGATTTTGAAACGCTGGTTTGGATATAGATTTTATCAAATGGTTTAAAACTGATATGTTTCGTTTTTAATATATTATTAGTAGTGTTTCATTTTTTTAGTTATATAAATATGTAGTATGGACTAATATTGTATGATCAATTAAAAAAAATGTAAAATCGTAAGAAAAGAAAAGGAAAAAGATGAGGAATATATAGTTAAGCTTTTAAAATGTGACAAATGGTAAGGAAGAAATAGAAAGTTACAAAGGTTTGAAATCTATAGTTATCTTGAAAACAATTGTGATAAACTAAGACACAAAAAAAAATAGTCTTGATGATAAGGACTAAAAAATTAGCTTTCAGGTATGACTTAACATATGCTTTTGAGTTACGGCGGTTATATGGTTATGATTGCTAAATGTACAAATTTAATAAATCTATAATTAATTTTATAAGTTTGTTCCTTGACGAGTAGCTTACGAACTAAGAGTTTGGATCCAATAAACAGAGAGCAGGGGACAATTTGTCTCTAGTTGACCCTAAAGGCCACACAAAACGAAACAACGTCCAAACACTTCTACTGTCTTAATCTCTAGATTATTGTATTTAAAAAATCGCTAAAATATTAAAATAAAAGAAGTGGAAAAGGTGAAAAAAACAAAACAGAAGTGGAAAATAAAAATATCATAGTAATTATAAAAACTTTCAACCAAGCAAAATTAATTAAACAACAATGAATGGTATGTCATTTTTGTCACATTTTAAAAGCTTAATTAAATCGATATTTTATATAACACTTAGAAATAGAACAATATTGTATCAAGAATTTCACATTTACTTATTGATATTCATCTTAATTTGAAGATGCATTTCTTTTCTATTATAAGAGAACACATGACTGAAGTCTAGATTATATTCCTCAAGATTTGTGAAAATCGAGAATTTTGCCATATAAAATGACCTAATGATCAACTATGATTGAAATCGCAATAAACAAAATTCAAATTTTAGTCCTCGAAACCATGATGAATCAATTAACCACGGAGCACCATGAGTTGGAGATTATACTGAAATATTGGATTAAATCGAACAAACCATGATGCCTTATAATTAAAGCATGGACGAATTAATTATGTTCTTGAAGGATAAACATTGATTTAACAAAACTAAATGAAAGTTTTAACAAAAAAAAAACAAAACTAAATGAAAGGCACCAAGTTAATTAATTCAGAGTGCTCGCCTCTAATTCTTATCACTTCAACAAAAAGAGAGAAAAAAGAAACATATAAACACTATAACAAACATAAATTTGAAACCACACATGCACCAATATATAATTAAAGTCAAATGCATCAAAACATTTCTCTAAAGAATATGTGTAACAGCACCATTTTGCACTAACACATACTTAAATAGATTATCATCTACATAATTATATAAACATGTCCATGTTATATATGCATTTTTAATACATAGATTTGTGAATGTAAAACCTAATTTAGACAGATTACACATATAACATAAACATGCATGCATGCGTATTAACATGCATGTGTACAAACCTATATACTTGCTTTACCTACCAGGCTACCACGATTTCGTTACTTATATCTGTTTTTGTAATATTTTGTAACATTAGTTGATAAACTAAAATAATTATATATATATATATATGTATGTTTATATTCTTATAATATAACTAAAAAGAAGTCAAAATATATAATATGGTATCATATGGTGGGAGATTAGTGGCCAATAAGTCACTATTATCTGACTTATCATACCCCTTCCCAAATTTTTAAGTAACATTGAAGAAATTAAATGTGATACATATTTTTTTTTTTTCGACTGAATAATTCATTAGATTAGAAACTGTTTGATACAAAGAACCTCAAAAAAGGATCGAAAACAATCACCAAGAGATCGAAAACAAAAAAGTACAGCACTTAAGCTATACACGATCTCTTCAATGAAAACTCTATGAAGCCAAAAAGGGTAGCCCGAGGCTACGTATGATTGTCTTCGATCCTCGAGAGTCACACTTCTTGCAATTAGGAACGCTCCCTTGTTAGCAGATCTCTCTTCTGGGATTAATCTCCAACAATTTACCTTAAAGAGAGCAGAAGAGATAATCTCAGCTTGAAACTTGAATGAGGGCCAGGCTGTAGGTCTGCATGCCGCATTCAGGAGATCCGTAGCTTCAACAGCAAAACACACTCTTTTTACCTTGAGACTACTCATGCTCTCAATAGCCCAAAGCCATACTTGTAATTCTGCATCTGCTTTTGAACTACAGGGAGAGAAAGCTCTTCTACTGTGAAGCAAAACCAAACCTTCGGAGTTCCTCAAAACCCATGCACCACCAACAAGTCTTTTTCTTTTGTCCCAAGATGCAGCCAGATTACATTTCAGCCATGGTTTGTCAGGAGGTTTCCAAGGCTTCTTTAGCAGCCCGAGCTGCTTGGTCTCTCTCACCTCTGCTTCTTTATCCACTTGTTGAGCAAGAAACCACGAAGCTGAATCCTCCCTAACCTTCGAAACCATAGCAGTAACATGAAAGACCATACCTTCGAACACAAGATTGTTACGGTTCTTCCAAAGTAACCAAATGATCCAAGGGATAGATCTTCTTATATCCAAATGCACTAAAGGATTCTTAGCAAGCATCAGCACAAAGAAGAAGTTGTGATAAAGGGAGTGACCCTCAAACCCGTTCTCCGGACTAGGGATCTCAGCCATAGCCCACACCTGCCGAGCAAGGGAACACACAAAAAGAAGATGATTTATTGATTCACCCTCAAACTCACAAATTTGACATCTTAAATCGTTAGTTATTCCTCTGGAGACAAGTTTTTCCGCAACAGGGATAGCACCACTCAAGGCTTTCCACATGAAACCTTTGATTTTGGTAGGAGCCAGAGTATCCCAGACTTTCTCTTTGATAATATTCAGGGAAGGTTGAATTAAATGTGATACATATATTTTACTTGTTTTTTCAACAAATGTGGATATATAGCTTAAACCTTTTGTTTTTTGATAAAAAAAAAAGCTTAAACCTTTTGTTTTTGTCGTTTGTCCTTTAATTGAATTAACAATGCATTTTTAATTTTTTTATAGTATATATAGCTTAAACTCATTCGAAACCCAAGTTACCATTGCCGGCTATGTTTGTACTCGTAAAAGACATTAGACATACGACTACCAGTCTACCATAATTGTTGATTTTGGAAATGGCTATCAAAATTGTAGAATAAACCACTGATTGAACATATCATTATTAGCCATTAGCATTGATTTGTGACCCCATAATTAATCTCACTCTTGTAATATTCTTAGTCCTCTTGATCAATAGAACTTTGGTTTGTTCCATCAACAATGCAACTTAACTTTATTGTGAGTGTTGTCAGCGCCTTGAATCAACAGAAATATCTTACCATCGTGTGGTTAGACCTTTCGAATCTAGCGGTACATTTAATATTTTGCCCATATTTCTCTAGTTTTGGGCGACTTCAATCAAAAATTTTAAACACTTTTTTCTATAACGAATACGATTCAATGCCTACAGTAAATTGTGAATTTCTAGAGTAGCTAATGTTCAAAACTCCTCTTTTTCTTTGATTGGAGTAATGGAGTTAGATGTAAATATATAGTATATTGGAGATTGATTCGATATACATAAACAACTAGTAATATGATTCATTACCAAAAAAACTAGTAATATGATTCCAAATCATAATATACACAATAACGTTCGGTCCATACGAGTCACATAGTATTTTTTTTTTTGTAAACACGAATCACATAGTATATAGTTATAGACTTATCGATATCGCGTTGGTCGGACACGGACACTCAATGGTCGGTAAATTTTAAACTATAAATGATGATAACTTTAATTAGCATACTAGCTAAAAAACAGAGCAAATATAAAATAGTTGCATAAGGCCTTACAAGCCGACCTTAAAGTGAAGGCCACCATCTATATATATAACTCCTCTTTTCTAACTCGATTAATAATTTAATGTATTTTAATTATCACCCACTTGTTTCATTATATTTGAACTAAAATTATTTATAATTAGTTACGCTAACAATTTGATTTTTAAACTTGATGAATTGTTTGTCTCACTCACGAATAAATACATTACTATAAACGACTAAACATGCATTCTTGTGTTAGAAACAAAAAGTATAAACCAACTTGTAGCTTGATAATTTTGATTAATACCCTTTAACATCATGTCCTTTAACCAAAAAAAAAAAATTGATTATTGTCGCTACGGTGATGATACATATGTTTTTTCAATTGCTTGCGATTTTAAAGGTTATTAGGATTCTTTTTTCTGGTATTCGAATTTTTTAGGATGTATAATTTTTTATCTATAAAATTAAGTAAAAAAACTGATAATTTATCTATCAAAAATATCATTGCAATAGTTTCTTAACTATTTTTAATTCGGCGAAATGGTCAAAGTCAGAGAATTAATTGATTAAAGAAAGGAAAATAAAGAAATTAAAGGGATAAAGAGAATGAGCATGGAGAAGCATAATGATGAGAATGGAATCATAACCAATGGCCATAAAGCATGAGTCCTTTCTCTATAAATTACGACAACTTCTCTTCATCATTACCAAACTCATCCTTCACTTTATCATTCTTTTAACCAGACTCTCTCTTTGTTCATAATAACAATCAAACTAACTGACATATAACTGAACTATAAACACAAAATGTCTTCGATGGGAGCAAACTATGCACAACTTCAAGTCATGCAGAAGAAGCAGAAGGAGAAAATGATGAAAAAGAAGTTGGAGAAAAGGAGAGATGGCGGCGTAGACGGTGGAGAAGGAGGTGGCGTTTCTTCCGCCGGTAACAGAATATTTCCGGTCAAGTCTTCTCCGTCGTCGACTTATAAAAAAGTAGAAAGACAAGAGTGAATTATGAAGTGTGAGATATTTCTTCTATTTTCAGTTGACTTTATGTGTCTTTGTGTGTGATGTGATGTGATGTGATGCAAGTGGTCGTCTTTTGTATTTAGTCTTTTAAGTTACGTTATTTGTGTTTCTTTTTTTTTATATGTCAATTCTATTAAACTTTGTATATTTTCGTAGACTTCAATCAACATGTAAGATATTTCGGTATTGACAATCTATTTTGAAGTTTTTTAAATTTTGATTTTCGCAAAAAAGTTTACCAAATTTGTGAGGTTGCATAAAACACAAGCGGTCTGTTCATATACCCTATAATTAGTTGAATGCTACAAGCCTACAATAAATTGAAAAAGTTAATAACTTATAATTGGTTTAGTGCTGTTTTCTGTCTCAATAATGGCACTGTTGGTTATTCGGTGTTGTATTCCTTCCCGTATGGAGCCTTTGCGGTTAAAAACAGAGACATCTACAAAAATGGATGAGATTTTGGTTTTATATATAATTGTGTTAGACCTAATTGTAATGCGTATGGGTGAAAGCTTGTATGCTTTGTGGAAAAGAGAGAGAGAGAGAGCTCGAGTCTGAGTTTCGGTAAGATTTTGAACAAGTTCTGATGAAACGTAGAAATAGCCACATCGGCTATTGTAAACTTGTACAAGTACAACTTATTAGAGCATTCATAAAGGCCTAAGACGAACCCGACTTTATGACACAATACGAGTTCATAAACCCATGTAATTAGGGTTCTTACTAAGATGAAGATTCATATATATACATAGTTTTGTAATAATATCATTGCCTTTAACCTCTAGAGTTGCCTCTCCTTTAATTCTTCCTTTTGTGAAAATATCATATATAAAACCATTTTGTTTTTGGTGATAACCTAAAGTTCATTTTCTTTATTATTCCTTGCACTAAATAAATCTTTAATTAATGATCAATCCCCAACGCCAAAATAATTTAAATTTACTACCTAGACTATTAACTTTGAACACAAAACTACATTGACTTAGACAAAATTAGTCAACCGTTTGTTTTCGTTCACTTAGACGACACGATGACAACGAGGGGTAACGTTGTTTTAGTCATTTGAGTCCATAAACTCAACACGGTAACAACGAAGTGTCGTTTTATCTTTACCAGTGTTATTTTGTCTTCATCAAACATCATCGTTTCGTTGAATTTATGGACTTAAATGTCTAAAACGATCATCGTTCGGTTCATTTTATGGATTCAAATAACCAAAACGACGTTATTTGAGATAAAATGGTACATCGTCGCCATCGTGTCGTCTAAACGAGCGAAAGCAAACGATTGACTAATTTTATTTAAGTCAATGTAGTTTTACGCTCAAAGTTAATAGTCTGGGTAGTAAATTTGAATTATTTTGGCGTTAAGGTAGAAAAAAAACACTGTATATTTGTTGAGGTATAAAAACAAACTTTGCAATTTATTCGGGTTGAAAAATGCCCTTTTCCCGAGATCGGTTGGTGTAGTGTGCACATCTATCGTTGGATAAAATAACTAAGGGTCTGACTGGTTGAGATAGATAGTAGAAAAGAAATTAGAAGAAAACAAATTCTTCTCAAGTGTACTATAAAATAACCAGTCAAGAAAAAAGTGGAATAAAAGTAATTCTTCTGTATTATTCAAAAAGTAGATAAATCATTCAACTCCAAATTAGAAGTTAGAAAATTTTCATCTCGTTTCCTCTAATAGTAGCTTTTCCTCTACTTTATTTTTTTCTTTTCAATTCTTCCCATTTCTTCTAAAATTAAACCAGTCAGACCCTAAGAGATATTTAAAGCTCACAGTTAGGTTAAAAAAAAGAGGTTGAGATGTTTGATTGAAGTACAAAAAAAAAAAAAAAGATTTATGGAGTCTATTTTAAACTATAAATTTCAACCTTTGGACCAAAGTAAAAAAAATAAAACAAAATGGGCCTTTGTCTATGAGACTTTTTGTTAGAACTTAGAAGCAATGCTGAGCCCTGCGTTTGTGCACTTCTTTCCTACCTACCCGGGTTGATATCTGCACTTTTCTATAGAGTCATTACGAAAAACAGTGTTTATCTAAGAAGTTGTCCCAAGTCAAAGATCAAAGTATTGAGAAAAGAGACATTTTTTGTTGGAGGAAATATGTGTACTTCTGGTTTCTTTTTAAAACATTTGGCAGAAGTGAATGATTTTGCTCAGAGGTGGATAATGGATTACGCAAATTTCATATGACGCCGAGAAGAATATTGTTCGTTGAGTTAGAGGAATCTGATCACGGTTCTACAATCATGGGAAACATAAACATTTTATTAGGTTATGATTTATGATTTTATGAAGCAAATCTGATAAAAAAGAATGATATTTGACTGAGACATGGATCTTAGAGGGGTTGCATAATTAAAATATGTTACTTTCTAACCGTTTTTATTTATTTATAATTTAACTTGAAAATGACCCACGTGTTGAGTAAGTTTAATACTATATAATTTAACTTGAAAATTTTATTAGTAGTAATAATAATGTAATTCAATTTTTAACAGACAAAAATCAAAAGTGATCATACTTCAAAATTTTTATTGTGTTAATGAGTTGCATTACCATCATTCAGCTTTTTCCAAAAGAGACGGAACAAAGAAAAGCATAGACTCAAATCCCATTTACATTTTTTCCACATGAGTTCAAAATGAAAGAGATTATCAATAAGAAAATAGATACTAACAAGTTTAGACATTCATTAAGACATTATGCATTACTCATGGCTCTATAAACTCAAATGTATAAGTAAAACGTAGTAGCAAAAAAACAGACACATTCTTCTCCTAAATACATCTCTTTCTCTGATATTTCGTGCATAATACTTTGTAATGTACCCTCCTAATTCCGCACCAACCCCATGCTTGTGCGTGAGGGACGACTGAATAGACTCTCATGAACAACTTAGAAAAACCCTCACAATAATTTTCCGATATTCCTCTATTCCTTGAACAATTTCCTTATAAAGTGCATGAATTAAATATATTTATCCATCGCTCTTGATTAATTTAAAACCCTAACAAGTTTTACCATGTTCGCAATATATTGAGTTTGAGTTTAGATACTTTAAATTAAAGTACTTATGAAACTACTAAAAACAAATAACCTAGTAAAAATCAACAAAACATATTTTTGAAGGAAACTATACAAATAGGTAATTTTATTTGTGAGTCGTAGGACCACAAAATTTGCTAAACAAATTAGAATATCTCTTACATACCTTTTGATTATCTCACACTCACAAAATTTGCTAAACAAGTTAGAATATATCTTACATATCTTTTGATTGTACCACACATGCATATACTTCTTCTTTTTTATGTCAAACTGGTTCATAAAAAAACTAAAATCACAAACAAACCAAACATTACACTGTGGACAAAAGAAAATAGATCTAGAAACAAAAGAACGAAGAACAGAACCAACGAAGAAGAACAGAACCACGAGATCCTCAGATTCAATTACCCCCAAACGATTTTCTTGCTCATTCCTCACCAAGAGCTGGAGGTGCTTCAGATTGTTGTCCAGCTGAACAAGATACACCCGAGAGAGCTCAGGGAGGTGGTTGTGAGCAGCAACCCTTGATCTATCGGGTTCATAGCCTCTGTGATCCAGAACCACGTCCACACTGAGAGAAGAGAGAGAGAGAGAGATCAGAGATAGCCCATATGCATATACTTTTTATTTGTATTTAGATGTTTGGACACTTTGAGATAAAAATAAAGCATTTTCAAAAACATTAAAACATATTTATGTGAACAAAAATTACACATTCTCGTGACAATTATGTAGTATGAGCGCAAAACTCATGGGTTGACATTTGGAGTGATCCATGAGCACGTGACATTTTTTTAAATGTGACGGTTAGAAAAAATAAATCAATTAATGAATTGATATACTTTTTGTTTGTATATTTTTCATTTATAGTTTTAAAACTCACAATTTTTATTTTCTTAAATGGAATTATTCATTTCCTTTTTATTTACATGTGACATAATTGCTTTTATCTTTTTTTTTCATAATTTATTAGATATTCACCAACATAATAGCAAAGTAATATTTGAATACATCAATCTATTTGGATTGGCTGGATCGGTTATGTAAGTGACTAACTGAGTATCTATAAGTGTACACAAGTTCTATAACATGCTGTTTTTGGACATTCAGCATCATTTGTCCAATTGCTCCTTGTTTCTCCATTACTCCTCTAATATCCTTCAAAAAGGCCAACTTCTTCTCGAAACATCAAAACACCGGATAGTGTAACGCAGAAGTTACAGTGATACTGTAACAAAGTAACAAAGCAAGAGGTCGAGCAATTTAGTGGTAAAGGCTTTAGCTATTATAATAAATCATAAGACTTAGAAGATTTGGTGCACTAGGTGTAAGGTGCAGCAATTTGGCGACAAGAATTTTATCTTCTTTAATTTTACAATGGTGGAGCGCGATCTTATTTGGACAGATATATGTATCGATTACTCGAGGTATTACGCCGTGAGGAACTCCAAACGGATGCTCACCCAGAGTTAACAAGTAAAACAAAATTCAACCAAAACTAAACAAATCAACACATTGACCGATTCAAGGACTCTTTTGATTACTCTAAGTGTTTATGATGTTGTCTATAAATTCAAAAGACGTATACGCCGAAAGTTTGCAACCTTCTATAACCTATTCGATCGAAAACGTTTTGTTGCAAACAGTAGAATAAGATATCTCCTATATTTGTAGAGGCACTCAAAATTTAGTGATGATTTCTTGTTGGGGTTTCTTAATAACAATAATGAAGTCAATAATAAAATGTATGCAGTGCCGTGCCTACTCAATTAAAATGGGGCAACAGCCCTAGCCACATCTTAGATTCTAATTTTTGAATCCAAATTAACAAATTAATCTGTTTTAGTTTCCCAGATTAATTTTCATACAATTGGATCTTTATCATTAGTTCATTACTGTCATTTATCATTTTATTATCATCATTTAGTATTTTACAATTCATCCTACTTATTTTTTTTAACTCTATTAAAGTTATTTCTTACCAAATCTTTTGATGATATTATGTAAATTGATATTTTAAATAATTAGAAAGACCACGATTAAATTTAGCCATATGTTTTCAAGTCGTACGCACGGCACTGTATGTATGAATAATCAAAGAGTTTCGTTTACTACCAATTATGACACGTTAAACCACTAAAAACCATAATATTAATTTCACGGCTACAAGTGGATGCTTCCTCGACTTCCTACGTACCAATGCAAGCACTAATTTAGATCTACGAGATTTTTGCTTCTTGGGTTTTATACGGTTCAAGAAAGTGGATGTATCAAGTTGTGATTAGAAGCATCAAAGAATATGATTTTTGTCCAGTCCTTTTATGATATTGTGATGATCAATGATTATAATTGGCTATGAAGAAAGAGCACATGTGCATTCATATGGTTATCATAATTGTGCAAATCATATGCTTTTATGGGCATAGTTGTCGATAGAAACAAAACATGCGTCGAGGGAAAAAAAGAATAGTTAAAACTTAGAATCTTTGATTCTCATGAGCCATGAGGCCATGTGCTTTTTCTCTACCACGTTATTTATTTTACCATCCTTATAATTTGTTCCCCCGACTTCTCTCACTTTCGGACAAAAAAATTGCTGTCGTTTTTGGACAATATGGAAATAATTTAGATGTGTAGAGCCTTAAAAAAAAAAAGAGTTATACTTTTTAGCCATAGATATAGAATTCGTGATAATTGTGGAGGTTGATGACAATTTGTTAGTAATCTCCTTATGCGATTAGGTGGTAGATACTTTTAATTACTACTAGATCATCACCCGTACTGTAGTACGAGTTGAATTTCATTTATTACAAAATTTATAAATTTTATGTTCTAGAATAAAGTTGTGATATATTATAATAGTAAGTGGAAAAATAATATTTTTTTGTCAGTCCCTATATATAATATTAGAATGAATATATTTTCCTTTTTCTATACTATTCAATTATGGATATTTTTTTTTAAGATATGAAAACGGAAAATAAGATTATTTTTTTAAAAAATTAATATTGTTTGAACAATGAGTTAATTTATGTTAACAACCACAAAATGAGAGTGCATATAATTTAGTTAGATCAAAAATCAAAATATCATAAATGAATCGCATCTACTACGTAGATTATTTTGAATTACTTAAGAAAATTAGCTATTATTTTGAATTAATTTAGAAAATTATTTTTTCAAATTCTGATTCATTGGTTGTTGAAATAGTGATTTGTTTGAGCTAACTACGGAATTTACCAATTATTCACATAATCAAATATGTTATGAACATATATTTGGTATATAATAATACCAAATTCAATCCGTGTGTGGATTCTATATTTTCATTTTACAATCCGTATGAAAATATTGCGGCACAATCTATTATTTATTATTTTCAAAATTGCTTGCAGAATCAAATTTTCAAATATTTAGAAGTGTCAAACCTTATTTAACTCATCTCATCATAAAATCTTAAAATGTCGTCTGTTATAAGGATCATAACTTTCTACCATATAATACATTACATTTAACCCGCCGCCTACTATAAATATTTTAAACATATATTTTTAGAAAATCAAATTAATGTATTTATAATTTTGTTTTTATCTTTTTAATCTATTAAATATTTATGATATTCTTTAATATATTAAATTAAACTATTTTAAAATGTTCCAAATTAAAATCTTTAAAATTTTTTATTGTATTATGTAAAATTATGAATTTAAAAATGAATGATATGAAATTAAATATAAATATTCAAATAGTTATAAGGATCATAACTCATTTCATCATATAATATATTATATTCAACCCGCCGCCTATTATAAATATTTGTTTCAAAAAATCAAATTAGAGTATTTATACTTCATAATTTTTGATCTATTAAGTATTGATGATATTAAAAAAAAAGGAATATATTACTCAAATATGAATTTTTGACCCGTTAAATTTGTTCTTTCATACATTAAATAATTTATATTCGTTTTTAAAAATTCAAATCTTGGTATATGCGGAAAAAAATTTACTTTTTTTTTTATTATATAGATGATATAATGATTTATTTATTTATAGAAATAGAATCATATAAAGATGAGAGGTGAAGTATAATGATTAACAACAAATTAATATGGTAAGTTAGATATCAAATCTTATATGTTCATTTTGATTGGTCATTCTTTTTAAAGAAATTAATAAATAGATTTTCGTTTTTATAATTAAATTAAATTAATTAAATTGCATAAAATAGTATTTGACTTGTTTATCCTTAATGAGTTGAATTAATTTACTCTATAAAATTTTATTTCTAATGGCATTCTTAAGTAAATTCTTACAAAGGGGAAGATTAATTAAGGGTAATCCATAAATTGTACTCCCCAAATAATAGTATAGGATCACCATTGTTATGGGCTAATTAATTAATCAAGTTTGGTAACAAATCAACATAATAGGGCCAATAACAACTACTGGAGATCTTACTATTTTTTTATTATTATTAATTTATCAGAATATTTTATATATTTGATTGTTTATTCGGTTGATCTTATAAGAGATAACATTTGATTATTACATAACTTACTTTCAAACAATTAAAATGTCAGAATAAAATAGACAAATTATTTTTGATGATATTCTTATGACAAATATTTTCTATATATATATATATATATATAAGTAATGACTATATCTTGTACTAAGAAATAGAGATAACACATTAACAAAAAGTTTAGACAATTTCTCAATTTATCTACATCATTAAACCATCCTAGTGTTTTTCTGTTGTTTTAATTTTATCGGATGTTTCCGAAACAACGGTTAACTAAGTGTATAAAATGTAAAACTTTGTTTGAATTACCGGAAGAAATGAATCAAAAAGTTTTTTTTTGGCTGTAAAAAAAAACAAGTGTTGTAAAAAAAAATTTAACAAGTAAAATATTAAAAGAAAAAAATGTTTTTCCCTTAAATAATCTGATGTAAACAAAAAAATTCTAATTAAGTAATTAACTCAGCCAAGTCAATTTGCTCATTTATTTTTGATTAAAGAAAGTATTTAAAATCAATTAAAGAATACATTCGCTGTACAAGAGTCGTTTAGTTCTGTCGGCTCAATAACCGACTCAAGCCGGCTCGAGCCGCTGTCTCTGTGTGTCGGTGGACAAAGCCGGCTCCAATCTGATCACTCTCTCTCTCTCACCAGCCCACACACAGCTCTCTCTTCTTCCTTCTCTCTCCTCCGCTTTATACTTTGTTGAGTCAAAATCACAGACGAAGAAGAAAAAAACCTCTCTTTCTCTCCTCTCTCTCGTCTTCTTCGCTTCTCTTATACGAAACAGACAAATGCAGAACAACTGATCCTGCTCCTTCTTCTTCTTCTCGCATTTAGGTCAGTTCAATGTCTATATGCATGGTTCTTGAATGATCGGATCTCTTGTGTTTGATTTCAATGATAGAGATCCGATTATGATCTAGATCTAAAGAATCCTTCTTTTTGAGTTCCTATTGATTATAAAGTTTCCTCATTTAGCTTAATTCGAATCTGGAATGTTAAAACGATTCGGATCGAGATTTTGTAGTAGAATTCAGTTAGGTAGAGTGATCTTTGGATACTATAGTCATCACTTATAATTGCATTGACCTTTTTGTACTTCAGTGTATTGTTTTCTTTTGTAAAGATTGATCCTTTTTTATATTATGCAGGAGTGTTGTTGATGTTCTGACGATCTGGTTTGGGTAGATCTGGGTAGGGGCAAGGTCTCTAGGTCTACTTTGATTTGAGGATTTTTAAGTGAAGTGAAGATATGGCAAGCGCACTTGGATGGAGATTTTCTTCCACTAATGGAAATGGCCTTGCCCCAAGCGACACGGTAATAATTAGTTGATTTAGTATAAACATTCGTCAGACGAGTTTATCGAAAAGCTTGTTTAGTTGATATAGTGCAATCTTTCTGAGTTGCTAAATCAGATCTGGTGTATTAGCAGGATGATTAAGCTGATATGTCTCTTGAATTTGAATCAGATTTGAAAAAGTACTTGAGCTAAGTCCATTGTTAATTAATGGCTTTGTACCAGTTATATATCTGATAGATCGTCATGATAAAGATGATAGTTTTTCCATTGCATACGAGCGAAAAACGTCTTGCAATTGATTGTTCTTTTAACTTATTCTCTGTTGCCTGGTCTTGATTGCAGGAGAGAAATGGGGATATGAAGATGCAAGATTCAGAACCCCCAACTCCACATTCAAGCACAAAGATGAGTTTGAGGTAACGCATATGTGTATTTGGTGGTGCATGTGAGCATGTGATAAAATTTAGGCTTTATCAGTATTTGTTGCACCACAATCTTGGTTTGACAATGCCTTTGAAAATCAATATTATCTGGATTGGTTTCCTATGTTATCCTTTCAGATGAGACGTTTTAAGCAGAAAGGTACACCTTTTAGCGACTTAGTATCTAACATTTCCGCATCACCTGCAGAGACCGGACAACCAGCATGGAAGATCCAGATGGGACATTAGCAAGTGTTGCCCAATGCATTGAGCAGCTGCGCCAAGGTTCATCATCTGCACAAGAAAGAGAATATTGCCTGAAGCAGTTACTGGACCTTATAGAAATGCGTGAAAATGCATTCAGCGCTGTCGGATCACACTCCCAAGCTGTGCCAGTACTTGTCTCTCTTCTCCGATCAGGGTCAGTTGGCGTGAAGATACAAGCTGCAACCGTCTTGGGTTCACTCTGCAAGGAGAACGAACTTAGAGTTAAGGTGTTACTTGGGGGATGCATTCCGCCACTGCTTGGTCTTCTCAAGTCTAGTTCAGTCGAAGGGCAGATCGCTGCAGCAAAGACAATCTATGCTGTTTCTGAAGGTGGGGTGAAAGACCATGTTGGATCAAAAATATTTTCCACTGAGGGAGTTGTACCGGTTCTGTGGGACCAATTGCGCAGTGGAAATAAGAAAGGAGAGGTTGATGGTTTGTTAACTGGTGCACTTAAGAACCTTTCTAGTACCACAGAGGGATTTTGGTCTGAGACAATTCGAGCTGGGGGAGTGGATGTACTTGTGAAGCTGCTCACAAGCGGGCAGTCGAGTACACTATCTAATGTCTGCTTCCTTCTTGCGTGTATGATGATGGAAGACGCCTCTGTTTGTTCCAGTGTATTGACTGCAGACATTACAAAACAGCTTCTCAAGTTATTAGGATCAGGTAATGAAGCCCCAGTGAGGGCAGAGGCGGCTGCTGCTCTCAAGTCGCTTTCTGCTCAATCTAAGGAAGCAAAGCGAGAAATCGCTAATTCTAATGGTATTCCTGTTTTAATAAATGCAACAATAGCTCCATCTAAAGAATTCATGCAAGGTGAATATGCGCAAGCGTTACAAGAAAATGCAATGTGTGCCCTTGCTAATATTTCCGGTGGTTTGTCATATGTCATATCAAGCCTTGGTCAGAGCCTTGAATCTTGCTCTTCGCCTGCTCAGACTGCCGACACCCTTGGGGCTTTAGCTTCAGCATTGATGATATATGATGGCAAGGCAGAAACTACAAGAGCATCAGATCCGTTGGTCGTTGAGCAGACTCTGCTGAAGCAGTTCAAGCCTCGTCTACCATTCCTGGTGCAAGAACGTACAATTGAAGCACTTGCAAGTTTGTATGGGAATTCCATACTCTCTGTCAAACTTTCCAACTCGGATGCAAAACGTTTGCTTGTTGGTCTAATAACAATGGCGGTGAATGAGGTTCAAGATGAGCTTGTAAAGGCTCTTCTGATGCTGTGTAACCATGAAGGTAGCCTGTGGCAAGCACTACAGGGCCGTGAAGGGATCCAATTGCTAATATCTCTTCTGGGTCTTTCATCCGAACAGCAGCAAGAATGTGCTGTTGCCCTTCTTTGCCTTTTGTCTAACGAAAATGATGAAAGCAAGTGGGCCATCACTGCTGCTGGAGGTATACCTCCACTTGTTCAAATTCTAGAGACTGGGTCGGCCAAAGCCAGGGAAGACTCTGCAACTATCCTTAGGAACTTGTGCAATCATAGCGAAGATATACGTGCTTGTGTTGAAAGTGCTGATGCGGTCCCTGCTCTCTTATGGCTACTAAAGAATGGTAGTCCAAATGGTAAAGAAATTGCCGCCAAGACATTGAATCATTTGATTCATAAATCAGATACTGCAACAATCAGTCAGCTTACTGCTTTGCTGACCAGTGATCTACCTGAGTCTAAAATTTACGTTTTGGATGCATTGAAGAGTATGCTTTCTGTGGTCCCATTCAATGACATGTTACGTGAAGGCAGTGCTTCGAATGATGCTATTGAGACCATGATCAAGTTGATGAGCTCTGCTAAAGAAGAAACTCAAGCAAATTCAGCCTCAGCTCTTGCAGCAATCTTCCAGAGCAGAAAGGATTTGCGTGAGAGCGCTCTAGCCCTCAAAACTCTCTTGTCGGCCATAAAACTGTTAAATGTGGATTCGGAGAAGATCCTTGTTGAGTCTTGCCGCTGTGTGGCTGCAATTTTACTTTCGATTAAGGAGAATCGCGATGTGGCCATTTCTTCCAGAGAAGCATTGCCTACCATTGTTTCTCTAGCCAACTCTTCCGTTCTAGAAGTTGCTGAGCAAGGAATGTGCGCTTTGGCTAATCTTATATTGGACAGTGAAGTGTCAGAGAAGGTCATTGTCGAAGATATTATTTTGTCAGCCACTAGAATCTTACGTGAAGGTACAGTGTCTGGGAAGACACTTGCTGCTGCGGCAATTGCCCGCCTGCTTAGTCGTCGCCGAATTGATTCTGCATTGACAGATTCTGTGAACCGTGCTGGAACAGTGCTTGCCTTGGTGTCTCTTCTAGAATCTGCCGACGGAAGATCTGATGCAATATCAGAGGCCCTCGATGCGCTTGCTATATTCTCGAGGTCAGGAGTTAATGGAAATGTAAAACCAGCTTGGGTTGTTTTGGCTGAATCTCCTAACAGTATGGCCCCAATAGTCTCATCTATAGTGAGTGTTGCTAATCCTTCACTACAGGACAAAGCTATTGAAGTATTGTCAAGACTTTGCCGAGATCAGCCTATGGTTTTGGGAAACATGGTCAACAATGCCAGAGATTGTGTGTCATCTATAGCTAAAAGGGTGATAAGTACCAGGGACCCGAAAATAAAAATTGGTGGAGCTGCTATTATTATCTGTGCTGCCAAAGTTAACGAGCAGAAGATGATAGAAAATCTGAATGAGACACAATTGTGTGGCAAATTTGTTCAAGCACTTGTGCGGATTCTAGATTCATCTCAGATTTCTGTGCAAGATCAAGAAAAGGATGAGAAAGATAAAATCTGCATATGCATTCATCCCAAAGAAAAGGAAGAAGATGAAGAAGAAGAGGCAACAGAAAATAGGGAGGGTTCCACAGTTATTTCTGGTGACAATTTAGCCATCTGGTTGCTCTCGGTTCTTTCTTGTCATGATGAAAAGAGCAGAGCAGTAATATTGGAGTCAGAAGGCATCGAGTTGATTACTGACAGAATAGGCAACCGTTTTCTCCAGGTATTGAATTCTCTTACAGATTACAATCTTTGAGAACACAGCTTATCAGAAGCATGGATTCAAAAATGCATATTATAAATCTATGATAGCATTTAACACTCTCACTCATTTTGGGACGTTATGTTGTCGTTTATATTGCTTAACTGCTAATACTTTTTTACATTTCAGGCTGATAATGGAGAAGACGCCAACATTTGGGTTTGTGCTTTATTGCTAGCCATACTTTTCCAAGACAGAGAAATCACTCGCGCACATGCAACAATGAAGGCTGTTCCAGTGCTCTCAAATCTTGTGAAGTCAGAGGAATACGCAGACAGATATTTTGCAGCACAAGCTCTAGCTAGTCTTGTCTGTAACGGTAGTCGGGGAACTCTTCTATCTGTTGCAAACTCCGGTGCTGCGGCTGGGTTTATATCATTGCTTGGTTGTTCTGATGATGACATAAAAGAACTTCTGCAGCTGTCGCAGGAGTTCGCTTTAGTGCGATACCCGGACCAGGTTGCCCTTGAAAGGCTTTTCCGAGTTGAAGATATTAGAGTTGGGGCTACTTCTCGAAAGGCGATTCCCTTACTAGTTGAACTTCTTAAACCAATTCCAGACCGCCCCGGTGCTCCTCTACTTTCACTTAATCTTCTAACTCAGCTTGCTGGAGACTGTCCACAAAATATGATTGTCATGGTAGAGTCAGGTGCTCTTGAGGGCCTCTCGAAATATCTTTCCCTTGGACCTCAGGACGAGCAAGAGGAAGCTGCAACTGGTCTTTTAGGCATCTTATTTAGCAGTGCTGAAATTCGAAGGCATGAGTCAGCATTTGGCGCCGTCAGCCAACTTGTAGCAGTTTTGCGTCTTGGTGGAAGAGGAGCAAGGTACAGTGCCGCCAAGGCATTGGATAGTCTCTTTACTGCTGACCATATAAGAAATGCAGAGTCTTCTAGACAAGCTGTTCAGCCATTGGTAGAGATTCTTAACACTGGTTCAGAGAGGGAGCAGCATGCTGCTATTGCTGCACTTGTTAGGTTGTTGAGTGATAATCCATCACGGGCTCTGGCAGTTGCAGATGTGGAGATGAATGCAGTGGATGTTCTCTGCAGGATCCTTTCTTCAAACTATACGATGGAACTGAAGGGGGATGCTGCCGAGCTGTGCTATGTTCTGTTTGCAAATACAAGGATTAGGTCTACAGTTGCTGCAGCGCGTTGTGTTGAGCCACTTGTCTCTCTTCTTGTGACTGAGTTCAGCCCTGCTCAGCATTCAGTTGTACGTGCACTGGACAAGCTTGTCGATGATGAACAACTGGCTGAACTAGTTGCAGCTCATGGTGCTGTGGTTCCTCTTGTTGGCCTTCTCTATGGTAAAAACTATGTGCTTCATGAGGCTATATCCAGGGCTTTAGTAAAGTTAGGTAAGGACAGGCCTGCTTGTAAACTGGAAATGGTGAAAGCTGGAGTTATCGACTGCGTACTTGATATTCTCCACGAAGCTCCAGATTTTCTATGTGCTGCGTTTTCAGAACTGCTTCGCATCCTCACAAATAATGCTACTATTGCCAAGGGACAATCTGCTGCGAAAGTGGTGGAGCCACTTTTCCATTTGCTGACGAGATTGGAGTTTGGAGCTGATGGACAGCACAGTGCTCTGCAAGTTCTGGTAAATATCTTAGAACATCCACAATGCCGTGCTGATTATACACTTACACCGCACCAAGTGATTGAACCGCTCATTCCGCTGCTGGAATCTCCATCCCCAGCAGTACAGCAGTTGGCAGCTGAGCTTCTGTCTCATCTTCTGTACGAGGAGCATCTGCAGAAAGATCCATTAACGCAACTTGCGATCGGTCCTTTAATCCATGTGCTGGGATCCGGCATACACCTATTACAGCAGAGAGCTGTGAAAGCTCTTGTTAGCATTGCTCTAACATGGCCAAATGAAATAGCTAAAGAAGGTGGTGTGAGTGAGCTGTCAAAGGTGATACTGCAAGCTGATCCATCGCTTTCCAATGTGTTATGGGAGTCTGCAGCATCAATTTTGGTTATCATCTTGCAATTTAGCTCCGAATTTTACCTGGAAGTTCCTGTCGCTGTTCTTGTAAGACTGCTTCGCTCTGCATCTGAAAACACTGTGGTTGGTGCACTTAACGCTCTTCTAGTGTTGGAAAGTGATGATGGAACCAGTGCGGAGTCCATGGCTGAAAGTGGTGCCATAGAAGCTCTGCTTGATCTTTTAAGGTCTCATCAGTGTGAGGACACAGCAGCGAGACTGCTCGAGGTACTGCTCAACAATGTGAAGATTAGAGATTCAAAAGCCACCAAGACTGCAATCTTGCCATTGTCTCAGTACCTCTTGGATCCACAAACTCAAGCCCAGCAGGCGCGATTACTAGCAACTTTGGCCCTTGGTGATCTTTTCCAGAATGAAGCTCTTGCTAGAAGCACTGATGCAGCTTCTGCTTGCCGTGCTTTAGTCAATGTCCTTGAAGAACAACCCACAGAAGAAATGAAAGTAGTTGCTATATGTGCTCTGCAAAACCTCGTCATGTATAGCCGGTCTAACAAAAGAGCAGTTGCCGAGGCAGGTGGTGTTCAGGTTGTCTTGGATCTGATCAGTTCCAGTGATCCTGAAACATCTGTTCAGGCTGCAATGTTTGTAAAACTACTCTTCTCTAATCACACTGTTCAAGAGTACGCATCTAGCGAAACCGTCAGAGCAATAACTGGTGAGAAAATCTCGCAATATGATCTGCTCTTTCGTATTATTCATCTTATATCTCAGATGTTACTTCCTTTTAATTTGCAGCTGCCATTGAGAAAGATCTATGGGCCACTGGAACCGTGAATGATGAATATCTAAAAGCTTTAAACTCTTTGTTTAACAACTTCCCGCGTCTAAGAGCCACAGAGCCTGCAACACTAAGTATACCACATCTAGTTACATCCCTCAAGACAGGATCGGAAGCAACTCAAGAAGCTGCCTTGGATGCGTTGTTTCTTCTCAGACAAGCTTGGTCAGCCTGTCCTGCCGAAGTTTCCAGGGCCCAATCAGTTGCTGCTGCAGACGCCATCCCCTTACTTCAGTACCTAATCCAATCAGGTCCACCGCGGTTCCAGGAGAAAGCTGAATTCCTCTTGCAGTGTTTGCCAGGTACGCTGGTGGTCACTATCAAACGTGGTAACAACATGAAGCAATCCGTTGGTAACCCGAGCGTGTTCTGCAAGATAACACTCGGCAACAATCCTCCTAGACAAACCAAGGTAGGAAAAAACTTATCACCATTTCGTCAATTAACTGTGTCTAGTGATTCCCTTAGATATTAACCGTATCCTTCGATTTTCTCAGGTGATATCGACAGGTCCTAATCCAGAGTGGGACGAGAGCTTCTCATGGTCATTTGAGAGCCCTCCCAAAGGTCAAAAACTCCATATTTCATGCAAGAACAAAAGCAAAATGGGAAAGGTATATCATCAAACTTAACTCATATTTCACAGTTTTTAGTTTTGCGGTCTATCGTTTTTTTACATCTGACACTCTGTTTTTCGCTCCTTTTTTTCTTCCCGCAGAGTTCCTTTGGGAAAGTAACGATCCAAATCGATAGGGTGGTGATGCTGGGAGCAGTTGCAGGTGAATACAGTTTGTTACCAGAAAGCAAAAGTGGCCCCAGAAACCTTGAGATCGAATTCCAGTGGTCTAACAAGTAAACCACCACTTGATTTTTTGTTTTTGCGTGAGAGGTTTCTTAAATCGAAACTTCTGCTTCTTTCTTTTTGCCAAATTTTTAAAATCGTTTGATTTATAATGCTACTGTATATAGTTTGTATTGTAATGTAATGATTACAAATGGGGTTTTATCTTCTTCTTTTTTTTTCTTAACTGTGTGTTTACTGATTCAATTCATTTGTAACATTTTGTTGTCCTCAATTTGTATTTGTGTAGCTTCATATTTGTTCATCTTTTGGTGTGCCTATAAAGTGTAACGTAAATGATGTGCGAACCTTTTTACTTTTCGTTTACTTTTAGAAGTTTGAGATCATTTAAAACGTCAAACTTGTGAGTGACAATAATGAAAAATAAAAAACCAAGATACAGAGATCAAACAAACATATTACTAAGCGTTTAACAAATGCATTGTAAAAAAAACACAAGAAGAGAAAATGAGAGGACTTGAGGTTACAGTAGGATTAAGTTTCAGAGGAGGAGGCAGAAACTTATGTTGAATATTCTGTATGATACAGTTTTTGAGAAGGTCAAAGAGATCACTGATGTCTTTAAGTTGTTCCTCTTCTGTTGAAAATTTCTGTATGATACGGTTACAAAGGAAGACATGGTTTTAGTTCTACATGATGATCAATTGAATCTTTACCACGGGCGTTATGTGTTTGGTTTAAGATACATCCGTGCAGTGAGAGCATGAGTAAATTTGATTCACCAAATGGATAGTAAACTACATAAGGAAATAATGGGAGGAATTTGAGGCATAACCTTAAGATAACAGAAGTTGCATTGCTTAGTTTTTGAGAGGGAGGCGGAACCTAAAAATCACTGCCTTCATCATTACTATCTTTGTCGTCATTGCCTTCATCATCACTGTTCGTGTGTTGGTATAAGACCTGTTTTGTTGCAAACACAGGAAGAAGAACATGAGAGGATTTTGATGCACAAGAGAAGTTAAACTATTTAAATCATAGAGGGGACGCATAACCAAACTAAGACTTACTGTCTTTGAGCAGGCTAAAGAGATCCCGCTCTATGTACATAAGATAGATGTCCTTAATCTGCTCCTCTTCTGTCGCTGCCTCACGTTCATCCTGTTACAATAGAAAACAAAAAATGCTGAAATCAAAGAAAACAAAAGAATATATGGGTTTATTTCTACTACATGACCGATCTAGCCGTTACCATGGACATTATGCATTTCATATGAAACACATCCTTGCAGTGATTGCATGAATAGCGAAATTTTTCAGATGTTTCTATGTCTAATCCACATAGAGAACAACTCATCCTGCACCAAGAATAACTTTGCACAAGAATGTGTTGATGTTGTTGATTCTTCACATTAGCCGGAAACCCAATACACTCTACATGGGCACTTAAGTTATTACAATCAATGCAGCCGTAGAAGGATGCACCACATGGTTTACCACAAATACTGCATGCTCTATTCAACCGCGAATCATCCATCCAAAAGTTGTAGAGATAGTGCTTGTGAGACTTGATCTTTCCTGATATACTCACAGCTTCAATGCATTCAATATGGAAACTGACTTTGCAAGTGGAACAATTATAACCATACCGTTTAATACTCAGTTTACAGGCAATGCACTTGGATCCACTTGTCAGTTTTATTTCTAGACTGTGATCAGAATGAAGGGGATGACCGCGTCGCTCTTGTATCCCAAGTTGAATACACCGGGGATGATATATATCTTTACATGTCACACATGTCAAAACTTTTCCACACAACCTCTCAACACAAATAGTGCAAGCCGTAGCATATGACCTCGATACCATAACTTCAACCAAGTCATGCATCCTTCTGAAGCATGTTCCTTCAGTGGTTCCAATGAATTTCTGCCCCCTATGTAGTTCTCCAAGAACTTGTTTAGCTCTTACCATACATTTGGTACAGATGATAAAATTGCATACCCGACAGAAGAGGTTGAAGTTTTCTATTTTTGTTTTGCAGGTGTCGCAATTCATTATAAAACCTGCAGGGTAGCTTGGCAAGAGTGTCAAAAGATGGTTCACATGAAATCTATGCCTTGATGGTTTCCTCAGCTCCATGCAGTAATCATGTGCCATAAATATACAGGTCTTGCATTCCCATGGTCTACCAAGTATATCCCCATCACATATGTTGCAGACCACACGAAGAGTGTCATTAATGTCGCCCAATGTCATCATATGGTTATGCCAAATATCATTAAGCTGCAACATATAGCTAAAACAATTGAGAGAAGGTGGGTCTAAACAAAGAAAAAACATTTCAAATTTCTTCCAACAATGTGTGGGTTATTATTATTAAATACCATACCAAGAATTTATTTTCTGATTCCTTGGCTTCATAGTTTTCTCTATCTATTGGTCTCGTCATGTCGTCGCCACAAGGATACAGATCTTTCAAGTACAACGGGGAAGGAACTTTCTGTTGATTATGAGTAAGAGTAGGTCAATATCATCATTAAGGAAACAAATAGAATTGAGGTGACAAATTAATTACCTCGTGTAGAATGCATTCAATGTGGGCAACAAAATCACATTCTTCGCATGAATATGAATGATGTCTTGTGTACACTACTGTCTCGCAAACGCCACAATATTCCAAAGAATCATCCTCCGGTAAGAACACTTTACACACAAGTGGATGAATGTGACAAGATGTCTTGAAAACAGACTCTGGTATTCCAAGACATTCGAAATGAAATTTCAAACCACACTCCACGCAATGATAGAAGGATTCAAGAGAGATCACATCCGTTCTCATGCATATTTGACATGGGTTTTCCTCTCCAAAAGCTTCTTGAGCACCAATAGCTACATAAAACAATCTGTGGTGATGAGACTTGTGCATCAAACCTCGCAACAAGGAATCTGCACACCTCATGTGAAGATCAAAACCGCATTCTGGGCAACCAAAAGGGGCACCATCGATATGAAGCCCGCAGGCATCACACAATTTTCCCCTACCACAAGTATGTGTGAAATCAAGGCGTATGAGAGGGTGTGCCGGATGCACATGATGCTGAATCTTTCTCGGAAAATCAAGGCAGCGCTCGTGAACAAATGAGTAACATTGAAGGCAACCGTAACATATTGCAGAGGGAGAAAGAGGAAGCTCACAGAGAAGGCAAGATCCTTTGACATTTCGTCCTGGTCTACATCTCCTAATCAAGTGGGCATGGCTATAGTGGAGCATTTCTTCGCCGTTCCAACCATTGGCGATGTTCTTGAGAACCCCACAGCCCAGCTCCAAGTAGATCTCACATTCTTTACACTTGAAAAAGAAGGGCTCAGTAAACAAATTCCCACATCCAGAGCAGAGCATGTCTATAGATTTCCCATCATCTTTGCTTACACAAAACTCTAGAGGGTGCTCAGGGTGAAAATCATGCGACACCTTTTGTGGTATCTTTGAGCAAGCCTTACATAGATCGAAGTTACAAGGGTTGCAGGCAAACTCCACAGGTTCATCTTTGTAGCACATGTTGCAGATGCCGTCTACAACTATCTCCGGCGAGATCAACAAACATTCATGGGATCCGTGCTTGAGCTCTGCCATCGTGATGGAAGCAAAAAAAGTCAACGAAGGTCAGATACTAGGAGGGACGAGAGACCCCGTGAAGCAAGAGAGTACATAGAAAGCATTCACGGGCTTATTTTTGGCCCATTACATCTCTGTAGTAAGAATTAAAAACAACGTTAACAAAAACAGCTGAATTCCTCTTGCAGTGTTTGTCAGGTTCATCACTGAAGCAGAAGTCAGGACACATTCATGGGAGCCATGCTTGAGATCTTCCATTGCAATGTCAATAAGAAAGTTTAACTGGAGTAAGAACCTTTCTTTTTGTGGTTTACTTTTCGGTTCTACAGTAGAATAAAATACTTCTAAGAGAAACCTGATAATGTTGGACCAGTCGAACTTATCCAAAATGAATACGAACCGATCTAAAAAGAGAGCACAAATTTTAGTGTGGTTAAAATGGTTTTATTTTATCATTCATGTTTGAAAAGAATCGAAGTTCTTCGACTCTAATTAACACCTGGAGAAACTGTGAAGAAAGCAGCACCATTTTCAACGTCATCAGTCTTAATGGCTCCATTGTGAGACATGAGAACTCTGTATATCCGCTTTGAACAAACCTCACCCAACCTTATGTCTCCTCCCACTAAACCTTCAACTTTCAAGTCTTTTAGTAGAAACTCCTTCTCATGAACCTGAAAAGAAAAGAAAAAGACACAAAAGAACCTGTTCATTTGTTTAACACAATTTGCTTCAGAAACCGTTAGAAACAACAAACTAAGAAACTCAAATTCAAGTATGTCTCGCATGTTTTTACTTACCGATTTGTTACGGTCCATATAAACCTTAAGAAGAGACTTCATGGAGGGATATTTCTTCCACACTGCTAAAGCGTATCGTGGCTGTACCTTTGGTATTGCTACTAACGCTTTTAACCTATAGACCATAATATTTTTACATATTAAACAGATTCAAAGAGACTAAAACAGAATCTATTTTCAAAATGGTTCTACTTTAATTTACCATGGACTCTTTTTAATCAAGTGCTTGTCAACTGAATCCTTGGAGACTAATGCACCATTAGCGCTTACTGAGAACATAGTTAATTTCTTCCTGTGGATCAGATAGTAGAGCTATGATTAGTTTTGCTTCAAAATCATGCAGAGAAATACATTATCAGCCACACGTTTATCTATCATCTCAGTTCTACGTAATGTTGATCTTCGAGATATTCATTCGGTACTCAGCCTTGTATGATTTAAAGACTATAAGAGGCTTTATAGATTTCACTTCAAGACAAGCCTTACTGCCCATTTTTTGTGATGAGCTCCCAATGTGAGACCTTTATTTCGTTAAGTTGTTAAAAGCGTGAAGATGCATATGATTTAGACTTTCACAGGTTTTTATCAAGATGTTATTGGTTTGATTGGTCTAATGGGATTCATTGGGGAAAGAAATCGAAACTAAGAAATCAAAACTTCCATCCAACATCAAATCGAGTTCGTAAGAGAAATCAAAATAGTAGATTTTTGTACCTAAATTGGCAAGAGGCCAGACTGCTTGTTAGGCCAACAACATGTTCAGCCACCTCAGCCTCGTCTACACAGTGTCTGGAATGTACTTTAACATAGTGAGTAGTTAATTTTGCAAGTACCTGTGTAATACACATCAAATGCCCCAAAAGTATGTTTAAAGACACAAACATAGGAGTAATAAACAGGCTTTCCTCTAAATAGATGCTCATTACCTCATCGATAGGAGGCCGTCTCCAATTTCCCGGGTTTTTGTACTCTTCCTTTTGCCTAGAAGATTGGTTTTATTTAGCTTGATGATGGAAACATTTTAATATAACACCAATTTACTATATCAAACACACCTTTTCTTTACGTACGACATTAACTTATTGGTGAGGCAGCACACCGTATGAGATGGGTATCGGTCCTGAACTCTTGAGATGTTTTCTAGAAATTTTTCATTAGCAACAAGATTACAAAACTCTTCAGCTTCATATACAAGTAGCACATAAGGAATCTTGGGCCCTTGGGGAAAAAGCTGCAACAGAGAAAAGCGGATGATAATTAAGAGTATAATAAGATACTGGTACAGATGATTCATATAGTTTTAGTCAAGTACTGATCTTCAAAGGCCTTTTAATCCATAGCAAAAGGGTTTCATTTCTTTTGTTATATCTCATAATATGTAACGCAATTCATGTCAGGTGTACTGAAGTACTCTTTGATCGATCTCATTCTTAAAGATGGAAGTTCAAGAACTTTTTTGAAGAAAAACACTCAAGCAAAGTAAGTTTGATAAAAAAAATGCATGGATCTGAAACACAAGGAATAGAGCAACATGAACTTTAAATAGTTTTTCAAAACCTCCTGGCATTTGAAGACTATCCAGAGATGAAATCATAGATTTAACAACCACCACTAAAATTACGAAGATATGAAACTTGCAACGCAGAAGAGTATGATCCAAATGTCAAAGAAATTTTGAAACACATGCTTATCCTGACATTAAACAAGGATACGGACCAGAATGGGGGAGCTGATTCTAGTTGCAAGTTCTGGATTCTAATTACTAATTTTCAAACATGTCAGTTGTGAGACTCAGGATGCAAGCAATTTTATAAACATTAGAAAAAAATTCGGTAAAATAAAAAACAAAGTGACTGAGAATTAATTGTACCGGAGCAATACTCTCTGGAATTGTCATCGTCCACACAATGGATCTCTCAATTGGATTAGGGCCTACGTGGATTGTAATACCTTTCTCAGAGAATCTTGAAAGCAGAAGTCCTATGTTAACATTTATATGAAACAAAAAAGAGAGTCAATAGAGCAAACATCATATATTGAAGAGTAGTACAAAGAATAGAGAAATTCCTTACCTCCAATGGATCCTTCAACCACTTTAGTATCAATCTCGGCAACAATAGATTTAAGGGCTAACTTTCCCTTTTCCCATTTTTTCTTTTCCTTCTCTAATCTTTTACGCTCAGCTTCTTCTGCTTTTAAGGCTGCTTTCTCTAATCTCTCTTGCTGGATGATGGAAGCCAGTTAACTATTGACCAGGAAACAAAAAATAGAAAAAGTCACTTAAAGAAAACTTACCTCTTTTCTTAACTTCTTTTCCTCCATTGCACATGTTTTGTCTGCCTTCGACAGCTGCTTTTTTGGCAATGCCTCACCTGGAAGAGTTGTAGTTCTGATCTTCTTTTTTCGACCCATTTTCTCAACGCTTATATCCTCTTTTTCTTGGTCAGAATCGACCTGATACCATTTAGAAAAAAAGAGTAAGACGAAACAAAATGAAAGGAAAAACAGCAGCACAACCTGAACTCTGAAGACACAAACAAATGACACAATAAGAGAATCCAGAAGTGTCACATCCTCTAAAAGAGAGCTTAGCAAAATCACACAAGGAATAGATTCAAAAGTTCTTAATCATGTATCAATGATGAACAATATGGTACTAGTTTCTTGCAGATAAGTACCTCGATAGTATCATTAGTCTGCGAAGAGCGAAAACTGACTTCATTCATCCAATTAGTATTATCATCTGAAAGAAAACAGCAACCAGCATTTACATGTGGACAATAAAAATGAAGTTCCATCACGCATACACTGATACATACCTAAATTTGTCTCAGTTATTCTAGTATTATTATAGTATGCCTCACTGGTTCCAGCTTCCAATCCAAAACGCGGCTCCCTAAAACCGGCAAGCATGGATTTATTCTTCTTCGAAGTTTCAGGTTGAGGACTGTCTTCAAACTCCGAATCCAAAGATATTATCCGTTTGCCTAGTGAAGTTCCAAAAGAAACATGGAGAAGTAAGGGAATTATTGTTCAGCCTGATGACTCAAGTAACACCAGAAACCTAAATTCTTCAGATATCACAAAATTTCACTAGTAGAACAAGCTTTCAGGTATCAAGTCCCTATCAGCGAATGCTAAAACTAAACCTAAATACTGAGAATCGAGAAAATTCCGTGGAAGAACGTTAACATACCGGAGAATTTGTCTTCGCGGTTAGAAGCTAAAGCTCCAGAACCAAAGGAACATTTGACGACAGATAAATCATCGGAAAGAGGTGTATCAGGGACGAACAAAGGAGTAGAAGAAGATTCCGGTGGTTGCTTCTGCGGTGTGGGATCTGAATCCGAAATCAGTATCGCAGAGATGGGATCTTTTCGAGCACGCTTCGTCAGTGATTGAAGTGGAGTAGCCTGATCTTCTCCATCGGAGATCAGAATGTGATCCTTCATGGAAGAGAGAATTTGAATTTCGCAGAAGCGCGGGATTATCGAGGAAGATGATGATGATGATGATGGTTCGAATTCGAAATCGCCGATAACGACGATACGGAGAGGTTACGCATTGTTTGGCTACAGGTTCATCTTCATACTTCACCATGTCGAGTTTAGTAAATAAAAAGGCCACTGGATTTTGCCTGACTATTCTCGGTTTTATTATGGCCCAATAAGCGGCCCACACTATACGAGTTAACAAAAGTCGCTGAAAAATTAAGGTTTTAATTGGTGACCGTTTTGAGGAAAAATAAAATGAAGAGGAATATTTTTACTTGGTCAAAATTTGTTACCATTTACCAAATTTTTTTCAATTTTCAGACATTTGAATCTTATACTATTGTTCTTCATTTTCCATGGAGTAAAGAATTTTAGAATTTTCCAAAGTTGAAGAGGAATAATAAGGAACAAAAACTAAATTTGGTTTCTATTATTAAAAAATTTCAAATATTTATTTATGATAATATTTACATTTATTTTTATATAATTATAAAAAAAATTGATATCAAAATAAATAAATTAGATTAATGTTATCAATTTATTTTAAATTAGTATTGATACTCAGCTAACTTTAAGAGATGTTTCAATTAAAATTCATATTAATTTTAATTAAAAGAACTAATCAAATTATTACTTAAATTTTATTTTAATTTATAATCTAAAATATCAATAAATATTATAAAACATATGTAAAATATATTTCAAAATATTTATTTGGTTACCATTTGTTATAAAATTTTATTCATAATTTATTTATCCCCATTCATTTTTTTCGTTCCTCATTTTGGAAATTTTAATTTCCTCTTTACCTGAAGTGTTTATTCATCAAATCTATATATAATAGCAATCTAATAAATACCATTTGCACATCTGAACGGTTGCGTCTTTTTATCGCAACTTTTCGTTAATGTTTTTATTAATTAAAAAATATATTTTACGGTTATATTTTTTTTATATAAATTGCATTCTGAATGTTTTCTATGGTTGCGTTTTTTATTGTAACTCTTCATAAACAGTTGAAACCGCTTATTCGAATCATTGCAATATTTAGTTTATTTTACGAACAATTGCAACATTTGGTTTATATATTTAGTTTATTTCACGAAAAATTGCAATTTTTGGTTCATTTTATAAATAGCTATAACATTTAATTATCTACCGCCGCGTCTCTCGGTGTAACTTTTCATAAATTATTATTTTAATTCTTAATTTTTAATTACTAAAATGTATTTAAATGAGATTGTAACTATTTAATTGAACTGTTTCAACATTTAGATTATTTGACGAATTATTGCAACTTTTGGTTTTGTGTTACGAACCATTGTTATCTTTAGTATATTTGATGAACTATTGCAATATTTGGTATAATTGACGAACCGTTGCAGTTTTTGGAATATTTGATATCTACGGTTGCGTTTCTCGGAGAAGTTCGTCATATTTTTAAAAAATATTTAAATACTAAAATATACTTAAATGAATTGTTGTTACTTGTTACCGTTTAATTTAACACAATAGCATTTGGTTTATTTGACGTTGAACGTTTAGGCTTATTTATCAAACCATTGTAATATTTGGTTTATTAGTTTATGTTTTTTGCACTTGGGAATAGTTTTTTAGTTACAAATTATTGTTTTTCTAATATTAATATACTTAATAAATGCTTGTGAGGGTTTTCTTTATCATAATTTTTGTAGAATATATATTTATTTGTTATTAAAAAAATTCAAAATTATTACAATTCATTATGATTTTTTTGTTTGATATTTTTTTAATGATTTTTGAAATATATTCCCCCGCGACATCGCGGGGGTCCTGAGTCCTAGTGTTCAATAATAATAATTTAGAAACAAATACGGTTGGAAGACAAACCAATGTTCCACATCATAAGATTAGAAAATAATAGTCTAATATATAATAAGTCAACTCCAATTTCAATTAGTATTAGACATTTTGGGAAGGAGCACAAAAACAAATCCGTGCAGGCATGACCACTTGGCATAAAACGTACAATATCATACTAATAAGGAAGTTGGCTTGGGCTTGGATTAATATCTTGTAAGAATATTGACTGAAGATCATTTCTTCTAAAGCTTTCCATGTAAAAACGATTTCTTGCATATTGATTGAAGAAATATACAAGAAAATGTATATACAAAGTGATTTTATACTTTGAAAAGAAGGGTAAAATATGAATATATCTACAACAATTAAATTAGAAGATATGTTATCCTTGATACAGAATCATATCTATATCTAATTAAAATTACATGTCTTAATACACATAATCACTTATGTTCTACTAGAGAAATGATCTTCAAATTGAGTAGCACTTACTATGTTACATTTAATTATGCTTAATTTTCTGACTAGGTGAAATGTTGTAGAATAAAAAAAACTACCAATTTGAGTAAATCAATATCTAACCATTTTATTTAACAAAGAAAAAATCTAACCATTCTATTTTAAAAATATGGTAAAGAACAACTATAAAAAGCCGATATTATTATCATCATCATCATCAAGAACAGAAGTGTTACAAACTAAATTCACTTAACTATTTATAATCTGATAAAGGAAATTGCATCTAAGACGATGAAGATAACTTTTTTGTTCATGGTTCTTGTTTTTTTGATAACTTTGTCTTATTCGAGTGCTCAACCGATCGATCCTAACGCATGTTGGCAGACAATTAAACACCCACCACATGAATGTCTCGAGAGCATAAAGGGCATTGTACACGGACATGTCCATGAGATCAAGAAAGAATGTTGTGAAACCGTAAGTACAATTTCGGATTTGTGTTGGCCAATAATCTTCCCAAGCATGCCTTACATTCGTTTTCTATTAAAGGGTATTTGTACAGTCAAATACTCATTGCATTGAAGTGCCAATTTGAAGAGTATTTACTTCGTTTTGATATTCGTAAGAATGACAATTTAATTATCTATTTTAATATTTGGTTGAATGAAATTACAATCTGTTTTTCATATAATAAAATTACAAGTAATGAAGATTGTTGGCTCTAGTGAAATTCTCATCAACCAACGTTATCACATCAATATGTTCCGGAATGCCACTTTCTCTTAAACTCATTTCTACAACAAAGCTATCCCAAAATCAACAATATATACACAAGTATCAACGAAATCATCATTACATACACACAGAGAAAATCATAAAATTTACACTTATCTCGAATCGAATCCCTCTTTCTTTTTTCTCGATAGATCCATCACACCTATTTTTGGTTACGAGGTTCTTATACCGCATGAGAATCTATATGCTTTAACCAAAAATCAATTAGCAATGAGTTTATTGGTATGTAGACTATTCCTAAAATGCCTTTTCAAAATGATAATTCTAACCATTTATTTTGACAAAATCTCATTATAGAGGATCATTTTCATGTAGGGTAGAAGGGGAACACTCATTTATTAAATCTTGAAGCTCTTACAGAAACAAAAGTGGTCACAGTATGAGTGGTACTAACAAAATAAAACCCAAATCTGAAAACAGGAAAGAGTTAGAAACTCTTTAATTATTATTATCTAGGACATTGAAACCAAATCCTAATAGAAAACATCTAAGGTGGAGTCTGTTTTAGAGAAGCCAATGAACTCGACTTCAACCTTGAGCGCATCGTCCACCACTAAACCTTTAGATGCATCTTTAAGATCAGCAAGTGGTACAAACTTCTCGTAACCCCATCCATTATTATTAGCTGTTGCATTAGGCCATCCGTCCACTGTCCATCAAAATAAAAATAAATGAATTCAATGAAAAGTTTTAAGTTGTTAACAAAATTAAAGGACAAATAAATAGTGAGAGAACACTGACCTAGCTTCTCTACGTGGTTGGATCGGATTTGGTCCAGAACTCTTATCTTGGCTCGAACATAAGCCTTTTCATTAGACTCACTCAACAAATAGAGTGACAATGAATTTCCCTTTCCATAACCATCTCCATTTGGATACACCTTCAACACCCTATTTCATTAACATTACTTATTAACACATTGAAAGATAGATAACATAGTGTTTGTATATATAATTAATATATAGAAAGAGACAGAGAAAATCACCAGCTACTTCCTCCAGAAGAAAAGGGGGCGGATGTGTAAGAGTCACTATAGAGAGTTGAGAATTTGGTGAGTTTCCATGTGTAAATGGGGTCTTTGATATTTTCTTCGAAGGAGAAAACTTCCCATTCCTTGAAGGTTTGAGCAACGAAGATGTCAATTCCAAACACACATTGTTCTCCATCAAAAATGTATCCGGTTGTCGGCGTTGAGAACACCGATGTCGGTTGAAATAATGGAACTCCATATTCAGGTTTGAACAAATGAAACCTCCTCGCCTCAGTTTCTACAATAATTTTTTTCATTTATGATATTCAATTTGTTGGACCCAAAAGATTTACATAACAATTAAAACTATTTGGACCGAAGAAATATATTGATTTATCGAGGTATTAATTTATAGAGGTTAAACTGTAATTAGAACGTTTTAGGCATTTGGTTCACACAATCTCCCTAGATTAATAAATTCAAAAAGCATATATCATCATTATCCAAGCATAGTACTAATAAACTTGAAGTAAGGTCTAATAGCAAGGAAACAAAACTTTTTTACCCGGATAAATAAGATGTACAATAAATATCATTCATCTTCAATATATCAATATGTTACCTACCTTGGTAGGTATAGTACTTGTCGTAGACTCTGTTGTAGACGAAGAACTTGACCTCTGCATACACATCCTTTGGATCGGAGATGAGAGTTGAGTTATCGATTCTTGCGTAAAGCGAAACGTATCCATTCGCCCCGTCTTTTTTGTTGCCGTTCGGGTAGATTAGGAACGTCCTTTTAACATTTTAATAGATATGCAAATGTTTTGATTTTTTTTTTTTTTTTTTTTTGAATAAAATGTCAAATTATATTCAAAAAGAAAAATATACTGTTTACATCAGCTGTTTTTGACTTTTTATATCAAATAGAAAACAGAGGTTTGAAGAAAAACATGGAGAACAGGGCTTTAAGCTTTGAACGGTTTGTTGGTGTGTGCTCTAGATGCGGGAGGCGAACCATGTTTGTAATCCGTTTTCATATCTCCGATCTCCTTGTCTCTGAATTACTGAGAGTTGGTTGCGAATTTGCTTATCGATCCAACGAATGAGGTTGATAGGTGTGTTAGGGTGTTCCCCGTGCCGTCGAGCGTTCCTCTCTCGCCAGATCATGTGAATCGAGAGTTGGAACGTGTACTTGATTAGGAAACTGTGGATACGATCCGGGTGCGACTCCGATATGTAATCCACAAGTGTGTTCCAATCCGTTGAGAACCGGGATTTGAAGACGTTTTTTGCAGTGGCTGTCCAAATCTCCGAAGCATAGTGACATGAAAAGAAGAGGTGGTTGCGGGTTTCAATGGGGGCAGAGCAGAAAGTGCATGATGTTGTGGAGCCATTGTTCCAGCCCATCATACGGTCTCCGGTCGATAGTCGATTTTGTAATGCTAACCAGGCGCAAAAGGAGTATTTCGGTGTTGCATGAGCAAACCAAACTCCTTTGTGCCAAGCCACTCTGTTCGATGTTGTTCTAATATGGTTCCATGTGTCTTTTGTGGAGAAATGAGGCTTGAAAACATCACCTTTACCTCTCCATAAGACAACGTCGTTTCTGTTCTGATTGCGTGTGTGGTATTTCTGTGCCAGCAGCTCCTCTATATCATTGAACACGTCGACCCGATGTTGTCTTCTCCTGCGTTGTTCCCAAGCTTCCCGCATTGTCATTTTTCTGCCTATCCCCATGTCAATGACTCCTCGTAGGCCAGTTACATCCATTAGAGGACCCATATCAGACCAATTATCAAACCAAAAAGAGGTGTGATTTCCATTGTGTACCTCCACTTTGCAGAAAGTCTTTGCCATGTCTCTGTATTTTACTAGCTTCTTCCACATCCATGAGCCCAGACTTGAAGTAGCGCGAAATGACCAAAAGGTCTCTGTTTTAAGCAGATTCATTTTTGACCATGTAACCCAAAGGGAGTCACCATTTGAGATTAACCTCCAAATCAGTTTGAGACAGCATACGTCATTTACTTCTTTTAAGGATCTGATTCCAAGTCCTCCTTCTTCCCTTGGCTTGCAGATTCCTTCCCACGAGACTTTTGACTTGTTTGGATTTAGTGATGGTCCGGACCAGAGAAACGCAGCACATAATTTTTCTATCTCCCGTATACATTCCCGTGGCAGTCTATATGCATTCATCCAGAAATTTGATATACTCATTAATACTGACCTTATCAAACTGAGACGTCCCGCAAAGGAGAGAAACCGTGAGGTCCAAGTCCCTTTTCTTTGATTATAAAGAGAAAAGTCAAAAAAGATAAAAATTAGATTCTTGGAAATATGTTATTGAGACTTTTAATACCAATTGTATCCACCGATGGTGAAAGGACGTGACTCATACTTCCCATCTTTCACGAGTTTCAACAAAGTTGCAAAAGACTGGAACTTGATGCAGTAAGACGTAGGAGGACGCTCTCTCCATAGTGTCGCCACGGCTGAGAGCTTCTCGTGTTGTTTTTCCTTTGGAAGAGAAGAATCAGAGCTCGAGCTCGTAAAGTGACATGGCGAGACCGTGTTCTTCACGTAATGACTTCCTTTTACTACTGCTTCTGCTACTGTCTCTGTTATTATAGCGTCTGTCTCGGTTAAGAGGTTTTGTTTAAGGTTGTAATAAGGTTTTGCGCATCTTACAACTTCTGCATAGTAAACGAAACAGAAGAAGCAGAACAAGAGGACTGATTTTGTGGCTATGTTCTTCTCTGTAACCATTTCTATTATTTGGACAAATAATTTTGTTCATCTTTTGCCAGTGAAGGAAAGACCAGGAGGTGATGAAAAAAAAAAAAGGAAAGACCAGGAGGGTAAGGCAATAACTTTTTGAAATTGTTGTAAAATTTTTATTATTGTAATAGATTGGGACCTAGTTTTTTTTCTGTTTTTAATAATAAGATTGGGACTTGTCACATAGTACAATCTTCTAATATTATAAGAATTTCACGTGGTATTTTAAAATGTAGCACGTTCGATTTTATCTAATTATAGAATCTCTATGGTCGCTAACGACGCAAATGATCTGATTATTCAGAAAATAATCAAGTGACAAAATCGTAAATAAAAATAACTCAAATTTTAGCACATTTTTAAAATTATTTCTCGTATTCTACATAACGAACATAACCCAATTTAATTAAGTAGCATAAATAGATTGTTTACTTTACAGTTTGATATTTATATGTCTAGAGTTTATCGACGATGATTAGGAAAAAATACTTTAAAGGTTTTAGAAATCCTTACAAAAAAAAGGACGTATCTTAGAAATTATGGTTATTATATTTAGTGCTGATGATAAAATTGAAAATGATACTACTACATATCTTAGTTTAATTTGAAAACACATTATGGAAGACATTTGAGGCAATAACAAACATATATACAGAGATGAGTTAATTTTAGTTTTAAGAAGAAAAAATCAATAAACAATAGTATAATCATACAGCTATCATGAATATATGTACATGTAAAATTATTATATATGAAGGTTTCGAATAGAAACGTGCCGAATAAATGCAGAAAAAGCACTGGACGGTTCATATATATAATAACGAAAATATAATCTTTTGTTGTCTTATCATATTTTTTTCGAATTTTGAATCTATCCAAATCTAAAGTAAAAGAATTATTAATTTATTAAATACCCATTTAAAGAAGTTGTACTGTACTAACCACATCATTGTTTCAATCCCGAAGAGGCAAGGTACATAATTTCAATTTCGAAGAGGCACGGAGACCATATATTATAATAGTAATAGACGAGAGCAGTTATGACGATCTAAAAATATTAAAGTCCATGTTGCATTTTATATTTATCACGTGAAAATATCTTCCACGGTATATAGTAGATTACTAGTGTTAATCTTATACTCCCAATAGTATTAGTAGATAACACTGATTAAACAAAATTAATGTTATCAAATACGTTAAATGTTTAACAAAAATAAAAATAAAACGTTAGGTACAGTACTACGATCACAACAAAGACGATGCACTGAAAGTCTGAAAGTAAGCCACCAGCTCTATCATGTCGTGATGATGGTTTCTTGTATACCGCATCAACCGCGACCGAGATGGGTCAACCCGTGTTAAGGCCTAACATTGCCTGAACCAGGTATTTCTATAAATATAACAAAATTTTGATCAACAAGGGAGATATGCATCAATTAGTTCACAAATCCTATTTAACCGCAAAAAAAGATTACACCCTCAACCTCACGGTCACATTCTCTTCCATTCCCGGAGAAAATTGAAAAATCATTCATTCTTGTTTCAAGCTCATAAACATCCAAAATATGTCGTAGATCCTTTCGACTCAACCTAAACCTCTATCCCTTTTTCGTCTTAATGGTACACTGTTTTTTCGTCCAATCATGTATTAAATTAGGATCCGTCTGATGTGTAGGTTATAATTTTTTTTAAGTAAAAACAATTTAACAAAAAAACATATATTAAAATTTTGTTGTAAATAGAAACTTTCTTTACAAAGTAAATAGAGAGTTTTTATAGCAGAGAAAATAATTATATATATATACATATTTGCCTTAATGCAATAATTTTTATTTCTACATTTCAAATTTATTGTAAAATTCTTACAATAATCTAGTAAATTTAAATTAATATTCTTACAAAAAATATTGTCTTGTTTTGAATTTTGAAAAATGAATGAATTATTGAATTATTATGAAAAACTGTTGATGATGTGGCATTGTATATATAGTATTATATCAAAACAATTAGTTAATATATTTAGTTCTCATTAGTAATTTCTCTAATTCTTTTGGCACAAAATATATAAAATTTAAGGTGGCACTCTAGTTGGCGAAATGCTTAATTACTTTGGTATATTATATATGATAACTAAATGTATTTTGTAGTATCTGTAATACATGATCACATACACATAATTAAGTGACCTTGTCTAAAAGGCTATCCTTTATAAAGGAAATGATCCTGAATTTGAGTAGCATATATACCAAGATATATGGAACTCTATTATCATATCTGAGATCTGACTAGGTGTAATGAACAAACAAAAGTCTACCAATTTGAATAAACTCATATCTAGTCATTCTATACAAAATTCTACCAAAAATAAGTATAAGAAGCTCCTCCATCATTAACATATTAAAAAAAAAAAACTAAATTTTTTTTGAGTTTCTAATTTTATTATAGAAAAATGGAATCTAAGACGATGAAGATTATATTTTTTCTTATGGTTTTCGTTTTTGCGATGACTTGGTCTCCTTCGAGTGCTCAACCAACGGATCCGGAGGGGTGTTTTAAGGCGTTTAAAAGCACATCAAGAGGATGTCTCGAAAGCATAAAAGGAATTTTACATGGACATGTCCATGGGATTAAGAAAGAATGTTGTGAAACCGTTAGTATAGTTTCTGATGTGTGTTGGCCAATAATTTTCCCAAGCATGCCTTACATTCGTTTTGTATTAAAGGGTATTTGTACTATTAAATACTCTTTGCATTGAAGCATTTGAGGATTTGTTTTGTTTGATATTCTTAAACTGAGAATAAAAGATCACCTACTATAATAAATAAAATATTATTAATCAAATGTTTTAAATTACCATTAAGTATCAGGTATAAATGTATAATTCATATATAATTAAACTTCGATTGATTGATTCCATGAAAATATTGTTGATGCACGAAATCACACAAGTACGAAATGAGGATCAATTGTGACTACTATGAGTTGATTAACAACCGCTTTGAGAAGAGCGGCCTCGTTGTTTTGAGGTACATAGCCGTTAGCATTGATAGTAACCCTTATACCTTTGGCCTTAGAAGGATCGCATCTTTCTTGTACACCCTTGTACGGGTAGTTTGCATCGGTGGTGATTCCACCATTTTTTTTATATAAATTCAAATACAATCTTTATCTTACCTTCTTGACAACCATTACTTACTACATCGCAATCTATGAGTTCTTGGGGAGATAATGAGACCAAACTATTAGTCCTTATGTAATTTATACCCTCAACAGCTCCCGCAGTGGCAAACGCCCAGTTAATGATGTGAAAAGAGAACATGTAAAGTGAAAAGGTACATAAGTCAAATCGGTGGCAGTGTTTGGATGCACAAAAAAGAGGGTAATTTTGTCTTTCCACATAAAGAATGTAGTATATTTGAAATGATGGAAGGAGAAGTATTAGAAATAAAAAAAAATTGAGAATTGTGATAAAAATGGTAATTTTCTCTTTTTCTCTTTAATTGATTTTAGTGCAAGTAAGAAAATGCAGATTTAAATAAACAAACGAAGATATATATATATATATATATTTATTAATCCAATTTAAAAAACATGAATCAACCATCACTATAGTAGATTAATAGCCAATTATTTAATTTTTTTGTTTAAAATTTGAGTAAAATAATACAAATTACTGTTATTAGATGAAAAAAAAAAAACGAAAAATCTTATAGCTTGATTATGTGACCGATTTATAAATAAAGAAGAACAACAAAAAATATTTAATTTGCATCAAAAAAAAATTAGATTGGTGATTTAGAACAAGGTGAATAAATTGGTTACTCTAGTTTTTTTCTTGAAAAAAGCGAGAAGTTGAATTGAAAACATCTCTTCAGTCTAATCGAAGAAATTATTGAAATGAAAACCATAAGTTGAATAATTGAGGACATCTTGAAAACTGATGAGTACTAATGAATCAAAAGGGTTCCTTTAAAACAAATGTTAAGGAAGAAGAATTATGAATTATCAGCTAAATGTGATAATTTATCATTAAATTAATTATCAGCTTCATGTAGTAATTTATCGAGAGCCACCAAAAACACAAAATTATGGTCTTACATATGTTTGTTTCCATTTGTTTAGAATCTCAAGTTTGAATCTGTGATTATTTTGTCAGTTTTTAAAATATAATATTTATGTTTTGCTCATATTTTTCTTAAACTTTACAAATTTTTGATCAATTTGTTTTCTTTTGATTATTTAATTTATTTCAGTAATTATAACATATTGATAGATGTATAGTTACTATAAAAGTTTTGCATCGAATTTTTTAAGATTGGTGATTTAGATCAATGTGAATAGATTAGTTACTCTAATATATTTTTTGTTTCTATATTTAATTCAATTTGAAAAAATTTAACTAGATTATAATTTAAAAGACTTTATAAATTCTATTACCCATAATTAGAAAGAATCACGTTTCAATACTAAAAAAACGGGCTTATGGTTGTAGTTGTTATATACAAAAATTTATATACAAAAATACTTTATGTTCTTTTTCTGTCAGTTAATATGATTGACAAAATGATTTTAATCTGTTTTTTTTTTTTTACTTTTTCTAATTTATATGAGAATCATAAATTCTATATTTTTTACACAGTTACGTCTTTTAAGAAAGAAAAAAAAACAAGTCATACATATTAGACAGCAAACTGAGCAAAGGATTAAGAGGGTAACTATTAGACATGATGATATTCTGACCATTTGCAACGCCTGAGTAAATAAATATTATACAACCAGTAATTATCTTTTAAAAGCATATTGTCTATTTATTTTATGTCTAGCTTGTATGTTGCTTTGTGGTTCTGTAGATTATGTGGGCAGGAACGATCTTCTTCATTAAGTAATAACTTGTTTTATAGATTCAAAAGATGATTATGTGCATAGAGAGATTCATATAGGGTGCCTTAGGAGGAATTTTAAAGTTTCGTTTAGCTTCTGTTAAAAACGTTATTTCAATAAGTCATTCGTTTGACATCGATTTTCGATTATTTTAGTTATGAGCCAAAGAAATGCTCCATTACAGCCAGTGTCACTTAATTAGGAGGTGTAGACCAACTGACCAAAACCAATTATCTCGTCGATATCTTGTAATGATCTATATAATCATTGCTGTGTAGGAAAGGTTATATGTATATGAAATTACTATACTATTTAGGATTATTTGTATTTGTTTCTATAACAAATATAAATATTGTGTACATACTAAAGATTTCTCTATGTGAAATTACTATAAAGATTTGTATTTATTTCTCTATTAATCTTGCAAAACAACAAATTATAATTACTATATAGAAATGATTATATATATAATACTATACTATTTAGGAATCATTACTATAAATATTTGTATTTATATTCATAACAAAATATAAATACATTAATGAAGGAAGGATTTTATATATATGAAATAGCCATACTATTTATTAGAAATCATTACTATACATATTTGTAATTATTTCCATAAAAAAAATATAAATTAAAATCCGGGCGTATATGCATGGTATAGCTAGTTCACCTATAAAACACTTGTTTAGAGGTATTCTCTTAGTGTGTAGTAAAAACAAATCTCTAGAAACTAAGAATCACAAACTATTCTAACTTCTAAGATATTCTCATATATACAAATTTGTATGTTTTTCATAATATTTTTTTTTTTTAATTATTGATTTTTTTCTTTTGTGGGTTTGAGTCAAATCTTGTTTTGTTAAAACAGTCTGATTTACTTGAATCCTTTGTATATATATAGTGATAAAGAAAAGAAGAGATGGAAGGTGGTTGGTTTCCCATTAAAGACATAGATGATCCTTCTGTTGATGACATCGCCAAGTTCGCCATCACAAGGAACAACAAAGAGAACAACTCGGCACTCAAGTTACAAACTGTTGTTTCAGGCGAATCGCAGGTGGTATGTGGCATTATTTTCCGGTTAATTATTGATGTCAGTGAAGGAGACGACGGAGATATCAAGACCTACGAGGCGGAGGTATACCAGCCGCCCTGGCGTGATAATCCCCTGGTTCTTAACTATTTTAAACTCATCAATTAAGCAATGTTGGCTCTCACAGTTTCCTTAACCAATTGTACCAAAATACATTATTTGTGAATTCAATTTTAAGCGATTATTAAAATATGTGACATGGGTAACTCAAAAAATGACATGACACATCTCCAATTTAAATTGATAATTATGAATATTTGCTAGATTTTTGGATTAACATTTATTTCAAAAAAAGATTATATAAATCCCAGAATGATAACAAAATCATAAAAATCATAATTTACTAGAAATTACTCGAAGTATGTTCTAGCAAAATGGTATAGTTCATATATATATATGAATTTAACATAGTGCAATTGTGAGGGCATGAAAAATCTGATTTACCATATTTCATATATGAGAGACGGTTTGATCAACTTCTCCGAAAAAAGTCAGAGTACTCCAATTTTTATTGAATCTAAATGGTTTTCTCATGTTGCTATTACTATGGGAATAAGGTATTTGGATCAAGTTAATTATCAGGAATTGTCACAGGAATAAGCTAGCAGTAGTAAACCATAAACTGCCAAGGGTACAACCATCATAAGAGCGTACAAATAGCCGAGTAATGTTGAATCATATTCTTATTTCAGAAGTTGGTAAATATGAGAAACTCATTTGAAATCATAACTAATTAATCAATACGATCCTTATTTTCAAGTGTCGATTCACAGTACTTGTAGTGAACGAAACCGAAGAAGGCATGGAGAACTACCTATCGACCAAACTTGGAGACGGTCTACTCCTCAAGTTTGGCACTCTTTAATGCTCTGCTTTGGACCAGGCTAAGGCTCTGTTTTTTTTTTTTGTAATGTTCTGTTTCGTTCTGTTTCCCTTGCTTATAACTTTCAATTACGCTATTCTGATAGCTGCTCAATGTTCCAAACTTATCATCCTTTAATCACCCCTAAATAATTTTAATTAGAAATCCATAACGCCACGAGATGCGTACAAGTTAAACAAGACATCCCTTGGAAGAGGAGACAGAGAAAAGATATACCATGATGCAGAATTTGATGAACTACCAAGATCCAATTCGCGAGAGAAAAGTATATCAGTTCCATAGAACAATCTTTCACAATGTTCACATTTCCTTAGCTTCTTCTAAGATTGTCTTACATAAAGAAACATACAGCAAGTTTCCAAACAATAGAACTGATCACAAGTTACTCTATAACGAACTGTCACGGAAACACAAGAATAAAACAAAAACTAACCGTTGGAATAACAATCCCACCGTTGCATATTGAGCATGTAGTACCATGAAAACCTCCACGAAGTTTCATCCAGATCGGACCCGTTTCAACCTCAGAATGTTGCCTTGAATATGCCATCTCGGAACTGCCTCTTAGGGTTTCTGGTTTTGGTCAGATTCTGTAGTTACTTGGACCGAAAGCAACTAATATAACTTCATGAGTTTAACTCCGTTTAAATCTCTGTCAGTTGATTTCTACTCCTGGGTTGCTAATGATCACTTCAATACCTTTATATTTCCATACTGACGTCAGCTCCGATTCCGACGAGCCTCCAAAGTTGCCTCCTCCACAATGCTTTTATTTCCTTCATCCTATTTTCTCTTATGATATTGTTAAATCCGTGCATTCGATCTTTAGCCTTTGGCATCTCTGCTTGTCTCTCTGTAATTATAATTGTATAATGTGTGAATACATTCTACTCTTCTTCTTGTCTTTTTGATTTTTAAACTTCAAATAACGTTGGAAGAGCGTATAATCATTGTCCGTGTTCAATTGATCTCACAAACCCCATTAAAGTAGTAATTTGTTTAATCATAAGTCACAACATTCCTTTATTGGCAATAAATATATTAAATAGTGATATCAGAGATATTTAAATCATAGCATTCATTTGATTTTAATTACAACATTCATTTAGGATTAGCGGACGGGGGACTTGACTTGAGCGGGTACAGAGGCGGCAACATCGCAATTCCGCAGCGGCCTTCGGGATCAGCAATCCCTCTCTAGACTATATAATGGGGATAAAATTGTATGAATACTAATGAATCAAAAAGGTTAATATAAAACAAAAGTTTTTGGAGAAGAATAATGAATTATCAGCTAAATATGGTAATTTATCATCAAATTAATTATCAGCTTCATATAGTAACTTATCGGGAGCCACCAAAAACACAAAATTATGATCATATATATCTTTGTTTCTATTTGTTTAGCATCTCAAGTTTGAATCTGTGATTTTTTGCCAGTTTTTTTTTTTTTTTAAATATCATACTTATGTTTTGCTCATATTTTTCTTAATCTTTGCAAATTTTTGATCAATTTGTTTTTTCTTGATTATTTAAGTTATTTAAGTAATTATAACATATTTACTAGAATGTTTTTATATTTATGTTACCATTTTAAAATTTATTAAATTGAAAATACAACAAACTACGGAAACTTATAATGTGTTTTTTACCCATTAAAATCGACTAATTAAGATTATCATAATATTTCAATTTCGAACTTTTTGATTTCATGATGTAAAAACTATTTTTTAAAATATTTATATAATGCAGAATAATATAATTTTGACAAGTATAATTTAATCTGTTTGAAAAACAATATAGAGTTTTAAGAGATATACTTTATCACACTAATTTCATTACTTTATCATTTTATCATTGTAGTTTATATGATATTTTTTCTGTCAATTAATATGATTGACAAAATGATTTTAATCTGTTTTTTACTTTTTTCAAATTTATATGAGAATCATAAATTCTATCTTTGTTACACAGTTACGTCTTCTAAGAAAAAAAAAACAAGTCATAGGGGGATGAATATTAGACAGCAAAGGATTAAGAGGGCAACTATTAGACATGATATTCTGACCATTTACAACCAGTAATTATCTTTTAAAAGCATATTGTCTATTTATTTTATGTCTAACTTGTATATTGCTTTGTGGTTCTATAGATTATGTGGGCAGGAAAGATCTTCTTCATTAAGTAATTAACTTGTTTTATAGATTCCAAAGATGATTATGTCATGTGCATAGAGAGATTCATAGGGTGCCTTAGGAGTAATATTAAAAACGTTATTTCAATCAGTCATTCGTTTGACAATGATTTTCGGTTATTTTAGTTATGAGCCAAAGAAATGCTCCATTACAGCCAGTGTCACTTAATTAGGAGGTGTAGACCAACTGACCAAAACCAATTATCTCGTTGATGACTTGATGTTTCTTACAAAATTGTAAGTTTCAAAAAAAAAAAAAAAATTGTAAGTTTCTCGTTGACTTTTTAATCAAAAGTCAAAACACAAAAATGATTATAATTTCCTTTTCTTTTGTTGATATCTTGAAGACCAGTCATTGGAATTACCGAAACAGAGTAACCCATGAACCAATATATGTAGTATTGGTTTATGAGATCCATCAGAAACAGCCATGTGAAGATCCACCAATCTGTATTAAATGTTTATAAGTACCAAAAAAAATGTGAAAAGGTCCCACCTTTTATATTTGGTAAAGATTTGATTAATCATAAATTTAGTAATTAACTAATTATCTTTTAATTCATCACAAGAGAAACTTAATAATGTTTGATCAAATCTCACAGACAACAAAGAACAGAATCTTTATTCGATCGAATCATTTTCATTATTGCCATCACACGTTCACAAAACAACAAAGAACAAGTCTCCAAGTTACACACACACATTTCATTCACTAATCTCACACGATCCAAGAGAGAGTCTTCCGGATCTCAGATCCGACCCGACCGACACTTTCCCTAAGCGAAACCGGACAGTTATTCCGAACAGCACTTAGCTCATACGGCGATGTATCGGAGGCAAGCCATTGCTCAACATCGAAGCTTTGGTACGAGCACTTTGCATGAACTCCGGCTGTCGTGACTTCCACGTAGTTAACATACCAACCGTGGTGGTCACCGGAGCCGTCAGAGGTCAGATTCAATGAACAGACTGGGCTCGGAAGACACGGTGCTTTCCCACTGAAAATGTCGAGATTACCCCTCTCGTAGTAGTTGTAACCTGGTCCCATTAAACCACCCCATGCTTCTAGGTTTCGGATCCCGATGTAGTCTCCGTATTTGTCGTAGACTCTAGCGCTTATGATCGAATCTGTACCGGCTTTGAAGATTGATCCGGTTCTAAGGTAGAATGTGTAGACACAATCTGCTTCATCGTCCTGTCAAATCAAGAAAATCAAGAAAGTGAAAAACTAAAGTCATTGATGTTGTGTCAATATACATATTCAAATCTGGTTAATGTGTGTGTCTAGTTCTAGACGAAATCATATTCATATACGAGGGCAAGCAAGTGAGATTTGGAAAACTTACGGCGAATGCGACGGCGGAGACGGTAGCGATGACGAGGAGGAGGGAGAGGAAGAGAACGTCACGGCGAGGCATCATCGGTGATATGGATGTAAGAAATAGAGATCTAGTCTATGGAAATATTAATAGAAATGTTGAAAGTGTATGAGACTTTAGATTTCAATGAGTTAATGATCGTGTGTTTTTGGGATTTGCGTATGAAGATGACGTGGTGATTTTTGGTCCGTTGGAAATGAAATAAGAATAATTAAGGATCCTATAAGCACGTCGTTAACTCGGCGGACAGGTCGGCATGTGTTGTCAGATTTCTAAATTTTTTGTATTTGTTTTCGTCACAAACGCCATTTTTGTGAGATTCAAATGCACTTTACTCTTCACCAAATATAGTTTCCAATTTTTTATACTGATACATGTAATGTAAATATGTAATGCTCCCAATATAACATGGTTCACGTGGATTGGGACCGGGCAAGAATTTGAGAACGTTAATAATTGTTTTTGCTTTTGTAAAAAAAATCTTTCGATTGTATAAAATTGTAGAACTAGACCATATAATGAAGATAAGATTTATTTTCCTTGATATTTTCATGTACATCTGTTTATTTATAAATAAAAATCAAGTGATTGTGTTTTTTTCAAAGAAATTTTTTTTTCATTTTTTTCTTTGAAAAACACAAGGCCCACAAACATAATTTTGAATGGCCGGTTGCTGCAGATTAATGTGTTTAAATACATACATTCCATTCATATCCATCCCAACGTATATTCATATACATATATATATATATATATATATATATATATATATATACATTTTTTAATTTCTCTTTCTAAAGAAATAGAAGTTGCAAGAAAATTGAAGTAAGAAAATTCCTAGTGAAAAATTTGGTCCAGCTAAAATATTGAGAAATGTGGAGAAATACCACACACAAAAAAAAAAAATCTCAAGATTAGAAAACTTCAAAAATACAAAATAAAATAAGACCTGTTCATAACAAACTTTGTGTTGTTTTAATTACTTAAGGATTAGGTTGTAATTTCGGAAAACAATATAAACTGTGGCATCTTTTCAGAATTTCCCATTTTTTTAGCTTGCTCGTAGGAAAATTCTCAAAAATACTATATTATATATTTTGTTTTTCAAATCACCAGGTAAATCTAAGAATACGAAAATTCTGAGTTTATGAAGGGGTCCTAAAAGTTTATGATGAGGGTCTAAATGATTAATAAACTATGATGAAACACTAAATTTTGTGGTACTTTTGTAATTTTTTTTAAGTTGTGTGTATTTTTGGAACGAATATGTGTTTATTGGTATATTAATATGATCATTAATTTAAATTTAAAAGGTGATATTTGTTGGCACTGAAATTTTTATAAGGAATTTAAAAACAGAAAACATTACAAATATGTTATATATAAATAGGTGCTAACTTTTCTAAGATTTTACTCATGTGTGTTTTATATGCATAGATAATTTTTGTTAGAAAATCGATATCAGGTAAACAAAGAGTAACGACTTCGTCGATCATTGATAGGACTATATTATATGAGTACTGTAATTTAGTTTTGTATATAACAGAAAAGGGAAATTTAAGGTGAGTTGGCTAACTCTAAATAGCAAAATCTTCTCCAAACCAACCAAAAGTTTGAGTCATGCAACAACAACCACTTACTTTTCCCATGCAAACCCTAATTTTCGCATCCTCTCTTAATTCTCTCTCTTTCGTCTTCTCTCTAGACCAATCTCCACCACACATCTCGTAACTCCCACCTTTCTCCGATGGAGGGGCCACGGCGTCCTCCTTCCGCCACCGCCCCTGAATCTGACGATGACAAACCCGATGATCCTCCGTCCGTTTGGCACCGTCCAACCTCCAGCCTCCCCGCATTGCCATCTCTAGATCCTCCATCACACCATTGGCGTAATCATTCTCTTAATCTCTCTCCACTCGCAACGACATCTTCTCCGTCTCTTCCTCCTCCGGATTCAATCCCTGAGTTAGAGACGTACGTTGTCCAAGTCCCGAGAGATCAAGTCTATTGGACCCCTCCTCCGGAACATGCAAAATACGTCGAGAAACGCCGCAAGAACCCGGAGAAAAACAAAAAGAAAGGGTGTTCTAAACGTCTTTTGTGGTTCTTCATTATCTTGGTCATTTTCGGATTTATACTCGGTGCAATCATTCTCATCCTCCATTTCGCTTTCAACCCCACTCTTCCTGTTTTCGCGGTCGAGAGATTAACCGTAAAACCTAGTAATTTCGAGGTCACGTTGAGAGCTGAGAATCCAACGTCTAACATGGGGGTACGCTACATGATGAAAAAGAATGGGGTCGTTTCCTTAACGTACAATAATAAGAGCCTGGGACGTGGGACATTTCCGGGGTTGTCCCAGGCCGCATCTGGATCCGACAAGGTCATTGTGAAGCTTAATGGGTCGACCAAGAACGCAGTTATACAACCTCGTGGCTCGAAGCTACCGTTGGTTATGATGCTGAAGATGGAGCTGAATGCTGAGTATGAAGCAGGGCCGGTCAAACGGAACAAGGAAGTGGTGGTGACTTGTGATGTTAAGGTTAAGGGACTGTTAGATGCGAAGAAGGTTGAGATTGTGTCGGAGAATTGTGAGAGTGAGTTCAAGAACTGACACTCGCTCTATATATATTTTATATATAACATGATTGTGTTGTTAGAGTTACAATGTGCTTAATTAATTCATACTTTCTATGTAATGTTCAATTGTTCATTTTTTTTTCCTAATGTCTTTGTTTTTACTCTATATTGTTGAGCGACAAAAGAAAACGTGAACAAGAAGAACACAATAGACAGAGCGTCATTTTTTTTTTCTTTTTGGATGTACCTTTGCTTTGGAGATTACAAATAAATTTAGTTTAGCCTAGATGGTAAATCAAAACTGTTTCTCATATTCAGAACTCATAAAAAAGAAGGTTTTGAACTTCTTTTCCTTTACTTGGGCCGATCATAATTGGGCCTGAATGTGAAAGTAAAAGTTCAACTCATAAGATTTTTCCTATACCAAGTGTGTACAAGTATCAATATTCCAAAAACTTGATGGGATCATTCTCATTTCTTAGTGTTGTTAGTTTTAATTATAAAAATGTTGCTTACAGGTTGGAAAATTAAATGCTGCCTCTACATTTCTATTGGGAGAGGACCACCAACTTAAGGCCACGCTTTGAAGGAGAAAGGACACATGAAAATATATGATCTTAAGATCTTTGGCTCCGTCTAGTTCGCCACAGAGTATATACGTCTGAATGTGACTCCAATCGCGAACGCAACTACCCGATAAGAGGCTATCAAACTACCAGACATGTGATCAAACTGTATCTTGAAACCTTGGGAGAATCTGGCCTGACTATAGATCTATTATCTTATGGTTCAATAAGTGGAACGTATAAAACTTAATATTTTACCCAAAAAAATTAATATAATAATAATAATAAAGTGGAACGTATAATATAAAAATACAAATAATGGAATTTAATACAAAATATTTTTATATTTCACCGCAGGTTTCAAAATGCAGTGTTCTTCATGAGCTAGGGTTATTTTAAACATACTTGATTTATATTTAAAATAATCGAAAATACATAAAGAATCATTCAATCTAGCCACTACCATCTACCAAGAAAAAGTTGAGTAGTCATTTTCGCAAAACCAAAGTGGAGAAACAATAATTGTGTATAAAGATATATATTCCACTAGAAAGTGAAACACAGAGGTCCAATTATTTATTTAGGGCACCTTTGGACCATTTTCACATTCCTAATTATGACAACATTATTGTTACCTATTTTGAATTATCTTTTAGCAAGAATATAAAAGAAAAATTTAATAGTTTTGTCTCGATTGTACAATGAATTCTTCATATCAGGTAAAGTTTGGAATTTGGACAAAAACGTATATAAACCAGTAAACATATTTAGGAAATAGGATATCAAAACTTATCATCGAAAAAGTATTCATAACAAACGGAAATAATGCGGATACAAGTAAGGAAATGTACTTATTATGGTATCTCGCACAAGGTCTTCAATGACATAGATCCTTGTATTACTCTTTGATCAATCAATCGATAGGTAAATAGAACGGTACTTTTTTCGTTTAACCCTGACGGTGAGGGATGTGTATGATTATATATTTATATATTAGCTTATAAAACCCTAAACCCAATGATGCAAGTAAGAAAAGAAAAATACAAACGTTTCTTTTTCATCATATAATTCCACATGGTAGGTTGGTTGGAACGCATGCCTATGCCTCTCTTATTTGTGTTTTCTCTACTTTCCTTCACACCACTACATTAAAAAGTGGGATTATTGTTTAAAATGCCATTTTTTTGGAAAAACTTACGAAAATGCCAATTTTTGAATAGTTTACGGATTTTGCCCTTTTTTAACACTTAAAAATGTACGTATTTATGATTTTTTTTGCAAAAATATGTACTTTATACCAAATACTAAACCCTAAGAACAAATAGAACCGACTAAACCCAAACATAACGAGTGAAACGCATGTTAAATCATATTTTTGAAGCCTGAAAAAGGGCAAAATCCACAAACTATTCAAAAAAGGGCAAAATCCACAAATACCATTATAAAAAAGGGCAAAATCCGTAATTAATTCTTAAAAAGTTCCTATACAAAAGAGAATTCCTTTTTTTGCTACTTCAAATTTTGTTTTATTTTGGTGTTTGATAAAATTGACCATCCACTCAAAAGACATATAGAGTTTGCAAAAAGATATTTTTCTTTTAAATATGAATCAATTATGGATTTACCATTTTTTGGGATGGCATTTGTGGATTTTGCCCTTTTTTTAATAGTTTATGGATTTTGCCCTTTTTCAGGCTACGGAAATATGATTTAACATGCGTTTTATTCGTTATGTTTGGGTTTAGTCGGTTGTGGTTGTTCTTAGGGTTTAGTATTTTGTATAAACTACGTGTTTTTACCAAAAAAAATCCGAAATACGTACATTTTTAAAGGTGAAAAAATGGCAAATCCGTAAAATTTTAATGAAAATGGCATTTTCAAAAGATTTTGATAAAAAAGGGCAAAATCAACAATAATCCCTTTAAATATAATCCCCCTTTTAGACATGTCAGAGAAGATGATTATTCAAGTAAAGGGATTGGTGATCAATGTTTTGCTCCCTATAATTTGGGCATCTGAGTCACATGCATCCACATGTTACCAAGCAGTTTGAAACATCTCACAGACCAACACATACATACATTTACTGAGTACATACATTTTATTCTAAATTAAATATAGTTTTAGGTGTTTTTTGTCAACAATGGTTTTAAGTTATTTCCAAAAGTATGTTATACCAACTCTCGTTTGAAATCACGCTTCCATATGTATGTTTTTTTTCGTAAGAAAATCATTTACAAGATTTTAAATTTTAACAATAAACATTACAAATAGAAAATAACATTTTTTTAATGAAATAAAATAAATTTCTAAGGTATCACTTGGTTTAAATGAGGAAATAATTTCTTACATATACGTATTAACATATGATCTGTGGATAATATTTTTTTCTTTGCACAACTGATTTGTAGATAACTCAATAACTTAACTCTTATATTTTCTCACGAAAATTATATAGACTTTGTCCAGAATTATTTTTACATGTTAACTATGGACTATAAAACTTATCAAATTTTCCTACATATATATATATATATATATATATATATATAGATATATATATTTTAATGGTTTATGACACGTAGGTCGTATCTCCTTTCAGGATAAAATTCAGACCATGTAATTTAATTCTCGTTTGAAAAAAAACAGATTCTTTCATATGTGTTGAACATGTGACCTCCTAAATCTTTAAGTTTTTAGTAACAGTCACGTCAAATCCTCCTTGATCTATAAATTTATAATTTAAAATTATCAAAACTTATAATAAGAAATTTCGTTTTAATTATCTTAAAAATATAAAATTTAAGTCTGCGGAGTTGTCCACCAATTCATAGGTTTTAACAGTCAGATTGAACTTAACTTTTTTTGTTCGTGAATCTATTGAAACGGTATATATGTTGCAGTCCCGAAAAACCTGCCAGTCGTGGACCGGCTCTAATAGACATGTGCCGGTCCGTTTGATACCTCTATGTCTAATCAAGTATAGCACCACCAAACATTGGTCCAGTCAAAGGAGGATTAATTTGATTACATTAGAGTCACATCATTGTACTACATATACATTTTTTTTAATAATCCACCATGTTCAGATTAAAAATATTTCAACTAATTTATTATTCGTAAATTATCGTCATGGAGTTTATATTCCATCAACGTAGTTATCTCATAAAATCACAATTACATGTTTGAAACAACTTAGGTCTATCTCCAAACGTTTGCATTTGGCTGACATATATAATGTGTTTAAATTTACACAAATTCTTTAACTTTGTCATGTATTCAATCTAACAATCCTCGATTACAAGAAAAAATCCATTTAATCAATATACTATATTTATTATTGATAATTTGATTAACAATGAATGTAGACCATATCTTATATGTGAGATTTCTTTAGTACCCTAGCTGCTTTCATTTACGGGCTCCACGTCCAAATTTGGCCGTGGATTTCAACATATGTGTGTATCCATTGGAAGATATGATTTGGATCTTAACTTCTCCACTAATGAAACCTAAAAAAATGTTTTAATATTTCATGTGAGTTAACTGTCCTTAAAACAAAAAAAAAAAAACAAAAAAAAAAAAAGATTATTAAAAAAAAATCCCCCACCATATGTCATGTTGTTTGTATTATTCTATATTTCGATCTCATAGAGTAATTAATGCATGCCAAATGTTGAAATCTTCTTACCATCTAATTAATTTTGGACCAAATTTGTTGATCAATAACGATAGTTTCAACAACTTGGTTGAACTCTTACATCAAATAGACTATCAAAAATTTTCGTAAAATTCGAATTAGAAGAGGCAGAATTGCAAACCAATACTAGAAGCAACTAAATAGAAAATAACTCTATAAGTATGAAACGTTGGGGGCATGCCGAGATTTGAACTTAGAATTTGGTTGCATAGTTTCAGCTTCTTCTTTTTGATAAAGTGCATAGTTTTTACTTTTTAGTTTTACCAATTCGTCCCGCAAAATCCTCTACACTTTAGGAAATCATTAATATAGTAATTTACCGAGCCACATGACCCACAAACACCTTCAAATAGAATGATTATTGACCCATCTAAATGCAATGATTATTGACCCATCTAAATGCAAAACATAGGTTCATATATACAGCGTAATATTTTATGTTTGATCTCAACATCCGACTACACATTTATAAATAAAAACATCCGACTACACAACTATACAAGTATAGTCTAGATGTCTCTATGTTAATACGTAAAATTAGATAATGTTCCGTTCCGTGTCATACACGTGAATAAATATTTTAAAAAATTTTGGAGTATCAAAGAAAACTAAAGATGACAAAAAAAAAAAAAAAAAAAAACTAAAGATATTATTTTATAGTTGAAAAGTTTAGTTTCAGTTTGGGTTTGAGTTTTCGGAATTCTAGGATTTTTTTTGTTCATGAGTAATGAATGATATGTAAATTAAAGTTACAATAGAAGATGTATATTATGCATCTCGATTCTCCGGACAAACTGAGAATATCTTAGTCCAATAATGTTGCTATTAAGCATATGGGGTTGCAATTTTTTTACAAAGGTTATAAAAGTTTATTATTTGTATATCTTTAATTCTATTTTCAAAAATACAAGGAATTATATATAGGGAGACTCACAAAAATGCCCTTTTTTCAATACCCCTTTTCAAAAATACCCCCTTTGGCTGTCCATTTTTAAAAACACCCCTTTTTATGTACAAAATGACTAAATTACCCTTCTTTTAATAAAATATATCACAAATATATAAGGAAATATAACAAAATTAGGTCCACAAAATACAAAATATTTTTTGGCGGGAAAAGTGATCCCGCAATTTTTCCCGCCAAAACACTTGTAGAAACTTATAAAAACCTTTAAAATACCTTGTAAAATTTTCCCGTAAAAAATTTTCCCGCCAAAAATTTTTTTTTGCGGGAAAAGTGATTCCGCAATTTTTTTGACGTTAAATTTTTGGCGGGAAAAATTTACAAGGTATTTTAAAGGTTTTTTACAGGGTATTTATAAGGTTTTACAATGTATTTTAAAAGGTTTTACAACGTATTTATAAGGTATTTATAAGATATTATAAGATTTTACAAGCAATTTTATAAGGTTTTACAAGTTATAAGGTTTTACAAGTTTTTGATAAGGTTTTACAAGTTATAAATACCTTATAAAACCTTATAAGTACCTTGTAAAATCTTTTAAAATACATTGTAAAAACCTTACAAAACACTTGTAAATACTCTGTAAAACCTTTAAAAAACCTTGTAAATTTTTCCCGCCAAAAATTTTCCCGCCAAAAAAATTGCGGAATCACTTTTCCCGCAAAAAAAAATTTTTGGCGGGAAAATTTTTTGGCGGGAAAAATTTTTACGGGAAAATTTTACAAGGTATTTTAAAGGTTTTTTACAAGTGTTTTGGCGGGAAAATTGCGGGATCACTTTTCCCGCCAAAAAATATTTTGTATTTTGTGGACCTAATTTTGTTTCAAATAAGGGTAAAATGGTCATTAAAAAATAAAAGAGGGCAAACGTAAAAATGGACTCTCAAAGGAGGCATTTTTGAAAAGGGGTATTGAAAAAGGGGCATTTTTAACAATTTCTCATATATATATGAACTAGAATATTTGCATGAATAGCAACAAAGGACTGGTCACAAAACCAAAGTTGAAAAAAAAAAGAACAAGAACCTCAAATATTTGTCTTTTTTGTTATATTTAATTAACAAAATAATTCTCGTTCTCTTATACGTTAGAATCTTAACAAATAATACATTGTAAAAAGAAAAAGAAAAAGATTCTCCTGTACTTGTAAACTCTTCATGCCCCACATCTTAATTGTTTCCAGTCCACCAAACGTTCTAAAAAATCCATAACCTATTAAACCAAAAAAAATAAGAAAAAATTAATAATAAATCCGCACATTACCCCAAAACATTGTGTTATGTTTATTACCAAAAAAAAAAAACATTGTGTTATGTTTTGTAGAGTGAGAAGGCTTGCCTCATCTGGCTCTTGCAAAGAATAAGAAGCATTAGTCTCCTTTGCGTATTTGGACACAAGAATTCCAAGACCTTGTTTTTTATCTCTCAATATCTGTTACAATGTCACTTTAATCAGTAATTATATAAATCATTAATCTATACTATTTATCTATGTTGATTTAACGAGACATTATGAATATAGAATATGTGTATACCTTAAAGGCATCTTCGTCGGTACGATCATCTCCAATATATATAGGAAAAACATCAGTACAATTATTATATCCTACACATGGTAAATGCTAATTTCGATTAGTGAAAATTAATTAGAAGTTTTAACTTTTAAACCGCAAGTATATAATGTAGTACTCCACCATTATATGATAACTAGATCCTGACCCGCACGTACGTGCGGGGTTTCATATTTTAAAAGAATTTATAGCAAATTTTAATTTATTATAAATTATTTTGTTGTTTTTATGATCTACTCCCTCCGTTTCATAATATAAGGCGTTTTGGATAAAGTATTTTGTTTCACAATATAACTCGTTTTTAAATTTCAATGCAAATTATATATTATTTTAATATTTTATGATTATTTATATTATGCAGTCTCTTTTATGATTGGTTGAACTTTTAAAAAGTAGATCTTCTTAATCTGCGTGCTTTTACCTAAAACGACTTATATTTTGAAATGGAGGGAGTATATTTTAGTGTATTAGATCTAAATCCACACGTACGTGCAGAGATATTTTTATAGAAATTGTTATATAGATTTTAAAAATATAAAATATTTTGTTGTGTTAGTGAACTTTGTAATAATATAGATATTATAAAGTTAGAGTAATGAACGAAATTCAGTTGCGTAAGTGCATAATTATATTTTAAGATCCGAACGAATTTAGTTGCAAAAGTTAAATGATGTTACGTTTTTATTTTCTAAGCTAATCGAAACATTTCTAACAGTCTGATTACAGATGTTAATAGGATATGGATTCAGTTTTAGTTTGGTGTAAATACAATATATACAGTGAGTTCTACAGATTAATATGTACGTTGTTAAAGTTATAAATATATTTTAACAAATTTATTAATGTTTCTTTCCCTAGGTAAATTTTGCATATTTTCCATTTCATTGTTAAATCATAATTAATTCGACTTTTTGGACTAAAAATAAAAAATTGAAATACATCTATAAAAAGGATATGCTATTGCTGCATAATTTGTTTTGAATGCTAAATATATAATTAGTTCACATTATTTCGAAAACTGTGTAATATATCATGGATTTATTTAAGGAAGATCCGATTGAAAATGAATAATAAAACATAAAATATTTCGAAATTAATATGTACAATTTATTGTTTAGATATTTTCGAAACTTGCTCTAAATGAAGACCATAATGATAATTACTTTAAATTTATCATTATTTGAGTTTATTTCATAGTTATATAAATATTTGTTAGTATCTAATATCGTTTTTTAGAAAATTTGAAATAAAATTTCGCTTTATTTTTCAAAATTAGTGAAAATATTATAACAAAACTGAATCTTAAATATTTGTATTTAATTTTTTTTATGAAATTTTAAATTCAAACTTAAAATTCTCCATTGATAAAACTTTTTAAATGATAGTGTTTTTAATTTTGAATTAAAAATGATATTATATTTCTTTTTATTTTTGATATAGAATAGTCTATTAGGATTGGTTTAGATAAAATCTTAGTTAGATATCAAATCTTAGTTTTTCAATTCTCATTGGTTAACAATTTTTTAGAAATTAATTTCATATTTTCGTTCATAATTAATAAGAGAGAGAAAATGAGTTTAATTTTTTTGGAAACTAATAATTATTTAAAAGAATTTTACTATTTTTTATTTTTTATTTAAATATATTAATTTTTTGATTACTATAGTACCCTTAATGAATTTATTTAAAAATACTAAAACTCAATGGCATCTTATGTAATATTTTACCATATATAAGGTTATTTAATATCTAGTGATTCCCAATTAATAGTATAGATTTTATTATGATCAATAAATTAATAATTAGGCATGAACAAAGTTTTACCGAGTGATTCTAACAAAAACTCGAGTGCTTTGCCTTTATCCCACTTAATGATTGGACGAATCTCCAACACCTGAAATTAAATCAGACCAATAATTACTCATGATGAAAAACAAATCTTAGTTGAGGTATTAACTACTTAAAATTATTATTTTTTCTATAAGAATTTTACTTTTCTTCCTTGGGTAAGCATGAGCTTGGGGTAGTTCTTCAAGATTGATCGAACTTGATGGGCCAAGTCACTCCATTTCTGAAAATTTTAATATTAGTTGTTTGGTTTTTAAATTATGTAATTTACTATACGATCAATCTAATATAAGCAACTGATCCATACATTTTCTTCTACGCATCGAAAGTGAACAGACGCACAAAATTTGTTGTTCTCAACTTTGGCTCCTGGAATCGATTTGATTTTCTCGAGTAGTTTTTTATAAACCTAAAACAGAACGAAAGCAAAATAATCTATAAGTATAGCTATATTTATATTATCGTAATATAGCTATATTTGATAAAATAAAACATTATGATTGATTGAAGTAGAATGAGACCTCGTTGATCACCGGGAGGAACTCAGTCGCGGGTTGACAAAGAAGAGACTGATTTTCCTGAATTTATTTTAAGAAATGAGAAAAAATAGAGGTGAAAAAAAAGTTTTATATACATAGGTTATGTGTTTTTTTTCGCAACTATAATATGTGTTTCATACTTTCTTGTATTTAGGTCCTTGCTCTGGTCCTTTGATGTCCATGCCATGACTTCCAGCATAGTATAGCTCAGTTAATTTCACAAAACTAGAAACCTGAAACATATATGTATCAAAATGAAATTGTATGTGTGTGTACTTTTGTTTATTAATAATAATTAAACGAAATTGTACTTTTATTTAATAATTAAAATGAAATTTAAAAAATTAGTGTACCTTCTCTCTGCATCTCCCACTAACTATGGCTGTTGGAAAACACTTTGCAAGTTTCCTTACAGTATTTCGCATCTGAAAAATTATTCAATCACAAAAAATATTTAGCAAAGGCTAATTGCACTACATGACCATCAACATTTTTTTTTTTTCTGAATGTAATGTTAAATTATATTCAAAGAAAAAATAACGTTTTTACAACTAGTGCAACGGTTTGTCGAAATAAAAAAAGCTAAGAATTCATTTAGATTCTTAGCTAGATGAAATGAAATAAAAAGCTAAGAATTCATTTTGAATGAAATGACCATCAACATTTATTTTCATAGCTAGATGAATTCATTTAGATTTAGTTTTTAAACACCAAAGTTGATGATATTTTTGATTTAACAATATAAATAACACCTAACAATAACATATTAAGTTGGCAACTAGGTGTATTTTACAAAATGACAAAAATAAAAATCATAACCATTGACTTAATTAACTCTCACAATATGGTAAAATTCTAACCAAAAAAAAAAACACAACATGATTATCTACCAAGGCTGACCTATAATATTTATACTCTATATGTTCAAAATTCTGAAAAAAGAAATACCTTCTTGGACATGAAAGCTCGATCAGGATCATCAACAATGGGAGAGAGAGTACCATCATAATCAAGAAACATAACTATTTGTTTTCCTTCAGATTTATTAAGTATTTCTTCGAACATGTTCAAAGCTGATGGATGTTCCTTCTGCAAATTTGTAATTCTCTCGTTTAATAAAAAAATAAAATAAATAGCAAAAACAATAACAGAGGAAGCAAGAAGACATTACAATCCAACAAGATTGGCTATTGAAGGATTTAGGACGAGTAGGAGAACAAGCTCTCATGGAATCAACCCATGATCTTATTAGTCCTCCTCCTCCGCCGTTGATCTGAAAATCATGAAGAACTTTCGTCGTCGGTGACGTGTCTCCGTCGTCTCTTCCGACATATAAAACCTCCGAGTTTGAGATGACCTTTGTCTCCAACATTTTAGTAATATTCTCTTCGATGAATCTAACTAAGAATATAAGATTGAAACAGAGAAGATAAAATATCAGTAACATGTACATAATTTTGTGTGTTTAAAATAAGTAAATGACCATTGCAAGAAACAAAAAAAAATTACCCATTTTAGGATATTAATCAAAACTTGAAATGAAGTTATAATTTTGATGGAAATGAGATTGAATGTGGGTTGTTAACTAAGGGTATGGACTGATTTTATAGTAGCAAGAATTGTTCTTTCTTTCTTTAAATAGAAAAAGAAAAGAAAATTAAAACAAAGTAAAATCAGATATTGTGTGTGTCCGAGTCGAAACCATTGAGTGCGAGTTCCACTATACTTCCTTGTTGGCTTGCTTTGGATATCTTTTGGTTCTTTGGCGTTGGAGCGTTCCCATCAAGCGCCACGTGGTCCCTTCCAATTTGATCATGCTGACACAAGAATATTTAGATATTTGTTTTTGAAATTAATCAAATAAGTTTTTTCTTTAATTTTGTTTGTTTGTTTTCTTGTTTGGTCCACTGGTCCATATTCTAACCCCTTGGAAGAAAGTGAAGTCGAACTTTACTGCTCAAGCGAAGAACTTAAGGGCCAATGATCTATTGTCTACGATGCATTAATGGATTTAACTATATGCAATGCATCATGCATGGAACACATGAGATGGTGAATTCCAAAATAAATAACTTTACTTATAGCATCTTTAGATCTATATAAACTTGTTTTATGATCTTTACTATGCTCACAATGAACATTTTTATGAATAATCAATCCTGATTATATTCTTGGACAAGAAAGATGCAAAGCACAACTGCACAAGCTTTAAGTCCCTCCTAATTAATTAATATCATTAAATTTCAGAAGCCATGTTTTTAAGATATAAATCTTGTATAATGCTCTTATATTTCATCGATCTATCTTAGTCACATGGTAATGAGAGTTTGAAACATGTTAAGTGTATTTTTCCTAACACCTCTTTTTTTTTTCCCAACAACTCGTACATTCCCATGCTTTGCTTCTTTCTTTTTACATTTTTACTTGAACCATTTTAATACTATATATAAGATATTAAGACTTGGGATACATATATATTAGTTTTTTCAAATAATCACTATAAGTCTACAACATCCAATTTTATTATTATTTTATTTGTAACATGCAATTTTATAATGAGACAAAAATATCGCCAAACTAAAATCGAACACGTTTTGTTCTTATTAGGTTTCAGTGTTTACTGCTAGCTGTTGCAGTTTATTAAGCGCCACATGGCTAAGTAGTTAACAACTATCTACTGTCCAGTCAACGTCTAGCACATTAGTTAGTCCAAAAACAAAACAGTTAAGCAAATTCTCATAATAGTTTTTGTGTGTTCTCAGTGGAGATGTAAGGAAAAAATATAGTTGATTAATTGAGATTTGAGGTAAACGGATCAAATTAGTCTTGAGTTCGTGATGAGATCCTCCTGACTCTTCAGATATTTTTATCCACATATTTGATGAGTGATGTTGACATTACTTTCTTTTAATGTTTGTTTACATTTTTTGTTCTAATTTTCTTTTTTCATTATCAGTGATTCACAACTAATATTGTAAAGATTTTGTTGGTGATGCAAGTCACTTCGTTTATTTCGCAGTGAAATCAGATATACTAAATTTCACATATTCGTTGATGTACGAAATTTAACAAGTAATAAACGAGATCTCAAAGAAAGTTAAGACTATTTCCTTATAGACGAGCCCAAACAAAGACAAATATGGACCAATTACAAAGGAGGTTACTCGTCGAATTTACTAATAAATGCCCGAAGCCGAGATAAAAGTAATTTTGGACGAGCTGCGGATCGATATCTCAGAGTTCATTTGCATGCAGCATGCACATCAATTTTATGTTGCAATAATAAAAGAGAATTTTGAGTAGGCAAGCCATATATCTTAGACTCATTAGTAATGTTACAAATACTACAGTCGACCGACCAATACATTGACATATATATTAATAAAACTATCATACGCACTACAAAGAAAGAAATATTCATGTGGCAATATAAAAAACAATTGTTAGACGATGAATTGTTTTAACCATCGTGCAGTCGCATTTACGTAGTTTACTTTTACATGGGATGCGATGATTTTCATACCGACATAAAATGTAGCAAAAATTTCCGAAGCAAGAAAAAAAAAACGATCTTAGGTTTACCTAAGCCAGGTATTGGAACCGACACTTCACGTGCAACGAATCAAAATTGTCTCCACCCACCATGTGACCGATGTCTACACAGACATAGAGCTAGTACTATCCATTTCATCGAAATAATCAAAAAATTCAAATCTTATCGTGGTATTATCATAAACTAGGGTTTGCAACAAAAAAAAATCTCAATTTACAAAATTAATTAGCCAATATATAACCAATAGAGAAATAAAAGGCTTAGAACTTCGAAGTAATAAAAAAAAAACATGTGGGAAAATGTCGTGCATGGGTCATATATAACCTCATCATATCATTATGTTAAGTTCTATGGGCTTCCAACTCAAAACCAATTGGCAATGAGTAGAGTGGCCCATATCCCTTTATATATTACTTATGATCCCTTCCAACTTCCGATGTGGGACATTATGTCCTAATACGCCCCCTCGAGATGATGGCTCTTTGGCCATTAATCTCGGAATGTTCGGGCTTAGATCGACGGCATCAATTTTGGGCCTTGTCGATGATTGGACCATCTTTGGGTCGGATCGGGTTGGACATGTGTGGATCGGGCTCTGATACCATGTTAAGTTCTATGGGCTTCCAACTCAAAACCAATTGGCAATGAGTAGAGTGGCTCATATCCCTTTATATATTACTTATGATCCCTTCCAACTTCCGATGTGGGACATTATGTCCTAATACATTATACCCCTTTTTTTTGTTCTTTTTGTTTAAGGATCCTATCATTTTACTTCTGGTCGTCTTTAGATACAAAATCAATATTTTTCTAAAGAACCACCAAGCACCATTAATTACCAGGACAGTTCACTTCTTTTAAAAGCATTTAGTGAATTTTAAAACAAATTTCCGACTTTTTTATTTGCTAAAAATCAGGAAGAAAATCTGTTGTTCCTTGAGAACATGAACTTAATTAATTATAAAAGGCTGCGAATGGGAATCCTATCTCCAAACTCTCAGCATAAGATGGGATCGAAACAAAACAATCATCAGGCCACGTGAATTCTTTCCACGGTCACGATAGTTTCTGCCTTGCCATCATTTCCTGGTGTACTTTTTAATATTAGGGCCAAAACATTTTTTATTTACTGAAGTCTACATGTTAAAAATGTTTAATTTTATAAAACGTGAAATTTTACAAGTACGTTAAATTTCTTTAAAGTGATTGTTTTTTTTCAATATTTGAATTTGGATGGTGACACAATGATGACATTAACACAAATTTGCTAGATTAAAAATAATATTTAGTTAAGTTTTTTTAAAATATGCTAGATAACTAATTGCTCTTAAAAATATTAATATTTTTATTTACAAAATTATAAGCATATTCACATATTATTTTACAAAATAATTTCTAATTTATTCTTTTTAAGTCATTATAGTAATTGTTAATATTCTCTATAAAATAAATTTGAGTCTTTTATATACCATATTTAGATTTATGTATTTAACTTGAGGTGATCCCATATTTTTATATAGAATTTTTTTCTTAATTATATAGAGTGGAAATGCTGTGCTTGGAAGTTTTATATCTTTGTAATAAAATATTTAGAATAACTTTTTGTGAGACACTTGATGAGATACCAAGCTCCTTTATATGGTGGGAATCTTTGTCGCGAAAAAGAATAAAGAAATGTCACAAGAAAAAACATTGCCCTTCACAGTTCATACCAAATAGGCAAGTATATATAGTGCAAAGTCTGCCAAACACAAAAATAATTTTCCGTATTATTTGTAAGATATTACTGTATTAGATTTTAAAGTTCATTCAAAATTTAAAATATTATGCTACATTTGTGGATATAGCTTTGAAATGTTTAAGAGTTTCAGAAATGAAAATAACATACGATGTTTTAATTTTTATTTTAAATTAAACGGAAAAAATAAAAAATGTATGTCAGAGATGATTAAATAAAATCGAGTTCAATCATTTTAGGCCTATGGCGATAAAGAAACAAAAAGAAACAAAAGAAAAATAGAAAGTTGGATGGCTTTAATATTTTGAGAATATTAATTTAAAAGCAACGATAAAGTTGTTTTCAATATATTTAACATTCAATTCATTAAGTTGTTATAACTTTTTGATTAACGTGCCCGGAAAACAAACCTAACCAATATTATAGTATTGTTATTAACTTAGATTTTATTTTGATAATTTTTGAGAAATGCTCTTTCTACTGTATTTGTTTTTAAAAATATTCCCAATATATAATTCGTATTTAACTATATCTCTTTTAAAAAATGTTTTTTGATGTCTATGAAAATAGTATAATAGAAAACATTCAACATAACATTTTTGAAAAGTGGTATTGTGAAAGGGGTATTTTTAAAATCTTCCCTTTTATTTTCTTATATGTTTTTAATAATTGTATTCGGAACCAAAATTTAAACAACAATATATTTAACTATAGGTTTTGTTTTCTTATAAGACCATATATGTGTGTTAGTATTATCGTTGTTTTATCGTTGTTACTATTCTTATTCAAACTTACACAACGTTGTGTTATTATTCGGATTCAATTACGTCCAAAAATATATATTAACTTTGTATATATATATATATATATTGTTAAATATCAAATGTGGAAGAAACTCCCAATCAAATAGAAGATGATCGATCGAGCTTCGGATGTTCGAGTTAGATCTATTAGTTTTCCTCTAAAATATTATATTACTAGAGTTTTTCTCTAATAAAATCTATTTAAATAAGAATACTATTTTGTCATGAAATAGTTTGAAGGACTAAGGTACCAAATATCAAGAGTTTAACGGGTGTAGTATTTTAGACAAAGCCTAAAAAGAGCTTGTTCGAGTGACATTCGAGAGGAAACCATATTAAATGCTTTGGTCTCATATCTAAGAGAATTTATGGATCTAGGCTCAGAACTTCTTAATTAATCAGAAAAAAAAACAATCATAAAGTTTTAAATGTAACCAAAATATGACATTTTTACAAGTTTGCTCTGCTCCATTTCAAGTCATTCTAACAAGTTTGTTATGACAATTTTTTTTACACATTTTGTTATGACAAATTTATGGAATCAATTATTGGTTTCTTTATCCCAAGCAACAATTATTCTCATACTCAAAATATGAAACCACATTTGAAACCCCACATAATAATTTCTACCACAACAATTAATCATAGTTTTAGATACAATCCAACTACAACCGTAACTAGTCGATCGGGGCATTTAATTAATATTAAGATATACATTAGTTCCCCACTCTCAAATATTATAAGTAATAACCAATAATGCTTGGGAAATTTTTAATAATGTCAATTTGTAACATATTGTTTACTTTTCTTATATTATCGTATCATATTTTAATTTGAAAATATTGAGAGTATGTACAAGTTACAAGTTGCCATTTTATAAATTTTGAGTGTAATCAGTAACGTATAACATGGGCAATCATTGGAAAATGTTTCTCTAAAACGGGATAAAATATATACGTTGCATGACTTAATTGATTCATCCAGCTAGAAATATATGCAGATTATTATCAAAATGTTTTTAACATAGTGTAGATAAATTGATTCTTACTTAGTTAAGTTTTGATGATACACTCTTACAATTATTTATTATTTTTAAAAAAAAAAGTTGTTGCTGGAACAACAGTTTTCTTTTCGAGTTTTTTTTTTTTAACTCTTTGAATGAATTCACATGAAAAGCAATTTCATAATTTTAAAATTAATAACAAATGTAGTAAACCCCACCCACTGTTCAAAAAAAAAAAAAGAGGAAGAAAGTAGTAAATTGGGCAAAGTTGCCAAAAATAAATAAATAAATAAATTCCTTTTGAATAACAAAAGAAGTTGAGAAAAAAAAATAACAAAAGAAGCTAGTGTCTGCATACAATAATGGCATATCTATGAATGGCTTAAAAGGAGAGTGTCTTAGATAACTCTTCACTTTCTCCAAAAGTCGCTAATCCTTAAAATGAATGACTTTATGTTCCTAAATTTTCAATCGATATAATCACTTTTCTACACGATCAAACAAAAATACAACAAACAATAAATTATAGTGTTAATTTTCCAAATAAACATATTTATATAGCATCATATGCATGCATGAATCAAGAACACATGCAACATACATATAACATTACAGGGTTAATTTGCCAAATAACATTCAAGCTTCTGCAAAATATAGAACAAATGTGTTCATTTCTATCATTAGAAAACGCAATGCAGTATCAGTATGTAAAATAATTAGTTAACACCATATAAATTACAACAAAAATGAAGTAATCATGGCTTTTTGAAAAATCAAAGGCACTCAACGGTTCCAACGGAAACAGTTGGTGATGGAGATATTTTGTGATTAATGTGTAGGACATCAATCCTAGTAAGCTTAGTGTTGGAGTTATGCTCTTTCTAGGTGTCTTGCATTAATCCTAAACCTATTTTATTAATCAATAACTTGGCACGATTTATTAATTACTTAAGTAGATATCTAAAAATTTGACACTATAAGTTTCGTTATATTACTGAAAGGTATTGAGAGCATTTTTATTGGAGGGTTCTCAATTGGGGTATTTCAATATTAAAAGAACAAAAATATTAATATTTTATTGAGTCAGTATCTCTAATAATGAAAAACCTATTTAAGAATTTTTCAAATGAGATACTTTTGAATGAGTTTTTCGACTATTTATTAGGGGTGAGCACAAAGCGGATACCCTGAATTTTGGTGGTATTCGTGATCCGCTTCTCTCCGTCCGGATAATTAGTTTTTTGATCCGTATATGCTTTGTAAGTCATAGGATATCCAGACAGCCGAATATCAACTTTCAGTATTGTTTTAAGCGGATATCCGGATTTTTCGAATCGAACAAAACAAACGCATCACAGCGGATCTAACAGATATTTTGCCCAATTCTACTATTTGAGATACCCATTCATTAAAATAATATTTTCTTTTGTTAGATACCCATATTGAAAACTCTGATCATTTACGTGAACCAATCAAAAAGCAGATACCCTTTTTTTTGTAATATGAAATTTATTGATAAAAAGGAAAAAGAATAGAAAATTTCTACCTACATGCTTTAAATGAAAGTGGGAAAAAATGTGTTAAACCAGAGAAAATATGAAGTATTTAAAAGGCAGCCAAATATCTAAAATATCTAGTTAGTTTAGTCGTTAAAATGTCTACGAATATAAGAGAGGTGGGGAGATTGATTTCTTTAACCTGCACTTGTCATTAATTATTTTATTTTTTTGCTAATTAATCGGCCTGTTTAACTTATATTGATTTTGTAGCCTTGAAATTCTTAGGGCCGGCTCACGAGCTTGAAACCATCATGTTTTTGGGCCAAGAAGAATTTTAGTAGCGCCTACTCTATTATGGATCAGCGTTTCAATGGCTAGTGGAAATTAGAGTAAACAAGAGATCTTTACCCTAATTTAGAATGTCTTGATCTTTACTCGATCAACAAGAGAAAATCTTTAGTCCATTACTGAACTAAAAGAACAAATCAAGACTTCATTTCACAAACTTTTATCTCAGTCTAATAAGAAGATGTGAAGATGACATATATATTACATAATGGTAGCTTTTGAATACATAAAGTTTCTCCGGTTTTGTGTAAGGCGAGGACATTAAAACTTACCAAGCCAAACCAAACATGGAGATTAGCTACATAGTAAAACTCTAAACGACCAACAAAGAAAGAAAACTAGGACAGATTCAAACCTAAAAAATCCTCTGCAACTTGTTAAAATTTTCAGTTGCAGAGAAAAGTAAAATAAAATAAAAAGACTTTAAGAATCTGACAGTTTGCTAATTGCATCCCAATCAATCTCCACCGAAGGAAACTTCACAAGCCCGAAACTCCCAATCTCTTCAAAGTCAGAATCCGAGAAATCCAGCAATGTTATATCCGACGATGAATATCCCGCCTGCGACGAGTTCTCATCGCTTTTCGGTGACTCATCGAAGAACTCATTTGTCTCCAAACGCTCTGTTTTCGGCAGGAAAAGCTCTGTTTTTGGCAGAACATGCTCTGTTTTACCTGAAACAGAGTACGTCTCCTCTGTTTGATCCAAAACAGAGCAAGCCTCCTCTGTTTTTCGCAAACTCTTGCAAATAGCTTGAAGTTTTGCATCGACAGAGGAAGGGAGAGGATTAATGTCTTCGTGTCTGATGTTTGGGAAGTTAAGCTTCGTGATATCTCCACGGAGCTGAAAAGCAGCTTGGTCATAAGCCATGGCGGCTTCTTCAGCGGTTTCGAATGTTCCAAGCCAGAGACGAGTCCGGTTCTTGGGCAAACGGATCTCAGCGACCCATTTTCCCCAGTGCCTTTGTCTTACGCCTCTGTAGAGATTCTTGGTTTTGGAGGAAGAAGGTGAGAAGTTCTTCATTCGGATAGGGTTTGGAGAGAGGTTTGAGGTTGTGTTACGGCTATGGTTAAGCTGGTTCTGAATCTGATGAATTTGGTAAGGTGTGAGCTGGTTTAGACCAATAGGTTTAGGTTGGTTTAAACCAAAGCTCGTGTAATCTATGGCCGTCATTGATATAAAGTTTGGATTTTTATCGTAATCAAGAAACTTTTGAAAGAACAGAGGATGAACAAAGAAAGGGGTGAAATTGATCAAAACGAAACTTCAGGGTCAAAAAAAAAAACTCAAATTTTTAAGGTGAACTTTTTTTTTCTTTTTTTCTCTCGTGATTTGTGTTTGTTGAAGCTCTCGGCCTTATAAATGTGTTGAGTCCATTGAATTCGTCTCAATATTCTCACATTATATTAAACTTGATATTAAAAAATCTGTATCGTCATTCGTCAGCTACAATAATTCCTTTTCTATTATTCTATGGATGGAGTAACCAATAGAAAAGTGCCATGTCTACATGTACTTTGGATCTAGCCGTTTCCGGGAATTAAAAAATACTATGGACTATGGTTTTTGGTTGTATTTAGACATGTTTTTTTTTTTTTTGTGTTTTACTTTGAAGTTTAACACGTATTCACGTAATATATGATTGAAATGTTTTTGGACCAATTTTCTGTATGATGGAAAACGAGCTAACCATCAAATTAATCACAACTTCCACAAATTGAAAATTTTAAAATTTGTTTAGTGACCTGATCATGTAACTATAGGTTTTATTTGGTAACTATACTTTTAGATCAAAATTCAGTCTAATTATAAAATTATATGTTGTTAGAAAATTTCAAAATATATATATGATATGAAAAAAAAATATATATATATATATATATATATATATATATATATATATATATGATGATAAGGTTGAAGATAAAGTGGTGAAAGTTAATATACACATGGTTGGTTGGGGAGTTATTATAGCTACATGCTTTCCACATTTAATTTAAATTTTTTTTGAACTTTTATTTAAGAATATATATACCCTGAAAATAACTAAGTAATTGATTAAAAATATTATTTAGATATAGAATTTTGTAGGAGCTAGAAAAGCAAAACAAGTGAATTGTTGATTCTAGGATTCGTTGAAAGGCCAATTTGCTTTCCAACCATTTAACCATCAAGTGAAAAGACCAATATAACTCTTGGAATATGGCACCTTATTATATTATGAAAATTGTAGTTTTATTTGGACAAATACATTCAAAGTACGGGGTAGATAAAAATGGAATGGGTTATAATACTAATAACATCATCCATGTGAATTTTTTTTTTTTCTGAATGAAAATGATCCATGTGAATGTTGGTGTGGCAAATAAATAAGGTCTTAAATTTACAAATTATGAGAATTTTTTTAATGTAAGTTAATATGTGGTCAATTCATAAAATCGATTTCGTTTGCTAAACTCCACTAGATTTCTCCTTTGTAAAGTTTCACGTTACATATTGATTATTCGTTAGTAAATTCGTATGGTTTTAGTACATTTACGCTTCTTGCGGTTGTTCAGTCAACTTTCTTCAAATCAAATTTTGGTACTTAAGTTAACTTCATTTTGAAGAAGATCTTAACTTAAAAGTTTATGATTTTGATGTCAAATTGGTGAGTTATGTAAGAATGAGGTCGTTTTCAGTTAATGCCTTGATGGTTTATTAGATACCGATTAACATTATTACTCTTGAGGAAATTATTGACCAAAAAAGACTACAATGTTTTGGTCAATGCAAAATAGAGGATTCATTTGTTTAATGAAATAGATGACAATTGGTTTTCGCCAAAATGGATATATTTACATATTTTTTTCTCTTCCAAACTTTTCGTAAACATGGTTAATTCCTAACCCACAAACAAAAATTAATCTATTTTTTCTAACGTATAACAATTTAGGATTGTGGTTGTGTAGTGTGGCCACTTATATGTACACCACATCATAATAATTTTCACAAAAGAGTTTAAAAATTCTACATCTTTCTTGTCAACAATTATAAGGAATTAAACATTCTACATATTTATTGTCAACAATTAGTAGACATTAACAATCATTACAACCAAGAAACTATAACCATTATATTTTAAATATCATTTGCTATGTTATCTAATTTTATCGAAACTAGTTGACTTCTTAAAATGTCAACTCTTTCACCACACCTAATGGTCAAGATAATCTAAAACAATGCTAAAAAGTTCATGAACTCTGGCCTAATTTTGTGGATCCAGCTAATATTTGATTATTTTATAAAATTAGTCAAAGTGAACAAATTCCATATACATTGGTTGTGCATAAATGCAACTCCAAACTCCTGATATATCCCACTCTTCCTCTTTTGCTGTGGACACCTTTACTAACTAAGACATAAGGTTATTAACGGAAACGAACAAAAATTTGGAGTTTGATTAACCTGTTAGTTAATAGAAAAGAATCGATGGGCAATTTTTGAAATGAGTTTTGTTATCGGTTCGGTTTCGTTAATCTTTTTTCTATTTTTTAAAAAAAAATTCTAATCGATTTAAACCGAATTTCACAAAAATTATGTCAGATTTCCTTTTAAAATCATTATCCAAACCAAACCAAAATTTGGTATGGATTTAAGCCAAAAAAACCAAGCCGGATTAACTAATAACCGAACTGATCAGAACCAAATTTGTGTTCGTTTAATTTTGGTAACCTTGACTCTCAACCAAAATATCGATAACTAGAATATCGAACCAAATTGAACTGAACAGTTTGAAATCACAGGCCTACATTTACTACTACAAATGCCTCAGCTTCCTAGCAAGTTTGGTAGGACATCTTTTTTTTTCATCTGTGAATTTCATTAACCTTATAAAAAGAGTGACAATACATTCCTTTAAAAAGGATCAAGGGCAATTACCAACAAAGACAAAAGGGTGTTAGACTAAGTAACACAACTCTCGTTAGTGAGTAAGACATCTTATACATACTATTATTTACAAAATTTAAAGGACATCGTTGGTGAGTAGGACATCTTATACATACTATTATGTACAAAGTCTAAAGAGCTCTGGACAATATATTCTTCCACCTGTAACCAGCGTCTTCGGGAGTTATCCAAGATCCGAGAAAGTGCTAATTATAAAATTAAGTTCTGTCGATTCGCCATCGAGAGCAGGTGGATTTCGCGGTTGTATCACTATTGGACAGAGGCACTAGACGGATCAGCGAAATGTTTGGGTTCGCCCAATTTATAATAATTATTAGGGTTCGCCCAAATTTTGTTTAGCTCTCATATATATTTTATAATAATTATTATTTTTCATTTTTGACGAAAAATCAATTTATATTAGTTCAATCAAAAAAAAAAAAAAAATCAATGGCCCAAGTAGGATGTGCGGCCAACTAAGCTATTTGGTGATCACACTACTTATCACATTACCAATGACCGAGAACCAAAAAGGTTAAAAGAAAAAAAAGAAATGTGGCCTATACAAAGTCTAAAGAGCTCTGGACAATATATTCTTCCACCTGTAGCCAGCGTCTTCGGGAGTTATCCAAGACCCGAAAAAGTGCTAATTATAAAATTAGGTTCTGTCGATTCGCCATCGCGAGCAGGTGGATTTCGCTGTTGTATCACTATTGGACAGAGGCACTAGACAGATCTGCGAAATGTTTGGGTTCGCCCAATTTATAATAATTGTTAGGGTTCGCCCAAATTTTGTTTAGCTCTCATGTATATTTTGTAATAATTATTATTTTTCATTTTTGACGAAAAATCAATTTATATTAGTTCAATCAAAAAAAAAAAAAAAAAATCAATGGCCCAAGTAGGATGTGCGGCCAACTAAGCTATTTGGTGATCACACTACTTATCACATTACCAATGACCGAGAACCAAAAATGTTACAAGAAAAAAAAAAAATGTGGCCTATCCAAAGTCTAAAGAGCTCTGGACAATATATTCTTCCACCTGTAGCCAGCGTCTTCGGGAGTTATCCAAGACCCGAAAAAGTGCTAATTATAAAATTAGGTTCTGTCGATTCGCCATCGCGAGCAGGTGGATTTCGCTGTTGTATCACTATTGGACAGAGGCACTAGACGGATCAGCGAAATGTTTGGGTTCGCATAATTTATAATAATTATTAGGGTTCGCCCAAATTTTGTTTAGCTCTCGTGTATATTTTATAATAATTATTATTTTCCATTTTTGACGAAAAATCAATTTATATTAGTTCAATAATAATAAAAAAAAATTAAATTAAATCAATGGTCCAAGTAAGTTGTGCGGCCAACTAAGCTATTTGGTGATCACACTACTTATCACATAATCAATGACCGAGAACCAAAAAGGTTACAAGAAAAAAAAAAAGAAATTTGGCCTATACAGGGATCGAACCTGTGACCTTCGCGTTATTAGCACGACGCTCTAACCAACTGAGCTAATAGGCCAATTGTTCTTTAGTTTCCTTTTTGTTAATATATCCAAAACATAAAGTTTGTCACTATCTTTGCTTCAACTAATCTAACACACAAACCTTTGTACTCTCCGCTCCTTCACCTGCAAAAACAACATCTCACATTCTCTCTAAACTCTCGACAATGGCTACTACTTCTAACTCGGTACTCTTCCTAAGTTCTGACTCACTGAGTCATCATCATCATCATCATCAGCCTCTGCATCTCTCTTCCTCCAGATCTCACTCTGTTTCTCTCCCACCCAACAAACGATCCAATCCTCTCACGCTTCGTTGTTCTACAAATGGCGATAACACCTCATCTGAAAAAGAAACACCAATCGAACTCAGTAAGATTAATCTCTCTGTTTCTGATGTTTCTGACATTTTTCAAATTCTCTCACTAATCTGTTCTCTTAATCTCCAGAATTCCCAGCATTTCCAACGGTAATGGACATTAACCAAATCAGAGAGATATTGCCTCACAGGTAAATAATAAAAAGACCTCAGCTTTCGAAGATTTTATGAGTTTTCGATGAAACCCATGTTTAAAGTTTTGATCTTTATTTTTGGGTTTGATGTTTGTTGGATTTTAGGTTTCCGTTTCTGCTGGTAGATAGAGTGATAGAGTATACGCCTGGTGTTTCAGCTGTAGCTATTAAGAATGTAACAATCAATGACAATTTCTTCCCTGGACATTTCCCTGAACGACCCATCATGCCTGGTGTTCTCATGATTGAGGTAATGTAACATATCAAAATGCTCTAATGTTTGAGGATTCTCTATAGAGTTAGTGGAGGATGGGTTTTATAAATGGTCACAAGTTAATGATCTGCTAGTTTGCTGTTGGTTTTGGATTCTGAATTCTGATAGATTGGTAAATGAATGGTCCTTTTGATCTCCGGTAGACTGATGAGTATATTATATAGTTGATGGATTTCAAGATAACAATGCTAATAACTTGCTTGAAAATATGTGAAACTATCTGATCTTACTCATTTGGTATAGGTTTAGGATTCTGAATCCTGATAGATGAAAAAATTTGTTTCTTTGGTAGAGTTAGTATAATTTCTTGATAACCATTTCACTGAAACTTTGAGTTTGCGTATTGCAGGCAATGGCGCAAGTGGGAGGTATAGTAATGCTGCAGCCGGAAGTAGGAGGCTCTCAAGATAACTTCTTCTTTGCCGGTATTGACAAAGTGAGATTCCGCAAACCAGTGATTGCAGGAGACACGCTGGTCATGAGAATGACTCTTCTCAAGTTCCAGAAACGGTTTGGGCTTGCTAAGATGGAAGGTAAAGCTTATGTTGGTGGAGCTTTGGTATGCGAAGGCGAGTTCATGATGGTTTCTGCTGGTAGTTCTTGATCTCACCCATTAATGGTCTCACTTGCCACATGTTTGATTCTCCTAATGCTTCTTCTGTTGTTCTGAAAACTAGACAAGACCAAGCTTTATGTTTTCGACATTTATATGAGCTTCTCCGAGATTATTTTGCCCTTTGTGTCCTTTATTGCTGTCTTCATGAGATATAAATACAGAAATTGTGATTTTGAAAATCCATATTCATAGATCATAAATTTGGTTATATTACAAGGAGACACAAGCATAGTTACTTTCAATTCTTTTACACATTTGATCCAAAAGCTTAGCTAATCTTCTCACCAAATAAACCGACCAGATCCATATCACACAAATTAACCCTAAGCTTCTCCATATTATCTCTCTCCCACACACATTCATATAATATATATACAAAATGATATATATAAAGGAAACAATGGAGCAGTCTTCTTCACATCCTAAGGTCTTAGGTACCTTTACTTCTTCTTCCTCATCCTTCACTTGTACTCCATGATCATGTTGTTCTCTGGTGCAAGCCCAACGCAGGCCCTAAGAATGTTTTCCAGCATTGCCCGCTGCTTCGACAGAGCGTTAACCACCGGTGTTCCAGGCGGTACAAGAGGTGCCTTTGTGAGGTAACTGAGTATGGTAGCTACCGGGTGGAAAGAGTGAAACTTCCCCTGAAATAGAAAAGATTCAAACATGAAAAAAAACAATGGTTTAAAGCGTTTCTTGGTTACTAACTAACGGAATACAAACCTCTCCTTCGGCTTTGAATTGGATCCTGGTGCTGAGTTCAGCGAGAAGAACAAGATCCAAGATAATTGGAGCAGCCAAGAGTGAGTCCTCACAAGTGTTATGCATCACAATTGTGTTCCTTCCTCCCATGAATATCTCAGACGTGTACTCGTCCATTGCTCTTTTACTATCAGCAACATATGGTACATACTGCAAAACATTCAGAACAATAGCAGGATTTAATATTTTATAATGTGCTTAAAATGAAAGGAGGAATTGATGACTCTGGCCTCTGATTCAAAATCAAACCTTGATGACAACGACATGGTCAGGGTGTTCACCGGGCTCAAAGAGGATGCCATTACTAGCTACCATGTCGTCTACAACATTACTCTTTGAAATCTCCTTAGAGCGGAAAGTCTGCGGCGCTGAGAGGTTCATGCCGTCGTTATTTCCCAAATGATTATAGCTCACAATCGAAGTAGGCTGCCACAAAACCATTCTTAGTTTCTTTCACTAACCAAAAAAATAACCGAAGTTAGGTCACTTGATAAACAAGCTTTATTTCTATTACCTTGATGCCAGCTCCAACAAGGAAATCGACCAAAACGGATTTCATCTTAGTCTGCCCACTCTTGAAATCATCTCCACCGATCAAACAATTCTTCGATATAGCCAACTCGATAAGACCGGGAACAAAAGTATTCTGAGGACTCCCATTGATGAAAGGGATACCTTCAAGAACACAAGCAATAGCATACAAAGTAGACGGCGAGATCTCAGACTCGTCCTTTTCAACAGACGCCAATAGATTCTCCATCGTATCATTAAGCCCTACAATCACATTGCTATAACGCTCTGTATTTGCAGTCCATAACACAACCAACTTATCCACTTTGTTCTTCTCCTTAAACTCCCTAAAAATATTCCAACACATCAATACACTAACTAACTAACTAACAATTCTGTTATGTAAGGTCATATATTATACCTCATGTCTTTGATGATGTGATCAACTTGTTCCTTCTTTGTACCTTTGATCACGCTATTAGCACGTGAGCCTTGATTCGCAGCAATGAAATCAGGGTCATAGATACCAGGAAGCGGGATCATGTTCTCCATGTAAGGTCTAAGTTGTTTCTGCAAATCAATGTCAAGAACTCTAGCTCTACCCATAGCATCAGCTAAATTCATGTCACTTATATCCCAACCACCAAACACAACATCATCAGGATTCACCATTGGAAGAAGACTCTTGAAAGGAGCGTAAATCTCTTCACCATTGTAAGATCCAACACGAATCGAAGAAGCTTGAGTTAGTGAACCAAAGTAATTAGCTTGTTGCACTTTGTCTTTAGTAGCCCACGAAATTCCTCTACAACAAAATTAATGTCAAAAAACCAAAATCAAAGATTCCATAAAAAAAAGTGTTTGTTTGTTATTCACTCTTTGTTAGCAATGACACCAGCGGTTAGTGTTGATCCATTGTTTCCTCCCCAACCAACAAGCATAACCCTATCCACACAAAAGTTTCAAAATGTGAATTTTAACACCGACCCATATGAATTCTTGATCTGAAATTACAGAAAACAAGTGAAAGATTCAAACTTTATGGATTTTTTATTTACCCTAATTTGGGGACACGAGTGTCTGTTTTGAAATCGTATTTGACAGTCTTTGGCTTCACAATCCATTGATATGTACCGTTACGATTCTCATGGACGACCTCTGTTGTTTCGTAATCGTACACCGAATTGATCTCATTCTCTGTGTATTTGACATTTGGGCTCTCTACTTTAAAGCTCTCGATGAACATTTTCTCTGTTTTTTTTTTTCAAAGCTTTGTGTTTGGTGGTTGTGTGTGATCACGAATTGGAGAACAAGAGCGTGGATATATAGAGAAGTAGCAGAGGAGGGAGGGACACGTGGCATGTTTTCGGAGTTATCGATGGTCAGTGAATGGAGATGGTTCGAGCCCAGTCTAAAAGCCCAGAGAGGACGAGAGCCACTAAGAGAGTCGAAGCCACACGTGTGAGGTGAATTTCGAGAATGTGAGAGACACGTTGGAAGTTGGGTCCATACACGTGGCGTGATTAACGTGAAGACAAGTTTCTTTTTTCCATCTGTGAGAATACAACACACTCTCGAAGACCCGCGACGGATGAGGAAGAAGAAGAAGCGGTTGTTGTCGTGGGACATTGCAGTTAATACGACATCGTTTTCGCAACTAAGAAACGCGTGGATGCCACGCGCGATTTGTTGTTTGGACTTGGGTATTGTTGGATGACACGTGGCGAAGATGTGCTGTCACGTTTGGCGATGGCGCGTGAGTGGGTTTAACGGTAAAGGAGCGACCATTTCTTGAACTGGGGCCAAGTAGGTCCTCCAATGATAAATTATTGACTACTGTTTTTTTTTTTTTTTTTTATTGACTACTTTAATACTGGAGATGGTAAAATATTTGTCGATCCATTTTAAACTTGGTTTCGATAAATCTAGAGATGCATGTAAATAAAGAAAATAGAATGCAACTCTAGTCTATGTTTCAACGTTTTTGTTGGTTTAACCAAGAAGTTTAAGGCTTCTAGTGGAGACGTACGGTTCAACTGCGGATAAAATGCGGTGCGGTTTTAATAGTAACGAATATATATACATACATGATTGAACTAAACATATACATATATTTTTATTACTGTTGGAATTGCACCGCACCCTACAGTTCTGTCTCCATTCGAAGCCTAAGATCAGATTAGTGATCTATAAACAGTGCCGGCTTTAAGGGTGGGCCAACAGTGCCAAAGCACAGGGTCCCACCATTTTTCAATTATTTTTTAGAGAATTTTAGGATCCTAATTTCTTTAGAATTATGTAAAAAATGGTCTAAAATTCTAAATTTCTTAAATATAGTACAAAAAGTTGGATTTATTTTTTTCTTTGGCATAGGGACTAAATTATTTTTGAGCCGGCCCTGTCTATAAATATCATTGGACCATGGATCATTAAACGATTGGACTAAACGAAAAAATTGAACTAAGAATGCAAGATTCAACTTCTTTTAGTAAGACTGAAATCTGATACGTACTACACCACCACTTGCCTTGTTTATATGTTTAAAATTTTATGGTGAAACATTGTCCTAGCGATATATATCATTAATCACGAGGGTTAGAAACGTCGTTGTCAAAGAGTCGTGAATAATTGTGGACCTTGCGAGTGAGTGACTGTAGATATGACAAAAAAATAAGGCAGCAGTCGAAGCAGTGACCACAAACCAAAAGCGTACGTGATGGTTTGTGGTTAGAGCAAAAACCAAAAAGTGGGGTTATTACTTACTTTGTGTAAACATGCATGAGTGGTCCTATATATTAGAAATGACGAAACAAATTCTAAATTTTGTAGATGATGAATGTTTTCATGTCTGAGTTCATATACTATCACGGATCTGCATGCATGTCAATTTATGATGTAGTAAATAAAATAATTATTTTTGATAAAGCAGTGACCATACGTACGTTTTGACAACAAATCAATAATTTCAACCAACATTTTTTTCTTCTTCTCCCTATTCATGGCCTCTTAGCCTTATCCATTTCAAGCCACACAACTAGCTTTAATTTTTCCTCGTTTCATTTTATGTGTTGGCCTATTTACTTGCTTTCACTGTTTACTTTATGAATATGATCATCTCTGATTGAATAATTTGAGAAGTTTCTAGCGAGGGTCAATTAGTAACTTAATTTGGTCGTGATTTAACATCAATTATGTCTGGACACACATTATTATTTTTAATTACTTAATAATTCACATACTACAAATTTGATTCAAGAAAACGATATCTTGGACTACAACAAGTATTTACAATAAATGAATGTGATCATGGTGGATGTCAGAATCCGGTATGATGGTTTCTAATAATCGTCAAATATATTATAAAGAATTATGTTTAAAGTTTCTAATTTGTAGATAAAAAGCTAATGATTTTAGAGAAAATGAGAGGGTAAAAATAGTGATCTTATAACTAAAGCATGATGCAACCTTAAATTTTAATACATGATTTACAATGAAGAGAATGGTTTATGGTTGGTTGGTTACATGAACTTGAAGGAAAGAACAAAGTATGTATAAAGAGAGAGCTTTTTATTGGAATGGAGACGAAGCTGATATATAACTTACAACATATCATAAACATTCAAAAACACATTTCTCCGTCCGAACCGTTACACGGAGACAGTGGCACGGAGTGGCTCAAGGGCTTTCCTGATCTTCTCAACTGCGGCTTGTAGAACGTCGAGAGATGTGGCATAAGATATTCGGATACAACTATCATCTCCAAAAGCATCACCAGGAACCATTGCAACCTTTAAAACAAACAGAGCCAAACATATGAACTTGTTAAAAACAAATAAAAAACAGTCCAAATCTTTCTTAAGTCTAAGTTCAAGAGCTGTTTTGTGTTTCTTGAGGGTAAAGAACATTTTGTAGACAAAGTTTACCTGAAACTTGTCAAGAAAGTATAATGCAAGAGATGACGAGTCATTGATCAAACCAAAACCTTCAGCTTCTGATCCATAGTAAGCACTGAAGTCAATAAACAGATAAAAAGCTCCCTGCAAGTAAACAATGCCAACAGTCAAGAAGAAGAAGAAGAAGAAACTAGCCAGTAATAGCTTCGAAGATATAAGGAGAAGTACCTGAGGTTCAGAGATCTTAACACCTTCGATTTCACCTAAGCTTTTAACCAAGAAATCTCGTCTTTCTCTATATGCTTTAACCATCTCTGCAACTGTTTCTCCTCCAGCTTTGCCTAACCCAAGTGCAGCAACACCTGCTTTCTGAGCAATGCTACTAGCTCCTGAAGAAACCTGTAAACAAAAACCAGAGCCGATTTCATCTCATAATCGCTGCTTTTTTCGATAAAGATTAAGAGAGAAATAAGTTTATATGTAGATACCTGGCCTTGTAATTTACTGCAAGCTGCAACTATATGTTTAGGACCAGCAAGATATCCAAGCCTCCAACCCGTCATTGCGAAAGCCTTTACATATCATATGATCAGCAAAGAATTTGTTCGGTTGACATTAGAAGCAACTCAGTGATAAATACTTTTACCTTTGAGAAACCGTTTACTGTCAAAGTTCTTTCATACATGTCAGGCAAAGAAGCAAAACTTGTGTGTGTTGCCGGTGCATAAATAATGTGTTCATATATTTCATCCGAAAGCACCTATAAAAGAAATGAAAGAGACAGAGTTTTTTTTCAGCTTCAACAGTTCAGCCAAACACACACAAACAGAAAAAGACCAAGGAGCGCTTTATGCTATATACCAGAAGTCTTGGATGCTTAGCAATGATCCGTGCAATCTCTTCAAGCAAACTCTTGGGGTAAACAGATCCAGTAGGGTTGGAAGGAGAGCAGAGAATTAGAAGTCTAGATTTTTCAGTCAATTTAGACTCAAGATCCTTTGGATCCAACAAGAAATTATTAGAAATCTTGGTAGGAATAACCACGGGTGTTGCATCAGCCAATCTCGCCTGTTCTGTGTAACTCACCCAATACGGTGCAGGAATTATAACCTGGTAAAGGAAACACAATTCATTGTTATAAACAAAATCATATCGAAAGAAGAAAAAAAAAGATCGAAAGAAAAGATTGGTTTTAATTACTTCATCTCCAGGAGAACAAACTGCGAGCACTGCTTGTAAGAGACTTTGTTTAGCTCCATTACTAACTAAGATCTGATCAGGCGCATAAGACAATCCGTTCTCCTCTGAAAAAACCCCGAATACAAACAATTCGAACTCCGTTTCGCCATAACTGATTTACAAAGTAAAGGTGTTTCTTTATACCTTTTAACTTGCGACATATCGCTTCTCTGAGTTCCGTAATACCTGCATTTAACGTATACCTAGTAAAACCTTGTCGAATCGCATTGACCCCGGCCTATACGAAACAACTGATTCAGAACAAACCACAGAGAGGAGGGAGACAAAACAGAACATGAACCACTAGGAGAAAAATATTAACCTCAGCTACAACTTTGGGAGTATCGAAATCAGGTTCTCCTGCAGCTAGTCTGATAACGGGAACACCGGATTGAACAAGAGTAGCTGCAAGATCGGTTATAACCATAGTCTTGGAAGGTTTTAAGGATTGAACTCGCGGGCTAAGTGACATATCTACTGATGATGATGATGAAAGAGTCTCAGCATCATTTGGTTTGGCCATAGCACAGATTCTAGATGACATATTCCCTGACTTACAGTACCTAACCATCACAGATACAAGACCTAAAATCAACTACATTGACCACCTCAATCTAAAGAAACAGTAATCAATCAACTGAAAAAGTTTAAATTTTGATCAATGATTCAGATTTCTAATCAAAACAGTGATCAGAAAAAAAACTCACGAGAGGGAGAGACGAAGGGGTTGGAACCGAACTGACCCGATTGGCTTCTTTGAATCTGGGAATGATTCGACTCTACCGGCGGCGGAAGTGGCGGAAATGACGGCGGCGGAGCTCTGAGTCGCCATTGGAGAATGTGGGTTGGTGATAGGAGAGATAAAGATTCGACCTTTGAGGGAATTTGTAAACGATAGAGGCGGGTGAGAGAAGGTGGGAGGAGTTGGTGAGGGCAGAGTTAAGAAAATGGAATTTAGAACGAAAAAAATTTATATTTTTTAGAAAAAATTAGCCACCAACCCTTTATGAATCTGCAACCAGAGTTAGAAAGCTAGAGTCGCCGGCGGCTGATGATGTCACCGGAAATATAAAGATACGTCGTTTCGTTTTATAGGTCAACAATTTTAAGTGAGTTGTTGGTTGATGTGATGTCCAGGTTTGTTGATTATTGTATGTCAAAAAAAACCTTATGTTTTTTTTCTTTCATGGAAGTTGCAAAAGAGTTACCAAACCCTAAATACTTTGGATTTTAAAACTTTCCTTATGTTTGAGAAGGTTTGATAACTTGGGTTAGTAAAGAAGTCGGGTCAGATTCGGGTCTAAATTGTGTTTTGTCGGGTTATCGGTTTATTCATGATTTAATTTTAAATCAGGTTTAGTACGAGATTTGGCGGAAATTGTTTATCATTAACAGAAAAAGGGTTATAACTCGAAATTCATCTTCTGTAATGTTAGACATTGACAAAGTTCAAATGCGTAGTAAGAGATCGAGCCTCAACTTTGATTGGGTTACGACAAGAAACTAAACTTTGCGTGGGACGACAACCCTTGATTGCTTAATTTTCAAAGATTTTAAACTTTTGAAGTTCATTTGTTGGTTTGATGATTGATGTGTTGTGTTTTTAGTTTTTTTTTTTAAATCTCCAAATGCGACTTCTAATCATATGATCATATCCATTTCCCTTCCTGTTACGCTCTAATCCATATCGAGTCTAAACCATGCTTTGTCTTTGTAATTGATAAGCGCATACATGTTTCTTTATCAAACTCACAAAGCTAGCGTAGTTTATATTTGCAATATCTCTAATTACACAATCTTAACACCAGATTGACTTGTTGTAGTGACCTCACCATAGATGGCCTTAACCGTAGACAGAGGAGCAACCGCGGAATTACCACTGCAAGCAGCAGCTTCAACATAGAGTAGTTGTTTCCACTCCCACATTGTGACTTTCATTGCCTTATTAGACTTGAAGAGCGAATCCTTTTGCTCTGCTAAGGCCTCGACATATTTTGCTTAATACCGTCATCTAAAAAATTGAACCGTACAAAACCGTGTTAAACCGAAAACAATTGAAATTGGTCCTGGTTCGCCAAAGAGGACCATAGTTTAAAGAAAGGGTTCGAACCGGATTATAAATTTTATTCGGTTTTGTAGTTTCAGCAATTCCGGTTTAGTTCGATCTAAAAATTACTCGGTTACCGTTTTTGTTAAGAATCACAGAATTAGAGAGTTATGGAGGAGAGAAGAAACATGAATTCCACCGCCGCTAATCGCTCTAACCAGGTTTGTTTTCCGGCCATTACTCATCGTCGATTTTGATTATGTTCCGACAAGAGTGTGATTCCGTTCTGATTATCCATTTTCTCAGCCGTCTTCTGTTGGAATCAGCGACGGTCAAATCACCAATGAGGAAGCTGAATCGCTTCATAAGAAGTAACTATGTTTGTTCATTTAGGGTTTAGTCTGCTTTTGATTGAATGTGGTGGTTTTCTTCATAAAACAATGTTTCATATAGGAACAACTGTTCTGGGTACGAGCTAAAAGAAGTAACTGGTAGTGACACATTCTCTGACAATGGTTCACTTAACAAGAAAAGACTCCATTATCATCAGGATCAGGTACTTGTCTCATTCATCAATCCAATAGAAAACCTTAAATTTATAGGAAACTTGTGCTTTTAGAGAAGTAGGCCTTCTTTTTGAGTTATGTTGTATGTTTGCTGTGTAGCGGAGGATGAGTTTGACATCGCTTGTTGCGGTGGAGACTCCTTCATCGACTGACGCTCCCACTAGAAGAACCATTGATCTTGGCTATGGAAGTGACCTCATTTACATTCAGAGGTTTCTTCCCTTTCAACAATCTTGGACTTTCTTTGATTATTTCGACAAGCATATTCCTTGGACCAGGCCTACTATTCGTGTCTTCGGTCGATCTTGCCTTCAGGTTTTCCCACTTCCTCTTTCTCTCGGTCATTTTTTTTGGTATACATATGATCCATTGAAGCTTTATTGTGTCTCCTCGTGGGTTCAATCGAGTATTGTGCAAAGTAAGGAACAAAGATTGCCACAATCATGAAGTCCCTTATAATTTTTGTGTTTGTGGCCTTCTAATACATATGCATTTTCCATCTGTAGCCGAGAGATACTTGTTATGTTGCGAGTAGCGGATTGACTGCACTGGTGTACAGTGGATATCAACCTAATGCTTATTTGTGGGATGATTTTCCACCTCTCAAGGAGATTCTGGATGCTGTAAGAGTGAAAACCTTGTGCTCTGTCCCCTGTGTTTTAGTGGTTGTTGGAACTAAAACGTTTCTATTTTGTCTAGTCAGATTTACAAAGTGCTTCCGGGAAGCAAATTCAACAGCTTGCTGTTAAATAGATACAAAGGTGCCAGTGACTATGTCGCTTGGCATGCAGATGATGAAAAGATTTATGGTCCAACTCCAGAAATTGCTTCAGTCTCGTTTGGATGCGAACGTGATTTTGTGTTGAAGAAAAAGAAACATGAAGAATCTTCCCAAGGTAATGGGACCTTTTAGTCACTGCCACTAATTTAGTGTTTTCCTGCATAACCAGGAACGAGCGAACGTTTGTTTTGGTGTGAACCTGCAGAGAAAACAGGGGACGGTGGACCAGCAAAGAAGAGGTTAAAGAGAAGCAGCAGAGAGGATCAACAAAGTTTGACATTGAAGCATGGATCGTTGCTGGTGATGAGAGGATACACTCAAAGGGACTGGATTCATTCTGTGCCAAAGCGGGCAAAGGCAGAAGGCACTCGTATAAACCTCACCTTCAGGCTTGTTTTGTAAACTGTGAATCATAGATAAGAAGGTTTGCTTGATCTTGATCTCCGTTGACATTGGCTAAACTTCTCATATTAATTCTCTATAAACACTGATTTGGTGTAGACATTTGAAGAAGCAAATAGGACGGGAAGATTGGTAAGGAAGAGTGACAAAGTCTTGTCTTGTGCATGTGCAGTCCCTCTCTTAAACAACATGTAGCTTTAACATCCTTGTGCCCAAGAGAAATGACTTGATCAAAAGCAGCCATACGAAAGACATGGAAGACTCATGTACCTAGACACATGCAGTGAAAATGAAGATAAAATCCTTACGACAGTAGACGCACTCACTTTTCAGAAGAAGAAAGAAGCATACAAGTTTGGAGGGCATCATGAGGGTGTCAAGAATGTTACTCTGCTTTGTTGTAAAAATCATAAGAAAAAAAATGAGAGTGTCACAATAAATAAGTAAATAAGTAGAGTGTTACTCTGCCTAACTCTATGATATATATTTTGTGTCATCTCTATGAAGATTCTGCCATATCATTTCATTGTGTGTTTCTCCTTTCCTTTTTGCTCAGGCACATGTTGGTCATGAATGTGATCTACGCTCCGAGGAGATGAATCAGATCAGTTTTTCATCTGTGCCCAAATGTTTGCTATCATCTCTGAGTTTGTTGATTTTGAATTCCTAATCCGAGGATGTGATGCAGAATTGAAGCTAGGAAAGTACTTCCTAGAGAATTCAGCAGTCCTCAAGAAGCTCTCTACATACTTAATATTTTTCAAGAAGAGATGACATGTTCGAGAAATTCCTCAGAATGCCAAGAGGCTCTGCGGCCAAATGTGAAGTCGTACTCCTTGTCTCCTTTGATTGGTAAATATTAGAGGTTTTATGATTTTTGTGTAGAGACAAAACGAATAAGAGTAGTAGTTTTAATGGTTGGTTTGGTTTGTGAAATGAATCAATGATAATGATATTGTCAAAATCAAAACCCAATTCACAGCTACGGAACAAAAAAAGAAAAGTAATCTAAAACCGTCCAATTCGATTAAACCACATTTGACCAATACATTCATTCTAGAAAGAAAAAAAAAAACACAAGAAATGGGTTCAGTTTTGTTTGATTTGGACCACTGAAGGGTGGTATTGCTAATTCATGTTTTAAAGAGTAAAGCGAAGAGCATTCAAGGAGTGAGAAACAGAGCATATGGTACACTTAAGTCTAGTGATGAAGCAAAGTGTTGAGAACAAATCCAGTTTAACTCAAACTACAATCCTATATACAAATAATGTATAATCAGTTATGAAATATTGTGCCATAGTGAATCACATACAAAATATCTAAGCTCAAGAAAATACAAATTCCAATAGAATAATTCAATATTGAAGAAATACACAAGCATACCTAGGACGACAATATTTTTTAAAACATTTTCATCACTGAGAAATCTCAAATAAACAAAGGACATAAGGCCATTACAAGTAGACAAACAAGGGCACAAAACCACTAAAAGAAGACAAGACAATCAATAGAGCTTGAACATGCATAGATTAGGACCACACAACATATATTTCCAGAGAGTCAGAGAGACGAACCAAGGAAGTAACTAACAGCGAGATGATGCAAAGGGTAAGGCAAATGAGTAATTGGAATAAAGAATTACGGTGAGATATATATTCATAAATTCTAGTGACAAACCTGACTGATCTTAGACATAAATTTCTCTAAAAATCATACACATAACACACAACTTTATATTTTTCCAGAACAAATCAACTATACAACTACAACTACACTTAACGAAACACACAAAACATATTATACTCACACTACACAAAACATCTTATACTCAAACTATTTTGATCTTTATATGAAGGAATTAAGATCCTACCAAAATTGTAGAACAATATTCGAGAGAGAATATGTGTAAATATGACTTGTTTCATTTTTAGCTCTAGTCACTTAAAGACACTGGACTCAGTCCTCCATAGACCTTTGACAAACAAAACTAGACCCAAGACTGTTAGACTAAATGATATGAGCAAAAAAATAGAAACAGAGTCGCAAAACTCAGAAAATGAGTGAAGGCAAACTTTACATGATAACAACATCTAAGATTTCATCCAACTGTGGTTGAATCCAAATAACCAAGGTCAGACCATAACAAGAACAACAAGAAAGCATAAAACTACAAAAGTAATATGAAATTATTCAAAATCAGATTCCAGAATATTTACAAAGCTAAGAGACCTGCTGTGTTATTCAGCTTCAACAGTCACGAGGAAACAAGACAGCCAATTTTTCTAAAACACGTCATCACTGAGAAATCTCAACATACAAGGGCATAAGACCATAACAAGATGACAGGGAATAACCACACAATATATTTCCAGAGAGAAGAGAGCCGAGAAAGTAACTAACAAACCAAATAATACAAAGGGTAAGCAAAATGAGTAAGTGGAATGAGGAAGAACAATGCACTCTAATTCCATCTAACAAAATATTCATAAATTATATTACTGCACAAAACTTCTCATGTTTTCAACACAAAAGGGTTGCATCACGACAAACATGACAGATCTCAGACATAAGCTTCGGATATGAACTAACACAGAAAAAACGCATTGTACCAATCATTCTACACAATTCAAAGAAGACCAGATATAGCAAGTACACACAACTATACGATCTTACAGAACAAAATTTAGCTGTGACATAGTTACTTACACGGCTATATTTAAACGAAACACACAAGACCTACATGTAAATGAATGGTTTTCCAAACAAACTTTAATGTCACAAACAAAATAAAAATGCAACTTTTGATCTTTGTATAAAGGAATCAAGATACTAATTGACAATTTATATGAATAATGTTACAGAAAGAATAACATACTAAACATGTAAGGCTTGCCTCCACTCATTTTCTAAGTCTTACGACTCTGTTTCTAATGTTTGTACTCATATAGAAAATGATATCATTCAACTTTGTCTGAATCAAATTAACCAAGCAAGAATAACAACAAGAAAGAATAAAACTACAAAAGTAACATGAAACATATTCAAAATCAGATGCCAAAATATTTATAAAGCTAAGAGAACCAATGTGTTATTCAGCTTCAACAGTAAGAAATCGTCAGTTTTATAGATTCTTTCAAACAATTCATCACCAATCACAATTTTTCTAAAAACACATCATCACTGAGATATCTCAACAAGTAAAGGCATAAGACTACAACAAGAAGATATAGAAGGGGCTCTCATAATATATTTACAGAGAGAAAAGAACCGATAAAGTAACTAACAATTAGATGATGCAAAGGGTAAGCTAAATGAGTAACTGGAATATGAAATGATAGTGAGAACAATCCACTCTAGATCCATCTAATAAAATATTCATAAATTATATTGCTGCACAAAATTGCCTCTGTTTTCATTATACAAATGGGTTGCATTGCATCACAACAAACTAGACAGATCTCAGACATAAGGTTCTCGAAGAATCAGATATAAATCAACACATAAAAAACTCATAATCGTAATAATGCTACACAAGTCAAAGAAGACAGTAGCAATCTGCTATAAATGATATGAGCACAAACATTATAAACAAAGTCAAAAGATTCAGAAAATGAGTGAATGCAAACTTTACATGATGATGATCGCAGGAATAATAACATCTAAGATTTCATCAAATTCTGGATGAATCCCAAATAACCAAGGAAAGACCATAACAAGGAAATTTACAAGAAAATAACATAAACATATACCAGAAGATTCACAAAACTAAGAGAACTCATGGGTTATTCAGCTTTAATTGTAAAAAATAGTCAATTTCATAGATCATTTATCACAATTTATTACCAATCATAGGAAACAATGTAACAAAGAAACCATAAAATAAGTATATTCAAGTTGAGAGTATCGAGAACCATATATCAGAGAACTTCAAACTAAACCATTGAATTCAAAATAGAAATTAAGATTTATCCAGTGAATTAGTTTTTTTCAAATTCAACTTTAAATGCTTGTAGCAATTCTTCTTCTATCATGAAGAAAGTATGTTAATAAGAAGGATATATACCTACATTCATTTAGAGACAGAGAGAAAAACTTAAACAAACGCAATATTCTTAAAATGGAAATATGAGAAAGAAGATAAATCCAAAAGTCTTACGAAAGGGTGGGAAAGAATAACCTGAAAATCTTGTGACGATCTTTGAAAACTGGAGAACAACTGCCTGCAAAAAAAGAAAAAATATGTGATGGTAGACAGATCTATGTAAGTTGTATATTACTTCTTAATAATGTGTACACATCAATGAATTTGTTAAACAACAGCAAAAAAAAGTAAGAAAACATAATATATAGAAGAGATAATCATTTTACCTGAAATTCACATACCTCGAATTTGTATGTAAGCTTGATCATGCATGCTCCATGAATGTCATACTTCTGCATATTAAACATTGTAACAAGTAATTTTGATTACCATACTTCTGCATAGGATCTCAGGGACAATGACATTTAAATTACCTTAACCGAGCCGAGGCATTTGTTTTAATCTCGGTGACTAGGAACCCGAGAACTTACAGAAATGGGACTATCACGTTTAGGGACAGGGACATTCAAAGAGGTAATTTTGATTACCTTAACCGAGCCGAGGCATTTGTTTTAATCTCGGAGACTAGGAACCCGAGAACTTACAGAAATGGGACTATCACGTTTAGGGACAGGGACATTCAAAGAGGTAATCAAAATTACCTTAACCGAGCCGAGGCATTTGTTTTAATCTCGGAGACTAGGAACCCGAGAACTTACAGAAATGGGACTATCACGTTTAGGGACAGGGACATTCAAAGAGGTAATCAAAATTACCTTAACCGAGCCGAGGCATTTGTTTTAATCTCGGAGACTAGGAACCCGAGAACTTACAGAAATGGGACTATCACGTTTAGGGAAAGGGACATTCAAAGAGGTAATTTTGATTACCTTAACCGAGCCGAGGCATTTGTTTTAATCTCGGAGACTAGGAACCCGAGAACTTACAGAAATAGGACTACCACGTTTAGGGACAGGGACATTCAAAGAGGTAATTTTGATTACCTTAACCGAGCCGAGGCATTTGTTTTAATCTCGGTGACTAGGAACCCGAGAACTTACAGAAATGGGACTATCACGTTTAGGGACAGGGACATTCAAAGAGGTAATTTTGATTACCTTAACCGAGCCGAGGCATTTGTTTTGATCTCGGTGACTAGGAACCCGAGAACTTTCAGAATTGGGACTATCACGTTTAGGGACAAGGACATTCAAAGAGGTAATTTTGATTACCTTAATCGAGCCGAGGCATTTGTTTTGATCTCGGAGACTAGGAACCCGAGAACTTACAGAAATGGGACTATCACGTTTAGGGACAGGGACATTCAAAGAGGTAATTTTGATTACCTTAACCGAGCCGAGGCATTTGTTTTAATCTCGGAGACTAGGAACCCGAGAACTTACAGAAATGGGACTATCACGTTTAGGGACAGGGACATTCAAAGAGGTAATTTTGATTACCTTAACCGAGCCGAGGCATTTGTTTTAATCTCGGTGACTAGGAACCCGAGAACTTACAGAAATGGGACTATCACGTTTAGGGACAGGGACATTCAAAGAGGTAATTTTGATTACCTTAACCGAGCCGAGGCATTTGTTTTGATCTCGGTGACTAGGAACCCGAGAACTTTCAGAATTGGGACTATCACGTTTAGGGACACGGACATTCAAAGAGGTAATTTTGATTACCTTAACCGAGCCGAGGCATTTGTTTTAATCTCGGAGACTAGGAACCCGAGAACTTACAGAAATGGGACTATCACGTTTAGGGACAGGGACATTCAAAGAGGTAATTTTGATTACCTTAACCGAGCCGAGGCATTTGTTTTAATCTCGGTGACTAGGAACCCGAGAACTTACAGAAATGGGACTATCACGTTTAGGGACAGGGACATTCAAAGAGGTAATTTTGATTACCTTAACCGAGCCGAGGCATTTGTTTTAATCTCGGTGACTAGGAACCCGAGAACTTACAGAAATGGGACTATCACGTTTAGGGACAGGGACATTCAAAGAGGTAATTTTGATTACCTTAACCGAGCCGAGGCATTTGTTTTGATCTCGGTGACTAGGAACCCGAGAACTTTCAGAAATGGGACTATCACGTTTAGGGACAGGGACATTCAAAGAGGTAATTTTGATTACCTTAACCGAGCCGAGGCATTTGTTTTAATCTCGGAGACTAGGAACCCGAGAACTTACAGAAATGGGACTATCACGTTTAGGGACAGGGACATTCAAAGAGATAATTTTGATTACCTTAACCGAGCCGAGGCATTTGTTTTAATCTCGGTGACTAGGAACCAGAGAAGTTATGGGATCATGTTCTCATTCTACAAAGGACAGGAACATATAGAGAGGTAATTTGATTACCTTCATCGAGATGAGGCATTTGTTTTCACCGGTTTGATAAATACAAAACCTTGAGCGGTGTCTTTTCTTCTTCTTAATTGAAGTTGCACAAGGTCCCAACTTTGAACTATCTCCTTGTTTTTATCTTAGGAACCAAAGCTGCATAAAAGAGAAAGATAATTTGAAGTCAGATAAAAGACAACTAAACATAGTCGACGCAAGGAAAAAAAAAGTTTCTGCCTTTTCTAAGAATAATCTATGAAAGACGAAATATTTTGAATTGAGAGATTACATGAACCGCAAATGTAATTTCGAATTCTCAGAACAGAAATCAAAACGAGATTTGAAAAAACACCCTATTAGTTCTGAAACCCTAGGATCTAAAATCCAAACACCGACGGTGGGAAAAGAAAGAAAACGCAATCAGATGAGAGAATCAGTAAACCCTAATTAAACTATGTTCTTATGAAGTCAATTTGATAGAATCTCAAATTCAAACACCGAATACAAAAGAAAACGATGGAAAAAGAAAGAAAGAGAGCAAAGGAACTCACCGACTCAAACCAGACCTCTGATAGTCTCCTGTCTCTCCGATCGTCTTCCCTCACAATACTACCGATTGATTCCTCCGATGTTGCTTCCTCCGATTAATTAGTCAAGCACAGAACTAGGAGCGAGCGTGAGAGAGAGAAGGAGAAACGAGAGAATCTGGATGAAAATTAGGGTTTTGTTTTCTTTCTTTCTTCGATTTCAGAGTAATATCTGTAATCAGAATAGATAAGAAGACGAGAAGAAGAATATCACTAACGGTCATAAAATATTTGGGCCTGAATTACGTGGCGGTCTAAGACGGCCCAAAGACATAAACGACATGTGAGACATGAACTTTTATTTTCAGGATTAATTAATTAAGTAAAAATTATGTTAATCGAAAATTTAAATATTTTGTAGTGATTTATTTTTGTATTTTATTTTACTTCAATTTTTTTTCTATTAAAATTTTAAATTTTATATTTATAGTTTAAATACAAGTGACTTTATTATTTTTGGCTTGAATATATTATTTAAGAAAACGTTTGTTCATTAGTTAAACATGAATATAATTTATAATTAGTCTATTTCAATTCGTAAAATAATTATATAAAATAATAAAGTTGGTACTCAGTATTATATCTGAAAATCACGAAGAACATGTTCATCTATAAATCTAGAAGCTTTTGTGCTCGCAACCATCCTTATAAAAAGCTCAAGACCCCCGCAACGAAGAGCAAAATTCATTCATTAGACAAAACAATTTGAGAAAAACACCATTGCAAACATCTCGAAAAGAGATTTTCATTGAATTTGTTTATTTAATTCATCAATACAAATCCAAATTTTTATTCTTATATTCTCTAAATCATCTTTGTATCATCAACAAAAATCTAGATTTACGAGATTATAAGTGTAGATCTTGCATCCACATTCACTCACTTTCATGCTTGTTTTGCAAACCAAGCATCATAGAGTCATATAGACAAGGTGGGCTTGATCTCCATTGACATTGAATATGCTTTATGTAAACTCTTTTTTGTATGCTTTGAATATTTCTGATACAATAAACTCGCTGTTTCAAAAGTAATCTAAAGATAGACGTTACAAAAAAAATAAAAGCAACGTCCACTAAAATTTAAAACAAAAAATAAATTATTTGACAGAACATAAAGAAGGGAAAAAAAAGAAGAGAAGCTTTCTCACACCCAAACGATATTTTCAGTTTTTAAAATTTGAAACCTTTACTGATCAAAGAGTGAATCAGAGAGTAATGGAGGAGGAGAGAAACATGGCGTTGAGCGATCCGCATCATTCCACCGCCGATCTGCTTTCTTGGTCTGAGATCCGTCGTCCTGACTACTCCACCGCCGCTAATCGCTCTAACCAGGTTTGTTTTTTCCGGCGAGAACTCATCGTTTCGTCTGATTCGGTTTTGATTATGTTCTGACGAGTGTGATTCCGTTCTGATTATCCACATTTCTCAGCCGTCTGATGGAATGAGTGAGGTACTTGGCGGCGGCGGACAGATCACTAACGCGGAAACCAAATCGCTTAATAAGAAGTAACGATTTCATCTATTTTCATGCGAATCGATTTCTGTTTTGATTCTGGGTTTTGTTAAATTTATGAGATTAATTGATTGTGAAGAAGCAAATTGTACTGGTGAAATGTTTCTCTCTACTGAATTTTGCTTGATTTTAGGGTTTTGTTTGATTAGTTGATGAATTAGGGTTTAATGAATCTGCTTCTGAGTTCTGAATGTGATTTTTTTTTTCAGAAAATGATTTTTATGTTTCAAGTCTCTTTTTCAGTGTTTCTTATAGGAAGAATTGTTCTGGGCATAAGCTAAAAGAAATGACTGGTAGTGACATATTCTCTGATAATGGTAAAGATGATCCAAATCACCAGACAAGAATCCATTACCATCAGGATCAGGTACTTGTCTCATCCATTTTTACTTTTGTAAGGAGTTAGTTGATGATGATAATGATATCTTATGTGATGGTTACTGGTTTTGCAGCTAAGCCAGATATCATTCAGCGGCGAAGAGAATGCCATGAAACCAACTGATAATGGTAAAGATGATCCAAATCACCAGACAAGAATCCATTACCATCAAGATCAGGTACTTGTTCCATCCTCCATTGTACTCTTTTAAGGATTCAGTTGATGATAATGGTATTCTAAGTAATGGTTATTGGTTTTGTTTGTAGCGAAGCCAGATATCTTTCAGCGGCGAAGAGAATGTGACTCCGAAGAAACCAATCACTTTAAACGAGGCTGCAAAGCAAAAGGAGTTGAGCAGGACTGTAGAAACCCAAGCAGATTCAAAGAGTAAGAAGAAGCAGATATCGAACACCAAGACCAAAGCAATGAGTGGTCATGACATCTTCGCATCTCCTGAAAGCCAACCTCGCCGTTTGTTCGGTGCAACACAACAAGAAGTTAAAGGAAATAAGAACACGGAGGAATCTGCACCGAGGAGCTTGCGTGCATCTGTTAAAGCCTTTAACGTAAATAGTGTTTATACATCGTGATGATATTTGGGATGGCTAGAAAACTGACGGATTACATATTTTTCTTCGACAGGGGCAAAGCAGCAGCAACAGACTGTTTAGTGAAGAACATGTTGTGAAGTCATCAAAGAAGATACATAACCAGAAGTCTCAGTCTCAGGGACTCACAAGCAATGGTATCTTCAAGTCTGATAAAATCCCTCCTGGTTATTCAGAGAAGATGCAAAGCTCAGCTAAAAAGCGGGAAATGAGCGGACACAATATATTTGCAGACGGAAAGTCGGAATATCGGGATTACTATGGTGGTGCGAGGAGACCTCCTGGTGGTGAGAGCAGCATTTCGTTGGTCTAATAGAGAACTTAAAACCCAAGACACTCGTAATATGTTCATGTTTAGGATCTAGTTTTAAATGTTGTCTGACCAAAGTAGTTTGTGTTCGTGTGGTCTTTCTTTGTCTACGGTCTCATTTATAATAGATAACTTCAACACAGGCTCATGTGTTCTCTTCTCTCTTTCTTTTAAAAACAAAAATGGCTTCATAGTTCTTCTTCTAGTACGATGTCGTTTGAACTCGAGAAAGGTTAGATAAAAAATAAGGAAGCGACTCCACTGGGGATCGAACCCAGAGTCTCTGGTTTCGTAGACCAGCGCCTTATCCATTGGGCCATGGAGTCATCTTTGCTTTAACTGTTCAGCTTAAGTAAAAAATTGTTTATCAATCTTATCATAAATGAAAGCTTTTGGATTTTCTCTGAAGTGACTCTATTTTCATAGGAAAAAGAAAATTTTATTATGTAGATTGTAGACATAGTGTATATACTGTATAACTATATATAAATAATGTCACTTGGCCGACAAAAATATATAAATAATGTCACTTGTGGTTTATGAAATTATGAAGGACAATTTTGTTTGTCTTGTCTGGTTCAATCCAAATCCAATCCAAAATTTTAATATTAGTTTGGCTTTAGATTTCTATAGATATCCATGATCCATCCACTTGTTCTCAATTTGCTTTCACAAAACTGGATTTCAGTTTGTTTTCGGCCAACTCAAGAAAACAAAAGAGTTAAGGTGACATTTGTTTTTTTGTATCTTCATGCAAGTCTTTTGTCGTATATAACAAGGCTCATAGAGTATGACCACATAAACCCGCTAGGCCCATAATGTAATTATAATTAAAGGATATTAGGCCCAAACATTGGTTCATCACTAAGCCCATTCTCATGCTTAGCGAATCACAGTCACGCGCCCTCGGAATGATTTTTGTGTTCTGTTTCATGTGTGTTCTGTTTTTTGTTTCAACGAACATAAATAGAGAGAAAGGGTAAAATAGACTTTTTATAAGCCGTTCTCGTCAACGTGCTTGGCTTCACTTTCCAAAAATAGGCTCTTCTTCTTCCTTCAGCTTCTTCTCTTAAAATATTTCTCCGAAGAATTTGAGAATCTGAATCCAACATTTTCGATCTTTCAAAAGAAGAATGGCGTCGGTGTCACCATTAGCGAAATATAAATTGGTGTTCTTAGGAGATCAATCTGTCGGCAAAACCAGCATCATCACTCGTTTCATGTATGACAAGTTCGACACAACCTACCAGGTTAAATCTATAATCACATCGATGATTCTGATTCTCTGTTTCTGTTTTTTACGTTTTTGATCATCGAAACAACATTTTGAGATTATTAGATTCATCAATCCTAATTATCACATTATGATCGGTAATCACGTAAATTAAAGATGCAATTGCTGAATGTAAATTTCATTTAATTGTAATCTTCACAAAATTTATAAAGTATACGCATTTATCTTTGTTTCATTCGCAGGCTACTATTGGAATAGACTTCTTATCTAAAACAATGTACCTTGAAGATCGCACTGTTCGTTTGCAGCTATGGTAAGAAATGATCTTTAAAAAAGTTACAAGTGTAGCTTCTTAATTAGGTCTAATCCATAAACAATGTAAGCTCGGGTTTTCGCGATGAGAAAGCTAAGAATGTGAATTTTGCCTTTAGGGATACTGCTGGACAAGAAAGATTCAGGAGTTTAATACCAAGTTACATCAGAGATTCTTCTGTTGCTGTTGTTGTTTATGATGTAGCCAATAGACTCTCATTTCTCAACACATCCAAGTGGATCGAAGAAGTCCGTACTGAAAGAGCTGGCGATGTTATCATTGTTCTTGTCGGTAACAAGACTGATCTTGTCGAAAAAAGGTAATAGTACTGTCATAAGCGTTCTCTGTTTGATAAGGTTGTTTTGAAAACGTTCTTGTTGTGAAAATTTTCAGGCAAGTTTCTATTGAAGAAGGAGATAGCAAAGGTCGTGAATATGGAGTTATGTTTATCGAGACAAGCGCAAAGGCAGGATTCAATATAAAGCCTTTGTTTCGCAAAATCGCTGCGGCTTTACCGGGAATGGAATCGTATTCAAACACTAAAAATGAGGATATGGTTGACGTAAACCTGAAACCGACTTCGAATTCATCCCAAGGTGATCAACAAGGAGGAGGTTGTTCATGTTAATGATCACAAGAAAGAAAAGAGATATATCTTTCCCATGAACAAGAAGAACCTTAGATCGTCCTGTTTTAGATCACAGACTGGTTCCATCAATATCATTGTCTGTCCAAATGCTATATAAAAAGAAATGTTGTGAAATGTTAGTTTTCAACTATGAACACATGTTTTTGTGAATTCTGAGTTTTTGTTACCAAGACTCTCTCTACATGTGTTTGTATCTATTATTTTGACAATGGTTGAAGTGCTACACAGTAAATTAGGAAAGGGTCAGTAAGAAAGATCTCGAAACCGAAAATTTCACTGCAAGGGAGAAATATTTCAGGGTAAGATGACATTAAGAAGGCAACTTTAGTGTAGTGTACTCTATACACATATTATGGAATAGTGAAGCTAAGAAATATATGGCACTCTCTTTAACGTTTTTTTTGCTAAACACACTCTCTTTAACGTTCCAATGTCTTTTGACAAGGACAATTCACCATCTTCCCGATTTGATCGCGAACGTGGTATCGACTTACCTTGGTCTCGTATGTGGCGTGGTCAGTGGCGGAGCCAGGAAAATTAGTCACGGGGGTCATAATATTTTTTTATAAATATTAATTTTATTAGAAAAAAAAATGTCATTACAAATTTCTTTTTTTAAAGATGCATCCTACGCTCACTCATACTTTGAAAACATTTGATCACTGTTTCGTTTGTCACAGTATCAAGTACCTGTTTTTCAATAAAACAAACTAGACAATCACTAAAAAATGTATCACAAATTCGATTACGCGAGGCCGTCTTCACAATGTTCATTGCAGAAAAACATCTTTCAACGGTTGCGGTCGCAACAGGTAGAATCAACGCTAACTTCAAAAGTCGATAAACCAAAGGATGAGAAATATGTTTCTTTGTCTCCACCATCACACGAGCTAGATCACCAAGACTTTTGAGATCAGTGAATCTTTCATCTCTTTGCACATTATCAAGATAGATGTCAAGTTGATGATCAAGAGATAAGCGCTCCACAAAACTAAAGTCATCTGGATAAAGCTCAGCCAATCTCACCAACATTGATTTGTCCACGCCGCGTGGTGCTATCTTTCTCACGTCTCCGAGTTCTCTTGGATTTGCCGTCGATCTATCTATCTTTGTTACCGCTTTTTCTTATGTTGTTTGTTGGAAACAGATCTTAGAAACCAGAATCGAGGAAGAACGAAAGTTGCAGAGCCGTAGAAAATCTACTGCACTTGAGCGAAAAACCGCCTAATCCCGGTGCAAGATAACCAAGACGGCTCACTCCAGGGTTCACTCTGCTCTCAATTGAATTGTGCACTCAACTCAAAGAGATGAAACTCTCAAACCCATAAATTGAAATAAAAAGGAAGAAGAAGAAGATAGAAGAAGAGAGATGTGAGTTTTTCATGATTCTGATCGAAGACCAAAGTCCTTCTTATATAGGCACAAATCTCAACTATTCACGAGAGATTTCAGCCCCCAAATCTTACTCTCACAATCCCACTTCTTCCTCAACGTTGCAAAGTCGGTGAGAAAAAGTTGCAGTCACGATTTTGACTTTTTCCTTTTTATGAAGAAAGAGATTTTATCAAAGCTTAATTAACACAAAACCAACGTGGATTATACAGCCCATTTCGAAAACATAAGGCCCAAAACAATTTGAAGAAACATACCCAACAATCCCCCACATGTTTCAAAAATTAAAAACCCGTTGATGTCTAAAAGACTTGAATCAACAAAAAAGACAGTTTGAGAGTTTCGCAAAACATATACAAAGTATCAAGAACTTTCTTACAACCCTGCATCATAAGTGTTCTAGTGAGTTAGCCCACAACTCATCTAGTTAGGCAGTTTGTACCTTAACACTTATTTAGGTGACTTATCAAGTGTGTGTTGTCTCACACCCCCATACAGGAATAAGTTCATTAAGAGACCATATGTCTCAACCTTCCATACGACAACAACATGGGAACTTAACAATCATCAGATTAATATCATTCCTTCGTTTGACCAGTTTGAACCGAGAATTCAGAAGTGAATAGAATTCTTGGTTTGGTATCCAGAATGATCTAACCTGAAAAAGGCTTTAGTCCCATTCTATGTTGCACTGAAACGGGTACGGGAACAAGAAACGGGGACGGAAACGGGGACGGAAAACGGCAAAATAAAAATTCTTAGCTACGGGGACGGCATGGGTACTTCAATATGTATATATATATATATACATATATATATAAAAAATCATATAAAGAAATACCCTTAAATTATAAATATAAGTCTCAAAGTACAAAAACAATTTGATTTAATATCTTAAATAACATAAAAAAAAAAGCTAAGTGTTGAGGAATTGATTTTCAAAATCCGGATCATCTAGTGAGAACGGCAGAAGGCTTTTAATTCAAAAGTTGAGAAGTTGAGAAGTCGTGCTAAATCTAATGACTCTTTTAATTAAAAAACCCTAGAACATGTCTTTTAATTCCTTTTATGATTGAGTTTTCTTTAGAAAAATTGATAAAATTGCTTATTTAAAATTAGGGACACTTAATTTATTCCCAAAACGTGTCGGAAACGTCCCTATATCTGTTCCATCACGTTTCCATTTTTTGCTGGCGTCCCTAACATCTCTGAAACGTGTGGGAAACGTTTTTAGGCTGTCCCCAGCAAGTACCCGTCCCCGAAACGAAACTGGGACGTGAGACGGCTGAAAATCCCCGTCCCCGTGCAACATAGGTCCCATTTCCTTTGCTGTGTCCAGGACCATTCGTCCACACAAGCCTTTCGTGAGAGGATCAGCTATATTCTTCCCTGATCTCACGAATTCTAGTGATAACACTCCAGCTTCAATCAAGCTTCTTATCACTTTATGTCGCATACGTATATGCCTTTTCTTCCCGTTATACAACGCGTTCATCGCCACAGCAATCGCAGCTTGAGAGTCACATCTCATAGATACGGAAGGACAAGGTCTTCCCATCATCGGAAAATCCGCTAGCAGGTTTCTTAACCACTCAGCTTCTTGTCCTGCCAATTCAAGAGCAATTAGTTCAGATTCCATAGTGGAACGAGCAATACAAGTCTGTTTAGTAGATTTCCATGCTATAGCTCCACCAGCCAAAGTAAATACAAAGCCACTGGTGGAATTCACTTCATCATTATCTGAACTCCAATTAGCATCACAATAAGCTTCAAGAACACAAGAAGTACCAGAATAACACAAGTTCCAATCAATAGTTCCCTTTAGATATCGCATTAAGCGGTTAAGTGCCGACCAGTGATTAGAACCAGGATTATGAGTATATCTACTCAACCTACTCACAGCATATGCAATGTCAGGTCTAGTGCAATTCATCAAATACATTACGCTGCCTATCACCTTAGCATATTCAGATTGATTCACACTTTCTCCTCTATTTTGACACAAATGCAAAGATGAATCATAAGGAGACTTAGCACTAGGTTCATCCCAATATCCAAATTTCTTTAGAATTTTTTCAATATAATGAGACTGGTTCAAAGAAAATCCAGAGTCAGTTTTAACGACTTTAATTCCAAGAATGACATCAGCTTCTCCTAAATCTTTCATGTCAAATTTAGAACTCAAGAAAACCTTTGTGTCACAAACAATTTCGAGAGATGTGCCAAGAATAAGCATGTCATCTACGTATAAACATATAATGACGTATCCATGTTCATGCACTTTAGAGAACACACACGTATCACCTTCATTTGAAACAAAGCCATTTTCAAGCAACGTGTTACTAAATTTTTCAAACCATTGCTTAGGAGCTTGCTTAAGACCATAAAGAGACTTGATCAATTTGCAAACTTTATTCTCCTGACCTTCTATAATAAATCCCTCAGGTTGCATCATATAAATTTCTTCATGCAAATCACCATTTAAAAATGCTGTTTTCACATCCATTTGATGCACAACTAATTTATGAGCAGATGCAACAGCAAGCAACATGCGAATGGAAGCAATTTTAGTAACAGGAGCATAAGTATCAAAATAGTCTACTCCCTGTTTTTGCGCAAACCCTTGAGCCACCAGCCTCGCCTTGAACTTGTCAATAGAACCATCAGCCTTGAATTTTTTCTTTAAAATCCATTTGCATCTGATAGCTTTGCATCCCCTAGGCAAATCAACAATCTCCCAAGTATGGTTAGTCATGATAGAATCAAACTCATTATTAACTGCTTCTTTCCAAAAAACAGCATCTACAGATTTCATAGCTTCTGAAAACGTTTTTGGATCTTCTTCTATCAAGAATGCAAACACAAATTCTTCACTAATCTCATCATATTCAGCTAGAAAGGTAGTAATAAAATCTGGACCAAAATCAGTTTCAGTTCTCATTCTTTTACTCCTTCTAGGTTCTTCAGCATCATCATGAATTCTTTTAGCATTACTTGAAGAAGCAAAATCTATATTAGCTGAATCATGGGAAGAGGCGAAGTCTAAGTTTCTCTTAAAAGGAAACACATTCTCAAAAAATTCAACATCTCTAGACTCAATCATGCTATCAAATTGAAAGGAATCATGCTTAAATGTTAAACAACGGTAAGCAGCACTGTTCAAAGCATAACCAACAAACACAGCATCAACAGTCTTAGGACCTATGGTGGTTCTTTTAAAGGCTGGCAGTCCTACTTTAACAAGACACCCCCACACTTTCAAATAACTCAAATTAGGAGAATGACCTTTCCAAAGTTCATAAGGTGTAACAGAGATTCCTTTATGAGGTACTTTATTCAGAATATAACATGCAGAAAGAATAGCTTCCCCCCACATTTGATCAGGCAACCCAGAACTAATAAGCATAGCATTCATCATTTCTTTAAGGGTTCGATTTTTTCTTTCGGCAATGCCATTTTGCTGGGGAGAATAAGGAGCAGTTCTTTCATGAATAATACCCTCTTTCAAACACAAAGAATTCAGGATTTCAGATTCATATTCTCCACCTCTATCAGACCTTAACCTCTTAATTTTTCTATCTAGTTGATTTTCTACTTCAGCTTTATATCGCATAAACATTTCACAAGCCTCATCTTTTGTTCTTAACAAATAAACCCTTGTATATCTAGAACAATCATCAACAAAAGTGATATAATAATGCTTGCCACCTCTACTAGTGGTGTTTTTAAAATCAGCCAAATCTGAGTGAATAAGCTCAAGCAATTCAGATTTTCGATTAACAGGATAAGAAAATGGTTTTCTAGCATGCTTTGCTTCCACACAAATTTCACATTTTGAGATATCTTTTTCCAAGTTATCAGGAATCAGATTAGCATGCTTTAAGCGTTTAATTGAATTCACATTTAAGTGTCCTAATCTGCCATGCCATGTATCCAAAACACTCACTAAGTAAGCAGAAGCACCAGCACTTTCATTCATTATTTCAAGAACAAAGAGATTTCCCTTACAAAAAGCTTTTCCCACATACCCCCCATTCTTAGTTATCACTAACTTACCAGCCTCAAGAGTTTGCTTAAACCCAGCAATCATCAACAAAGCACTAGAAATTAAATTCCTACGCATGTTTGGAACAAACAAAACCTTAGTCAAAGTTAAAACTCTTCCAGATGATAATTTCAAATTAACTTCTCCAATTCCAGCAACTTGTAAAGCACTAGCATCACCCAAGAAGACATTATCACGTGGAGATTCATCAAGAGTTTTAAAGAGAGACTTCTGGCTGCAAATGTGACGTGTGGCACCTGAATCAATGATCCATTCCACCACGTCAATTGCAGCGTTTACCTCAGTGACGACAGCAATTAGGTCTTCAGTAAGATGAGCTTTGTTTGACTCCTTTTGCTGTGGAGGTAAGCGACAATCCTGCTTCTTATGTCCAGGCTTGTTACAATTCCAGCACTTCAGTTTCTTCTTGAATTCAACAGATGGTGTAATAGGATTAGACTTTTGAGGAGTCTTTCCTTGGTTTTTGTTGGATTTGAACCTGTTCTTTACACCACCAGAACTTTCCACAACGTTAGCATCATTAGGAATTGAACGAGACACTGTTTTATTACCTAAGTAGTTTCTGTTTGCGTCTTCGATCATTATGTCTGCAATCAGCTCATCAAGCGACATCTTCTTTTTCTCATGCTTCAGCTTGGAGCGATAGCCATTCCATGACGGAGACAGTTTGTCAACGAGTACCAAAGCAGCCAGTTGCTCATCGATTGGTATACCCTCGGCCTGAATCTTGGAGACAATGGCTTCATACTCATGGAGTTGATCGAGAACGGGTTGATCGTCCTTCATCTAAAATGAGGTCCATTTTGAAGTGACGTACTGCTTCTTGCCTTCATCTTCGGCTCCGTACCTTTTCTTCAAGTTGTTCCATATCTCCTTTGCAGATTCATAGTTGACATAGATATCAAACAGCTTCTCCGAGAGGTGCCTGATGATATGACCACGACATGTGCGGTTGTGATCTTCAAAGCTTCCTTCCGGTTTTGGCTTGCTTGATTGTGTCAAAACATCTTGAGAATTCCCGGAGGTAGGCGTTTCAGAGGAGGAAGTTGGCTTGTCTTCAACAAGGACGTAGCTTAAGCCATCCTCTTGAAAGAAGAACATGAGTTCCTCCGACCATCGACGGTAATTTGAGCCAATCAAAGGCTGGAGCTTTGACAAATCGGGCACTGCAGAGTTCTTCGGCATTCTGAATCGTAATGGAACCAACAAATAATATTTCGCTCAAGATTGTTGGAAACAGATCTTAGAAACCAGAATCGAGGAAGAACGAAAGTTGCAGAGCCGTAGAAAATCTACTGCACTTGAGCGAAAAACCGCCTAATCCCGGTGCAAGATAACCAAGACGGCTCACTCCAGGGTTCACTCTGCTCTCAATTGAATTGTGCACTCAACTCAAAGAGATGAAACTCTCAAACCCATAAATTGAAATAAAAAGGAAGAAGAAGAAGATAGAAGAAGAGAGATGTGAGTTTTTCATGATTCTGATCGAAGACCAAAGTCCTTCTTATATAGGCACAAATCTCAACTATTCACGAGAGATTTCAGCCCCCAAATCTTACTCTCACAATCCCACTTCTTCCTCAACGTTGCAAAGTCGGTGAGAAAAAGTTGCAGTCACGATTTTGACTTTTTCCTTTTTATGAAGAAAGAGATTTTATCAAAGCTTAATTAACACAAAACCAACGTGGATTATACAGCCCATTTCGAAAACATAAGGCCCAAAACAATTTGAAGAAATATACCCAACATTGTTATCTTTGTTGCTTCAAGCCTTGTTCTTGGTAAAACCTCTACGCTTTGTAATGTTTTTGTGCGAATGAATGAAAAACAACTCTTTTGCCCAAAAAAAAGAAAAGAAAAACATAAGAAGGATAAAATTTTGAAAAAAGAAAGAAATCTCATTAAAAATGGATGTCACACATTAGGCTGTGTTTCTCTCAGTCTTACAATTGTAAAAATTCCTATATAAATAATAAATGTATGCTTATCTCCTCCATAAACAATAATTTTATTATTTTAAAATATTATTTATTAACTCAAATTAATTTGTGTGTTAAAATATATTTAAATTGAGTTATAATTTTAATTATTATATTTCTAGTGAATTTTTTTTGAATTTAATCAAATTATAAAAGGATATGGCATTCTTAATTGGATAAATTTTTGTAGTTTCTCATCCATAAAAGTTACAGTAAATATATTAATAAACTTTTTTTTTTTTGGTCAACAAAAGATAAAACTTCTTATTATAATATTTTCTTATAAATAAATATTTGAATCACTTAAATAATTTACCTTACTAAGAAAAGTTTGCTAAAAAAATAACATAAAACAACTTCATTGGATAAGGTTGAAAATTATATGTCATAAGCTTTGTTCTATGTCATAAGCTTTGTTCTATTATATATACATATACAGTCTCATATTAAAACATTTCTCTTCATTATATCTAACTTCAGTCAAAAACTTAGTTAGGTATTCTTATGGGTTATCAAGCAGATCTAAAGCCAATAAGCTATTTCACAGATCAATGTGGCTTCTGCAAGAAAAAGATTTATCCAAAGCTTGGTGACATCTTCATGTATAAGTAAGTTTTCATATATTCTTTTAAAATCATTCAAGTTAGTTGTTTTATCGTAATTGATCTAAATTGTATTCTTGTATATCGTGAAAATATAGTGACACTCCCTTCTGTGCGGAGGCATGTCGAGAAAAACAGCAGGAGGCTGACAAAGAGAAAAATAAAATAGAGACGATAATTGGAAAAGAAGATGAAACTAGATAGGAAATTGAAAAGCAGACTCATAACAATGTTGATGAGATTTCATATCCAAAAATTAGGAATGACAATAGTTTTTTTTTTACATTTTAAATTTTTAATAGTCAACATTTCCATATTATAAAGTCAAACCCCATCATGTATCATATATTTTAAGATAAGATATGGTGAAATATTCTTGATATATGTAATAGATTTCTATGTAAGAAAAATCTATTAAAGCACATATTTTATTCTTTTGGTAAATATTTTCAAATGATTCTGTATCAGAACAAAGATAATAAAAAATAAAAAATTCTTTTGACTAATAATAGATTTTTTTCTTTTTATTTTCCTTTTCTCTATCTTCTTTCTTAATATACGTGAAATAAAACAACTCTAATTTGGAACAGTATGTTTTTTCACATAATAGTATTAAATTAAAGAATACAATTTCGGTAAATCTTTTAGGGTGATTTTCCGAACAAATGGATTTGGGGTTGGGTTGCCACATAAGATGCTACAATTTCGGTAAAAAAATTTAGTCTCACGTGTACCTAGTTTAGAAGAATCTTTTAACAGTATTACTTGATTTTATATTGGCCTCAAAGGTTGTTGTTTTTACAAGTATTTGGGTCTGACCGTATAGTGACCCAAATAACTCAATGAGTATCACTTGCCACTAAAGTCTTTGCTACTTGGTAATGTGGCCGCGTTACTCAGTGCAAGCGGCTCTAAAGGTTGACTAGTTAGACGACCAAAACACTTTGAGCCCGTTACCCGACTTTTGATCAAAGTCCGGGTCAAGTAAGTCTTCCAACTCTTAAGGAAATTTGATTTACCCTTGGTAAGATTGGACTCCGATCCGTATCTTGATGAAAATATCTAAGTACATTTAAGTGAGAATTTGAAATTCAAAACTAATATGTCTTTGTTTGTACGTGGTAAGATAGAGGTTAGATCAAAACCGTTGTCTTTCAAGTCTCAACCTCCAAGAAGACAAAACATGGAAAAGCCTTTGCGGATCCGGGCTATGCACAAATAAGGACTTTGCAAACCATGGATAAACAAAGACTATGAATACCCTACAACAAGTACAAACCTCCATGCTATATATTGCCTTCACCCTCACAGTCACAGATATTAAAATGAATTAATTGTCCGCCCGTTGCCAAATAAAATAAGCAAAGTAGATGCATGAGAAGTACTACAGTGCTTCATACTTATCCGGCTAAGTATTCTATATATATAAAACAACATTTCTCTTTATGAGAAAAGGCTTCATATTCTTCCATTCTCATGCTCTTGCATTCGTTTCGCTCATCAGTCTCTCTTTGATTTTTTTCTATAAACTTGGAAAAATTTTCTTTGACTCGAGATACGATCTCATTCACTTTTTGGCCACTTTTTCGATCACATCTCACAACAAAAAAAAACCCCTAATTTTCTTATTTTTTTCACAAATTAAAAGTGCTTACACATTAGAGGACATTGCATACAACCATTTTCTTTAAATTATCACTTCTTATTTTTTCTGTGTTTTATAGAAAGTTAAGATACTATTGAGATTTTTTTTTTTGAAAGAGAAGTTTAGATACAAGTTTCACATATACTGTATTTTCCACAAATATTCAAAAAAATTCTGAATACGGGGAGCAAATTTTTTGAAGCAAACCAGATAATAAAATTACGGTTTTGAATGGTAACCTATTATCAAAGCGGTACATGGTGTACAGCTTTGACAGTTATCAATCACAAAAGATTTATCAAAAGCGTTATTAACAGTTCTTCAGCTTTTTGTACAGTTTTTTTGTACAGCTCTTTCTTATAATTTTGTACTATTCCGATAAAACTTACACTTTCAGCTAATAGCTAAAAACACTGGTACATACCAAAAGAAAATACAGCTTGCTTTTTCTAGAATATAGGCTCAGCTTTAATCAGATTCCGTTTGCTAATTTAACCGTATTAAGATTCTTAATGTTTCTCTTCGACAATTGAAAAAAAAAGAAGATTTTAAAATACGAGAATCAAAGTAGAATTAGAAAAATTATTATAAAGCAGAAGAATATATTGTCACCACGTGATAAAAAAAATAACCCAATGGATAATTAAATAGTACAGAGAAACAAAAAAGAAATGATTAATCAATAAGAGAAAAAGGCAGAGTCGCGGAACTTGCGTCAGAAGAATTTTGACTAGAAAGAAAGTAAATTCAATTTCGACGGCCATTTTTTTTTCTCATCGTACGGATTCCTATCTCTCACTAACTCAGATGCTTCCTTCTTCACTTTATTTTTAACCCTTTTCGATTTTCGTTTTCCAGCTTTTTGATTCCTCTGTTTCACCAAGTAAACGAAGAAGAAGAAGAAAGTTTTCACCTTTACTCTGAAAGTTTCACTTTTTATGTCTGCTTTAAGTTTCTGAGATCGGAGAAAGGAAATCTATGGCGGAAGCAAGAAGATTTAGCCCAGATAATGAATTAGGTGAAGTGAAAATTTTCTTCTTTTGTATATTTCGATCTATTTGGGTGTGGGTATTGATTGGTATCATTCATAGTCATCAAAGTTTCAATCTTTATGTGTGGAATCTTTTCAAGATGCCTTTTTTATCCATTATTGGTCTGAGTGATGATTTGTTCTTGTTCAAAGATATTTTATCTGAATATTCACCACTTACTTATTATTAGTCTACTTATGATACTTATCCAGGTTGAAAAAGAATCTAATCTAAATCTTGTTTTTGGTCTTGATTATCATTTTAAGGGAAGTGGTTTACTTTTACTTATATACTCTTATTTTCTATGCATAATTTATGATTGTTATAGGTTGAGAATATGTTGGAAATTTTAGTATTTTGTGTTGGTTATACTTTAATTAGCTGCTTCTTGTTAGGAAGTTGACTTTTTAGCTACTTATCAAATGTAACATTATAGTCTCTTAAAAGCTTTCTTGATGAATGATAATCTTAATTGTACTAATTTTGTGTGTCTTTTGTCCACAGATGTTGGACAAATACTCTCTGAAGCACGACATCGATGGCTTCGGCCTCCTGAAATCTGTGAAATTTTACAGAATTACCAAAGATTTCAAATTTCTACTGAGCCACCTACTACACCATCAAGTAAGGGCTTTTTGATCTTGCTCATGTACAGCTCAAGTTTTTTCCTTTATAAACATTCAGTGTAGAATGAAAACTAAAAAGGTGTAAGACTGATGATGTTCATGCTAAATCTCTGTCTCTTTTCAGGTGGTTCTGTTTTTATGTTTGATCGAAAGGTGCTCAGATACTTCAGGAAAGACGGGCACAATTGGAGGAAGAAAAAAGATGGAAAGACTGTGAAAGAAGCTCATGAGAGGTTGAAGGTAGTAAATAAAACATTTATTTCACTTTGTAGTTCTTTGAGGAGTATGACCAAAAGAGAATTGCACCTTGTGATTCTTTGATCCGATATGATTGCAATATCATCAAGATGTTGGTTTGTGCCTATTAGTGATTTCTCTTGCTCATGAATATCTATACAGGCGGGAAGCGTTGATGTTCTACATTGTTACTATGCACATGGACAAGACAATGAAAACTTTCAAAGACGCAGTTACTGGTTGCTTCAAGAGTAAGCTTATTATAGCATTATAACTTTTACATCATTTGTTTCTGATCTCAAACTATCTTGATAGATTCCCTCTCTCTCTCTCTCTCCCTCCTCTTATTTGTTAATTCAACATGAAGTGTATTACCAGATAGCTAATATGTCTTCGAAGTTGACAAGAACACAACACCTTTACTAAGTCTCTTGTTCTTTTTTTTTGTTGGTGACTAATGCAGAGAGCTTTCCCACATAGTTTTTGTCCATTATCTTGAAGTTAAGGTGTGACCCCATCCTGTTATTTGCTGATTACTCTGCCTCACTAGTTTTCTTTTCACGGAAGTTGACATTCTGAGAGTGAAATTTGTTATTGAATCAGGGTAGTAGAGTTTCTACTTCTTATAACCGGATGCAAAGGACTGGAGATGCTGCTCGGTCTCCTCAAGAAACTGGGGAAGCCTTGACCAGTGAACATGATGGTTATGCTTCTTGCAGCTTCAATCAAAATGATCATAGCAATCATTCACAAACTACCGACTCAGCAAGTGTCAATGGTTTTCACTCTCCAGAACTTGAAGATGCTGAATCAGGTGCTTCTTCTTTCATACATGATATCACAACTACCTATTGAGGATTCCTTACTTAATTAGTCTCTTATCTTATGCATATTACATACATTCATTCTGCAGCGTACAATCAGCATGGAAGCTCCATAGCTTACTCTCATCAAGAACTTCAACAGCCTGCAACAGGAGGAAGGCTTACTGGGTTTGATCCTTACTATCAAATCTCTTTGACGCGTAAGTTCTTGGTGACCTGGTTTTATGTTCTTTTTTTCTTTCTATCCAGCAAAATCTGATACTTCCAACCGGCATATGGTTTCTTACCTTTTTAGCAGCCAGGGATAGTTATCAAAAAGAGCTTCGCACAATCCCCGTAACTGATTCTTCAATTATGGTAGACAAAAGCAAAACTATCAACAGTCCTGGAGAATCAAATGGGTTAAGAAACAGAAAATCCATTGATTCCCAAACCTGGGAAGAGATTCTGGGAAATTGTGGTTCTGGAGTTGAAGCCTTACCTTTGCAGCCTAACAGTGAGCATGAAGTGCTGGACCAAATACTCGAAAGCTGCTCTTTTACAATGCAAGATTTTGCCAGTCTACAAGAGTCCATGGTCAAAAGTCAGGTATACACATTTCTGATGGTAGATGGCTCAATTTCTGTATTCCTCTTCCTCAGTTGTGCTGCTGTGTGTTTTCTATGTATTCTTTGAGTATCTGAATACTTTTTCGTTTCAAACGTATGCAGAATCAGGAGTTAAATTCAGGACTTACGTCTGATCGTACCGTGTGGTTCCAAGGACAAGGTTTACACTGCACTCAGCTTGCTTTAATAAATGGTTGGACTTTATTTGTCCTTAAAAGCTAAGCTTCAAGTATCAACTGCAGATGTGGAGCTAAATGCTATAAGCAATCTAGCTTCGAATGAAAAAGCTCCGTATCTATCTACGATGAAACAGCATCTGTTAGACGGTGCATTGGGCGAAGATGGTTTGAAAAAGATGGACAGTTTCAATCGCTGGATGAGCAAAGAACTTGGAGATGTTGGTGTTATAGCTGATGCAAACGAGTCCTTTACTCAATCAAGTTCGAGAACCTACTGGGAAGAAGTTGAGAGTGAGGATGGGTCCAATGGTCACAACTCTAGGAGGGACTTGGACGGATATGTTATGAGTCCTTCCCTCTCAAAGGAACAGCTCTTTAGCATCAATGACTTCTCTCCAAGCTGGGCTTATGTGGGTTGTGAAGTGGTGGTAAGCACTGTTGATCAATTTATCTTTTCGGGGAGTCATAAGATTGGTTTGTGCTTATTTTCTTTTGCAAAAATTTTAGGTTTTTGTCACTGGAAAATTCTTAAAGACTCGGGAGGAGACTGAAATTGGCGAGTGGTCTTGCATGTTTGGGCAAACAGAAGTTCCAGCAGATGTTATATCTAATGGTATTCTCCAATGTGTTGCTCCTATGCATGAGGCTGGAAGAGTTCCGTTTTATGTAACATGTTCCAACAGATTGGCATGCAGTGAAGTGCGTGAATTCGAGTATAAGGTTGCCGAGTCTCAAGTTTTTGATAGAGAAACAGATGATGAGTCTACTATTAACATTCTTGAGGCAAGATTTGTTAAACTGTTGTGCTCGAAATCTGAAAGCTCAAGGCCTGTTTCCGGGAATGACAGTCATTTGTCCCAATTGAGCGAGAAGATTAGTTTACTGCTTTTCGAGAACGATGACCAGTTGGATCAGATGCTCATGAATGAAATCTCCCAAGAAAATATGAAAAACAACCTTTTGCAGGAATTTCTGAAAGACAGCTTACACTCATGGCTTTTACAAAAGATAGCAGAAGGTGGAAAAGGTCCAAGTGTTTTGGATGAAGGTGGCCAAGGTGTATTACATTTTGCAGCTTCTCTTGGTTACAACTGGGCCTTAGAACCAACAATAATCGCCGGTGTAAGCGTTGATTTCCGCGATGTAAATGGTTGGACCGCACTTCATTGGGCAGCTTTCTTTGGCAGGTGAGTTACTTCAAGAAAGTGTTCACTAGTTTATCTTCTTTTTCTTTGATTTTTGTATTTGAAACAAAGGTATTTTCGTATTCAGGGAGAGGATAATTGGTTCACTCATAGCTCTTGGTGCTGCTCCTGGAACTTTAACTGACCCAAATCCCGATTTCCCATCAGGAAGCACACCTTCTGATCTAGCCTATGCTAATGGTCACAAAGGAATTGCTGGTTATCTCTCAGAATATGCCTTAAGGGCCCATGTTTCTTTGCTCAGTCTAAATGATAACAATGCGGAAACTGTTGAGACCGCTCCTAGCCCATCCAGCTCATCATTGACAGACTCGTTGACAGCTGTACGTAATGCTACTCAGGCAGCAGCTCGGATTCATCAGGTTTTCAGGGCTCAGTCTTTCCAGAAGAAACAACTAAAAGAATTTGGAGATAGAAAGCTTGGAATGTCGGAGGAGCGTGCTCTTTCAATGCTTGCTCCTAAAACACACAAGTCAGGACGGGCGCATAGTGATGATTCCGTGCAAGCCGCAGCTATCCGGATTCAGAACAAGTTCCGCGGTTACAAGGGAAGAAAAGACTATTTGATTACCAGACAAAGAATCATCAAAATACAGGTGTGTAATGTTTTGATAAAACCAAACCAAAGTTCTTGATTCGTTTAAGGTATGTCAAGTTCTTAACGGTTTTAAACTGGCAATGGTGCAGGCTCATGTGAGAGGTTACCAGGTTAGGAAAAACTACAGAAAGATAATTTGGTCAGTGGGGATATTAGAGAAGGTGATATTGCGTTGGAGACGGAAAGGAGCTGGTTTGCGAGGGTTTAAGTCAGAAGCACTTGTTGATAAGATGCAAGACGGAACAGAGAAAGAAGAAGACGATGATTTTTTCAAACAAGGAAGAAAGCAAACAGAGGAAAGGCTACAAAAAGCTCTTGCAAGAGTGAAGTCAATGGTTCAATATCCTGAAGCTAGAGATCAATACCGTAGATTGCTAAATGTTGTCAACGACATCCAAGAAAGCAAGGTAATTATACTAATAAACTAACCTTAATCTCATTAGAATCAACAAAACTGAACAATCTTGATTCTTAACCTTTGGTTTATAGGTCGAAAAGGCTCTTGAAAATTCAGAAGCAACATGTTTTGATGACGATCTGATAGATATTGAAGCATTGTTGGAAGATGATGACACATTGATGTTGCCTATGTCCTCATCTATGTGGACCAGTTAAACCACTCCCAAGCTTTATTGTGTGATATTGTGTCACAGTTTTATTGACTCATTAAACTTGTAAATTCTTATGTAATCACTCTTATCATATTCTGTAACTGCATTCATTACTCTAATTTAAATGATATATTTGAAACATATATCAAACTTATATAACCAAAATAGTAACCTTGTAGTTAAAACTGTACATGGTTAGTTTCCATTAAGTATACAAACTTTCTGTCTTTGGCGTTAAAGGAAACTTGAGTTTTTCTTTGCAAGTCAGAAAATAGCTTGGAAGAGAGAGAGACACGAGAGGAGAGAGGTTAGGTTCTTGTCAAATGACTAAAAGCCCTTTTTCTCTTATCTTGTTCCGAGGCTCTCGTATAACAAGATGTAGCCATGGTCAGTATTGCTTGAGTACTCTTGCGATGAACCGAAGAATGTTTGGACAGCAGATTCTTCGATCATTTCAACACTCTCATCATCAAAGAAGAGCCAATGGTTATGCGATTTCACGAGGCTAACATAATGACCATGGTTGGGTCCACTTCCGACATGAACCACGACTGCAAAGAGAGAGTACTCAATGTCCACATATTCTTCCACTGTATTGCTGAGTTTCAGTTCTAGAGGGAAGACGACTCTGTAAGATAACTTCTTGTAACGGCCCAACTGTTCAATATATTTAAACCGTTTCAGATGTATAACTAAGATGTGTGGCGGTTTCTTGATCTTCATTCTCTTCTGCGCTTCTTGTAAACTGCAGAAAATAGAATAAAACAGTTTCAGTCAGAAAACCGAAAGAACTTCTACGGAATTTTGCACGATGCAAAACAAACTAAAGGACTCAAGTTGACATGCCAGAACAGTATTTTTTACCTGCAGCATTTATCACAGAAAAATTTGTCTTCAGCATGTAGAGTCTCTGTGGAGCTGAAGTTTTTCAAACAGCTAGTTATCGAACTGTTCTGTTCAATATCAAGGCTCAGGTCTAGGAAAGTTTCGTCCCTTGCTGTTACTGTCTCACACCGCAGACACCTAGTCTCGTTGGTAAGTATACCCTGTAATGAGTTTGCACACGCTAAATTACTTGAGGTAACTGGAAAAGACTTTCTAATATGTGATTTTCACTGTGATTGGGCTCTGGGACTAGAATATGCAGGAAGTCAAGCATTTTCTTGGAATGTTATTGATGCTTACTGCCTCTATACTGAAGGCAGATATAAGTCCATGATCAAATATTTTTTTCGCATATCTAGCTGGTATCTAAATGAAAAGCCAAAAAATGCACTGATATATGCCATTTATTATAATAAAAAAACTCCTTACCTGAAAAATTTTGTGCACCCAAGTAACAATTGGCTCTTTATGAACACCATTTTCCCGGGGAACTTTCAGTCCATTTGCAATCTTTTCAGGAGATGATGAAGTTGCATTGTCCGTTTTTGTAGCTTGTGTCTCTTTCTCTAAGATCTCAGCAAGTTCATTTAGCAAATAATTCAGGAACTCATGTGCATCCTGCATGAGAATAGTATCACAGCTTAATCTAAAGACATTGCTTCTCTTACAAATTTGATTATTCTCATATAAGAAGATTTGCAGTTACGCCGAATACCTGATGCATATAACTCCGGAAAAGCTCATTTTGTTTCTTCAACCTCTGTACAAAGCGCTTCGGAGCAATAACTCCTGTTTTCTTCTTCTGGGAGCTTATCTATGGGAAAAGGAGCAATAAAATTAGCAGACTTAATGTGAAACTTCTTTGAATAAGTGAACACCTCCATGATTATCAAGTAGAATTTGACACAAAGAATTGATGAACATCAAGCAAACATGTTCACACATCTGCAAAGCAATAGTTTCAACACTAACGAAGTAAAACAAAACCAGCATGTGTAACAATAACCAAGCAGTTAAGGACTTCTCAAAAGAAAACTAGTACCCAAAATGTGATGTGCCACAATAAAAAATGATATTGAAAGATGAGAATAACCTGCGAAAATAAGTCAGCCAAGCAGGTCAAGAGATTCTCCTCAGCATCAGCTTTATTATTTGCATAATGTTCAAGCAATTGTTCACGAAAAGGAGCACAAAAATAAAGAGCCTGCAAAAGAGAACGGTTCAAATAATAAACAATAAGTTGAGAACACTGGACTATGGATCAAACACAAAATGTAAAACAGACGTAAGATCAACAAACTTCATTTAGGCAGTCCTGCTATAAGCTACCATATCTATTAATAAAACCTTAAAAACTGATGCACATGGTTCTGTACAGGTTAGCCCCTCTAGAAGAAGACTCTACATTTACTTAAAAATGAAACCTTTTGTCAATAAATCGAATTCGAGAAGATCAAAATGCTCTGGCCAACCATTGATTTATCCACAAGATACTAAAACTCCCATTCCACAGAGCTAATCACTAAGTAAGCATTTTTCAATATAAACTTCATTGAGAACACTGGACTTAGAATCGAACTTCTTCTAATGCAAAACAGAGCTAAGATCTACAAACATCATTTATGCAGTCCTGTCATAAGCTACCACATCTATAAAACCTTAAAAATGAAACCTTTTGAAAATAAATCGAATTCACAAGACACAGAGAAAATTCCCACTCCACAGAGTTAATCACTAACTAAGCATTTTTCAATAGAAGAACATATCAACCAAATGAGGATTCGAGAGAAAGAGAAGGAGACCTGCAAAACACTGTTACAGTAACAAGTGTTGCCGAAATTTTCGAATCCAAAGTATCGTTCTCCTTCCGGGAATTGGTCGCCGAGAGCTTTCTCGAGTTTGGACCCCGCCGCGCCCATCAGCCCTAGCCTCCGTAACACCGTGAATTTCGACTCAAAGAATGAATCAATCAATGAGAGAGATGATTCCGTCGGGAGATTTTCAGATTTCGAAAGTGTTGAAAAATTGGCGAAGAAGAAGAAGATCGAAATTGAAATTTCTCTTCCACGCGAATAAATAAAGAATAAATGAAAACTTGTGTTGAGTATTTTTAAATTAACATTAATATATTCTAATTAAATAAAATTATCCTCTATATTTAGCCATTTTTTATATCAAAAACTTTTAATGAAACTCATTTTTTTCCCGACATAAAAATATTTTCAATAAGTGTGGCTGTTATGAAATTTATGAAATTATTTGAAATTTTGGAAGAGATTTATTAAAAGCTGCCTAATTTGTCAAGTCAATTTTCTTTCATGTTATTGTTGCTTCAAGAAAAATAATTTCATTTAGCTCACAATTGTTAATTATGCATATATATAATATTATAAGAAAATATGTATTGGATAAAGCCTTAATATTGACTCGACGACTAACCTTAATTTATTAGTTTCTCCTTTTTGAAAATCATATTTTTGTCTTCAGGTATTTTGGATTGTAATGTTATGGAATAATAATAAACTTCCTAACCCACAGCTAAATAAAACTAGATGACAAAAGAACCATTAAAACTATAATTCAGTGACAAGAATGTTTAGAGGGGGCAATGTCAATTATTCTTTGGATGTGGTTATTCTGCACAATCAAAATAAATTTGGTGTAATTTGTTAAATAATATAGTATCAAGGTGGATATGTGTACAAATACAATACACATTACTGAGTACAAAATTCCAAATGTTTACATAACAAAGCCTAGATTTACAAAAAAAAATAAAAACTAAATCCTTTAACAAAAAAAAGTAAAACTAAATACCATTTTTTTTTATGTGGTCATCATGTATTCGAGTGAGATCAATTTGTGTGTATGTTTCATTATGCTATAATTTGAATAGGTAATAGGTTAATAGATCATCACGATGAGTCGATGACGAGGGCTAGAGAAGATTAGTATTACTACATTCAATCTGCAAATGGTCTTCTTTTCAACTTCCAGAGAGTGTCACGAGAATGTTGTTGTTCATATTGTTTTTCGTTCAAAGTATTTGACATTTTATTTTAAATTTTTTGTCAACCAAAGTATTTGACACTTAAAATTCAATTCAGACGGTTTGATTTTTTGAACATTTCACGTGATATCTTTTGGTAATGAATTCAGGGGAGAAGCCAGAGAAACCACACGTCCGTACATTGCCTATATATATAAGGTCATTAGCCACACGTACCTACTCATCAAATAAGAAGAAGAAGTAGAACTCAAAAGGTTCCAAGAAAATACTAACAAAAGCAAACTACATTTTAAGATCACTTTCTCATTTAATTGCATGGGTTCGATGGAGGCTTTAGCGATGGCGGGAGTGGATTATCAAGAATGGGGACTTAGTATTGAGGAATGGGAGCTTCAAGAATCCGTAGTTCCGCCCCATTTGATTGCTGATGATTATGAAGATGAAGAACAAGAAGAAGAACTTCGAGACAACGATGATGATGATAGAGGCTTAGCGGTTAAACAATCAGTCACTTGTGATTGTGACATTAGAGCTTCGGTTGGGAAATTGATTGAGCAATCTATCTCACATATGATTGTTCACCTCAAACAGCTTAAGTTCTTAACACTTCTTCTTGAGAATTTTTTGTTTAGCCATGTTCTTGATTTTCTTTTGTAATTGTCTTAAGAAGTCTTTTTTTTTTGGTGGTGATCAACCGGTTTAAGAGTTTTGTTTTCATAAAAGAGTGAGTTAAATGTAATGTAAGTATTTTATTTGTTCGTCACAAAAAATGTATTGTAAGTACTAGCTTGTATTTAGTTTTGTTAAATTATATAGATTCAAGTAAACCTAACGTATGAATCTAAATTGGCATTATTTGTTGTATAAGAAAGCTCAAAATCAATACCAAACAGAACAAAACGAATTTTCGAATCGGAATCTCTTTCAATAATTGTGAAACCCAAAAAGACGGTTCCGGAAAAAAGAAAAGAAAGATCAAAGCAAACTCGAATTATCAACCATATAAAATTATATACTATGTATAATTTTACAAAGATAGCTTGATAAAATTGAGTTCTATTTAACATTAATTTGGATTAGGGCCATATTATGTGTTATATGCTTTCACGTTTAATTATTACATTTAAGCGCACAAAAGGGAAAAGTCTCGTTTTCACGTTCCACATCATTGAAACGAAATGATAAAAAAAAAAAAAAAAAACTTTTCGTATCTTTAAAATTCACGAGAATCTTGACGTTGGTGTTAGTATGAACTATGAAGGGTTTCTATTATATATGAGAGAACACACCATGACGTTTGGATCAATACGTAATATCTTACGCATATGAAATTGGAACCATTTCACATTTAAAATCTTGTGTTCCACATCGAATATTAATTAGTTTTGTGATTGGATTTAAATTCACCTAAGTCGATAATCAATATCTATCTTCAAGTGAAGATTGAAAAGTAGCAAAAAGAATTAGATCTAGGATGAATGAATCGATAAGAAGAAAACTTGTTTGCCAATGAGTAATAGGCAAAACAATTTCAACAATTGGGTTACAGATCATGTTCCTGTCTGCGAAATATATCATTTACTCATTCGTATGCTCCATATACGTTTTTTCACAATCCAAACTTGTTTTAGCTAAGCTCTTCTATTTGATATTTTTGGAAACATTTAAATATATTTTTGGATAAGCTGATAAATGGAAACAAAAATATGAAAGAAATAGATGAAAGAATATATATGAAAGAAATATGAAAAAAATATGAAAGAAATAGATGAAAGATGGTATGTATCATTAAAAGGATGATCAAACGAGATGGTATGTAACTATTATCCAAAGAATGATCAGAGGACTTTCGGAACCAACCAAAGTCAAGAACTATGATCTTATAATATAACACAAATCTATAAATTTACAGAAAACATTGTATATCAACAAAACTAAAACCAAATTTTAAATTGTCCATTTAAAAATATTCATTTCGTCAAAATTTACAGACTGAATAAATAAATAGAAATAGATAAAATGTGCAAGAGGCCATATATATATTGAAAGGTTATAGTCGTATAATGCCTCAACATGAGCCATTTAGTTTAGCAATTAGTTATGATGTTTCGTAGAAACAAAACTTAACAGAGACATTTATACAATGTTATTTGATAGTAACTCAATCCGCATTTTGCCTAGTAAAGATAAGTGCACTTGAGTGACATAAGTGGCCAAATCAATTCTTTTAAACCTCTCTTCATGCACTACTATATTCCAGAAACCGGGGTGTTACCAACAAGTCTTAGTCTTTGTCATATATTTTGTCTTATAAGTTCTTTAAGCCATTGATCTATTAGTTTTAGGTTCAGTCTTTAAGCTTTTGGTCATTTTTACCATCCAACAAGACTTAAACCCTCTTTACGCTTTGTCAAGTATCTTCATCTTTAAACTTCTTTATGATGTTGGTCATTTTTACCATCCAACAAGTCTTAGTCTTTGTCATATATCTTGTCTTATGAGTTCTTTAAGCCGCTGGTCTATTTTTTTTAGTTTCAGCCTTTATCTTAAGACTTCTTCAAAACTGTTTGTCGTTTTATACCATCTAACAAGACTTAAACCCTCCAATTAAGTATCTTCATCTTTAGACTTCTTTAAGATGCTGGTCGTTTTTACCATCCAACAAGTCTTTATAACCATTCCATAGTTTTTGTTATATATCTTATCTTATGAGTTCTTTAAGCCGTTGGTTCTATTAGTTTTAGGTTCAGTCTTTAAGCTTTTGGTCGTTTTACCATCCAACAAGACTTAAACCCTCCAAACTCTTTGTCAAGTATCTTTACCTTTAAACTTCATTGTGACGTTGGTCGTTTTTACCATCCAACAAGTCTTAGTCTTTGTCATATATTTCTTGTCTTATGAGTTCTTTAAGCTGTTGGTCTATTTGTTTCAGGTTCAGCTTTTATCTTAAGACTGCTTCAAAACTGTCGGTCGTTTTTACCATCCAACAAGACTTGAACCCTCCAGACTCTTTGTCAAGTATCTTTATCTTTACACTTTTTAATGATGTTGGTCGTTTTTACCATCCAACAAATTTTAGTCTTTATTTTATGAGTTTTATAAGCCATTGGTCTATTTGTTTCAGGTTCAACCTTTATCTTAAGACTTTGTCAAAACTGTTGGTCGATTTTACCATCCAACAAGTTTTAAACCCTCCAAACTCTTTGCCAAGTATCTTTATCTCAAGACTTCTTCAAACTGTTGGTCGTTTTTACCATCCAACAATCTTAAAACCCCTCCACAGTACTTTGTCAAGTATTCCTTTTGTCTTATCACACATCTTTTTCAGCCGTTGGTAAATAGATGGAAAACTTATGTTTTCATGAAACTTTTTTTATTGTTAAATTCAAAAATATCTTGTTATGTTAGAATTCATAACATAATTCTTAAGAATTTTGGAATTGTCAACTAAATTAAAATTTTTAAAAAATAACTAATAACTTTAGGATCTAAACTTGCTTTGGACTAGAATTTTCTTTGGACAATTTTATAAATATAGTTTTTTTTTTCCTCTTTATGGCCGGTGTTGGAACTTTGATTTTAAAGGTGTTTTCCCTTTATGTAGCCAACTAGTATGCTTTTTAAGCTACTGACGATGTTGAATACAAAATTTGTTCTAATTAAAATCAGAATTTGAAATTCATTGGAAAAAAAGTATTCTATCTTATTTATGACTTTTTTTTTTACATCTTATGAATTTTAAATTTTAAATAACTAAAAAGGTGAATATAAGCCGAAGGGAACAAGATTCATTTTCGTATGGAAATTTTATATTCTTACAAACAGAAAATCTAAAAGCTATCCATTGTTGTTGTTAAGATAGAACTTTGGCCACATTTTCGTATGGAAGCCCATCTCAAAATCGAACTCAATAATGTAACAAATGGGTCGCTGCCAAAGAAAGAAGATAGATTTGGTATGAAACAAAAATAGTGAAATCTGAATTTTCTTTTTTGGTAAAGAAATAGTGAATTGTGATAGGTGAGCTTTGGTAGTTGGAACACGTTTACTTCATTCTTACGTACGCCTATATAAAGACAATTATATCCAGTTATCTACTATGGTTGTTGCCTAAGCTCTAAAGCATCTAACAATCGAATAAAGACAATTGTATCTACTATTATTCCCATATATTCAAAGAGTGCAATCTATATGCACCTTTTTAAACAAATAATATCAAATCCTAATACGTGTGGATGATTTATGCTATCTTTATGTTATTATCTTTATGTCGTTGTGGTGACTATAAATGGTGAAAGAACAAATTGGAAGCTTTCTTGATTAGCACAAAATCGAACTACAATGAACAAAAAGAGATCAAAATATGTTGAAAATGTTATTTGTAATGATTTAAGGTATGTAAGTTAATTCCATTTTGATTACTAAAATGGAATGATCTGAAAAGTAGTTTTTCATTAACATCATCAAATATTAGAATTGTAATCTCTAGCTCCATATCCATTCTTAATTTCGACATTTAATTTCAAGATTCGACTGTATTGTACGGATGGAACGCTTTTCGAAGTGCGATGACTCGAGATTGGCGATCAGAGCTTCCTCGCCAGTTCGTATGGGCATTACTCTTCACTTGTATTTGATGCTAATGGACTTCTTTTATTGTGTCGGATGTGTGTGAAATCGTACACCAACAATATGCCCTCCAGTTTTGCAAACTGCTATGCTCGGAAACCTAATTATTGCTTAGCTGAAATCATATCTTATCAAATATTTGTATCCCGCAAATCCATATCCTCAAACTAAATGATAAGAATTCTGACAGAAGTTCGACTACTTTTCTGTGTTAATGTGCTTCTCGAGACATATTTCTATAAAAGAGTCATTTCCACTAACTTCATGTGTTTTTATTTCGTAACGTATATCTTCGAAAGTCTATGAAGGTAAATCACTCTATGCTTTCACTTGTTCGGTCTCGCTACAAATTAATTGCTTTTATAATTTGATTAGTGCTTAAGTACTATGGTTAAGATGCTTACACAATAGCAATAATAGCTTGAATTGACTACATAATTAATTCCTTTGTCGGAGTCGGAGATAACAAAATTCTCAAAATTATTCGCCTTCAGTCCATAACTCGAAACTGCCAGCAAGGCGAGCATGTGGCAGAATTCTATTACATCTTTTTATGTGAGAGAATAACTTTTTTGTTTATTAAAAGTGTTTTTGGGATAAATTTAGTTATCAAGAAACAAAAGATTAATTAAGTAAACGTTTCTACAGTAAATAAAATTATTTACTAATCACGTGCCATATCTTTGAACCTTGGTAGGTTGGTACTTGGTAGGTACGTAAAAGACCTAGAATAAGCGACCATATTATTTAATTTCATAAGTTGGACTGTTTGGTTTTAAACCTCGTTTTGCTGATCGGGCCGATTAGCACAATGTTTGCGAACGAAAGATATCGTGTTACGATATTAGGATTTGAATACAATACTCTATAAATTTGCGGCTCCAAAGGTCAAACGAAATTCGCCATAAAAAATTTGTTATAAAAAAAAAACAAGAAACTAGATTAGCTAGGTGGCTGACTAAGCCAATTTCATAACATTCATAATTGCAATGCAATCTTCGTTTTGCTTTTCTTAGTTAAACATGCGCACCCACCATATATTTAGGTATGTACGATAATCATGCACATGTGTATCATGTATGGACCATGATGTATACTCGATATTGGGTATTTATCTATCAATATGTATAGACAAGCATTAATGCATGCATGCAGTTAGGTTTTTATAATTGTAATTGCTACTGTTTGATCAACGATGGTTGTTTACTTGTTTAATGGTTTATGAGTGATTTATTTGGAGTTAGGAACTACAGTTTGAATGATTTGGAGTATAAGAAACATAGTTTAGATGATACGGAGTATAAAACCTCAAAAATCATTTTCGAAATTACTTGTTTCTTGATCTCTGTGGATTCAGAAGTATCATCTAAACTATTAATTTCGAAAATATCATTCATCCCGAATAGAAGTTTTATTCTCTCCAAAGAAAACTACTAATCTGGACTTTATGTTGAAATCCCTAAGCCACATTCTATAAGCTAAATTCTTAGACCCCATTTAACAAATGTGTTTTTTTAGCTTATTTGATTAATTTTTATGTTTAGGTTTTTTTATTACTACTGGATCTTTTTATCACAACTATCATATATCCTTTTATTTTCATATTTTCTTATTTTGTAACTAATTTAAAAAATTGTACATATTTTTTACTCTATTTAAAGTATTAGCAATAGACCTCTCCAGTCATATGCACGACACTGGATAATTATAAAGTACATGTTTCACTTCTCAAAACTCAAACTCGTTCCATATATTATCCATCACGTGAAACTCATGATTTTCTTGATAATCGATATGTGTAGGGCCCACCACTATATTTGACATTGACATGGTTATTAGACCATACACAATGGTGGGGTGTGAGTATTATTAAAAAGGAAAATAATAGAATAGTGTAACATATGGGTGTGAGATAACACTTGGGTGTGGGTATTATTTTAATGTTTTATGTTTCATCTATCTCTTTCTCTCTCCTCTCTCTTTCTCCACTAACCAAATCTCTCTCTCTCTCTCTTAAAAAAAATATAATAAATATATTGTTAACACACACCCACCCACATGCACCATTGTGGGTGCTCTTAGTAACTTCTCCCTTCTCCAACGACCAAAACATCAATTCCACGAGGCATTTTGGCAGGTGAAGCGTACCAATATTTTTCATTGGTAACCAATTGTTAATATATATTTTTCACCTTTTTCAAACAAGTAGACTAAGAATCAAGAAGATTTTTTCGATGATAAACATCGTGTACTTTTGCTTATTTCATTCTATTATTTTATACATCAATGTTATTATGTTTATCTTGAAAATTATGTTAAAAGTTTATGTAACCATGGTTTCAAATTAATATATTAAAACAGACGTGAAAAACACTTACTCGACTGTAAAAATTCGACAAATGTTTAAAAGTAACTGACATGAACGTCATATAATATCAAATACACATATTGTATACCGATATGAGATTTACTTTGATAGAATATTTTCATATATTTGTTCATTTTAAGAGTTTACCCCACGGATAAATTAATCCATACATAGGAAACACTTGTCTATAACTACAAATAGCTGAAGGGACATTTATTGTTATCCCCAAAGAAAGACATATCATGTTCGTATCGATTATTGAATATGACATATAATGTAGAGAGTAGAGATAACGAATCATTTATGAAGATAAATCAAACGACCTACCAAAAAAAGATATAATCAAAAGATATGTAATGTAAGTTCAGTCACTTAAAGCTACCATTTTGGTTGTTAGATATGACAGTAATACTAAGAGCATCTACATTAGACATTTTTAATATGAGTTTGAGAAGGAGTTATCTCATTTAAAGACAACCAAAAATTTTAATAATTGGATTTATGAGGGAAGACACCCACATTAAAATGTCCAATGTGAATGGTCTAAGTAACCAGAGTCGATTGAACAAATTCAAGAAGTTGCTGGATCGAATAACAGCTGATACGGGAAAAAATATTAAAGATTGATCCCGATCTAGAGAGATGTATGAATTTTGGTCTGTAAATTCTTAGTTTACATATTAAAAAAAAAACAAAAATAAATTGTCTTGTTACTTTGGAGTGCATATATAACACGAGGAATTTTGGCAGGTCACCAACAAAATTATTTAAAAAATATGAATGAATTATTATGCAATACTATTCTCTTCTAGTTACATTTTTGTGAAAGTTAACCCTACAAAATTCAATATGGTGACACTCATCACTAGAGACCAAGTCGGTCCAAGTCGGTCCAAAATTCAATACCTTCCACATTGCTTCCTCCCCACCACAAAAGGGGCACTATCGTCATTTTACATGTACCTACCTGTGTTAATGTGTCATTATAAATAACAACGAAAGAAGGATCCATGCAGAAACAAATACTACTAATTGTTTCTCCTTCTCTTTCTTCCTTACAAATGGATACTTTAGCTTCAAACTCTTCGGATCTCGGGACCAAGTCAAGTCCCGGAACGTCGTCCTTTACCAACATGTATCTTCTCACAACATTTCAAGCCCTTGTAGCCATTTCTCTCTTGATGATACTCAAGAAAATAAAGTCATCTTCACGAAACAAGAAGTTGCATCCTCTCCCGCCAGGACCCACCGGTTTTCCAATTGTTGGAATGATTCCGGCGATGCTTAAAAACCGTCCGGTCTTCCGGTGGCTCCACAGCCTCATGAAGGAGCTTAACACAGAGATAGCTTGTGTGCGTTTAGGAAACACTCACGTGATCCCTGTGACATGCCCTAAGATTGCACGTGAGATTTTCAAGCAACAAGATGCACTCTTCGCGTCAAGACCACTCACTTATGCTCAAAAGATCCTCTCCAACGGCTACAAAACCTGCGTGATCACACCGTTTGGCGAACAATTCAAGAAGATGAGGAAAGTGATCATGACGGAGATTGTTTGTCCGGCGAGACACCGATGGCTACACGACAATAGAGCTGAGGAAACCGACCACTTGACCGCTTGGCTTTACAACATGGTTAAAAACTCTGAGCTAGTCGATCTCCGTTTTGTTACGAGGCATTACTGTGGAAATGCGATCAAGAGGCTTATGTTCGGGACGAGGACGTTCTCGGAGAAAACCGAAACTGATGGTGGACCGACTTTGGAAGATATCGAGCATATGGATGGTATGTTCGAGGGGTTAGGGTTTACGTTTGCGTTTTGTGTATCGGATTATCTACCGATACTTACGGGATTGGATCTAAACGGACATGAAAAGATTATGAGAGAAGCTAGTGCAATCATGGATAAATATCACGATCCTATTATTGATGAGAGGATTAAGATGTGGAGAGAAGGTAAGAGAACTAAGATCGAAGATTTTCTAGACATTTTCATCTCTATCAAGGACGAATCTGGCCAGCCTTTGCTTACCGCTGATGAAATCAAACCAACCATTAAGGTACATAGCCTTTTTTATATTTTTTCACATGTTACATATTAAAAAAATAAACCAACTGTTACTTTAGATATATAATGTTGAAGTAGTGGAAAATTCTAATGTTTTTTAGAAAATATGCGTTGAAAAGAGTAATTCAGTTTTGGTAGATTAAATGCCATTACAAAGTATCGTTGCTAAAAAAAAAAAAGGCAATCCACCAATATCCCTCAGACTCATTTTTGTGTTTGTTATAAATATATCATAAAGTTAAATATGGTGAAAGTGAAACATAAAGTCAAATATCCATGTTGACTCATGACTCATGAGTCCACTCATGGAAAGAAGGTTTGGCTTTTTTGGAGTTAAAATGGCAGAAACTTATTGGGAGTTTAATGAAGGAAAATGTGGAGACACAACATCTAGAAAAAAAAAAAATAAATAATTAAACAAAAAAAGATTGTGACTCTATTTTTTGGTGTCAACAAATAAAAAGAATAAAAACAATTATTTTAGCAACTTTGAGAAAAAAAAGGTTAAAACACTAAAACAATCTAATATCCAATATTAATAAAATCTTATGTATATGATAAAGTCATGTTGACCCACGAGTCCATGCATAGAATAGTGAACCGATGAGAATCTTTATCTTTTTGGTTATAAGACAAGAATCATTTATTATTTGTCTTTGTCACCTTGCTTAAACTAATAAAAATCATGTATATATTAATTTTATAGGAACTTGTAATGGCGGCGCCGGACAACCCATCAAACGCCGTGGAATGGGCCATGGCGGAGATGATAAACAAACCGGAGATCCTCCACAAAGCTATGGAAGAGATCGATAGAGTCGTCGGCAAAGAAAGATTCGTCCAAGAATCCGATATACCAAAACTTAACTATCTTAAAGCTATTATCCGAGAAGCTTTCCGTCTTCATCCCGTCGCCGCCTTCAACCTCCCACACGTGGCACTCTCCGACACAACCGTCGCAGGTTACCATATCCCTAAAGGAAGTCAAGTTTTACTTAGCCGTTACGGTCTTGGTCGTAACCCTAAAGGAGAATTGCACCTTGTGATTCTTTGATCCGATATGATTGTAATATCATCAAGATGTTGATATCTTTCTCATGAATATCCATGCAGGCGGGAAGCGTTGATGTTCTACATTGTTACTATGCGCATGGACAAGACAATGAAAACTTTCAAAGACGCAGTTACTGGTTGCTTCAGGAGTAAGCTTATTATAGCATTCTAACTCTTACATCATTTTCTTGTGATCTTAAACTATTATGATAGATTCCCTTTCTCCTCTTATTTGTTAATTCAACATGAAGTGTATTACCACATAGCTAATATGTCTTCGAAGTTGACAAGAACACAACACCTTTACTAAGTCTCTTGTTCTTTTTTTTTGTTGGTGACTAATGCAGAGAGCTTTCCCACATAGTTTTTGTCCATTATCTTGAAGTTAAGGTGTGACCCCATCCTGTTATTTGCTGATTACTCTGCCTCACTAGTTTTCTTTTCACGGAAGTTGACATTCTGAGAGTGAAATTTGTTATTGAATCAGGGTAGTAGAGTTTCTACTTCTTATAACCGGATGCAAAGGACTGAAGATGCTGCTCGGTCTCCTCAAGAAACTGGGGAAGCCTTGACCAGTGAACATGATGGTTATGCTTCTTGCAGCTTCAATCAAAATGATCATAGCAATCATTCACAAACTACCGACTCAGCAAGTGTCAATGGTTTTCACTCTCCAGAACTTGAAGATGCTGAATCAGGTGCTTCTTCTTTCATACATGATATCACAACTACCTATTGAGGATTCCTTACTTAATTAGTCTCTTATCTTATGCATATTACATACATTCATTCTGCAGCATACAATCAGCATGGAAGCTCCATAGCTTACTCTCATCAAGAACTTCAGCAGCCTGCAACAGGAGGAAGGCTTACTGGGTTTGATCCTTACTATCAAATTTCTTTGACGCGTAAGTTCTTGGTGACCTGGTTTTATGTTCTTTTTTTCTTTCTATCCAGCAAAATCTGATACTTCCAACCGGCATATGGTTTCTTACCTTTTTAGCAGCCAGGGATAGTTATCAAAAAGAGCTTCGCACAATCCCCGTAACTGATTCTTCAATTATGGTAGACAAAAGCAAAACTATCAACAGTCCTGGAGAATCAAATGGGTTAAGAAATAGAAAATCCATTGATTCCCAAACCTGGGAAGAGATTCTGGGAAATTGTGGTTCTGGAGTTGAAGCCTTACCTTTGCAGCCTAACAGTGAGCATGAAGTGCTGGACCAAATACTCGAAAGCTGCTCTTTTACAATGCAAGATTTTGCCAGTCTACAAGAGTCCATGGTCAAAAGTCAGGTATACACATTTCTGATGGTAGATGGCTCAATTTCTGTATTCCTCTTCCTCAGTTGTGCTGCTGTGTGTTTTCTATGTATTCTTTGAGTATCTGAATACTTTTTCGTTTCAAACGTATGCAGAATCAGGAGTTAAATTCAGGACTTACGTCTGATCGTACCGTGTGGTTCCAAGGACAAGGTTTACACTGCACTCAGCTTGCTTTAATAAATGGTTGGACTTTTTTTGTCTTTAAAAGCTAACCTTCAAGTATCAACTGCAGATGTGGAGCTAAATGCTATAAGCAATCTAGCTTCGAATGAAAAAGCTCCGTATCTATCTACGATGAAACAGCATCTGTTAGACGGTGCATTGGGCGAAGATGGTTTGAAAAAGATGGACAGTTTCAATCGCTGGATGAGCAAAGAACTTGGAGATGTTGGTGTTATAGCTGATGCAAACGAGTCCTTTACTCAATCAAGTTCGAGAACCTACTGGGAAGAAGTTGAGAGTGAGGATGGGTCCAATGGTCACAACTCTAGGAGGGACTTGGACGGATATGTTATGAGTCCTTCCCTCTCAAAGGAACAGCTCTTTAGCATCAATGACTTCTCTCCAAGCTGGGCTTATGTGGGTTGTGAAGTGGTGGTAAGCACTGTTGATCAATTTATCTTTTCGGGGAGTCATAAGATTGGTTTGTGCTTATTTTCTTTTGCAAAATTTTTAGGTTTTTGTCACTGGAAAATTCTTAAAGACTCGGGAGGAGACTGAAATTGGCGAGTGGTCTTGCATGTTTGGGCAAACAGAAGTTCCAGCAGATGTTATATCTAATGGTATTCTCCAATGTGTTGCTCCTATGCATGAGGCTGGAAGAGTTCCGTTTTATGTAACATGTTCCAACAGGTTGGCATGCAGTGAAGTGCGTGAATTCGAGTATAAGGTTGCCGAGTCTCAAGTTTTTGATAGAGAAACAGATGATGAGTCTACTATTAACATTCTTGAGGCAAGATTTGTTAAACTGTTGTGCTCGAAATCTGAAAGCTCAAGGCCTGTTTCCGGGAATGACAGTCATTTGTCCCAATTGAGCGAGAAGATTAGTTTACTGCTTTTCGAGAACGATGACCAGTTGGATCAGATGCTCATGAATGAAATCTCCCAAGAAAATATGAAAAACAACCTTTTGCAGGAATTTCTGAAAGACAGCTTACACTCATGGCTTTTACAAAAGATAGCAGAAGGTGGAAAAGGTCCAAGTGTTTTGGATGAAGGTGGCCAAGGTGTATTACATTTTGCAGCTTCTCTTGGTTACAACTGGGCCTTAGAACCAACAATAATCGCCGGTGTAAGCGTTGATTTCCGCGATGTAAATGGTTGGACCGCACTTCATTGGGCAGCTTTCTTTGGCAGGTGAGTTACTTCAAGAAAGTGTTCACTAGTTCATCTTCTTTTTCTTTGATTTTTGTATTTGAAACAAAGGTATTTTCGTATTCAGGGAGAGGATAATTGGTTCACTCATAGCTCTTGGTGCTGCTCCTGGAACTTTAACTGACCCAAATCCAGATTTCCCATCAGGAAGCACACCTTCTGATCTAGCCTATGCTAATGGTCACAAAGGAATTGCTGGTTATCTCTCAGAATATGCCTTAAGGGCCCATGTTTCTTTGCTCAGTCTAAATGATAACAATGCGGAAACTGTTGAGACCGCTCCTAGCCCATCCAGCTCATCATTGACAGACTCGTTGACAGCTGTACGTAATGCTACTCAGGCAGCAGCTCGGATTCATCAGGTTTTCAGGGCTCAGTCTTTCCAGAAGAAACAACTAAAAGAATTTGGAGATAGAAAGCTTGGAATGTCGGAGGAGCGTGCTCTTTCAATGCTTGCTCCTAAAACACACAAGTCAGGACGGGCGCATAGTGATGATTCCGTGCAAGCCGCAGCTATCCGGATTCAGAACAAGTTCCGCGGTTACAAGGGAAGAAAAGACTATTTGATTACCAGACAAAGAATCATCAAAATACAGGTGTGTAATGTTTTGATAAAACCAAACCAAAGTTCTTGATTCGTTTAAGCTATGTCAAGTTCTTAACGGTTTTAAACTGGCAATGGTGCAGGCTCATGTGAGAGGTTACCAGGTTAGGAAAAACTACAGAAAGATAATTTGGTCAGTGGGGATATTAGAGAAGGTGATATTGCGTTGGAGACGGAAAGGAGCTGGTTTGCGAGGGTTTAAGTCAGAAGCACTTGTTGATAAGATGCAAGACGGAACAGAGAAAGAAGAAGACGATGACTTTTTCAAACAAGGAAGAAAGCAAACAGAGGAAAGGCTACAAAAAGCTCTTGCAAGAGTGAAGTCAATGGTTCAATATCCTGAAGCTAGAGATCAATACCGTAGATTGCTAAATGTTGTCAACGACATCCAAGAAAGCAAGGTAATTATAATAAACTAACCTTAATCTCATTAGAATCAACAAAACTGAACAATCTTGATTCTTAACCTTTGGTTTATAGGTCGAAAAGGCTCTTGAAAATTCAGAAGCAACATGTTTTGATGACGATCTGATAGATATTGAAGCATTGTTGGAAGATGATGACACATTGATGTTGCCTATGTCCTCATCTATGTGGACCAGTTAAACCACTCCCAAGCTTTATTGTGTTATATTGTGTCACAGTTTTATTGACTCATTAAACTTGTAAATTCCTATGTAATCACTCTTCTCATATTCTGTAACTGCATTCATTACTCTAATTTAAATGATATATTTGAAACATAAATCAAACTTATATAACCAAAATAGTAACCTTTTAGTTAAAACTGTACATGGTTGGTTTCATTAAGTATACAAACTTTCTGTCTTTTAGCGTTAAAGGAAACTTGACTTTTTCTTTGCAAGTCACAAAATAGCTTGGAAGAGAGACACGAGAGGAGAGAGGTTAGGTTCTTGTCAAATGACTAAAAGCCCTTTTTCTCTTATCTTGTTCCGAGGCTCTCGTATAACAAGATGTAGCCATGGTCAGTATTGCTTGAGTACTCTTGCGATGAACCGAAGAATGTTTGGACAGCAGATTCTTCAATCATTTCAACACTCTCATCATAAAAGAAGAGCCAATGGTTATGCGATTTCACGAGGCTAACATAATGACCATGGTTGGGTCCACTTCCGACATGAACCACGACTGCAAAGAGAGAGTACTCAATGTCCACATATTCATCCACTGTGTTGCTGAGTTTCAGTTCCAGAGGGAAGACGACTCTGTACGATAGCTTCTTGTAGCGGCCCAACTGTTCGATATATTTAAACCGTTTCAGATGTATAACTAAGATGTGTGGCGGTTTCTTGATCTTCATTCTCTTCTGCGCTTCTTGTAAACTGCACAAAATAGAATAAAACAGTTTCGGTCATGAAACCCAAAAAACTTTAATTTGCACGATGCAGAACAAACTAAAGGAATCGAGTTGACATGCCGGAACAGTATTTTTTACCTGCAGCATTTATCACAGAAAAATTTGTCTTCAGCGTGTAGAGTCTCTGTGGAGCTGAAGTTTTTCAAACAGCTAGTTATCGAACTGTTCTGTTCAATATCAAGGCTCAGGTCTAGGAAAGTTTCGTCCCTTGCTGTTACTGTCTCACACCGCAGACACCTAGTCTCGTTGGTTAGTATACCCTGTAATGAGTTTGCACACGCTAAATTACTTGAGGTAACTGGAAAAGACTTTCTAATATGTGAGTGGGCTCTGGGACTAGAATATGCAGGAAGTCAAGCATTGTCTTGGAATGTTATTGATGCTTACAGCCTCTATACTGAAGGCAGATATAAGTCCATGATCAAATATTTTTTCGCATATCTATCTGGTATCTAAATGAAAAGCCAAAAATGCACTGATATATGCCATTTATTATAAAGAACCTTACCTGAAAAATCTTGTGCACCCAAGTAACAATTGGCTCTTTATGAACACCATTTGCCTGGGGAGCTTTCAGTCCATTTGCAATCTTTTCAGGAGATGATGAACTTGCATTGTCTGTTTTTGTAGCTTGTGCCTCTTTCTCTAAGATCTCAACAAGTTCATTTAGCAAATAATTCAGGAACTCATGTGCATCCTGTATGAGAATAGTAACACAACTTAATATACAGACATATATATTACTTCTCTAACAATTTGATTATCCTCATATAAGAAGATATGCAGTTACACAAAATACCTGATGCATATAACTCCGGAAAAGCTCATTCTGTTTCTTCAACCTCTGTACAAAGCGCTTCGGGGCAATAACTCCTGTTTTCTTCTTCTGGGAGCTTATCTATGTGGAAAAGGAGCAATAAAATTAGCAGACTTAATGTGAAACTTCTTTGAATAAGTGAACACCTCCGCTATTATCAAGTATAATTTGACACAAAGAATTGAGCATTAAGCAAACATGTTCACACATCTGCAAAGCCAAAGTTTCAACACTGACGAAGCAAAACAAAACCAGCATGTGTAACAATAACCAAGCAGTAAAGACTTCTCAAAAGGAAACTAGTACCCAAAATGTGATGTGCCACAATAAAAAATGATATTGAAAGATGAGAATAACCTGCGAAAATAAGTCAGCCAAGCAGGTCAAGAGATTCTCCTCAGCATCAGCTTTATTATTTGCATAATGTTGAAGCAATTGTTCACGAAAGGGAGCACAAAAATAAAGAGCCTGCACAAGAGAAAGGTTCATATAACAAACGATTAATTGAGAACACTGGACTTTGAATCGAACTTCTTCTAATGCAAAACAGACCTAAGATCTACAAACTTCATTTATGCAGTCCTGTCATAAGCTACCACATCTATAAAACCTTAAAAATGAAACCTTTTGAAAATAAATCGAATTCACAAGACACATAGAAAATTCCCACTCCACAGAGTTAATCACTAACTAAGCATTTTTCAATAGAAGAACATATCAACCAAATGAGGATTCGAGAGAGAGAAGGAGGAGAGACCTGCAAAACACTGTTACAGTAACAAGTGTTGCCGAAATTTTCGAATCCAAAGTATCGTTCTCCTTCCGGGAACTGGTCGCCGAGAGCTTTCTCTAGTTTGGACCCCGCCGCGCCCATCAGCCCTAGCCTCCGAACCACCGTGAATTTCGACTCAAAGAATGAATCAATCAATGAGAGAGATGATTCCGTCGGGAGATTTTCAGATTTCGAAAGTGTTGAAAAATTGGCGAAGAAGAAGAAGAAGATCGAAATTGAAATTTCTCTTCCACGCGAATAAATAAATAAATGAAACTTGTGTCGAGTATTTTTAAATTAACATTATTATATGCTAGGTGTTCAAAAAAAAAAAAAAAAAACATTATTATATGCTAATTAAATAAATTTATCCTCTATATTTTCTATATTTAGCCATTTTTAATATCAAAAACTTTTAATTAAACTCATTTTTTTCCCGACATAAAAATATTTTCAATAAGTGTGGCTGTTATGAAATTTATAAAATGATTTGAAATTTTGGAAGAGATTTATTAAAAGCTGCCTAATTTGTCAAGTCAATTTTCTTTCATGGTATTGTTTCAAGAAACATAATTTCATTTAGCTCAAATTGTTAATTATGCATATATAATATTATAAGAAAAATATATGTTGGATAAAGCCTTAATATTGACTCGACGACTAACCTTAATTTATCTAGTTTCTCCTTTTTGAAAATCATATTTTTGTCTTCAGGTATTTTGGATTGTAATGTTATGGAATAATAATAAACTTCCTAACCCACAGCTAAATAAAACTAGTTGACAAAAGAACCATAAAAAATTAAAACTATAATCCAGTGACAAGAATTTTTAGAGGGGGCAATGTCAATTATTCTTTGGATGTGGTTATTCTGCACAATCAAAATAAATTTGGTGTAATTTGTTAAATAATATAGTATCAAGGTGGATATGTGTACAAATACAATACACATTACTGAGTACAAAATTCCAAATGTTTACATAACAAAGCCTAGATTTACAAAAAAAAATAAAAACTAAATCCTTTAACAAAGAAAAGTAAAACTAAATACCATTTTTTTTTATGTGGTCATCATGTATTCGAGTGAGATCAATTTTTGTGTATGTTTCATTATGCTATAATTTGAATAGGTAATAGGTTAATAGATCACTACGATGATCAGTCGATGACGAGGGCTAGAGAAGATTAGTATTACTACTTTCAATCTGCAAATGGTCTCCTCTTCAACTTTGAGAGAGTGTCACGAGAATGTTGTTGTTCATATTGTTTTTCGTTCAAAGTATTTGACATTTTATTTTAAATTTTTTGTCAACCAAAGTATTTGACACTTAAAATTCAATTCAGACGGTTTGATTTTTTGAACATTTCACGTGATATCTTTTGGTAATGAATTCAGGGGAGAAGCCAGAGAAACCACACGTCCGTACATTGCCTATATATATAAGGTCATTAGCCACACGTACCTACTCATCAAATAAGAAGAAGAAGTAGAACTCAAAAGGTTCCAAGAAAATACTAACAAAAGCAAACTACATTTTAAGATCACTTTCTCATTTAATTGCATGGGTTCGATGGAGGCTTTAGCGATGGCGGGAGTGGATTATCAAGAATGGGGACTTAGTATTGAGGAATGGGAGCTTCAAGAATCCGTAGTTCCTCCCCATTTGATTGCTGATGATTATGAAGATGAAGAACAAGAAGAAGAACTTCGAGACAACGATGATGATGATAGAGGCTTAGCGGTTAAACAATCAGTCACTTGTGATTGTGACATTAGAGCTTCGGTTGGGAAATTGATTGAGCAATCTATCTCACATATGATTGTTCACCTCAAACAGCTTAAGTTCTTAACACTTCTTCTTGAGAACTTTTTGTTTAGCCATGTTCTTGATTTTCTTTTGTAATTGTCTTAAGAAGTTTTTTTTTTTTTGGTGGTGATCAACCGGTTTAAGAGTTTTGTTTTCATAAAAGAGTGAGTTAAATGTAATGTAAGTATTTTATTTGTTCATCACAAAAAAATGTATTGTAAGTACTTGTATTCAGTTTTGTTAAATTATATAGATTCAAGTAAACCTAATGTATGAATCATATTTGGCATTATTTGTTGTATAAGAAAGCTCAAAATCAATACGAAACATAACAAACAAAATATCGAATCGGAATCTCAAATTAATCTCTTTCAATAATTGTGAAACCCAAAAACATGGTTCCGGAAAAAATAAAAGAAAAGAAAAGAAGATCAAAGCAAACTCGAATTATCAACCATATAAAATTATATAGTATGTTATAATTTTACAAAGATATCTTGACTCTTAAAATTGAGTTCTATTTAACATCAATTTGGATTAGGGCCATATTATGTGTGTTATATGCTTTTCACGTTTAATTATTACATTTAAGCGCACAAATGGGAAAAGTCTCGTTTTCACGTTCCACATCATTGAAACGAAAGGATAAAAAAAGAAACTTTCGTCTCTTTAAAATTCACGAGAATCTTGACGTTAGTGTTAGTATGAAGGGTTTCTATTATATATGAACACACCATGACGTTTGCATCAATACGTAATATCTTACGCATATGAAATTGGTACCATTTTACATTTAAAATCTTGTGTTCCACATTGAATATTAGTTTTGTGATCAGATTTAAATTCACCTAACTCGATAATCAATCTCTACTTCAAGTGAAGATTGAAAAGTTGTAAAAAGAACATAGATCTCTAGCTATGAATGAATCGATAAGAAGAAAACTTGTTTGCCAATGAGTAATAGGCAAAGCAATTTCAACAATTGGGTTGAAGAAATAGATGAAAAATGGTATGTATCATTCAAAAAATGATCAAACGAGATGGTATGTATCATCCAAAGAATGATCAGAGGACTTTCGGACAACCAACCAAAGTCAAGAACTATGATCTTATAATATAACACAAATCTATAAATTTACAGAAAACATTGTATATCAACAAAACTAAATAGAAATAGATAAAATGTGCAAGAGGCCATACATATATTGAAAGGTTATAGTCGTATAATGCCTCAACATGAGCCATTTAGTTTAGCAATTAGTTATGATGTTTCGTAGAAACAAAACTTAACAGAGACATTTATACAATGTTATTTGATAGTAACTCAATCCGCATTTTGCCTAGTAAAGATAAGTGCACTTTAGTGACATAAGTGGCCAAATCAATTCTTTTAAACCTCTCTTCATGCACTACTATATTCCAGAAACCGGGGTGTTACCAACAAGTCTTACTCTTTGTCATATATTTTGTCTTATAAGTTCTTTAAGCCATTGATCTATTAGTTTTAGGTTCAGTCTTTAAGCTTTTGGTCGTTTTTACCATCCAACAAGACTTAAACCCTCTTTACGCTTTGTCAAGTATCTTCATCTTTAAACTTCTTTATGATGTTGGTCATTTTTACCATCCAACAAGTCTTAGTCTTTGTCATATATTTTGTCTTATAAGTTCTGTATGACGTTGGTCTATTAATTAGTTTTAGGTTCAGTCTTTAAGCTTTTGGTCGTTTTTGCCATCCAACAAGATTTGAACCCTCTATACTCTTTGTCAAGTATCTTTATCTTAGATTTTTAATGATGTTGGTCGTTTTTACCATCCAACAAGTCTTAGTCTTTGTCATATATCTTGTCTTATGAGTTCTTTAAGCCGCTGGTCTATTTTTTTTAGTTTCAGCCTTTATCTTAAGACTTCTTCAAAACTGTTTGTCGTTTTATACCATCTAACAAGACTTAAACCCTCCAATTAAGTATCTTCATCTTTAGACTTCTTTAAGATGCTGGTCTTTTTTACCATCCAACAAGTCTTTATAACCATTCCATAGTTTTTGTTATATATCTTATCTTATGAGTTCTTTAAGCCGTTGGTTCTATTAGTTTTAGGTTCAGTCTTTAAGCTTTTGGTCGTTTTACCATCCAACAAGACTTAAACCCTCCAAACTCTTTGTCAAGTATCTTTACCTTTAAACTTCATTGTGACGTTGGTCGTTTTTACCATCCAACAAGTTTTAGTCTTTGTCATATATATCTTGTCTTATGAGTTCTTTAAGCTGTTGGTCTATTTGTTTCAAGTTCAGCTTATATCTTAAGACTGCTTCAAAACTGTCGGTGGTTTTTACCATCCAACAAGACTTGAACCCTCCAGACTCTTTGTCAAGTATCTTTATCTTTACACTTTTTAATGATGTTGGTCGTTTTTACCATCCAACAAATTTTAGTCTTTATTTTATGAGTTTTATAAGCCATTGGTCTATTTGTTTCAGGTTCAACCTTTATCTTAAGACTTTGTCAAAACTGTTGGTCGATTTTACCATCCAACAAGTTTTAAACCCTCCAAACTCTTTGCCAAGTATCTTTATCTCAAGACTTCTTCAAACTGTTGGTCGTTTTTACCATCCAACAATCTTAAAACCCCTCCACAGTACTTTGTCAAGTATTCCTTTTGTCTTATCACACATCTTTTTCAGCCGTTGGTAAATAGATGGAAAACTTATGTTTTCATGAAACTTTTTTTATTGTTAAATTCAAAAATATCTTGTTATGTTAGAATTCATAACATAATTCTTAAGAATTTTGGAATTGTCAACTAAATAAATTTTTTTTAAAATAACTAATAACTTTAGGATCTAAACTTGCTTTGGACTAGAATTTTCTTTGGACAATTTTATAAATATAGTTTTTTTTTTCCTCTTTATGGCCGGTGTTGGAACTTTGATTTTAAAGGTGTTTTCCCTTTATGTAGCCAACTAGTATGCTTTTTAAGCTACTGACGATGTTGAATACAAAATTTGTTCTAATTAAAATCAGAATTTGAAATTCATTGGAAAAAAAGTATTCTATCTTATTTATGACTTTTTTTTTTACATCTTATGAATTTTAAATTTTAAATAACTAAAAAGGTGAATATAAGCCGAAGGGAACAAGATTCATTTTCGTATGGAAATTTTATATTCTTACAAACAGAAAATCTAAAAGCTATCCATTGTTGTTGTTAAGATAGAACTTTGGCCACATTTTCGTATGGAAGCCCATCTCAAAATCGAACTCAATAATGTAACAAATGGGTCGCTGCCAAAGAAAGAAGATAGATTTGGTATGAAACAAAAATAGTGAAATCTGAATTTTCTTTTTTGGTAAAGAAATAGTGAATTGTGATAGGTGAGCTTTGGTAGTTGGAACACGTTTACTTCATTCTTACGTACGCCTATATAAAGACAATTATATCCAGTTATCTACTATGGTTGTTGCCTAAGCTCTAAAGCATCTAACAATCGAATAAAGACAATTGTATCTACTATTATTCCCATATATTCAAAGAGTGCAATCTATATGCACCTTTTTAAACAAATAATATCAAATCCTAATACGTGTGGATGATTTATGCTATCTTTATGTTATTATCTTTATGTCGTTGTGGTGACTATAAATGGTGAAAGAACAAATTGGAAGCTTTCTTGATTAGCACAAAATCGAACTACAATGAACAAAAAGAGATCAAAATATGTTGAAAATGTTATTTGTAATGATTTAAGGTATGTAAGTTAATTCCATTTTGATTACTAAAATGGAATGATCTGAAAAGTAGTTTTTCATTAACATCATCAAATATTAGAATTGTAATCTCTAGCTCCATATCCATTCTTAATTTCGACATTTAATTTCAAGATTCGACTGTATTGTACGGATGGAACGCTTTTCGAAGTGCGATGACTCGAGATTGGCGATCAGAGCTTCCTCGCCAGTTCGTATGGGCATTACTCTTCACTTGTATTTGATGCTAATGGACTTCTTTTATTGTGTCGGATGTGTGTGAAATCGTACACCAACAATATGCCCTCCAGTTTTGCAAACTGCTATGCTCGGAAACCTAATTATTGCTTAGCTGAAATCATATCTTATCAAATATTTGTATCCCGCAAATCCATATCCTCAAACTAAATGATAAGAATTCTGACAGAAGTTCGACTACTTTTCTGTGTTAATGTGCTTCTCGAGACATATTTCTATAAAAGAGTCATTTCCACTAACTTCATGTGTTTTTATTTCGTAACGTATATCTTCGAAAGTCTATGAAGGTAAATCACTCTATGCTTTCACTTGTTCGGTCTCGCTACAAATTAATTGCTTTTATAATTTGATTAGTGCTTAAGTACTATGGTTAAGATGCTTACACAATAGCAATAATAGCTTGAATTGACTACATAATTAATTCCTTTGTCGGAGTCGGAGATAACAAAATTCTCAAAATTATTCGCCTTCAGTCCATAACTCGAAACTGCCAGCAAGGCGAGCATGTGGCAGAATTCTATTACATCTTTTTATGTGAGAGAATAACTTTTTTGTTTATTAAAAGTGTTTTTGGGATAAATTTAGTTATCAAGAAACAAAAGATTAATTAAGTAAACGTTTCTACAGTAAATAAAATTATTTACTAATCACGTGCCATATCTTTGAACCTTGGTAGGTTGGTACTTGGTAGGTACGTAAAAGACCTAGAATAAGCGACCATATTATTTAATTTCATAAGTTGGACTGTTTGGTTTTAAACCTCGTTTTGCTGATCGGGCCGATTAGCACAATGTTTGCGAACGAAAGATATCGTGTTACGATATTAGGATTTGAATACAATACTCTATAAATTTGCGGCTCCAAAGGTCAAACGAAATTCGCCATAAAAAATTTGTTATAAAAAAAAAACAAGAAACTAGATTAGCTAGGTGGCTGACTAAGCCAATTTCATAACATTCATAATTGCAATGCAATCTTCGTTTTGCTTTTCTTAGTTAAACATGCGCACCCACCATATATTTAGGTATGTACGATAATCATGCACATGTGTATCATGTATGGACCATGATGTATACTCGATATTGGGTATTTATCTATCAATATGTATAGACAAGCATTAATGCATGCATGCAGTTAGGTTTTTATAATTGTAATTGCTACTGTTTGATCAACGATGGTTGTTTACTTGTTTAATGGTTTATGAGTGATTTATTTGGAGTTAGGAACTACAGTTTGAATGATTTGGAGTATAAGAAACATAGTTTAGATGATACGGAGTATAAAACCTCAAAAATCATTTTCGAAATTACTTGTTTCTTGATCTCTGTGGATTCAGAAGTATCATCTAAACTATTAATTTCGAAAATATCATTCATCCCGAATAGAAGTTTTATTCTCTCCAAAGAAAACTACTAATCTGGACTTTATGTTGAAATCCCTAAGCCACATTCTATAAGCTAAATTCTTAGACCCCATTTAACAAATGTGTTTTTTTAGCTTATTTGATTAATTTTTATGTTTAGGTTTTTTTATTACTACTGGATCTTTTTATCACAACTATCATATATCCTTTTATTTTCATATTTTCTTATTTTGTAACTAATTTAAAAAATTGTACATATTTTTTACTCTATTTAAAGTATTAGCAATAGACCTCTCCAGTCATATGCACGACACTGGATAATTATAAAGTACATGTTTCACTTCTCAAAACTCAAACTCGTTCCATATATTATCCATCACGTGAAACTCATGATTTTCTTGATAATCGATATGTGTAGGGCCCACCACTATATTTGACATTGACATGGTTATTAGACCATACACAATGGTGGGGTGTGAGTATTATTAAAAAGGAAAATAATAGAATAGTGTAACATATGGGTGTGAGATAACACTTGGGTGTGGGTATTATTTTAATGTTTTATGTTTCATCTATCTCTTTCTCTCTCCTCTCTCTTTCTCCACTAACCAAATCTCTCTCTCTCTCTCTTAAAAAAAATATAATAAATATATTGTTAACACACACCCACCCACATGCACCATTGTGGGTGCTCTTAGTAACTTCTCCCTTCTCCAACGACCAAAACATCAATTCCACGAGGCATTTTGGCAGGTGAAGCGTACCAATATTTTTCATTGGTAACCAATTGTTAATATATATTTTTCACCTTTTTCAAACAAGTAGACTAAGAATCAAGAAGATTTTTTCGATGATAAACATCGTGTACTTTTGCTTATTTCATTCTATTATTTTATACATCAATGTTATTATGTTTATCTTGAAAATTATGTTAAAAGTTTATGTAACCATGGTTTCAAATTAATATATTAAAACAGACGTGAAAAACACTTACTCGACTGTAAAAATTCGACAAATGTTTAAAAGTAACTGACATGAACGTCATATAATATCAAATACACATATTGTATACCGATATGAGATTTACTTTGATAGAATATTTTCATATATTTGTTCATTTTAAGAGTTTACCCCACGGATAAATTAATCCATACATAGGAAACACTTGTCTATAACTACAAATAGCTGAAGGGACATTTATTGTTATCCCCAAAGAAAGACATATCATGTTCGTATCGATTATTGAATATGACATATAATGTAGAGAGTAGAGATAACGAATCATTTATGAAGATAAATCAAACGACCTACCAAAAAAAGATATAATCAAAAGATATGTAATGTAAGTTCAGTCACTTAAAGCTACCATTTTGGTTGTTAGATATGACAGTAATACTAAGAGCATCTACATTAGACATTTTTAATATGAGTTTGAGAAGGAGTTATCTCATTTAAAGACAACCAAAAATTTTAATAATTGGATTTATGAGGGAAGACACCCACATTAAAATGTCCAATGTGAATGGTCTAAGTAACCAGAGTCGATTGAACAAATTCAAGAAGTTGCTGGATCGAATAACAGCTGATACGGGAAAAAATATTAAAGATTGATCCCGATCTAGAGAGATGTATGAATTTTGGTCTGTAAATTCTTAGTTTACATATTAAAAAAAAAACAAAAATAAATTGTCTTGTTACTTTGGAGTGCATATATAACACGAGGAATTTTGGCAGGTCACCAACAAAATTATTTAAAAAATATGAATGAATTATTATGCAATACTATTCTCTTCTAGTTACATTTTTGTGAAAGTTAACCCTACAAAATTCAATATGGTGACACTCATCACTAGAGACCAAGTCGGTCCAAGTCGGTCCAAAATTCAATACCTTCCACATTGCTTCCTCCCCACCACAAAAGGGGCACTATCGTCATTTTACATGTACCTACCTGTGTTAATGTGTCATTATAAATAACAACGAAAGAAGGATCCATGCAGAAACAAATACTACTAATTGTTTCTCCTTCTCTTTCTTCCTTACAAATGGATACTTTAGCTTCAAACTCTTCGGATCTCGGGACCAAGTCAAGTCCCGGAACGTCGTCCTTTACCAACATGTATCTTCTCACAACATTTCAAGCCCTTGTAGCCATTTCTCTCTTGATGATACTCAAGAAAATAAAGTCATCTTCACGAAACAAGAAGTTGCATCCTCTCCCGCCAGGACCCACCGGTTTTCCAATTGTTGGAATGATTCCGGCGATGCTTAAAAACCGTCCGGTCTTCCGGTGGCTCCACAGCCTCATGAAGGAGCTTAACACAGAGATAGCTTGTGTGCGTTTAGGAAACACTCACGTGATCCCTGTGACATGCCCTAAGATTGCACGTGAGATTTTCAAGCAACAAGATGCACTCTTCGCGTCAAGACCACTCACTTATGCTCAAAAGATCCTCTCCAACGGCTACAAAACCTGCGTGATCACACCGTTTGGCGAACAATTCAAGAAGATGAGGAAAGTGATCATGACGGAGATTGTTTGTCCGGCGAGACACCGATGGCTACACGACAATAGAGCTGAGGAAACCGACCACTTGACCGCTTGGCTTTACAACATGGTTAAAAACTCTGAGCTAGTCGATCTCCGTTTTGTTACGAGGCATTACTGTGGAAATGCGATCAAGAGGCTTATGTTCGGGACGAGGACGTTCTCGGAGAAAACCGAAACTGATGGTGGACCGACTTTGGAAGATATCGAGCATATGGATGGTATGTTCGAGGGGTTAGGGTTTACGTTTGCGTTTTGTGTATCGGATTATCTACCGATACTTACGGGATTGGATCTAAACGGACATGAAAAGATTATGAGAGAAGCTAGTGCAATCATGGATAAATATCACGATCCTATTATTGATGAGAGGATTAAGATGTGGAGAGAAGGTAAGAGAACTAAGATCGAAGATTTTCTAGACATTTTCATCTCTATCAAGGACGAATCTGGCCAGCCTTTGCTTACCGCTGATGAAATCAAACCAACCATTAAGGTACATAGCCTTTTTTATATTTTTTCACATGTTACATATTAAAAAAATAAACCAACTGTTACTTTAGATATATAATGTTGAAGTAGTGGAAAATTCTAATGTTTTTTAGAAAATATGCGTTGAAAAGAGTAATTCAGTTTTGGTAGATTAAATGCCATTACAAAGTATCGTTGCTAAAAAAAAAAAAGGCAATCCACCAATATCCCTCAGACTCATTTTTGTGTTTGTTATAAATATATCATAAAGTTAAATATGGTGAAAGTGAAACATAAAGTCAAATATCCATGTTGACTCATGACTCATGAGTCCACTCATGGAAAGAAGGTTTGGCTTTTTTGGAGTTAAAATGGCAGAAACTTATTGGGAGTTTAATGAAGGAAAATGTGGAGACACAACATCTAGAAAAAAAAAAAAATAATAATTAAACAAAAAAAGATTGTGACTCTATTTTTTGGTGTCAACAAATAAAAAGAATAAAAACAATTATTTTAGCAACTTTGAGAAAAAAAAGGTTAAAACACTAAAACAATCTAATATCCAATATTAATAAAATCTTATGTATATGATAAAGTCATGTTGACCCACGAGTCCATGCATAGAATAGTGAACCGATGAGAATCTTTATCTTTTTGGTTATAAGACAAGAATCATTTATTATTTGTCTTTGTCACCTTGCTTAAACTAATAAAAATCATGTATATATTAATTTTATAGGAACTTGTAATGGCGGCGCCGGACAACCCATCAAACGCCGTGGAATGGGCCATGGCGGAGATGATAAACAAACCGGAGATCCTCCACAAAGCTATGGAAGAGATCGATAGAGTCGTCGGCAAAGAAAGATTCGTCCAAGAATCCGATATACCAAAACTTAACTATCTTAAAGCTATTATCCGAGAAGCTTTCCGTCTTCATCCCGTCGCCGCCTTCAACCTCCCACACGTGGCACTCTCCGACACAACCGTCGCAGGTTACCATATCCCTAAAGGAAGTCAAGTTTTACTTAGCCGTTACGGTCTTGGTCGTAACCCTAAGGTTTGGTCTGATCCACTTAGCTTCAAACCGGAAAGGCATCTCAATGAGTGTTCGGAAGTGACTTTGACGGAGAATGATCTCCGTTTTATCTCGTTTAGTACCGGAAAGAGAGGATGTGCTGCTCCGGCGTTAGGTACGGCGATAACCACTATGATGCTCGCCAGGCTTTTGCAAGGGTTTAAGTGGAAACTAGCCGGAAGTGAGACACGTGTCGAGCTAATGGAATCGAGTCATGATATGTTTCTTTCGAAGCCTTTGGTTATGGTCGGAGAATTGAGATTGTCGGAGAACCTTTACCCAACGGTGAAGTGAGGCGACGGTGACGTACGGCGAGAAAATTTCCGTATATATTATGAATAACTCAAAGTTTAATGAATCATAAACCAAACTTTGTTCGGTTTTTGTCCTTTTTGGAAACACTTGATGTGTGTTTCCTCTTTGCTTTTTTCTATATATATTAATTTTGGTTTTGTTTTGATAAGAAAGGTATTCACATCGAGTATCTCTTTTCTTCCTTTATAAGAAATAAAAATTTAAGTATTTCTCTCCTTTTTTTTTCTCGTCATTTGGGTGGACAAAATAATACCTATAGCCACGGCCCTATAATGCATGCTAGGATTGAAAAAGAATAGAAAATTGACAATTTTTAAACTTGGTTTTTGAGAAAGTTAAATCCAGTTTTTGCAAGCAAACGAGTATACGGTTAGTTTTTTTTTTTTTTTTTTTTTTTTTTTCATCTGAAATATTATTATTAGAACTTGTTGTGGAACCAAAGAGAAATACAATGCTCAAAAAAGGGAAACTAAAGCCGACGGACGAAATGAAAGTCCCCGGAGTCATAGCCGGAGGAAGACGAGATTTCCCCGGAATCTAAGCCCTATGGAAGGGAAACTAGAAAAACAACGCATAAGTTTTCAAACCGATAACGAAAGAGGACGCAGCCATCAAACTAAAAACAGAAGCAAAAGGGCATAAACCCAGATAAGCAATAGACCACAGAAAGCAGAGAAACTTCTTCTTTTGAACCACCTGCGCAAGAGATTTACCAAGGATGCCCGCGGCCAACCCAAAGGTAACAACTACCACCTCCTATCACGATGAGAGCTGATCTCTCGAAACCAAGAACCAAGGACTTCATAACTCGGCAAGAGCACGACAACCAAAGAATCTCGAAAACGCTTCCGAATGCGACGACGACGACAAATGCGTCCATAACCATTAACGTCTAGCTAGAAGCCTTCAAAACGGTTAGTTAGGAGATCTTAGGTACAATACAATCTCGTTATCTACATATTCCGCGTTTTCTTGATTTCATTGATGCTACACTTAAAGAAGGAAAATTAATACAAGAATTAAAAATATGTTATTATATATATAAGGTTTAACGGCTAAAAAGTTTAGACATGACCATTACCAACTCTAATATATGTTGTATATGTATATAAGAGTGTTTTAATTAAAGAAAGAAACTTACAAAACAAATTCATATTAACGTAGGAGATGGTGAAGAATATTGATTTTGTTGTTATCTCGTTTTGTACTAGAAAGAGAGGATGTGCTGCTCTGGCGTTAGGTACATCGATAACCAGTGACGGATGCAGAATAGTTAGTCATACGGATCATATTTTTTTCGTATGCCAAATACAAAAAAAAGTTTGGAAAGAAAATAAAAATATCATCATAAATGATTGCTTCAATTAAAAAATACCATTACAAACAAATAAAGATAAAATGAGAAGAAAAAGGTAAAGTAAACATTAAAACTAATATAATTTAGGTTGTGTTAAACAATAATAATGAGATTTAATTTAACCTAGTTTAGTGGGCCAATTTTTATTTATAAAACTAGGACTCCGGACCCCGCGATGTCGCGGGGGGAAATATTTTAAAAATTATTTAAAAAAATATCAAACAAAAATTAATAATAACGATAGTAAATGATTAAATGTTATAACAATTTATAAAATAAACTTAAAGTTGCAATTTTTTCGTGAAATAAAATAAATGTTACAATGGTTCAACTAAACGGTTGCAACCATTTTATTAAAGGTTACGATAAAAAGATGCAAGCGTAAAGGATATTTACTCAGATTGCAACTTTCTCAAAACACATAACATAAAATATATTTTTAGTTTAAAAATAAATAAATAAAATGTTGCGATATATCAAAAGTTGCAACGGTTCGTCAAGTTCGTCAAATAAACTAAAGATTACAACGGTTTGTAAAATAAAACCAAAAATTGTAATGATTGGTCAAATAAACCAAATATTTCAACGGTTCAATTAAACGATTACAATCTTATTTAAATACATTTTGGTAATTAAAAATTAAAAATATTAATTTATAAAAAGTTATACCGAGAGACGCGACGGTATTTAATTAGATGTTATAGCAATCTTATTATTGTTTATTTTCTCGACCGGCATACGCATATTGTGAATTTCTCTACCTAAGTGTTTGGTTAGAGTGAGTTAAAGCTCGATTGTCAAACAAACCATCAACTTATAATGCATTTATATTTATATTGATGAATTAATTGAGTAAAAAAATTTCTTCCTTTAATATTCATGTGATGAACTGGAACCATTGCTTTTTCCTAATAACGGAATTTTTTTTTTTGATTATTATACAATTTCAAACGGTTCATTTGACGTTTTCCACATTTAAAGCGACCAACACATATGAAAAATATAGTAGATAGTCATATTACTTGAGGATGTCTTCTCATATTTGGACTTTGTAATAATGTTAACGCATCATCAATATTTTGTTGTATACAACCCATATATATTGTCTTAAGGTAGAAAGCATCATTGTTACCATATATATAATTGTTAAATCAAAAAATTCATTGTATAATCCCCCCAACTCTAAAAAAAAATTGTTGGCATCTTCATTAAATTTTTATATTTAAAATTGATTAAAACTTTTCTATTTTCAAAATCATTCCAAAAATCTTTGGTTAAATGAAGAATTAGAAGTTTTTCTTCAATATTAAAAAAGTCTATGTTTAGAAATAATTTAGACAGTAAAGAATTTGATTCCATTTGACATATAATTTGTTTTGAATTCATCGTAGAACAAATCATCGTTGTAGCAGGACAAAAAATTGGAATTTCGAAAAGAAAGACAATATATATATATAGAGTTGAAAAGGCACGATTTTACAACTATTCGATAAGTCCATTACGTAGACGAACGTGTCCGTTACAGCTTTAATGTGTGGGGCTCATTTCACTCACGTGTGTCCAAATTATTTAAACCTCTATATTATTGTTTTCCCATGATATCACGTAAATGTTAAATGAATGATATAATTAAGGAGGATATACTACAAAATATATCCATATGTAAACAATGAAATAAAACAAATTTTATATGTAGTTTATTGGTTTACGTAAAAATAAATTCAATAAAACAACATGACCGTACTAAAATAAGTGTAAGAAAAACAACCATAAATATTTAAACGAAAGGTTGCAATAAAAAGACGCAACCGTTCAGATGTGCAAATGGTATTTATTGGAAACGACATAACCGTAAAAAAAATAACCGATTAAAACAAAATTTGCGATAAAAAGACGCAACCAAAATAACGGTAAAAAAATAACCGATTTAAAGGAAAAGTTGCGATAAAAAGACGCAACCGTTCAGATGTGCAAATGGTATTTATTAGATTGCTATTATATATAGATTAATTGGGCTAACATGTTGTAGTTTTAATTTTTTTTTTAATTGGACTATATCTAGATACATATTTGATGGGGTCAATAATATTTTGGGAAAAGTGTCAATTTATAAAAATTAACAAAACCTAAACTATTTTTCTAAAATTCATGGGTGTCAATTGACCCGATGGTTACATACTCACTCTGCCACTGGCGACAACCACCTTGATGCTTGTGGGCTTTTGCAAGGCTTTAAGTGGGAATTAAACTAGCCAGATGTCATACACGTGTCAAGTTTATGGAATCGAGTCATGATATGTTTCTTTCGAAGCCTTTGGTTATGGTCAGAGAATTGAGACTGTCAGAGGATCTTTACCCAACGGCCAACGGTGAAATGAGGTAAGGTACAGTGACGTTCGGTGATTTCTCGAGTAATATCCCGATATACTTAACTGCAAAGTAGTATATACGAGGTCGATCTATAAGGACCAATGATACTCTAAAAATTCGCGAGACTCGTTCTTAGCTAAAACGACAAAATATTTGTTGATTTTATGTTTGCAAATAAAAATGCAAAATAAATAAAACGATTAAAGTTATATAATAAAAGCATTGGGCCATAAGATATTGTAGATATCAATGGTTAATGGAGATAACAAAATAGAAATTCAACAATAAATAACCGTTCTCGAACATGAACACAAAATTAGACTAATCCTCTTTTAAGAATTAGTCACAGAACTTGACTACTCATTTGCAACCATCAAGTCAATTTCGTATTATCAAACAAGTTCATTAAGTCCACAATACGTTCTAACATCAATTTTTATTGGTTAGAAATACATTGCTCAATTCACATTTATTCAGATACTTTTGATGCATAAAAATACCTATAATCTAATACATGGTGATCAATCATATTTTAACATTAAGAGCATGTGAATCAAAAGAAACATAAGGATAGAGAATTCCTAACCAACAATAAAATCATCAAACTATTGAATCCCCTACTTAGAACCCTAAACCCAATATATATTATTAAATTAGTTTGATGTTCTATCTCTCATCTTAATTTATCTAAATTTAATTTTTTCTTTACTAAACTACTATTATTATGTGCAACATGCCTAGCTCCATTGACAATGTTTAAAATTTATATAGTAAGATTAATAAAAATTTTATTAACTTTTTCTGGTAGGATAAGAATTTTTACTTTTTAATATATTAACAAAAAAAATTTAAGATTAATTGTGTAATATATTAAGATATGTTATAAATGATAAAGAACTTTTACTTTTTTCAAATATATAATAATATTATTTTTACTAATATATATTATTTTCTCTTTTTCAGATAAGATTAAGAAATTATCTGTTTTTATCTTTAAATATTTTAACAAATTAATCTTTACATGTGGAAAAATCTTATGTTTTACTTGACTCGTGTCGTCACGTGAGTTAGCAATTTTGAAAACTAAGATTTATATAATAAGATACTAAATGATATTTTTTGTAAGATCTCTTTCTATTTAATGAGAATCTTCTCAAACTTTACAAGTGTAGGTTTTCCATTTATCTCAACCCCTTTAGTTCAAAACCCTTTAACATGACGGGTCATATAAATAAAGCATATCGGACTTCTTATTTTTCACAGAAGTATTAACAATAAGAAAGAAAATTATGACTATGACAAAAGCTTTTGTGATTTTTATTCTTGTAGCAACGTCGTTGTGCAACTCCAATGCTTTGCCTTCATCGGGTATGTTGTTATCTTTCATCTATCTTTGATCATTTTATAGAGTAATTTTTCAAAAAAAATTTAGTAAAACCGATTTATATGTATATGTGTGCGTATATATTTATTTTTCTTTAACATGGTTGTATTTATGCAGTTGTCAATGGATTTGGATATGATTATTGCATTGCAAAATGTTCAATAACTTTTTTAGATGATGTATGCAAGCCGGTGTGTATAAGCAAGGGGTACTCAGATGGAGGGTGTATTGGAGGACCAAAACTTAAATGTTGTTGTAAGAAATGATAGAAATCAACAATCTTTATAGTAAACTAGCGATTTGATCTCTTATTTGTTCTTGGATGAAATAAAACTAATCTTATTTATACTTGATAACCTTAGAAAGTCTTAATAATTTCACAAAAATTTAGCATTATCCTATGGATAAGAGTGTAAGAGAGAGTAAAATTACTTGTTTTGCACTAGGAAGCACGGAATCTTCGTCGGAGGTCCGCTTCCCGCTTCGGAATCTTAGTCGGAATCGGAAGCTCTTGGAAGCTTTCAGAATCTCGCTTCCATCGCGTTTCCAAAAATTCCACTTTGGAAGCTCGTTGGAAGCTTACGATTCCGGTTTGGAAGCTTGCGCTTCCATTTTATAAATTCAATTTTACAAATAAAACATGAAATTATTATTTTTATACAAACAAACTCAAACTAAAAATTTTGCATACTAATCTTTGTATTTTATTTTTAACAAAATCATGTTTAGAAAATAGCAATGACATGAATCTAATATGTGAGAGATATTATAAATGATTAATTAATTTAGATTAATTTCGAGAGACTTGAGTTTGATAATATTTTTACCTATAATATACATAATTTGAAACGATTTTGTTTGATGTTATTTAAAAAAAGAATGAATATAGTGTTATAATTTTTTTCTTGAATTATTTGATTTTGTTTGTTGTAAAAATTGGTTTAATTTTTAAATTTAGTTTTTAAAATTTATTTATTAGATTTGTGGGGTTAATATAACTTGTAATATGATATAATGTTTAATATTTAGTTATATATATACATATATATATATATTCTTTATATATACTATACGCTTCCATCGCGTACCGCTTCCGTCAAATTTTCTAAAAAAACGCTTCAGCGCTTCTAAACGATTCCGCTTCCGCGTACCCGCTCCCGTTTCCATGCAACAACATCGGCTTTAAATCATACCAAACCGTTTAAAAATAATCTAAATTCGAGATATACCAAACCGAAATTAAAACGAAACCGAAACGGAAACCAAAATTACCAATGTCATCGTCGATTTCACGGGGACAAATACAATGACGCTTGACGACTCTTATCCCCTCTATCACTTTTAGGGCTCTTTTCTTTAGTCGAACACACTCTAATAGGCTTTTCGTGACTTGTTATCCAAGTTTTCGCTCTCTATCACCATTGATTACGGTACAGAATTCTCTGTGTTCGCCTCTTCTCTACCTCTCCTCTGTTTTCTTCGATTGAACCCTTCGAAAGCAACGACCTTTTCCAGGTTTTACACAGTTTCCTTTGCCTTTTTGGTTTAGTGGAAGAAGAATCTCGTATCCTCTGTGATGGGCACTGTTTATTTACTGTGTAAAATAAAATTCTGATTCTGCTTCTGTTTTAGTATGTGTTAACAATCCCCAAACTCATCGTTTTTTTTTAATTCATGATTGTTTCTGCAACTATAGTGTATTCAGCTAAATATGTCTCTAATACAATTTGGAAGTACTTGCATTCCTCAATGGAGTACTATTCGTCCTCCATTTGCACCAGTGAGATCAAGTCCTCAACTAAAGTATGATTTTTTTTTTTAAGTCTCTCGATTGCATTTTAGTTCTTGATTTACTTGGAGGGTTTATGTGATTTCTAGACTAACTTTGAAAGAGCATCATTATAAAGGTTTTTCCTTTTGACAACCTTACAGTTCCATGATCCAAATAAACTGTTTGGGAGCTTCAAAGTCGAGTATGTTCTCACATGGATCCTTGCCTTTCTTGTCGATTGCGAAAATGTCCAGAAAAATGCAGAATTACAGAGGATCTCGCTTCATTGTTAAAGCTGATGCAGTGCGTGTTTTCTATTCTCCAACATTGTGTATATCTTACTTGCTTAGACCACTACTGTGTTATCATCTTTATTGCTTATTCTAGGTTTACTATTTGGTTCTCGGAGTTTCGAAAAATGCAACCTTATCTGAGATTAAAACCGGTATGTTTTCGGTTTTTCTGTTATGACTTGGTACTTTTAGGTATGGCATTGATTTGATCTTCCATGCTCTTTTGTTTCAGCTTATCGGAAACTGGCTTTGAGTTACCATCCGGATGTGAACAAGTAAGTGTCATTTATCAAGCTTGTGGTGTTGTATAGATCTCAGATTATAACAACATTGACACTCATGAATCCCTGCTTACACAGGAATCCTGATGCAGAAGAAAGATTCATAGAAATAAGTAATGCATATGAGGTCTTATCAGAAGACATGAAATCTCATTACGATAAGTATGGTGGTGAGGCTGGAATGGAAGACATGGGGGAGTGGTTTCAAAACGAAGAATTCGAGTTATATTCTTTAAAGACTCTTAAAGCCAAATGCACCACATGTGGCGGTCTAGGTCAAGTGGTTTCATCAGCAAGTGCTCCTCTTGATGTGAACCAACAAGTTATGACTTGCTCTTCCTGTAACGGCACTGGAGTGGTACGTGCTCTGGATGATGAAACGGATAAGTCTCAAGGTATCGGCTGGGGTTGATTCCGGTAGCTGGTTAAGAGTGAGAGGAGAAGGCAATGACCGCGAGTCACGGGGTGATCTGTTTGTTGTTATACCGTACCTGGTCTTATAAAGGAATGATACCTAAGAGATTGAGCAAAGAAGAGAAGAAGCTGATTGAGGATATGAGCAAGAACAAGACTAACTTCTGCTTCACCATGATTCATGAATGACATTGATTTTAGTCATGCTCGATGATTCTGTGGACACATTAATGCTCTGAAAACAAAGATTCAAATCTTTCAATCTACTACTAACAAAAATGTTACCACAAGGTTGATGAAAGAAGCACAAAAATCTTATGTAAGTTTTGATTTTTGAAGATCCTAACTGATTTCATTAAAATATTCAACTGTTAATAGTTCAAAAGATTTCACAGCCATTTGTGTGATCTGAACAATTCATTACATAAAACCAAAAGATCTAACATGAGAGAACATACACAACACATTCTAGCTTACTTTACTTTCAACCATAGTTCTAATTACCACCTATATGTTTTAACTTTTAACAGTCCTATGATCAAAAAGATTTAAAGTTGTATCAAATTTGTACACCTTGGCTTAATTTGTCAAATTTTAAAATTTTTGTATGAAAATCATTATCATTATCACTAACATTTAATTGAATTTTCATATTATTCATCTATAATTTTTTTGTGTTTAAGAAAATGATTCCATTTATATACATTCTAGATTCCTATTCCCTGCAAAGATTCTTAGTACCTAATATTTAATTTTCTTGATTTTATTTCATAATAAATAAATAAAAATTTGGTAGTAAATAAATAAAGAAAATTTAAAAAAATAAGAAAAAGGGACTACGTTATTCTAGCGAACTCCTTTCATTCGTTTTCTCTCTACTCATCGCTTTTCTTATCTCTCTCTCTCTCTCTCTCGGAGCTCTTACTTCTTCCGTCGTCTACCATTGATTACGGTAAGATTCACCTTCTCCTACTCAATTTCATCATCACTATAGACAAATTAATCTATGTGTCTTCTCTGCCTCCGTTAGTTTTGTTTTTTCTACGATTGAAACCATCGAAACAATTCAAGGTTTTACACAGTTTTTTATGCTTGTGCTGATTTTTTTTTGTCCCGGTCCGGAGAGGGCGAAATTGCGTCTTTTGAAATCCGCCCAGAGACTCTCCGCCGCTTAATTTCCCGCCCATCTCGGATTTCGATAGAAATGTTTTGCCTTTTTGGTTTTAGTTTGATGAAGAATTCTTATGGTTATTGCTTATATCGTCTGTCAAATTGATATTCTTATTCTACTTTGATTGAAGTCTGTGTATTCAATTGAAATTGATAAGAAAGTTTGAATTTTTGAAATCTGTTTGTTTTTGATTGCTTTCTGAATTTTTAGAGTAAAAAAGACAGACTTTGAGGCTGAGGGCTACTTTAATTGTGTTGCAGGGAGGTTAAATGGCTTTAATACAATTTGGAAGTACATGTGTTGCTCAATGGAGTATTCGTCCTCAATTTGCAGTCAGAGCTTATTATCCCAGCAGACTCGAATCAAGTCGCCAACAAAAGTATGATTTTCTGTTTTAAGTCTCTGGATTGCACTGAATTCTTGATTTACTTTTAGGGTTTTGATTTAGTTCGTACGATTTGCTTGTGTAGAAACTAGTTATATTGGTATTACTGTGATTTCTAGACTAAGATCTTTACTGCGTTGATGAGAATTCCTTGGAAGAGTTATATATCTGAAATAGCATTAACGGTTTATCTTTTCCCAACCTTGCAGTTCCTTTAGCCAAATAAATTGTTTGGGAGCTTCAAGGTCGAGTATGTTCTCAAATGGGTCCTTGCCCTTCTTGTCGATGACGGGAATGTCTAGAAATATGCATCCTCGCAGAGGATCTCGCTTCACTGTTAGAGCTGATGCAGTATGTGTTCCTATTTTATTCCCTTTGTAGAATGTGTATATCTCAGCTTCACTACTTATTATGATCTTGATTGCTTTTGGGTGCTTGTGTGCAATTCTAGGATTATTATTCGGTACTCGGAGTTTCGAAAAATGCAACCAAATCTGAGATTAAAAGCGGTATGTTTCCGTTTTTCTGAATGTGAGAGATTCCATTGTATATATAGATGGTTTGCATATGTTCCAATGCATCATCAAACCCGTGATCTGAATTCCTTGCTTTGCGCCTCTTGTGTTTTGTTTTGACTTGTACTTTTTGGTATGACATTGATTTGCTCTTCCTTACTCTTGTTTCAGCTTATCGGAAGTTGGCTAGGAATTACCATCCCGATGTGAACAAGTAAGTGAAAATCTTCATTTGATAAAGATTGTTGCTGTATATCTTGAGAACAAGAGGATAGGATCGACACTCAAGTAGAAGATATGGACCTTGATCTCTGTTAGCCAAATGTTAGATATGCGAAAAACAAGATGACTGCAAACCTTGGATTATGTTTTTCCCCAGATTGGGAATACAAGCTACTTTCAAAACTCATAGGCATTAGCAAAGTACAGACCGGGAAATATGAAATGCTCAGAAACCACTTGTTTTCCTTCAAGACTAATACTTCTAAGTTAGAAAAGTGTTTCCGTCTTGTTTACATGTTTATTATGTGCTGACAGGGATCCTGGTGCAGAAGAGAAATTCAAAGAAATAAGTAATGCATACGAGGTGAAATGAAACCCAACTTCTCCTTTGTTTCTACTATGCAAGTTCGAACTTGTAGAGATACTTTTTTAGCCTTTTGAGGTTTCTCTTGACTAAAGAACAAAATTGTTCTGCAGGTTTTATCAGATGATGAAAAGAAATCTCTTTACGATAGGTATGGTGAGGCCGGACTAAAAGGCGCTGCCGGAATGGGTGGCATGGGGGTATGCTGTTCAAACACACAGATTTACAGATTTATTCTTTATAGACACTCGAACCCAACTATCTGATCACTTCTTGGTTTGGTTTTTTATATTAACTTTCATTAGGATTTTAGTAATCCGTTCGATCTATTCGAGTCATTATTCGAAGGCATGGGTGGGATGGGAGGAGGTGGAATGGGTAGAGGTTCAAGAAGCAGAGCCGTAGATGGTCAAGATGAGTATTACACTCTAATCTTGAACTTCAAAGAAGCGGTTTTTGGAATGGAGAAAGAAATAGAGATATCACGGCTCGAGAGCTGCGGGACATGTGAAGGTTCAGGTGCAAAACCGGGAACCAAACCGACCAAATGCACCACGTGTGGCGGACAAGGTCAAGTGGTTTCATCAGCAAGAACTCCTCTCGGTGTGTTCCAGCAAGTCATGACTTGCTCATCTTGTAACGGCACTGGAGAGATCTCGACACCGTGTGGTACTTGCTCTGGAGACGGACGCGTGAGGAAGACAAAACGGATAAGTCTCAAAGTACCAGCTGGGGTTGATTCAGGTAGCCGGTTAAGAGTAAGAGGAGAAGGCAATGCAGGGAAGAGAGGCGGATCACCAGGCGATCTGTTTGTTGTTATAGAAGTTATACCTGACCCGGTTTTGAAACGAGACGATACAAATATTCTCTACACTTGCAAGATATCATATATCGATGCGATTTTAGGTACAACATTGAAAGTACCAACAGTGGATGGGACAGTAGATTTGAAAGTGCCAGCAGGGACACAACCTGGCACGACGCTTGTGATGGCGAAAAAGGGAGTTCCGGTACTGAACAAGAGTAATATGAGAGGAGATCAGTTGGTGAGGGTGCAGGTGGAGATACCTAAGAGACTGAGCAAAGAGGAGAAGAAACTTATTGAAGAGCTTGCTGATATGAGCAAGAACAAGACTGCTAATAGCACCAGTAGATGATTAGAAACACGAAAATTTTGACATTGAAATGTGAATCTATATACATATACATTTTTCTCCCTGGCTTGTGAATTTGAGAATGGCTCTTGAAAAAAGAGGAAGCATTAAAGAAGCAAGTGGAGGAAGATGATTGTTGTTGACATGTTGTGGTGAAATAGAAGAATTTTTAGAATTCACTTTTTGTGGTTCGAATTAAAAAGTTTCAGCTTAACTAAGAATGATCAATCTTTGGTCTCAGATTCCTCAAAGACATTGATTTAAATCATATTTGAAGCTTCTACCAAAATACAAATATTCTTAAGCTGGTGGACAATACTCTGAAAGCAAAGCTTCAAAATGTTTTAATCTACTGCCAAGTGACAACAATGAAACATCAGATTACCAAAAGGATGAGAGAAGAGAAAAGATCTTACGCAAGTTGTGATTTTTGAAGATCCCTAACTGATCTCATTAAATATTCAACTCTAATGGTTCACAAAATTTCACAACCATTCTGTGATCTGAAAAATTGACTAGATTGGACCAAAAGATCTAACATGAGAGAACACAAAGAACAATGCTTTAACTTAACTTCCAACTTCTTACAATGTAGTACCTCCTCCATCCGACATAAGAGATGCGGCAGCCGCAGCAGCGGTTGGCACAACTCCCGTGGAGATAAACGGTTTTGACAAGTGAACAAGCCTGAAAAGAAAAGGAATCATATCACTGATGAAGCTATAACTAAACGAGATGGGTATATAATATAATCTTACGGGGCGAGAAATTCGCAGAAAGATGAAACTGCGGCAGCGACTTCGCTGTAATTCTCAGGTGTTGCAGGAGCAGTTACATCAACAATCTGCATCCCAGGTGTTACAGGAACTGCCTCATCTATAGCATGAACTTTGGGCATCTTATTAACCGAAGACACAGAAACACTAATGTGCGCAGTCCGTTGGAAATGAAAGGCGAATCCGACTTTAAGAAGCTCATGGTCTAATTTGTAACCGAGTGCATAGAACATACGCAAAGCATTCTTGCTGACTTTACTTTCAATCATAGTTCTAACCATAACAGAGATTTGATCAGCTCCTGCACCTCTCATCGGACCACCAACATGTTTAACCGTCCTACGATTCTTAAATTAGCTTCATTTACATGAAACAAGAACACATACAACAACAACAAGAAGAAAAAGAAGCTGTACCATGTGGGTTCTGGTTGATCAAGATCACATAAAAGCCTAACTTCTGAAGACACAACACCTGAAAAAAAAGTAAAGATTCACAAATCTGAGTTATGATTCATTACAAGCTTCAAGTTTCTGATTTTTTGCCAAAGGAATTGGCTTTACCAAGATTTGGGCCACTTTTTAAACATAACTCATGAACTCTCAAACGTTCGCGTTGAACACCACAAAGACCTTGAAGAAGAATCTCAAGCGCTTCAACATGCTGCAAAATTCCAGAAGAAAATCTAATCAAATTCTAAAATTTTCAACCTAGGGTTTATCAATTTGGCTAAAAGCTAATACATGAACTCGAAAAAACTTGGAATTTGTTCGTCAATCAAAAAATAACAAACGAACCTGTGTCTCAATGATTCCTTGAACCACACACTCCATTGACATTGTTGATCTATCACAAAATCTCCAATTACAAATTGCGAATTTAACACTGGAGAATTTTAGCTGCTCGAGAAAGTAACAACAATCAAGTTTTGTAGTTATCTAGTTTTACATTGTTTAATAAACAAATGGCCTATTAGCTCAGTTGGTTAGAGCGTCGTGCTAATAACGCGAAGGTCACAGGTTCGATCCCTGTATAGGCCATTTCTTTTTCCATAATTTTTCTTTGTTCTTCTACCAAAAATACACGTGTCACGACTTAGCACGTAATGATCTGTGGTTAAAGCGAATTGTTCTTCGGTCACATTGTAATGTGTTATAGCAATGTGGCTGCTTTGGTTAGTGACATTCTTGTTCTTTTGCTATGAGTAGATACAGAGCTGTTACAAGTGCGTATTACAGAGGTGTTGTTGGTGCAATGTTGGTTTACGATATGACACAACGAGAAAGCTTTGAGCACATTCCTCGATGGTTAGAAGAATTGCTAGCGCACGCTGATAAGAACATTGTCATCATCTTGATTGGTAACAAGACGGATTTAGAAAATCAGAGATCGGTTCAGGTGGAGGATGCCAAGGAATTTGCAGAGAAAGAAGGGCTTTTTTCTCGAGACTTCAGCACTAAACTCGATGAATGTAGAGAACTCTTTCAACACTCTCTTGACTGAGATCTTCAACACTGTGAACAAGAAGAATCTCGCATCTAGCGAAAATCAAGGCGATTCAAAGAACGCTGGATCAATGGCTGGAAAGAAGATTGTTCTTCCGGGTCCTGCACAGGAGATCACCACTAAGACCATGTGTTGCAGCTCGTAAGTCTTCTCGATTTGGTCCATTATACATTTCTTGATTTGGTTTTATTGTATATTCATTTGGATTCTGTTGTGATTACACATTGTGATCAAAACTTTCAGATACTGGAAATATAAAAGAAGTTTAGAACAAAATCTTTCATTTTTTGTCTGTCTTTCCATCAAAAGTTATCATGATAATGCTTAATTGCTTATACGGAAAAGAATTTGGAGGTATTGGATAGGAATAGTCAAAAGCACTACAAAGGAGTACAATTTGAAATTACGATGATTGTAGAGCTTTAAGCCGTCTCCATAGCTTGAGGACCGCCCAAATCGCCATTGCTTCCATTTACTGAACCACCATCCGTTTTTGGTATTTTCTCGGCAAATCTCTCTAGCAGCTCCTGGCAATCTGCGGCAGTGGCCATAACAGCCAAACTAGCCTTCCCTCTCCAGCAACTGATGGCAATTGTTGACGCATCCACTTTCACCGGTTCTTCACCTGAGGTACCAGCAAAACCATAAAAATCACATCCTACATGATCAAATTCAAATGTATATCTATGAAGACCAATCAATACGCACCATCGCTGAGAATCACCACGCAGCTTCCCATAACAAGGTCAGTTGCTTTCTGGGCCAACTGTGGATTGACGAAATCCAAAAACTTGATTGATTTGTCTTGCAGAAGAAGTTTGAAGTCTGCCATTGGAGTATAAAGTACTTGTTTGGTAATGTATGGAAGGATCACAGGTAGTCCCTCGGATGATATACGGAATGGGCACAGCGTGCTTGAACCTTCTTTTGCCGATTGTCTCTCCTGCGTTTCAATTAGTTGCAAATATTCTTATTCACTTCTGCAGCTTGTGCTTAATCAACCAAAATGACAAGTGGAGAAAAGAATTTTGTACTTACAAACATCTTGAGGCCAACAGAAGCGATCTTAAGCTGCTGCCCAACTGCAAAATTCAACTGAAGAACTTCCTTAACCGATTTAGAAACATAGTAAATCCTCTTTACGCTGCTTGTGTCGTTGTTTCTTGCCACGAGATGACCATGCAATGGAAATGCTTCATCTTTGATACCGTAGAATTCCTTGATGCCATTGACTACTGTTTCATCTTTCACGAAAACAACAGGGTCAAAGCCTTTCCACTTCCCTTGCATCGGTACTTTTCTCTTGCCTCCCGCATTACTCGAATTGGCTTCTTTATCTTCCGTGATGCTTTCTCCTTCTGTGATTTTCTTCTCAGGCTCTAAGCTATCATCTTTCTCATTGTTTGAATCTGCTTCAAGAACTTTTTCCACTGCACTCCCATCTGGTACAGCAGCATCCACTGTAACAACAGATTCTTTACTCAAAGACTTTTCTGTCAAGTCAGTAGACTTAGCAGTTGAGTTCCTTTTCGTATTTGGTTTCTCCTGAAATTCTGCAAGTGAACTATCGATAAGTTCTACAGAACCATAGGTGTTAAAATATGAATCTGAAGTTCTTTAAAAAAAAAAAAGTTCACCAGGTAAGGGAGAAATTTTTTGAAGGACCGCAATGAAGAAGGCTCCGGTGTTCTGATCATGAGGCATTATCCTCATGCAACGTTCAAGTGGAAGATCAGAGATTTCCTCGGCTTGTTCATCAGGAGTAGCACCCACCACAGGAACATCTGTTTCTTTGAGTCCATCTTCAGAGCCGTTAAGATCACCGTTCTCATTCTTCTGCATGGTTTCGGTTGAGTCCTTGAGGTTTTTTCCAGAAGGAAACATGCTCACAAGAACTCCGCCTCTCCGGTTTTGTGGAACGTCTTTGTAAGAAGTAAACCACCCACCTTTATCACGCACCTGGATTAAACAAAGACAAGGCAAAAAAAGATGAGTAATCCCGTTAGATTCTATGAGGGTTTGTTCACTCGTTAATGAAGGTAGAAACTGACCTTCCATTTCTTAAGACCTGGTCTTCGTATAAGTTCAGGAAGCTTATCAGAAACATCTAAAAGTTCAACAGAGTCTCCACACCTCCTTAGAATCTGAATTTAATCAAGGGTTATTACGCGGTTAAAGCTATAACAGGTTTCTACTGAAAGGTGAAGAAGTTAGTTAAAAATTACCTCAGCAACAACAGCTTCGTCCTCCACTGGGTTCATTGAGCAGGTTGAGTATATCATCTTCCCACCAACTTTCAACAGAGATAAACCTGGACAAGACCAAGCAGACATGTTTTACGATAGGCGGATCATTCTACAAGCAATATCATGGAAATTAGTTGACACATATTAAGAAAGAAAAAATACCTCTCATAGCAAGAATAATCTGAAGGCTATGAAGTCCATTGCCCATTCCAGAGTTCCTGTATAGAAGCCAAAAGGAATAAGAAATTCAAGAACCAATGTCATATAATATAATGCATCATAACATTGCCCGTAGGCGAAAAACGCCAAAGGTGAAAATACCATTTCCGCCAGATGTCTGGAGCCTTGCGCAGTGTACCATCCCCACTGCACGGAACATCACATAGAACACGGTCAAAGGCAAGTTGATTAATGGGCATATTTTCACTTATTCCTTTCTCCGAAGCTCGGGATTTGTTCAAACGGCAACCAGGAAACTGCTGCCCTTCATGATTTGTCACTATCAAGTTGGACGTGCACATTCTCTTAGTTTGGTGAATGAGAAGGTTAGATCTTTTAAAGTCAACATCATTAGCCACCACCTGGTTAATTAGGGAAGAACAATCAAATACTCTATCTACCTAATACCAGATTTAGAAAATAAAAGATATAAAAAAGAACACAAACCAATCCATTAGGTAGAGATCCTGGTTCTGATGCTTCATGTATAATCTCAAGCAGCTGAAATGTTTTGGAACCCGGTGCAGCACACACTGGTAGAGAAAAAGATAATAGATCAGTATCCATTGACCTCTTACTTTCCCGGAAGCGGATATAGTCAAGGTCGTTTCCTCTTTTCGCAAGGCAGATACTTCTTTGAGCCCTTTGAAATTTTCTAGGTCTCAAAAAAATATCAAATAAAAATTCACTCACTGTCAAGTACAAAATGATCTGGATGTACGTCTAGGAAGAGAGGAGGTACCTGAATGATTAAATTAAACAAAGCTTTGTAAATATGAGCAGCGAAAAAGCAATGTTAACTGTTGAAAAGAGTATTAAGCTATCTTACCATGCTAACAGCTTCCTGTCTGGTTATGTTTCCAACTTCATTTTCTAATTTCAGAAATTCATGAAACCTGAAAAGCCCCAATGAAGAACCCGTCATGTCATGTGTATAGCACAACAATACACTAGTTCCATAACCATACACAAAGTAACCAGAATGCTTAGAGAGTGACATGAATTGGTTATCTAATAATATGAAGTGACTAGGAACACTCATATGTTAGTGTAAATGTACCTCTCAAGTGTCTGATTTTTTCTAATCTCCTTTCGAGAAAAATTAGAATGCCAAGCGAGATTCTTCGGATACCAAGGCAAAGGCTTAATAGCCTCCAATTCACCACCTTCTATAGCCTGGAAACCAAAACCAATGTGAGATAAATAGCTACCCAGTTATAATAGAAATAGAGACTACAAAAATGCCAATTACAAACACTGAATTTACCTCAGCCTGAAGTGATTTCATAAAGTCATTCTCCAAGGTCGATATAATCTCATTGCAAAATTGGCCACTGCAATTCATAAAACAAGGAACAAAAAAAGAGAAGCATCTAGTTAGCAATTGCAATCTTGAGCCAATCCTAGTTCAAGATAAAAACTTTAACACAACCCTAAACCCTAAACCTCATTGAGACTAAGAACAAATAACAAAGCTCAGATATAAGAAAAAAGCATTACTTGGAGTTAACCCTAAACGCAGCAGGTAAAGGCTTACGAAGAATCTCCATGAACAAATCCCACTCTTCTGCTTTCACAACCCCTTGTTCCTACAACACATACACACAAGAGTTAGAATCACAATAAACACTAAATCCAATAGAGAAACACGAATATGTTACCTTGTAATATTCCTCGAAATTAGGGTTAACAGTGACAATAGGTTCCCAAGTAGGTTTTTGTTCCGGTACGGCGTTATCGGAACCATCAACGGAAGCATCGGATTTGGGTCGTTTCCAAACATTCTCTCTGCTTTCTTTGAAATCTTTTCGCTGAGAACGACCTCTGTGTCTTCCTCCTCTTCCCATTTTTTGTAGCTTCCGTCGAAGAAAACAAAAAATTCAATTTCCGCCGCCGGATTCGAAAAATTCACGGGAACTGAAGAAGTGAGAGTTGTTTCAATGAGTTCAGGGCTTTTAATGGGCTTTAGGGTTTTGGTTAATGGGCCTTAAAGCCCATAATAACCTCAAATGACACAATATGGGTTCTTCTTCTACCGGCGAATTCGCCGACGACAATCAACGGCCGATGAGTAAGACCAAGCTTCTTCTTTTTCCTCCTCTTATACCAAAACTGAATCGTTCTCTGTACTCTTATTCTCAGCGTCGTACTCGATCACTTCCTCATCATAGAGACAAGCCCATAAACTGGAACACCACTCACAGTTTCGTTCTACACAATCCTCTTCTTTCATTGCTCGAAAAATGCAAACTTTTGTTCCATTTGAAGCAAATTCAAGCTCAGATGGTAATCACTGGCTTGATTCTAGACCCATTTGCTTCAAGCCGGTTAATTGCTTTCTGCGCATTATCGGAATCTCGGTATCTCAATTACTGCGTGAAGATTCTTAAAGGTATTGAGAATCCTAATGCGTTCTCTTGGAATGTGACGATTAGAGGATTCTCTGAGAGTGAGAATCCTAAAGAATCGATTTTGCTCTATAAGCAGATGCTGAGAGATGGTTGTTGTGAGTCTAGACCAGATCATTTCACTTACCCGGTTTTGTTCAAGGTTTGTGCTGATCTTAGGTTGAATAGTTTAGGTCAGATGATTCTTGGGCATGTTTTTAAGCTGAGATTGGAATTGGTTAGTCATGTGCATAATGCGTCTATTCATATGTTTGCTTCTTGTGGTGAAATGGAAAATGCGCGGAAGGTGTTCGATGAAAGTCCTGTGAGGGATTTGGTTTCTTGGAATTGTTTGATTAATGGTTATAAGAAGATTGGGGAGGCAGAGAAGGCGATAGATGTATATAAGGTGATGGAATCTGAAGGAGTTAAGCCGGATGATGTGACAATGATTGGGTTGGTTTCTTCGTGTGCAATGTTGGGTGATTTGAATCGTGGGAAAGAGTTTTATGGATACGTAAAAGAAAATGGACTGAGAATGACTATTCCTCTTGCTAATGCTTTGATGGATATGTTCTCAAAATGTGGAGATATTCACGAGGCACGAAGAATATTTGATAACTTGGAAAAGAGAACAATTGTGTCGTGGACTACGATGATTTCAGGATATGCTAGATGTGGTTTGCTTGATGTTTCGAGGAAGCTTTTTGATGATATGGAAGAAAAAGATGTTGTGCTGTGGAATGCAATGATCGGTGGATCAGTCCAAGCCAAGCGTGCTCAAGACGCTTTGGCATTGTTCCAGGAGATGCAAACAAGTAACACAAATCCTGACGAAATCACCATGATCCATTGCCTCTCTGCATGTTCTCAGCTTGGTGCTCTTGATGTTGGCATTTGGATTCATCGTTACATCGAGAAACACAATCTTAGTCTCAACGTTGCGCTAGGAACTTCATTGGTCGACATGTACGCCAAATGTGGTAACATCTCAGAAGCTCTCAGTGTTTTTCACGGAATTCAAACAAGGAACTCGCTTACATACACAGCGATAATCGGAGGTTTAGCCCTTCACGGAGATGCATCTACTGCTATATCATACTTTAACGAAATGATTGATGCAGGGATAGCCCCAGACGAAATCACTTTCATAGGGTTATTATCAGCTTGTTGCCATGCTGGAATGATCCAAACCGGCCGTGATTATTTCTCTCAGATGAAGTCTAGATTCAACCTAAATCCTCAACTGAAACATTACTCTATAATGGTAGATCTTCTAGGGAGAGCAGGGCTACTGGAAGAAGCGGACAAGCTCATGGAAACTATGCCAATGGAGGCAGATGCTGCGGTTTGGGGAGCTTTATTATTCGGTTGCAGGATGCACGGTAATGTTGAGTTGGGAGAGAAAGCGGCTAAGAAGCTTCTCGAACTTGATCCAAGTGATAGCGGGATCTATGTGTTGTTGGATGGCATGTATGGAGAGGCTAATATGTGGGAAGATGCAAAGAGAGCGAGGAGGATGATGAACGAGAGAGGTGTAGAGAAGATTCCTGGTTGTAGTTCCATTGAAGTTAACGGAATTGTGTCTGAATTCATCGTTAGAGATAAATCAAGACCGGAATCTGAGAAAATCTATGATTGCTTACATTGTCTTGGAAGACATATGGGGAGGTCGTTGAGTGTACTATATTCGGAAATGAAATTACTTAGAAGTTAGAAACAATGGGATTGAATGAAAAAATGCTGAATTTTATTATGGCATCTTTGGTCTAAGTTAATATAGAATGGGTTTGAGAGCAAAAAAAAAAAGAGAAAGAAAGACTCAAATGACAAAGCTCTTGTGTATTAAACTATTAATATTAATTGACCAGTTTAATAAAAAGCTAAATTTTATTTTGTAAAAATTTAGCTTTTGTGGTTTTTGTTGTTAACTTAATTTTATTTATTATACATATTTAGACTTGACACTGAAAAAAAAATAGTTCCCAAACTGACCAGCTGAAACAAAGAATCAAATCAAACAATAGAGGATTTTGGCTTTTTGAGGGAGTATATTTTTATTTCTTTTATTTTTAATCAAATCAAACAATAGAGGATTTTGGCTATTTGAGACTTTGAATGTTTACTTCTTTTATTCTCTCTTTAAAAAAATTCTTGGCTACCATTTAATTATTGATACATTATTAGAAAAACCATATTTAATGAATTAAAATGTGGGTCAATATTTATTGATATCCTCTCTTCTTTTGGTATGGATTGGTTTGGTGAACCTCAAATACAATGACCTCCATGTGCGTTCCATTTCCTGATTTCGATATCTATAGTTTTCTTTAGGAAACTAGATACCTTCAGAGTCCTATATATTTAATTATGACTGTTTCTTCTCCGAAGTGTAATAAATTTGCATATAAACAACGAAAAATTGACAACTAAAGATGGGGACAACATAATCTCTTAAAAACGGCAACGTATCAGTACCTTTTAGAGTTTCAGAACGCAAGGTCATGATGATGACGACTTCCTTTAGTGTCAGTCACTTTTAGAGTTTCAGATAATTTCTTGTTTGGTTGCAAAAAATTATGAACCAATGGCTCAAAATTGTTGCCTCCCTTTGTCACAACAATTCTCTTATCTCAAGACACCCCACTCACTATTATATTTTTTTACTAAAGTTTCACTCTTATAATAAAACACAAAATTATCGTGTCAAAAGCTTGTTTTTACTCGTTGATATTTGTTTTACTTTATATTTTCTACATTTTGTTATTTTGTATTATAGATTGACGATATAAAAAAAACTAAGTTATACTCCTACTAGTTAACTTTTTTAAAATTATATATTGACCTTAGTGGATGTTGCCTTCATCATGTTAGGTGTGTTTCAAACACCTCTAACCACAATTATTTTACTATTTTACAGAGTTATATTTGGTGTACTTATCTGGTTTATGGTGATAATCTTATCAACAATTTATTCAGCATTATATAAGAAAAAAAAAGTAAATTAATTTAATTTTTAGCTTTATCATTAAATAATCCGCCGTAGCGTAACTATAGCATTGATCATCACAACCACACTGATCACACAAAACAATAAAAGATGCATGTTTTTTTTTTGTAAATATATACTACTAGTAGTTTGAATTATTTGGCCAACCCAACGCAAATGTGAAGATAAGGTTTTGAATGCTTTTTACAAAGTCAAAAAGTGCCTTGACTCTACGTTAGGTTTAAAATCAAGAGTTGAATCATTCACTCAATTTCTTCATGACCTTTAAAAGCCTATCAATAAATGTGTGTTACACTATTTGCCGTTTTTCATAAATACTTCAATTTTTCCATGATTGTCATCAATAGTATTAACTATAGCATTATTTTCTTGTATACGTTACATAAACATAATTGTTGTACAAATATTTAACTAGTTGTTGAATACATTAACAAAAATCTAACTATCCATAATACTATAAAAAAAAAAATTACTAGTACTAGTTTTCATCGAAACATAAAGGATGTTTTAACAATTTTCAACGCATTTAAAAAGTACAAAAAGAAAATTGGCTCTTGAATTTCGGTTTTTTTTTTTACATTATTTAATTTTCATTAAGATCAAATTAAATATTTTCCTGTTAATATTTATACATTTTAAGACATCACTTATTTTAAGTAAAAATTAGATAAGACGATATTTATTTCCAAACGGAAAGAGTACTTATTAATTCAAAACATATTTGCATCCTACCAAAAAAAAACATATTTGCAAATACGGATTTCTGAATTTAATTAAACAATTACGTGCAAAATTTTCACCCCTCTATAATTATCAAACTAGATTTTACCCAGCGGTACACCGCGGGTCGATTTTTTTATAACTAAAAAATTATTTAGCAAAATTTTAAATTGTATTTGTTTTGTTAATATTGTTTATTTTATTTAATGTTTCTGATTTTATAATTAAATTTTGATTTTTAATTCTAAGATTTCATCCATAGTATATTGTTTAATATTAATATCGATCTAAACCCGTTGCACCATATAACCCTGTCCCGTAAAATTAAACATCACTTGTTATTTTTTTGAATAATATTTTTATCCACTACGGGTCGCAGGTTCATGCGGATAAGCCCGTAGAGAGTTGCGGGTTTGCGTGTCGACCCGCCAAAAGAGAAGCTATCTTTTGAAACCTTTTGTTTTGTTTAGAGGTTTTGAGAAAGTATCCCTAAAAAATAATTTTCATTATATGAAAAAAAAAAAGAAGTAGAAGAAATTGTAATATCAACATTCCCGATTTTTACATCACTCGTTACTATTAATTTTGTTTTTTTTGCAGATAAAAATCAGAAGTTAACTAAGTCGAGATTTTTAAAAAGATTGTGTAGAGATTTTTGGTAAATTGTTGAGAACATATTTGATTTCAAAATCTTTACTTAAATAGATAAGGAAAGATTTTGTAGAGACTTTTGCTAAATATATGAGAAATGAATTTCATTTAAAAATCTTTACTTAAATAAAACAAATCTAAATAATTAATGCTAATGGCATGCCATTGTAAATACTTCTCAACTTCAGGATTTATTTGCTAATTGTGATCCAAAAATGTATATATAGATAATCCTTTTATCTCTTACCAAAAAAAAAAGTAATCTTTTTATCTTCTTTTTTTTGCCAGCTAATATTTGGTAATTTTTTTAGGAGTATTATTAATATTACCAAATACTACTACACTTACATTGGGACCAATTCTATAATTAGAAAAATTATTTATTTCCATTTATTAAATAAATAAATAAATAAAAAAGATAGAAATTGGAAAGCCCACCACCACACTTGCACAAATTCCATCTATAAACACAAAAGCCTTTAGTATCATTCTCGAAAACCACCAAAAACCTCTTTATTACCACCAACAAACAAAGTCTCTTCTTCTTCTTCAATCACTGAAACACAACACCAAAAAAGAAAAGAATAAAGTATGTCTCTTCTTCCCCATCTCATCCTCTACCTAACACTCTTCACCGTGGCTGTTACCCGAGAAACTCTCCGACCAAGATTCTACAGCGAAACATGCCCTGAAGCTGAATCCATAGTAAGAAGAGAAATGAAGAAAGCTATGATCAAAGAAGCAAGAAGCGTCGCTTCCGTCATGCGTTTCCAATTTCACGACTGTTTCGTCAATGTAAAACACATTGAATCTTTCTCTCTGTTCTTGATTTTTCTTACTCTGTTTTTTTACTCTGTTTTTCTCTTTGAATCATCAAATTCAGGGATGTGACGCATCTCTGTTGCTTGACGACACACCAAACATGCTTGGTGAGAAACTATCACTTTCCAACATCGATTCTTTAAGATCTTTCGAAGTCGTTGACGACATTAAAGAAGCTTTAGAGAAAGCTTGTCCTGCTACTGTTTCTTGTGCCGATATCGTTATCATGGCCGCTCGTGACGCCGTTGCTCTTGTAAGTCAATTTCAATTTTTCCCGGTTTAGTGATTGATTATCGGTTTTGTAATTTTGGTTATTGAAAACCAGACAGGAGGACCAGATTGGGAAGTGAAGCTAGGAAGGAGAGATAGTTTAACAGCGAGTCAAAAAGATTCCGATGATATAATGCCAAGTCCAAGAGCCAACGCAACTTTCTTGATTGATCTCTTCGAAAGATTCAATCTTTCTGTGAAAGACATGGTTGCTTTATCAGGGTCACACTCAATTGGTCAAGGTCGGTGTTTTTCAATCATGTTCAGGCTTTATAACCAATCCGGTTCTGGTAAACCGGATCCAGCTCTCGAACCGAGTTACCGTAAGAAGCTTGATAAGCTTTGTCCTTTGGGTGGAGATGAGAATGTGACTGGAGATCTAGATGCAACACCTCAGGTTTTTGATAATCAGTACTTTAAAGACTTGGTTTCAGGGAGAGGGTTTCTTAACTCTGATCAGACTTTGTACACGAATCGAGTGACGAGAGAGTATGTGAAGATGTTTAGTGAGGATCAAGATGAGTTCTTTAGGGCTTTTGAAGAAGGGATGGTGAAGTTGGGTGATTTGCAATCTGGTAGACCTGGTGAGATTAGGTTTAATTGTAGGGTTGTTAATAGAAGGCCTATTGATGTATTGCTTGTATCTTGAAGAATTAGTGACGAGAAAAGAGAGAAATATTAATTATGACTTCTAATAGTTGCAAATCTTCTACCACTTACTGATTTTTGCTTCTCCAAAGTCACAGCTAAAGCTGCAATATGGTCACACCAGTCTATTAAATTGGAAACATTGTCAAGTTGTGGAACAAACACATGGACAAGAACCAACATTGTAATTCTGAGATACACAAAAAGAAGCTTAAATGTAGATATGAATAGAAGTTTCCTCTAAACAATCAAAAATGTTTCAATAGCCTCAGCATACATTGCAATTTGCAAAAACACTTCTTGCCTGCAGCTATGAATACAAGTTTCAATTACATCAACTCATCGAAAAAATACGGTGTCGAAAAGGTAGTAATTTCAATAGCATTTGCCGTGAATGATTGTTATATGTCATTGCATTAACGAGCATATGAGTACTACAAAGAACACAGATACTCAATTTACTTCCATTCCCCAGGATATGAAACCGCCGGTTTAACCGGTTAAAGAGTAATCTGAGATCTGACCATCTAATTTTCCGGTTTACTTCTAAACCGATTTGATTGGCATAAAAGTTAAAGAGGAGTCTTTTTCTTCTTCCCCATTGTTGAAAATCAGGTTTTACAGATTCAGTGAGAGCTCAGATCGCTAAAGGTTTGTTGAATTAGGGTTCTAAAAGATTCTCTCTGTCTCTGTCGTTCAATTTTGGATTCAAATCGCTAAAAAGTTTTGATTTTGTTGTGTAGAAATGGATTGGCAAGGACAGAAACTCGTGGAGCATCTGATGCAGATCTTACTAGTAATCTCCGGCGTCGTCGCGGTGGTTGTTGGCTACACAACGGAATCGTTCAGGACGATGATGCTAATCTACGCCGGTGGTGTTGTTCTCACGACTTTGGTAACTGTACCTAATTGGCCTTTCTACAATCTTCATCCTCTCAAATGGTTAGATCCAAGTGAGGCCGAGAAGTATCCTAAACCAGAAGTTGTTGCTGTTGCTTCGAAGAAGAAATTCTCTAAGAAATAGGTCTGATCTGAATCTCTCTATCTCTTTTTATATATCGGAATTGTTTCTGTGAGAGATATTATGGATCGGAATCTTTAATTATGAATTGAATTTTCTGGGTTGATTCTATTATCTCTGTTCTTTGCCAAAGGGATTTGCTTCTGAGTTTAGATTAGAGTCTTTTGAATCACCAAAGTCTCGATTTTTATGAAGATGGTACATAAATATGACACACCTTCTATTTACACTTTGTTTAAGCTTGTGAGCAAAAACCCAATGCTGGTCTCTGATGCTTTGCTCCTACTGGTTTTCTTGAGTCTTAAGTGTTTTTTAAGTAGAAATAGATAGGCTATGGACGGCGGATTTCACGAGTTTGGATTCCGGGTGATTCGGGAGTCAGATGGATAAGTACGGGGTTATGGTCCTCTGACCGGTTTAAGGTAGTGAGCACAAACCATCAGGATATAAATTTTGTTTATGATGAACAAGGTGATGGTAAATTGCTTTGTTGGAAACTAAGACTCACTTGAGAATCAACTATGTCAAGAATGGATCAGACGTTACCTCTGCCCAAACCAAATCCAAGAGTCGGAAAAGGAAGATGCGAGTGTGATGATTTCTGCTTCATCGTAAACTTCCTGGAAGAAGGATAAAGATTGTGAAAGAACTGAGTCAATGGTAAGTCATAGTCCTCTGAAAGCAAAACAATATCAGTTAACGCGTCCGGAGGCGGAATCCGAGTTGATAGGCCCAGCATATGGCTGAATGCTTGTAAATGAGCTGTTAAGGAAAATGGGAAAATGACTTAGATCAGCAATTTATGGAAGGAAGCAGAGCAGGTAAAGTCTTATGTCACCAAAAGGATGAAACAGAGTGAGCTTTCCGGAAGCAGCGATAGCCAGAATCTACATGGTATCGCAACAAAACACATCATGTGGATAAATAATAGAGGAAAATACAGTGATTGTAAGAAACTAGTTAACTCTAGAGACAAAAATACTAGTTATGACAAACTTATCAATGATCAAGATAAGAGATTTCCATGTGAATTGGGTTAAAGGTTGTGAACTTGAAAAACGATAGTCTAAGCATATATTACTAGTAACAAAGTACGACAAGAAAGTTTGGGAAACATATACAAAACATTGGAAGTCTTTTCTGTTTGATTCTTCATTGGACATTGGAAGTCTTTTCTGTTTGATTTGTCTTTTCTATTTGGACCTTATTTGAGCTTAGCAGCCTAATAATAACAATGAAAGGGCCTGTTCAAAGCCCATTAAGTCATTGTTTTAAACAACTTCATCCATACGTTAAATGTCTGTGTCAACAACAATCAACACATTTCTTTGTTTTCTAAAGGTTTTTGTCACACGAAGTTTTTTACAAGACTGGTTTTATTCACTGGATAAAATATAATATATACATCTACAAATTTATTTGCATAGAAAAAATAGGAAGCTAAGTTGTTAAAAAAAAAAAAAAAAGGAAGACACGTTTACTAGATCCGTGTTTAACGTAGATTTTGTATTGTGCTCTTTGTTATTCACTATGTTGCATTCACTGAGACATTGACCATCGAAGCATTTTTGGGGATTGGCGAATGTATTTATATGCTTATCCTAACTTCGATGAGATTATCGTAAGAGATAAGTAAATGTAAGCAGAGAAATAGAGATAAAATACATTGCAATATACCAAAAGAAAAAAAAAAACAGAAAACTAAAAAAATCTAATTTACAGAATCTGAATTAAGATAACAGTGAAAACATATTATTTTTCATTTGCTATTTTAGGGTTATACTTATACCTTTTTTTGCATGGTATTAAATAAAATATAAAATATCAGAAAAATCCTCAATTGTGTAAAAATGTTGAAAAAATTCTCAACTTTTCTTTTAGTAAAATATAGTATAATTAATTTTGTTGATTTTCTAATTAAATCGTAAATTATTTTTGATTTTTTATTTTAATATCATTAATTTATTATGTCAGTTAAGTTTCGTGACTATTTTTCAGAGTCAACTAAAATTAACGATTTAAATGATAAGTTAACAAAAATTTACGATTCAATTAAAAAATCAACAAAATTAATAATATATTTCATCGAATCTAAAGTTGGGATTTTTTTACACGTTTTATAATTAACATTCTTGGACTAGGATGAGTACCAGCTCGTTTCCCTCTATCCTTCGGAAGCTCGCGAGTCAGGCTGATGTGTACCAGTTTTGGAGCAAAGAAACAATGCTTTTCACGGCTAGACAAAATCGGAAGAAGGAGATTTGTAACACCATCACGGCAAGACAAAATCGAAAGAATTTTATTAACCTGATAATACTTTAGATCAGTTAACTTGTTGATTGACACTCAACAAAATTTTTGTAATTCTTGTTTTTTAATTTCTTTTTTTTGTTGACAAAGTTACAATTTTTAGGTTAACTTTTTTTGTAAAACTTCAAATTTTATTTATATAATATTTACATTCCTATAAAATAAAATAAAAATCTACTATTTAAATCAAAATAAATTGGGGTGGAAAAGTCAAAATAATCAACGGCTAGAAAAGAGAGATCTTGGCTTGGCGTGGCGTGTGGGAAGTGGGAACTGTGGATGGAGACAGCAAGTAAGTAGCATTCTCAAGCACGAGACATCGCCGCTCTCAGACAAATCCTCACCGGAGCGAGAGCGACTCTTCTTCTTTCATCTTTTTTTTTTCTTTAAATATATTCTTTGTTAAAAAAGATAGTCAATGGAGTGCATATATCGTTTTGTATCTCTAAAATATTTATAATAAAATCCTTAAGTACGTTATATACTTAAACATAGTAAACTAATTAAAAAAAAGTTGATTTTAAACCAAAAAAAACTTTCAAATAACTAAATACGTCTAAGTCTAACTATAACTCTCTAAACGTCTAACTCTAAGTCTCTAACCCAAGTTTTTTTTTTTAATCACATTCTATCTTGTTGTGTAATTTATTATTAAACATCTTTATTTGTCTAGTTTTAAAAAAAAAATCGAAAGAAATTTTGATTTTTTTTATATCATTTTGACTATTTGGTATTTAGGTGGCTTACTTGGTCTTTTTATTTTAATCTGAATATTTACTTTGTAATGGATTTACGAAACAAAAAAAAACTGTTATTAAGTCCCAAAATGTGTTAACAATGCGGATTATATAAAAAATGCTAAAAACAAAATTTATTAAACATTGTATAAATATACCTCAATTTTTTCTAATTGGATTAAGTCTACATATAAAGTAACTCCTTGTGTGCAAATGTGAAGACACACGCATATGATAAAGTTTTCTTTTTTGTTAGCCAGCAATAAAGTTTTCTTTTTGGCCAAAAATGTTTTTTTATTAAAAGGCCGAATTTTTTGACTTTGAATATCTGCGAAAAAAAAAAAAAGATAGGTCCCATTAATTGCTGACTCGTTCTATTCCCTCTGGACCACTTGCGTAAACCGACACGTGTCAAATAATTCGAGACAAAAATTATACTTAGCTGATCTTTTAAGCCGATACGAGCCGTATAAGCTGTCTCCTTCAACGGGTCTTACTAATCGTATTTAATTTTCTATTACTTACCTAAATTTTGTGATTAATCAATTTTTTTTGTATTTAGCTTAATTTGGGTTGTAATTTATAAAAAAAACAAAAATTACATTTTACGAAAATTGACTGTAAATTAACTAATTTAGAGAAAATTTGCAACATGTCTAAATTTCCTAAATTAGAATATTTTCATAGCTAGAGCCTTGAAAGAGACCATTCTTAACGATCACATCTCAAATTAAATTTTGATAAATTAATGTGAGTTCAAAGCTGTATCTCTTTATCTTTGAATAAAATATACAATCATCTTTGAAATTTAGGACACTATGCTTTTTAATATTATATGATAATTAGTTGATATATTGAAATGGAAATGTTTCACCATCAATGACATTGGTATAGTATTCCTTTGTGAGATTTTGATTTTCTACAAGCGGGCCCTCGAAAACACGGGTGTCTAAAAATATTTGGAAAAGAAAACAAAAGTTATTCCGCAAATAAGTACATTAAACTGTCAATTTTTTAATTTAACTAGAATGTAGCATAGTGGGAAATTAGTAATTAAGTGAATATTATCTATGTTGTAATGATGGTCTCTTTGGGCAGCTTGAGATGTTAATTTTTTTACAATTTACTATCAAGTAGTATTTGAATTTCGCTGAAAGAAATGTCTGTATAATTCTATAAATGAACATATTTTTGGTAAAAAGCTTTCGCCAAGTTTATTGGAATAAAATACATGAGCTAAAACTCAAGTGATCAAGTACTCACACATAGTATATTCATATATAATAAAATTAAATGATAAAACCCAAAACTGAAACGAATTTACGTCTTTAACACTAATATCATTATCAGAGTCTATCTTAGAGTTCAAACATAACAAGCTCGAGCTTGCGGCATTAGTTTGAATATAGTGTTTGCAATGAAAACCTCGTCATATTGAGGTATAAGTTTCGAACCTTTCGACGTTCAAGCATCATTTTTTTTTTTTTGGTAAAAGGTTAAATTCATACCATTTTTTGATTTTTTCTGTACAAAGTTCTTACAACAAGAAAGAAGAGAGAAATAACAAGCTAGAAAGGAAAATTTACACAACCAAAATAGAAATCAAGCATCATTTTCTTACTCAAATTTTTTTTTTTGCTGTGCAGCCTCCAAATATTTAATACCGGCTCTGATCACCCACACAAGATTTTTCAAAACCAATAAACCAAATCCTGTTTTCAAAATCAAACCAAGAGATTGCTGATTTATTTAATATGTAAAAAGTTATACATAACACAATATATTATTATGTAACATGTCAAATAACTATATAGTATTTATCAAAAAAAAAAACTATATTGTATTTTAGGGCATTTTTGAATATATCTCGTTAGATATATAAGGGGTTACAGACTTACATATCAAGACAAACCATGATTTTTATTTACAAACCTAAACCTAGCTAAAAAAGTATATTGTTATCAATTAGCTGACGTGGTGGATTCAAGTTTCCCGTTCTTTTCAATAACCAAGTTGTTTTTTTTTTTGTGTGTAAAAGTCTTTGTAGTAGCTATTTAACAACGTTTTCTCTTGCTGAAATGCTGCGATTTTATATTTCATTAAATTAAGTTTAGTTATACTTAGATTTAGTCTCTTATACAACAGTTGAAAAATTGAAAAGCATATTCTTAAATCTTCACTAATTTAGTTCCATACTATTCAAAATATTTTATTTCCTATGTCCAGCTTTTAAAAATACAAAAATTTTACACTGCAAAAAATGTAGATGATGATTTCAACCTTTCAAGAATTCACATCTAAATATGATCAGAAACATATAAAAATCATACATGTTGCAGGTTTGGAACATCAGTGTCAACACCTGATTTTGAGTTGCTTAAATTGGATTCAAGAAATAAATAAAAATGGTGGAAATTAGAGCAAATAAGATTCACATGTATTTCACGTGAAAGAAATCAACCTGCCCACCATTTGGGCATTTGGCAAAGAAGAATTTTCATCTCTTCGATAATCTTGTTTTCAAAAGATACCATAATCATATTTTGCCCAAAAAAAAAAAAAAAAAAAAAGATACCATAATCATAATCTTGTTTTCAACAACGTCCAACAACGTACATTGTAACACATTAGATGTCTAATACACCATAACGAATTAAACTGTACCTCTGTTGGGCTACTTTGGTTAAAAATTTATAATGGGCTTCTCCAAGGAAAGAAATCAAAATTAAGTATGAGAGTGTTGACAAAAAAAATTAAGCATGAGTAGATATAATTTTTTTTTAATTAATAACATTATAGTATATGCTTGTTTCCAGAAATTTCTTATGATGAGAATTAAATAAAACCATGCAAAAGCATGAATCACGTAGAAACAATAGCTGGTGGATTGAAATGAAATACACTTTATTGGTTCTTTTTTAGGTACTACTAATTAACTATATAAGCCATGAAAACCTACAAAATGATCATTATAACTTTTATTTAAATAATCAAATCTAAGATGCTTTGCTATTAAAATATGAAAAAGGGTTCATAGAGATCCTACGATTCTCAGTGTTATTTGCCGAGAGAAAGTGAAACACATAACGCAAGTGTTCGCCACCTAAAACTTAAAAGTGAATTAAAAATAACTAAAGCATATCGAAAACCAAGACAGAATAAAGAAATGAATCGGTTACATTAAACCGGTTTAGGGGTTGTAGGTTATAAAAATTTAAAATTCATACAATTTTCGATTTGGTTTTGGTTTAAAAAATCTATTTTTAGTTTACATTTCTTTTTTTGTATACCCCTACTTTGAGGGCTGCTTGTATAGTTGTATTCTTTTTTTTTTTTTTTCACTGAAAATGGATTATATTTAGAATAGAACTGTTTCAGAGTTTTTACAAAATAACAGGTTACCATAAAGAAAGGTATACACATATACCAATCACCAAAAATTGATTTTGCAGTTTGATCAAGGGAGTGTAGAAGATGAAACCACACTTCCGATTCTTTCTTCCTCAAAAAGATGATGTAGCCAACGAGGATGCCCTGAAGCAACATAAGATTGAACTCTGTCCTCCTTCACAACACTTTGAGCAATTAGCGATGCTCCTCTGTTTGCCGGAATCTTCTCTTCCAAAACATTCCAAACTACAATCTTACCCAAAAAATGAAGTAATTCAGAGACTTGATACCTAAAAGAAGGCCAAGCATTTGGTCTGTTGAATGCCGATAACAGATCTCCTGGTTCAAAAGCAAACAGAACCCTAGACATCTTGTGACTATGCAAACATTCAATAGCCCAAATGACACTTTTAAGTATCGCCTCACTTCTGTTAGTAACATCACAAAGAGCCCGCCTACTATGTAGCAACACAACCCCATGTTCATTACGCAAGACCCAAGCACTCCCAGCAAGACATTTTTTCCCCGACCAAGCAGCCCCAATGTTGCATTTAACCCAACCTGGAGGAGGCGGCTGCCATGGAGAAGAAACAGGGACATCACAAGGTACTGAACCAGATGCATTATGACCAATACTATGAGTTTCTGTGGAATTAATCTGTGATTGCGCAATAGACCATTCATGCGCATCTTCCTTGATATTTTCAAAGGATTTTGCAGGACAGAACTGTGTACCCTCATAGCATAACTTGTTTCTATTTTTCCACAGTCTCCACAGGACCCAAGGCCACAACCTTCTTATTTGAGCAGGAACCAGAAAATTCTTTTGAAGCTCAAATAAGAACTGCATATTAGCAAAAATAGCACTCCTACCAAAGCCAAATTCTGGAGTTGGGACACCAGAAATAGCCCATAGCTGACGAGCCACAGAGCATGTAAAGAGTACATGATTTATGGATTCTCCTTCTTCTCCGCAAATCTGACACCTTGGATCACTTCTCATACCTCTATGAATAATCTAATCAGCTACTGGCAAAGCAGCACACAAAGCACGCCATAAGAACAGTTTAATCTTTGGAGCTGCAAGGATGGACCAAACTTTTTCCTTGAGACCATTAAGAGATGGCTGAGAGGTCGCATTTCTGATAAGATCAGATTTGTTATCCCTAAAAGCTAACCAGTAACCTGTCTTAACAGAGTATTCACCTGACTTTGAGTGCAGCCATACCCAAAAATCTTCCATGTTCACTACTGGATTCTTCTTTATGATGATCTCAACATCCACAGGATAGAATAAGTCGTCGAGCAGCTCCCTATTCCATCTTCTGGAATCAAAGTCAATGAGATCTTTAACTTTTAAACTCAAATTAACAGAGAAGTGTTTCATGAGAGGAGTTCTTGGACCATGATCTTGGTCAAAGAGCCAAGGATCCATCCAAACACTAAGACCATCAGCAATGGCAAATGTGTTTGTGTGGGTGTAAGTATTTTTTTAGTATTATAATTTAAAGCAAAAGAGAAAAGAGAAAGAGAAAGAAAGAGAGAGATAGAGAGAAAAAGTGTTACACCCGAGTGTAAACTTACACCCGGGTGTGAAGAGAGAGACAATTTTTTCGTTTTTTTAATACCTACACCCCAAGACTCACACCCACCTGCTTGCCCCACTGCCCATGCTCTAAGAGAATTACCATTACCCACTTCTTTCCTTAGACCTTTCAAAAGCAGTTCTCTTCCGTGTATAATGCTCCTCCAAGCATAAGAAGGCCTGGCTCCAATTTCAGCTTCCAAGAAGTCCTCCCCATCAAAATATCTGCTCTTGAAGAATCTAGCAAAGAGGCAGTTTGGATTCTGTAATAAACGCCAAGCCTGTTTTGCTAATAAGGCTTGGTTAAAACTTTGAATATCTTTGAATCCCAAACCTCCTTGATCTTTAGCTAGGCATAGTTTCTCCCAACTAACCCAATGAGTTTTCCTTTTATGCTCAAAAGAGTCCCACCAAAAGGCTGACATTGCACTTGTATAGTTGTATTCATATCCTAAATTTTTAATAGCTGGTAAATTGACCAAATATATGCATTTTAAAATGTCGATTAGGCAAAACTTTAATCAAGATTTTTAGTGGATCACTTTCCTGTTAACTAAAGTTATATATAAACTCGATCCAACTTAGTCTACGCACAACAATGCAACCAATGAGGATTTAATTTTCATTTTTCACCATGATATAAGTAATACAAATAATTGCATGAAACACAATTTTTGCGAAGAATAGCTTAACAATTTTTAGAAACTCCTAAGGTTTAGTTTAGATGGAGCGCACCGCATCTATAAGATTCGAGGACAAATCTTTTCTTGGCCGGCGAAACCTGATGCATCGAGATATTTAGAATATTTTCAAATATCTATTTTTATTATCTTTTAATTTATTATTTAGTTGTTATTGAATTGATTAATCGAAAGATTTTAAAGAGATTTTGATAAACCACTGTAAAAAATATTCACAACCCAAAATTTTTTACGAAAGCCTTGAAAGAAAGACTCTCAACGGATCTTTTCAGAATCAATGGATCTAGTTCTATTCCTAAAAATTTCCGCTTCATCAAGTTTTAAGCTTCATACTCTTGACATGAAATATAAAGTAAAACATATTAAGAGCTGATTCCTATATTCTAACATATGATGGTGATGTCTAGAATTGCACGAAAATATTTTACAAAAATCTAAATAAAATAAGGAATTTACAACTTTGTTATATTAGAGTCAAATGATGAATTTTTTTCGGATAAAAAAGATCGTGATGTTCGTATTGTTTTATCTTTTTAGTTGATTTACTCTAAAAATTACATTATACCTAAGAACACTTTGTAACTTTGTTTAACATACAAAATGAACTATGTTCTAAATAAAATATTAAAATTATTTCTCATGTAAAGATTCCGAAATCTCATGCATCAACTATTAAACTTCATTTTTAGTATAAATACATACAAAAGTATTGATCTACGTCAACAGTAGTAGAGTGTAGTCTGTTTTCTTCTTTTTCTATGACGTGTCGAACAATGAGTGGATAAATAAAGTGGTGAAATGGACGGCTGTGAATAGTTAGATTAGTTGAGCTGTCGATGATCGGAGCGATAAGCAAGAGGGGACCGTACACGTGCCTATCATCCTCCTCCTGCGATGTTTATTTTATTTTTATCTAAATTATAATCAAATAAATTAATACATAAAATGTAACATTACAAAAGTTGATAGTGACAAATGGCTACGAAGAAAACGACATCTTCTTGATGCGTTTAAGGTCCCACGTCACATGGGTATGTGGGCCCCCTATATTTCTCATTTAGTTTTCGTATAAAGAAAGAAGCTACAGTGTGGGCCCTTTTTTTGGCAATTTGTCAGTATACAATAAAAAGGAAATTTATTTTATTATTATTAATAAATTTATAGTATATCACAAAATTTGGAATCATATTTTCTCTTATTTTTTTATTTTATATTTAGGTTTAACAATAGAGTAACAGACTAGTAACAATGGAGATGCTCAATCCATATGTCGATTCCGCTCGGTATTTTTGGTTTTTGAGATTTTCGATTTATGAATTATGGTATCCAAATTAGAAGCTATTGTAAAATGGATGGTTTGGTATGTCTTAATTTTATATCGATTCAAATTTTAATTAAATATCTTTAGACTTGATTTTCGAATGTAGAAAAATTAAATCTAGTTAAATTATATTAAGATATAGTTTGGTTTCCGGATTTAGTATTTTGGTTCAAAACGGATTAGTTTATCCGGATTGAACACCTTCAGTAAGTAGTAACAAATAAATCTATTTAAAATTGAAAATACAGTATTATCACTTATGATATAAATTATAAGCAAACTTTTAAGTGAATTTGGCTTGTAGTCTAATATAGGTTTTATTAGTAACAATTTATCATCATACAAATTTATCATACGCGGCTTAAAACTTGTATCAAGCTCTTAAAAATATGAAAATTAAAAGTATATTATTGTATCAAAAGATTATTACATATATATATATATATTTATATATATATATATATATCCAAAACACATTCATTTGTGTCACGATTCATTTAGTAATTAGAAGCGCTTGAATTGGACAGTCAGTTGCCGAACATCTCCAATTCTTTTTTATTTATGAAGTCAACTACTACAAATACTTATAATCACAATGTGTATCAACCAGAATTTGATAAACTAATATTTTTATTTTCTTCTACAAATAGGATGAACTATTTTGATATATTAATTCATTATTAAATAATTTTACTGTATTGCATGGATTATTATAACGATCTTAGGTGTTAAGTATATTTATTTCAAAAACCACAATTTTAAAACTTGAGTTTTTTTTTTTTTGGATAACCAGGGGGAATTAATAAATATCCACCTATCTAAACATTTTAAAAGGATTGACAAACAATACCTTACCTAATAAAGGAGAAACTAGTTAATATCACCATTCATTAAGATCTTGTCATTATATTATTTATTTGAATGATATTAAGATATTGTCCATATACATTGTAATTACTTTTTTTGTTGTCTATACAAGACTAGAACTCAGAATATTTTTTTAGTGAACTACGGTTATATGACACTGCAGTGATAACATTACTACAAACTATTATGAAAGAAAAATAGTGATACAGATTACTGTGTAATTGCTAAGATGAGATTGCCTCAAATTCAGAGGCTATTCATGACGTGAGAAAAGCTTCTGAATGTGTCAGAAGGTTTCATCATCTTTATTTCTGTAAGAAAGTTTCTTCGATAGATTCACTAAAAATGATGCTTCATGCTTCCACTTCACGTACGCGCACAATCACGACTGACGACCTTTTTCTCTTAAAAGCACCTTCATGATTTATCCTTCACATCCACCAATTACTATATTTTATTCCCTGATTTTATCCACCCATAAAAAAAAGGGAAACACTTATTTATTTCTTGGAGTTCTTGTTATTTTCTTTTACCATATTTAATAATTTATATAATTTAGAGTTTTTACACATTTTGGAGTTTTGTCTAAATTTTGATTCTATTATCAATATGTTATCATCTACATAATCTTCTTAATTAGAATTATAGTTTTCTGGTTTATATCTCTTCTTAGAATCGATGTTAAGTTCGGGAGCAGCTTTACTTCTCAATATGAAGTTTCTCATTGGTTTATGAACCATTATAAATTGTGCATTTTGTTTTCATTTTTTTTTGTTTTATTTATTTTCTTGAGAGTTGGTTTTGGATCCAAAAAAAAAATTAATCTTATATCATGCAAAAACATATGAAAATTAAGATGGATTAACTCTAGTAACTTATGTACGTTAAGTTGGACTGTAATTGCGATGGAATGACAACAATTTTTTAGTACTGTATATTTCATTAATAATTTTGAAATGACTAAACATATTGTATATTTCAATTCAACAAAATTATTAATGGTTATTTGACCTTCCCGTCAAGCTTGATTGCTTTCAGTGGTTTAAGTGGTAAGATATTCAAACTAAAATTAAGATTAGATCGAGTCACATATATTACATAGTTGTTGGTCCTTCATTATTTATTTTTTGACTTCTCCATATCTATCTAAAAATGGAAAAATTACTTTAGATGCTTTCTATAAACGAAGAAAAATAGAAGAGATATGTCGTGGTCGTGGGATTAGGAAAGAAAAGATGTATTTGATGTCCAATCACGTGTTCCCTTTCTCTTCTTCCTCCTTTTGTCCTATTACTTTCATCCTTCAATGTTTTCTAAAACCCCTAAATTCAACCCCTACTTTAACAAATTTCACTTTTTGGCCGCAAAATCTATAGGCTATATCAATATTGTATATAGTCATTCTATTTGGACCAGTGTTTGCCATAGACAATGTAAATCATTTTTATTATGAGACATGCATACGAACATCGTTCCGAGTTAGGATTAGGAACTAAAACTTGTTATACGTTAAAATGCGTTGAGAAAGTTGGATCCATTAGATCTTTATTTTCATCCCATGCTACTTACATTCATGACATGTAGATTCGAACTTGAATTAGGTATTTTCTTTGTTAAATGTTATGGAATGTGTAAAATATCCAAATCACATGGTCTTTAATATATGAATAGTGAAATACCTAACTCAAAATATCAGAATGCTTAGTTATTATATTGAAAAATATCTTAGCAGTCTATTTAAAAATAGTTAAAAAGCTAAATATCTGATTCAAAATAAATATCTCAATATCTTAATAAAGAAATCAAACCAAACTATTTTCGGATATTAATTTTCTATTTTCGGATATTAATTTTTTTATCGAGTATCGAAATCTCGGCTATCTATAATCTATAAACATACATACAAAAATATAATTGAATAAACATAAAACCAAACTGAATATTAGTGTAGATTAGTTAGGTATTTGGTTCTGTTGTTGGTTTGTAATTAACCATTTCGATTTCATAATATCTTGATTAGAGCACATACAAATTTTTCTTAGACCATCTCCAACCTACCTCAATATTCATATCCAAACTTTATCTTGGAGTAAAAACCAAACTTCAAAATGAAATTACTCTATTTTGGAAAAAAATATATAGAGATATGAGTTAATATCGAAATTGAGATTTTTCAATTTTTATCTCATTATTTTTAGTGAGTGATTATAAGTACTAATTTGATGTAACTTTGAGTCGGAATTTCAACAATTCGATATTCAAAATTTTAAGACAGTTGGTCCATGATGATTTCTAGTCTAAATTGATAGTTTATGTTCCTTTTTTTTTTTGTTCAACGATAGTTTATGTTCCTAAATGTAGTATATACTAGTATATATCCCCTAGACTCTATTCCCTAATCGTCGACTCTACTATATTGGGATTGTATGCGTTGAGCAAACAATATAAATTTGTCTTTAGCCACAATCACAAGAAACTTGCCATCCATGCATGGTAAATGGTGAATTGTAACCTAGGGCTCGATTGTATTCTCTTATATATGATACATATATGTGACTTTGTGATATTTTTTTTGGGGGCAAAATGTGACTTTGTGATTAAAATAGAGAAAAGTGACTATAAAACACAGAAAATCATATACATCGTACTGTTAAATCTAACACAGTGTAGTAAGATCTGATCGACTGATCATCTACATGTTTTAGTTGTTCTAACAGTAAAAAGATATAAAGAATCAAAGATGCTTTATAATTCTAATTAATTAGAAGATTCTCGTATTATTATTAAAATGATCTTAATTATTAGACGTGGTCCACAGCTTTGCCGGTTTACCTTTAAACATGATTAGTTATCTTTAACAATACACTGTTGGTTACACAAACCGAGACAACTCGAATTCGAATCAAATCAAATCTGAACAGCAAACCTAATGATATTGTTTAAATAATACTAACAGTTTTGAGAAATTTAAACTCGACACTAAAAGACCATGACAACCTAGCTAGTAGTTTGTAGTTTTTACTAATGATGTCATTGTGTTACGACATAAATTAAATCTGTATAATGCATACTGTTAACTTAACAGTTAACACTACAAGATGTTAGTAAAAGGTTTACCTAAAAAAGATTATCAATCAATGCTATAGTAAATGATAGTGGTATTGAATTATTAATTATAATTCAATACTATAGTATTACAAATCGAAGTCGTATAAATCTTTAAAAGGTGGTACAATTGTGATTGGTTGAGCTGTATTTTTATGATACAACTCAAAAAAACCTTAAAACTCCATTATTGAACCAATCAAGCTTTCCTAAAAAATCTTACAGTCCAAAACAATTTTTTTTTATAGTTTTTTTTATTGTAACTCTTAAAATTTCTACAAATGGTCGATTGTACGATATTTTTAGTGAGTGATTATAAGTACTAATTCCGACTCAAAGTTACATCAAATTAGTACTTATAATCCCCTAATACACGAAGTCACACATCTAATTTTATGATTCAAAAATTAATTTAAAGGGTTAAAAGTGGTATAATTTAGATTTCAAGGGTCGATTGTAATTTAAAATAGTCCATGCTGAAATTTCCACCCTTTGCATTTTTGCCCCTTCTCAATTTGTCTTTGATCTGATGATCCTTAATTAATTACAAGAAGTGCACGAAACCACCAGAGAAAAGCATAATTACAAATTCACCCTAAAATCATTATTCCCGCCCAGATTTAACCCTTCCTTAAATTTCCCTTTCACCCTTCAATTTTAACCATTATTCCCATTTTACCCTCCTCTGTTTTTTTCTATCTTCTCCATCGATTCCAGAGAGAAGCAGAGAGCAAATAATCCAAAATCTCTTCCGGTGGTGTTTACAGCTTCAATTCCAGTGATCAACGGTGGAGTACCAGTGTAGAGACGGTGGTTGTTCATCGGAAAAGAATTCACAAGCTTCTTCTCCACTCAGAAAGTCCTCGTGATCCTCCGTCTGCTCCATTTTCACAAACTGGAAGAAATTACCACCGGGAACCGTCACCGGAGCCGCCACAGTGACGTTAGAGCTGCTTTCCTCGTTCAGAAGAGCGCTTGAATCGCTACTGTCTGAAGATCCCGCGGCGGCGAAGGAAGAAGCAGCCGCTTTTAACGGAAGAAGGTCACGTAGATCGGTGAAACTCCGGTAATTAAGACCATCCGAATGTTCAAGAAACTGTGGAGGAGACGACGGTGGCTCTGTTATCTTCTCCGGCAACGAAACTTCTTCTTCCTTAACCGAAATATCACTCTCCGTTGTTGTCGCCGCTAAGTTGTTCTCTTCTTCTTCTTCTCCTCCTCCATTAAGCTTAGTTTTCAGTTTACTAATCTGCATCAAACCAAAAACATAAGTTCCAATTCTTTTGTAAACCTCAAGATTTGTAAAAAGTTTCAATTTTTAGTGTGAATCAAACAAAAAGTTTCAATCTTTAAACAAAAAGTTTGAGTTTTTATACCTCTTGAAGAAGAGATTCATTGTCACGGCGGAGGGAATCAAAGTTATGACGGAGAGAATCATATTGAGTTTTAAGAACACCGTAATCTTTCTCAAGCTGTTTTGTCTTCCACCGAGCACGACGGTTCTGAAACCAAACAGCTACTTGACGAGGTTGAAGACCAAGTTCTTGAGCTAACTTAACTTTCCTCTCAGGCTCAAGCTTATTCTCTAACTCAAAATTCTTCTCCAAAGCTTTAACTTGGTTAATGCTTAACCTTCTCTTCTTCTCCGACAAACCCACGTGTCCTCTTTCTTCAACTATAGCTTCTTCTTCTTCCTCGTAACCTTCAAGCATCGACTGAAACTCTCTCCCACCGTATCTTCTCGGACTCTGCTCATCTGTTTTCATAAGAAGAAGCCAAAATTAGAAAACAAAGATGAAAATTAAGGGACTTATTTGAAATTAGCTTAAATTAAGTACCTGTGGAAGTTGTAGGACATAAAGAGATGAGACCACCCACTGAATCTGAACTACTTAATCTCTTCATTATCAACAATCTTTAATTACTTTGAAAATTTGGAGTTTAATGCATAGTTGTACTTGATGATGATCTTTAGTCTCTTAAACCCATCAAGAAAAGAGAGAACTTTGAAGGAAGAGAGAAGAGAAAATGGACAGAAATTAAAGACAATGGAGATTCTTCTATATACAGAGAGATGAGAGAGATTGGGTTCTTGCGTTTTCCATATGAACAAGCTTGGTTTCACACTTTCTCTCAGTTTAAATAAACTCAAAGCTTGGGTTAGAAAGTAACCATGGTTAAGTAGATATTGTTGGGTGTTTTTTTGGTATATGAAAAATTGTTAAAACTAAGAAAATTAAATACTCTCGATTGCAATTTGAGGGGGTCCACCGGCTATACCCAGTTACCTCCAGGTTTCTTCCGGTATCACTGGAACTCGTGTGAGAGAAAAATGAAAAAATCTTTTAATTAAAAAAATATAAAACTCAAACGGATATTATATGACTCGGCTCAAATCGACTCGGCTCGGCTCAAGCTATACGTGGAAAGGAATCTTTGATACGACACCGTATTTATCTCGCTTTTTTTTTTTTAAATAATATATTTGGATAATTTAAATGTTTTAAAAAATGCTTTTTCACCACCATATTGTATAGATTAGATGTGCTACATTTTTAAAAATCATCAACTAAGATAACATCACAATATTTGTAAAATATTGTGTTTAGAAGTTTTATATATAGTGTAACAAAATTGGAATGAGAATTATTTTGTTAATTGCTAAAACCAAGAATGCTTTAGAGATACTGGAAAACATTTTACAAAATATTTTTGTCTTATTCGCATGGTAATCTAATCATCATCTCTTTGTTAAAGACTTAAAGTTGTAATAATTGGATTATATGCGTTTTTTATTTTCCCTAACCCCTATAATTAAAGTTATGAGGTGATGACTTTCGTGACAATGCAAAATGAGACAAGAGCTGTTGGGCCTCGGTGACAGTTATTTTTTTTTTATTTTAGATTAGGGTCTTTGATTCTGCAAAACATATATATGTATATTTGGAAAGTTTTTGGTGTGGTTCTTTCATTTTTCACCTTATAAGTTTCTATATCCGGTATAACCCCCTTGATAATATAATTAGTTTGTTTTTTATTTATAAAATGTAAATTATATTCTTTTAGGTATAACATCTTCTTATAATCAAAACAATCTTTTCTAGTGGATCGAACTAACAACCTTAATATTAAAAATAAATTTTGTTTTATTTCAAAGATGAAAATGCAACAAAATCTACAAGCTTCTATTAATCCTATCGTATAAAGACTAATTTGATTCGATTATAAATTTATAATCAACATAAAAATCTATAAGAATAACAATAGTCATAGACTCATAGACCATAAAATCATCACAATCCGCAATGAAATTTGTTCGGAGGATATAAGAGACATACCAATATATTTACAAATTTAAAAAAAAAAAAAATATATATATATATATATATATTTACAAATTTTGTTTTTCGTTTAAATAATTAAATTAAAATCCATATAGTTTTCTATTTTGATACAATGCTCCATTCTTATTTAGAAAAAGGAAGAGGAAAATTGTAAAGTAAGGTGTAAATTTGGTGAAGAAAATCATTATCCAATCAAAAATGTTTGTGTGATAGAAACGTAAATAAAAGGAAAAAAGATGGCTGGCTACACGAAGTATCCGCGAAGACATGGCCACACATGCAAAGTTTGAAAATGTATCTCTAACTACACAAACTATATGTATCGCATGCCCACATATACGAACTATATGTAGTCATGTTGCCAACATCACAAACATTTTTTTCCGATACATTTTTTGCCGGAATCCGGTATTGACCAGTTTGACCGGCGTTGACCGGCGTTGACCAACATAAATATTCAAAAAAAAAAAAAATTAGTTTTTTAATATTTAAATTAAATATTTAACTAACCTAATATTAAATTAAATCATTTTTTTAAGTAGAAATATATATCCTAAATTGGAAATAGAGAACCCAAATATTGGAAAAAATAAACTAGTGATAATACTATTGAAACAAAAAAATAATAGTGAGTCAACTAATGCTATTTTTGGAAGTTTATTGAATGTGTGCTATAATTATCCATAAAACTTGTTTTAGTGCTATTTTGGGGAATTTCTCATTTTCTATACTCTCTAGTCTAAAGTTTTTTGTATAATATGTTGTTAATTTTTGTATCTAAAATTATTACGAAAAATTCTTTTAATAATACAAAAAAAATTAACAACATATTATAAAAAAAACTTTAGACTAGAGAGTATAGAAAATTTCATATTTACAATTATTTTACCTAATTGGTTTTTCTTTTATTTTTAGTTTAGTTTTGAAATTATTGAAACTAACTAATTATAAAAATCAATGCATTGAATATATATATAAAATATTTTTATATTGAATATTGTATATATATTTTTAATTATACAATATTATAAATGATTCAATAACATAATTTTCTAAATAATAAAAAACTAAAATTTTTTTTTTAATATTTATGTTAGTCAACGCCGGTCAAACTGGTCAATGCCGGATTCCGGCGAAAAGTGTACCGGAAAAAAATGTTTGTGATGTTGGCGACATGACTACATATAGTTCGTATATGTGGGCATGCGATACATATAGTTCATGTAGTTTAGGATCCATTATTAAACTTTGCATGTGTGGCCATGTCTTCGCGGATACTTCGTGTAGCCAGCCATCTTTTTTCCTAAATAAAACGAGTCAAGGCACCGACACATGGGGATTTGTGTTTCCACGTAATATGACATCGTATTCAATTCCTAAACGACGTCGTCTCCCCTCGTGCTTATCCATAAATGGAAAAATATCTACACAACTGCCACGTCAGCACACAAAAAAGATCACCGGCAAAAAAACACAGTGATTCTATGGCGGTGGTTCAGTCACTTCGAAGCTAAGCTCGTCGTCTCTCTCTTAAAGCTCCGGTGAAAATGGCGTCTCTTACTCTCCGGTGCGACTCGACGCATCTTTTTCCGTCGCGGTAATCAATTTCAACTGTATTTCTCTCTGTTTCACTGAATTCGAATTGATAGTTTTCGATTAGATCTGTTTTGGATTCAATTGGAACACATCTCTATGTGTTTCTGCAATCGAATTGGGTTTAGGTTTAGGCGTTGATGGAACATTTTTCTCCATGATGTTTCAGTGATGTTGTCAAGAGAACAAAACCATTTAGAACGAGCTTGGTGTGTACTAGGATTATATCAAAGAGGTTGAATGTTAGAATGAGAGTGATATCTGAGGAAGGAGATGTGTTCTCTTCCTCTAATGGATCAACAATGGGGATTGAGTTGCAACCGGATTTGGTATCGTTTGGAACATTAGCAGCTGAAATGATTCCCACAACAATGGATTCTCCTGATGTTGAGGATGAAGAGTTTGATTTAGATCGACCTACTGATGGATTTGCGTCTATTCCTCAAGCTATTGACGATATTCGACAGGGAAAGGTTTGTGTTAGTAGCAATAGTGTTGGATTTTTCTGTCTTAGAAGAAGAGGATTTTAAGTGAGAAAGTTTTGCGTTTTCTTGCAGATGGTAGTTGTTGTAGATGATGAAGATAGAGAAAACGAAGGAGATTTGATCATGGCGGCATCATTGGTAACACCTGAAGCTATGGCTTTTGTTGTAAAGCATGGGACTGGAATCGTGTGTGTGAGCATGAAAGGCGAAGACTTGGAGAGGTTAGAGCTTCCTTTAATGGTGACGCGAAAGGATAACGAGGAAAAACTCCACACGGCCTTCACGGTTTCAGTGGTAAAGTAGAAATATGTGTTTTCCTTGGTGTTGAGAAAACCAAAAGACTCTTAGTGTTGTGTGATGACAAGAATGTTGAAAATATTTGCCAGGACGCGAAAAAGGGAACATCCACAGGTGTCTCAGCTCGTGATAGGGCGCAAACAATATTAACCCTTGCATCAAAAGATTCAAAACCTCAAGATTTCAATCGTCCTGGTCATATTTTTCCTTTGAGATACAGAGAAGGTGGTGTTCTTAAAAGAGCAGGGCATACAGAAGCCTCTGTTGACTTGACTGTGTTGGCTGGTTTAGAACCAGTATCGGTTTTATGTGAGATTGTAGATGATGATGGTTCCATGGCTAGATTACCAAGACTTCGCCAATTCGCAAAAGAGAACAACTTGAAAATAATTTCAATCGCTGATTTAATCAGGTATAATACAATCACTTCAAGATCAGCTACTTGTGTTTGGATTAAGAACACTCAATTACTGATGTTTCCCTCTTGATTTCAACTGCAAACATTTTCTGGTAGATATCGAAGGAAAAGAGAGAGACTAGTTGAGTTTACTGCGGTTGCGCCTATACCGACAATGTGGGGACCATTCAAAGCACATTGCTTTAAGTCATTACTTGATGGAGTTGAGCACATTGCAATGGTCAAGGTAAGAATAAACCCTATTGAAACCATGCAAGACTTCCGTTTCTTATAAGAGATATTATGATTAAAACACAGGGAGAAATCGGAGATGGGAAGGATATTCTAGTGAGAGTACACGCGGAGTGTATCACAGATGATATATTCGGAAATAGCTCCGGTGGAAAACAGTTAGCGATTGCAATGAGACTGATTGAAGAAACTGGGAGAGGTGTTTTTGTCTACTTACGTGGTCCTGAAAGTAAAGGCATTGATCTAAGCCACAAGCCTCGTACTTACAACACCAATTCAGATCAAGCCGAGGGTGTTTCATTTCCCGTTGCTTCACGGGAATACGGCATTGGAGCACAAGTAATAATAAAAACATTGAATCATTAACTATGTTTACTGTTTCTTTTTAAATAGCAAAAGAGTGATGAGAGATTGGTGATGCAGATTCTAAGGGATCTTGGAGTTAGAGAGATGAAAGTGATGACGAATAATCCAGCACATTACGTTGGTCTTAAAGGCTATGGTTTATCAATTTCTGGTAAGGTTCCACTCATTACTCCTTAAGTGTTGTTTTTCATTAGTGGAAAATATGACCGTTTTTTATATTCCGTTAAGATACGGACACGTGTTGGCCTCTATGAGTGACTTTGTTTACTTGTGGTTTTGGCGCCTAAACCATGTGATCTGATGTTGTTTTTTTGACCTCCATGATTATCATTAGAATTATTTTAAATGGCATTTTCTCTGCAAATTTTACTTGAGAATTCGTTTTTTTAGTAATCAAGTGTTCGTTACTAACATTTGCGTTGTATAATTAAGAGAATTCCAGTCACGAAATAAATAAATTTGTTTGGGATATTTTGAGAGTAATATTTTTTGTTTTTTCCTTCTTTGTCAACTACTACTCATTTTAGTCTATTAATTGCATTATGAACATTAGTATAATAATACTCATAGTATCTATTTTTGCCGAATTATTCTCATTTTGTCTCTGGATAAGCAGTTTTTTAAAGACGAGACCATTATTTATGTAGTACAGAAATGATAGCAACAAGATAAAAATGTAAAACTCAAATCAATGGACTATCGAATCGGTATGGAGATTACATACAAAGCCAGAGCTAAAGCCAAAAGCTTTAAGCACGACTCAAAAACAAGGTCTTTTCTCTCGGCCAAAGAAAAAAAAAAGGAAAGAAACTTGAAAACAGAACTCTTATGTACGATCATCTTCATCTCCACCAATAATTAAATCAGACCGATGATGGGACAATGAAGATACTGAGTTCTTGTCCAATATTCCCAGCTGGATCAATCAAATGGAAAGATTCAGATTCTTTCGAACCATTAACTCGTCTGAAACTAGCTCTCAAATACATCAATTCATCATCGAACCGGCCAAGTTCTTTCCCAGTCACAACTCCGGCTCCAACCACCACTTTACTCAGAGCGGTCAACGCCGTCATGTCTTCTTGAGACGGACTGCGTTTTCTCGCATACCCAACTCTTTTTCCGTTGCAATACATGTTCCAAAATGGCTTTGACAAAATAGAGTCGTCGTCTTCTTTTTCGTTGTTACGTTCTAACACTATACGCAACGCGCCTTCTCTCATTTCTCTAGCTAAAACCGTCGTTGGAACTGCTAGCTCGAGGAGAAGATCGAGGTTTGTCGATTTTTTTGGTGTTTGGATACAGAAATTGATCTTTCCTTTGCGGTATCCGAAGATTGTTCCAGTGACAGTCGACGAAGAAAGGGACGAAGAGGAACGAAAAGAAGACGTGCGTGATTTGATGTCGTTGTAGAGTTTCTTGCTTCCCAAGTTAGGGTTATCTTGTTCGAGTTCTTGGACTAACGTGCAGTTGCAAGTTGGGATTAGAAGCTGAATGAATGAGCGGAGGAGACGCCATGACCGGACTTGTTTCTGGCAGTCTACGGTGGTTACCACCGTCGAATGAAACTCCATTGAAGCTATGACTTTGCTCTTTGACATTGTTAATACTTCTGTTGAAGCAAAAAAAAGTGGGTAAAAGATGAAGAAGAAGCAGAAGCTTGAGGATTTGGTGTTGAAGTGTTATAGGGTTTAAATAGGGAGACAGAGGAGGGGTTTACGTACGAGTATTGTAATTGTAAGAATTCGATTTTGGTTTTATTTTATTATTTATATAAATTTGTGTTTGGGTTATGAGAGGCAATTTATGAGCTCTGATTTGTAAAGTATGATTCGTGTTGGGTTTTTGTCACTCACCCTAAAAGATTCTTTCGGAATAGGTGGAACTACTATTTAGTATTTTGTATTTTTATTATTGCAATAAAGCATATAAAACTTAGATGTAAAATAATTGAGGTTTCTGACCTTGAATAATTGTTTGACATCTTTTTGCAGGATTTTTTTAATTGTTTTCATTTGTCTATATATTCACTTTTTAAGAGGAATGTTTACGTAAGAATATTGAGGCCTAAATCAACTATACAAACGTATTTAGTATCAAACAATCAATCTTGTTCATGATGGAAGTAGTAATTAAAAAAATATCTATATTTCATAATCAGTAAAAAAAAAAAAAAATGCAAATGTTAAACCGCTCTCATGACTTATATTAACAATCACAATTGGTATCTAAATTTAGTGTAAATTATACTATATATATTCAACAAATTTTTTTATATTATACCATTTTTACTTCATTTGCAGGATTTTACTATCGGGTGGATAAAATCTTTATCGAAAATATCTTGAAACTGTAATATACGATCATTTAAATATATAATCAACAGATAGAACTATTACATTCCTTATGACTGGAGTTCTTTTTACGACGGACCAAATACACTTGGAGAGTGCAGTACAACGAAAAGTTGTATGCTGCTTTCGGAAAAGATGAATTGCTCCGGAAAAGAATTGCTAAGATTTGTTTGCTATGATCTCTGAATGTTCCGAAATGTTCTACATTTACAGCGGATCTTAAATTTTTACATATTACAGATATTTTTTTGAGTTTTAATTTTTTTTATATGTCTACAATAGTATTAATATATGTGTTGATCAACTTACAAAATGTGCAAATAAAATACGAGGTTTTATTTTTAATTAATATAAAAATTTGTTCGTTTTTGATTGTCTCTCTAAAAAATATCATTTTCTAGAATTTAATGTCCGAGCTTTGATGTTAAGAAATAAAATAAATTAAAAATAATCACCGCATTGAACATCTAGTCGTCATAAGTAAAAAAGTATACTGTATGTTCATACGATGCACACGCGCATCCTTAACTTTATTGATCTAGTTCATTTAGAGTGAATAATGATAAATTATATGTAGAATTTTATACACACACGTATGAATGTAAAAAATAAACTAAACTTTTGATACCACATGTATCGAACTACGGGTGATGTTGGAGTATAATTTTAATATTAAAATAAAAAGAGAACAAATCGAGTAATCCAAAAAAATACAGATTGGATGAAATTATTCTCAAATAATAATACAACATTTCCGCCTTTTGCCTTTTCAACTGCTAAAAATCATTTAAAGAAAACAAATTTTACTTATACAATAATAAAAAGAAAGCAAACATAATATGTATATTAATATCCGTACGACACAAAGAGTTGTATAATTGCATAATGATTACACCATTAGATCTCTACCACTTTCATTAGACTCCAAAATATTTAATATTAATTAAATCTGATTTTAATCTATTGGAAGATTAACATTGAGCACTTCACAAATAAATCCTAAAAACAATTCTCCATTCTAGCTATTACGAGATACCTCGTTACAGCTCGTGCATGTTATTATTTATTTCACTAATCTTTTTTCTCAAAATTTTTTGAGATTATTTAACTACAAATACTGAAATACCTCTTGGCTGTTCCAATTTCAGTTACTCTAGGGTCATCAATTATGTTGATTCTAAAACAAAAAGAAGAGAGAAGAAACAAAAATAAAGCATGAGTTATGACACTAGATATTTTTCTTTTTTTCTTGTGGCCCTCTTGCATCTCTTATTATGTTTATAAATTTATAGTAAGTTAACAAAAACAAAAGAAGAAAAGCAAGAAATGAGCTTTTATAAATCATTTATCAAATAAAAAGAAATAAGCATAACTTTTATAGTATTAAATTTACAACAACCAAAAAAGTGCATTTGGGTCCAAATCTAACAAAAAGGAAAACTAGTTTATTATGGTGTGTGTCTAAGCTAGCCTGGTTTCTCCACTCATGTCTTTTTGGCATTTTCCCTTCCATCTTTATTTTGTTCTCTACTTGTATATATGTGCTCCATGTTAGTCATATACAAAAATCATTTTATTTAATTATATATGCCACCTTAGTTTCGTGTAATATAATTAACAAATATATTGATATCATTTCATTTTGAAATATCTTAACAATTCACCCGAAGAGACTATGGTCTATATGATAACACTAATAAAGTGAAGAAATTCAAAACACCAAATTCCACTCTACTTCATATTTGTCAAACCTAAAAAGTATTTTTTTCTATGATAAGGAATCTCATATTGAAGTTTCAAATTAATGTCCCACATTTTTGAAATGGTTGGATAATCTTGCAATGTAAATAAAACATTCACAACAACCAATAATGATTGAAACCGCAATGCAATAACACTAAACGCAAAAACCTTTACTAAAATTTTCACATATATTCATATTAAAGTAACACTAAAGCACAACTTAATTTTCCACCAATTAACCAATCTGTAAAATACCCATATAGAGTACTAATCTTTTTGCACCCACACTTTCCATATCATAACAAACACGTACGTACTCTCTCAAAAATTTAAAATACTACTAATGTTTTGCTATGACTACTAAAAATCTTTGGAAGGTCATCATAATGGTAACATTTTCATCCGGAATTTCGTGTGTCTACCAAACACCTAACCTAAAGAGATTGATGTAAAATACTTACCAAAGAAGATATATATGTAAATTCAAAGTTACATACATATATAGTGAAATTAATCTTATTCGTTCTTTGGTTTTATTAGTTGTTTCTTTTCTTCTATGATTCCTAAGAGAGAGAGGGAGAAAATGGAAGTGTGACATCCCATTGTCTGAACTTTTGGTCGGTAATTCCATGGGCAAACATAGTTACATAGCTGTTATTGTTCCTTGCCTTTTTACTCATCAATCATCAAGGCTTTTGTTACAATTATATTCCCTTTTAACATACATATTAATATACGTCCAAAATTATATATGATTCATATTTCATATCTGAAAACTTTTATCAAGGACCTCATAAACCTTTCATGCCATCCTAATTAACTTTAAAAGTAAAGATATTTTGTGTCGGCTATATATATAATTAACTAAATTATTTGGTATCAAAGATTAGTTTCTCGTTTACCATGCCGCACGGTGTAGAGAGTTTAGTACTTTAGTTAGAGAAAACAACATCGAACTACACAAAATTCGCAGATATATACTCATTTTGTTTTGTCTTTGTTTATTTTGCAGATATACCACAAAAGTTTGAAGTAACTTTCCTAAATTCGTAGTAGGCAAGATTGACCCAAATGTTTAGGAAGAAGTGATAAAGAAGAATTTAGGATCCACAAAATATGATGTTTGAATGAATCGGAGTTTGATGAAAGATGTGCGAGTCCTCTTTTCAAGCCCACTAGAAGATAATGGGCTATTACTAATGTGCTTGTGTTGCTTGACGAACATAAATGGAGTTCCAGAAATACCACAAAGATGCTAGAATTGCCATCTACAATTGAAAACTAAGCAAATAAGTGAACTTCTAATTAGAAGTAAGATGTACAAATATGTAGGTTTATAAGAGAGACCAGAGAAAAGGTAATGACATAGACTTTCCACACATATTTACTAATATCTGTTATATGCTTCTTCAAGATGGAGGTATTCGTGTGACTCCAATTTTGGAACATGGTGTTTGATGACGCGCACGGGGTAGCAGTTTGGTGAAGGCATCCGCAAACTTATCGTTTGTAGAGACATGAGAATCTCGAAGCACACCTGCCATGATTTGATAGCGAATAAAGTGCAGTATATAGAGCAAAGTGTTTTATATGGGAATGAAAAACTAGGCTGGCACAAAAATATGTGATTCCTACATTCTTGCAATATATTACAAGTGCAAAGGAAGACATAGATTTCCTACTAAAAAACTTTTAAGTTTTAAGTTGATCTTGTAAAAGGCACCTGTGTAACTTTTAGGTTGATCTTATAGATAAAATGGTATTTCTTGGAAAATAATAATATATATTCCCTACTAAAAAACTTACCCAAGTTCTTCAAGACTTCCACCTTGACGATGTCATAAAAGCAATTGTGGAGAGAAAACAACATTATCCAATTCAAAAAGGTTCTTAGGAACACTAGGCTCATCTTCAAAAACATCCAAACCAGCACCACCAAACCAATCTCACCTTCTCTTAAGCATCTCACCATTTCTTCCTCATTGATTATAGCCCCACGAGCCACGTTAACGATCACTCATTGCTTTCCCAGAGCAGAAAGAACATATTTATTAATCAAATGCAATGTCTTATCATTCAATTCACAAACAGTCATATCTTGTAGTATATCCATGTTAATAGTGATATGGAACACTAGTAGGTGAGAGATGAGTAAATTATTCACACTGCTTGTTTGAAAACACAAATTATTTTCACACAAAAATAGGGGTAATTGTAGAGAAATACCAAGTTACGTTAATTCTATATTTATTTTTCTTTTGTCAATATGTTGAGTTTGTTTCTCAATTCTTGTGGATCTTTCACATTAGAAAGTAGAAACAAATATTGATGTTTCTTCTACTCTGTTTCTTTCTAGTCATTATCAAAAATTTCAGAGGAATCACATATGAGCTTATCAAGCAGAGTCAACATAATAACTCAAATCTGGTTAAAACTTCATTCCAAAGAATTAGATTCAAAACCTTCTTTTACTATATGTGTAACTACTACGCTCTTAAAATTTTGTTATTGAAAATACATAACAAAGCGAAAGTAAATTTAAAAGAATTATTTTGATTTATAAAAAAGAATAGATATTACACGATCTCGTCTCTATGTTCATCTCAACCCCAACAAATTATACATGTGTCCACGTCAAAATAATAATAGAAGTAAATAACAAATATGAACGAGAAGAAGTAATTAAAATAAAACAGTAATAGAAAGCAGAGGATCCAAATCCACCAAACTCAAAAGCTCTCTAAGCCAAAACAACAGCGTATAAAGCTCCGGCAACAGCTGTTCCTACAAGGAAAGCTTTGTTAGCCCACGCGGCACTTGGTGCATCAGCGGCACCGTCTGGTCCTGGAGCTGGAGCCGGAGTTGGAGTTAATCCAGATGAGGGACCAGGAGCAGGAGCATCGGTCTGAGGAGGAGAAGCAACTGGAGATGTTGTTGGAGCGGTGGTTGGAGCTGGAGTTGGCTCGTTAACTGGAACCGGTGGTGAAGCAACTGGTGAAGGTGTTTCTGCTGTCACCGGAGGAAGTGCCGTTGGTGGAGGAGTAACGGTGGTTGGTGCCGGTGCAGGAGCTTGAGCGAGACATGAAGTGGCCAAGAAACCAAGAAAGATCAAAGCTTGCATTGTCTTAGAATTCATTGTCTTTGTCTGAATCTTGAAACTCTTTGTTTGATGTTTTAAACTCTTTTCTTTGTTTTTGTTGATGGTGTTGAACAATGAGAGAAGAGTTCTATATATACCCGATGGTTGGGGATAATTAAATAATTAATTAATTATTGGTGTGACACTAATAATCATGCGAACCACATTCAAAAATACAACATGGCTTAGCTTTTCAATGGCGGTTTTAAAAATAATTGCTGTCTTTTTTTTTTTTTTTAACTTGACGTGTTTGAGTTTTTGAAGTTTTCTTGAAGAATCATCTACATGAAGGAACACCAAACGGATCCACAGATCTCTGCCACGTGTTTTTCCTTAACGAGGTAATTCTGAGATCCGTTAATATTGACACGTGTTCTGTTTATATTGGCTATTAGATATGATTTGACTGTGTGTAATTTGCGTTTTTGGTTAACCGCGTTACAATGCCAGCGTAAATTTAACACGAGTTTTGACTAATGTTTAATGGACATAACGCGTTACGAGTAAATAATTAACATTATACGAAAAATGGGTCATTATTTTAGTTCAGATTCATTATTCATACTATGTCTTATCAATTTTTTTCAACTCTTAATTATTTTAAATGTATATTATAATCGTTTCTGTTGAAAAAAGTTATCATACATATTCGTTGTATTGTGTTTATCTGGACTGATTATACGAGTAAGGGCTGGCAAAAGCTGTCATATATTCATGTTAATTTAATTGATAAATCAAAAATAATTACTAGATCATTTTAGTTATATTTTATTTTTTTGCAATATTCTAGTGACAGATTACTTGGTGGCCATTATTGTTATAAACTTACAACGAAACAGTCAAGCAAACGCGCATTCTCATATTCTACAGCTATCATTGTTACGGTGTGAAATGCTTAGTTAGCATTTCAATAAGAACCTACCTAACAATTATTTATATCCCTTGAATAATAAATTGTTAGACTCTTGCTTTGACCTTAACATGCGTTGTATCTTCTTCAAGAATATTATCATTTGAAATTTTTTTTCCTGCCAGCTTTGACCAAATTAATATATTAAAAATTGAGATAATTGGGTGAGAAGTATCCGATCTGAGTCTAATTAAATTTCCGGTTTTATCTTTTTGAGCACAAGACAATGATAATTTCAAACCCATTTTCTGCCTTCTTTACCCTCACTCGCGAGAATAGAGCAGTCCAAATTTATCTTCATTTATCTTCATCTTTGTCTCATATTTTCTCTCTCTGAAAACATTTCTCATAGTCTCGTCGTCCTCTCATTTTCGTCTTCGAGAACTTGTTTTTGCTCCGTCGAAGTACATGATTCCCGTCGTTGTCACTATTAAGTCGCCGTCTCAAAGCGTCTTCCTCTTTAATTCGGTAAGCCGGAGGGTAGAATTTACACGAAGTTTTGTTTTCCGATTTCTTTTGTTTTTCCGATCTTACTACCCGTCGTTTCAATTGTTTCACTTTAATTTCGACTGGTGTTTTCCAATCTTAAACTCTATCTTTTCTATTAGGCCTCTCCGGATCCACTTGTATCTCTACTTATTTTACTTAGATCTACATATAGACACTCATAATTTCCCGTGGATCTCCATTTTTAATTTGCATGTTGTCATCTCCCCTTCATAGATCTAAATTTCTTGCAAGATGACTCCTACGGAGCTTCCTTCTTGTTTATTTGCCGAGAGAGAAGAACATGTCGGTGATACGGAGCAGTTGGTGTTAGAACTAAACCAGAATCCGACGATGAAGATGTGTTCCCTGTAATTTCTTTGAATTAGATAAAGTGTGAGAATTGGATGTAGGAGATCAAGTATATTAGACCTCTATGTGTTTATATAAATGTCCATTCAGTTTTTGTCAAGCGACATTTGTTTAGATATACAACTACATCTCTTTTTAACTTCTATAAACTGCTCTTATAGATAACTATATTTATAAATGCATGAATATCTAGTTATGTACAACTACATATTCAATTAGTTTTACTCCGGTTGTTAACTATGTAGACGTATATATTAAAATTTGGATGTCTAAGTAGATCTTATGTTGGACATGCACAGGTGGACCGCGTAAGGGTCAGTATAACCTGACAAGCATTTAATACATGTCAGTTCAATTGTACTTTTGTGTCAAAAGTCAAACCCGCTTCTCCCACGCGCAAGACCAAAAGTGAGACTGGTTTTCTTGTAAATATTTTGAAATCCATACCCAGTTGTATATTTTATTTGACCATTGTTCCCTACAAAAGAACACTAATGTCTATTACCTAATTTACTACCCCAATAATACCTCTGCACAAATTCACTCTTAAAAATTTACCAAATTTTTTTTTTAATTAAATTGATTTGTAGAAGAAGTTTGGACGAGGCCTACCAAGTCTTGTATCAAAAAGCTTTTAAGAACAATATCAAGGTTATGAATACAAAAGACTTCTCTCTTTTATTGTATGGAAACTAACTCAAAACCATACATCCAAAACCTTAATCTCTCAAGTTCTCTCTACAACACAAAACACTCATATGACCTAATGCCATAACTTGACATCTATTTATATGAGAATACAAGACCTAAACCTAATAGGCTTTAAACCGACTTTAAACATATTAGATAACTCCTAATACATTCTAAACTTTATCTCAAAATATCAAACCTTCTTTTAAAACTAGAAGCTTCCACTTCAAGTTATCTCTTATTCTTCAAGCTTATTCAACAATCTCCCTCTTAAGCTTGAAGTCATCAATCCTCACATCTTGAACACCAATAAGATCCCTCATTTCTTTGAATCTGATTCTCCCAAGAGCTTTTGTAAGTATATCAGCTTTCTGAATTTCTCCGGGAACATGATCCACATCAACCAGTTCATTTTGAATACATTCCCGAATGAAATGATACCTTTTGTGGATGTGTTTGCTTCGGCCATGAAAAACTGGATTCCTAGTAAGTGCTATAGCTGACTTATTGTCAATAAGAATCATGACCTTTTCACATTGCTCCTCAGTCACTTCTTTTAACAGTTCTTGGAGCCAAATGGCCTGTTTGGCAGCCTCAGTAGCAGCCATGAACTCTGCTTCACAGGAAGAAAGTGCAACAGTTTCTTGTTTCTGTGAGCACCATGTTATAGGACAATTGTTGAGATAAAATATGTGACCTGTAGTACTTCTTCCATCATCCTCATCAACATTGTGACTACTGTCACTAAATCCTAACAGTTCTGTTCTGTTTCCTCTGCCAAAACAAAGTCCATATGATCTAGTTCCCTGCAAGTACCTTAGAACTTGTTTCAATGCAGCTCCATGAGACTCCTTAGGTTCGTGCATATACCTACTCAAAACTCTAACGCAGTATGAGAGGTCTGGTCTAGTATGAAGCAAGTATCTGAGGCAACCAATGCTCCTTCTATACTCCTTTTCATCAATATTCTTCTCTTCTGGTGCTTTACTCAGTTTTAAATTTGCGCACATTGGTACATGCACTGCATTGCAGTCTGCAAATCCAGTTTCCTCCAAGATTTTCTTTGCATATCTTTCTTGGTTTAGCAGAATACCATTTTCACTCTGAGTGACTTCGATTCCCAAGTAGTAAGTGAGTTTTCCTAGATCACTCATCTCAAAGTTTCTTGCCATGCCTTTCTTAAACTCTAGTATTATTTCTAAGTCTGAGCCTGTAACAAGTAGGTCATCCACATAGACAGCTACCACCAGAAACTCTTCTCTTTCTTTCTTTCGATATATAGATGGTTCCTTTGAGCATTTAGCAAAACCTAACTCAAGAAGAATAGTGTTCAGTTTTGTATTCCAAGCCCTCGGTGCTTGTTTTAATCCATAAAGAGCTTTGTTCAATCTGTATACTTTGTCTTGACTTCCTTCTACTACAAATCCTTCAGGCTGTGAGACATAACCTACTTCTTTCAATTCTCCATGGAGAAATGCTGTTTTAACGTCAAGATGGTGTATTTCCCATCCATTAGAAGCAGATAAGGCAAGAATGAATCTAATGGTTTCTATACGAGCCACTGGAGCAAAGACTTCATCAAAATCAATCCCATGTATTTGCACGTATCCCTTTGCCACCAGTCGTGCTTTGTATTTATTTATGCTCCCATCAGCATTTCTTTTAATCTTGAAGACCCATTTTAGACCTATTGGTTTTGCTCCTATGGGAAGATCAACCAAATCCCATGTTCTGTTCTTCTCTATAGAAGTAATCTCTTCTGTACATGCATCCCTCCATTCTTTTAATTCTTTAGCCTCGTTGTAATCCCATGGTTCTTCATTTATGGCAAGAAGAAGTCTCTCACATTCATATTCTGCAATTAAAACATAGTCCTGCAGGTAACTTGGCTTCTTTATTTCTCTTTCAGTCCTCCTCAGTTTTGGTTGTTCTGGAGTATTAGAGACTCTGTTTGGTGAAGTATGTTCTCCCTCTGATTCATTGTTTTCTTCATTATCCTCAATGTTCTCTGTTTCATGGTTAACCACACTTTCTTTTACACCATTATTCCCAAATTCACCAAATGTGATCTCAAAACTGGTATTATTCTCAGAGTTGTTCCATTTCCACCTGGTATCTTCATCAAAAACCACATCTCTGCTGACTACAATTCTCTGTTATGTTGGATCAAACAACCTATAAGCTTTGGAGCCTGGTTCAGTCCCTAAGTGTACTAGCATTTTTGATCGATCATCAAGTTTCTTTAGATGTGCAGCCTCTGCTTTTGCGTATCCTATGCAACCAAAGACTCTTATGTGTTCAATGTTTGGCTTCTTCTTCTTGAATGCTTCATATGGAGTCTGATGAATCAATGTTCTTGTTGAGACTCTATTGATTATATAGGTGGCATGTCTTATGGCTTCTCCCCATAAGTAATTTGGAACCCCCATATGCTTCAAAATGCTTCTAGTCATTCCCAATAATGTTCTGTTCCTCCTCTCGACAACTCTGTTTTGTTGAGGAGAGTATGGTGCAGTTAGGTGTCTCTGTATGCCAGATGCATCACAGAATTCTTGAAATTCAGTAGACAAGAATTCACCCCCTCTATCAGTTCTTAAAGTCTTTATTGTGGCTCCGGTTTCTTGTTCAACACTAGTCTTGAAACTTTTGAACTTGTTGAATGCTTCACTTTTCTCTTTTAGAAGTAATGACCACATGTATCTTGAATAGTCATCAATCAAAACAAAAATATACCTGTTCTTTGATGGTGTGGATGGTGTGATTGGTCCACAAAGATCCCCATGAATAAGTTCAAGTATACCTTTTGCTCTGAATGATGATGCTTGTGGGAAAGACTGTCTTGCCTGCTTCCCAAGGAGACATGAGGAACATACTTCCTTTTCGATTTTGAACTGCGGAATACCAAACACTAGTTCCTTTTCAATCATTGTTTTTATGTTTTCTGTTCCAATATGTCCTAGTCTAGCATGCCATCTAGAAGAAATGTTTGAAATACCACCAATTTGCAGACATTTAGTGTTGTCAACTTCTAAAATGACTTTGTAGAGTCGATTTCTGGATCTTTTTGCTTTAACAAGTAGCTTTCCTTCTCTATCACAGAGAGTTAACTGATCCTCTCTCATTCTCACATCACATCCGGATTCAGTTGCTTGGCCAAGACTCACAATGTTGCTTTTTAATTTTGGGATATAGTAAACATCATTAAGAGTTCTTCGATCTCCATTCTTAGTAATGAACATAATTGAGCCTTTTCCTTTTATATCAATCCGAGAATCATCCCCAAATCTGACCTTGCCTGTAATTGATTCATCAAGTTTAGAAAAATAGGATAGTATTCCTGACATATGGTTGCTAGCACCATTATCCAAGTACCAAACATTCTCATTATCTGAACTTGCTTCAAACTTGTTTGGATCTACATTCTTCTCATTCAAATACACAATCTCATGCATCATTAGTGCATCTGCTTCTTGTGTCTCAACATTCTTAATTTCTTGAGTCTCTTGTAGTTTGAGTAGTCTGTCTGGACAATCAGAAGCATAGTGTCCTAGTTTATCACACCTATAACACGTTATCTTACTTGCATCTTTGTAATTTCCATTGTTCTGTTGGTAATTGTTGTTTTGGACATAACCAGAACGTCCTCTTCCTCTACCACGTCGGCCACCTTGACCTCTTCCTCTTTTTGAGTACCAGGGTTGTGTTTCAGAGTTTGCATACAACAATTTACCTTGGTCTTCTTGATGGTCTTCTTCATCACAGATCCTCTCTTCATAGGCTTTTAACCTACCAACTATATCTTCAAAAGTAGTTGAGTTTAGGTCAAGAACTTGTTCAAGTGCGGCTATTATGTGTATATATCTTTTCCTTGGCAAACCATTCAAGAATTTCTTGACAAGTTTTGGTTCTTCAATATCATGTCCAAGTGATGCTGACTTTGTCTGTAATTTTGAGAGTCTTCCCGCAAAATCATCTATCTTTTCGGTTTCTTTCATCTTAATTCTCTCAAAATCACCCATTAGGGTTTGTAGTCTCGCATCTTTAACCCTATCAGCTCCTAGGTTTCTAGATTTTATCGCATCCCATATCTTTTTGGCAGTGTTTAGTTTCCCAACTTGCAGTGTTAATGCTTCAGGGATAGATTGCAGAAGAAGAGCACTAGCCATGTTGTTCTTGTCAACATCCTCTGATCCAGGTTCTATAGCCTCCCAAACTTTATGAACTTTTAGAGCCATCGTCATACGTATGGTCCAGAACGTATAGTTTGTTGTGGTTAGCATCGGACACTTAATAGAAGAAGAGCCTCCTTCTTCTTTGTTGTTAACCGCGGGAATCAAGTCTCCCATGTTTCCTTGTAGATCACCTTCTTGTGATCGTTACTCTGTTTTCTCGTGATCGAAGCTCTGATACCAAATCTTGTATCAAAAAGCTTTTAAGAACAATATCAAGGTTATGAATACAAAAGACTTCTCTCTTTTATTGTATGGAAACTAACTCAAAACCATACATCCAAAACCTTAATCTCTCAAGTTCTCTCTACAACACAAAACACTCATATGACCTAATGCCATAACTTGACATCTATTTATATGAGAATACAAGACCTAAACCTAATAGGCTTTAAACCGACTTTAAACATATTAGATAACTCCTAATACATTCTAAACTTTATCTCAAAATATCAAACCTTCTTTTAAAACTAGAAGCTTCCACTTCAAGTTATCTCTTATTCTTCAAGCTTATTCAACACCAAGGCCTCTCTTTCTAGCTTTTCGTGGATGTGGCCTAACCTCGTAACTTTTCTTATTTTTCAAGCCCAAAGTAGCTTTGCTTTATTTTCACTTGCATACAAAGTTATTAGTTTTAACTTTTAACATATGAAAAATCTAAGATCTAAGGGGAGTTCTTGATTAGTATTTAAATTTATAATCTATGCATTAAAGAAAATAGAAACATCTTGAAACCTCTAAAGAATACACTGTTTAAAAAAGTTTCACGAGATATTTAATTGAATTTTTTTCTTTATAAAATCTTAAATAATGAAATATTGGATGTTATTATAGATTGTCAATCCGACCAATAAGTTCTGAAATACAAGTCCAACCAAACTCAAGTTTGGAATATAGTAATCAGATCATTGACTACCGAAATATTTTTCCGGTCCGTGTTGGTAGAATTGAAGCCCACCTTCAAACAATCTCACTAAAAAAGAAAAACAAATTTTTGATCAAATCAGTAAACATGATCAAAAATACTCAAAAAAATATCAAGTATAATTTTTCTACTCAGTTTCTTATTTTCACGGCCAAATTCTTTTTTTTTCCCACCCGTATTGTTCTCGTCCCTTTTCTTTGTTATTTTCTCGTTGTCTTGTAGACCTTACTGATAAAATCCTATAACGATAAGAAAATTTGGTTCGGTTAGTTATCCGAAGGACCGAGTGCTACATGACGATGAAATGTGTAGATAAATGAAATGATCTCGTCTCATGTAGATTTAATGTCCTTAACCGTTCATCAAATCAAAATAGTTGGATGAAGAATGTATGAAATCCATACGGCTCATATTACTCCTCAAACATTTTCTGATAATATATTGGATACATTGAATTTGAACCTCTTTTTTAGTTAAAAACATCAAATGTTCCATATCTTTGATTAAAAATTTATTTGCCCAAAGAAGAAACTAATCTGCACTAGTTACATAGAAAAACATAGACCCTTATGTTCATGTCCCTATTGATCTTAATCCATATCTCTTAATTGTTTAACCAAAAAAATCAAACTATCATAATTATCATCATATGTAATGTAGGGAACAAATACGTATTTACTGGTATATATAACAATTATATATATAATTTTATTTTTTACCAAAGAAAAAAAAGAAGCAAAGGCAACGATACGATCCTTTGCAAAAATTCAAAAATCAAAACAAGCCGTTTATCTCACGCGCCGCCGTACGCGCCACGATCCGTCCCTGGAGATCAATTTATGGAGCCGACGAAGGGAGATACCGAAGTGAAGACTGATGTTCCGGTCAAGGATCCATCGTTGAGCGTCGTTGAGGATGCGAGCACCGAGATATCTTTGTCCGATGAGGTTTTATCGAAAGGGAGCGATACAACACCGGTGAAAGCTCCGAGTCGAACATCGTCTGGATCGAAGAAATCTGTACACTGGAGCCCCGAATTGGTGTCTGGGTCTCAGGAACCGGATCAGAAAGCTGGATCATCGTCTTCTTCGGCTGGATCTAATCCGTATATTGCTCGTTCTCCGGCTGAGACGTCGTCAGATGCGTCGTTGAAAGGTAAGAGTGTAAATGGTGTAGTGAATTGTGATTCGTACCTGTGAGATTGTGTATTGCTTGGAATTACCTTTTTGTGATCTCTCTCTCTCTCTCTCTGTGAATTGGATTAGATACGATGGAGTCCGTGAAAGGAGTGCTTGGTAGATGGGGAAAGAAAGTTGCAGAAGCAGCAAAGAAAACGGAGAGTCTTGCCGGCAACACATGGCAACACCGTAAGTTTTCGATTTTTATATCAATTTGGAATCAAATTCAATGCTTAGAGTTCAGGGGAATCAAGAATTGCTCATAGAGTCTTGTTAAAAGGAGCTTGTTCTACTCAAAGTCTACATTTTCCTTTGTTGTATGTTGGTTTTTAGGTTACTACTGGTTTTAGGACTGAGTAAATATTATCATATTCGATAGTGCTCTAGTTTGTTATCTTTATGATTTCTCAATTCTTGATTGCTTTTCAACATGTCGTTGCTATAAAATGGGACGTTCTTACTGACTTGTTTTGATAAATTTTCATAATTACAAACGGAAAACTCCCCTGAATGTCAGTCTTTAGTTAGTACATTAAAAGACAATGACCTTTGATCTTGTTGATTTCTTGCTTAGAATAGTTAAGGGACTATGTTAGCTGTGGAATCATATTGTGTTGTAAGAAATATCTAGATTTTTCTTGGGTTTATCTTCATAAACAGTTTAGAATCACAATTGTTGTACATGGATCATTCCTCTTCGATTTTTCTCCAGACCAAGATTAATAGCACATTTGCTCAGTATCAGAGGGTGATCTTTTGATATTGTCAAGTTTGTGATCATAGTAATTAAACAATCTCTGTCTTGGATTTGAACAAGAAGATTTTTCAGTTTCAGTCTGTCAAACTTTGTACCTTGACCCATGAGGCCATGAAAAGTGTTTATAAGAGAGTCTGAACCTTAAAGCAGAATCTTTCTCTATGTGATGTTTCCAGTCAGGTTTTTAGTAGATTGTATGGTAACAAAGAAAATATCAGATTGAAATTAGGTGCTCTAGATAGGTATTAGTTGCCATGTTACTTTGAGCTTAGACATGGTCATTCGTGATGTAGTCTAACTAGTAGGGAAGTAGCTCCTAGTTTTGAAATCAAAAAGCCTTTTTGCGGACTGAAGAATTACCACTCTAATCAAGAGATGTTCTCGGTGGTTTGTTGAATGTTTGGGCAATGGAAGTTGAGGGAAAATGACAAAATGTCTGAGGACTAGCTAAAAATATTGAAATTGGGGGATTAAGAAAGTTTACAAGATTAAATTTATGTTTACAGTGTTTTTGTGTGAACTCTATAACTCATGTCTTCCTTGATTGGATGTGTTGTACTTGTCTGCTTCTCTAGCATATTTCATTCAGGATTTATTTTAGTGATCTCTCTTACAATCTTCTATTTTAATCTGTGAGAACTGCTCCAATTTTGTGATTTCATTTCATGTTTGAATCGATCTTCTCTGTTTCGCATTGCTGAATGATGTTTGCACTAAAATCTAGTAGATCATTTGTTAAAGAAGTAAATAACAGATTGAAATTAGATGCTTCAGAATAGATATAGTTGCTATATTACTTCTTAGAACTTGGATTATAATACATTTGGTCGAACATTAACAAAAAAACAGGCTTTGGTAAATTATGAGCTATAACTGTGGATTTGAGTTTCAGCTTGGGCCATGGTCGTTCATGATGTCGTGTTGTGGATTGGGAATTAGTTCCTAGTTGCGAAATCAGAAAGATATTTCACTCTAATCGAGTGAAGTTGTAAATGTTTGAGCAATGGAGTTTGAAGGAATATGTCTAATGCCTGCATTTACCTAGTGTTGTATTTGGGTGACTAAGAAAAGTTACATGATTCAATATACGTTTAAATTGTTTGTGTGTGAACTCGTAACTTTGATTGGATGTGCTTTACTTGTTTCCTTCTCTAGCATTTTTCATTCAAGATCTATCTGATTGATGTCTTTTATAATCTTCTCTTTCAATCAGTGAGAACTGCTCCGAGTTTTGCGGATGCTGCTATGGGAAGAATTGCACAGAGTACAAAGGTCTTTGCAGAAGGAGGATATGAGAAGATATTCCGACAAACCTTTGAGACAGTTCCTGAAGAACAACTGCTAAATTCTTTCGCATGTTACTTGTCAACATCAGCTGGCCCAGTTATGGGAGTTCTATATATATCAACTGCCAAACTTGCTTACTGTAGTGACAATCCTCTCTCCTATAAAAATGGTGATCAAACCGAATGGAGCTATTACAAGGTAATGTGTCCTACATCTTGCATTTCAGAATTATAACCATTTCGAAGACACCATATTATTACTTCCGAGATCATAACTGTTCGAAATCTGTTGGCTGGTTATCTGCTCAATGCTTAAGACAATGTTTCGTTTTAATTTGTTGGTAGCATCAACTAAGGAGCTGCCGTAGAGTGATTCATTAGGATTGAAAATTAATCTTAAGTTGATACCGGAATCATAAATCCATGGGCTTTTTTTGTGAGAGTAATAATACGATAGCATCAGCTTCTCATCACTTGTTTCCTCGAAACCATCCGATACAATTGCATTAGCTTAAACTGTTTATTCATTGCAATAAGATTACTGCTACATTGATCATTAATGAACACTGTGTGTCTTCTTCTGAAATAGGTAGTAATCCCATTACATCAACTTAAAGCAGTGAACCCATCAACAAGCATAGTCAATCCTGCAGAGAAGTACATACAGGTGATTTCGGTAGACAATCATGAGTTCTGGTTCATGGGTTTCTTAAACTACGAAGGCGCCGTCACATCTCTGCAAGATTCTTTGCAAGCTGGTGCTTTACGGTCGGTGTGATACATACTGGATGAATGATGACCATAAAAGCCTGCTGGTCTGCAACTTTTATTGCTTAGTCATATCAGAAGACTCAGATTTACATTATTCTGCGTGAAATATAATCTCCAAATCTTATTTGCTACAGAAACTGTCTAAATTTTACAAATTTAATTTAAAATGTTTTATCTTTTAATATGTTTATGAGAGGACAGCTTAATTGCAATTCATTCAGTAGCAGTTGCTTTTAGTTTCTATGTTGAAGAACTCTGATGTACGGATCAACCGATCATCAAATGTGAATTCAAGAATCTAATATAAGCAGTTTTTAGCAAAGATACAGAGTTCCCATTACTTCCACCGGTGATAAACACTTTAAGATGTCAAATCTTTATGAAAATTAGCTTTAAAGGTAATAAAACTTATGTACCGAACATAGATCTAAGAAACGAAACGAAACTCGCACCCATGAAACTCGGACCGGCAAAATTTTCTCATTCACGTAAGTTCAGGGACAATTTCGTGAATTCTGAAAGTTGTGGCAAATTCGTAAATAGCAAAGGTTTTGGGGGAAATTACGTAAATCTCAAACATTCGGGGCAAATTCGTAAATACCGAAAGTTGTGGGGGAATTTCTCAAATACCTAAAGTTGTGGGGTAATTTCGTAAATATCAAAAGTTGTGGGGCAATTTCGTATATAGTGAAAGTTGTGGGGCAATTTCGTAAATACCGAAAGTTTTGGGGCAATTTCGTAAATATAGAAAGTTGTGGGGCAATTTCGTAAATACCGAAAGTTGTGGGGCAATTTCGTAAATATCGAAAGTTGTGGGGCAATTTCCTAAATATCGAAAGTTGTGGGGTAATTTCGTAAATACCAAAACTTTTGGGGTAATTTCGTAAATAGTGAAAGTTGTGGGGCAATTTCGTAAATACCAAAAGTTTTGGGGCGATTACGTAAATATAGAAAGTTGTGGGGCAATATCGTAAATATCGAAAGTTGTGGGGCAATTTCGTAAATATCGAAAGTTGTGGGGTAATTTCGTAAATATCGAAAGTTGTGGGGCAATTTCGTAAATACCAAAAGTTTTGGGGCGATTACGTAAATATAGAAAGTTGTGGGGCGATTTCGTAAATACCTAAAGATGCGGGGCAATTTCGTAAATACGTAAAGTTGTGGGGCAATTTCGTAGATACGTAAAGTTGTGGGGCAATTTCGTAAATATCGAAAGTTGTGAGGCAATTTCACAAATATCGAAAGTTATGGGGCTATTTCGTAAATACCGAAAGTTTCTGGAAAAATTCGTAAATACCTAAAGTCGTGGGGCAATTTCGTAAATATCGAAAGTTGTGAGGCAATTTCGTAAATACCGAAAGTTGTGGGGCAATTTCGTAAATACCTAAAACTGTGGGGTTGTTTCATATATACCAAAAGTCTTGGGGCATATTCGTAAATACCTAAAGTTGTGGGGCAATTTCATAAATACCGAACCATCAGATTGAAAAGTTCATTTTCTTTTCGTCGAATCAGATTCAACTTCAGAATATAAGGCATCTGATTAGGGTTTATTCCCAAGATCACTAATTAAAAATTCGAAATTAATTCACAGAAGAAACTCGAATAAGATAAACCACGAATTTTGATGAAGACGATTTTACATATATTTACAGACAAATGAAGTTAAACTTGTTCGTTAATCTAAAGAGCCACTGTACAGAAAAACTCAATTGACTGAGAAATTTGTAAATTTGTCTCTGTTAAACATGTCTCTCTGTTGTTGTGTTCTTTTTTTTTTGTTTGTAAATTTGTTAAAAACTCCCTCCAAAGAAAAACTCAATTGACTGAGAAAACTAAGCAAAAGATCAGATCGGAATCTTTGCCATGGATGCTCTTTCTCAGGCGATCACTTCCGGGATCTCCATTCCTTACAAGAAGAAGAATTCTATTCTCGTTCCTTGTCATGGACTCGCATCTAAAAGAGAAATATGATATGTTTTATTAGTGTTATAGATTACTTACACACGTCAGAAATTTCCAGAAAAACATTGGATCAGTGTGTGTTTATCTGCCTGACCCTTCTTTCAGGGAGACTGAATGGTTTTCTTAAATTGGGTTATTTTCCCTCTTAAGAATCCTTTACCTTGGTACAAAACCATTATGCTAGCAGTAACTATATACACACAAGACCATAAAAAAAAACTACAAAAAGGGATCAAGACAGTTTATCTACCTGACCTGATCCTTCCTTTTTCCGAGGCAATTGAATCAATTTCCTAAGTTAGGTTATTTTCAGCTTAAGAGTCCTCCATCTTGATACAAAATAGCAGTTACTAAATACATAAGACTATAAAATGAAACCACAAAATTAATGCTAATGAAGAAACTTACTCGAAATCTTACTAAATATGATCCAAGCCGGGATTCGACTGCGTTGCTCCTGTTGTTTCTGTTAATCTTGGCAAGGAAACAATGTCCACAGCTGAAATATTGAACATTTTGATAATTGTGTATGAAGCAAAAGTAGATGAGAAGAAATCGAGAAACTTCACCTTAAAACTCTTAGTATCCCTTCACAAGAAATCACAGTACGAAACATATCTAAGTAAATATATTGATTACCCCTTTACTTTTGTATGCAGGACACTGTTTTCGCTTGAATCTCACTTTTAGAGCAGCATAAAAAGTAATTAGATTCAATGTGACCAACAAAATGATTCATAGTTGTAAAAGACTAAGAAAAGAAAGAAAAATGGGAAGAGAAAGATACTTCACCTGAAATTGACTTGGAAACATAATCTCAGAGTTCTTAACAATTAAAAAAAAGATATTAATCGTAGTTATTTCTTGTCTTCTTTCTTTCTTGTGTCTAGTTTTGTGGTGTGCTGTATTTTATTTCTTGTGTTTGAGAGTGTTTAGAGTTTTGTTCCGTGTGATGTGATTTTTTTTGTAGTGTTTTGAGTTTTGTTGTATTTCGGTGTGTTTTGAGTTTGGGTGCATTGTATTTGTGTTTTTTCGTGTCTGTGAACGTGTGTATTTTCAGATAGTGTGAGTAATCAAAACAAGCTAAGACAGCTCGGCTAATCAAATGAAAATAACCTGTTGAGATGAACCAGAGAACCTATGCATGACAAAATAGATATGAGAATAGAGGGAGAGATATCTGACCTCTCATGCTCCTGGCTACAAAATCACCTTACGAAATTTTGTTCTCTGGACCTCCAAGATATCTGCATGAAGCAGGAAACACGACCCGTCATTTGCTCTTGCCTACTGAACCAAAGTTTTACCTGAAAGTACAATAAACAAACAATAAAATGAAACCACAAAATCAATGCCAAGATTAAAAAAAAAAAAAACTTGGTAAGAGTCTTACAGAGCCAAAATCTAACTGCTTGCAAAAATTTTCTACTTTTAATCTTGATGGATCATGCTGTATAACAAAGAACCCCCAACTGAAAAACATAACTCTTCGACTTAGGAAAACAATCTCACTCTAGAGGAATATAAATTGTAAAACTCTTGAAACGCATTAAGATGTCCAAAAGAGAATCCAACCATCATCTTGGCAGAAATATGATTTAACAGTGTTTCAAAACCTGATCAAAACGAAATGACAAGATCAAGATGTAAACAAAAGTTTGGAAGCAAGAAACTAAATAAATGCAATTAGAAATATATAACAATGGATTCACTTACAATCAAGCTTAGCCTTACATAATTTCTCGCTGTAGACTTTGTAAATGGCTTCTTGTTACTAATGGCACTAAGAAATAACACCTTAGAGACCAGTAAAACAATATGAAACTATGTAAAAAACATCATAGACTAAAAGATGAATGTAGCTAATCTGAAATAATATACATGACAACAAGAGAATGTCAGGTTGTGTATGAGGAGATGAAGAATTTAGTCACCTTATGACTGAAGAAAATATTTGGTCGTCTCATATGCAAAAGAATCTAAAACAAATAAAATACAATCCCTGACTTCGTTAGTACTGTACCTTGGAAATCGAGATATAGTAGAGAACTATGATATGCTTTTTTAGTTCCTGCAAGTTATAGATCACTTAAACACGTCAGACATTTGCAGAAAAACATTGTATCAATGTGTTTATCTACCTGACCCTTCTTCTTTCGGGGAGACTGAATGGCTTTCTTAAATTTGGTTCTTTTGCGCTTCAGAATCTTCCATCTTGGTACAAAACCATTATGTTAGCAGTATACACAAGACCATAAAAAAACTACAAAAACTCAGAGAAGAGATGAAGATAGTTTATCTACCTGATCCTTTCTTTTTCCGAGGCAACTGAATCACTCTCCTAAGTTTAGTTATTTCCAGCTTAAGAATCCTCCATCTTGATACAAAACCATTCTAATAGCAGTTACTAAGTACATAAGACTGTAAAATTAAACAACAAAAATAATGCTTATGAAGAAACTTACTGGAAATGGTCTTTTGAAGTCTGATCCAAGTCGGGATTCGACTGCTTTGCTAGCACCTGTTGTTTCTGTTAATCTTGACAAGGAAACAATGTCCACAGCTAAAATATTGAACATGTTTATTAATTATGATAAAAATCAGTTTTTGCGATTGGTTTTGTCCTTAGTGAAGTATGTATTGATAAGAAATTTGTATAAAGCAATGTAAATGATAAAAAGAAGAGAGGCATTTCACCTGAAAAGTCACGGAGCTTCCCTTCACATGGAAGCATGGAAGAAACATATCTGATATCTAAATAAATTTCGTATGCAGGACACCGCTTTTGTTTGTAGTGGCTTTGAATTTCTCTTTTGGAATATCATCAAAGTACGAAACTGCTAACAAAACATACTAAACTTCAATGTGACCAATAAAATAATTAATAGTTGTTAGAGACCAAGAAAAGAAAGAAAATGAGAAGAGAAAGATACTTCACCTGAAATTGACTTGGCAACAGAATTTCAAAATTCTTACCAATAAAAAAGATATTAACCGTGAAGTTATTGTTTTTCTTTCTTTCTTGTGTCTAGTTTTGTGCTGTTCTATATTTTATTTCTAGTTTTGTGCTGTGTTTGGGCTTAGTTGAGTTTGGAGTGTGTTTAGAGTTTTGTTGCGTGTGATGTGAATTTTGTTTTTGTGTCGTGTTTGAGTTTTGTTGTCTCTGGGTGTGTTCTGAGTTTGAGTGCATTTGTGTTTTTTGTGTGTCTGTGAACGTGCGTGTTTCTAAATAGTGTGACTAACCCAAACAAACCAAGACAACTCGGCTAATCAACTAAAAATAACCTGTTGAGATGATCCAGAGAAACTATGCATGACACAATAGACATGAGAATAGAGAGAGAGATATCTGACCTCTCATATGCTCTTGGCTACAAAATCAGACCTCAAAATTATCTGCATGAGGCATGAGAAACGACCCCTCATTTGCTTTTTCTTACGGAGCCAAAACTTTACTTGAAAATACTGCACCTGAAAGTAAAACATACAAACAATAAAATGAAACCACAAAATCAAACCAAAACAATGTATGTGTTCCCATAGATTCTTCTTGCATGAATATAACAATTAACCATTTTTTTCAAATTAATCTTCACAAAATCACAGATAAAGACGGTGATGGACTCATATTGACGCCACAACCAAAGATCCATTAGTGCCAAAACGATACAATCAAAAACATGGACATGAGGGAAATTCTCCAAATCGTTAGTGTTTTTAACCATTTAGACTCATCAATTTCAACAAATAAGAGAGAAATTTTGATGTAGACTCTGTTCAACTATTCTCCGATCACCAACCATTGAACAAGTACGTGATTACCTCAATAAAAAAAGATCTCAAAACCATCAAAAAACTAAATTCGAAATGAAATCAAAGAAAGCAAATTCCAAATCCAAAACCCTAGATTCCCAAATTAACCAAGAAGTATTGCGTACCTTCTTCGATTTGGTAGGAGTATCACACGATCCGAATTCAAACCAATAGAAAAGTTTTAATCCTTGTATCAATCAGTCAGATTCTCATCGATCCAAAATCAAAACCCTAGGTTCTCGATTTGAACTGACCCAACGAATCAGAGACGCCATTGAAGACGTAATTTCAATTGATCGGAGAAAAGAATCAGAAGAAGATAGAAAAACAAAAATCGCTTCTCCATGTGATTACGTAAAACCCTAACTCGCTTTATTCTTCAAAGAGGATTTGAAGAATCGAATTTTGAAATTTCAACTCGCTGACCGTTATTTGTGGAAGGAGAAAAGTTAACGTTGCGAAATAGAGAGAGCGGAGAGGTCACAACTATTTATGTGATTTTTTCGAAACAATCAGCATCTGAATTTACGATTATGACCCTGAGTTTTCAAAATTTGTTTCTCGTTTTTGAGATTTTGGGTTAGAATCACATACATGCTAGAGTAGTTAAACGTTATGTCAACCACTAAACCCACTAATCCCTTGGAATTTAGGTTAACAAAGAAACGCTTCTAAACTATTAAAAACTTCTTTAATGTTTCTTGATAAACCGCGAAAATATAAAAAAATAAAATTCTTTGATCAAAATTTTATCATTATTTAATTGGAAATATCTAATTTTTTAGATTTATTTTCTATATATTTAAAATGTTTTCTATACATTCCTTGAAGGGTTATGCTCTCCATCATTGTCCTCTTCTTGAGCCATTCGGTTTAAATCAAGGCTCGTGGGAGTTATAATCGAAAATAATGCGTAAGTACCTAACTTTGCAGGGCAAATCATGAATACTGAAGTTGTGAGGCAATTTCGTAAATATGAAAAGTTGTGGGGCAAGTTCGTAAATATTAAAAGTTGAGGATAATTTCGTAAATATTAAAATATGTGGGGCAAATTTGTCAATACAAAATGCTGTGAGGCAATTTCGTAATACCCGAAAAATATTGGCTAAAATAATTACGACAGACTACTATTGTTAATTTAATTTTGGGTTGTTATTGATTGTTTTTGGTCTACAACAAACAACAGAGTTGGGAAAAAATAGCATGACTGTGAATTGTGATGTTATAAAAGTCAAAAATACACAACTCCTTTGACTTCCGCAAACCATGAGATTGAAAAGTTCATTTATTTTTCGTCGAATCAGATTCAACTTCCAATATAAGGCATATGATTAGGGTTTATTCCAAAGATCACTAATTAAAATTCGAAATTAATTCACAGAAGAAATTCGAATAAGATAAACCACGAATTTTGATGAAGTTAGACTTGTTTCGTACTTGTTCGTTAATCTAAAGAGCCAAGTACTGTGTGTAGAGAGAGATCTAAAACAACTTGTCTCTTCTGTCACTCACTGTTGTTATGTTTTTTTTTTTGTAAAATTGTCAAAAACTCCCTCCAAAAAAAAACTCAATTGACTGAGAAAACTAAGCAAAAGGATCCGATCGGAATCTTGGCCATGGATGCTCTTTCTCAGGCGATCACTTCCGGGATCTCCTCCGTTCCTTACAAGAAGAACAATTCTTCTCTCGTTCCTTGTCATGGACTCTCCTCCTTAATCCTCCGGAAAACGAGATCTCCGGCGAATCCCTCATCACGAATCTCGTCGGTGAGAGCTTCGGCGATTCAACATAGCAAAACCTCAGCTTCGTCGATCGATCTCAGCGATCCAGATTGGAAATTAAAGTATGAGAAAGATTTCGAGCAACGATTCAACATCCCTCACATCACTGATGTCTTACCTGATGCAGAAGCTATTCGTTCAACGTTTTGTCTCAAGATGAGGTCAGAGATAACTACTTTGATCTTCACGCTCGGATTCTTCTGGGTTTTGGAAAATCTTTCAAGTTCGAGTTTTGATTGTTAGGTCTCCGACGGAAGATTTTGTTGGTGGTTACCCTTCTGATGAAGAATGGCATGGATACATTAATAACAACGATAGAGTTCTTCTCAAGGTTACTTTCAGTTTCAGATTTTTGGTTGTTCACTGAAATCAATGAGCTTGATTTTGGGTTTAATTGGATTGAATTTGTGATTTGGGTTCTTTGAAAACTAGGTTATTAGATACTCTTCACCTACTTCTGCTGGAGCTGAGTGCATTGATCATGACTGTTCTTGGGTTGAACAATGGTAAAAATTTGGAGTTTGTTTGAGTTTGGATTTGTGGTTCTTCTGGTTTTGTTTATAATGGTGTGATGGGATCATCAGGATTCACCGTGCTGGGCCGAGGGAGAAGATATACTTCAGACCGGAAGAAGTGAAGGCTGCGATTATCACTTGTGGTGGGCTTTGTCCTGGTCTTAATGATGTCATTAGACATGTGAGTTTGTATCTAAAACTTTGGCATTATAGAGACAGTGTTTGTGAAGTCCTTGATTGTTTGGTTGGATACATTGCAGATTGTCATCACTCTTGAGATTTATGGTGTTAAGAACATTGTGGGAATTCCTTTCGGTTATCGAGGTTTCTCTGATAAAGATCTAACTGAAATGCCGGTATTGTTCGATTGTCCTCTTTGAGAAAAAGGAACTCTCTTTTCTGTTTAGCTTAAATCGTTTGCTCTTGATCTTCAGTTATCAAGGAAAGTGGTTCAGAATATTCATCTATCTGGAGGAAGCTTGCTTGGAGTTTCACGTGGAGGCCCGAGTGTAAGCGAAATTGTCGACAGCATGGAGGTATCATTTATTTTTTCAGTTCTGAAGACTTTCAGAGATGACAGATTCTGAATTCTGAACTGAATATTGAATTTACTTAGGAGAGAGGAATCAACATGCTTTTCGTGCTGGGTGGAAACGGAACTCATGCTGGAGCTGACGCTATACACAATGAGGTTGTTAACTTAACACTTGAAACTAACTTAGTGTTGTTCTTGAGAATATTGTGTTGCTTTTTCTCCTTAGTCAGATAGCATCTTCATTTTTTACAATATAGTTTGTCCATTTTGATTTACCATTCTATCTTGCTTTCAATTCTAGTGCCGCAAAAGAAAGATAAAGGTAGCTGTAGTTGGTGTGCCAAAAACCATTGACAATGATATTTTACATATGGACAAGACTTTTGGGTTTGATACTGCTGTTGAAGAAGCACAACGAGCTATAAACTCTGCCTACATTGAGGTAACTTTAATGTACTCGCATTTAGGATATTCACTAACATGTCTCTTTGCTTTAAGTACTTAATCATTGCTACTTGGGATTTTTCCAATATGGTCTGCGTATTAGGCACATAGTGCTTATCATGGCATTGGTGTTGTAAAGCTGATGGGTCGTAATAGTGGTTTCATCGCAATGCAAGCGTCTCTAGCAAGTGGACAAGTGGACATCTGTTTGATTCCTGAGGTACTTCTTTAGTTTTGTTATTATTTTCAAATTCCAAAACATGATTGACGAGATTGCTCTAAGAGATCCTATGCATCTCCTTCTTTAAAGGTCCCCTTCAATCTTCATGGGCCTAATGGTGTACTGAAGCATTTGAAGTACCTTATTGAAACAAAAGGCTCCGCTGTGATCTGTGTAGCAGAAGGAGCTGGACAGGTAACTATTGTTATACATTCGCAATAGAGGAGAGTTTTTTTTTCTCCACTTGAGTTCTTTTTCCAGATGTTATGTATCTGTTTACGTTTCTTGGCTTTTTGTTGCAGAATTTTCTTGAGAAAACCAATGCTAAAGATGCATCTGGAAACGCAGTACTTGGTGATTTCGGTGTGTACATTCAACAAGAGGTTAGATATAAGCAAAGATTGGTTAGATATCTCATAAAGAGTTTATGTTTTGGATTCATTTTGAGTGATGCGTAGGGCAGTGTCTAAATCATACTCTGTTTGTCCATAGTGTAAACATTGTTGCTTCCTTATGATTTTACAATCTTTCTTCTTCTTTGTTTTTTGGAATAGACGAAGAAGTATTTCAAAGAAATAAGTACTCCAATAGATGTGAAGTATATTGATCCAACATACATGATTCGCGCTGTCCGTGCTAATGCCTCTGATGGTATACTCTGCACCGTTCTTGGACAAAATGCTGTAAGTCACTCACACACACATCTCTTCAAATCACTCTCTCATCGCTATCGATAGAAATGTACCGATTTGTTTAAGTCCATTGAATTTGTTAAGCTTGTGTTCTTCAAAAAACAGGTTCATGGTGCGTTTGCTGGATACAGCGGAATCACAGTAGGCATAATCAACACTCACTATGCTTATTTGCCGATCCCTGAGGTAATTGCTTATCCAAAATCAGTCGACCCCAATAGTCGAATGTGGCATCGTTGCTTGACATCAACGGGTCAACCCGATTTCATCTAAAAAAATCTTATTCAATCACGAAACAAACTGAAGAAAATAAGCCTTGAAATGTATATACAGCAGCATTCTTGGTTCCTTATTATGATGTATCAAATCATACATTTATTTACTTTTAGTAGGAAATTTATTTAAGCAGTGAAATTATTCATCATTTACCAAACTTGTAGAGTTAAAATGTGTTCCTTTAATTACTATGGACCACTTTTGTTCTTTTAATTGTTCTTCTTCTCTTCCTTCAACTTTCTCTCCTGAATCTCTCTGTTCACGTCTCTCTTACTTCAGATTGAAACTAAAAATAAATCTGTAGTATTACATTGTGGTCTTTAACTTCTATGATTTTCAATTTTTACCTATTTTTAGGTGATTGGTCCCTTTGTTTAGAATCTTCATTTATTGAGTTGTGAATATCAGCAACCAAAATAATTATTTTTGTTGAGTACTAAATTTTACTTTCTTACAAAAAGAATAATTATAACTGTGGCCAAAAAAGAGAGAAGCAAGAAAGTGAGGGCTAAAGAGTAAGACCATCCGCAGTGGTGTAAGTGTGAGGGAGGGGTGTAAGATTTTATTTATTATTATAATTTAAAGTAAGAGAGAAAAGAGAGAGAGAAAGAAAGAGAGAGAGAGAGATAGAGTGTCTTACACCCGAGTGTAAACTTACATCCGGGTGTGAAGAGAGAGACAACTTTTGCATTATTTCTGTATTTTAAAATAGATACACCCCACGCAAGGATACACCACTACGGATGCTCTTAAAGAGAAGATGAAAAATCTGCAAGTAAGTTCGAAAGGTCCCCACACTTTTATGACTCCCTCAAAATGCACTCTCCTCCACACTTTTTACTTTTTAAATTTTGACCCTTGTTCTTTTCTTTTTACCCTTTTTCCCCCATTTCACTTTTTCTCTTTTAAGCTTTTCTTGTTTGGTAGTATAATTTAAAGTTTTTAAGAATGGTATAAATCATTACATAGAGAATCTTAAATCCGCAAGTGTGTCTGGTTGCTCATAAGAATAAAATAATTACCGTTACGTGTGTAATTAATGTTCGCGAGAACCAAAATACTTCCTGTTCATTAATTAGAGATATAATTTAAACTAATAGTAAGTTCCTGTGTTATTTTTATAAAATCACATAAAATAAATACCTTATGGCTTAAACGTGTAGTTTTATATCTTATCCTTAATTTTTAAAAATATGCATAATAACCTATCATGGATTCCAATTCCATGATATAAGCTGACGAAAATTCAATATTAGATAAATGATAGACAAAGTACAATAATGTCTTAAGTGTGCTTGAGAATATTAAACAAAATCTGAAATCACGAAATAGTTAGTTAATTTTATAATGAGAAAAAAAGGACTAGGCATGCCGCATGCACCAACTTACATTAACAGTTTAACTTATACATTGGAATATAGTTTATAGATATTACCGATATGTATAATTATTCCGAAGTTCGAACACTAAAGTTAAAAAGTTGTGTCTGAAATCACGATGTCAAACTAGATTCGATTCCATTATTGCCTTATTGGTATCAACCAAAAAAAGCTTATTATGCTAATATGATTTGAAATTCTAATTTAAGGATACATATATTTAGTACGCTCATGTATTGGTATATCAAAAATTCGATAAATAACATGTATATGGTTGTATAAGTATTCATATACTTTATATTTCTTAGTCACTGTAATTTTTATTAGTAGTCATTATTTGAAATTTTATATAACTACTAATACCGGGATCATAAAAAATATATTGCGATGTTAGTTTTGTCATTGGTTCGATAAGTTTAAAAATATCATTTAAATTGAAAAATATTAGAAATATTTTAAGACGTATAAGTAACTTTAATTTCAGCTGATTTTTTTCTAATTACATCTAGACCATTTGAAATAGCAACATATTAAACTTAAATATATATAAATCCAATTGTATTTGTATGCATTTGGGAGTGGCGTCCGCAGGAGTGGCTGATGCAATTGGGAATATCTACGGTGAAAGATCATCTATCTTCTTTGATCTCGCCGAGGCATATGATTTTGGAAGTCTCGGATACATTTGTTTTCCTAAACTTGCCCGCAGTTGGTATAAATTATGATGCATAATGCTTATAGTGTGTTCATGTTTCTACAATTGTAACATGAAAAGTAAGTACTTAATATATATTCATATTCAGCAACTCAAAAGATGCTTGATGCTTCTCTTTTTATTTGCATGGCTAAAATATCATATCAAAATAGCTATATGCCATATGACCAATAGTCCAATATTAAAAATTTGGAATTTTAACTTAAAATTAATTGGTAATGCATGAATCGATTTATGTTTTTCTATATATTATTCGAGGCTTCATTTCAATTTGGATGTAGGATTCCTAATACTTTTTTGATATATAATACTTTTTCCGGTATATTTGGAACCGAATTTTATCCAAATACATTCGAACTTTGATACTATTTAAAATTTTATAAGCTACCAACTCAAAACAAATTATCAATAAATAAACTGATTGTCTCTTATATACTATTATTTATGTTTCAATTCACTTTCGATGTGATACAAATTTGATATTTTTGTGTTGTCGTCGAAAATGTTGTTTGCTAGAACCAAGAGTACTTTATGGAGAAAATGGGTACATTTATGTAAATATATACATCACCACTATGAATTGGAAGAACTTGAATCATACAATTTAAAACAGAAGTTAATGTAATGATAATGTTCACATCTATAAATATTGAACCATGATATAAACATGCTGTCGCCAATTATAGCCTGTACAACACAATCCTGCATTGGTAAGAGAATCTTATGCTTTATTTTTGGTGAAAATTTATAGCAACCAACTAGTTTGGTTGATCCACTTTGTTCGTCTTTATTTAAAGAAATAATACTGTAAAGTTACAACTTTCATTGATAAAATACAAACCAAGATAGTATGTTATGAACGAAATGGCGATGATGTAATGGACTGGTATTCTTATCCATTTAGATGTATATTTTGTCATTTTGGTGTCGTTATTAATCTAGGTTGTTTGATTTGATCACAGTTTTTTTTTTTTTAATATCTGACAAACAATGTTTTAGCTCAGGAATCTTGTTCATAGCAAAATAATTAAATCCTTGGAGTGTAAATCTATTAAAATTTCCAAATATATTACTGCTATATTATTACTTTGGCACTAGCAGATTCATTTTAACTAGATATATACAACACACACACACACACACATGGTGAGGGACAGTTCTGAAATTATCGAGACCATACAAAACAAATAAAAAAATAATTTTTTTGTCAAAGCAAATTAAAAAAATCATTTAAATAGAATTTAAAATTATATGTGAAATAACTACAAAACAAGAACACAAGATATCAGAAAATAAAACCGTAAAATCTCTATATTATTTTAGTTGTTGAACTCCCACAAATTTTGATTCTATTTATAAATATTGTTGCAATTTTCTCTCTATCACACAATTCCTAATAACTAAATTTTACTATGATTAAATTAAGTATTAATTTTAAGTAGGTCATAAAAATGAAAGGCCTACACAAATGTTTCATAGCTGGCTCTAATTATCACCTCTACCCTAGCAAAGTAGCAAGTAGCAGCGAGCAAGTGAAAGAGAGTAACTAACATAACAAAGCTAATAACCTTTTGCTTTTCAATGTAATTTCGTTTTACATATCGGTACTACTAAAACTAATTAATTATTGTTTCTTTTACTTTCATAAAACTCAAATTAAATTTGTTCAAATTTTACTACAAGTTTACAAAATCAAACAACGAAAGTTCGGCGTTTAAATAAGCCAATCACACTAATCAAATAAAAATATATCGGTATAGTAGTATTTTTATTTGTTGCTTATTAAATTCTAGTAGTACAAATTTTGTTATATATGTACTTAAGTACTTTGGACTATGTACGTAAATGGGTGGTAATCACGTTAAACTATTTTAATTACTTATAATAATGTTGAACTGCATCAGAATATATAAATATATAAAACAACAAACGAATGTATAAATATATTATTTATGAGCATAAAAAAAAAAAAGAGAGAGAAAAGAAGGCAGTAGATTCCCAATGTTTCTTATGCTCAGAGATTATTATTTTTTGTTTTCTCAGACACGAGGAGAGAGAGATGTTGACCGGTCGCATAGTCAAAACAAAAATAAGTGGACCCACTAAGACCTCTTTTCAGGGCCCATTATGGTTTTCTCTTCTCCAATCCCCAAAACATGCAATTCTCTTTTCAAACCAATTATGTTATTTTTGTTGTTATCAACATTAAATAATTTCTTCAAGGGAAATTGGCAAAACTAACCAACAAAAAAACTTTAATTCAATAACTAACCTCTAACCCCCCTATTCACTCTCTTTCTCTTCCTATCTCTCTCTACATTCTTTCTAAAAGACTAATTTTTCTTTTTTTTTTGGTTATTCACCTAAATCACCCTTTCTTCAAACTAGGAAAATTCACAGTAAAATCAAGGGATAGAGCTTTGAGTATTATATGTGTCATCAAAATCTCATCCTCATCCTTTTTTAGGTTCAAAATTGATCATTGTATCTCTTTGTTGTTTGTTTTGGATTCCTTTCTATGTTGTATTTTTCCTTTATTAATATAATTCCAGTTAAAAAGAAGAGTTTTGAGCGTTATACTAACCAGGTAAATAGTACGATTTTAAAAAAATAGATTCTCTCAGTTTCATAAAAAGTATCGTTTTAGAGTTATTTTATTTTAAAAACGTCATATCTACTTTTTTCCTTTTTAACAATTATAAAATTTGAACTGTAGTTTAGATTAATTTTAGATTCATAAAATTTTGGATATATATTTTTAAAGTGTTATAGTAGAAAGTCTTTTAAACTATGAGTTCGTTCAATTTTACATTTTCACTATGATTTTCAAATGGAAGTTATAAATAACTTGTCATCTAAAACAAGAATTTTTTAGTTTAACTCATCACCAGTTAACTTGTGGTATATTGAATATATGCATATTCGTATTAATAGATATAAAATATGTCAAAACAATAATTTTTTTTAATTATTTGTTATTGCAAATTTATTTTTAAATAATCTCTATTGCATTATATAATATTTCATAACTTTTAACATAAATATAATAAAAATATTTAATACTTTACTACACCTTTGAATACACGAAAAATCATAAACCTAGATTCTCTTTTTATTTCCTTTTTAATTATATCTCTGACATTCTGTAGAAAAAAAAAAAAAAGTCCCTTGGAGCAAGAACATGAACTAGGGATGTCTCTCATCATCATCCATAATGACTTATTAATTTTGCCGCCTTTATGTAAGAGCTCTCTCTCTCTCTCTCTCTCTTATTTTCTTTTTTCCTCTCTCACAAAACTCTCATTTCCAATCCAATTTTTAGATTGAAAATGAGAAATCAAAGAGAGAAAAGAAAATTTCTGTAGAAAAAAAAGGAACAAAACAAAAATAAAATAAGAACCTCAAATGTCATGAGTCCTTGTGGCTTTGAGTTGTAAAAGAAATGTATGACTCTTTTATTCTCTCTCATTGTTTTCTCCTCCTCTTGTTGCTATTGTTGTTGTTGTTGTCTGGACTACTCTGTGAGGAATTTGTACATGACTCAACTGTTCTCTCTTCACTCTTATAGCTCAAACATGTTGCTTCCAACACTCCAATTGGACTTGCCGGTACCACTCTTACTGCTAATCGCGGCTGCTCCTGCGATAAACTAGTTCCCGGCACATTCTCCCCTGTGAGAGTTCTCATCAGATTCAAACATCTCTTCACTCTCTCCTGCTAAAGAAGGACAATGATCAAATTCTAATGAAATGTGTGTTATTGAAACAGTAAAGGTTTCGTCTTTCGCTATCATATCGAATGTTAATTAGCGAAAGTTACAAAATTCGAGTCTTTGCAACCATTTGAAACTAATATATTAGATGGTGTTTACCTGTTTTACATATAGGAGATTAGACATCGCCTTTTCATCATCAATGCATTCTGTTTCTCCTGAAATGGAGACAGACACTGCTGCTGCTGCAGCTATCTCAGAAGGCCTGAAGTCTAAGAATTCAATTGCTGCATTCAATTTTATAAACAGAAACTCATTAAGCCTTCCTAAGCTAGTTGCAAACAAGGAAAGACAATTATTAGAGCTTGCTTTCGATCAATAAATGACGCACCTTTGGTGGTGTTTAAGATGAATCGCGACGATCTATAGATCAAATTCTCTGACACATGACCACTAATCTTGTCGACGAAATAATCAATGAAGGAGAATGGAGTTAGAGCTTGCAATCTCCAGTTCAATGTGTTGAGAACCAAAAGCTCCATCCTTTTTATTGTTTTGGCCTCAAAAACAAACTTGGGATCTTCCACCTGCTCATCAAAACCATTAGGAACAACATTTCAGGATTAGTTCCACTAAACCGCCGATTGTTCGTAAGACTGAAAGGACTAAATGTGTGTTGCACCTGTAAATCAACAATTTGAGGCATATCAGTTTCTTCCATTTTGGCTGCTAATGATAAGCAAGAGACAGCTAGCAACTGAACAGCCCAATCCTTGTCTTTCTACGCAATCCAAAACACACAAACGGTCATCGATAGTCTCGAATATAAAGAAAACCAATCCGCAAAGACGATGCAACTTACCGGCAATTCATAGGACGTTAAGAACCGATCCAAATAGTTCATGGATAGACAAATGCACAGAGCTCCAAAATGGTAATGAGCACAAACCTGTAGAACAATTGGCATTAAAGACAAAAGGGAACTCAATTACTCAACTTAGATCAAAACCTCAAATCTATTGAGAAGATCCAATAATAAATACATCAGAAGCCTCTCTAATAAACCCCAATATGAATGATCTATCAAACTGATCAAAGAACAGAACACACTTTAACTCAATCAAGAGCACAAAAAGAGACCAAACCAGATTTGAGTTATTTTCTTAAAACACAACACAAATCAAAGAAGAAATCCCAAACCTTTAAAATCCAATCCAGAGCTTGGTTTCTAACAGACAAATCCAAATCACCAGAAAGCAATCTCTTAACATAATCAGTTCCAGGGCAGAACTCAATCTCTCTCTCCAACATCTCTCTGATTCTGTCTTCACTCAACGAAGATGAAGAAGAAGAACCCATCATCGGAATTGATCCGTTGCCGCCAAAGTTGTCGTCTTTACTAAAACGTTGATGATTATAAACAATCTCGTTCGTAAATCCGCCGCCATAGTTGATATCATCATCGTCGTTGTCAATGATCCATGACTCGCTGGTTTCACCACAAGCAAGATTCTCGGCCATGGGTTTGGTTTGGTTTGATTGTTGTGTGTATTGATAGTCTCTTTAATAGTTTATTGGGGTGTCTCAAAGTTTTTGAGAGCGTTCGGACAGTAAAGTGAAAACTAAGGAAGCAAAAGTCATCAGAGATGGGAGATTTCTGAGGAGGTTTTGTCTTGAGGAACTGCGATTTTCATGGCAGGAGAGAAGAGAGAGGAGAGAGAGGCTTATACAGAGGAAAGTGGGTGAGTGTGTTTTAGGGTAGAGAGGGGAGAGACCACTCCACAGACTCGAAATGGAAATACAGAGAATATACACTCAGAAAAATATGTGGAAATAAAAATTAAAAATTTAAATTAAAATCATAATTTATTAATTATCATGGGCCTATAAAAAGTAAAATGAAAATATTTCATGTACAAAAAAATTAGTAAAACTAAATCCGCTAATGAAAAAAAATATTCTAAATTGGTCATAAATGTTAAAATTGTAGGAGATTGCATTCCTAAAAAGCGAGATATTCTTTTTTAAATAAGAAAATATAAATCAAAACCATTAAACTCAATTTTTACCAATTAAATATGAATCTTATTCATTAGTTTTTCTCTTAGATTATATATTGTTTTGATGTTGATGAAAATCACAAACCTCTCACATCATTTGTTTGGTCTTCATGTCTTTGCTTGGCATTTCGTAGAATTCTGAAATTGAAATATATGCTTATTTACTTCGGCTTGATGGGGCTTACTTTTTAAGGTTTGAGAATCATCTATTAATCATCGACATTGGTAACGTCGAGATATACACAACTAAGGTTTAATTGAGAAAAAACAAAACTAATCAAATCTTGACCACTTATAGTCTTGAATTCGAGTAGAATAAACTGAAAAAGTCGCTCAACCGCTTCACATGTCACAGTAGATATAGAAAGTTGTAAATCGATCAATTGAAAGCCAAAATAAGAAATACAAAGATAAGAAAAAGAAATATCGACAAAAACTTGACCCAAAACAGCGGACCACCACCACATAACTTTAGAAACGAAATATGTCAACTCTAATCCAACCAACAGCGGAGTTGTGAAAACCTCCAACCTAATAAATAAAATTCTAAGAAATAACAAAATGTAGTGAAAACTATGCTTGCTACTTAGACGAATCATGTATAACTTCACTTATACAAAACACTTTTGATGTCAATTTTGACATCATTTTGAACATGTGTTCACATCCTTCTTCTATTCCCAAACACCTAGTTATCACACAAAGTACTCTGATACAAAAGATATCTGCTCTTGAATGATCTAATAACTTTAGAAATCTAACCCGCCTAGCATAAAAGTTGCTTAGTCTCAAATCAAGATTTAGGTAACGTAACTCACTTTTATTAGGTTTTAACTGGGTGGCGTGATCGCGTATTTCGCCCATTCTACATTGTTATGGAGCAGTCACGGTTATGGAAATTATATCCCGACTGCAAAACAAACGAAATAGGATAAAACTAGATTTAAAATTGGTTACACGGGGATTAGATTTCACGTCAACAGACAAGCTGCAATATGGATTCCAGCCAAATCAGGTTTTAGGGTTTCCTACATATTACTTAACACATAATTTTTGGAAAATTTTGTATTTGCGTTTTCAGCTATTCTCTTTCAAACTGACAACATTTATGATATTGATCATCTAAGGAGTGGAAGTGTCACTGCTGAAAAAAGAAAAAATAACTAAAACTTCATTTGATTTTTTTTTCGGTTTTTTTTTTCAGGTTCTAGAAAATAAACCCCATTTGGAATCAAAATTATCAGTTTCATTTGGGTTTTGACAAATAAATTATAAAAACATAGTAACAATAAACTTATTTAACTAAAATTATATAGGTTTAACATATTTAAATATATATATTTTTTTTACATTTAGCTAAATACTGTATTAGTTCTTTTAATGTATTTTGGTTAGTTTGGTTCGGTTTTTCATAGTCCGGCCTCAGTTCAAAATCGGTAAATTTGGTATATATATATATATATATATATTTCTATTTTAGTTATTTTACAGTTTGTTTTGGAGTCGAATTCGAGAATTTTGGCTCGGGTTCAGAAATTTAGGCTAGGTTTAAAAATTTAGGCCAAGTTCAAAAATTTTGTCCGATCCTACTTTAGATTCATTACTAGTAAGTTTACATAACTGCGTTTTTCAATACATGGAAGTACCTAAAAACTTTTTTTAACAAAAAAGTATGATGACTAATAATTTTTTGTTCACTAATAAATTTAAAATTTTGACATATTTTTAAATATATATATTTTATTGCTAACTATTAGAGTTTATATTTACATGTGTTGTCTAAAACTACAATCAGTTTTTTTTTTTTTTCATGAATAGAGTTATAGGGTAAAGCTACATGTTTCTGTTCTACAGATATATGTGCTTGACCACTAGATCAGAATGGATCCAACGATTATTAAACTATCTAAATTGCTTTACCACTTGACTACAAAAAATTGGTGACTTTACTTTGGGTAAGAATCACGCTTGTTCCATTTTATATAAAAACACAAAAAGGTCCAAAATATTTTCTGGCACATTTTGGTAACTCTATGGTTCGAAAGTTGTAAGCTACTAGATATTAACCCGCGGTACACCGCGGGTCTATATTTTCTCTAAATAAAAAATTATTTTTTAGAATGATCTATAGATATATGGTAAACCGCATGTCAATATTTTATAACTAAAAAATCAAAATTTAAGTTGTATTTGTTTTATTGAGTGTTTAAGATTGTATAATTGTATTTTGATCGCTAATTCTAGGATTTCACCCGTAATATACCATCCCGTATTAATATCGATCTAAATCCGTCCCACTATATAACCCCGTCCCGTGAAATTAAACATCATTTTTGTAATTTTTTTTATAAAGTTCAAATATTTCTAATATTTGAAACTTCATAAAAGTTTTAATACGACCCAAACTTCATAATTGTATTTTGATTGTTATATCTAGGATTTCACCCGTAGTATACCGTCTCGTATTAATATCTTTTATAAATATTTATAATGTTTAAACTACTTATAAATTCTTATAAAATTCAAATATTTATAATATTTGAAACTTCATAAAAGTTATAATATTATAAATTGTAAAACGTTTAATAAAGTTAGACATTTTTAAAAAATTTAAATAATTATAATATTTAATTTTTTAATAAATTTTAAATATTTGGATCCACATTTATACTATATACTATAGAAATTAGAGTTTATGAGTTTAATAAGTATACTTTAATAAGAATGATTACAGTAATAAAATTTACAATCAATTATATATGTTTTACAATTTGGATGTATGAAATTGTTGATCTCATTTGTAAGCATGAGTGGAATTCAAAACATTTGGGTTATAGTTTGTATTTTCGTTTTTATTTTTTTCTTTTAATTTTTTTAAAATTCAATGCTATCAAACTGTAGTTATCTTATATATATATTCACAACAGATAATAAAAAGAATCATCAATGGGTTTCGAGGTAAATTATCATTAAACATGAAGATTTACCTCGAAAAAATAGGGTGAATAAAAAAAACTAACCATATGAAAGAATCTGTCGTAAATTTGAAGCATATGCTCTTGATAATGGCAATCATCAATGGGTTGCTCATCTTGTATAGGATTATCTGCGCAAGACATCAAATGTTTATTAAATTCATTAATCAGAAAAATGAAAGTTCATATAACAAATAAAGATTGGAATGGGTAAGAAGAGGTATTTGTTTGATGAGTCTTCTAGTCGAGTAAAAGTGTGGTATTTATAGGGTAGGTAGGCATCTAGGTTTATTGTTAAGGTAGTTTGATAATATCTTGGAGAGAAAGTAGGAAATCAAAGATATTATATACAACGAAAGTTTAGGATATGTTTAAGGAAAGATTAGGAAATCGTTATATAACAAAATTTATTTGAAAAAGATTGTAAATGATTTGGTTTTGCAGAGAATCTTAAAAAAAAGCTAAGCAACCATTTAAAAGGAATATATCCGATTAATGTGGTAATTAGTTTAGGAAATCACATTAAACCGAATTAAAAAAATAATTCTAGTCATAACTTTGTTTCTTAAAATCAAATGTTAAGAAAAATATCGAAGAGTATATAATTATGGTATCATCGTTGAGATTTTCTTGGGCGGGAATTATGGATTCAATTAGAGAAGGGAACCATATAATGGAAAGAATTTAATTAGCCATAATTATGTTTTAAAAATATTTTATTGCATAATATAAAGAGAATATAGATGATATATGGTATGTGGATGTAATTAGTTAAGATAGCATAAATATTCGAAAATCATCTCGAGATAAAGAGTAATATAGCCTATTAATATGGGAAGAAGTTAAGGAATAAGGAAACATAAATATATGTGTAATTATCTATATTAATGACGTTTTTTTGGTTAGAGATATGTAGAATGAAATGATAATTTGGTATTAATTAAATGCTATCAAATATCTCGGAGATTTTATTTTAGAAACTAATCGTGGACTAAGCAGAGATTTTTGCAAGATTATTCGTAAACATTTGCAAAAATGTATAACAAAACAAAACAAAACAAATCCTCACATAATCGCCCATTTGCAAAAATAACAAATATTACTTTTTATAACAAAACAAAATATTATTCGTAAAACAATATTTATTATAAAAAATATTTTGAGAATCCTTTAGGAATTTAATATTAGATATTCAAATATATCAAAAACATAATTACGGATTATGTGAAGATTAGGATATATAATCTTCAAATAAACATATTTTATTATGATTTCCTTATGAATGTATATATTAATTGTTATTTTGATTTTAAATTTATTGCAATTTAAATGGGGAATTGCCTATATTTAATCTGTTATTGTAAAAGAAAAATGACGTAGCTTATTATTGGAGTATTTACACAAATTTATTAACATAATATATATATATAAATATATATATTAACATAATATATATATATATATATATACTGTTAAAAAATAAATACATTTTTCTTTATAATTTCATAATATATTTATTGTTAAAATCTGGACATTTATTATGAGCATAAATATGAAAAACGATTTTCCATTAAAATTGGCTATTTATTAGGGTCATTAATATGAAAGATTATTTACCATTAAAATAGGTAACTTCTTTGTAATTAAAGAAACATTAAACGGAATAAGTAGATGAATTAAAGACAACATGGTTTCATTTATCAGTTTGAAATTAAGACAACATCCCTAAAATTGCTTATCCAAGATCCGAACAGACTAAAACCGGGTCAAACCCGGATCCATAAGACTTTATGCAAAAATCCCCTGTAAAAATGTATATGTAGATTCCATATTTGTGCGTAAGCCTTTGGATTTTTGTGATCCAAGCATATACTCCCTTCTATTTATTTGAGCAATCATGATTAATTGCCTATACTAATCTCTTAGCTGGCTATGACCTAAACTACCCAAAATGCCTCTGTTTTTTTCCCTTCTATTTTACATTTTCCATCTAGCATCGCAGCCACCAGTCAAAGACTTATCAACACATTAATTATTCCAAGATTTGGAGCCTAATGATTTTTGGAGAAATTAGAAAAAGATCTTTTTGATCAAAAATGTCTATCTACACGTTTTCTAATAAGATTTGGTCTACTAAATTTTATAATGATTGATTACAGTCCAAAACTTCTAATTCAAAAAGAGTTTTTCTTTTTACCCAAAAAAGATATTTTACATAAAACAAAAAATCAGAAATCAGAAAATAACTTTTAGAAAACCCTCTTCTCCTTTGTTCTTCACGACACAATCTTTGTTCTACTAAGTATAGTTTTACTAATTGTTTGTGTGCCATTTTGAATTTGAGCATACAACCCTCGTTTCTATCTAACTATGGTATGAGAACTAATGGACTAATACAACATTGACATCTTTGGTTCTATACAGATTAGTTAAAAAAGTCTTGATTTCTTAGGCTAGGTCCGGCTCACTTATTTGACCACACTCATAACCCATATTCGAATTGATTGATCTACAAAATCCAGTCCAATCAAAGCCCATACATAATTTATGGGCCTTTAAAAACCCAATAAGAACTAGCTCAGGCCTCAGAGCCCATCAACTAAAACCCTAAAGTCTTCCTCTATAAATAACTCATCTTGTAGAAGACTAAAGAGATCCGGCGAAAATTGAAAAACCCTAAATTTCTTCAGCTTCTTGCTTTGTGATTCACTCTTTTTTTTTTTCTATTGTATGCGGGTTTTATAACCCTAGTCTCCATTAGTATATGTAGAGGTAATCTTTAGTTTTTTCAGGGAATGTTAGATTAGTCATGCTCTAGTGTTTTAATCTTGTGTTCTGTGTTCAATAATCAAGAAATTTTGTGAGTTTTATTACTTAGTTATGGTTGCAATGATGAGATCTTATAATGAAATTGAAAGTGTTTACACTTAATGAACGGTCGACAAAAATAGTCGAACCTGAGCGGTTAGCTGAGCAACCATTTATTTATTTAATTTTAAGACAAAGATCTGTTACTATGCTTAGTTCTATGTCTGTTTTTGTTTTTTTTGTTGCTATGATGAGAAAAAATATGTTTAGAAAGCATTATTTTGATGCTTAATGAGTCAGCGACTATAATGTCGATCTGAGCGGTTAACTGAGCAACTTAGAAAACTATCACAGCCTCTTTTTTCATTTATTTTTGGTTAATTTGCCTTTATATTTTGTGAACTTTTGGTGAATTTTGCAATTGTTATAGGTAGTTGATTAGGAGTGACCAATCACGGTCTAGTGATTATAAACATAATGAGAGTAATTTAGCTGAAATGCTGAATATTTGAAAGGATATCAAGAAATTAGTTGGGTTTTCTCATAATCACTTATTAATATATATAATCTTGTGTATATTAGATTAGTGATGATGGGAAATTTCAAAAGACTATTAATTTAAGATTTTGCTATATTGCTGCACATTATGTTGTATGGCCAATAATAATGTTGAAGAAAGACTTGTTAACACTTTGATTGTGGAGTGTGGACAGGTCCACTAGCAAGGACGTCGGCATTTCTCTTTAGACAAGAACTCGTCACATTCAAAAAAAATTGAGTTATTTTGTTAGTGACTGGTTGTTGGGTTTGATTTTGATAGAGATATTTGGTTTGTAACATTTTGGTAGATTCCATGACATTGTTTTATTTTGATCTTGTATGTTTGTATTGTCTATTAGCTTTCTTTCTTGTATGTTCTAAGAATTTTAGATACATAAAATTCAAAGAATCTTGGTAACATTATAAATTTATTTAGTATCCATTATTCCCATTTAACACATTCAAATTGTGTATTTTTTGGTTTAATTTTTTTACAAGAAGGATCTACTATGACATTCATTATAAATCAATTTTATCATAGTGAAACTCACATTTAAATTAAAAGTCTTAAACAATTTATGATTTTTTAAATCACGCCAAATGGTAACATGATCAAACTTGTGTATCAGGATCATAAGCTTTATGTGGTTTGCTAGAACCTAGAAGGTTTCGTATCCGATTCACAAAGTTGGTGTGGACCGTGTGGTTTTATTCTTCTTTCCCAATTTGGTGTATTAGTTCTTTATCGTCGTTACCATAAGTTTGTGTCAGATAATGAAACATTGCTCAAACGGAACAAGAGAAGATGAGCAAAACTAAACACAAAAGATTTGAAAGAATCGTTTATGTCCGTAAGAAGAGAACAATCCATATCAACGCAACGAATGATATGATCGAATCAGATTCTGATGACTTAAAAAGAGAATTAGGTTTGAGTCGGTAAACGTGTGGAAAGTGTGTGTTCTCGTAGACGCGGTTTTAATTTATGATGTTGAAGAAAGATTCTACATAGTAACGTATGTGTAAAACTAAAGCATCTCAAAAACACGTGGTTGCTTGTTACTGATTCTTGATTTATCTTTCTTTTTTTTTTAATGAACTTTTTGGTTGACATGATGTAATCTTAACGTTTTGCGATATTTCATTGTCTACAAATTGATTACATGTCAATTATTGATCTTTGATGATGGGATATATATAGTTAGGAAAGGTTCTTCAAAATTAATCTATTAGAGTTATTTGAACATGTCCATAGTTTCATCTCTTTAAAGAATAGGTATTCATACATAAATCATTCATCTTGTCTTTCTGTATAGTATATAACATTTTGTGAAGACATATTTTATTTTTATAATTAAGTTCAAGTATCCCTAAATATATAATAAGCAATGATTTTTTTTAAAAAAAAACTCAACCCCATATTCAAACTGCAATATATATTTCAAATCGGTGGTTTCTTTGATTTTTGGTTGGTTATGAGTATTTAAAATAAAAGGTTTTATATGGTTTTTGATTTGGTTTTGGTTTGGATTCGGATTTCAGTCAAAAATATCTTTAACTTTCAATACGATCAAGTTTAGTTTCTAGTTTTTTTTTTTTGTTTAAGATTCAATTCAGATATGAATTCGGTCTGTATATAGAAGAAACAAATCATGTAAACCATATAGAGTTCAATTTTCATATCAATTGTTTTGTATTCGGTTTGGATCAACTCATATAGATTGATCCGGACTGCACACATCTACTCCCGTCTTGGACAATAGGTTTGGGGGAAGAAAAATTTCGTCTATAAATACTAAATATTTGTGTATAAACGTCTGGACTTCGTATAAACGATCTTAAAAACATATGTACGTTGTCTGTGTAATTTTGTAAAATTAGGTGGTCTAATGCTTTCTTGAACATTGATTATTTCGAATTTTCAGCTATGGTAAACGATTAAATTTTGAATTAAAAAGCAGTTTCCTGGAAGGAAAAATGAAAAGAATATTACATAGTTCAAACTTAGCATAAATGGATCTAAATAATTGATGCGAAATTAGGTGATGTAGTGCTTTCTTTTCTTGAACATTGATTACCGAAGATTTTTCATCAAGATCTTCAATCTTTGTAAAGAATCATCCTTTTTGACTAATTCAAAGGTTTTCAAGAAAAAGAAAAGAATATATTACATAGTTCAAAATTAACATAAACGAATCTAAATATTTTCACTGCCTTGAATAATGAATCAAATGAACTGTTTCTTTCTTTCTTTCTTTCTTCTCATGAGAAGAAATTTCATATCATAGATCTATTCGAACAAATGGAAAACAATTTAAAACTACTCGATCAATCAAATGAAAATTATAACAAAAAAAAAAACTTATTGTCGCCACCATCATCATAGTCTTCATCTTCAATAATTCAACTCTTGTTTTTTCAAAAGTCATAGTCCTTAAACACCTTACGAACTTGTTCAAGCGTAACAAACAAAACCACCGTGAACGGTGCTTGTCTCGAAACCGTCGGCACAAATCCTTTATATAAAGCCATAATCCCTTCCGCTTTCACCGTTTTCAAAGCACAATCAACCGCTCCTTTATACGGCGGTGCAACTCCAGCCACCACCTTCATATTCATCACTCTCGTCTTAATCACATCAACCGGATTCGAAGCAACGGACGCTACAAACCCCGCAGCGAAACTCGCCAAAACATGAGTCCCAAGCCCATCTTCCAACAACCCTTTCTCCAAAATCGTCTCTTTAACCGAATCATACGAAGCTAACTGCGATGACGTCACAAGCATTGCTCTGTTTATCGTTAAAGACGATCCTCTCCACAACGACGTAACGCCTTCACCGCGAATCATTTGCGTGATCGCGTCTAAAACGCTTTTGTAGTTTCTTCTCTCAGCCAACGGTAAACGACCATCGGCTTGCATTCTCACCATCGCCACGTCAGCAGGATTCCCAACGGCGGCTCCGATTGCTCCGGCGATGGCTCCGGCACCGATTTTTTTTGTTAAAGGCATCGTTTTTGTTTCTGGGTCGGTCCATTTTCCTTTGAGGATATCATATAAACCCATACGAGTCGTTGAATACAGAGTTTGACGGAGAACGGTGGCGGAAACGCCGGAAAACAGAGCACGCATGCCTTCATCACGGATTAAACGAGATCCGACACCGATTACACCCACGCGTAGAGGAGGCGCGTTGACGGTGGTCGAAGTTTGAAAGGCAAGAGCTGGTCGGAGATTGGTTTGAATCGGAGCTGATTCACCTTGAAGTTGCATTCGGACCTTGATTAGATCAAGCGGGTGGGTCGAACAACCCGCAACAATTGATGCGATTCCTCCTTCAGCAAAACCCTTGAGACCCATTTTCGAATTTGTTTCTCAGAGAAATCGAAAATCGAAATCAGTCAAATAAAAAAGTTCCCTTTTTTCCGGGAAAATCGGCGAGAAAATTGAACGAAACAGAGAGAAAGTTTAAAAAAGGTTAGATTTTTATTTTTCTTTTTGCTTAGAGAGACCAGTTAGAATTAGAGCTGATCTCACTGGAGATTAAGAGATGAGAATGGAGACCGAAAGCTATAGAAGAAGAATGAGGAATCAGAGGTCTTTGAGACATAAGCTGTTCAAGACAGAGTTTTTTTTTTAGGTTTTTCTTTGAGAGAAAGAGAGAGAGAAGATGAGATTGTTTTGAGGTTGAAGACGAAGTGTTTAAATAAGGGAAGAGAGAGGAAACGCGGAGACTTGTTTGCTATTTTGCGCCGAAGGAAAGACAAAATCATCTTCCTATAAAATTTAGTTAGTATCGTCCGACTTTCCTTATTTTTGATTTTTGATATATTCACTTAAATCATTTTTGACCAAATATATGGAAATTCGTTTTTAATAACGTAATTATTGAAGGAATTTGTTTAATAAAGCTCCAAAGTAGAAGAAACAAAAAGGAATTTGAATATTAAACTTTTTAACTAAAGTAGTAAAGTATATTGAGTCAATAAATTTGTAATTTGTGTTTTAGTTTTTGTTGTATACAAAACTTGTGTTGAATAATAAGATACAATGGTGTTTAAAAAAAATCATATCTATTCAGCTTTAAAATGCTATCCGGCTTCTATAGATTCGCTATTTCATAATCATAATTAAGTTATTTCGCTATTTAAGTGATAATACAAAGTATCAGTCAAGTCCTATATTCTTTTTTTTTTTTGAATGTAATGTTAAATTAGATTCAAAAGAAAAATAGCGTTTGTAAAACTTGTGCAACGTTTGTTAAAAAGGAGAGCTGACCGAATTTTTTAAAGATCTTCTTAGTTTAAGCCTCTATATTCACCCAAACACAACTATATTTTCATCCCAAATAGCAAATTTAAAAGTCACTACTCATGCAAATTTGTAAGCTTTATTTCATATTGCAAAGACTTGATTATTTGAGACTCATTGGAAAGTTGGAAACCATCACCCCGAGAGTTCTCATGCATCAAGAGTTCTATATATGCATTCTTATTCTCATGCAACATGCATGTACCAAAAATTTCTCTAACTATTTTAGATTTTCTTAATGAGAAAACCTCACATTCATGGCTACATCTTTTTTACATTAGTAACAAAATTTTACTAAATTGAAAATTCAATTCTGACGCCAAAAAACCAAAATTAATGGTAGTTGGTTTAGGCATCATTTTCACTTTTTGTTGTGATCGTACCGGATTGACAGTGTTATTCATTGGTTATAGAGAGATACATATTAATGGGATACTTTCCCCCACTTGAATTATTTTCCACCCCACCACATGGGATGCTTTCTTTGTTCTTCCTTCCATGTTTGATTATTCCTTGAAGAATAATAGATTCCTTTTCTCATCAATTGTTTGAAATTTGTTTCATAAGATTATGATTCTGGTGTCTAATAATGGAATGCAATGATTTAATCTTGATTTATATAAGATGGTTATAGTTTTTGTTTTGATTTATTTTCTTAATCTTTTTTCGGTCACATATAATTATTTTACATAACAATTTTCTTACATACTTGTAATAGATTTTCTATGACGACATCGTTATGTGAAAAATACTATTTAATGAGCAATATGTCTATAAACGAATTGTTCCTTTATTAAAAAGTTAAAAGATATATAGAATATGGTATCAGGAACCATACATACTGTAATATTTGAGTGACAGAGGTCTTAGAGCCATCCAATGGCGTCGTCTATAAAGCTCTGCTTAAAATAAAAAAATCAAAGATTCTTCTTACAGCCTCAGAGAACTTACCTACCTGAGGTAGCCTCCATTGATGGCTGTTGCATCTCAAGAAAATATATTCCATGTTTGTTTATTTTATTATTATGTACTCGTATACAAAACTCATGCATGTTGTTGTTAAAAATAAAATAATTAAATACTAATTGACTTTTTATTTTGGCGCTTTATTCTTCTCTTGATAGCTGTTTATTCCACATATCAATTTGTAATTCGATTTAGGATGTTTCGTACGTACATCAAAACTCAAGAGTTATACAATCTTGATCAAATCAAAGAACATGTGAGTTTTATTTTCTTACCTCAATATCAAATGAGCAACAACGCATTTATTTTATATATGCGGTGAAGCACGAGAATAGTCGAGTCATTTACGATGCTAATGTTTCTCACATTTACTAATTTTTACTCTTTCTTTTGTTTGTAGTTTTTTTTCCTTTCTCTAAGATAAAATAATTTACTTTTTCTAGTGTGTTATCTAAACATCCTTCCTCAATCCTAGTGTCTACCACGTCTCTGCTAGAAAGATTAATTTGGTTGTTGAAGAAGAAAAATCGTTTCTATGAGATTTTATTTCACTTAATACATTATTGACTTTTCTTTTCATATAATAACTCGTATGCTGCTGCTTACCAAAAAAAAAAAAACTCGTATGCTTGTGCAATGTTGGCGTGCGGAGGCCACACGCGCAGGGGTCTTAACTCTTAACCGGAAAATTCAAATAGGCTTCTGACTTTTCCTTTATACATCTTTTTTATTTTTCGTAGTCAATAGTATATTTTGACGTCCTTGTGATGAGAGAGTTTAATCCTCTTACCTTGCTTTTTGTGATAGTTTTTTGGTTGTTTATTGGGAAATCAATTTTTTGTAAAGGCCCTAGTGTGTTAAGGTGCCTCAGGGTTAGGAATTAGTTATTCCTTCATGGTTAGTGTATTTGATCTCTTTGTAGTTTCCCCATTCGATCAATATAATTATTCAGACGACAAAAAAAAAAAGTATATTTTGACGTCCTCTTGCAGTTTTCCATCGTGAACTATTTAATTTAACATTTGACTCCGAAATAACTAACTTTTACACTAAACTATATATTAAAGAGATCAACATTAAGAAAACATTCCAGTATGTTATTTTATCTACTCTAATATTCCAACATGCATTATCAAATAATAAAAATACAATTAGACATTACAAAGGACTAATAATCTGATTATATTTATCATGGTGACTTTTTATTTTGGAATTTATCACGGTGACTTTCAAACGTACACTCAACTTATCTGTAATTTAAAATTTTCAATTTTTGTGGATAGATAAACACAAAATTAGAAATATAGATCCCACGCGGATAATATATTTGGTTGAGCAAGAATTTTTCTTTAATATGGTTTTAACACAATCTGATTTTCGATCTAAAACTTTGGTTTGAAGAAAATCATAAACCACATGACCTTCCAATTTCTAAACTACAAAAAAAAATTAAAAAATTATAGGCAATGTACTGAGTTCTTATCTGCTACTTCAACAAATTATTTGAATATATTTAAATTGACATTTCACTATATTAAACAGATAAATATTAAGAAAGAAATACAGCTATCTGTTTTATTTTGTTTTGTCTACTCTAATGGTCTAACACAGGCTTTGTCAAACTACAATGAGACATTATAGAAGACTAATCTGATTATATCTATCACGGTGACCTTCCAAAAGCACTCTTAATATTGTTTTAATTTTTCCAACTGTTGTGGACAGATTGGTGCAAGATTACAATTATACACTTTTTAAAAGTCCGAGTCATGCATGTTCCAACTGGGAAATACTACTACTATTTTTTTTTTTTTTAATTTAAGCTTGTTCCTTATTTGCCATCTTGGTTTGAAGAAATTGTAATCCACATGACCTCCAATTTCTTAACTATGAAAGAAAAAAGATTTATAAGCTACTTAGTTCTTATTAGTTGAATATACTTTCGTAACAAAATGTGTTCACTTCGTTATTTAAAAAAAAAAATCGCAAAATTGTGATGTAAATTATATAAAAAAAATGTGATGTAAATTATGTTCATCCGGTCTTGTACCGGCACGAAATGAGTTATACCACCATTGACTTTATTTATTTGAAGAAAACAATTAATTACGCATTAAAGAAGGGAAGAAAAATTAAAATATAATTAATTAAGCAATTAAATCACGATTTAATATACTAAACTCCGTGTGGCCCGAAGAGGACAGTTGGGCCAAAAAGGGTCTAAAAGAGTTGACTAATGACTTGTACCTCTCCCGCCAAGTAAAAGCCGTTTTAAATTTTCTTACCAAACTCACACGTGTCACCTAAGATGTCGGAGTGGCCTAGAGTTGATTCTTGACTTTTTAGATGGCTTTTCCTTTGACGAGTAAGCCTCTACTATAGTTGAATTATTTACATCGGAAAATTTAACATATAAACAAAAAAAAATTGCAAGAACTATACATACATGAGTGTAATAATCTTGTTTCTCAGACCTAGCTCTTGCGAACCACAGACCTAGGCACCACTGTGTGGATTATTTGAATCGGATAGAGTTGGAACTTGGACGACTTCGAAACAGGGGACAATGTTCTGACCCGGACGTAGCCTTGTGGAGAAGACCAGACAACAAGTTCAAACCTCGGTTTATTACTTCAGAAACTTGGCTACAGATTCGAACAACTGGTCACAAAATAAGTTGGGTTAAGAGTGTTTGGTTCTCGGATTCTATCCCAAAATACTCTTTCCTGACTTGGCTTGCGGCAAAGAATAGACTGACCACGGGTGAGTGTATGATCGCCTGGAATAGGGGAGTGAATTCGTAGCAAAAAAAGAATATGGGAGTGAATCCATCATGTGTTTTTTGTCAAGCACCGATGGAAACACGTGACCATCTCTTCTTTTCTTGTACCTACTCTTCTCGGGTTTGGGAGGATTTGGCAAGCAGACTCCTTCAAAGACGCTACACAAATTGTTTTTTTGGATATCATGTCTCTGTTATCTGATTCCACATTCAAAGGTACTCTTGGTTTCATTCTACGGCTTCTGTTCCAAGCAACGGTTCATACCATTTGGTTGGAACGAAACAAACGCAGGCATGGTGATCCGATAACTGCTGCAGATCAACTAATCAAATTTCTTGATCGCTTGATTCGCAACAAAATATCATCCATCCGTCTCTTGAACCCCGCCAAGCTCGAAGATGGACTTCGCCTATGGTTCGAATCCAGGAACTAGATTTCTAGATATTTTTTCTGTTGATTTCTTTCAAAATAATATTTGATTTAAGGTTGCATTTATTGTACAAAGGACTTTTTTTGGGTTGAATAAATTTTACATTCATTAAAAAAAAAAAAAAAACTTGTTTCTCTATTTTTTAAAAATCTCATTTTTCTTTATTTATTTGATTATGATAATTTTTTTGGTTTGATTAGGACTTAGTATAATAGATAAATATCGAATATTCAAAGAGGTACATGATAACCAGCGTTTATAATACCATTGAACTTACTCCAAACAAATAGTATGTTCGTTTGGTCGCCGCAGGTAGTTGCGGCAGCGGCAGACGCAGGTGATGTTGTTCGTTTGGTTGCCGCAGGTACCTGCGGTATAACGCTGCGGCAAACGTTGCGTTTTGCGGCTAAAAATTTTGGACGCTAATTAAAATCAGCGTCAAACGATTAAAAGTTGCGGCGACGAAACGAACAACAACATGCGGTAATATTTGCCGCCGCCGCTGCTGCCGCCTGCGGCAACCAAACGAACAGACTAAAAGAGGAAAAGTTAAGGAGGATATAGTCTTCAAATCCAGATCATGCTAAGTGAATCTGAGAAGTGAGATATATGTGCCGATGGGCCAAACAAGTTTGTCAAATACCACAATCTACGCCAATATAGAGATTCGCCGGAGGATCACAGAGAGGAGGAATCCATCTCCAAGAGAAAATTTCCTCAAATTTTCAAAATGATGAATGGGAAATTTATTCTAGCCAGACACAATCTCTAAAAGTCGTAGCTAAGACATTACATGAAAATAATGGTCTTGGTTTTGAGTAAATTACTGTACGTTGAAAATAATAAACCGATAAGCTCTCATGGGCCATAAATCATCACATGGGCGTAGTTATGGGCCTGGTTTTCATCGCCACGGACAAGTCGTATCATTAAGAGGAACAAGAAAGTACGTGATCATTAGACCATGTACACCAGTGATTTTTTCTGAGTATCATGAGCCCAAAAACTATTTTATAATGGATCAAATAACATAATTGGGCCTGATCCGTATCAGTAGACTGATACTTGTGATCTATGTTGCATGGAAACGGGAGCGGGTACGCGGAAGCGGAATCGTTTAGAAGCGCTGAAGCGATTTTTTAGAAAATTTTACGGAAGCGGTACGCGATGGAAGCGTATAGTATATATAAAGAATATATATATATATATGTATATATATAACTAAATATTAAACATTATATCATATTACAAGTTATATTAACCCCACAAATCTAATAAATAAATTTTAAAAACTAAATTTAATAATTAAACCAATTTTTACAACAAACAAAATCAAATAATTCAAGAAAAAAATTAGAACACTATATTCATTCTTTTTTTAAATAACATCAAACAAAATCATTTCAAATTATGTATATTATAGGTAAAAATATTATCAAACTCAAGTCTCTCGAAATTAATCTAAATTAATTAATCATTTATAGTATCTCTCACATATTAGATTCATGTCATTGCTATTTTCTAAACATGATTTTGTTAAAAATAAAATACAAAGATTAGTATGCAAAATTTTTAGTTTGAGTTTGTTTGTATAAAAATAATAATTTCATGTTTTATTTGTAAAATTGAATTTATAAAATGGAAGCGCAAGCTTCCAAACCGGAATCGTAAGCTTCCAACAAGCTTCCAAAGTGGAATTTTTGGAAACGCGATGGAAGCGAGATTCCGAAAGCTTCCAAGAGCTTCCGATTCCGACTAAGATTCCGAAGCGGGAAGCGGACCTCCGACGAAGATTCCGTGCTTCCTAGCTTGTGATACTCATTTTGGTGTGACGTGGCAGAACGCCATTGGACCCTGAAAAACACGGTTTTGGAGAGAAAAAAAAAAAACTCATTTGCTTCTTCTTCTTCTCTGTTAATTCAGGCGACGGAGACAAAAAAAAAAAGAGCTTCTTCTCTTCTCTCCTCTGGTGCTTCTTCTCTGTTGATTCAAAAAAAAAATCATCTGCTTCTTCTCTTCTCTCCTCTTCTCTCCGTAAAAAAAAACCATTTGATTCAAATAGCTTTTTTTTCTTCCTCGAAAATATTTGGTAAACACTTGCTGGAATTTCGTCGAACACTTGGAGTGCATATAGCCTGGCTATTTTGAGTTCTTCTGGAAGGAGTTAAATCAAACCAGCAAAGATCAGAGCGTGTTCTGGGTTGAAAAAGAAGCTATGTTGACGAATCAAGAGAAAATCAAGAGGCTTCAAGGAGAGAATCGGTAACGTGTTTATTGTTGCTCGGTGAGAATGGCGTCATGAATCTCGACACAACAGGTCTTGTTGTTCTCGTGTCTGGAACCACTTATAGACATTTCAGAACATCAAGCTTGTGCTTAACGATGATGGACTGAACTTCAAGCTTCTCCATCCTCCACGGTAATGTTCTGTTCTTTCATCCGAGAAAAATATGAAGGGACGTCGTGTTATAGCTTGAGAAATACAAGGTTGTTGGTTTAGATTCATAGGATTGGAATCAAGAAATAGATTTGTTTGATTGGGTTTGATAAGAATGGGTTTATGGCTGCAAAGTTTCTGGTTTTTGCTGAGCGCACATAAAGTGTTTGATAAATTGCCAAAGAGAAAAACGGATTGGGTTTATGCAACTTTGATCCTTTTGTGATAGATTTTGATTGGATTTGCTTATCAATAAGTTTTACTCAGGATGTATTAAACATCATTTTGTTGTTAAGTCTCTTTCAATTAAACAAAATGAGAAGAGTTTGTCTTCAAAACTTAAGATTTATGTTTGTCTAATCATCGTTACAATAGAACTGAAAGAAAACCTTAGAGCCAATACAAAGTCAATCGAGCAACATCTTTACACATCAACCAGTCGAGAATATAACAAGCAATTGCACAATGCAATAATCGATTAGTCAAGCATATACAATTGAAAGAAGATTTGATTGAGCATATTTGACAAAAATGGTGCCAAGGTAATTGACTCATGGTGAATAAATTATCTTTATCATCATGTTTTTAATGTTTTTTTTTGCTTAAGTATATTCTACGTTATTTTGGATTGTAATATTACATTTTGTAATCTTATGTTTTTATATATTCATTTTTGATTTTGCAAATAATTTTTTTTTTATGATACTTAAACTAGTTTCACCAATGGAAACAAATTTATTAGCAGTATCATAAAAAATCTCAAACAATAAACAAACACTAAAATTAATACTAAACAAATGTTAATGATACTCATAGAGTATCAACTATGTGAATGCTTTTAGAATAAGAATAAGCTGTATATATTACAAAAGCATTAAAACAACAAGAAGGATAACATCAAACGACAGTAAAAGAATAATAAACACTACAAACATACAAAAAAAAAAACATTACAAACATAAATATGCAAACAATAGATAGATGGTAATGTGTTCATGTGTTGTGTGGCAGCAGCTAGCTAAAGAGCTTAATTAGCTTCTCATTTGGAAGGTGGTGGAGTGAAGAATGGGATGGTTGGTATGCTGGTGGGAAGATTGAATGGGAAGTTGTTTGGGATAGAAATTGGGAAGTTAGGGATATTGATTTGTGGGAAGTTTGGGATATTAATGGGTTGTGCTTGGTTAGGCAAAGAAGGTATTTGTGAGCTCGGTAGTGGCGGAAACGCCGTGGGCTGAGGAAGAGAAGTTGAAGGAGGAAATGGTGGCATCGTGGTTGTGGGAAGTGGTGGAAATGTTGTTGTAACCGGTGGGGTAATAGCTGGTGTTGATTGAAGAAGGTAACGACTAGCTGAGAGACTAGTGAAAAAGCTTGTGAATGTTAATGCGATGACAAGGGATGATAACCAGTGAGCCATTTTTGGAGATTAGGGTTTTGAGTTGTCACTAGAGAGAGGTTTGATTTGTGAGTGATGATGGAGATATTATGAAGGAGTTTGTGTGTATTTTATAGAGGAATTAATTAGGGTTTTGAAGTTTGATGAGAAGTAGGTTTGAAGAAGTTTATTGTTGTTGCAACTTATTAAGAGTTACTTGTTCCACAACCACAAGTAAGATTGGTCACTTCTAAGTTCTAACTAGAAACAACGTTGACACATGGCACTTTAGCTAACCCGGTTTAATGTATATGTACTATTTTTTATTTAAATATTGTAAAATAAAATAAATCTTCACTAGAAAAAGTGATAAAATTAATTTAGTAAACAAAATTATTATAGTCAATAAAAATTTAAACTTTTCAGTCGGATACTTTTTACCTTCTGGTTTGGCCTCGGTTTGGACTTCGATGATTTTGTACATAAACCGAAAAAATTCGGTGTGTATTGGGTTTAATTTAAAAAATACAAGTGATAAAATCTTCGTCAATTGATATATGATGAGATTAGGTGAAAAGCAAAAAATATCAGCTTAATTGGATGGATGTCCAGAATTGAAACTATTTACTTTTTTACGACTAATATTTTGTTTGGTCAACCAACAAATGCGACATTTAATTAATTATGATTTTTCTTTTTGTTACATTATCATCATAAAAATTGTAATTTATTCTTATCATTTTTTTACCAAAATCAAAATTGTGGTAGATTCTGTGATTTATAGATGGTAATGGTGATGATGATACCGGTTGCGATAGATGATGATGATACCGACAATGATAATTTTATCGGCGGTGGCCATAGTTGAGATATCGGTGGTAGTTTCAGTGATTTACAGGTGGTGGTGGTGATGATGATATCGGTGATGATGGGTGATGATGATATCGACAGTGATAATTTTACAAGCGGTGGTCATAATTGAAATAACGTCGGAGAGAGTCCGGCGGCTAAAGGATTCATGGTGGATTGAATGGATCGAGCTGCGGAGTCCAAGACCTTGACGGAATTTGCCAATTAGAGATTTGATGAGATTAATCGATCAAGATAGGAGAATGGGTTGTCGACGACAACAACCATTGTTACTTTCTTCTGGGTTCAATTTCATAAACGGATAACAATTTCATTAGCAACGTATACAAAATGCTAACATATCTTAAACGCAACAATTATGTTATCATGATAAATGAATACGCTAATGTATAAGTTAACGGAAATAATTAAATTACTAAAGAAAATAAACCGGTTAATACATAAGTTAGCTGATATAATCATATAATAAATGTTTTAACGCGATAAATATTAGTTTACCATGTAACTTGTAAACTTATCGCGATATAATATGATTTATCGAAAATTGAGTCGTAATCAAAAATTTGACCTAAGCTATTATCTGAAATTTATGTCTCGTCGATATCTATTTTGTTATAACGTTAAACAATTTGTTACATGCGGAGGGGTATTTTCGTCCAACTTATACAAGTTGATGAGAGAGAATTAATTATACAAAAAACATGTATATATTCTTAATTTTTGAGTCATCTGTGTATTTAGATTTAATTGGCCCTTACTTATATGCAACACATAAGATTATAATGAACAACTCGACGACGTGCAATTTTCTTGGCAACACTCAGACCTCCTACTGACACTTCTTATATGTACTATACTAACGATGAATAATCATACTCCTAACAGTCAAGATTACAACAAACAACGCTCTACTTGTATTACTCGGGAACTTCCGATTAATTTTAAACTATTAATTTACAAAAAACATAAAAATTATCAAGGTATCGAACCCCAAACCTGATGTAAAAACTTTAAATCCTAAATCACTTGACCCAAAAGATTTTCACAATTATAGTTATGGTTTAAAACTTTTCTTTTTAGGACAATGTATATAAACTTTTCTTTTTAGTTATGGTTTAATACTGTCGCAATTTTCAAACGTGGTAAAAGGAAAATATTGAGGATAAGTTCGTATATTGTTATACGACTAGAGTTGAACCCGCGGTATACCGCGGGGCTATAATTTTTAAAAAAAATTATTGATGTGAATTATTTTATATAAAACCGATTGATCGTGTATGATTTTTAATAAGACGCAGCTCTTATAGTTAAAGTATAGTATTATCTAGCTTTATATGGCTACATATTTATAGAATAAGATCTTGACCTGACCCATCAAAATCACGAAATTTTAATCGACAGTACACCATATGACAAACTTTTAGTTATTATATTTTAGATAATAATTTTCAGCTTATTTGGTTTTTTAATTTTCAATTATTTATTTTTCGTTTAACTAATTTATATTTTTGTTTGGACCCGTGGAACGAAACACATGTTTTTCTTATGTTTTATACTTATAGTTTATAACTTAAAATGTGTTTATTTTATTATATTAATTTTTTATTGGATAAAATATAAAATTCTAGATTTATTCTGTTTTGTAGAATAATATAGATATATATGGTAGGTTAGTGTATTTTTTGTTTGTCTGATGTATATACAAATTAAATATTTTTGTTTAGAAATTTAATAATTAAAAGTAGTTGGTTTAAAAGTAAGAAGGTGTTAGTTTGTATAATATATTGTAGTTTATATAATAAATATGGATATCATTTGTAACTTAATTAATTCCACACCATGATTACAAATCCAAAATATAAATCAATAAGTTAATAGTTTTATTGTTTGTTTAATAGTTCAAACCCGCTATGCTAGGTCCGTCCCACAACGGATTTAAAGATTTTTAACCCGCAAAAAAAACATTCTACAAACCCGCAAATGTTTCTCATGAGATCTTCAACTCTTCAAGTTTTTTCTTAGTCATCGTTATATTAATCTCTCTTCTCCCTCAAGAAAATAACGAACTTGATGACGTAACGTTGCTTGTTTCTCCGAGCAGCCATTTTTTGATATTAGGAATCTACCATTTATTATATTGTAACGCCACAAATTAATATAGAAACAATATTGATTTTAGTTACAACTTTTGGAAACACGTTTTCTATAAGATTAGCTTTTTTTATATCAACGTTAGCATTAATTGTTTTTTTTTTTAATAGCAATTAGCAAATGAATGAATATAGGTATGGAAAGATAAGTCTTAGGAGATAATTTAGGATCCAAATAGTTGTGTTAATATCTTTTATTAAATTTTTCAAATTTTTAGAATTCAAACTAATGGCATTCTTTGTAAATACTTAGCAACTCTAGGATTTATTTGCTAAGTGTACTCCAAAAATGTATATATAGATTATGTTTCTATTAGGATAAAGTCTAATGGCCCTCTAATTTAGGAGTTTGAACTTATCTTAGACGTTTAGTCTCTTGTATATATAAATACACAAGTTGTGTTCATTAATAAAATCAAGTTGGTCATCGAACAATACCTAAATCTACAGAAAACCATAATTCGGGAAGAATAAGGAAATAACACTAACGCATATCGCTAAGTCATAGAACAAAAAGGAAACATCACAAACTTGCATACACATGTTTCCGTATTTGTAATGAAGTATAAGTCCTTTTTCTATTAGTAACTAAAGACCTCGTTGATTATAAATAACCTTTAAGCCTCTCATTATTTCTCATACAATCAATCGATTAAGCTCTCGTTCCTTTAAAGCAAAAGACGAACAAGAAGCCATCAAAGAGCACAAATCTCTCTTGGAGATGTCGATTACGTTAATACACCGTTACATCGTCAAAGACGTTTTAGCCGTTCCGTTTCTTACAAAACAAGGAATTGGTTACCATTACTTTTGTCGTAACTCCATTTTATATATTCATCAAAAAGTGGTTCCTCGCTCCAGCTTGAAGAAACGTTCTTGTTACCCACAAAAAGATTATTTTAAACCGTCTAATACCGGAAAATCCCAATCTAAACCGAATCCGGTTCATGAGAAGCCGATTCAAAAACCGAGTGAAGAAGGAGAATTTTTTGATGGTTCTGTCACAATGTGTGCTGCTCCTTCGCCAAGACACGTCCCGATTCCAATATTTTGTGGTAGAGAGATGATCAAAGAGTCTTCAAAGCTAGTGAAGACTTGAATGAGAAGAAGAAGAAGAAAACCAATTAATCTTTTTAGATTTTGTTTTGTTCAGCAATTATTATTATCTTTGTCTTTGTTCAGAATTATGTAGTATTTAGTTGCTAACTAATTGTAATTGATCCAGAGTTAGAAGATAATAAATATTTTTCTTATTTAGAATTTTCTAACTTTTCTTGTTCGTTTCTATAATTATCTGAGTTGTTTACCTTTTGAGTCTTTGAGATCATCACCATGTTTTATACGACTATTTTAGATTCAAAACTAATCGATTTAAACAAAATATACCCAACACTGACAAAAGATTGTTGGGTATAAACCCAAATACAAAAAAACCAAAAAAAGTTGTTGTGTCTAAATAATAGGATTCAGTGTTCTTCTACATTAAATTTTAGGATCACAGTATCTCTATTAGTCTCTGTTCCCTACATAATAAAGTGACCATAACTACGAGTTGTTGTGTCTTGTGCGATTGCTTCTATGGAAGGTAGTGACAGAAAAAGTGTAGGTTACAGTAGCAGCGACTATACAAACTCCGATGTATGTGCACAGAGTGGTTGCACACACATATAGGTACCTGTTCCCATTGTTCACCAAACACAATCAACAACTATTTTTTTTTTTAAATCGAAAACCAACCCGATCCAAATCGAACCAAACAGGATAAAAGACTTACTTGGGAGAGAAGACGCTCCACACAAAGAGGTGATTCCTCATGAGTAACAAGACGACAGTATATGCGGTCAAGAGAACTGAGTTGATGCAGAGCGGAACAAGGCAAGGGAACCCGAGCTTTAGCTTCAAAATTTGTCCAAGACTTGTTTCCGGGTGAGTTGATATTGTTGAGTGTGAGTGGTTTCTTAGCTTTGCACCAATGTACATCACCAATGATAGAAGGAACAGCATAGGAGATGCATAGGTGATCATGAACATCAATATCCCAGAGAGTATTGTAGAATGACTAGAGATTCCCTAAAGAAAAAGGGTTTGGTGAATGTGTCAGTGTTTGGGTAAAGATTATACACGGAAAGCGAATTAGAAATAAAGAGGAAGCAGAGGACTTACGATAAAAGCACCAGCAACATCGATGGTCGCTAAAGTGTTGCTGTTTCCAAGAGCAAAGTGACCTGCCATTCCCATGTAGTAGAGTGCAGCAATCTACAAAAAGAAGAGAAACCCCAAACCATAAAGCTTAAATCGATGAGCTTTTTGCGGTATAAATCCCGGACAAAGAAGAAGAAAAAAAAAATAACCTCGACCCATTCGTTGACTTGCAAATCATTAGAAGAAAGACATAAAATTGCTAAGATTTGGAGGAGCAGCAAAAGTATGGGCCCCGAGTTGATCGGTTGTTGGAGAAGTAGCTGTAGAAGACACCAACAAAGTATGTATGCAGAGCCAATCGAATACAAGCAATCACCCACTTCAGCTAGAAAAGACTTGTCTTTGTTTAGCGCAGACCATGGCAAAACCAAAGAAGCTCCAATGGCAGATATGGATAGAAGATAATAAATAACTTTCACTGTGACAGTGGCTCCAAATTCGGTCGACATTTCATCCTGATATCTCCCGGCATGCAGCAAGATTAGGAACCCACAAGCTGAGAAACCAAATGCTAGGATGCGAACACTTTTTCTATTCAATCCTGTTCGAAAGAGAGTATATAGTCCTAGAACAATAACAAGGAAGTTTGAGATTAGCTGAATCCATTTCACATTGCCACTGCCAACTTGCTGTAGCCACTTAGAAATATCAGGAAGGTAAGTCCAGTTCACGCCCCCTTGATGCCAACCTCTCAGTAATCTACCAGAAATAAGAAGCGAGAAGATAGAACCAAATTTAAAGTCTCTGAGTATGTTCATCCCCTCGGAAAAATTGAATGACTTTGCTATCTTGAAGAGTAACAGAAGATAGAATGTTGATACCATGAAATGCCATATATAATGCTCTTCTTCAACCATTGAACTAGATCCCATGCTTATAACAAGGATCAAAAGAAGAGCAAAAATGAACATCTCTTCTAAATTCAACAAATAACTCAAACTGCAGACCTGATCCTTGGGCTCATGGTAAACCTCTTTGAATAATGACAGAAAAACAGTGGCACAGATGAAGCATGAAATAAGCATGGCACTCACTCCAAGACCGAGTAAGAGAACAGGTTTCTGCAAACATAGAAGAGTTTGTTAAGCATACTACAGATTTTTTACTAGATTTGGAAACTAGTGACGATTGGCAATTGTAATTTTCTATAAAGAAGCTCATGGGACTCTAAGAAAAGATATCAAAACATACTTCAGTGGTTTTGCTTGCTAACCACTCACTTGCAGTTTTCAAGAAGGTGTTATATGCATCTAAAGCTCTGCTGAAATCTTCCATGGCACTAGACGACCTACCAACATGAAAGCCATCCTTGTAGTTAAATATAAAGAGTTTAAAGTCAGGAGGAGTACGGTAAGTGAAAATCTCATATAACTCACGCACTCTGTTGATTTCTTGGACTTCCAAATGCCATGGAGAACAGCAGCATTCCTAAATAAGCAAATAAGTTGTTTCTCTTTATCCCCAGAACACTCACTAATATCCAAATCAATGCCCTCACAAGTTCCATCAAGGAAGCAATTGCAGGAGAAGCCTGGAAACGAGGAACTTTGTATCTGTGCTTGCATAAGTCTGAGTAACTGCCATGAATTCAGTTCTAGTGCCCGTAGTTGCTCAAAATCTGAAATGATCAGAGAAAGTGAAGAAAAAACAGTCAAATGCATACCCACAGACTCGAACAGAAAAATGTGAGAGCTCAAAAGTGGTTAACCTCTTAAAGAACTAAGTGTTCCTGGGACAAGGACTCCAACGTTGTTCTTTGGGATAGGCACACCAAATAGAAGAGCTAAAGTTGGCGCCAAATCTACCTACATCAGAAGAATTTTGTTGGTTTCATATCATGCATAACTCATTATCATCAACAGACTTTCCAAAAGAGGTAGATGTTCGACAGACAGGAAAAGAGATGAAAGATATCACAAAAGTTGCAGTGACTGTTCTACCTGGAAAGCTACATTATTGGTAGCTGAAGCATAGTCAGAAATATTGCTATTCAAGCCAATAAAGAGCATTAACGAGTCAGTTTCTTCATATGAGGACCCTCCGTGGTTTCCATTCTCAGTCATGCCATGATCACTGACTATTATCTGAATATGAACCAAAATACGATTAACTCTTGACATATGAAAGTCAACTGGACCTTCAAATACGAAAATTACTCACCAGAAGAGTCTGTCCTTGATCATGGCTGCGATCCATCATGGCTCTTAAATGCATTGTTCTAACTATATCATCCATTTCTTTAAGTTTTGCAGGCATCAAGGGGCTAGAATAGAGAAACAAATAACAAGATGATTCAGCCATACAACTAAGTAAACTTTCTACTCACAAATGGGTTATGAAACTAGGAAAGACCTGTTACGACCGCCAGTATGTCCAACGTGATCCAAACCAAGGTAATGAAGGATCTGATAAGGGGTAGATCTAGTAAGAATAAAGCACAGAAAACCTTAATTCATATCCAAGAGGAATTTTTATTTAAGTCACTATATATTTTAAGGAAATAGAGAACAATCAATTGGCGTTCGACGGACAAAACGCCAAATTCTGGGGAATAAGAGAAAAAGCAAAAACTAACCAAGAGATTCCAGTCATCACTGTTAAGCTCATCGGGCAAGTGTCGAGAAATATTTCTGTCTACCTGTACTGTATCTTTGACCTGTCCAAAAAACATTTTTTTGTTCATATGACCATGACATAGATAAGAAAAAAGCAATCAACAAAACCAAAGATCACATAAGAACTCACAAAGAAACTGCTAACACCGTCATGTCTCATAAATAACCCTGGGAATAACTTGAGCCACGTCTCATCACCGAGCATCACCATTTTCCAACCAATCCTGAAAAATTGACCTGGTAATTTTGGAGCACTGTTACAACGGCTTTTCTTTCAACTGCATATGTTTGCAAACATAAAACATTTCTCATTGAAAAAACTAATAGTTACCAAGAAGGTTGTCATCTAAGAGAGCTTGTGTGTTAAAATTAAAAGCCACGTCCAAGAAACCACCAATTGCCCCAGAAACCATCGCCTGAAAAAAACAATGATATATATCAACTCAGCAAGCAAAACAATTCATCTTAAACTGTGATCATCCACTTAAAAAAAGACGATACACATACCTTCAATCTCGGCATTGTAACAGTTGGAGGAGCTGCTTTAGCATGGTAACCAATAGCATCTCCATTAGCCAACAATGACTGAGTATAAGGCATAGACTCTTTCCATACCTTCCATGGAGGTTTACCATCTTTCCCAAGAACGAACTCCGCAGGAAGCCCATCAATAACCTAAACTAGCAATTGTATCTTAAAAAACATTCTCTCACAAAAATCAAAATCCAAATTTAAACAAATTTTAACAAAGTTACCATCAAAATCAGTCGATCATATTTAGAAGAGATTCCAGACAACTCCTACAAATTCACCAAAATCAAACGTAAAATCAGCCAAAGATACTCAAAAGGAAGCTTACACATTTGTGTTTGGATTCACAAAAAAAAAACACAAACCTGGTAGAGCAATTTCAGTTTATCAGGATGATGAAGCTCCGATTCGTTCGAAATCGGAGAAGAATCACAGAAAGGATCTCGATAGCTCTCCGAGCCACTGCCATTTTCAACATTAACAAATCAATAAAGCGTAGATTCTTCTTCGACTTCAAATGTTATTGAATTTGTAGTACCTGACACCGGAGAGAGTCGGCTTGACGGGGAAGAAACCGAATACAAAAATGGAGAGGCCGATAATCTGAAGAAATATCCCAGCCACCGTAAAGATCGTCAATCTCGTACAAGTCATCGCCGTCGTCATTTTCAAGATCCGGCGAGAAACTGAACCAAAAGAATTCAAAAAAGAAAAAGAAAGAGGACAAGGCTTCTTTGGGCCTAATAAAAGCCCAATAAGAATAAAAAGCCCATTAAGGACTCTGCTTTATTATAACGGTCACTGTAGTTTCTCTGTGTGTCAGAGGGAGAGAGTGTAGGGACTATGCAGGCCCGTGGCTATGTGCATAATAAAGAAACATTAGCTTCCGGCCATTATTTTGGAAAATTTTTTAAGGCCTTCATTTTCATATGTTTATTAATTATATTAGGTCCAATAGAAAACATTGTTGTGTTGTACTTGTATAAGAAAGAAGAAAGTCACGATGGCTTATCAAAATAACAGATTTAAACATCACGTCTTTTACTCTTTTCCCTGCCACTTTTCAAGAGTCACATCTTAAGCTTTTTTTCTTCTTTATTGATTGATCACAATTCACAAGTATGTTTATTTAGTAATTAGTATTACAGTTTTCTTTTCTAATAAATTTTAGAGTTGAATTTTTTCATATATTGAAAAAAGTTTTTCAAAGTGGAAGTTAATAAAGTTTTATCTTCGGTCGAGTATGTCACAAAAAAGATTGAACGATTTGGCTTTTTTTTTTGTCTATCGAAAGGAAATTGGTTAAAAGCGTTGATTTTGAAAGTTTGGTTAATGATTTTATAGCACAAAAGGGAAAAAAGTTGCGTTTTAGAATCAATATTCTAGTTTTTACTCTTTGTTTTGTTTATTTGGACTATGTTGGTTCCTACTTTACAGTGTTTTTTTTGTATTTGAATTAAGGTCTTTTTTTTAATACCGCTTCTGGTCTATACAATGCTAGGCACGGCTCTGGGACTATGTAGAAAGAAAGAAGCCTGAAATGGCTAAAAGGTTAGGTGTAATGTTACTTTGGAGGCTTAAGGTCACGAGTCTACTCATACAAAAACTCTGACACTTTGACCAATCAAAAACCAAAGACCGCACCAGTTGTGTCACGTGCGCCTCTAAACTATTTCAAATTTTCAATTGAACATAAATGATTCATGCGGTTCCAAACGCAGTAAACGCTTACTTATAAAGCGTTGTTAACGTATGTATCAGTGCATAAGCATGATGGATGTTGGACCAAATTTTAATCTACTTTTACCAAACCATAACAAATATGAATTAACAGAACTTAATAAATTGAACCAAATAAATTTTTTAGTGAATAATTTTTTTTTAAAATTGAAACTAAACCTAGCTGAAATAAAACTCTACGATTTTTCGTTTCAAATATGTATTGTGCCGTAAAAACATAAAAATGATGTTGTATGTCTAATCAGCTTGTTTAGATTAGATGAGGATTATATGATAATTTGTGTTGGGATGCGCTGAAAACTCAAATTTGGTAAAGTTTTGTTACAAACTATTTTGGATGTAATATGAAACTAAATTTAATCATATTTGTTAAATTTCATGGGCTTCACATTTTGATCCTAAATTTGATGATACCAAACTAAGCTTGAGGCAAATTCATAACATTCTAAAATGTCACAGCATTACGATACTCCGTTACGTAATTTAGCATGTTTTCTAGGTTTTTTTTTCAAAGTCTTGTGATATAATTACTAATTTAAGCGTCAATATACAATCTTCCAATCCTAAACTCTCATCAATATTTACAAAAACTTTCCAAAAATACAACATTTTTTGTTCTATAAACTTTCAATATTCCATGTATATTACTCGTAGAACACTTGCTTTATAATAGACAAATCAATAGATTCTTCCACAAACGCAAACCGTATTAATATTGTTGTTGTCAACGAAAATTGATACTACTAGTTATAGTTAATACCGTATTAATCACATCAAACATACGATTTTTACCATTTGGAACCCTTCATAATTCATATGGTATCACAAATTCGTAATAATTCAACTTCAACACGAGAGTTTCGTCGGAAGAGAAAATACTCGAATAGGGAGCGAGAGATACGAGCCACATGAATAATGGGTAAAATAATTGTATTCTTGTTGGAGTAAATAAAGAATAAGAATGGAGTAGTCGCGTGGAGTATCTAGTTTATTTTTTATTTGGTTAAAACTTTAATTAGAAATTGTCCAAAAAAACAAAAAAAAAAAACTTTAATTAGAAATAAAAATCTGTACGGACAATGGATCGTGTCCCAATCAGATTTCTTGTGGCTGCTTCGGGTTTGGTTTTGGGTCCCCTCTAAACTTTTAGTGGTCGACACTGTTTTATTTACTCTGGCTGGAGGGTCCCGCTATTTGTTTCTTCGCATCAGGGAATGCTTAAAACATTATTTTATTCAAACCCTTTAATCTTCTTTTTTTTTGTTGCCTTTAATTACGGTTTTATTGTTTGCTTTTTAGTCTATGGAACGATGATTGAAATCAATGTTTGGTTCTGTTGATGACATTAGTGAAGTACATGTGATTAGTAATGTTGAGCTTATGTAATAAAATGTTAAAGGTATATAACCTCGCAAGATATGTAATTTCAGTTAAAATTATTATTTTGAGTTACATATTCAATTTGTTCTATAAAAATACTTCAGTCATGATATATACCCCCTTATGTCTATGACAACTTCATCACACAATTATCCGTGCATGATACCCCTTTACTAGGATTGAACAAAAATTATTCGTGCATGACAACTTGAATTTTCCAAATCAGTACATAGATTGTATAATGGACTATATATATATATATATATAATATATATATATATATATCATGAGTAGATATGGAACATTAGCTTACAAAACTATTTTAAGGACACAATTCTTCCGACAAGTTATTATGCCCCATTATTGACCGTTAGTAAATTTTCAAAAATTATTGCACTAATGTTTTCGAAATTTAAAAGTTATTTTTGTCATTTTCGAGTTGGATTCTTACAAGCCAAAGGCCGAACTCACAAACTTTTTTCTTCTTGCAAAAACGTTGTCCTTAGAATAATTTGTTTTTTTTTTTAATTTTTAGATTAATGATTGTCATCTATCCCAATTGTTTTTATATAAATAATAAATAAATAAGATACAGTTGCAAGTAGATTGCACAGTAGAATCGTTGTTAGTGAAAATTGTTTATCGTAATCGCATATGTTGGAGATAATCTATATCATAATATGATTAGATTAAATATTTATGACAATGATGTAACAAATGACAAAAAAAAATAAAAAAATAATATACAGTTGATATTATTTTGTTCTTTCTGAATTTTGTTATGAGGTACTGTCATAATTCCATATATTAGATTTACAGATATGAAATTATGTTATAGCGCCCTTGAAGTTCTTGAGAGTTTCTGGTTAGTTTTTGCAGTAACTACGACCATGTAGTTACAAGAGTATAAGTGAACAAAATGAGACAACTCATTTTATGCTTCCCTATAAAAAGAAATTCCCCACTGACCCAGACACACACTTCTCTTCTCTCTCTCATCTCATTGGAGACTTATATCACACCATATCCAATAACCACCACACACAAACAAATATCTTTTTTTGGGACAAAAACCAATATCCTAAAATAATAACAATATCTTTTCTCTTTCCAAAAATAATCATTTAAGAAATCGTACCCCATCGTCTTGTAGTATTATTTAATTAATAAACCTCTCTATGAAAATATCTCATCCTTCACCAATCAAAACTTTGTCAATAAAGAATTCTTAACTTTCTCTTTATCTTTAATTTCTCGTAATGCTAATGTAAAACCGGATAATCTGACACGAAAAATTCTTTCGTGCAGAACCGCTACATATCACATATGTAAACAACATTTTTTAAAAATGACTCTTTTGAACTCTAATTAATTTCGGATCACAAAAAAAAAAATACACTGATATTTTCCCTAAAATAATAACAATATATCTTTTTTCTTTTCAAAATTAATCATTTAAGAACCCCATCATCTTGTAATATTATTTAATTAATAAACCTCTCCCTGAAAATATCTCATCCTTCACCAATCAAAACCTTGTCATGTCTTCTTCCCTCCTCGACCTTTGAGGTGGAAAATTAAATTTTTTTATATATTCCTTTAGCTTTCTTTTTCTCCTTCAATTAGTTTTTCTTCTCTCTGAGTTTTTGTTTGATCCTCTCGATTTTCCTTGTTGATTCATCAAATAGATCTAATTCTCACAAAGAGACTTAGATTTTCTTTCTTTCAAATCTTTCAAAAACTAGGGTATTTACTGTCTTCAAACCATATTTATTCTTCTAAATTTAGCAAAAAGAACACGATTTTACTTTCCATTTCAGTCGTCTTGTCACTCTCTCTCTTCTTTAAAATCTCCCTTTTTAGCAAAAAAATATCTCTCTCACAAATTTTCCTCTGGGTTCTTCTTCCTCCTCTCTTTACTTTCTCTTATATAGCTCTCATTCTTGAATCTTGATCCATCAAAATCAATCCCGTTCTTTTGGGTTTTCAGATCAAAACCTAAGCTCTCTTCTTGCTTCTAGGGTTGTTTCTTGTTGTAATGGCGAGAGAAAAGATTCAGATCAGGAAGATCGACAACGCGACGGCGAGACAAGTGACGTTTTCGAAACGAAGAAGAGGGCTTTTCAAGAAAGCTGAAGAGCTCTCTGTTCTCTGCGACGCCGATGTTGCTCTCATCATCTTCTCTTCCACTGGAAAGCTCTTCGAGTTCTGTAGCTCCAGGTCTTTCTTTCTCTCTCTATCTATCTATCTCATTTAGATTTCTCATAACTCATTGAAGGAATCTTGTCTAGATCCAGACAAAAACTTTAATAAAAGAGTTTTTAGATGTATATCTGATACATAGAAGTTTACTGTATCAATCTTTATAGGACCACTAACTATTTATATAATTAAAATACTTGTTAGAAATATATATTAATCATGACCATAAATGACATAGATAAAGTCTATAGTAAACTCTGTTGTATTTAGATAAATTAAGGTATCTAATTACGGTAATATTCAAAAAGATGTAAATCTGGATATATGCATATATAAATGCTTTATGTATATAGTAGGTATTTGTGTTGCATATATAAATCTATATATATGTATCTTGTGGTATGATATGTGTAAGCCATCAATGTCATATTTATTCAGAAATATGTGGATACCATAACATTAGGAGTTTAGGAGGTATCTATATGTGTGGATGTATAAAGCTTTCCCTTTGAAGAAGTAATCAATAAAAATATATATATATGTGATGGAATATTAGTGTTCGGGAAAGTCATTGAGATATTCTGGATATGTTATTAATATTAGTGGGACTCTAAAATGACTTATCGTATTAGAAAGTTACGATTTTGGATTTTTGACCCACTAGTTATCAGTTCAGTTCCTACCTTCGGGGGGACATACACACACTCACAAATAAGTGTGTATGTAACAAAAAACTACAGTGTTTAACATGAAATAATGTATATGTTTGGGATTATATGTGTTTTTTGGATTAGGTTTGTATCTTTTGATTTTAGATTTTGGGTATATTGTCGATGTTTATATAATATAACATACATAATAGAGCAAAGATCATTGACAGTCTTATATAATAAGAAATTTTTTGGAATGTGTTTGCATTATATAATGAAGCATGAAGGAAGTCCTAGAGAGGCATAACTTGCAGTCAAAGAACTTGGAGAAGCTTGATCAGCCATCTCTTGAGTTACAGGTTAGCTACATTTTTCTGTAACTTACAAAATAGAGTATTGCTCGGTTAGATTACCAATATTATTTTTTAGCATTATGGATATGATTAAGAGATTAAGTCAATGTTTATTCTGTTAGTTGGTTGAGAACAGTGATCACGCCCGAATGAGTAAAGAAATTGCGGACAAGAGCCACCGACTAAGGTACATTATCTTTGTAAATTCCATGAATTATGAACTAACTATCATTTTCTAACTATATGTGTTTATATGATCATATATAGGCAAATGAGAGGAGAGGAACTTCAAGGACTTGATATTGAAGAGCTGCAACAGCTAGAGAAGGCCCTTGAAACTGGTTTGACCCGTGTGATTGAAACGAAGGTTGTTAAGAAAATTACATGATACCATGTATAAGATTTCTCTAAGCTTACGAGTATATATACAATTTACTAATACGAGATGTTGTTATTGCAGAGTGACAAGATTATGAATGAGATCAGCGAACTTCAGAAAAAGGTAAGAAATAATCAAAATAACGTTTATTCTTTACTTCTTGATTTCAATATAAATTAAATTTTGGCAGTTTCAAGAGCCAACAATATCATATTCTTTTCTTTTTTTGGTGTTCAGGGAATGCAATTGATGGATGAGAACAAGCGGTTGAGGCAGCAAGTACGTATCTTACCCTCCGTTTATATCAAATCTTTTTATTTTTTTGTCTAACAATTCACACTCCTGAATTTAACTCGGATTATGAATTACTAAGCTACAGAACCTGATTGTCTATAACACATATCTTTAATCATACGGTAACCATGTAGCTACTTAGTTAGTCCCTAAGGTCCTAGAGGTAGGAGTGTGCATGGTTTTGGTTCGTTTTTTTCTTTTTCGTCTTCATATTCTTTTTTTTTATGAAACATGGAACCGGAAATGAATCTGATTCTTGTTTTATATTGTTTGGTTGAGACTTCATGTCAAGATTTGCTCATTTGTAATTTGATCTCTAGAGAAATTCAAAACACATGCATGGTGCCAAAATGCAAATAATTAGAGAACTTAATGATTTGTCTTGTCTTTATTTTTGCAGGGAACGCAACTAACGGAAGAGAACGAGCGACTTGGCATGCAAGTACGTGTATACATAATCTTGATTATTTTGAGTTTTGTATGTTTTCTTTCGGTTTAATGTTAAATTTGGAATATTTGTTTGGTTACGGTGTAGATATGCAATAATGTGCATGAATACGGTGGTACTGCTGAATCTGAGAACGCCGCTGTGTACGAGGAAGGACACTCGTCGGAGTCTATTACTAACGCTGGAAACTCCACCGGAGCACCTGTTGACTCCGAGAGCTCCGATACTTCCCTTAGGCTCGGGTAACAAATTATTCACCCTTACTTTTAATTTCTTTTTTCCATTCTCTTTATTTAATAATAATTTAAGCACCAAACGACCATATATATGTTGGCTATTTATTTACAATGCAAAAAATCGTAAGTAAGTTGGATCATTTATATTTATATGCTTTTGATAAACATTGTTATTTCTCTCCGATATCTTACTATTTGTTTACATGCACAAAAAATTATATCACTTATTTATGGTTTGTACCTTTTTAAAATTTTTGGCCCTAAATATAAGAGATCATCAAAGCTTTATCACTCTAAAAAGAAGTAACGGATTTAATGCTTGGTGTTGTGCAGGTTACCGTATGGTGGTTAGAGATGGGACAATTCAAAGAAGTTGATGATGGAGGGAGGAGAGTAATGTAAATCTTTTTTTAACTCGCGCGGTAATAACAAGAGACAATGTCTAAATAGTAAAATCTTAAATGTTTGTTGTAAGTTTCTGTTTGCAGAAGAGGCTTTCCTATTTTATGATTTTCACTATATTTGATCTCTCTTCACTGCATTTCTGGTTTGTGACGTTTGTCACCAACAAACTGTATTGACAAGGAAGGTAGGAAAATGAAGTATTGTAGAATTTTGATTATCGATCTACTCTTGCTTAGGGATCAAAAATATAATTTAGTGATGCCTGAAATAACTGATCATCATAGGACTTAGTCTCATTAGAGATTTTGGTGTTACAAAAGTGTGAATTCGAACACATTTCTGTTGTTTTTGTTGAATCTATATTACTAAATTTAACAAGTTTTATTAGACCAGAGTTTTTCAAGAGTCTTCATTGTTGAATATGGTGAATGAATGATATAACTTGTGTGTGTGTGATAATTGCAATGTGTCTTGTTTTTAGGAACACATTTCTGTTGTTTAGTTGGATCTGTGGGGTTGGATGAGATTGAGTTATATGATGTTAAGTTACGTTAGAAGCAAAGTTTCAATCCATATTCATACATTTCATTACGTAAACAACAAGAAGTGAAGCTGATTTTGGATTTTTTCAGCAAAATATGGTTCCGACTTCCTGTTCCATTCATCGTACTTTACCTCATAAAGTTTGAGTCTTTCTAGGCGAGTAAGAGCCGAAATGCTTCTAAATTGCTTGAAAATATTATTCACAAGTGCTAAAGAGAAAGCTGGACCAGTGGAAGAGTTAATTCCAATGGCTAGGGCTAATGCTCGTTATAGCTGTTCCATTCCCTTGAACCGGTGCTTGGACAGGCGCTATAATAGCATCGATCCTCGACATGACGTTTCGGTCTGCTGTTTTGTCTAGTTTCTACGGCGTTGTGTTGGCTGGACTGTTGGTGGTCTCTGAAAGAAGCCATTGTGGCTGCCTGGCTGGTTTTGCTTCTCTTCTTTGTATTAGTTAAATCCCCAACTTAGCGTCGTAATATAGGCCCACTATTTTGTTAGAGAGGCCCAATTATATTAGTTAAATACTTTATCAATTTTCATGAGGTTTGAACGTTTTAGAGATACTTTGAACAAGAAAGAAGGTTCTGGTCGGATCGTGACACACCGACCTTTGACCGGTTCATCATAACGTGTCCGGTTTTATGGTTAAATCGTCACAAAGTCGAAAAAGGTTATTTAAGATTCAATTACTTAATGATTAATTCTTTGCTTCAACACAAAACGACATTTTCACATTCCTTTTTCTTCCTTTATTCACTAAGATTCTTTGTCAGATAAATAAAATAAATAAATTTATATTTCTGACATGTTCTGTAACATTTGATACAGAAGAATAATCGGAGGAGAATGCTTCTCGACTTCTCCGACCACGACGCTGGCACTATATAACAACATTCGTATAAATCAAATATTGAACTTTTTTAACAAATTCAGTAATAAATAATAGTCTCAATAATCTTTTACCAAAATATTAAGGTAGAGAGAGGAAGAAGAGCGAAGTTTGCTCCCACCCATTATCTCTCTGTCTCTCTCAGAAAAATTAAAAAAAAGAGCAGATTCAATAGTTGCACGTTCTTTCCTCAATTTGATTTTGATTTACAACCAAAAAAGACCTTTAAGTTTCTTTGTGGGTCTAATCTAAAAACCGAAACTTTTTCTCTTTCTTTCTCGAGAAAAATTTCCTTTTTTTCCTTTTCTTATTAAGAAGATCTATAGAGAAAGAGAGAGATTGTGAAAAAGGGTTCACATACATATAGAATTTGAATGAGAAGGATCAACAAAAACTAAAACTTTACGACGATGCTGCAGAGAGCTGCGAGTAATGCGTATTCATGGTGGTGGGCGAGTCATATTCGAACCAAACAATCTAAATGGCTCGAACAAAACCTTCAAGGTCTCTCCTTTTTTCATCCATCTCTCTCTCTCTGTCTCTATATGTGTTTGATTGTGTTGATTTAAAGAAAAGTTGAGATCTTTGAGGTTGATCTAAAAGGATTTTTGTTTTGGTTATGAATTTATAGATATTGAAGAGAAGGTTCAATATGTGTTGAAGCTGTTACAAGAAGATGGAGATTCGTTTGCGAAGCGTGCAGAGATGTATTACAAGAAGAGACCAGAACTCATTAGCTTTGTTGAAGAATCTTACAGAGCTTATAGAGCTTTAGCTGAACGTTATGATCATATTTCTACAGAGCTTCAAAATGCTAACACGACGATTGCTTCTGTTTTTCCTGACCAAGTCCCAAACTTTGCCATGGATGATGATGATGATGTGTCTAAATTTTCCAAAAGATCGAATATTTCTGGTGCTAATGTCCCTAATGTTCCGAAATTGCCTGTTAAGGATTTGAAGAGCGCGGTTAAAGTGGCTACGAAGAAGCTCCAGCCGAGGAAATCTATGAAGTACACGGGTGGTTCTACGAATGTGGTTGTTAAGAGCTCGGGTTTGAGTAAGCCTGAGGCCATGGGGGAGATTGATAAGTTGCAGAAGGAGATTTTGGCGTTGCAGACGGAGAAGGAGTTTGTGAAGAGCTCTTACGAGATAGGTTTGTCTAAGTATTGGGAGTTTGAAAAGGGTATTAAGGAGAAACAAGAGAGGATCTGTGGTTTGCAGGATGAGTTTGGTGAGAGTGTTGCGATTGAAGACGATGAAGCTCGGAGATTGATGACCGAGACTGCGATAAAGTCTTGTCAGGAGAAGCTAGTGGAGTTGCAGGAGAAGCAAGAGAAGTCTTATGAAGAAGCTAGAGAAGAGCATGTGAAGATTAAGGAGTCTAAAGAGAAGCTAAGATCTATGGCAAGCCAGTTTTTAGGAGACGAAAGTGTCTTTGCAAAAGACGATGGTGATGAAGTTAGAAGAACAGAAGAGTTGGAGCATGAGATCAAAGAGATGTCTAGAAAGAAGAAAGAGTTGGAATCTGTAAAGGAGAAGATTAGAGAACATTTTGAGTCTGGTGCGAATTCATCGCTCAACGCGACAGATATGGCTGAGAAAGTCGATGAGCTTGTGAACAAAGTGATTAGCTTGGAGAGCGCGGTTTCCTCGCAGACTGCTTTGATACAGAGACTAAGAAACGAGACCAACGGTCTTCAGACACAGATCAGTACTCTTGAGACAGATAAGGCGTTGTTAGCAGACGACAAGAGTGATCTGAGGAACAAGCTGAAGGAAATGGAAGAGAAACTCAAGGCATTGCAGGATTTGGACAGAAATGTTTTGGACAAGAGTAGCAATCTGCAGACACATTTTGATGACGCTTGTCATAATCTCGATAACCTCTCTGGTGGGAACCTGCATGAGGTGAAGCCAGAGAGCGAGTCTGGTAACTGGGCGATGAATATGGAATCGCAGAAAGATCTGGAAGGTGAGAAGAGGACTTTAGACATCAGTGAAGAGACAACGGAACATCAAAAGGAAATGGGTGAGGAGAAGAAAGAAGCACCTGAGAAGAGTGTAAAATTCGAGCAGACCCGCAATGCGACAATAGAAGCAGACGACACTATCATCCCAAGTGAAAATCCAGAAACTGTTTTGAAATCTACTGAAAAAGTAGATTCTGATTTAGAGAAGCAAGCTGCATCTGATAAGACAGATTCTGTTCTTGATAATGTTTTTGAGAAGCAAGGTGCATCTGATGAGACAGATTCTGTTCTTAATAATGTTTTGGAGAAGCAAGGTGCATCTGATAAGACAGATTCTGTGCCGAGTAATGTTTTAGAGAAGGAGATATCTTCTAAAGAATCTGATATCACTTTCAATAGTGAACAACAAGAGGATCAAAAGGAGAAAGAAAGTGAACCAGATTGGAAAGAGATGTTCATGAAGGGAATGGAAAACAGGGAAAAGCATTTGCTCACAGAGTACACGGCTATTCTTAGGAACTACAAGGATATGAAGAAAACTTTGGATGAAACCAAGACAAAGATGAAGACAGAGAATGCGACAAAAGATGATGAGATCAAGCTACTAAGAGAGAAAATGAGCCTACTGCAGAAGGGTCTAGGAGACAGTAATGACTTGATGGAAAACCAATTGTCAAACGACGACTATTCGATCGGATTCATGGCTGCAGAAAACCAGAACATGTCCCTGGTTGAGGAACAGTTCAGGTTGAATATTGATGAGCTTCTAGAAGAGAATTTGGATTTCTGGTTAAGGTTCAGCACAGCATTTGGACAGATACAGAGCTACGACACTTCAATCGAAGATTTACAAGCCGAGATATCAAAGCTCGAGCAAAGAAGAAAGCAAGATGGAAGCAGCACAGCCAAATATGCCCTGAGATCAGATGTTCGGCCACTGTACGTACACTTAAGGGAAATAAACACAGACCTGGGGCTCTGGCTGGAGAAAGGTGCTTCCTTGAAAGAGGAACTGAAATCCAGATTTGAGTCGTTGTGTAACATACAGGATGAGATAACAAAAGCCCTGAAGTCAAGTGCTGAAGACGATGATTTCAGATTCACGAGCTATCAAGCTGCTAAATTTCAAGGTGAGGTGTTGAACATGAAGCAGGAGAACAACAAAGTGGCAGACGAGTTACAGGCCGGGTTAGATCACATTACCACACTTCAACTCGAGGTTGACAAGACTCTAGGAAAGCTGATAGAGGAGTTTGCTCTTTCGGGTTCAAAGAACAAATCTGATCTCGATCTCCAGCATTCAGATAGCCGCTCAAGAGTACCCTTAAGGTCATTCATCTTTGGCTCCAAACAGAAGAGAGCAAAGCCGTCCATATTCTCCTGCATGCATCCCTCACTATATAGAAAGATGAAGACTTCTACATAGGTAACATTTACATATTACTACATACTATCCAGAGAGTTAATTGATTCATATACTGTAATTTATAAGATTCATGGAGGATTTGATTCATTCGTGTCTTTTTTACCTGTATTTCCCTTGGGAGGTTGACCTGTTTTTATCCCCCATTCCTTCTCTTTTTTTTTTCGGTTTGCGAGATTGAAACAATAGCTTTTGTGTGTTGGTTATATCCTTTTTGAGTATTGTAGATTGTTCACAGTTTGTAACTGGTGAAGCAAGAGGAATGTCTTCAGGCTTTTTATATTTTCTTTTTCTTCATCAAAATTTGTATGTTCAGAACCATTACAAGAAACAGAGTTTGTGATCTATTGTATTTTCATAATGGTACAAAAATAACCAATAGTTCTCCAATAACCTTATGAGACTATACTACTGTGAGAGCCATTATCAGATGAGAAATAAATTATGTCATTCTGCAACAGTTATGCTTGATTATCAGGGAACAAGCTTTCATGAAAATAGACAATAGTTCTGCAACAATCCTATGAGACTATGCTAAGAATCTAAGAGCCATTCTTTCTCCAAAACTATGTAAAATCAGATTGAAATTTTCATTTAGACAGATGAGAAACTCATATTATTTGCCATTTCTGAAATTCAGAGAACAAGCTTCATGAACAATTTACACGAAAAGAAAAGAGAGGCAAACTCAACAATTTACTGAAATATCTGATATCAAGATTGTTATGTTTATAAAAGAGTAAGTCTTTCAAGTCTCAAAAGAAATTTTAGAGACTACCTTAGCTCCTCTTCCTTTAGCCATATATAGACCTACATGGTGCATCAACTCCTGATACAAAGAAACACAATAGAAGAATAAGAAGGTGAACGGATTCCAAGTTTTAATTGACCAGAAAAAAAAAAAAAAACATGCTAATTTCAGAAGCATCAGACATTTCACCTGAGGATGAGCCTGAGCGCCTTTGATAGCTTTCGCAACATGAAGAGGAAGGTCAAAAGTAGCGCAGCCACGCGAGTAAACTACCACATCTTCTAAAGGAGAAAGAACACCGTGGTTTCGGGCAGAGAGTGCAGTAGCCACAAAATCAAACACACATATGTCTGTACAGATACCTACAACCACAATCTTTAAATCCCCAAAGCATAGGGATGTTCAAGAAAGTTAAAGATTTGTCGAAAAGCAGTAAACTTGTTTAACATAACTGATCACATTATCAAAAGAAAAACTTACAACTTTGATCTGTTTTTCCTTAACCCAATCCACGAAAACATTAGAACCATCTTTCTCCATCGAACCCACAAACCCATCAATACAATCCTTTCGTCTAAGAGTGGCACAATTCTCACTTTCAAGCCATTTCAGAGCTGATTCATTATTATCAAAAGAAGAAAGAACTCAAGACACTATCTTCACTGGTTATAGAATCAAACAAAGACATTAACAGAGCTACAATACCAGGAACAAGTTCTGCTTCTTCAGTTCCTATAATACAATGAGGAGGATAAGGTATCTCCGGAATATCTGGATGATGAGAGTCAATAAACGCCAAAACCGGCCATTTCCGATCACAGAATTCTCTAGCAAGCTTTGCACTTTCCTCCACCATTTTCGATATTTGTTCATTATGCTTTGTTGGAGCCTGCAAAATCACAAGTCAAACAACTTCACTTAGGCAATATCACAAACACTTGGAAGACATTAAGAAACAAAAACAAACAAAGTCACAATTTTTTTGAGAAATTATATCAATTCGTTAAAAAAAAACGTTTGAATGAAGCAATATCACAAACAATTGGAAGACATTAAGAAACAAAACCAACCAAAGTCACAATTTTTTTCGAGAAATTGAACCAAACCATATTGCCGGAGCCAATTGTGCAGAAGCCATTAACAACGTCAACGATGACGAGACCAACGCTCGAGTCTCGATTCAAAATCAGAGATTCTTCCTCATCTACTGGAATCTGCTTCTTTAATTCATCGAATATCGTTTCATGATTCGCCATATCGATACGAGTTTTGAAGAAATTGAGAAAACTGGATCAAAAATGCGAAGCAATTTGGCCATGATATTGTTTATACAATTTTCAGAAATATTTAGTTTTGTTTTATAAACAAATAAAATGACACTTACAATAATTGGGGGTGTAGCTCATATGGTAGAGCGCTCGCTTCGCATGCGAGAGGCACGGGGTTCGATTCCCCGCACCTCCATTTACAACAATAACTCTTTCTTTTTTGGGGAAATTTTCTCGTTTTTTCTAGAGAACTGTATAAATGATAACTCAAGATTTACATAACTTTTAAACCATGAGTTGAAATGATCTCAAACCATAACACAAATGGTTGTCTTGTGTTGTGTCCAAATTTTACCACACGTCTTACCAACCTAATTACCTAAGTTAATCTCACCCGTTCATTGTAGACCTACAACATCTGCTTTCACAATCACATGAAATAAAAAAACTGTACTTTTATCGTATGATGTTATAAATAACCACGTCCCCACTGAGATTTCGTAAATATCTTTCTGCTTGCCTATAAATGAACATAGTCAAGAGTTACATATTATCAGAGTGACAATGACAAACTTCAAAAACAACGTTGGAGATAGTACCAAACTCCACGTGGTAATGTTTCCATGGTTAGCCTTTGGTCATATGGTTCCATATTTGGAGCTCTCTAAGCTCATAGCTCAAAAGGGTCACAAAGTCTCTTTCATCTCCACGCCACGTAACATCGACCGTCTCCTCCCACGGTTGCCGGAATATCTCTCCTCCGTCATTAACTTCGTCAAGCTCCCACTTCCCGTCGGCGACAATAAACTCCCGGAAGACGGTGAAGCTACCACCGACGTGCCTTTCGAACTCATACCTTACTTAAAAGTCGCTTACGACGGGTTAAAAGTTCCGGTGACGGAGTTTCTTGAATCTTCGAAACCCGATTGGGTTCTTCAAGATTTCGCGGCGTTTTGGCTTCCTCCACTCTCTCGTCGTCTCGGAATCAAAACCGGATTCTTTAGCGCTTTCAACGGCGCGACGCTCGGGATTCTTAAACCGCCGGGATTCGAAGAGTACCGTACTTCTCCGGCGGATTTTATGAAGCCGCCTAAGTGGGTTCCGTTCGAAACTCCGGTAGCTTTCAAGTTATTCGAATGCCGGTACATTTTCAAAGGATTCATGGCGGAAACCACCGAAGGGAATATTCCCGACATCCACCGTGTCGGCGGCGTAATTGACGGCTGTGACGTCATCTTCGTACGAAGCTGTTACGAGTATGAAGCAGAGTGGTTAGGACTTATGCAAGATCTTCACCGGAGACCGGTTATACCGGTGGGAGTTTTACCTCCAAAACCGGAAGAAAAGTTTGAAGATACCGACACGTGGCTGACTGTTAAAAAGTGGTTGGACTCACGGAAAAGTAAGTCCGTTGTTTACGTAGCTTTTGGTTCAGAAGCTAAACCGAGTCAAACGGAGCTGAATGAGATCGCTCTTGGTTTAGAGCTTTCCGGTTTACCTTTCTTCTGGGTGTTAAAGACTCGGCGTGGTCCGTGGGATACCGAACCGGTTGAGCTTCCGGAAGGATTCGAGGAGCGTACAGCGGATAGGGGTATGGTGTGGAGAGGTTGGGTTGAGCAATTGAGAACATTGAGCCATGATTCGATCGGTTTGGTTCTAACTCATCCCGGTTGGGGAACGATAATTGAAGCTGTCCGGTTTGCTAAACCGATGGCAATGATGGTTTTTGTGTACGACCAAGGATTGAATGCAAGGGTAATCGAAGAGAAGAAAATTGGTTATATGATCCCTCGGGATGAAACAGAAGGTTTCTTTACTAAAGAAAGTGTTGCGAAATCGCTAAGATTGGTAATGGAGGAAGACGAAGGAAAGGTTTATAGAGAGAATGTGAAGGAGATGAAAGGAGTATTTGGAGACATAAATAGACAAGATCGTTATGTGGATTCATTCTTGGATTATCTTGTTGCTCATCGTTAACTTTGAGCATGGAGTCTTGATCCAGTTGCGGGTTATTTGGATGAACTTGTGATACTAATAATAATGGAATTTGATCAAGTGTTGCAAGGATGAACAATGTCTAATATTATGATGTTTTGGAATGTTCAAGTTTTAATAAGACATAAAAAATTAACGTGTCATGTGTTGCACATTTTATTTAGTAACAATTTATCTTCTTATATTAGTAAGAACATCGAGGAAAATTGTGAAACCAATCCAAGGCAGAGGTGTCTACTAATGTGGACATTGACTAACTGAGCAAGCCTAAACAAGATGGTCGGACCGAAACTAAGCAAAGGTGTCTACTTTTAGTTAATCATTGATAGTAAAGAGTGATCTTCTTTGTCCAGTTTCCTTTGTTTGTAAGGAAACCATGATTCCCACTTTATGTACCATGTCCTATTTTAGAAAAAAGTGTTGAAGTATAAAGACATTATTGTAATTTTTCTAAGATCGTGATCTGGACCGCATCAATTAAAAACGAATATTGAGGATTTTCTAGCTAATGCAACTGCGAGGGAGTTCTACAAACGAGGAACTAAAAAAAAGAGAAGGAAAACCATAACTCAAATTTTGGAAAACGTTTATTCAAAGAAAACATCAAATTGAATTTGAATGAGTTCAAGTTACTAGGTTACATCTTTTATTGTTGATTATATTTATATTGGACTAATTATGTTGGAAAAACTTAAAAATTGATTGGTTCTCTCGCAATCATCCGTTGATACATATGGTTTTTATATGGTTTCAATTTTTATAAAACCGAAAAATCATAAAACCGTCAAAATAAAACTATAACCAAACTAAATTACATACGGATTTTATATAGTTTCAATTTTTATAAAATCAAAAAACCAAGAAAATCAAACTGAAAAATCGAACGCCCACTCCTAGTAAACTCCACACTTGCAAGGGGTACAAATGTTTGTGTTTAAAACTTTATGTCAGTCATACCTTTTTTCTGACAAAATTTAGCGTTTGCGTTTAGAAATGCTGAATCACAATCACCCTAAGTGAACGTTTAACAAAAAATCGAAACTTAAGATTGTTAATTTCTTTCTTCCATTATTAACCTTTCCTTTTATAAAATCATACTGATATAAAATCTCTGCGAAAATCGTGGTGATTTTCAGAGATTCACGCGTCCTAAGTAAAATCAAATCGCGTTTTTTACTCTTTTTAACTCTCTCTAAAATCAAAAACTGATCTTTTAGCGTTTTTTTTAAAAAAAAAACCTCATCTTTTAGCGTTTTCTCGTTCCCGCTTACTTCACCGTGACTTCAACGAAGAGTCGTTTCACTAAATCGCGCCGCCATGAATAACCGCCGCGGAGTAACAACCGCCGTGTCAAAGCGGCGTCCGGTGATTCACGTGTTACCAGACGAGACAGCGATACGAGTAGTCTGCCACGCGTCAGTAATCGGCGGTATAATCGGTTCAAATGGTTACGTTGTTTCAAAACTCCGTCGTGAAACCGGTACAAAAATCCATTGCGAGTCTCCGGTTAACGGCTCCGATCACTGGGTTGTCTTCATCGTTGGTTCAACCACTGTTAACAAAAGTGTTCTATTGACTGATAGAGTCGGAGATTTCTCCGGCGGTGAACACGAAGATTGGGTGACTTGTGAAGTTTCCGCTGCTCAGACGGCGTTGATTAGGGTTTTGGAGAGATCATGGGTTGTTTTAGCGGCGAAGGATGGCGGCGGAGTTGTTGATGGTGAAGATGAAGAAGCTTATTGTGGGATTTTGGCTGATCGGAATCAGATTGGTGCTGTTTTGGGTTTGGGTGGGAAAAATGTGGAGTGGATGCGGAGAAGTTCTGGTGCCATGATTAGGGTTTTGCCTCCTCCGATTTGCGGCACTAACACTGATGAACTCATTCAGGTTAGGGTAAAACTAAAACTTTAAAGTCTTTAACTTTTTGAAATTTTCTGGGTTTAGTGTTGAAGAAGTAGAAGTAGAAGCAGTAACATTGTGGTGAATCACTGGTGATGTATGTAAAAATCGAAAAAGTTGATAAATTTGGTTTTTGATTTGTGAATGTTACTTCTTTGTGTGTTAGATTACTGGTGATGTCTTGGCTGTGAAGAAGGCACTAGTTATGGTATCGACTTGTATTCAAGATAATCCACCGGTCAACGGGTATCCACAGCCGCTTTGCATCAAAGCTTACGAGTCATCTACTGATGGGAACTCGGAGGATCCACATTCTGAGTTTTTCCCAAATCTGCGGTCTTCTTCGTTGCCTAATGCTTCAGATTCTGCTACGTCCAATAGACATTTGCCATCGGTATATGAAGAAGGAAACGGTTTTCGCGATTCGAAGACTACAGAACGAAAAGTTGTGTTCAAGATGATCTGCACAAGTGTTGCAGCTGGAGGGATTATTGGGAAACAAGGAACTATTATTAGAGCTCTGCAGAATGAAACAGGTGCTTCTATTTCGATTGGAGCTCCATTGAAAGTATCTGGTGAACGAGTTGTTACTATTTCTGCACGTGAGGTATAGGTTTCTATTCTCATGCTTGCCGCTATATGTTTATCAGAGTTTCTTTGTTGATATAATTACATTCGCTTTTTTTTTCTTTTCTTAGAACCTCGAGTCACGGTACTCTCATGCACAAAATGCTCTGGCTCTTGTCTTTGCACGATCTGTGGAGATTGATGTTGAGAAAGGTCTGCGTCCGGGATTGCACAATGGTGCTGTAGTGAAAACCAAGTTGTTGGTACCATCGCAATTTGCTAATAGCTTAATTGGAAATGGAAACAGAGAAGCAATCATAGCAACTGGTGCTGATGTACACATTCCAGTAGGCAACCAGATTTTAGAGTGGATCTCAGAAAATGAAGTGGTGATTGAGGTAAGTGCGTGTTTTCTTGTAATCAGTGTAAGCTTTTTCCCCTTAGAGATGAGAACATTGCACAATTAACTGAGATTTGCTCCTTTTGATTCGCTTATTGTTTTCAGATTAAGGGAGAGTATAGTCATGTACAGAAGGCCTTGACTCATGTTTCGTCCAAATTACGGGAAAACCTATTGCCAAAGAAGGTCCTCGGAGAAATGAGAGCTAGAGTTAGTAATCCATATGAAAGTGCAGGAACAAGCCAGATTTATAATCTGCAACAATCACAGCAAGTAAGTGTGTTTCTTTCCCCCATGCTAGAGTTTAGTTGCTTCCATCTAATCTTATTCAGCAAAACCGCAGAACGCAAGCAGAGGTGATTCTCTCTCGGTATCAGATGGTGAACAAAACTTTAAGATGGTCAGAAGCGGTGCAGAAGTAATGAAATCGAATTCTGTAATGCACACCGAGGTCCTTAAAGAGGTGGATGAACTCAAAGGCTTTACACTTCCACAAAGTTTGCTGGAGGATGACTTGACACAGGAAATGAAACAGCTTCAAATGTCTATTAATGGAGACGCCTCTTCTTTACCAGCACGGTCTGTTCTTGCCAAACAACAACGGTTCCATTTTGTTAGCAATCATTCTCGTTGAATATTAAAACAGAGTTGATTTTTGTTTTGAAGCAGAGGTAAAGGTGTATATGTGAGAAAAATCACCTTGGAGTTAACCGTCGAGAAAGATGCTCTTGGTTCACTCTATGGCAGAGATGGCACCGGTGTGGATAATCTACGACAGGTACATAAATCATACCTTCTTTTGATATATCCCATAAGATGCTAGACAATGAAGTTGATTGAGAGTTCTTGCAAACTTACAGATTTCAGGAGCCAGAGTGGATGTGAAGGATCCTACAGGAATTGAAGGGACGGTCTTAATAATCTCCGGGAATCCTGAGCAAACCCGCACAGCGATGTCTTTGATCGAGTCAATCCTTGATGATCAATGATTGTGTGTTTGCAACTACTTTTGGTTTGTTTCGTTTTGTGTCTATTCCCAAAACTCCAGCCTTATATTTTGTGACTGGTTTTTGAAAACTAGCACTTGTTGCTCGTTAGAATGTTGTTATCTTCTAAACTAGCATTTTTCCGGTTTACCAATACCGGTTTACGATTCATTTTGCCGGTTTACCAATACCCGAATACAAACAAGTCAACAACAGCCAAAAAGTTCCAACTTCCAAGTCATACCAATACCGGTTGATTCATTTTGCCGTTTAACCAATACAATACCGGTTTACGATTCGTTTTGCCGGTCTGATTTGTTCGGTTTGGTTTAATACGAATATTGGCCCATTAAAAAAGTGAAGGCCCATGTAAACTTTACGGGGTTCAACGTTAACGGTAACACAAATAATCTTAACGGTCGTCTTCAGAGATTTCAAAATTTAAACACAAAACGCAGAAAAGGAAAATCAAATAATTCCTCCGGTCACGCCTTTCTCTGTCTCTCTCTCTCTCTCTCTCTTTTATCTTTCTCTGCATTAAGCTTTTCAATTTCTTCATCTACGAAACAGAGAAACGATTAGCTTTTGGGATTTCAAGAAATCGTTTCGATTTCATAATGGAATATGTTCAGATCGACGCTACAGTTCCGGTGGATCCAAATGTCACGTCACTTTGTTCACCGGAGATTCCTAATTTCGATTTCGTTAGTGATGAAACAGGGAAATTAGAGATCGGAGATACTTCCATTGATGACTGTGATGATTCTTTGGGCGATTCCATGGTGTGTGATCCGAATTCAAGACTGGTTCCTACTGGCTTCACAAAACCTAATCGCACAGGTTCGATTCTCTCACTTTCGATTTCAATTTTACAAAATCTTGGGTTTTGGATCTGATTCTTTTACCCGATTACTTAGTGTTAAACCCTAGGGTTTCGTTTCGCCTAATTTAGTGAACCCGAGAAATTTCAATGAAAGTTATGTAGTGAGGGATTGATTTTTGTTATTGGTGTTTAGCAGATGAGACAATTATGTTCATAAATGCTGGAGGAGATGATTCAAAGGTATTAGATACTGAATTGAATATCCTCAGAGATAACTATTTCGAAGGAGGGGATGTGCTTAGAACAGAAGAGTCTATAGTTGAAGCTGGAGACTTTCCGTTCATTTATCAGTCAGCACGTGTTGGGAACTTCTGTTACCGGTTAAACAATCTTCTTCCTGGAGAGTACTTGATTGATTTCCATTTCGCGGAGATTATTAATACCAATGGACCTAAAGGGATAAGGGTTTTCAATGTCTATGTTCAAGATGAGAAGGCAAGTAGAACAACTGAAGATGGTGTTTTTTTTCTTCATGTAGTTATGAATATGAGATTTGTGTAAATGCTGAAAGAAGTGTTTTTGTTATGTTTCAGGTGTTAGCTGAGTTTGATATCTTCTCGGTTGTTGGCGCAAATAGGCCACTCCTGTTGGTTGAATTAAGGGTCATGGTAATGGATGATGGATTGATTAGGGTAAGGTTTGAAGGAATAAATGGAAGTCCAGTGGTTTGTGGGATTTGTCTGAGGAAAGCGCCACAGGTTTCAGGTAATGGCTCTTCTCTTGTGCTTGTTTTTAACTTGTTAAGGGAATCTCAACGTTTTCTGTTTCCAACTCATTCGTTGCATTACTTTACAGTTCCAAGGACATCACAAGATTATATTAAGTGTGAGAATTGTGCTACCGAAATAGAGATTTCTCCTACTCGGGTACTGTTTAACTAGTCTGCTGGTTCTTATTTCCTAAAAATATAAGTGTTATGGATTACCTGAGCTTCTTCTATATTTATGTTGATATTTGAGTAGAAGAGACTTATGCGAGCCAAAGCTCATGACAAGTATGAGAAGAAGATAGCAGAGCTTTCTGAACGATACGAACATAAGACAAATGAGTGCCACGAAGCATGGATGTCACTGACCTCTGCCAATGAGCAACTAGAGAAAGTGTTGATGGAACTCGACAATAAGATGTATGAGGCACGCTCTCTAGGTAATGAACTCGTCATACATGAAATGTGGGTGAAACTGAGAAAATTCCCATCAATGTCAATCCAAATTTGTTACTGTTATATCTTTTTTTTGACCGAGGTTTTCTTACTTGAAACAGACCAAACTGTGGTAACACAAGCTGATTGTTTGAAGAGTATCACTAGCAAGTATGAGAATGAAAAGAGACATTGGGCCAAAGCAATTGTTACTCTGCATGAGAAAATTCAGGTAACTGTGTATTTCCTTAAGCACTGTTGTATCAGAGCTTCTCTCCAATATATCTGTTTTTAAATAATTTATTTGTGGAACTTATGAAACTGTTGCTCTGCAGATAATGAAAAGGGAACAATCTCAGCTATCACAGGAAGCACATGAATGCGTGGAAGGGATCCCGGAATTGTATAAAATGGTTGATGGAGTTCAGGCACTAGGTGAGTTTATTACCTCCACTCATTTGGTCTGAAGATGGGATTTAAAAGGGAAATTTGATGAACTAATACAATATCAACTCGTAAAAACAGTTTCACAGTGCGAGGATCTCAAGCAGAAGTACAGTGAAGAGCAAGCAAAGCGAAAGGAGCTGTACAACCATATACAAGAGACTAAAGGCAATGAATCTTATCAGATTGATTTGCTTTAGCTTCTTTACATCATACTTTAATAACTTACTGATAGCAGCATCATTATATCAGGCAATATTAGGGTCTTTTGTCGTTGCCGCCCTTTGAATAAGGAGGAGACATCAACTAAGTCTGCCACAATTGTTGACTTTGATGGAGCAAAAGATGGAGAGCTTGGTGTTATTACAGGAAATAATTCCAAGAAAAGTTTCAAGTTTGACAGAGTTTATACACCGAAAGATGGTCAAGGTACTGTGATATGCCATGGTCAAGATAGATCATTAAGTACAAATAACACTAATAATTAATGAAGTTTCTATCTTTCATCTGCAGTTGATGTCTTTGCCGATGCTTCTCCTATGGTTGTTTCAGTCCTAGACGGCTACAATGTTTGTATTTTTGCCTACGGACAAACAGGAACAGGAAAGACGTTTACAATGGAAGGTATTCCACAGAACAGGGGTGTCAACTATAGAACTGTCGAGCAATTATTTGAAGTTGCTAGAGAAAGGAGAGAGACAATTTCATATAACATATCGGTTAGTGTCCTTGAGGTTTACAATGAACAGATAAGAGACTTGTTGGCAACATCACCTGGGTCAAAGAAGTAAGAATTCTCAAACTAATTAAATCCTAAACAAATAAGTATTGAAACGGAAGCTCTACACAGAGCTTGATCTTAATTTTTTTTGGTTGTTTTGCTACCAAGGTTGGAGATAAAACAATCCTCTGATGGGTCTCATCATGTTCCTGGATTAGTAGAAGCAAAAGTGGACAATATAAATGAAGTGTGGAATGTGCTTCAGGCTGGGAGCAATGCAAGATCAGTTGGATCCAATAATGTGAATGAGCATAGCAGCCGCTCTCACTGGTATCATATATGCCTCTCTTGCTATCTTGTTTGAATGTTTGCCATTCCCACATTTTGTGTCTTATTATGAGTGTTGTTTAATATAGTAAATCTTTGCAGCATGCTCTCTATAATGGTAAAAGCAAAGAACCTGATGAATGGTGATTGCACAAAAAGCACTCTTTGGCTTGTAGATTTAGCCGGAAGTGAGAGGTTGGCAAAGACTGACGTTCAAGGTGAGCGTCTGAAGGAAGCACAAAACATCAACAGGTCACTCTCAGCTCTCGGGGATGTGATTTATGCTTTGGCAACAAAGAGTAGTCATATTCCATACAGGTTAGTTAAATCACTTGAATAATTGTCTCTCCATCTCCGTCACTCCGTGGGAAGCTTTTTATATAAACCTTGACTGCTTTAACATTTTCCAAATTATCAACTTTCAGGAACTCAAAATTAACACATTTGCTTCAAGATTCACTGGGTAAGAATCTTCATGACCTTTTTTTAAATATCAATCCGTGATTACACTGTGCTTCTGGTAATCTAGTGTGTATGTGCAAATGATGCAGGAGGTGACTCAAAGACTCTGATGTTTGTGCAAATCAGTCCCTCTGAGCATGATGTAAGTGAGACTCTAAGTTCACTTAACTTTGCAACTCGTGTAAGAGGGGTTGAATTGGGTCCTGCGAGGAAGCAAGTTGATACTGGTGAGATCCAGAAGTTGAAAGCAATGGTATGGCTTCTGCAAGTCTTTTTTCTTCTTCCTGGATTTGTCTCTTTGAATTGTGTCACAGATTTAACTTATTGCTTCGTGTATCACTTTTAAAGGTGGAGAAAGCAAGACAAGAAAGTCGATCTAAAGATGAATCCATAAAGAAACTGGAGGAGAACATACAGAATCTGGAAGGTAAGAACAAAGGAAGAGACAACTCATACAGAAGTCTCCAGGAAAAGAACAAAGACCTTGAAAACCAACTTGATTCACTCCACAACCAATCAGAAAAACAATATGCACAGCTTCACGAAAGACTAAAGAGCAGAGATGAGATTTGTAGCAATCTCCAACAAAAGGTTCCTTCTCTCTTTTTCATTTCTGCTTAACATTTCCTCGATCACCATTTCATGGCTAACAGAAATCGTTTTTCCATTAAAGGTCAAGGAGCTAGAGTGCAAGCTACGGGAGAGACACCAATCAGATTCTGCAGCTTACCACCAGAAGGTTTCTTGAGATCAATATTGACTGTTACACAAATCTCATAATGTTTTGTTGAGGATTACCAAACTTGTGAAAATGATGCCTGCAGGTTAAGGATCTTGAGAATAACTTGAAAGAATCTGAAGGAAACTCCCTTGTGTGGCAACAGAAGGTTAAGTATTATGAGAATAAGTTGAAAGAGTCTGAAGGAAACTCTCTTGTGTGGCAACAGAAGGTTAGGAGAATGACTGATTCAATTCTCAAACTTTTCATCTTTTTATTTGTAAAATCTCACCATCTCGATCTTCTATTCGATATTGTGTCCCAGATTAAAGAGTTGGAGACAAAACACAAAGACGAGCAAAGCCAAGAAGCAGTGCTACTAAGACAGAAGGTTAGTTTCATGGATTGGCTCAGGATTTTCGAGCTTCTGAATTCCCGGTATGAAAAATTGTTTGTTATTTTGCAGATTAAAGAACTTGAGATGAGGCTAAAGGAGCAAGAGAAACATATACAACAAATGGCAACAACTAGAGAATTTCCCGATGTTGCGAATGCTACTCCTAACGAAGTGAAAACTTGCTTCAAAGAAGATAACTTTGGCAATGAGAATACGGAATCCAACAACAACATCCTGAGAACATCAAACCGTCTCAAGACTAAAAGACACGATTCATTAAATCTCAATGAAATGACTAGAAAGAAGAGAGCCTCGAGAAGTGGCGAAACAGAGAACAATGGTGATGATCCTCAAATGAAGGAGAAACGGATCAGGAAATCAGACCCACCAAAAGTTTTCTCCAGAGTAGTCAGACCAACAAGACCAGTTTCTGGTTCATCAAACCAAGTCCCTGTGGCTCATAAGAGAGTTATGAAAAGAGAACAACAAGAAGTTCTGGTCGGGAAAGAGAGAGACTCCAAGAAGAAGATTTGGTCAAGATAAATAATATAACTCAATAGCATAGAGAAACTCTTAATCTCTTGTGTTTCTCCATATGATTTTTTCTGTATGAAATTGAATATTAATACTTTCTTACACTTTTCAAAGCCAAGATCACATTATTATTTCAATCTTCATATATAAACATTAGTACATATTGTCTTATTATATTCATTCACCATCATATTACATCCAAATAAATAAATTTAAACCTCCTTCTACACTAAATTATTATAACTCTATCCAATTTATTTTTTCAAGTTCTAAAAGGACTTTCAAGACGAATATAATCATACATAACACCTTGAAACATTCCTATACTTCTCGTTTGAGTTAAATATATTGTATTATCACCAACACTTAGTAGATTTCCAGCAATGTCGATACTATACAATCTATATAACCCATGAATTCCATGTCTCGCAATCGCATTGTCTTTTCCGATTAAATGGGTTGTGAAAATATGATCGGATTTCGGATCGTTGATTCGGATTTGTAGTTCGGCATCAGCGGCTGAGGCTAGAGCTATTCGGAGTGTGTAGAGTCCAATCCGGTTCACGTTTTTTAGGTTGAATATGATTTGCCATGTTGTTGGTTGGTATGTATCGTTACCAACGTTTCTATTGGATTAAACATAAAGATAGTTAGATATATAATTTGAATAGAAACATCAAAAATAAGAAATTAATTAGCTATGTATGTATTTTACCTTGTGACATGTGCAAAGAACCAATCACTTCTATAATCACTTACACCGATTGTGTAGACAAGATCGTTTTGAGGGTATAAATCTGCGTAACGATCCCATAATCCATATTGCCTAAATCTGTAATAATTTGATTTTAGTGCTAATTATATTGAATGTGCTTAGAATTAGAAGTTTTGAATGAATTGGGTCAAAATGAAAAAAACGTAACAAAGATAATAGTACAAACCTGTCTTGAAGTGGGTTAACATAAAGCTTATTCATCAGTGTAGGGTAAGGATCCGGTATATAGAATTCACCCGCGGTTCGATCCGGTACACCGATTTGCCACAATGTTGGACCGTTTCTCGGCGGTTCATACACTATAGGTCCTACATTCATCTCGCTACCTGCACACCCCCAAAATAAATATAAACGCAAACGCAAATGCAAACAAATAATCGGGATTTGAACTTGAGAGCATGATTGGTTCTCTAATCATATGATCTAAGTTGGTCTAAAACGGACCTAAACAAACGTTCGTAGTTATTATATACATAAGTCAAAACTGAAACAAAACCTAATAAATTGATTCGATATCACTTTTGTGTTAATGTCCAAAATATCATAATGTTGAATTGAATATTTAGTGAACTGTGAGATCAAGCATGCTTCTCTAGCTATGATCAAAATGGGCTTATAGTGGATAATCATATGTGTGTAATATACCTGGCGTGATGGTAATGTTTTGCTCATACTTGTAGTCTCCAATAAAACCAATACCCCATGCGTAGAGACTATAATTGCCTGCCCTCACATTCTCTATTATGAATCTCCCTTTTCTGTCAGCTTTCGTCCAAAATTGATACCCCTTTTCGTCCCCAAAAAATAAAAGATAAAAAATTAATACACACTTATAACAATTAATTACAATAAAAAGAATCATTTATACATTTGTATAAAGTATGAGTTGTTTTTTTAAAAAAAAGTATGAGTTGTTTTATTATCATACCTTGGATTCGGTTTGCCATGAACCGGCTTCACCAATTGGTGCCAAACCAACAAACGCAAATTTTCCATATATCTTTAACCTTGACACGTAACTACAACATTATATAATCCAAAAAAAAAAAAGATTAAAACCTAGAAGAACGTAAATATGTAAAAATTATATTTGACAAAAAAATAAGGGATGTTTAATTTATTTACCTGTCTTTGATTAAGAATTGACCTTGGATAGTTCCTCTTTGATGATGAAGAGGATAATCTTCTGAAGTTACAAAATCATAAGGCCAGCTTTTGACTTCTGCAGCCATCTGTGACAAATTAGTAATTCACCATTTTATATTAGTGTCAATCTAAGTTTTCAAAAAGAAACATAAGTTAATATAATTGATTCATTTATTTTAAATGATAGTATGAGAAAGGAACCTGTTGTTTAGCATCTCTCCAGAGACGAAGAGTGGATTCTTTGGGAGAGACAGAGTTGAGATAAACCAAGACAGGACCAAAAACTTTCTTCCATGGCTCTCCATTTCTATAATCCATTCTCATCTCTTTTCCCGCGTAATGCGTGCTCGTAAACATCTACAAATACGTAATTATATTAGGGGAATTAACAACGTTATTAACAATTTCCAAAGTATGAACATCATGATTTTTGGAGCATTGAGAATTAGCAATCCTCTTTTGAGCTCTAATTAATTTTGGATGACAAAAAAAAAAAAAAAAAAAAAGAGAATTAGCAATCAAAACCTAATTATATATCATGGTTTTTGGAGTTTTAAGTGTATTTTTTTAAAAAAAACGTATGATAAATGGACTCACGGAGAGTGTGATGGGTCCAGCATGAGAGGTGAGGTCTTGCTTGATGGGGCCACCAAGACGGAACTCATCGCTCGGAGTTATCATCCAAAACCCAACCGGTGGATCCGATGAGATCCAACCATGCACATTGTTGTCTTTGTCTTCCATTGAGTACATATACTTATCATCCACCTGCGTCACACGAAATCATTCCCCCATATAAAATTAGTATTTTCATATTTTGTGTTGTTTTAACAAAGATATAAAATCAAAACTATAGTTTTTCTCTGAAAAAAGAGACATTTCTTTACGATGACTATTTTGGAACAGTATATTTTCAATTGAAATACATAAGTAATTATCAAAAAAATATTTACTATATATAATATATAGTTTTATTCGTGTCAAATATAGATGAATGATGCAAATTATGCAAAGTACTACTCCCTCCGTATTTTAATAATTGTCGTTTTAGGATTTTTATTTTTTTGAATTGGATGTCGTTTTCAAATTTCTATGCAAAATTTCTTACTTTTTAATGTTTTATGATATCATAAAACATTAAAAAGTAAGAAATTTTGCATAGAAATTTGAAAACGACATCTAATTTTTAAAAAAAGAAAATCCTAAAACGACACTTATTAAAATACGGAGGGAGTATTAGATATGGAGTATATTAGAAACATGTGTATATACCTCTCCTTTGAGCATAGGGTTGCTTGGATTTGTCAAAAGAACAGCTTCTTTGTAAGCTAATGTCTTAGAATTGTCTCGATCCACCATCGATGGCATGCTTCTCTGTCGATCATCGGATATCGCCATAAAATCAAATCTGAAATTCGCATCCCAAAAGCCACAAAATATTTCACTAAATGAACTAGTTGAAATTGGCATTTAGATATAAATATAACTAGTAAAAAACGTATGGTTACTTTTTCGGGTTGAGCTTGAAGACAATCCTGATTTGGTCCATGTCCACATCGGGCCAACCTTCTAACCTCTCTAAGATACCGTACATGTATATTCCGGAGACACCACTTCGAATAATATATCTTCAGAAAAAAATTACATTCAATTATAAATATTTACTTTGGAAGTCATAATTTTAAATTACACATAAATTATCTCTAAATTAACGATGATCTACGTACCTTTTATCTACGTTTAGGGGGACCAAGGAGCCTCGTCTGGATATGGTCCACGTTCTTGTAAATGAAATTTCAATTTGTTCTTCGTTCTCAGTTATGATTTCAAATTTAGTTCCTTCTAATCTACGAAAAACACACACAAAAATATAGAACTGTTAAACTTTACATATATATATCAGAAACATCCATTTTATTGTTCGATTATTATTTGTAATATATACTGAATAAGAATATTTTTAGTGTATAAAATTATATCATCATAGATTGAAAAATTGAAATAAATATATACTTCACGTTAAGCATAAAAAGTTATAAAATTGACTGCGAAATATATAACAAAACAAGACAAGGAGAGTCTGCAAAACTCACTTGTCAGTCTCCGGTTTCTTTCCCGGTTCATACCAGACTACGTCCCAATACCTATTTCCATAACAATACGCCCAAAAAAAATTGCAATTAGACGTTATTAAAAAGTTCTATGCATTCGTATGTATTTTCTTAATGTAACATGTTCCAAACATATAAAGAAGTTGTGTTACAAACTCTTATGTTAAAAGAGTAAAAGAATCTTACCCCCGATCCTCAATTTCGTCGTCCAACACATTGTCGATACCATGGTATTTTATCCCAGTAATTACGCCTTCTGGGCTCGAGAAAGTAACTTGAACAATACCATTATCAAGTACCACCTTAAAACCAACAAAATTCTTATTATATTGTAAGAATATATATAAATTTGAACAAAAAAAATTGAATAATTCTTACCGTGTCATCATGACCAACTCTCCTTAGCTGAACTGTTAAGCCTGGTATGTTTTGTCCAGGCTTTGTGATGTTAAGTTTGTTTCTGTGATAGAAAAAGATAAATCAATTAGACCAAATCCGAGAGAGAGAGAGTTAAACTCTTGAATTTTTAGCATTAAAATTACAAATTTATTAATCGAACTGTTAATATTAATCATTCATTAAAATTACAAATTTTCAAATTTTTTGGATTAATCGAACTGTTAACATTAAAATTACAAATTTACAAATTTTTGGATTAGAATCATTCATTATCTTATTTAAGTTACAATAATATTAACCGAACTGTTAAAACTTAAAAGTATTTAACATAGCTTTAAAAACACTTAAGAGTTTTTAGCATTAAAATTACAAATTTATTGGTCCAATAGTTCTAGGTAGGGTCTACTAATTAGAGTAGATGATATGAAAACAGATTTATTTATTTTATTCGATTTTTTGAAACTTTAACTACAGTAGTCTAGTTATTACAATGGTTGCTAATATCCATGCAATCTAAGGAAAATAGTTTTTGGTCTACTAATTAGAGTCAATGATCTGAAAACGAGTTATTTAATTTTTGTTTGGGTTTAAAAACTTCAACATTAATACTGTAGTAGTTAATGTATATGGTACGAACTCCACTTGAATATGAACGGTCAAATTAATTAGTTGAAGAGTGTTGAAGACGAAAAGAATAATTCCAATTGAGGGAACACAAATATCCATCATGGTATTAAAAGGCATAAAGAACATAAAAGTACTATAAAAAAAATATATATATATATATAAATAATTTGTTAAAAGAGAAAATATACCAAATATAATTTGTATTATGTGTGAGAACTGGGAAGAAGAAGACAAGTAGTTTAGAAAAAAAGACAGGTAGGTTTTGAGCCGAAAGGTAAAAGCAATACAATATTTTTCCAATGTTGTAATTAAAAAATAATAAACGAAGGTTTTATTTTATTTTATAAAGGCTTAAAAAAATGAAGGTTGAAACTTGAAACTGTAAGATTAATAAAACCAATTCCTTAAACATTGTATTCTTCGTTTTTTTGTCGTTTAACGTTAATAGTAACTTTTTAACACACGTCTCGTGACAATCTCGGTTTCCAGATTCTCTTCTTTAGATATTTTACGTTATAAAATTTGTATGTGATGGTATATGTATATTTTTGTTTTTTTAGACAATTGACTTACATATATGCGTGTGTTTTGTAAATATACATGCAAATTAAAGAAAGTAGTCAAGCATTGTCATTCATTACCATTTTATTTACCAAGGAAGTCAAAACCATTTTCACTAACAACAACAACAAAAATTAATACAATAATTATATGATAATTACCTTTAAAAGTGAAAATGGAAATGGAATCAAGGGAAACCTTTGCTTTTTCTTTTGTTTATTGGGTATTGACCAAAATTAAAGCTACACATTATTTTAATTATACTTTGGTCATAGGTTTTTTTTTAATAATAATGTTTTAATTCGTCTTAAGGCTTATAATTTTATAATTATGCTGTATAATTTCCTCAAGAACACAAAAAAAGACAAGTGAAAAACTACAAAACAGTACACCAGATTCTGATGAAAAAAGTTAAGAACCTCTGTATTTGTTCCTTTCAGTAAGTTTGACATGTGAACTTGGAAATTTAAAGCTTGTGAAATCAATGTGTGCATAAAAACCCAAAAATAAGGTACAAAAAAACTAAATGGGTAAAAAAAAGACCCGACCCGAAACAACAGAGATGGGTTAAGAGAAAACGTACTGTGATCTCTGAGAATGAGCACTTTGAAGAAGAAGAAGAAGAAGAACTTGCACAATGATCCGACCCGGCTTATTCGCCGGAGCTCCAACTTTCATCTCCACCACAATTCACTAAACTTCCGACATAGAAACCAAACGTTAAGGCAAAGATACGTATATCATCAACACACAAATACGCGTTTGTGAATATATATAGACAAGCATTAAGAAAACCTTTTTTAAGGTTTAACTAAAAATGAGGATTAATTAGATGGAAAAAAATATGCAACAATGAAAAAGTAATTAAGTTTACCTTTAAGATTTTCTTGTGTTTTGGGTTTCTTGGGAAGATAAAATTTGAGGAATGCAGAAGAAGAAAGAAATCTTTTCCTATGAAGAAGGTAATCTCTCTTTCTCTCTTCTCTCTAAAATTCACTGATTATTCTTTTTTTAGTTCTTACAATAATTATAGGATTAGAATCTTAAGTAGCTTTATATATCTCACAGAGTCTGCATTCAGATGTGGGGGAGGTGTATATAGAAATATATGTGTGTATGTATATGTTGCATATATATCTAAATTTGTGGGCATACGTAATTGATCTAGACCATCTTAATGTTGCAGGTGTGACTTTTTGTTGCCTAACCTTTTCATCTTTTTTTGTATAAAAAAACAGGATAAAAATATATTAAATTAATAAAAGAGAAATATCATATATTTTTCAACTAAACAAATATTATTGCTGTGTTCTAACTAATACATTCATCACATAAAATAAATAAGAAAATGTATGCTTTAGGTTAATCGATATTACGAGTAAAAAAACAGAAATTTGAAATGAGACTTTTGTGGTAAGAAAATGGGAACATCGAACATGAAGAAAAATTCGGATAAAAAAAGAAACTGAACAAGATTTTTTTTAATTTACGAATTCTAATTTAATTTATAAGTAGTCTAACAGTTAAATGTATTACTACTACGTTTATAACAATGAGGTAATTAATAATTTGAAGTTATTTTCTCGGTTTCCAAATATAAGATGTTATAATTAAAACACCTAGATTAAAAAATATTTATTTTTAAAAAGTTCAACCAATCTTGAAAACAACTGTAAAATATAAATAATTAGTATAAAATATCAAACTAATTTATAATTTGCTTAGAAACTTGAAAACATCTTATATTATAAAACAAAACAAAAATTCAAAACATTTTATATTATGAAACGGAAAGAATATAAATTTTTATCCCAACTAAAAAATAAGAAATATTTATTCCAAAGAGAACTTCATTCAAACTTTGTCCCGATTGAAAACACACTCCTATATGAAACGGACATGTGTAGATGAAATCAAGACAGGACAGAACTTCTGTCCATCCTAAAGAACATTTACCATTGAAAAATATTTACATTCATATATAAATATTCAAATTTAACCTTACCTCATTGTCCCCATGCGCAAACAATTTCTGCTTCTTTGTTTTTTGGACAAAAAAGTTTCTTTTTCTTTGTTTTATTTGTTGTCGTTTTATGATGTAATGAAACTTGTTGAACCTCTGCCTATAATTTGTTGTCAAGTTTCACATAAATGTTTTGGCATTTCATTTACTCACAATTAGTTTAACGTCTAAATTTTTTTAAAAAAATCCGTTTTTATACGGGTAAACTCTATGAACTTAAAAGACTAAATTTTAACCCCCAAAATAAAGAGAAAATTATTGCATTTACATATATACAATTGTATAAGGCAGCCAGAATATATATTATAAAGCTGTTTTTTATTGACATCCATTGCAAATATCCAAGAAATGGCTGCCAAAACCACGTCAAAATATATGTTTTCTTTCAGTATATAAGAAAATTCGTCAATCGGTCATATCACAAAAAAAGTTCGTCAATCGGTCAGAGTACGGTCAACTTTCCGTATCTTAGGCGAAGTACCAAATTTAAAATTGTAAAGAAAAGTAATAATTACCGAATGGTACATAGAATTTCTCTTACGACGACTTTTAGAGGGATTCATAAATATTAATTATTCAGAAAATATTACAGTATATTGTCAAAATATAAAAGTCAGTGAACCAAAACGACGACTTATGTGTGAAACACCCATTAAAAAAAAAAACTAAGGGTCAAAACTCAACAAGTATCCATAAAGAATTATCTCTAGTCGTTTATTGCCGAACTTTAGGAAAATGGAGGGTAATTAAAAAATTTCTTCTTCTTCTTCAAGTAAGTGCACACTTCTTTGATCGATTTCAATTATACAACTTGAGAACTGTCAATCCTTCTAACAAAACAAATTGGACCGAAATTTTGGTTTGAATTTAGGTTATAAACACAATGGTGACACCAGTATATACAATTAAAATTATATAACCCGGTTCTACATACATTATATGCATGACTAGATATACAAATTAGTAGGAGTACAAAAGGTTCGAAGAAAAGGAGTTTATTTGGAAAAAAAGTTTAACAAATATATAAGAATTAATTACGAGAAATGCCACTTTCTCGCGTGGCATTTATTGATTTTGACCTTTTTGGAACAGTTTGTGAGTTTTGCCATTTCTGGCTATGCGAAAAGACAATATTACCCTCATGTGGCTGAGGAAAAAATTTGAGATCGTCAATTGCTTGCTTCGTCAGATTTTTTGCAGTCCCTCGATCCGGTGACAACTCCAGTTTAAGCAAGACCAAAAGACGAAAGCTTTTAAACCAATCTCTTTCTCTTTGGGTTTTGATTTGTCAAGAGAAATTAAAAAAAAAAAAAAAAAACTCAAAACTTTCATGAATATGTGATTGTAATTTTCAAATTTGGTTTAGATTTGAAGACAAATTAGAAGTTTAAATTAAATTAATGTTTATTATTGAAGCCCTTGGGTTTAGTAGCCATTATTCCTCTAGGGTTTAGTTTTTTTCATTCAAAATCATTGAATTCATCCAAAGAAATGGTATTAGTGGCGATGACGTTTCATGAATCGGAAGCAAAGGTGATGATGTTAATAGGGTTGAAACTGAAAGCGGTGATGGAGTTGAAGGAGATGCGTCGATGGAGCACGACGGTGGTGGTCGGCAAGCAATTGTGAACGGCAAAACAAGCAAAAACGAAATGGAAGCCAAAGGTTGAAGACAAGGGCAAAAACGTCATTTCATGAAGCCCAAAATGGCAAATCCACAAGCCCAATTTAAAAATGGCATGGGCAAAAGATTAAATCCAAAAATGGCAATATAGACAATAATCCCAATATATAATGGGTTAGTTCGTACGGTATCAAATTGGCCAAACAAAATAGAAGATGAATGACATAATACCGAAATAACGGTCTTAATTTGACCTCCACATTAAGATTTAAGACTGTATCTCCCGATCCCAAAAGAATATTTAGAATACATTATAGTATATATAAAAATCGCATTACTATGTTGACAAAAAAAAAGTTCTCTGGTAATTAGGTAATAACGAGATGATCTACTTTTCAATTACTTTTCGATAACTTTAAGTGATAAAGAGAGGTTAATGCAGTCGAAAGTTGAATGTTTCTAACTTTCTTTGCAAATAACTTTTCTTACACAAATTGCAAATACAATTCTTGATTATGTCATATATATAAGATACTTTTGTTTACCATCTACACACGGATATAATCTCTAACCATTGGAAAAGTACTTATAATACTATTACTATATCATACATAGATAAATTAAATCAAAAGAAATTGCCAAAACTAAAACATAGATTAAAGACATCAACCATTTATAAAACAAATGATGGCGCATCAAGCCGACCCACTATATACATACAACAATACAACATAATTAATTAAACTTACACTACAAGAATAGTGAGTATCTTTAGCGTTCAAACAACGCTATTTAACGGTATGGTAGCGGAGTAGAAAACGCTATATCTGCGCCCATGATAATAGGTCGACGGTTTCCGATAGCGGTTTTTTGTTGTGCTATATTTTGTTAATATATTATAGCGTGTATATTTTGTTATTAGTTATCTAATTACAGCGTTTATTTGATGTTACTTATAATATTTTAATAGCAGATTTAGTGCGCAATATATTCAAATGAAATAGCATTCTCAGTACGTAATGTATTTGATTGAAATAACATTTATTAATCTGCAATTTATTCAACAAAAATAGCATTTATAATAATGCAATATTACCGAAGCTTTTTTGTATTAATGAAGAACATTACAATTGCGTTTGAGAACATTTAGGTTCAAAACCAAATCGAAGTAACTGTTACACAAACCATAAGTTTCAACTTAACCTAGCTACCTAACAGACCTCATCAATTGTTAACCTAGCTACCTAACAGACCATAAGTTGCAATAGTCCAAAAACTTCTTCACATGCTTGTTGTTGTTACCACTTCACAGTCTTCTCTGATCTCGTCCTTCGCTGTTAGTCATGGCCAAGAACAAGAAGGCCTGAAACATTTAGATATCAATGATCAGAAAAAGAAATTTGCCTTAGATGCTAATCTCCACATAAACATTTTAAAACCAAACGAATAATGGACTAAAGCAAAGACAAACAAACTGAACATAACTAAACTGAACATAACTAAAGCAAAGAGACTGGTGTCTAATAATGGACTAAGCAAAGAGACAAGAAATTGAACCTTATTGTCAGCAATTATAGGATATGAAGACGAATCGGCAGCCATAACCACAAACTCTGTTATTCCACAAGAAAATGAATATTACAAAAATCGAAACTAATGTAAACGTAAATGCTCAGCTCATGGTGTAGATATTTACCGTGAAGGCTGATTGGTTTAGATGGAGATTAACAAGAGTGAACCCGTCTTCTTCTTTCACACCATTTCCTTTGTTTGCCCAATTACACCTGAAAATTGGAATCTGGAACATGTGATAATCCAGTAGTATGATCTCAGTTATTACCCCATAGTATACTTGAAACATCCACTGTATAGAGCAGTTTCAGCATCTTGAAGTTTTTTTTAAAATTCAGATTCTTCTTTGCTATATTCATCCCAAGATGCCTCACCATTACGGTCCCAAGATTGTGTGTTGTCTTCATGATCACCCTCAAAAAAGGTATTTCTAACCAGCTCATAAGTTTCACCTACATAGCTCGGATTCCTTACATCCCCATGATTAATCCAACAACTGTTTCTCTTATACTTCTCATCCATTCCCCTAATCACTAGATGCTCCAAAACTATATCTAATTGTTGGTGGCACAGATTACGACAATCACTACATGGACAAAACATTTCTGCAGGATTACCTAAAGTCTTTGCTGATTCATTAACAAAATTCCTTGCACCCTCTTCATATTCAAGGCTAAGCCTTGGTAGCCATACCCAAGACTTGTCCATCTATAAAAACAACACTACAAATTAAGCTGTCTTAACTCATGGAACGTTTGCCATGACAGAAACAAAATTATAAAACTTTAACATGACAGATTTTGTTAATGGCAGATTTATATATGACAGATTTCTATTAAAAACTACTCAAAAACTCAATAAAAAAAAAAAAAAAAACAGAGAATGTAAGATACAATTAGCAACAACAGAGACTCTTTGATTTACTCAAATAAGAACAATAACCATCAACAGATAATCATCAACAGAGACTCTTAGATTTCGTAATAAAACAGTAATTAGCAACAAAAGAGACTAACTGATTTTAGTAATTAGCAACAAAAGAGAAAAATCAGAAAACATGAATTGATTTTCGTAAACTTTGATTTCAGTTTTTCGGATGTCAAATGCATTATACAAATCGGAAACCATGAATTGATGCGAAACGAAATAGATAATTTGACATACCTTTGAATTTTGGTTTCGTTTCTGTAGGGATTTGGAAAGAAATCGAGAAAGAGATTTCGATGGTGAGATCGGCGAGATTGGTAGATTGGTAAATAATGAGGCACAAATTTATATGGAGAGATTTCGATGGTGAGATCGACAGATTTCGATGGCGAGAATGAAAGTCGATAGTGAGATCGGCGTGAAGGAGAGACGATGGCGTGATCGGCAAGAAGAAGAGACGACGGCGTGAGAGAATAAGTGTTTCGATGGTTTGTTTTCAATAAGAGATCATCTAATAATCAATTAAACCGGGAAATGTAATGTAAATATAATTATTAATTAAACCGGACCATGTTCTCAAAAATAAGTGTTTATAATTTGATGATTGATCTGTATCTGTATCAAAATAAACCAAATATAATTCTTGGTTTTTATGTTTGATCTGTGTCAAATAGCTATAAGGATTGACAATACTTTGACAATACTTATAAAGGAAAGAAGATAATTGATAATTAAAATCAGAATAAGTATCAAATTCAACAACCAAAAGCTGATCAAATATCGTACCAAAAGCAACACCAGATTAAGTTTCAAATTCAACCAAAAGCATAAGTAAACAACATTTGTTTCAGAGAACTTAATAATTCCAATACATAACCAAGCTTTGCTAGACAAAACGATTTGCCTCCAAATTGATTTTCAAGAAGGCGCGGGTTTTTTTTTCTTTTTGCGGTATAGCGTTTATTACGCGGTAATGCAATAAATGTTGGTGTTATTAAAACATTCTAGCTAAAAAAAAAATCGTTGAAATTTTTTTCCAACATCATAAGTCATAGCGTTTACATTTTCTCAAACGCTATCCTAAATGTAGGGCTAATTCTAATATAGCAGAACCACATCAATTGCTATCTTCTAATGCTAAGGATACTCACTATTCTTGTAGTGTTAGGTACATAACAAACAAAGACACACCACTATATACATACAACGATACAACATAATTAAATAAACATAAGTACACAACAAACAAAGACACATTTAGACTTATGTGTGGCTGTATGCAAATGAGAGATACTATAATGGTTACACGAAACAAAAGATAATTAAGAAAATGAAGATAAACATAAAAAGCCAAAAAGATAGTATATATCTATATACATTACATTATGGGTATTAATATAATAATTACGGCAAAAATGCGTTACAGCTTCGTGGTTTCGTTGGTGCAAGACAAAATTTTCAAAGTAGGTTAGTTAGAATGGTGGAGAGACTATTTAATTTCCAATTTTCCTCTTTTGAAAAAAGAACAAATTCACATTTAATATTCTTATTTCAAAAGTCAAATTTGGTTGAGTTCTTCTTTCCCCGTAACCGTAAGTTTATTTTTTTCAACGCATCGTAAGGTTAAAGTTGTTGAAACGCATATTTATCTTTGTGTATGTAGTATTCTTTCTTCTTCTTCTCGTTAATGATATTCATATTACTATAGAGTAGGTTTGATATTGTTGAGCTAAGATTTTGATATTCATGGTTCTTTGAACGATTGAATATATATTTTAGTAAAGCCTATTTAAACTGGTACTTTTTTTTTCATTTCAACTATCACAAATCGCAATTTAGGGAAAAAATTCCAACAAAAACTCTAGGATTTTCGATTTTATAATAGAAATTTAAAAGATAAAAATTCCTTCCTTTTTGTTCGTGTTCTATTTTGTAAGTTGGTAAAGTTTCAAGAACGACTTCTTTTCTGCTATAATTTCAAGAATCACAAATTTATGTTTTTACAAGATTCTACCTATAGATCATTTTGTTTGAAAAATAAAACCAAATCCTTGGATAATGCTTTTAGTAAAAAAAACATATGAATTATTTTTTGCATATTTTGGAATTTAAGTTTAGGCATGGAAATTAAATGAAATAGCAAATAATTCTTTTTGCATGTGACCAGATTGCCTTGAAAAGAGTCCATATATATGTTTATTCGTTCGAGATAAATTTTAGGAAATTCACCGGATGGTTGATTTTGTTCGACGTGGAAAACGTCATTGTTGATGGGTTGTTGTTGCTTCAGATATATTGTCTCGCGAACTTAAAGTCGCTTCATTTGGCATTTGTACGTGATCATTGTCATCCGGCTATCAACGAAAGGTGCTCTTTCCCAAAATAATATCATGCAAAATGGTTGAGATGAACATCAGTAATATGTGTAGTTTTATGGCAAGAAAATTGTCGGTAATATGCTTTCCATGGATACAATGTGATGTGCTATCGGGAGTTGGATAAACCCTATATCGCGGTTCACAAAACCTTTCATTGAGAAACAAAGCGATCTACCTGTTGCTTGGAGTTAGTCTAAAAACAAACAATCTTTCAACTTTGTTGTAGATAATTCTGACGAAACGGTGTCACACTTAAATTAAATTGATACCTAAAATATCAACACTCTCTAATCTCTATGCCACTCGGCCTGCTCTATTATTGTTGTTCCTTAACTCTCTCTTAAACTGTCATGTGCATACAATTTCACAATTTTCATATTCAAACCTTGTAAACTAAAAAAAATAACTTGAAAAGGAGATTAAATCTGATGCAGTTGAAAAGTGTCTTTAAAAACTGCATCAATTCATCGATACTTTTTAGGGCTATTGGACGTTGAATTCAGTCCACTACATTACACAAACATAATTGCAATGTTATCTTTTTCCTTTTTAAATGCTCACTATAAAAATCAGACAAAAGGATAAATTTGAGATAATACGTGATCATGACCACAACTTATAAGACTTAATCATGTTTCTGGTGAACAAACGTATAAATTATGTCAATTCGTCTAGTGTTGTTTTAGTTAGCTTATATTCTACTAATTTCACCTAAATAAAAATTAATTTATCTAGTTATTTGTATTGAGTTTCCTCTATACTCTCTTGCGACTAACTCCGGTGAAGGATATATATAAAAAAGTAAAAATAGATTTGTGCTTCTAGAAAATTAATTAACGATTTATAGTGAAGAAGAAAAAGGACAAAGATTAGTCACATGGATATCATTATTGAGAGTTTGACAACAAAAAAAAAAAAAAAAAAGGATATCATTATTGAGGATTCACAAGACTTGCTTATGTCCCTTTTGCCCTTTACCAAATTGTTTCTGTCTACTCTTGTAGATTCTCCACATGAATGATAACATGTGTTCTCTTGTTTCTGCCATATCCTCTATTTCTATAACTTTTTTTCTCTGTTATTTGACTTTAAGCTAATATTTTTAGCGAGTTTGACAAAAAAAAAAAAAAGCTAATATTTTTAGCGCCATTTAAAAAAACGCAACTTATTTGAAAATTTGATGGAGTCTTTATAATTGTCATATCTATACTAGTATTCCATATTTAATAATTTAAATATTTAGAAGATTAGAATAAGATTTAGAATTACGATTCTCCTATCATCTTTGTTTGATTTGTTTTTAACTGTTTTGAATCATCATATAATACATACAATAAAATAAAAATCAATTTTTTTTTCTGCATATACTGTGATTCGAAATTTAAAAAACGGACATATATTATCCAGTTGACGAAAATATGTGTTCAACGTTCTACATCGATTAAAATATTTAGACAATGATTCAGAATCATATCATAAATAAGATCAACATTAATAAAATAAATGAGTTTTTTGGCTGGACGAGTTTTTGAATCAACAATAATAAAAAGATTAACATGTCGCTTCAATACGGATTAAATTCTTAATTTTTTTTAATACCACCAATATTAGACATATCAAATCAGTCTCATTTAGAATAGATTGTATAAAATCAAAAATTGTCATGTGGTATAATGTTACTTAATAACAATTGTAAACTATAAAATATAAATATCTTTGAAAATGATACAATTTACAAACTTTTATCTATAATAAATAATCGTTAAATTTTTTAAATTTACTACTTTTAGAAAACAAATTACGGGACGGGTTAAGAAATTACAGGACGGGTTATATGGTGGACGAGTTTGAATCAACATTTATAAATATTTTAAAATATCATTAACATGTCGCTTTAATACTGATTAAATCCTTAGTTTATTAAAATATAAATGTCTTAGAGAATGATACAATTTATAAACTTTATATATAATAAAAAATCATTAAATTTTAAAATCACTACTTTTAGAAAACAAATCAAGGGACGGATTAAGAAATTATGGGATGGGTTATATTTCGGAACGGATTTATATGGCGAACGGGTTTGAATCAATATTTATAAAATTTTAAAATATCATTAATATGCCGCTTTAATACGAGTTAAATTCTCAGTTTATTATTGTTCCATGAACTCGTGATATAACGTTACTTGATAATAATTATAAACTATAAAACATAAATATTTTATAAGGAGATACAATTTATAAAATTTTATATATACTAACTTTAAAAAATAAATCATCCCGCGGTGTACCGCGGGTTAAAATCTAGTTTGGTGTTAAATTCAGGTTTACTTCGTATGTGCTTTAGTAAAAATTGAGTGGATCCGCAATAAACAAAAGTAATTATTTACATATAAAAGTTATTTTGTCGTGTTGATCACCAAAGACTCAATTTTTATCTGAAAAAAAGATTATGGACTAGAGAATGTAAAATTTCCAAAATATATGAACTTGTGTTGACCACCAAAGAATTAATTTTTATCTGAAAAAAAGATTATATATGGACTAGAGAGTGTAAATTTTCCAAAATATATGAACTTTTTTCTTCCAAACAGATAGTATCTGGTCTTTGTGGCTTCTTCTTCACCATATGCTATAGCCTCCTTGAACTAACCATGGCACTGCCTAATCACAACAGTATTTTTCATAGTAGGCCTTCGGCCGGCCCGTGAGTCCAACAAGAGAGTGTCTCCATTTCTTTATTGCAGTCCACAATCCATATAGAATTGGTCCTAAATCAAATAAAAGGGAGAGCAAATTTAATATGATTTATTTATGAGATGATTTAATTATCATTTCCATGTTTTTTAAGTTAAACCACGACGAAAACTTTTATTTGATAAATTTATAATGCCACTAGCTAGATGAATGAAAAGAAATACTCAAAATAGAAGAATAACAAAAACAAGTTGGCTTGTTAGAAATTATCATGTAGCGTCTAAAGAAGTGAAGCAACGTAAATTTCTCTATTAGTCATCATAAGTTCATAACCATCTTAATCTAAATTAGCGAGCACAAAAACAAAAAAGAAGAATAACATAAATTTTATGGATTAGAGAGATCATAAGGGATTAATATGAAAGTAAAGATGATGGAGAAACGTACGTTATGGTTAATTACATCTGAGGGGCAGTGAAGATTCTTCCTCAGGTTTGAGGAACTCTTAGCAATTGTCACTACCATTCACAAAAATTTAACAACTGCATGTATTTTTCAGTTTAAAGAATGTGAAAAATGAAATAAAAAGTCAAATTGAATGTGGTTCACTAACTTGTACTAGTATAGTTTACTTACCATGTTTTTGTACAAACTAAGTTTTTTGGTTAACGTAATTCTATATCCATATAATAAGAGTTAATGAAGTATCAGTAATTTTATAAAAATGGCAATAACATGATCAACTGTTAATGAATTTAAACAATGAACTCATGGCCAACAACCTTGGAACATATAGTACTATTACAACCAGAGTTCAAGTTCCAAGGACTCAAATTTCAAGCTTCAATAATTAATGTAACTAGCTAAAACCTTAGAAACTAAATGTAATTTTAACTTTATGGAGTATTTGGATTTAAAAATTTGCAAATGGATAATAGTAATATATGAGTACTCTTTATTTTATGAAGTTCACGTTAATGAAAAAAAAAAAAAAAAACAAATTAATGACAATGTAGTCATTTTGGTAAGAGATAGTGTTACTAGAAAAATGATAATATACGACTTTTGTTTTCGTTGGATCGTTTTGATTGATTTTTTTTTTCTCCTTGTTTGATTAAATAACTAGGGAATTACTGCTATAATAAGTAATTATCAATTGGCCAATCAAATTCATACATATTTTCCAAAGAAAGTTAAAGCAGTTATTTATAATTAGTTTTGAAAAAAAACAAAATCTTTTCTTTTAGAAGGATCAAAATGACACTGACGGCCGATGGTTGACATCTGGCAGGTAGATTTTGTTTTTGTTTTCTTAGTTTCATTTTAAGGATAAACATTATTATCTGTGACTCTGTGTTGGAGACTCGAGATATGATTGGTCGAAAACAAACCCACGTGGTCACCATGTTGTCATTTTAGGTCCCACCTAAACTCTTCAAAAGCATTAACAGTAGTGATACTAATTTTAATTAGGAAAAACCTGAAGCATTGATTTCAAAACTTTGAAGCATAGAATAGTACTAATTTAACAATTTAATCTCTGTAAGTGATAAATTTTCACATGCATGATAATAAAAAACGATCATATTTTGGTAAAACTATGATCGAGATCTCTCATCAGAATTTTAAATATTATAAACTTTTATAAATATTAATCATGAATGATGAATCTTCACACTTCTTTTTGGAATCAAAGTATCAAACTATTGTTTCTTAGGTTATTTCAAAAAATATCTGAAGCTGAGTTTATCAAAAACAAAAAAAATCTGAATCTGATATATGTAGTTTAGAGTTAGAGATTGATACATTTTCACATGTATTTATCGTTTATATGGCAAAGCTATGATCGAAAGCTCAAAAACTCTATAAATAAAAAATATATAAGATTCAAGAAACTTGATACTATATTTTTTGTTTTGTTTTTGGTTTTAAGATAATATATTTTCTTTAACCTAATTTTTAATGAGTCACTCTAACTCTTGTATTTTACAATAATTAAGTTTAGTATCCTCCTCAGTCCTCAACATTGAAACTCGATGTAGTGATGCATATATTTCTTTTGGAAAGTCTCTTTTTAACAAAATTTATTTGTAAGACTGAACATTATAGCAAAAGAAATTTGTAATAAAGAAATTAATGGTTCAGGTGTATAGAATTATTATATTGATGGGGAAAGCATCTCCTAATTGGCATTCTCAGGAGCTGTTTCTGCTACTCTCACGTGTTCGACTGTCACACATTTGCATATTCCACCATATAATATAAACTATTTACTAACATAAATTATAGATATAATTAGTTGTTGATATTAATTGGAATTCGATGACCATTAAATGAAACTTTAAAAGCAAACATAAATCAATTTCTAGTTTGGTTTACTTGGAATAGATGGTAATCAAAATTTGGTCTATATGTTGTGAATGTCATATTGAAAACGGTAAATTAAACTTAGGTCATTTAATTCAATATATAATGTATACTGTACATTAAGTAAAGTAATTTAATTAAGTACAGGTAAATTGACTTCTAATTAACGAGTTTGCTCATTCTCTGATATGTATAACTTGCCCTTTTTGGAAACTTGCAATAGATCTAAATATGTTGATAGAGAATATAATGTCCGCAACTCTTAGTTTCTGTCTGACATGTGTCAACAATTTTTGTAATTTATTTTAATTAAAGAAAACTATCATCAATTTTTAATATTCTCTAAAATCCATCTACCTTTTTACTTAGCTAAGCTTTTTCCCGTTATTACATGTTTTGGTTTGGGTAAAAATGGAGATATTTTTAGTTTCAGTTTTGATTCAAGTGTTTTTTTTTTAATGAATTTTTCTTTGTTATCAATATATATACTAATTAATCAAATAGCTATATTTTTATTTTACGCAACATACTAATTAGCTACGTCAATTTGCTTAACATGTAAGTACTTTATAATTAAGGACTTTCTTCTGTCTCATGTGTTCTATGAACTATACATATCTTTAGGTTATAAAATTGGTACGATTACTAAATAGCCCTCAAGTTGTATCGACCAACACAACTCAAATAGATAAAATCCTTTGTTTATTCCTCGAATAGATTGTTGACTCTTGCTTCCTTCTTAATTTTTTTCTTTTCCTTTTCTCTCTCTCTCTTCTCTTTCTCCTGATTTGTTCTTCTTCATCTTTCTTTGGTCTTGCAAAGATCTAAAAAACCCTAGAACGGGAAAGATCACCAAGATCTAGAGAAAGATCAAAATAGGGTTAAAATTGATGGGGAGAGGGAAGACTGTGATCCAGAAGATCGATGATTCAACGAGTAGGCAAGTCACTTTCTCCAAAAGAAGAAAGGGTCTCATCAAGAAAGCTAAAGAACTCGCTATTCTCTGCGACGCCGAGGTCTGTCTCATCATTTTCTCTAGTACCGACAAGCTCTATGACTTTGCCAGCTCCAGGTTTCTCTCTTCCTTTCTCAAATCCCTAGATCTTTTAACATCTACATACCTATATAATATCATGTATGGGTTTTTCTTAGAAGGGTTGGATTAACTCAATGATTTGTGTTTAGTTATGTGAATTACTCATTTATAGTATACATACTTCTGCATCTTGTATCGATATAACGTTTTATATTTCAGTATATATACAAGGTGGTGTATGTATGTGTAGCTCATAAAACTTAATATTTTCAAAGGAAGCTTAGTTTGAGCTTAGGATGCCAAAGAAAAACTAATTAGAGACGATGACTAGTTTTAAAGAAGAAGAAAACACTAATTTGAAGTAGGCTCATGGTTTATTGTCTGTGTGTGTGTGTGGACATGTGTGTCTTTGCCAAATTTAGAAACATTTGAGGAGTAGAGGAGATAGTAATAAAAGCTAGAAACAAATAAAACGTTGGAAAACTAAAAGAGTGATAGATGGAGTGTATAAATCTCAATAGTTTGTAAAACAAAAATACATTTGGAGATGATATGTAAAATGATAATTTATTACTCATATAGCTGTATATATGAATATAAATCTCAATATTTTGTGTATATAAAACTACACCAGAACGAGACTCTGTATTTCTAATCTTATCTTTGTAAAATTTATCACAAAAAAATTTCATTTATAAGAAAACAAACTCTTTATTTACAGGTTTCGGATTTTCCAAATGTGAATCATATATTCATATTTATTTTTGAAGATCAAATTTTCTCGTATGTAAAAGAATCTTGTATATATATATATATATATATATATATGGAACTTAACTTATCGTGAATACCATTTATGAATGATAAATGCCTGACCTTTTTAAATTATCATGAATATCATTTTTTTCTTATGTGATAAAAATCTTAAACCTTTTTAGATAATTTTAGAGATTGTGAAAATTTATCGAGGAAGTGAAGGATTTTTTTTTTTATTAGCTAGCAATGGAAATAGAAATATTATTTTCCTACAAGGAAACAAACTGCACTATGAACTATTTGTAAGTTAAAAATCTTGGAATGAGCAGTGTGAAATCTACTATTGAACGATTCAATGCGACCAAGATGGAGCAGCAACAACTACTCAACCCTGCATCAGAAGTTAAGGTATGTACGTGTAACAGATATCACACATCACATATATAAGATCTTAATCATGTTTGTATTATTTAATTTCTTGAGTTTGAGCTAGAGTTGATGAGTTAGATTGTGTTGCTTATTGTAGTTTTGGCAGAGAGAGGCTGAAACTCTAAGGCAAGAATTGCACTCGCTGCAAGAAAATCATCGGTACGTATTTGCTTATAAACTAAAAAAACTGTTAATTATAATCATGCGTTAATTCAATACTACGAAATACTTAGTGAATTACCTAGTGAACTAATTGTATATTATATACTATTCTTGATCTTTTCTCACTTAATTTCTAACTAAAACTTTTCTCTCTTTTAATTATTTTTGCTTAAAATTAATGTTCAGCTAAAATTTTGCGGATTAATTATATATATATATATATATATATATATATATATATATATATATATATATATATATATATTTTTCTTCTTAGAGTTACTTTTTGTGATAATATTCTTATATACATTTAGAAAAAAACCGCCAGTTACATATATAGGTAACAAAATGGATGTTATAAATGCCCCTAATAATTTTTTTTTTTAATGCATATATATGTTATCGGCTAGATTGGAGAAACGGCTCATTAATCGTTGTAAGACTGCACCACTGAGAGAAAATCTGTGCAATTGAGATATCTTATTGGATAGATTGGAGAAAATGCTTTTTTTTTCTGTCGGCATGGGTCACTTATGGGATTAGTCGGGTGGATTTGGTTGTACTTGACAATGTTTGTTCTATGTATATATATCAACTGTAGTAATCTTATGTAATAAAGCAGGCAACTAACGGGAGAGCAATTAAATGGTTTGAGCGTTACGGAGTTACGCAATCTCGAGAGCAACCTTGAAATGAGTTTACGTGGAATTCGTATGAAAAGAGTAATATTTATACATATATGAATACTCTAGCTCGTTCTTCTTGGAGCATGATGCTTAAAGATTGATTATAGAGCAATGAATTTAAACTAATAACTTTTTTTGCACCTTGCAGGAACATCTTTTGACCAATGAAATCAAAGAACTAACCAGAAAGGTATACTATAGGATATACACATGATTATGAATAACCAAACTCAGATGTGAAATAAAATTTAGTTTTTTCTTTCATAAATATAATTCCTTACATATGTGAAATGCAAATGATATACATGTCTTCTTTCTTCTTCGGTTCGTAATTGCATTTGCAATTTCCGAAAAATCTGTTCTTTGAGAAAAATTAAAATACTAAAGATGTTGTGTTTAACTTTGAATGCACATCAGTGTTATCATTTCTGATTTTTCAGGTTTTTTATAAGTGTTTTATCTTTAGCAGAGGAGTCTTCTTCATCATGAAAACCTCGAGTTGTCGAGAAAAGTACAAAGGATTCATCAAGAAAATGTCGAACTATACAAGAAGGTAACAAAGAAATTAACACAAACTTTATTAATTCAAGTTCCACATAATTAATCCTTATAATCAAAAATCTCCTAGTTGAAATTAGTAGAGAAATTAATTATAGAGAGTAGTTATAAAAGTGGTATTGTGGAATGATCTTGCAGGCTTATGCAACGTCAAACACAAACGGATTGGGACACCATGAGCTAGTAGATGCAGCCGATGAAACACATGCAGTGGTTAGGCTGCAGCTAAACCAGCCGGAGCAGTCCCATTATGAGACTTCTTCAAACAGCTAAGATCATAAAAGATATAACAACTTGTTCGTTCTTGATTATCTCAAAACCCTTTCAAATATACATACATATTATATAGGAAGAGGACAACTTGTGTAACGATGTCAATATATGTTTTCATGCAGGAGAAAGTGCGGGTGTAATCACGTCGGAGAGCAAACCTAAGGTTTGATTTTGTACGATATATATGGTCTCAAGTGAAAGCAATGGAACAGATTCTTGATTATGTTCTTTTTAGCTTTCGCATTTGGTTTAAAGTATATAATTAAGATATATATGAAATACTTAAGATATATATTAATTACTAAACTAAAATTGAGTTTGATATATAGGTCGGTATGGTATGAGCTTTTTTGTTTGTTTGTGAATAATAATACACATTATACGGATTTGAATATGGGTGGTGACACAACAACAACACTAACATAAACAACTAGTCTACATGTCATGGTCGGTTTGATATAGATTAAATTCGATTTAATCGTATTTATATAATTTTTTAATTTTATCAGATTTTTTTTGTTTCACTTGGTTTTGTTTTTTTATTGAGGTAGAAGTATAAATTAAATCTTTTTTTTTTCACTAAACTGTTAGTTTTATTATTGATCCAAACAAGTTTACAAGCTTAACCATTAAGCCCAAACGATTACTTCAAAGAAAAGAAAGATAACTCTTGCATCTGATGTGTCATCAACAAAGACAAGACACGTGGTGTAAACATGTTGCAAGAGAAACGATAGAACTTTCCTGTCATCCCTTGCCGTCGAAAACTCCGATACCGGTAAACGTAATTGACGCCGGAAAATTTGTAAGCATCAATTTTTTGTTGTTTTTCACCGGAGGCTGCATAAACAGATAAAAAGGATCCAGAAACAGAGATTGTGGATGTCGGATTCGCACACTTGAATATTTGTTTAATTAGTGGGAATGATTATTCTTGAGGACAAAAATATGATGAAAAAAGCTATGAATTGAGATGGAAAAATGACTATAGTGTATTTGCTAGAAAAATTGCGTGCCCTTTTCATGGCTATTAGCCCTCTTATTTATATTGACAAACGACATTTAACTCTCAATTAAACATAATTATTTTCTCTTAAATGCGTCCGTTTTGGTCTTCGAGTTTTAATGCCCAACGTTTAAATTTGAATTGACTCCGATCTTCATGGGCTTCGCCTTTTGGCCCAAGTCATCCGACTTCGATTCCGAGTCGTATCCCGAGGTGTGACCACTCCGGGCTCTCTTTATGGTGACGCCCACTTCGATTATATCTTGTGATCCATGGGCTTAATGGGCCTTATCCTTTGCGGGCCTCCATCTTGATTACGTGGCAATCTTTGGTTGGTCCCAGCCCACTGGTGCGGGATCCGACACCAACAATTAGCCCCCCAAGTCTTTCGAAGTGCTTATTCCAATTCGGAAGGCTTAATCGTCTTAATGACCAAAGATTGCGCCCGTGGGATCTTTTGGTTTTCCCGCCAAGATTTTGTCAATCCTTTAATTTTGGTATTACCCATATTCGATCGCGTGACATCTGTCACCATCATGACCGTATCTTAATTATTTACTATTAAAATGGGGAAAAACCTTTCCACTTCTCCCACGACTACCGAGGCGGTTCCATCATTACCACTTAGTTTGCGTGAGGTAACCTTTCTTTTCATCTTTGTCTTTTGGTAAAAATTTCCTTTGCTTTTTCTCTTTTCCTGCCAAGCCTTTCTGTTTCTTTCGTCAAACTTTCTCTTCTGGAACTTAAGTTTTCCCACTTCCTTCGATGTCTTCCGACTCCGATAGACCTGAGTCTCCGTCTTATGACGGGAAACGTTCTAGCCTTGACGATTGCACTCGTCCTAACGATATCGCCGGACCTCACTACAGATCTACTTGTACCATTCAATCCCTTCAACGATTGAAAGAACTCTGCCAACTTCCACCTGACGTGATGGCGGAATCGAAGATGGCCGATCCTACGGAGTCCCCGGAGGATCACCGTGATGGTTACTTTTGTGTTTATGAAATTTATTTCAAGGGCTGTGGATTGACCTTCCCTCTTCCCGAAGCCTTAGTCCGGTATCTGGCGGCCCTTGAAATTGCTTTGCCTCAGCTAACCCCCAACCTCCTCCGAACCATCCTTGGAATCATAACTGTTGCGGCGGAAGCTGGCTACATTATTGGGGTTCCCGAACTGAATGAACTTCTCAGTGTGAGAAGTTCGTCAAAGAAGGCAGGGTACTTCTCGGCGTATCCGAACGCTAATAGGAATATCATCTCGCATCTCCCGAACAAGGACGAGAACTGGCACCATCCCTGGTTTCTGATTAAGAAAACTCCCGCTTCGATTGGAAGTCTTTCTGATATACTTCCATCGAAGTGGTCTGCAAAGCCTGGTAGAAAAATAGGTTACAGACATTTTCTTAATCACCCTATTCTTTTACTAACCAAATCTGTTGTTTCATTTTTGCAGCCTTTATTGCTCCAATTCTCCCAACTGAGGAATTCGTCAACTTCTTCAAGACAATCCTTAGAGGGGAAACCCTTTGGAATTCCTTTACTCTCGATCGGTTCATTGAAGCCAACCGAAAACTCAGGATGAGTCCACCAAATCTCCTTCATCGTCTTCCGTCTCCTCCTTCAACTCAAGGATTGTCAGCTCGGGCCCTCACTGCCCTGCGTAAGAAACTCTCCAAACCAATAGCAGACGCTTGTGACGAGAACAAGGCGTTCCTTGCGACCGCTATTGACAAGAAAGACTACAGCAGGACCTTACTGGTCGACGATAACAGCACCGAGGGGAACAGATCTGTTGCTGCTTACAGATTAACACCTCGTCGTGAACGTCGTCATGATCGTTCTCCTCGGAGAGACCGATCTCCTCGTCGTGACTCTCCTCGACCTCCCCGAGATGACTTTAGCAACGAACCGCTTAAGAATTTGATTCGCAGGAAGAGAGACAAATCTTCTCGCAGTGACTCTTCTCCACAAAGAGAGAAGTCGAGGGCCCGAACTGAGCGTTCTCCTCGTTCGTCCCCTCCTGCTGAACCGATGGGTCCTCCTCCACCAGTTGACATGTCTTCCCAACATAGTGGTGAGAAGACTGCTCGGAACGTATCTCCTCAGAAAGAAAGTTCTGAATCTCAAGATGCTCCCCCGAAGTCCAGACCTGCTCTTGTCCCACAGATCAAATCGCTTACAGGTAATGGTTTAGGCAACCTTAAGGGCTTTCACTTCATCTTGATTCAAAATATTACAATTCCTTCTTCTTCCTTCACAGCTATGGAGAAAGAAGGTAGCGTCTTTCGATGCTTTAAGACTCGGTCGGGTCTAATTCTGCCGGAGTTCGACAAGTGGCGTCCTGCAATTCGCGAACGCTATTTGCTTCATGCGCATCACTCATCTTGGGTTAGTGTTACTTCATTCTTCCTTTCATGTTAACTTTCCACCTGGTTCATCATTTCGAGTTTATACAAAATGCCAGGCGAACAGCGAACTCAACGACATGATCGAACACTATGAAGGGTTGTTACTCAGTCAACAACAGGAGATTGAATTATGGAAAGGCAAGTTTACTACTCTTGAGTCCGACCTTCAATCATCTTCGGGCTCTAAGCAACAACTGGAAGACCAAGTAGACGGCCTCAAATCTGAGCTTGAGAAGATAAAGGGGGATCTGAAGGACCAGTATGACCAGAATTACCAATTACAGAACGAGCTGTCTGGTGTTCAGGGTAGGCTTCACGAATCTGAATCATCCGCCGATGCCCTGAATAATCAACTCATTGAACTTCAAGCGAAGTACGACGCGATTACCAAGTTGCGTGATTCCGAATTGGCAAGGTCGGCGTCGAAGGCCAGAAAAGAGGTAAAGGGACGAGGGATGGAGTTGATTCAAGGAGCTATCCGCTTTATTCAAACTGAGAAGGTTAAGTCAGATCTGGAGTCAGACATCAAGGAGCATGAGAGCAACCTAATCTTGCTGGATCAAATCCACGATGACGATTTCTCCGAGGTGAAAGAGAGATCCGAACTGTCGTCCAGTTTAGCAGAAAAGAAAAATCGTCTGGCAGCTCTTCCCGCTTCGTCCTTCAACCCTCAGGATTTCGCGGAGTTTTTCACTGAATCTCCTCCTCTAAGTGAATCAGGTCTAGACTGGGCAGGTAAACACTAGCTCTTGATGCTTACTACCTTCTTCTTGCCTTTTGTTTGACCCGCACTATCTTTTATAGGTTCAAATGAGACGGAGGGTGTTGTCTTATCCGAAGTCCCTGCTGCACCGAATGTCACCTCAGGAGATGTTTGTACCGAAGGGAATGAGCAAGGAATTTCTTCTGATCAAGTCCCGGCCAAGGAGGTGGGTGAAAACCCGACAACCGAAGTGGAGGTCGAAGTGCCTGCTGATCCGTAGTGGCTGCGTCCACTCCGAACTGGGGCTTGTCCCATTATTATATATTTTTGAGACTTGAACCTTTATGTTTTTGCTTTTGCCTAAGGAGGCATTATTATTAATTTCTTTTGAACAAGATATTTGCCTGAGGAGGCTTTTAAACCTTTTTCTGTTTTAGGTTTAGATCCCGAGGGGGCTTTGGTTAAAAAATTATATGCGGGTTTGCAAAGTCCGCTTTTTAACACTTCTTGGCCTTGTGGCTAGTTTTTTCGAGACTTTTAGGCTGATCAGGCCTTTCTCTTAGAATGCGAGAGCTGAGCTCGGCTTAACGCGAGTCCCCCACCTCGGGTTTAGTCAACTCGGTGAATTTGTTGGGCTTGGGCCTTTAAAAAACTTTTGTGCTTAATGGGCTTCTTGCCTTAAATGCGACGGTTGACCTTTCCCTTCCTTGAAAATAGGGAAAGTCGCACGCCTTTAAGGCAATAACTGCTTCTCTATTTCCAAAAACAGTTTAAACCACTCGGGCACACCATCATCATTAAATTACGGTTTCGAGATAAACCCTAGACCTATTATAAGTAGAGGCAGGTTTACCTCTAAATTCTTCCAAGGAACTCCAAAATTCTCTCGATAATTTTTATAACAATGGAAAACGCAACTGTGGTCCCCACCGATCCTGGCAGTCCTTTGTTCCTGTCCGGCGATGGCTTCGAACCGGCCGGCGTTCTCTTTCCTCATGCTGTGTTCCACTTCCCTTCGAGGGAAAAGAAAGAGGCTTACGATTTTATGGACAAGGTTAAAATTCGACTCTCTTGACCAAAATCTTATGCCTTTCGCTTTAATTTATTCTTTTTGGTGACAGGTTGTCGACAAACATCGCCGCTTGTGCGACGAGAGGCAGCGGCTGGGACTAAAGAGGCAAACACTCGAGGCTCGTATTGCTCGAGTGGAGAGAAAAGTGAGAGCCTTGGAAAGTGACCCCTTTCAATGGGAGTGGAGGAACTTCGACTGTATCGCGGAGATCCCGCGAATGCTCCGGATGTACCTCCGTGCTAAGGGTCAAGTTCAGGGACCGGTGAACGCCCCGACTGAAGCAGCTCTTGTTGATAGTGAAGAGGAAGACGAGGAAAATGATGACAATCCTTGGGAACGTGTCCCGAATGAACCCGAAGTTGAGGGTGGGAACGGTGCTTCCACTTCGAATTCAACATCGGCGATGAGGGAGCCTGTTCCTGAGCCCCTTCCATAAATGTTCCCTAACTCTGCTTATTTTTCCTTCTCTTCACTCTTTGTTTTGAACTCGTAATGGGCCTCGGCCCCTTTTATTTATGGAAACACTTTAATTCTCATATTATTCTTGGAGATACGTCTTTTTAATGCAGGATCGGATTGAGAGCATAAATCTCTCCGCGAATCACTCCATTCCTAGGATAGAATCCGCAACTTAACGGGGATATGAAGTTCCTATAAATTACAGTCTCAATCCCCTTTACTCCTCACCATCCTTTTTCTTTTTAGCAGGTATGGAGTTCAACCTTCGATGTTCAGAATCTATGCCCGACTTCTCCAGGATCGGAATGATTAACGAAGATGTTCCAAATGAGCCAAACAGACGATCTCCTCCACCTCGCGGTTTCTTTAGATCCCAGATCCGAGCTCCATGTGCTTTGATCAGAAATCTCCCAATCAGGGACCAAGGAACAGCGATGGCATTCATAGAGGCGCTTGCGCTTCAACACCGGAAGCTTACGTTGGAAAAGAAGAGGCTTCGGAAAAGGATTAACCGAATGCAACGCAGGCTTACTACGGTGTCACGAGATCTTCACATCCTCGGCTCTCACCCCGGAGATTGGATCGAACTCGGGATCTCTGACTTTGCTCGAATCCCGGATTGTATGATGCCAGTTCTAGACCTCGCAGGTCAAGGGGTTCAAGTGTTCTGCTCTCCGGGAGGGTTTTCCTAACTCGAAGTGTGCGAAGATCGACACTTTGTCTTGCTCGTTTGAATAAATGTTTTACTTTCGATTTCTTGTATGTTCGCACAGCCGAACTTCTTCATCTTGTATGTTCGCATAGTCGAACTCTTTTCCTAAGAAATAAAACGAATTTTTATTATTAGTAGCTGAACTCTTTTTCGAGCTGCCTACGTACCCATTTCGGGATCAAGTCACACCGTAGTTCATGTACATTACGAAATGCGTATTAAACATAAAACTTTTTTAGATTGATCACGTTCCAAGGTCGCTGGACTGGACTGCCTTCTAAGTCCTTTAACCTATAAACGCCATTTCGAACCACTTCGGTAACAATATAAGGTCCTTCCCAATTAATGCCGAGTTTGCCCGCGCCTTCTTCTTTTTTATTATCAAAAACTCGCCTTAGCACATAATCGCCTACGAAGAATGGCCTGCTTTTGACTTTGGAGTTGTAGTATCGAGCTGCTGCCTGCTGATAATTTTGTATCCGAATTAAGGCTTGATCTCGTCTTTCATTAATGGTATCCAGCGAGTCATCGAGCATTGCTGAATTCTCCTCTTCGTTCAATGGTGCTTCTGTTCGGCGAAGGCCAGGCACATTTAGTTCAGCCGGTACTACTGCTTCCATGCCATAAACTAGAGAAAACGGAGTTTCCCCGGTAGGTCGCCTAGGGGTTGTTCGATAAGCCCATAGGACGGGTTGGAGTTCATCATACCATCCTCCTTTTAAGTGACTCAAGCGTTTTTTGAGATTGCTCAAAATTGTTTTGTTCGCAGCTTCAGCTTGGCCGTTTCCTTGTGGATACCGTGGAGTGGAATAACTGACCTTGATCTCCCAGTCTGAGCAAAAAGCTTCGAACTCGTGCGAAATGAACTGTGGCCCATTATCAGTAACTATCTCGTATGGAACCCCATGTCGGCATATGATGTTCTTCCAAATGAAAGTATTCACCGCCGAATCTTTGATGCTAGCATATGCTTCAGCTTCGATCCACTTTGAAAAATAATCCGTTAAGACCAACAGGTATTGAGCTCCTCGAGTTGATCTATGCAATGGTCCAATGATATCCATCGACCACCTCATAAACGGGTACGGGGCGGAAATGGAGGAGAATAACTCTGAAGGTTGATGGATCTTTGGCGCATGGAGTTGACAACGTTTGCACCTTTGAGCGAACTTGACACAATCCGTGATCATAGTAGGCCAATAATAGCCCATTCTTTTTATTTTAAAAGCCATGGCCCTTCCGGACGCATGACTCCCACATAGACCTTCGTGTACTTCTCTCACGACGATTTCGACTTCGGGCCCAAAGATGCACAATAGGTAAGGGTCGCTAACACCTCGCTTATATAATGTATCCTTTGATAGACAAAATTTCGCGCTAGTGATTCTCATTTTCCTGGCTTGCCATTTGTTTTTCGGGAGCTCGCCTGTCATGATGTAGTGCTTTATTGGCTCCCTCCAATCAGCCCCCCAATCTTTAGCCGGAATTTGGTCGATCTCATGAAATACTCGCGGTTCCGGTTCGGGATGTTCATTTGGTTCAAGGTCTGGTTCGGGATGGTCGTCCTCGATTACCGGTTCTGACTCTGTAACAGTTTCTGGAAGTACATCTGGCTCCTTGTTGTGCTTTTTCGACTTTCTTCGTTTAACAGGTGGCAACTCGACTTCGGGCTCGCCACGTTCGCGCGCTGCTGCTCGAGACCTTGTAACAACGAGGGCTTCTTTGTCAGTTTTAATGCTTCGCTCCGCGATACATTCAACCGGAATTATTCTTTTCAGTTCAGGATCTGACGTTGACGCTAATGCGGCAAGTGCATCCGCGGTTGTATTTTCTCCTCGAGGTATGCGAATTAGTTCGAATTTCTTGAAGTCTTTGGAAAGACCCTTTACTACTTCGAGATATGCTTCCATTCTTAGGTCTTTCGCTTTATAATCGCCATTGAACTGGTTAACTACTAATTGTGAATCGCAATAAGCAACCACTTCTTCAGCTCCAACCCCTTGTGCTAGTCGAAGTCCGGCAATTAGTGCTTCATATTCTGCTTCATTGTTAGAAGCATTAAACAGTAGCCGGAATGATTGTTCAAGAATTTCCGACGTTGGAGATTCCAACTTGATTCCTACTCCAGATCCTTGTTTTGATGAAGATCCGTCTACATATTGTTTCCAAGTCTGATTCTCTGGTTGCTCCGGTGTGCCCAGCACTGGTAGTTCGGTTAGGAAATCTGCCAAAACCTGAGCCTTCATGCTGACTCGGCTTTTATACTCTATATCATATTCACTTAGTTCCACTGCCCACTTCGCCAATCGTCCGGACTGATTTGGACTATGAAGTATTGTTCGGAGTGGCTGGTTGGTTAACACTTCGATTGGATGAGATTGGAAGTATGGGCGCAGCTTCCGGGCTGAAGTTACTACCGCAAGCGCGAGTTTTTCCATCATTGTGTACCTTGTCTCTGGATCTGTCATTGACTTACTTATGTAGTAAATCGGTTTTTGCTCCCCGCGGTCCTCCCGGACCAAGACTCCACTAACTGCATGTTTTGACACTGAAACATACAAATAGAGCTTCTCGTCCACTTCGGGTTTAGACAACACTGGTGGAGTAGTGAGGTATGCTTTAAGTTGTCCGAATGCTTCTTCACACTTCTCATCCCAAAGGAACCCTTTATTTCCCTTCAGAATTTGATAAAAAGGCAGAGACTTGTCCGTTGATCTTGAAATAAATCTGTTTAGGGCTGCAATTCGACCAGTCAGACGCTGTACTTCCTTGAAGTTCTTCGGGGATGGCATGTTTAGAAAGGCATTAATTTGGTTTGGATTAGCTTCGATTCCTCTTTTTGTCACGATATAACCAAGGAATTCTCCGGATGGAACTCCGAAAGTGCACTTCGCCGGGTTCAGCTTCATTTGGTATCGGTTGAGAATTTCGAAACACTCTTCCAAATGCTTAATGTGATCCTCCTTCTTCAAAGACTTAACCAACATATCGTCTATGTAGACTTCCATTGTCTTCCCGAGATGCTCATGGAACATTTTGTTGACCAATCGTTGATAAGTGGCACCTGCGTTTTTTAAACCAAAAGGCATTACTTTATAACAGTAGGTACCTCTGTCTGTGATGAATGACGTCTTTTCTTGGTCTTCGGGATCCATCATTATTTGATTATAACCCGAGAAAGCATCCATGAAAGTTAATAACTCATTCCCAGCGGTAGATTCTACGAGCCGATCTATATGCGGGAGCGGAAAACTATCTTTTGGACATGCCTTATTGAGATCGGTGAAGTCGATACACACCCTGTCCTTTCCATTTTTCTTTTTGACCACGACAGTGTTTGCTACCCACTCCGGATATTGTACTTCCCTTATAGATCCTATTTTTAATAGTTTGTCCACTTCATCATTTACTGCCTTTGCTCGCTCTACTCCGAGTTTCCTTCTCTTTTGTTTCACAGGCTTAAAACTTGGATCTACGTTCAATTTGTGGCAGATTATGCTTGGATCTATGCCAGGCATATCGGCCGCTGTCCATGCAAATGACGTCTTGTTTTTCCTTAGAAGTTCAACCAAAGCTTCCTTTATTTCGCCAGCCAAAGTGACTCCAATTCGGACTTTTCGATCTGGTTTATCTTCTTCCAATACTACTTCGATTACCACATCGTCTTCTTTTTGCCCACTAGGAAATCTTGGAATTTCCTTCTTCGCGGGTTTCGTTAATTGCTATTGGATCTTTAGTCGATGACTGGTCAGATAACACGTTCGTGAAGCTTCTTGACTTCCTCGAATTGTTCCCACTCCACTAGGAGTTGGAAATTTGATGCACTGATGATACGTCGAGGGAACTGCCTTCATTTGATAAATCCATGGGGTCCCAAGGATGATGTTGTAAGCTGCCGGTTTATCGAAAACAACAAAATCTACTATCTTTGACACGTTTTTGGCAAGAACTGGTAGCTTGATCGTCCCGAGAGAAATGGCCGATTCGCTTGTGAATGCCACCAAAGGAGACGGCGGTCCTACTATATCTGCCCGACTGATTCCCATTCTTTCCAGAGTACCTAAAAAGATTAAGTCGACCGAACTGCCCGTATCAACGAGAATTCTCGAAACTTCGAAGTTGGCAACGTCTAAGGTAATGACTAGGGCGTCATCATGAGGCCTTTCGAGGTGACATGTTTCTTCCTCGTCAAATGATATTGACGTGCCTTGAAAGTCCATTTCTTCACCTGAATTTGCTTTAAATAAAACATTTCGCCTATGCTTCTTTATGGCATTGATCGTATCCCGACAAAGCTTGGAACCTCCAATGATTACATTGATTTTTCCCTTCGAACTTCTAGGTTCTTCTTCGTTGGATTGCCTAGGTCTTTTAAAACTCTGATCTTTAGGGGTATCCTTTGCCTCGTGATATTCTTTCACGAAATCTTCTAACTTGAATTTAGAAAGATCTCCACTGGCCCACAGCTCTGCGAGGTGCTTTTTGAGGACACTACAGTCTTTGGTTAAGTGTCCGGTTACCTTATGGATATCACAATACAAACTTTCGTCACGGACCCAAGTGTTCGACCTTCCTTTTCCTTGAAATTGTCTCCCGACGGTATTGTTGAGGGGTTGCGATCCGAACTTTTTAGGTCCTTGGTTCTCTCTGGGCTCAAATTTTTTGGTAGGGAAAGTGACCGCTGGTTTTGCTTGTTTGTTTCTTTTCGCAAAACTCTCTTTTTCGTCTTCTACTTCCATCCAGTTATTTGCACGGAAAAGTGCGTCTTGAATTGTGTCCGGTTTGTGAAGTATTAGATCTTCTTTAAACCTCGAATCATGCCATAAACCTTTTCGTAGGGCAGATAGAGCTGACTGCTGCGAGATTCTTGGGAGTTTTGACAGCACCCCCTTGAATTTGGTGATAAAAGTTCTAAGTGACTCGTTTGGCCCTTGTGTTAGATTCCAAAGGTCAGCATCCGAAACGCTTTTATCCATGAGGATAGAATATTGTTTCAGGAAAACAGCCGACAACTCGTCGAAGTTATTGATTGAGCCTGGTTCCAGCTGAGTGAACCACATTAGTGCTTGACCGCAAAGGTTTTCCGAAAAGAGTTTGCAGTATCCTGCATCCTCATCAGCCTCATCCAATTCGACTCTTCCGGCGGCAATCAGAAAAGCTGCGAGATAGCTTTTTGGGTCTTCTAATCCACTGTACGGATCCAGTTTGAGTTTCCGAGAATCTTTGATTCTCAAATTTGCAATTCGCGGAATGAAAGGAGTTCGCCTAGCTTCCTCGATGACTCGGTTAATGTCCGGCTCCGAACTGGTGGCCTGGTGGAACTTTGACTTCATTTCTTTTAGTTCCTGGCTAACCTTCCTCATGGTTTCGAGCTGATCAAAGCTCTCTTGATCATACTGATCCAAAAGCTGATCTTCATCTCCGAGCTGCGTCTCTTCTTCCACATCCGGTTGGATTGTCGGGTTAGAAGTTGTTTGTTCGTTGGTCTCACTTCGCACACGGGAGTTTGGGGTACTGAACATGCTTCTTCGGACTCCCACGGTACTTCCTGCACCTAGAGAACGAACACGAGATTGAACAGCATTGATGTTTTGACCAAGAGATACCTGGGTTGTTTTAAGCGTGTCCACAGCTTTTTCCACATCCGAGAACTTCTGCGACATTTCTGTTATGGCTTGCTGCATGGTCTTGAGAGCCTCGGCTACTGTCGAATCAGGGATGCTTGTTCCAGACATTGCTGCTTATCTCGGAAATGAGAGAAATCTGACAACTCAAGAATCTTCTAGATCCCCACAGGCGGCGCCAAAATGTGGATGTCGGATTCGCACACTTGAATATTTGTTTAATTAGTGGGAATGATTATTCTTGAGGACAAAAATATGATGAAAAAAGCTATGAATTGAGATGGAAAAATGACTATAGTGTATTTGCTAGAAAAATTGCGTGCCCTTTTCATGGCTATTAGCCCTCTTATTTATATTGACAAACGACATTTAACTCTCAATTAAACATAATTATTTTCTCTTAAATGCGTCCGTTTTGGTCTTCGAGTTTTAATGCCCAACGTTTAAATTTGAATTGACTCCGATCTTCATGGGCTTCGCCTTTTGGCCCAAGTCATCCGACTTCGATTCCGAGTCGTATCCCGAGGTGTGACCACTCCGGGCTCTCTTTATGGTGACGCCCACTTCGATTATATCTTGTGATCCATGGGCTTAATGGGCCTTATCCTTTGCGGGCCTCCATCTTGATTACGTGGCAATCTTTGGTTGGTCCCAGCCCACTGGTGCGGGATCCGACACCAACAATTAGCCCCCCAAGTCTTTCGAAGTGCTTATTCCAATTCGGAAGGCTTAATCGTCTTAATGACCAAAGATTGCGCCCGTGGGATCTTTTGGTTTTCCCGCCAAGATTTTGTCAATCCTTTAATTTTGGTATTACCCATATTCGATCGCGTGACATCTGTCACCATCATGACCGTATCTTAATTATTTACTATTAAAATGGGGAAAAACCTTTCCACTTCTCCCACGACTACCGAGGCGGTTCCATCATTACCACTTAGTTTGCGTGAGGTAACCTTTCTTTTCATCTTTGTCTTTTGGTAAAAATTTCCTTTGCTTTTTCTCTTTTCCTGCCAAGCCTTTCTGTTTCTTTCGTCAAACTTTCTCTTCTGGAACTTAAGTTTTCCCACTTCCTTCGATGTCTTCCGACTCCGATAGACCTGAGTCTCCGTCTTATGACGGGAAACGTTCTAGCCTTGACGATTGCACTCGTCCTAACGATATCGCCGGACCTCACTACAGATCTACTTGTACCATTCAATCCCTTCAACGATTGAAAGAACTCTGCCAACTTCCACCTGACGTGATGGCGGAATCGAAGATGGCCGATCCTACGGAGTCCCCGGAGGATCACCGTGATGGTTACTTTTGTGTTTATGAAATTTATTTCAAGGGCTGTGGATTGACCTTCCCTCTTCCCGAAGCCTTAGTCCGGTATCTGGCGGCCCTTGAAATTGCTTTGCCTCAGCTAACCCCCAACCTCCTCCGAACCATCCTTGGAATCATAACTGTTGCGGCGGAAGCTGGCTACATTATTGGGGTTCCCGAACTGAATGAACTTCTCAGTGTGAGAAGTTCGTCAAAGAAGGCAGGGTACTTCTCGGCGTATCCGAACGCTAATAGGAATATCATCTCGCATCTCCCGAACAAGGACGAGAACTGGCACCATCCCTGGTTTCTGATTAAGAAAACTCCCGCTTCGATTGGAAGTCTTTCTGATATACTTCCATCGAAGTGGTCTGCAAAGCCTGGTAGAAAAATAGGTTACAGACATTTTCTTAATCACCCTATTCTTTTACTAACCAAATCTGTTGTTTCATTTTTGCAGCCTTTATTGCTCCAATTCTCCCAACTGAGGAATTCGTCAACTTCTTCAAGACAATCCTTAGAGGGGAAACCCTTTGGAATTCCTTTACTCTCGATCGGTTCATTGAAGCCAACCGAAAACTCAGGATGAGTCCACCAAATCTCCTTCATCGTCTTCCGTCTCCTCCTTCAACTCAAGGATTGTCAGCTCGGGCCCTCACTGCCCTGCGTAAGAAACTCTCCAAACCAATAGCAGACGCTTGTGACGAGAACAAGGCGTTCCTTGCGACCGCTATTGACAAGAAAGACTACAGCAGGACCTTACTGGTCGACGATAACAGCACCGAGGGGAACAGATCTGTTGCTGCTTACAGATTAACACCTCGTCGTGAACGTCGTCATGATCGTTCTCCTCGGAGAGACCGATCTCCTCGTCGTGACTCTCCTCGACCTCCCCGAGATGACTTTAGCAACGAACCGCTTAAGAATTTGATTCGCAGGAAGAGAGACAAATCTTCTCGCAGTGACTCTTCTCCACAAAGAGAGAAGTCGAGGGCCCGAACTGAGCGTTCTCCTCGTTCGTCCCCTCCTGCTGAACCGATGGGTCCTCCTCCACCAGTTGACATGTCTTCCCAACATAGTGGTGAGAAGACTGCTCGGAACGTATCTCCTCAGAAAGAAAGTTCTGAATCTCAAGATGCTCCCCCGAAGTCCAGACCTGCTCTTGTCCCACAGATCAAATCGCTTACAGGTAATGGTTTAGGCAACCTTAAGGGCTTTCACTTCATCTTGATTCAAAATATTACAATTCCTTCTTCTTCCTTCACAGCTATGGAGAAAGAAGGTAGCGTCTTTCGATGCTTTAAGACTCGGTCGGGTCTAATTCTGCCGGAGTTCGACAAGTGGCGTCCTGCAATTCGCGAACGCTATTTGCTTCATGCGCATCACTCATCTTGGGTTAGTGTTACTTCATTCTTCCTTTCATGTTAACTTTCCACCTGGTTCATCATTTCGAGTTTATACAAAATGCCAGGCGAACAGCGAACTCAACGACATGATCGAACACTATGAAGGGTTGTTACTCAGTCAACAACAGGAGATTGAATTATGGAAAGGCAAGTTTACTACTCTTGAGTCCGACCTTCAATCATCTTCGGGCTCTAAGCAACAACTGGAAGACCAAGTAGACGGCCTCAAATCTGAGCTTGAGAAGATAAAGGGGGATCTGAAGGACCAGTATGACCAGAATTACCAATTACAGAACGAGCTGTCTGGTGTTCAGGGTAGGCTTCACGAATCTGAATCATCCGCCGATGCCCTGAATAATCAACTCATTGAACTTCAAGCGAAGTACGACGCGATTACCAAGTTGCGTGATTCCGAATTGGCAAGGTCGGCGTCGAAGGCCAGAAAAGAGGTAAAGGGACGAGGGATGGAGTTGATTCAAGGAGCTATCCGCTTTATTCAAACTGAGAAGGTTAAGTCAGATCTGGAGTCAGACATCAAGGAGCATGAGAGCAACCTAATCTTGCTGGATCAAATCCACGATGACGATTTCTCCGAGGTGAAAGAGAGATCCGAACTGTCGTCCAGTTTAGCAGAAAAGAAAAATCGTCTGGCAGCTCTTCCCGCTTCGTCCTTCAACCCTCAGGATTTCGCGGAGTTTTTCACTAAATCTCCTCCTCTAAGTGAATCAGGTCTAGACTGGGCAGGTAAACACTAGCTCTTGATGCTTACTACCTTCTTCTTGCCTTTTGTTTGACCCGCACTATCTTTTATAGGTTCAAATGAGACGGAGGGTGTTGTCTTATCCGAAGTCCCTGCTGCACCGAAGGTCACCTCAGGAGATGTTTGTACCGAAGGGAATGAGCAAGGAATTTCTTCTGATCAAGTCCCGGCCAAGGAGGTGGGTGAAAACCCGACAACCGAAGTGGAGGTCGAAGTGCCTGCTGATCCGTAGTGGCTGCGTCCACTCCGAACTGGGGCTTGTCCCATTATTATATATTTTTGAGACTTGAACCTTTATGTTTTTGCTTTTGCCTAAGGAGGCTTTATTATTAATTTCTTTTGAACAAGATATTTGCCTGAGGAGGCTTTTAAACCTTTTTCTGTTTTAGGTTTAGATCCCGAGGGGGCTTTGGTTAAAAAATTATATGCGGGTTTGCAAAGTCCGCTTTTTAACACTTCTTGGCCTTGTGGCTAGTTTTTTCGAGACTTTTAGGCTGATCAGGCCTTTCTCTTAGAATGCGAGAGCTGAGCTCGGCTTAACGCGAGTCCCCCACCTCGGGTTTAGTCAACTCGGTGAATTTGTTGGGCTTGGGCCTTTAAAAAACTTTTGTGCTTAATGGGCTTCTTGCCTTAAATGCGACGGTTGACCTTTCCCTTCCTTGAAAATAGGGAAAGTCGCACGCCTTTAAGGCAATAACTGCTTCTCTATTTCCAAAAACAGTTTAAACCACTCGGGCACACCATCATCATTAAATTACGGTTTCGAGATAAACCCTAGACCTATTATAAGTAGAGGCAGGTTTACCTCTAAATTCTTCCAAGGAACTCCAAAATTCTCTCGATAATTTTTATAACAATGGAAAACGCAACTGTGGTCCCCACCGATCCTGGCAGTCCTTTGTTCCTGTCCGGCGATGGCTTCGAACCGGCCGGCGTTCTCTTTCCTCATGCTGTGTTCCACTTCCCTTCGAGGGAAAAGAAAGAGGCTTACGATTTTATGGACAAGGTTAAAATTCGACTCTCTTGACCAAAATCTTATGCCTTTCGCTTTAATTTATTCTTTTTGGTGACAGGTTGTCGACAAACATCGCCGCTTGTGCGACGAGAGGCAGCGGCTGGGACTAAAGAGGCAAACACTCGAGGCTCGTATTGCTCGAGTGGAGAGAAAAGTGAGAGCCTTGGAAAGTGACCCCTTTCAATGGGAGTGGAGGAACTTCGACTGTATCGCGGAGATCCCGCGAATGCTCCGGATGTACCTCCGTGCTAAGGGTCAAGTTCAGGGACCGGTGAACGCCCCGACTGAAGCAGCTCTTGTTGATAGTGAAGAGGAAGACGAGGAAAATGATGACAATCCTTGGGAACGTGTCCCGAATGAACCCGAAGTTGAGGGTGGGAACGGTGCTTCCACTTCGAATTCAACATCGGCGATGAGGGAGCCTGTTCCTGAGCCCCTTCCATAAATGTTCCCTAACTCTGCTTATTTTTCCTTCTCTTCACTCTTTGTTTTGAACTCGTAATGGGCCTCGGCCCCTTTTATTTATGGAAACACTTTAATTCTCATATTATTCTTGGAGATACGTCTTTTTAATGCAGGATCGGATTGAGAGCATAAATCTCTCCGCGAATCACTCCATTCCTAGGATAGAATCCGCAACTTAACGGGGATATGAAGTTCCTATAAATTACAGTCTCAATCCCCTTTACTCCTCACCATCCTTTTTCTTTTTAGCAGGTATGGAGTTCAACCTTCGATGTTCAGAATCTATGCCCGACTTCTCCAGGATCGGAATGATTAACGAAGATGTTCCAAATGAGCCAAACAGACGATCTCCTCCACCTCGCGGTTTCTTTAGATCCCAGATCCGAGCTCCATGTGCTTTGATCAGAAATCTCCCAATCAGGGACCAAGGAACAGCGATGGCATTCATAGAGGCGCTTGCGCTTCAACACCGGAAGCTTACGTTGGAAAAGAAGAGGCTTCGGAAAAGGATTAACCGAATGCAACGCAGGCTTACTACGGTGTCACGAGATCTTCACATCCTCGGCTCTCACCCCGGAGATTGGATCGAACTCGGGATCTCTGACTTTGCTCGAATCCCGGATTGTATGATGCCAGTTCTAGACCTCGCAGGTCAAGGGGTTCAAGTGTTCTGCTCTCCGGGAGGGTTTTCCTAACTCGAAGTGTGCGAAGATCGACACTTTGTCTTGCTCGTTTGAATAAATGTTTTACTTTCGATTTCTTGTATGTTCGCACAGCCGAACTTCTTCATCTTGTATGTTCGCATAGTCGAACTCTTTTCCTAAGAAATAAAACGAATTTTTATTATTAGTAGCTGAACTCTTTTTCGAGCTGCCTACGTACCCATTTCGGGATCAAGCCACACCGTAGTTCATGTACATAACGAAATGCGTATTAAACATAAAACTTTTTTAGATTGATCACGTTCCAAGGTCGCTGGACTGGACTGCCTTCTAAGTCCTTTAACCTATAAACGCCATTTCGAACCACTTCGGTAACAATATAAGGTCCTTCCCAATTAATGCCGAGTTTGCCCGCGCCTTCTTCTTTTTTATTATCAAAAACTCGCCTTAGCACATAATCGCCTACGAAGAATGGCCTGCTTTTGACTTTGGAGTTGTAGTATCGAGCTGCTGCCTGCTGATAATTTTGTATCTGAATTAAGGCTTGATCTCGTCTTTCATTAATGGTATCCAGCGAGTCATCGAGCATTGCTGAATTCTCCTCTTCGTTCAATGGTGCTTCTGTTCGGCGAAGGCCAGGCACATTTAGTTCAGCCGGTACTACTGCTTCCATGCCATAAACTAGAGAAAACGGAGTTTCCCCGGTAGGTCGCCTAGGGGTTGTTCGATAAGCCCATAGGACGGGTTGGAGTTCATCATACCATCCTCCTTTTAAGTGACTCAAGCGTTTTTTGAGATTGCTCAAAATTGTTTTGTTCGCAGCTTCAGCTTGGCCGTTTCCTTGTGGATACCGTGGAGTGGAATAACTGACCTTGATCTCCCAGTCTGAGCAAAAAGCTTCGAACTCGTGCGAAATGAACTGTGGCCCATTATCAGTAACTATCTCGTATGGAACCCCATGTCGGCATATGATGTTCTTCCAAATGAAAGTATTCACCGCCGAATCTTTGATGCTAGCATATGCTTCAGCTTCGATCCACTTTGAAAAATAATCCGTTAAGACCAACAGGTATTGAGCTCCTCGAGTTGATCTATGCAATGGTCCAATGATATCCATCGACCACCTCATAAACGGGTACGGGGCGGAAATGGAGGAGAATAACTCTGAAGGTTGATGGATCTTTGGCGCATGGAGTTGACAACGTTTGCACCTTTGAGCGAACTTGACACAATCCGTGATCATAGTAGGCCAATAATAGCCCATTCTTTTTATTTTAAAAGCCATGGCCCTTCCGGACGCATGACTCCCACATAGACCTTCGTGTACTTCTCTCACGACGATTTCGACTTCGGGCCCAAAGATGCACAATAGGTAAGGGTCGCTAACACCTCGCTTATATAATGTATCCTTTGATAGACAAAATTTCGCGCTAGTGATTCTCATTTTCCTGGCTTGCCATTTGTTTTTCGGGAGCTCGCCTGTCATGATGTAGTGCTTTATTGGCTCCCTCCAATCAGCCCCCCAATCTTTAGCCGGAATTTGGTCGATCTCATGAAATACTCGCGGTTCCGGTTCGGGATGTTCATTTGGTTCAAGGTCTGGTTCGGGATGGTCGTCCTCGATTACCGGTTCTGACTCTGTAACAGTTTCTGGAAGTACATCTGGCTCCTTGTTGTGCTTTTTCGACTTTCTTCGTTTAACAGGTGGCAACTCGACTTCGGGCTCGCCACGTTCGCGCGCTGCTGCTCGAGACCTTGTAACAACGAGGGCTTCTTTGTCAGTTTTAATGCTTCGCTCCGCGATACATTCAACCGGAATTATTCTTTTCAGTTCAGGATCTGACGTTGACGCTAATGCGGCAAGTGCATCCGCGGTTGTATTTTCTCCTCGAGGTATGCGAATTAGTTCGAATTTCTTGAAGTCTTTGGAAAGACCCTTTACTACTTCGAGATATGCTTCCATTCTTAGGTCTTTCGCTTCATAATCGCCATTGAACTGGTTAACTACTAATTGTGAATCGCAATAAGCAACCACTTCTTCAGCTCCAACCCCTTGTGCTAGTCGAAGTCCGGCAATTAGTGCTTCATATTCTGCTTCATTGTTAGAAGCATTAAACAGTAGCCGGAATGATTGTTCAAGAATTTCCGACGTTGGAGATTCCAACTTGATTCCTACTCCAGATCCTTGTTTTGATGAAGATCCGTCTACATATAGTTTCCAAGTCTGATTCTCTGGTTGCTCCGGTGTGCCCAGCACTGGTAGTTCGGTTAGGAAATCTGCCAAAACCTGAGCCTTCATGCTGACTCGGCTTTTATACTCTATATCATATTCACTTAGTTCCACTGCCCACTTCGCCAATCGTCTGGACTGATTTGGACTATGAAGTATTGTTCGGAGTGGCTGGTTGGTTAACACTTCGATTGGATGAGATTGGAAGTATGGGCGCAGCTTCCGGGCTGAAGTTACTACCGCAAGCGCGAGTTTTTCCATCATTGTGTACCTTGTCTCTGGATCTCTCATTGACTTACTTATGTAGTAAATCGGTTTTTGCTCCCCGCGGTCCTCCCGGACCAAGACTCCACTAACTGCATGTTTTGACACTGAAACATACAAATAGAGCTTCTCGTCCACTTCGGGTTTAGACAACACTGGTGGAGTAGTGAGGTATGCTTTAAGTTGTCCGAATGCTTCTTCACACTTCTCATCCCAAAGGAACCCTTTATTTCCCTTCAGAATTTGATAAAAAGGCAGAGACTTGTCCGTTGATCTTGAAATAAATCTGTTTAGGGCTGCAATTCGACCAGTCAGACGCTGTACTTCCTTGAAGTTCTTCGGGGATGGCATGTTTAGAAAGGCATTAATTTGGTTTGGATTAGCTTCGATTCCTCTTTTTGTCACGATATAACCAAGGAATTCTCCGGATGGAACTCCGAAAGTGCACTTCGCCGGGTTCAGCTTCATTTGGTATCGGTTGAGAATTTCGAAACACTCTTCCAAATGCTTAATGTGATCCTCCTTCTTCAAAGACTTAACCAACATATCGTCTATGTAGACTTCCATTGTCTTCCCGAGATGCTCATGGAACATTTTGTTGACCAATCGTTGATAAGTGGCACCTGCGTTTTTTAAACCAAAAGGCATTACTTTATAACAGTAGGTACCTCTGTCTGTGATGAATGACGTCTTTTCTTGGTCTTCGGGATCCATCATTATTTGATTATAACCCGAGAAAGCATCCATGAAAGTTAATAACTCATTCCCAGCGGTAGATTCTACGAGCCGATCTATATGCGGGAGCGGAAAACTATCTTTTGGACATGCCTTATTGAGATCGGTGAAGTCGATACACACCCTGTCCTTTCCATTTTTCTTTTTGACCACGACAGTGTTTGCTACCCACTCCGGATATTGTACTTCCCTTATAGATCCTATTTTTAATAGTTTGTCCACTTCATCATTTACTGCCTTTGCTCGCTCTACTCCGAGTTTCCTTCTCTTTTGTTTCACAGGCTTAAAACTTGGATCTACGTTCAATTTGTGGCAGATTATGCTTGGATCTATGCCAGGCATATCGGCCGCTGTCCATGCAAATGACGTCTTGTTTTTCCTTAGAAGTTCAACCAAAGCTTCCTTTATTTCGCCAGCCAAAGTGACTCCAATTCGGACTTTCCGATCTGGTTTATCTTCTTCCAATACTACTTCGATTACCACATCGTCTTCTTTTTGCCCACTAGGAAATCTTGGAATTTCCTTCTTCGCGGGTTTCGTTAATTGCTATTGGATCTTTAGTCGATGACTGGTCAGATAACACGTTCGTGAAGCTTCTTGACTTCCTCGAATTGTTCCCAGTCCACTAGGAGTTGGAAATTTGATGCACTGATGATACGTCGAGGAACTGCCTTCATTTGATAAATCCATGGGGTCCCAAGGATGATGTTGTAAGCTGCCGGTTTATCGAAAACAACAAAATCTACTATCTTTTACACGTTTTTGGCAAGAACTGGTAGCTTGATCGTCCCGAGAGACATGGCCGATTCGCTTGTGAATGCCACCAAAGGAGACGGCGGTCCTACTATATCTGCCCGACTGATTCCCATTCTTTCCAGAGTACCTAAAAAGATTAAGTCGACCGAACTGCCCGTATCAACGAGAATTCTCGAAACTTCGAAGTTGGCAACGTCTAAGGTAATGACTAGGGCGTCATCATGAGGCCTTTCGAGGTGACATGTTTCTTCCTCGTCAAATGATATTGACGTGCCTTGAAAGTCCATTTCTTCACCTGAATTTGCTTTAAATAAAACATTTCGCCTATGCTTCTTTATGGCATTGATCGTATCCCGACAAAGCTTGGAACCTCCAATGATTACATTGATTTTTCCCTTCGAACTTCTAGGTTCTTCTTCGTTGGATTGCCTAGGTCTTTTAAAACTCTGATCTTTAGGGGTATCCTTTGCCTCGTGATATTCTTTCACGAAATCTTCTAACTTGAATTTAGAAAGATCTCCACTGGCCCACAGCTCTGCGAGGTGCTTTTTGAGGACACTACAGTCTTTGGTTAAGTGTCCGGTTACCTTATGGATATCACAATACAAACTTTCGTCACGGACCCAAGTGTTCGACCTTCCTTTTCCTTGAAATTGTCTCCCGACGGTATTGTTGAGGGGTTGCGATCCGAACTTTTTAGGTCCTTGGTTCTCTCTGGGCTCAAATTTTTTGGTAGGGAAAGTGACCGCTGGTTTTGCTTGTTTGTTTCTTTTCGCAAAACTCTCTTTTTCGTCTTCTACTTCCATCCAGTTATTTGCACGGAAAAGTGCGTCTTGAATTGTGTCCGGTTTGTGAAGTATTAGATCTTCTTTAAACCTCGAATCATGCCATAAACCTTTTCGTAGGGCAGATAGAGCTGACTGCTGCGAGATTCTTGGGAGTTTTGACAGCACCCCCTTGAATTTGGTGATAAAAGTTCTAAGTGACTCGTTTGGCCCTTGTGTTAGATTCCAAAGGTCAGCATCCGAAACGCTTTTATCCATGAGGATAGAATATTGTTTCAGGAAAACAGCCGACAACTCGTCGAAGTTATTGATTGAGCCTGGTTCCAGCTGAGTGAACCACATTAGTGCTTGACCGCAAAGGTTTTCCGAAAAGAGTTTGCAGTATCCTGCATCCTCATCAGCCTCATCCAATTCGACTCTTCCGGCGGCAATCAGAAAAGCTGCGAGATAGCTTTTTGGGTCTTCTAATCCACTGTACGGATCCAGTTTGAGTTTCCGAGAATATTTGATTCTCAAATTTGCAATTCGCGGAATGAAAGGAGTTCGCCTAGCTTCCTCGATGACTCGGTTAATGTCCGGCTCCGAACTGGTGGCCTGGTGGAACTTTGACTTCATTTCTTTTAGTTCCTGGCTAACCTTCCTCATGGTTTCGAGCTGATCAAAGCTCTCTTGATCATACTGATCCAAAAGCTGATCTTCATCTCCGAGCTGCGTCTCTTCTTCCACATCCGGTTGGATTGTCGGGTTAGAAGTTGTTTGTTCGTTGGTCTCACTTCGCACACGGGAGTTTGGGGTACTGAACATGCTTCTTCGGACTCCCACGGTACTTCCTGCACCTAGAGAACGAACACGAGATTGAACAGCATTGATGTTTTGACCAAGAGATACCTGGGTTGTTTTAAGCGTGTCCACAGCTTTTTCCACATCCGAGAACTTCTGCGACATTTCTGTTATGGCTTGCTGCATGGTCTTGAGAGCCTCGGCTACTGTCGAATCAGGGATGCTTGTTCCAGACATTGCTGCTTATCTCGGAAATGAGAGAAATCTGACAACTCAAGAATCTTCTAGATCCCCACAGGCGGCGCCAAAATGTGGATGTCGGATTCGCACACTTGAATATTTGTTTAATTAGTGGGAATGATTATTCTTGAGGACAAAAATATGATGAAAAAAGCTATGAATTGAGATGGAAAAATGACTATAGTGTATTTGCTAGAAAAATTGCGTGCCCTTTTCATGGCTATTAGCCCTCTTATTTATATTGACAAACGACATTTAACTCTCAATTAAACATAATTATTTTCTCTTAAATGCGTCCGTTTTGGTCTTCGAGTTTTAATGCCCAACGTTTAAATTTGAATTGACTCCGATCTTCATGGGCTTCGCCTTTTGGCCCAAGTCATCCGACTTCGATTCCGAGTCGTATCCCGAGGTGTGACCACTCCGGGCTCTCTTTATGGTGACGCCCACTTCGATTATATCTTGTGATCCATGGGCTTAATGGGCCTTATCCTTTGCGGGCCTCCATCTTGATTACGTGGCAATCTTTGGTTGGTCCCAGCCCACTGGTGCGGGATCCGACACCAACAGATGTCGGGCTGAAGCCAGTTGAAACCAACTGGACGGCTTTGCCGGAGAATTCCGGACGGCGGAGTAAAGGATTGAAATCGATTCTCTCTCTGGAAAATATGGAAGAGAGAAGAGAGAGAATCAGTATAAATTAAATCAGTGCTCTAACTTTTTTTTACTCATGTGCAATTAAACCACTGAGGAAAAGCTACACATAACAAATTTAGTTATCATTGTTATATGTGTGTTCTAAAGGGAGATTTATCAATATTTTTAGTAAACATAGAACACATTATTCATCAAGATTTTTAATAAAGGGAGATTCATTTCAAATTGTTGGTTCTTTAGTTTAGGGAAATTTTGCAAAAGAAGAAAAAAGATATTATCGCTTCAGGTAAAAATGAGATGTGAATGAAATTCTAATATATCAAAACGATGCAAAAAATCTCCTAGAAATTAACGATGTTACATGACGATTAAACATATGCAAAATGCATCGTTTTTTTTGTCAACAACTTTATTAAATTAGCTTAAAAAATGCATCGTTTAACATACCCCTTTCAAAGATGTTATTGGTCGTATTAAAAAACAAAAACAAAGACAAAAACAAAGTAAAAAGAGTCTGGGATGAAATCAATCTAATTAAGAGGAGGAGAAGTACTAAGAAACCCTAATTTAATTCCTTCTGGTTATATTCTCATTTCCCTCTACAATGGATCTTCTTAAAGAAAATGTATGTAAATCGCTCACCGGTTGTACGACACATGATTTTATATGGTTCAAATTTTTAGTCTAGAATTTAGTTTATTTATTTTTTAGTTTCTCGGTTTGAATAATGTATTTAGAATTTTTCTTAATTAGTGGTTTGATTTAGGATTCAAATTTGATTATAAACATAGTCCACTCTATTATATACTATTGTCCATTTTTCTGCATACCGTAATCCATTTTTAGCTTACAAAAATGTTGGTCTGATTGGTCCGGTCTACCGCTAATTTAACAACCATTCAAACTTTGATTTGTTGTATGGACAATGAGTTATGATGCCTCATCGGTAATAGTCACAACTTAAAATTAAGGGAGAAATATAGTGTTACAAATAATGACCAAAGACTTGAATTCAAAGATTAAAGATTGGTTGTAATAGTATTTCTTTTTCTTCTTTTTTGGTTGTAATAGTATGAAAATGTACGAAGAACCAAGAATTGCTCAATCTTTAATTGATAGTGACATTTGAATAGAATGATAAAGATTGGACACTAACTACGCAATCAACAAAAACATTATACTATCAAATACCAGAAAATACAATTTCGCCCCTTTATTTTCTCTTTCTCTCATAAAAGACCCGTTTCTTCTCTAATCTTCTACTTCTTTTATCTTCTTCATCAAATCACACATCATCTAAAAGAAAACAACCTACGATTAAAAGGACGATAAAATTCAGAATCTTTTTCTCTGAAAAACCCAGAAAAGGACGGTGACCCTCGTTCTCTAATCGATTGCTCAATCATTTTGTTGTTGGATTGAATCGAAAAAAGGGTAAATAAAAAAAAGCTGCAGAATTTGAAATCTGTGAGTTTTGGGGGTTTAATAATGGCGAAAGCAGGAGGGATCACGAACGCAGTGAACGTAGGAATCGCTGTTCAAGCTGATTGGGAGAATCGAGAATTTATCTCACATATCTCTCTTAATGTTCGTCGTCTCTTCGAATTCCTTGTCCAATTTGGTAAACCTCACTCTCTCGCTGATTTCTCTGTTTTGGGTTTCGATTTTCGAATTCTTCGTCTAATTTGGGAGTTTTCTCGATTTCGTATATGCTAAAATTAGAAACTTTTTTTAGGGTTTTGTCAAAGAAAGGTTTTTGATGATTGGGAGATTTGATTTTGGTGGTGGGTTAGTTGAAAAGTTTCAGCTTTTTATGTTGAGATTATCAGATTTGATACAATTTCGTTTTGGGCGTTATCTTGTTGTGATCCTTTGACTTTTATGTTCTTAGATCCAGGGGCTGAGAGAGAGTAAGAGGTCTTTGTAATGATCTCTTTGAGCTTCTCATTGTGTTGATGAAGTCATTAATGTCTGTGAGTTGATGTAACTTCTGTGTGTGTGTGTTTTCAGAATCAACTACAAAGAGCAAGTTGGCTTCTTTGAATGAGAAGTTAGATCTGTTGGAACGTCGCTTGGAAATGCTGGAGGTGCAAGTGAGTACCGCGACAGCGAATCCTTCTCTGTTTGCGACGTGAAACACGCATAGCCGATATCCAAAATCGAAACCGAGTCTGAGCCGACTAGTCGTTTGTTGAATGTGTACCATTGAATGATTCTTTCTTTCTTCACATAGCTGTTGTAGTAAGTAAACTAGTAGCTTAAAATATGAGTCACATTCATAAAATCTGTGTATCTTTTATCTGTCCATTAAGATCTCTTTTGAATGACAAAATCATTTCATTAAACTCTTGGAGTTTTGCTTCCTTCTGCTGTTGATTTATAGGCTTTGTGAGTGAGGTAACCTTTTTATCTTCTATGCATCGGATTTGTATATTCGTCTTTTCTCTTTAAAGTGGAGCACATGTAAAACCCTCTTGTTACCCTTTTTTACTTTTTCATCAATGGAGGAAGAAGGAACCGAAAAAGCTCAAGTATCCATCTCTTTTCCTCCATTAGATTCTGTTTGCATTTGTGACTCGCATTGTTTCTTGAGTTAGACTTGGAGTCATTGAGACCGACCCTATCGACTCCACCCCGTACACTCTTCGAGATAACCCCAAGGAATGCCTTAGGTATCAAGGGGTTGCAGACCAACCCATAGAACCAAGCCATTGTTGTTGACAATTATGCTGTTTTCCGGTGCCTAAACCACAAAATTCTGTAGAGTGTAGACTATGGATCATTGACCATTTTTTAAAAAAAATTCTGAACTCAGTTATTGTTTTGCCTGAATTGAATTTGCTGTGTCTGACCAATAGCTGGAGAAGACAATGAATAGATCAAAACCAATCTTGAAGCTGCAAACAAGTCTGTCAAAGACTGGCTACCTACCTATGGTCTAAAGAATCCTCTGATTCATCTAGAGGGTCTTCTTCTCAGGGACAAAGATCGGTACAAATAAAATTTTATAAATTGGATTCTGAAGGTGAGAGACTGTGTTCATCACCAAACACATTTGAGACTATGAAATTTAAAGAAATTTTCCAATAATGATCGAAACCGGTATGGTTAAAGCCGGTTTAGTACATTGGATTCGATTATCAGATGCGTATACTACACGTTAAAAGTAGTAGTTGGTTTATTCGGCCTTTCTCCAATTAGTTTATTTCAGAGTCAGGCTTTTCATTGTTGTTGGCCTTTTTAGTTTTATCCTTTTTCGCAAACGTTAAAGTACAAAATATATTTTAAAAACTGATATATGATTGAGGGGCATTTTCGTCATTTAACATCTCCCTTCTGATCGTTGATTTCGAAGTCGCTGCTATAAGTACCATCCTTGAAAAGTGTTGTTCATCTCTCTAAGCAAGCTTTTCTCTCAGTGATCGGATAAAATTCACGGCGAAGAAGTGAAGTTTCCGGCGATCGGAGGTGAGTTCTCCGTCAGATCCTTATTCTACTTTGCCGCTTGTGTGACTTCGTTGATTAATTTTGATCTGAATAGCAAAAATCGGGTTTGATTTTTCTCGTGCACACGATCTTCCAAAATTCATATGTTTTGTGCAATTGATTTGATATGGATCAAATTAGGTCAAAATCTGATCGTAATCACAGATTGATTTGCTTAGTTGTTTACAAAGTGATAAGGTTTTTGATCGTTTTGGATGGTGAAATTGAAGGTCATGGATGAGGAGAAAGATCATGAAGTGGAGTGGCTTGAAGCTCAGAAGATAGAGATAAGCGTTGACTTATTAGCTGCAGCCAAACAACAGCTTTTGTTCCTCTCTACTGTTGATAGGAATCGATGGCTCTACGATGGCCCTGCGCTCGAAAAAGCCATCTACAGGTTAATATAAGTAGATTCTTTGTTTGCTTTTATATAAGTGAATCTTTTGCATAGCTTGATGAGTTGATTTTGGTGATTTCAGGTACAATGCTTGTTGGCTTCCTTTGCTTTCCAAATACTCTGAGTCATCATCTGTTAGTGAAGGGTCTTTGGTCCCTCCTCTTGATTGTGAATGGATTTGGCATTGCCACAGGCTTAATCCGGTAAGTTAAAACGGAATTATCGATAGGAAAAACTTTGACTTTGTTGTTAGATGTTTGAGTAATTTCTTTATGATGTTTAAATCCAGGTGAGGTATAAGTCTGACTGTGAGCAATTTTACGGGAGAGTTCTCGACAATTCTGGAGTTGTATCTTCTGTTAATGGGAACTGCAAATTGAAAACTGAAGATTTATGGAAAAGATTGTATCCTGAGGAACCTTATGAGCTAGACTTGAATAGGGTAGACTCGAAGGACATCTCTGAGAAATCTTCAGCTCTTGCGAAATGCACCAATTATGATCTAGTTTCAGCTGTGAAGAGGCAGAGCCCATTTTACTACCAGGTAACTTCAGATTTATTTTTCATTGAATCATCATAACGGCAAATACGGATTTTTCGTCCTGATTCTATTTCTGTGTGTTCGTTGCTACAGGTTTCGAGATCCCATGTAAACAATGACATTTTTCTACAAGAAGCTGTTGCTAGATATAAGGGGTTTCTCTATCTGATTAAGACGAACAGAGAAAGGTCTTTAAAACGGTTTTGTGTTCCGACTTATGATGTTGACCTTATCTGGCACACACATCAGCTGCATCCTGTTTCTTACTGTGATGATATGGAGAAGCTCATTGGTAAGGTGTTGGAGCATGATGACACAGATTCTGACCGAGGCAAAGGTAAGAAACTCGATACCGGTTTTTCTAAGACTACTGCACAATGGGAGGAGATGTTTGGTACAAGGTACTGGAAAGCCGGTGCAATGCATAGAGGCAAGACACCTGCACCTGTCACAACTTTTCCTTATGCTTCTGATGTTTTGGTCAAAGAACCAACTGCAAAAGAGAATATCCAGAATTTAATCCAATTTCCAGAGGTGGAAGTTGTTGAGGTAGTTCTTTTTGTCCTTTCTCCGTGGTTGTCTCTTCCATGTATTGAGGTAATTGCAGTTGTGTGATCCTTTTGTATCCTTCAGGTTCTCTTGGAGATTATCGGGATTAGAAACTTACCAGATGGACATAAGGGAAAGGTCTCGGTTATGTTCAGTAAAACTCGGCCTGATTCTATTTTCAATGCTGAACGTAGACTGACCATTTTATCCGAGGTTAAGGAAAAGCAAGTAGCTACTTTCCAGTGTGAACCTACAGGAGAGCTTGTTTTCAAACTTATTTCCTCTTCACCGTCTAAGATACCAGTTTCAAGAGAGCCTAAAAACTTGGGTTTTGCTTCTTTATCTCTAAAGGAGTTTCTATTTCCAGTTATTACTCAACTCTCTGTTGAGAAGTGGTTGGAGTTAACACCCAGTAAAGGTAGCAAAGCAGATCAAAAACCTATAAGCCTGCGAGTCGCTGTCTCGTTTACTCCACCAATACGCAGTCCATCAGTCTTACACATGGTTCAATCAAGACCATCGTGGAAAGGCTCTTGCTTCTTTCCAATTATGGGTAAGTCCCGTCTTGCTAAGAGTTCAACACACATTGTTGATGAAACCCAAACAGAGGTGATCACACTTCAAATGAGGTATGACAATCTAAACAAAATTCTCTCTCGAAATATAAACGCATTCATTGATTCTGCGCTGATAAAACTCAAACCAGTTATATACATGATTGTACATTCTTGCTTTGTCGTGTTTTAGGAACTCCACTGATGGAGCAAAACTTAAAGATGATCAAAGACAAGTTATTGGTGTGATAGACTCTGGTGAAACTCGAGTGCTTGCGGATTATACTGGTAGTTTCTGGTCTTTGTTGGACTCGAAATGGTTACTTAAGCAAACAAACGCCTCCACTGCAGATAATCCGTTCTTTGAGCTTTTGGGTCCTCAAGTGGTATATTCCATTAAAAAGAGATGAATCTTCTTGTTTTTGACAACGTAGTGCACTTTAATGATGCAATTCTTTTTATTGGGTTGCAGGTGAAAATTTTCTCGGGGAGGAAGCTGGATTTTGAACCAAAACACTGCGCAAACCTTAGAAGTGATCAAGATTTCATGACTCTTGTGGAATTTTCCAAGCAACATCCATATGGAAAAGCTGTGGGATTGGTTGATATGAGATTTGGTTCCATTGAGGCAAGTGTGAAAGCTTGATTTAACCTAGAATGTTACTTCTTATCTTCACCATGCTCATTTTGACTCTGTTATTCGATATGTAGGTGAAAGAGAATTGGTTGGTTTTTCCCGGAATCATATCTGCTTTCATACTCCATACTGTTCTGAAGAAAGGAGTTTTTGATGGCTTCAATGTCACAAACAAAGAAACAAAAGAGGAAAGCAAACAGACTAAACTTGTAGCTGCGACAGAAAATAATGTGAATGCAAACTCTACGGATGTGGAGACTGCAGCTGCTATCACAGCTCCTAAAAAAGGCAGCGGTTGCGGCGGCGGCTGTAGTGGTGAATGCGGAAACATGGTGAAAGCAGCTAATGCTAGCGGTTGTGGCAGTAGTTGTAGTGGAGAATGCGGAGACATGGTGAAAACAGCAGCAAATGCTAGCGGCTGTGGTAGTGGCTGTAGCGGTGAATGTGGAAATATGGTGAAAGCAGCGAACGCTAGCGGTTGTGGCAGTGGTTGCAGTGGAGAATGCGGAGACATGGTGAAAGCAGCAAAAGCTAGCGGTTGCGGCAGTGGTTGTGGTGGTGGTTGTGGCGGTGGATGCGGAGACATGGTGAAAGCAGCTAAAGCTAGCGGTTGCGGCGGTGGTTGTGGTGGGGGTTGTGGCGGTGGATGCGGAGACATGGTGAAAGCAACAAATGCTAGCGGCTGCGGCGGTGGTTGTAGCGGTGAATGCGGAAACATGGTGAAAGCAGCCTAATCTGGTGATTGTGGTGGTGACCAAGTGGAGGACGCGGAAACGTGGTGAATAGTAACGGTGACGGTTGCGGTGGCAAAACTGTAAAATACAAATAAAGTTTGTACCTCTTGTTTGTTTATGCAATGAATGGTTTGATTATGTAAACTTGAGTTGAAAGGACTATCAAACTTCATAAGGACTCAGAACATTCTTGTCAAAATACCAAACTTAAGATTCTCTTACAAGCTACGATAAACCATGAAAATAGAAACAGAAGAAGCATAAAGTTCACATTAATCAAAAGACAAACTTGTGTATTCATCGTCATCAACGACTAGAAGGATCAGAGAACCACAACTTGGCATGAGGTAGAGACTCTTGGAATGGCAAGGAGTTCCTTAAGAATGACAGATTCTTCGTTCTTTATAGAATCATCCAAGCATAGGGTTAGTTTCTTAAGGATTGTTGATTTCTCAAGAAAGTAACTCACTAGTTTCATCTCCATCACCTCCCCTTTCAATGGCCTCTTTATCTCAACATACTCGAGTGATGGTAGGAAACCTCGTGGTCCGGGAAAAACATTAAATCCTTTCCTCCGTTTTTTAGTAGATCCCTGCAAGAACATATGAGTGAACAAAACAAGTTAAGTTCATGATACTTTCACCATTTGCATTATATAACAAAGGTCAGTAAAAAATCCTAACCAAGACGCAGGATTTTAGATTCGGGCAGCTCTCAAGAAAGGTTGGCAACATTTCCCACATGTAGTCGTAGAACATAACACGCAAGAAAGATAGGTTACAAAATAAGGGTAATGGTTCACATCTTGAGTAATCATAGATGACCTCAAGAGTACGTGAAGTGATGGTCATATTTTTGACGCGAGAGATCCCAAGGAGAAAGTTACGAATCATATCTCTCTTTGGTAGATCACTCGGGTCAAACCTCGACCTCCTACTATACGGATAAACAAGTTAAACCCAACATGGCAACATTGATATCTACCGTAACAAGGGAACCATGACTTTTTAATATGAAACTTGCAGTTCGATGATCACTGAGCCTCAGATGCTCAAGCTTGGGAGCATCAATATTAACTACTAGATCATTGTCAACCAAACCTGTGCACACGTCATGAGTGAAGCTCAACAGAGACTGAGAACACACTAGTAGAACTGGTAAACGATGATATATATATGTCCTTAAAACCAATGTTTCGAGAGAAACACAACCGGCGATAACTTATCTCCGGCCCAAAGCAGAAGCCCAACAAGCAAGGGCTTCTGGCAGCAGAGTTTTTATGTAATTTTAGAGGCATCAAATTTGAGAATGTCCTTTAGTGTAGTGGTAAAATGCTGTGCCATTTTCCATCAAAGCTGGGTTCGAACCTCTTCAATTTTTTTTCCCAAAATCGACTTTTTTTTTATTCTTTTTCAAAAACAAAAATTAAAACGTTTCCCTTTCCATTTGTTAAATTAATTAAAATTAAATAATTATTTATTAAACAAATTAACTACATAAAGCTAATTTTCTCAACCCATGACGATTTCTATTCTTCCTCTTTGTCACTATCAAAACCCTATAAAAAATTCCAGCTTCTTCTCCATCTTAATCTAATAATCAAGGAGGATTATCTTTCGCCATGAAGAAAACTGATGTTTCTGTTATTTTTTGCTTGTTTACAATTTTTCTGTTCAACTCTTATAAACAAATTAAGTTTCATGGTATTTTATTTTGCAAAAAAAAAAATTTTGGGGCATCATTTTTGAATTTGCTTTAAGCATCAAATATCCTCGGGCCGGCACCGGAGATAAGTGTCTCTAAATCCGAATTGTCGACAAACTTAACTAAAGCTAGTATGATACTTCTCAGAAGAGGTAAAGAAACAAAATTGAGACTAGGCATTGTTACCATACAGAGCTTTAAGGATACCAATTTCTCACAAGTGTAAATACTTTGAGGTATAAGAAACGCACCGCGCCTCGATGAACAGTCGGTAAAATCGAGATGTTTAACATTGAGGTTAAAGACAGTGTTGAACCAACGGATGAGAAGATGAAAATCACGCTCACGTTTCTCATCACCATATCTTAACTTGAAACTTTCCAAGCAGAAGTCAGTATTAAAACCCAGAAACCTATCGACAAAGGTCACGAATATGGAGTAGTTTTCTTTGAAATGATGAGAACTAGCCAAATCCAATCTAGGTACGCATTTCCAGAGATTTCTCCAACTAGAAGATAAGAGACTAGTCTTGACCACAACCTTATTAGTGGGTAGATTTAAGGGAAAAATGTCGTTAAAATCCCCAACTTATTCAAAACGACGATTTAAATCCTCAACTCATGACGAAACGAAATAAATATCAAACTTATGTTGACTTTCCAAATAAATATCAAACTTCCGTTGACCTAGCCATATTAGGTACGACGTTAAGTGGGTTAATAGATCTCGTTAACGGAGTTAATTTTCTGTTAACATACATGTTAATTGATAACGACATCGTTTCATATAACAACAAAACGACGTCGTTTTGTCGTAACGATTGAATTAATCCATAAAGTCAATCTTAGATCTCCAAATCGAGCAAAATCCATAATCCTAAGTCTTCATATGATTTGAAACTCGGGATTTTATTGTGCAGTTACGATAAAACAACGACGTTTTATGTTTAGAAGGAATACTGTCATTTTCAATTAGCGGGTCTGTTATAAGAAAATTAATTCCGTTAACATGGTCTGTTAACCCACTTAACGTCATGCCTAATATGGTCAAGTCAATGAAAGTTTGGTGTTTATTTGGAAAGTCAACATAAATTTAATATTTATTTGGAAAGTCAACATAAGTTTGATATTTATTTCGTTTCGTCGTGAGTTGAGGATTTAAATCAACGTTTTGAATAAGTTGAGGATTTTAATGACATTTTTCCCGTAGATTTAAGAGTATCTTACATAGTAATGATTCTGGCAAATTGCTTATTCTGTCAACTTTATCATCAACCAATCGTCGTTTTGCTCCAGATTCGTCCATGAACTTTGCAGACGCAAAATTTAGAGTCGAAGAATAATGAAAACGAAAAATCAAAACGAGGGCTTCTCAAGAATAAAACCCGGTTTATTTCGATTTGGTTATCCGTCTTTAGAAACCCAAAACATCAACGTTTTGAAGCATGAATTGCATGCAATTGTTGATCAACGTAATTGGGCTTATAATGGGCTAATGGGATTTTTTAGACGTCAAATTTTCTTCGTGTCTTTTTAAGCAATATTGTAAGCCCCAAGTTTGCTATACAAAAGAAAACAAGTCATTTGATACCAAATGTTATTATTAGTCTTTTGCTTTGCTAAATAAAACTCATTCATATATGTTGCTTTTTTCATGAACAACAAATGCTAACTTCTTAATGGTGAAATGGCTTTATATGATGCAAATACTATTTGTGTTATTGTTTCTTAAACCATTGAACTTGTGTTTCTTTGATCAAATGGTGAAAGTATCCTCAAACTAGTGAGTTAGGGTCTGAATGGGAGTGTGATTCGGCTCCGGTGCGGTGACCTTAATCGGAGGGTCACCGACGAATGGTAATGTGATTTAGAAGTGGTTCGTTTCATGAGCGTGGAGAGTGTGATTGATGTTGCTGAAAATACAAAGACTTGAAATCACGGTCACAAGCTCCGGTTGTGCTGCGGCAACTTATCATTAAGTATCTTTTTACAATTTTACCCTTACTTTCTTAGATAAATTACATTACTCTTTTACGATTAAGATCTTCCCAAATCTCCATCATCGGATCATCGTCTCAATCACGGCGTTTGCTTTGTTACCTTGTCATCGTCTCTATCTCCGGCATAATCTCCGGCGTCAACCTCCATCACTACTCTCACGGATGCAATAAGCTTCGGACTCCATCTCCTCTCCATAAAGTAGTTTCGGTATAAATCATATGTTATTTTTGTGATTGGAAATGATTCTGGGACAATGGCTATCTCCGATGCTCGTACTTTCTTAGCTTTCAAGGTTACAAAGACCTGTGCTTCATTTTTGTATTTTCAGAGTTTGTATGCACGCAAGGTGTTCGTTCATTTGCCCAAATGAAGATGCTGTGTACTTTTTTTTTTATGAATTATTAAATATTTTTGTTAGCTATCTTCATGAATTACTTTATTCTGTTTGTAAATTATTTTTTCCTTATGAATATATGTAACTTATAAATTATAAGTAGCACATATAAGTAGCAGATATATGTAACTTATAAATTAGAAGTATAAATATATGTAATTTACAAATTATTTTATTTGATGCTAATAAAGTTTCTGAAATGTTAAAATATAAAAAATTCAAAAAAAATATGTAAATAAAAAATAATGCAACTAATGTCTATTTTAGTAATTTGTTTTTCAATCACTCCTAAATCGCTTCCAAATCGCATTGTCAATCAGAAATGTAGATCTACCGCATCGCACCCGAATCGTATTTACATTCACAAATCACAAATTTAGTTGATCGCATCGCTCCCAAATCACATCGCTCCCTCACCCGAATCGCAATCACACTTAAAACGGATTGCCATTCAGGACCTTACTTACTTGAGAATTCAACAATCCTCAAGAAACTAACCTTATGCTTAAATGATTACGGTAAAGAAAGAAGAATATGTCATCATAAAAGAACCCATTACCATTCAAAGAATCTCTAGCACATGCCAAGATACAATCAATCAATCTATGAATTATGTTAGATGACAAGGAATCGATTGATTCTCGTGTCTTTTGCTCTTGCATATTTCTTTGTGTTTTCTGTAGATTCTAGACTAATCGTTTATATCCAAACAAATATAATTAATCAGTCACACATTTCATTTCACTATACAAGCTAAAAATCGGAATTTAACCTCATGCAAGTGCTTATATGGAAGCTGTAGCGCCTGTAGGTACTCAACACGTGTCCTCGATACATAGGATACTCACACGTGATGTACGTATGATCGCACGCACAGGATCTTTGACTTATTTTTCCTTTATCCAGTAGACACATGCTCATTAGAGAGAGACGTTTTACATGTGGACACTTGTCGGTTATTTGTTCGTCTTGATTAAGCAAATTACTTAATCCTACGGCTATGGCTTAACTTTGTTGTTAATTTGTCATTAATTTAAATTTAATTACTAAATCAAAGATGAATAACAAAGGTGTGACCGGCATAAGCGGAAACAGTGGGTCCAATTGTCGTCGCACTGCCCCGCAAAACCTGTGGCTCAAAGCAAAGGTTTTCTCTATTTTTTTTTTTATTTTTTTTTAACACTCTCTATTTATTTATTTATTTACTTCTTTTGCTACTCATTACGGATTTATAAGTTTTTAATAAGAGCACCCACAATGGTGCATGTGGGTGGGTGTGTGTTAACAATATATGTTTTATATTTTTTTTAAGAGAGAGAGAGAGAGATTTGGTTAGTGGAGAAAGAGAGATGAGAGAGAAAGAGATAGATGAAACATAAAACATTAAAATAATACCCACACCCAAGTGTTATCTCACACCCATGTGTTACACTATTCTATTATTTTCCTTTTTAATAATACTCACACCCCACCAAAACATACACCATTGTGTATGGTCTAATCTCTTCACGAGTATAATGATTCTGTTAGTGATCACTGATCATCCGTCATCTTTTTTAATCATCTTGAATTATTACGATGCTTATTCGATTGTGTTAATGTTATGTTCTTTTCAAGGTTCGTATATTTTTGCTTTTCAGTTAAAGATATTTTTCAAAATTAACTTTTGGTTAAAAAAAAAAAAAAAACTTTTGGTTAAATACACTTACAATAAAAAAAATATTAGTTAGCACTTAAATTTCAATATAAATTTGGAAATATCGTAAATTAATGTTTACAAACTTATATTTACTCTTTTAGTTATTAATAAGATTAAACAATCTCAACCAGAGATACACAATCACATTTTATAAAGTTTCTTCACTGATTTATCATGACTTCAATTCTAATTTTTTTTCGCAGTTATTTTCTTATTTACGAACGAAAAATCCGTAACCTATACTGTATAAACTTACTATATATACTTAAAATGGCAAAATCGTAGTCCTTAAATTTAGCTATAACAGGATGAAAAAGTCATGCGTAGCTTAGCTTTTTGTTGGCCACGTCTTTCTTTTAAAGCATAATGTGTAAAAGATATGATTATGAAATCCCGCATTATATTGTGTACGATCAATATACACTAATTAATTGATAACGAATGAAAAAAATGCATGGGGTTTTCTTAGTCTCTTACTCTCTTACATGCCATAATTTATGTGCGAATGTCATTTGGGTTTTGGTATGTTTTCTAATCTAAATATCTTATAACCATTGATAATACATTACATCTTCATCCAATTTTTTTTTTTTTGTCTCGTCGTCCAATTTGATTTCATTTCAGTATACGACCATTTTTTAGGTAATTGACTCGTTGCAAAGTTACCTATACTTGAAAAAAACTACCCAACATACATCATAAATAAATTTAGAGAGATCTATCATATGTTTTATTTAAAAGCAAAAAAAAAAACTAGCATATATATATATATTCATGATAGTATATACGTATTATAGTAGTTGAATCATTTATCATGGCTGTGGAGAACTAAAGTTTAAATTTCTATCATGATTTCAATTATGACGTGAATGTTTTAAATGAAAAAAAATTTCCAACAATCTAAACAATTTGAAAATTTAGTTTAAGATTTAGTTCGGAATCGCCAAGAATGAAAAAAAAAACAAAAAAAAACTTATGCCTAACTTAGTAATTATTAGTTATGATTGGTTATATAATAATATAAGTTGCAGAATAAAATTTTGCAGAACGAAAATTAGTAAAATAAAATTTTGTGCGGATTAGATAGATTTACATAATAACATAATAAGTTTTTATCATAAACAATTATATATCTAGATATTTGCATAATAAGTTTCTACTTGTGATTTTAAGGCCAAACACAAATCTTTCGTTTGTTAATAGACTTTCTTGATTGATAATTTTTTTGCATAATTACATTAGAAAACTTTATTTTATCATTATACGTGTTACGGATCGTAGTCATTATGCAAAGGAAAGAATAATTTTTGTTTTTATAGAAACAAAAAAAAAGATGGAGTAATGAACATCAAAAAAAGAGAAAAGAGTGGGAGACAAGAGGGTGAAAAATGGTATAGCAACGGGACGGTGACGTATGATGTGAAAGAAAGGAAGAGAGGAGAGCGGGTGATGATGGAATTAGGTGACAGGCATGTCAACAGTGAAGCTGCAAAGCCTGATTTGTTTGTTTCCCTTCTCTTTAAGCGTGCTTCCAACGTGTCTCTTTGATCATCACCTTCTTCTTCAAACTACACTACTTCACTTATTATTATTATTATTATTCATTGCTCTCATTTTCACATTGATTGTGTTTTTAGAATTTTGTTCCTCGTGCAATCGCCTCACTAGTTTAACTAAATAATTATATTTTTGGTTTTTGTTAGTGAGTCTACATAAATTATTGTATCTATTATTGCGCATTTCATAACTATCACATTGTGAATATGTTATTATTTTTAACAAAAGAAAATTATGTACCATATTCATAGATTTTGTAAATGTAAATTTTTGATATTTAAATCAATTTTCGTAAATTTTAGAAATATATGTAAACAATATATAACAAACAAAAACCAAAATATAGTCTTGACTTGATGAACTACAAAGCTTTAGGTTACAAAAATGATTTGGATGAACATTTTACTAAGATTTTCTGATTAGAACTCATCTTATTGGATGGATTCATGTAGTCGCAAATAAATACATACAAAGACAACTTAGACGAGTGTACCGCTTAAAAAGTTGAACTTGTTTTATTTTTAGTGCATTTTGTAATAGCTTATTTAGTTTTATTATTTAAATACTTTAATAATTATACCATATTACCATTCAATCATCGATCATTATAATCAATTTTATTTACAAAAGATTTATCCTTTAATTTATTTATCATATCTAACCACATTGTCTTCTATTTCACTGCAATTTTTTTTAAACCTTCTAAAATTGATCACCCCTCAATGCATAAGTCGACTAAGATTTTATTAAAAATATAGGGAAGATAATATAAAGAATCAATTATGGATTTGCCATTTTTTGGGATGGCATTTGTGGATTTTGCCCTTTTTTGAATAGTTTATGGATTTTACCCTTTTTCAGGCTACTGAAATATGATTTAACATGCGTTTTATTCGTTATGTTTGGGTTTAGTCGGTTGTGGTTGTTCTTAGGGTTTAGTGTTTTGTATAAACTACGTATTTTCACCAAAAAAAATCCGAAATACGTACATTTTTAAGTGTAAAAAATGGCAAATCCGTAAGATTTTAATGAAAATGACATTTTCAAAAGATTTTGATAAAAAAGGGCAAAATCAACAATAATCCCTAATATAAATGAAAAATATGTTGGTATTTGATTATTCATAATAAGAAGAGAATATATAAATTTCAAAAAATAAAAATAAAAAGGGAATATTTTAAGTAGCCGGCAAAACCAAGTTCAATTGCTGCCTTCTTGTCTCTGCTTTCCTCAGCTCTTTACTTAATTCTTAATTACTTAATTACTAATTTACTCTAACTTTTTCGTAATTTTTCATTTCTTGCACTTGTTAAATGCTCTGTCTTACTTTTTTTTCCTTGGCAATTTTCATTGGAGATATGCATATTTTTAGACAGACAAAATTTAAACCGATACGTGGTCCCATAACTATTGAAACTCTGATTATAATGGCAAAAGTATTAAATTTAATAGGTATTTTAGACCACTCAGCCTCTTAAATATTGGATGGTCCCATTTCTATTTAAAATCATTTTAACAACAAAATATCAAAAATCATATAGTACTATAAAACAATCTGATCAAAACTTCTAAAATTTTAAATAATTAATTCTATAACTATTCACAAAAACATATAATAATTTTAACAAAAATTAATAATAAACACACGCATGTTATTTTTGGACCTACAAAATAAAATAAAAAGAAAAGAAGAGACAAAAACAGTCATTTCAATTTATAAATCAAATAAATCTATATATAATAGCAATCTAATAAATACCATTTGCACATCTGAACGGTTGCGTCTTTTTATCGCAACCTTTCGTTTAAATCGGTTATTTTTTTACGGTTATTTTGGTTGCGTCTTTTTATCGCAATTTTTGTTTTAATCGGTTATTTTTTTTAGGTTATGTCGTTTCCAATAAATACCATTTGCACATCTGAACGGTTGCATCTTTTTATTGCAACCTTTCGTTTAAAGATTTATGGTTTTTTTTCTTACAGTTATTTTGGTACGGTCATGTTGTTTTATTGAATTTTTTTTAACGTAAACCAATAAACTACATATAAAATTGGTTTTATTTCATAGTTTACATGTGGATATATTTAGTATTATAACCTCCTTAATTATATCATTCATTTAACATTTACGTGATATCATGGGAAAACAATAATATAGAGGTTTAAATAATTTTGGACATACGTGAGTGAAATGAGCCCTACACATTAAAGCTGTAACGGACATGTTCGTCTACGTAATGGACTTATCGAATAGTTGTAAAATCGTGCTTTTTCAACTCTATATATTGTCTTTCTTTTCGAAACTCCAATTTTTTGTCCTGCTACAACGATTATTTGTTCTACGATGATAATAGGCAAACCCTATCCTTATTTAGTAGAACCATTGCAACATTTAGTTTATTTCATGAACAATTACAACTTTAAGTTTATTTTATAAATCTTTATAACATTTAATCATCTACCGTCGGTGTAACCTTTCATAAATTATTATTTTTAGTTCTTAATTTTTAATTATTAAAATGTATTTAAATGAAATTGTAACTATTTAATTGAACTGTTGCAATATTTGGATTATTTGACGAATCATTGCAACTTTTGGTTTTGTTTTACAAACCATTGTAATCTTTAGTATATTTGATGAACCATTGCAATATTTGGTATATTTGACGAACCGATGCAGCTTTTGGTATATTTGATATCTACGGTCACGTCTCTCGGTTAGAGTTTGTTATATTTTGTAAAAAATATATAATTACTAAAATATATTTAAATAAATTATTGTCACCGTTTAATTTAACATAGTAGCATTTGATTTATTTGACGTTGAATATTTTGGTTTATTTATCAAACCGTTGTAACCTTTGGTTTATTATTTGATGCTTTTTGCATTTGGAAATAGTTTTTTAGTTACAAATTAATGTTTTTCTAATATTCATATAATTAATAAATGCTTGTGAGGGTTTTCATTATCATAATTTTTGTAAAATATATATTGATTTGATATTTAAAAAAAATCAAAATTATTACAATTCATTATGATTTTTTGTTTGATATTTTTTAAACGATTTTTGAAATATATTCCCCCGCAACATCGCGGGGTTTTGAGTCCTAGTAAAAACTAAATTAAATTAATAATATTTTCCATGTTTTTTTAAGCTTCCTTACAAACCAGAAACCTGAAACCATGTTACCTATAACAACGACATGTATTAATTATTATTTCTCCATTAGATCTAACGACTCAGAATCACTCTCACTTACTCATTCTCAACCGTCAGATCTTACTACAGTAGTCCACACCACATACGAACAAAACCTAATCTTTCCTTAATGCCCATACTTTTCTAGTTTATTACCAAAATTGCCACTCCTTCCATGTTTTTTTGTTTCTCTCTTCTTCTTGAATGTTGCGCTTTTGTTAGCTTTCTCTGTTTCATTTTCCATGGACGGACCTTGACCTCTCTGGCTTCTCTTCGTGCATTTTCCTCTCTCACTACTTTCTCTTTTTCTCTTGTTTGTTTGATCCTCTACGTATACTCTGTTCTTCTTCTCGCTTCAGGTACTACTAGTTTCAGTTTCTCTAAAAGAAACTTCAATTTTCAAAATGGGTTTTTCTCTTTCGTTCTCGTAGCTTCTGTGGATTCATTATCACTTGGGTTTAGTTTACTTTTCTCGTAAGTAAGTGTTTTAGTTGTGCTTTTGAATTTTAGGGAAATGCAGAAGAAATTGTTGTTTTCTCTAGTTGTTGTTTAATGGAAAGTGATTAATTTTGGTGAAGATGAGTTCTGTGAACGATAAAGTTGAATTTGGACTATGAAACCTAAGTTAAAGTTTCTAACTTTATTTTACTTGTTAAGCAAATTTAACCCAATTCTCATCTGAAACCCTAATTTTTTTCTGGGTTCTTCTTGAGATTGAGAATTTGGTTCATGCATATATGTAAAGTGAAGATTTTTATGTAATTAGATTGATTTGGTTTGTTGTTGTTGTTGTTGTTGTGATGCTAAACAGATAAAACAAGTCTTGCAAAATTAAGATCTGATGTCTTATCGATTGCTAAGTGTGGATAAGGAGGAACCTGGTTTGAAGGAACGTAACTACTTGGGTCTGTCTGATTGTTCCTCTGTTGATAGCTCAACTATTCCCAATGTTGAGAAGAGCAATCTCAATTTCAAAGCTACTGAACTGAGGCTAGGTCTTCCTGAGTCTCAATCTCCCGAGAGAGAAACTGATTTCGGTTTGCTGAGTCCGAGAACACTCGATGAGAAACTTCTCTTTCCGTTGCTTCCTTGTAAAGACAATGCTTCTGCTACTACAGGGCACAAGAATGTTGTTTCTGGTAACAAAAGAGGATTTGCTGATACTTGGGACGAGTTTTCGGGTGTGAAAGGATCTGTTAGACCTGGAGGAATCAACATGATGATGTCGCCGAAAGTTAAGGATGTCCCGAAGAGTATTCAAGATGAAAGATCTCATGCTAAGGGTGGTGGCTTGAACAATGCACCAGCTGCCAAGTGTGTTTTATATGATAATCGGTTTATGAGTTTTATGGTTTGTTTATGACGAAAGACCGAATCTTGTGGTAATCTATCTATTGTTTGCAGGGCACAGGTTGTTGGTTGGCCTCCAATCAGATCATACCGGAAGAATACAATGGCTTCTTCTACTTCGAAGAACACTGATGAGGTTGATGGGAAACCAGGTCTTGGTGCTCTGTTTGTGAAAGTGAGCATGGATGGTGCTCCATATCTGAGAAAGGTCGACTTGAGAACTTACACTTCCTATCAACAGTTGTCTTCTGCGCTTGAGAAAATGTTCAGCTGCTTCACTCTTGGTGAGAATTTTCTATGTATTAAGCAAATCCTTGATTCCGTTGGAAAAAGAATGAACAAAAAAACAGTGATTTTGCGTCTTGTTTGTGATCTCAGGTCAATATGGACTTCATGGAGCTCAAGGGAAGGAAAGAATGAGCGAGATCAAACTGAAGGATCTTCTTCATGGATCAGAATTCGTGCTTACTTATGAAGACAAAGACGGTGATTGGATGCTCGTTGGAGATGTCCCTTGGGAGTAAGCTTCTCTTAAACTCAATTTTAGTAACTTTGCGGGTTTTATGAGTTGTTCTTCCCGGTAACTTCAGAATAACATCAGATTTTTAACCTTGATTCATGCTACATAAAATTTCCATCTTTTGGTTTTGTATCCGCTCAAAGTTGAATCCTTGTTAAAACCTATTTGCAGGATATTTACTGAAACATGCCAGAAACTGAAGATCATGAAGGGCTCTGATTCTATTGGATTAGGTAAGCCATTTACTTTGCCAACATCTTTCCGCTGAATCTGCATTCAAACTCAATGGCTCATTTCATTGCTGATTTACTTTGTGGCAGCTCCAGGTGCAGTGGAGAAATCGAAGAACAAAGAGCGGGTTTGAAACAAAGAGGCTCCAGACAAAAACACTATGCACAGTTCCTATGTTAAAGTCTTCTTTACTGATGTGTTTGAAAACTCTTTAGTCTTTTTACTAATTTGTGTTGTTAAGACTTTGGATTCTCTTATTTGTGTGTGCTTGTTCAGAACAAATACATTCTTCTTATGTGTGTTTCCTACTTTGATCTTCAAGACTTTTTCTCCATATAGTTTAGATTGAAGACGCCAACTTTTGCTCTCTCTAATTATATGCAAAACTTTGATTTGTTTATTGTGTTACTACAAAAGTCTCTGAAGTGATAATTAGGATAAAAGTTGGTTATTGATGGGTAATCCTGTATATAAAGAGACTTTAACCACACAAAGTGGAATCTCAAATGATGGTTCTTTATCTGTAAAATGAGAAAGTGGGTAAATCTGGATTAGCTTTAGACTAATCCCAATAATATCTTCTATAACATTCTTACAAGAGTTGATTAAATATTAGGAAAAAAAAAAAGAATATGTAACTAAATATCTAGTTTTACCCATCTTAGTGCTCCAAAGTTTATCTATACCATTTTCTTTTATAGCAAAGTTTCATAAATTGAAACCAAGATTTATTTTTGTATCAGCAATTTATGTGTTTTATTTTTCTGATAAATCGATATAATTCGATCTACATGATATACAACACATGTATTGCTACAAGATATATATAGTTCTCACTTTATATGAAGTTAAAATTTGTTCCAAAGTGTTACTATTCATATTCTAATCCCTCCCCCACACCTAAAGAGAGAATAATATATATATATTTTTGTGATATTTCGACATCAGTTGTCAAATTAGTCTTATCAAATGGGACAAAGTGGTTTGCACAAATGTAGCACTTCTAAGTGAGTTGGTGGTTAGTGCACTTGATCATTGACTTTATTTTCTAATTTTGATTGTTTTGCTATTCGTAAGAACAGTTATATCAATCACAGGGTTATATATCTTGCTAATGCTTTTCTTTTATGTGAACCACTTATTTCTTTTTCATTAATCAAACTAATTTTAGAGAAGCTTATGATATTTGACTTTGGTTGTAATACTAGAGTGACAATCGAAAATCATCTGTAGATAAACTAGACATATTTTTTTGTAGTTTTTATTAGTTGTGTTTGTATCATTATCCAAATTAAAACGGGTACAATACAAGTACTTAATATAAAAAATATATATACTTGATTTCATAATTTTAGACTTCTCATATATTTATATAATGTTTATGTGTTTAGAAAATTTTATTTTCTTCTCCCTCGAATTACACTGTAGAAAAATCTATTATCTTCTTACTCGGATTCTTATGCATTGTTCTCAGTTGCACAGTTATCTCTACACAAACAGATAATGTTGAATTTGTATGGCTGGGTTATTCAGATGCTACTACTTTTCATGAAGAACAAAGAAAATCTATCTTCTCATGAGTCCTATTGTGAATCAAGGAATGCTGGATAACGATTTCACATTGAAAGGTTTACATGGTATAAAATACTTTTGGTAACTAAAGGAACAATGTTAGAGAAGTTTCGACCTTTAACATTCGCTATGGAGCAAAAAAGAATTAGATATCATGAAACTTTAACATATATATTACTATGTCAAATTCATAATTTGATTGTTTTTAGATTGAGGCTAAAATATATAAGATCAAAGGAATAATTCTACATTTGAGTAGAAAATTTTGTGAACAGTAACTTTAAGATCATACTAGTTGAGTTTTCAGGTTGCGACACAAATTATTTTAACGAAGATCTATAAGAGAACTAGAAAGAATTTTGTTTTATTTTTGTACATGGGATTTACAATCTGGCTAGGGGTGAACATCGTAAAGGTGGTCACATGTTTACTGGCAGGCAGTGAGATTGATAAAAAAAAACTAGTCAACCGATTTGGAAAGCTCAAAAATTATTCGATGATGGTTAGAGTCAAAATGAATATATCAAAATCGCTATGATATAGTTACAAAATTCTATGAATTCGAGGTGTGAAGAGTTTCATTTTGTGAATGTCTATGTCTATATTGTCCCACGTGTTGGTCCTTTTTCCATTTTGTGAATGTCTAAATACTTTTATATGATGTCTCAAACTCGAACCATGGATAAACTAGTATCACTAAACTATCATATATATCTTGGTTTTCAACATTAAACTATATTATTTTTAATAATTTTTGTGATATTTGTTTTAAGAATTTCTTATCTAGGGTTCAAGTGAATATTTACGGTATATCTCATGTTTTAAAGTTAGTGGAATTAGAAGAATATTGGTCCCAATGTAGTGGAAGGTAGTGGCTTATATCCTTTGGCTTTGAGAGTTGAAAAAAAAATAAGATTCATGTTTTTTTTTCTTGATAAAAAATTTAAGGCTCATAAGTTTTTTTTTGAGAAAATAAAAAGATTTGGGGACTGAACTTCAAAAGTCACATAAAGGGAGATTTCAACAAGTAATAAACAAACGTCAACCAATTCGCCTTGCTCCAGTGGTAAAGGAGAGAAAAGTCTCCACCACCTGGGTTCGAGTAGCATTGGTCACCGGAATTCGAATTCTAACATGGTTTTCTCGTGTCACAAGATTAGTCTTTGGGCCTAAAAAAACTTTACGATAACTTGACTTATCAAAAAAAAAAAAAAAAAACGTCAAAAACCCAATTGCTAAGAATTAAGACTGATCATAGTTGAGGTCCCAATCTGTTCAAAATGAATTTTGCTTCTTATGTATACATGCACTTAGATAAAAACTATACTTGGTTTAGGAAAAAAAGATTTATATTTTATGATGACGGTCGCTAAATAATTTGGTATTACAATAATGGTTTTGAAAGTTTTAATTTGGTTTATAAAAGATCTAAACTCTAATTTTATTTCGTCTATACATAGTTTGTTTTTCTTTTCAAAATAATTTATAGTTATGTTATTTTAAAGAAATAATTAATGGACCAAAACAGAAAAATCTAATCGCCTTAATTAATATATAATCATGGATCGTTCTACAGACAGATCATATGGTGTGTCTCCCAAAACCTTTCTTCTACTTAAGCTATGTTTTTAGTCAAATTATTCTTATTATATACACTCCAACGAACCACTATCTTCTAAATTTCTAAACCTCCTTTACTCATTGTACTCATTCTTTTAAGCGTACCCAACAAAAAGAAAACTTTAATTTTGTTCCTTTCCTCCAATTTAATTCCTATTAATATATTTATATATGTTTAAGATTGATACAAAAATAAGATATTAGATACGAAATAATTAACTATATTATCCAAATATTTGGTTTGACTAGTTTGTATGTCTTTTTGTCTACAATTCGTATATACGTGTTTTAATTCGTATTTCAATTTTGTTGCTCACTATTAAAACAAATTGATAATTATTAATTTTTTTATTAATTAAAATTTAGAGATACTATAGTTTTACGCAGGTAAAATATTGTAAACTGTCTATAGTGCATTGATTTTGCAAATATTCATTCTGAGAAGCTTTTCACCTTTTAAAAATGTAATTTTTGCAAAAATTCAGGTTATTAAATACATCTAAAAAAAACGATCTGAATTTTTCTAATATGTTTTTCTTTTTTTTTCTCGGTGAAGCACATGAAACCGGATAAAACAAACAAAATCTAATGCAACATAGGGAATGTGCAACATTTGCTATGATAAAATAATAAATAGAGTATTAGTAGAAATATTCCCTACAATATTTTTGGTTGTTATCATAACACAATAACTTTGGTTGGGTCTTTAACTCTTTATACATATAACATTAATCCTCATTAAGGTCGAACCAGCTGAATAGAAGGAAGACTTATTGAATAAGGTCATCGTAGTAGAAAGATATGTCCTTCCTGGCAATTGGTACGAAGTTCAAATTGGATTAGTATTACTGGCACCATTATATATATAAAACCGGGCAAATATTTAGTTCATCTGGTAAGCACGAATTGAGAAGTTGTTTCAGAATGTAATAGATAAATTTCCTACATATCTTAAATCACGCACTAGCCTGACACAAGGCAGATGATCAAGCTTGAGAGATACATTATGAAACTAACATAACATTACAAATTAGTAGTCTCATCATCCATATTCAATAGACAGACGACAGTCGTTGTTTCATATTTTATTTGAGTAATCTATATTTTTTAAATAAAATATTTGCATTTTGTTTGGCGTTCGAAATAGTTTCACCTCCTCATCAAATACTTTTCTAACATAAAATTATGACAATAATACGTTCGGTATTTTTGAAACGCAAGAAACCATATTAGCATAGTATAGTAGTCAAAGTGTGATTAGTCTATGAAAGTAGCTTAAGACTACACAAATAATGTGTCTGGTCCTAGAACATACTACAAAATAGCCAAACACGTAGGTATGCATGCAAATGTACGTTAAAAGCTGTAACAAAACAGACAAACAAACAAAAAAAGTTAGGAGAAAAAAGTGATAGGTATCGTATCAATAAATAGTTAAGATGGGATAGAGATAAATTAAAAAAAAAATATTTGGACCGACCTATTACAAACAATTTAATAAAAGTAACACAAGAGTACAGAGACTAAAACAGTAGCTATGGTTTTTTTTGGCGTCTCTGTAATAAATTGGTTTCTGGGGATCTTCGTCCTATCTCCCATGCCATTCACTATCAATTCATTTATTGATGCCTTCTCTATTATCTTTCTTTTGTTTTTTTGCCGATCACTTTATTTTTTAACTCGTACCATATTCTATAGCATTGATTTTCTTTATAGTCGTAGGTCGACTTTTGTTTTTATTTGATAGTAACACTTATGTCCTTGGAGATTTGTATTTTTTTAGATGTAGCTTTTAGATTTATTTAAGTGTGTACCTTTTTGTCGACAAAAAAAAAAAGAGTCTTTACTTTGTAATTTGTAGTTTTGTACATCCAATCTTTATGATTTTTATTCACTATTGAACTTAACCCATCTATATTAGATAAATCATAGTGATCAATTAGGGATCAAATGATTGAGGTTAAGAAAATTATTATAGATGAACAAAGATTTTGTATTTCAAAACAATAAAAAAACAAAGATTTTGTTAGTTATATTACATCTTACTTTGTTAGTTATATTACATCTTACTTTGTTAGTTATATTCATTCACAAAGATGTTGCTACATACAAAGATTGTTTTAACAAATTAATAACATCTTACTTTATTAGTTATATTCATTTATATCATACTAGTATATATGTGACCATTAAAAATAAAATTACAGTAGAAAAACTATGAAAATTTACGGATTGAAATTACAGTAGAAAAACTAAAACTCTAGTCTCTGTATCCAAAATAAAAATTTCAACCATTTCTAGACTACCATGAAGTAGTTGTAAGTAGCAAATTTACTTTTTAAAAACAAAAAACCTGATAAATGTCTATAGAAAATAGCAAAAAAAAAATACATTTGTCTATTTTAGAGATGTAAAATACTAATAATAAACCATTCATCACCTATAACATTTTTACTGCATCCACCGTTATTATCACTATACTAACATTACCTCAGTTTCAGCATTATAGCTTAGCAATAAATAGCTGAACAAATGTAGTTGGTATTATTGTTATAGCTAGTGGTGCGCAACATGTTTATTTTTCTATTCACCAGGTGATGAATGATGATGGCTTATCGGATCAAGTCTTGATTCGAACATTAAATGTTTTACATTGATCGATGATATATAAACAAGTTAAAAATGGCTCACATCCATAGATCGATCCAATAATCGAATATCTTCTATGCATAATTCATTTATACATTCACTGCACTGTATTAACCCAATCATATTTGCCCATCTACTACATTTAATTCTGTCAAAGATTCAATAGTGTTACACAAAAATGGTCAAACAACAAATGATTCTCCTATATAACAATTATTTTATACAGTCAAAAAATTTTAATCCTAAATTTTAGTTTGACAATTTTTCTTTACCAGCTACGAGACTAGACACGTACCAAAAAAAAAAAGCTACGAGATTAGACTGATCGGTAGGCTATAATAGCATATATATAGCCCATAGGTTTATAAATCTATATTACTAAAAAGAAAAATTTAGGTGCTAATTGCTAAACAAGCTTCATTTTCACTTTCTAGAGGTAATTTTGTTAGATAGCCAAAATATTACACGATTTGACAAAAATGTTATCTGTGTTTATTTCATACAGTATTTGTTGTTATTTTACTAAATAACGTGTTATTGGATAAAATAATAGTCACTCTGTTTCAAAATATAAAATGTTTTGAAGAATTTTTTTGTTTCACAAGATGTTTCAAGTTTCTATACAAATTATAGATTAATTTAATATTTTTTTGATTATTTATATTATACAGTCTCGTTCATAATTGGTTAAACTTTTTTAAAAACCGATATTCTTAAAATACGTGCTTTTAATTAAAACATTTTATATTTTGATACGGATGAATATATAATAACAATGTGTCTCTTGATAAAATAACTTGATATCATATAAAACTAGGTGAAATTGGATAAATAACTTATACAATAATATTTTATCTCGTGAAATAACTTTGGAGTATGATTGTAAAGTTAAAATTAATTTTACAAATTTTTATAACTAGTATAGTTATTTAGTACATACATATAGTATCATTCTACTGTAATATCATGTATGTTGTAGATAAATTTCAATATCTGTTTTATTTTTAATATAATATTAAGTGATGATATAATTTAAAAAAATTTAAACCAGGTGCTAAACAAGCTTTATCCTCTTAAAAGGTTAAAATGAGGTGGGGGCTATATATAATAGCATTAGCATTGTAGCCCATAAGTTCTATGTAGAAAAAAAAAAGATTAATACCAAAATCAATCATTTACTTATAATTAACCATGGAGTAGAAAAGCAATTACACAAATAGAGTAACTTCTAAAAAAATTACAGCTTTTTATGTAACCAATTAGAGTATTTCTTAAATCTCCCTATAAAATAAAATAAAAATCATATAGATAATCCCAATATCCAAATCTTCCACTATAATTGAAAAAAAAAAAAACTCCTTTTTAAATTCAACCTCTCCCACCATCTCTCTGCAATTCTCTAAAATCTCTTTCTCAGAGCCAAAACCAAAAATCTCAGTCACGAGGTTGAAGAAGAAGAAGAAGAAAGAAGCAAAAAATGATAAAAGGCTGGAGAAGAGCTTTTTGCACTTCCATACCTAAAGAAACAAACCAAAACAACGACGACGGAGTTGTTGTTGATTCACCGGAGAATCAAAGTCTCCGTCACAAATCAACCTCTCGATTCGGCTTTTTCTCAACTCCTTCCACGCCTCGTTCTGATTCCGGAACCGGAACTTACAGTCTCCGTTTCCGGACTTCAACAGCCACCGCCGTCACCACTACTACTCCGTCTCTTCCCGGAACTCCGAAGCTTAAGTGTAAAACCACAACCACCGGAGAAACTACTCCTAGAAACAGAAGCCTCGTCTCTCTTTTAACACCTTCTTCTTCTCCTATTTCTCCGGCGAGCTTCTCCCTTCTCAAATCCAAACTCCGATTCAACAAAGTAAAAATCATTTCATCGATTCAAATTTTGTTTCTTAATATTTCAATTTTTTGGCTAATTATTTTGAATTTGGATTTGAGCAGAGTATCAGCAACAAATGTGGAATCTGTTTACAGAGTGTGAAATCAGGCCAAGGTACGGCGATTTTCACGGCGGAGTGTTCACATACGTTTCATTTTCCTTGCGTAACCTCACGCGCCGCCGCTAATCATAACCGTCTTGCTTCTTGTCCGGTTTGCGGATCTTCGCTGTTGCCTGAGATTCGAAATTACGCTAAACCGGAATCTCAAATCAAACCGGAATTTAAGAACAAGTCGTTGAGAGTTTACAACGACGACGAAGCTTTGATTTCATCTCCGATATCTCCCGCTGGATTCCACACAATACTTGAATCTGATGAGAACGAAGACGGCGAGGAGTTTAGTGGATTTTCCGTTAATACTCCGTCACCTTTAACGGCGAAGTTGTTAACGGATCGAAACGTGGACGTTAAGCTTTCACCGGAATCTGCTATCGTTGCGGCGGGTAAAGGCTACGAGACTTATTCCGTCGTCATGAAGGTGAAATCGCCACCGTTTCCGACGGCGCGTGGATTTACGCGTAGAGTTCCGGTGGATTTGGTAGCTGTTTTAGACGTGAGCGGGAGAAATCCCGGTGAGAAATTGGAGACGTTAAAGCGAACGATGAGGATTGTGATTTCGAATCTCCGGGAAACGGATCGATTATCGATTATCGCGTTTTCGTCGAGCTCGAAACGGTTATCGCCGTTACGGAGGATGACGGCGAACGGAAGGAGATCAGCGCGAAGAATCGTCGATATCATCACCGTTCCGGGATCCGTTGATTTTTCCGGCGAAGGGATGAGTGTGAACGACGCGTTGAAGAAAGCGGTTAAGGTGTTAGATGATCGCCGGCAGAAAAACCCTTTCACCACCGTCTTTGTTTTAACGGACCGTCAGGCCCATCAAGCGGCCCAATTAGCCCATTCGAGAATCCCCATACACACCATATGGCTAAGCCACACGCTTCCCGAAGACGCGTTTGCGAGGACCATCAACGGTTATTTGAGTTTGTCGGTTCAGGATCTCGGTTTACAGCTTGGTTTAATATCCGGGTCGGGTCAGGGAGAGATAACGGCTGTCTACTCTCTTTCTGGTCGACCCGCTTGGCTTGGAACCGGTTCAATCCGGTTAGGTGATATGTACGCGGAGGAAGAAAGAGCGTTGCTGGTTGAAATTAAATCACCGGTTAACAATTCCTTAACCGGTAATAGATCTCACAAAATCATGACCGTTCGATCTCGTTACGTGGATCCAACAACTCAGGAATTAAGAACCCCCGAAGATCGCGCGCTTTTGATACCTACTCCTCTAACCGTCCGATCATCAACCAATCCAAACATCTCACGGCTCAGAAACCTCCACGTCAGCACTCGAGCCATCGCGGAGTCTCAGCGGCTAATAGAGCGTAACCATTACTCCGGAGCTCAGAGACTGCTGACGTCAGCTAGAGCTTTGCTTGTGCAGCACGGTTTGAGCTCGAGCGACATTTGTTTACGTGGCTTGGACGCAGAGATAGCTGATCTTAACGGTGTGAGAGGAAGACACGTGGCGGCATCGGAGAGTTTGGAGTCGCTTACTCCGACGTCGGCTTGGAAAGCGGCGGAGAGGTTGGCTAAAGTGGCGATGGTGAGGAAACATATGAACAGAGTTAGTGACTTGCATGGTTTCGAAAACGCTAGATTTTAGCTTTTTTATTTATGTATTTAAATATATTTCCTTAATTAGAGTAAGAACTTGTGTAATAATAATCTGATACAAACAAATAGAAATGGTGCATAAATGGAGTTATATTTGGTCAAATGATAAGATTGGATAGTTATTTTTATATCATTCAGCTACTATATGATTTCATTTCTCATCGTAAAGTTGATTACACAATTTTTGTTAGGGACATTGCATTAGGTAGTAGGTTTTACCAAATCAATTAAAAAGTTATCATTAATATTTAAAATTTTGTAAATAACGTCTTACAAGCTCTGAGAAAGTCGTGTAATAAATGATAAGAGAACATCAATGTGAAAATATGACTCGAGCTCTTCCATTTTAGTGTTGTTGTAAATTTTATAGGCATTTAAAATGTTTTTTTAACATACATTTATCATGATGAACATGGTATGAACTTTTGTTTTACTTATTAATCTTTTATGGGAATATATATATTTTTTTTTGCTTTATAATTGTTTAAAGTGAAACTTTTTAGACAGAGAGCATATATTCTATGTGTACTTCTTCATAATGGGTAGTACATTTATAAATACTAAAATGTAGTCAAAAACAAGGATTGTAGCCTTTTAGCGGCTACACACTAATTAAATTCGTTGTATCCAATGATGGTCAACAAAATATTTTCAAAGCAATACAATAAATCAGCAATAAAGAATTCTAAAGAAGCCTTATTAATATGATTGCAATGCTAATAATTGAGTTTAGGATATCATTTTAACGGCGGAATTTGTCTCATTTTTTTGTTTGTTTCGTAGGCTTTTCACACTAATTCATAGTACTATGATTGTTAGTTTCACCTCCTCTTTTGAGTGTCGCTGCGCAGCGTAACGCACAAGATGCATCATGTTTTCACAATTTCTTAGTAAATTAATCGCATAAGATATGTGTTTCGAAAAAAAACAGTAGTTAGATCGATTAATCGGTCATCATCTATTAACATATATTAGTTTCAAAATTAACTAAAGAAAATTTACAACTTCTTAGATAGATTAATTGTTGTAAACCTAGAAGCCCCTTGATGTTGACAAAAAAAAAAAAGAAGCCCCTTGATTTATGTCTAATTTTGAACAAATATTTAATTTTGTGAGCTTTTAACACAAGATATGAGATCTGATTTACACATAATGCAATTCTTTAAGATTATGGATACAAATTTTAACTTGTTGTAGATAGATCCGTCGTCGTGGTCTAGTGTATTATTGTAGATAAATCAGTCGTTGTGTTCTCGTGTATTAAAAGTTGTTTAAATTATCTATCGTAGATTTGATGTATGTTGTAGAGAGAACTATCCGTTCTGAAATCGTTGGTATAACTAGTATTGATCAATCAAACCTTTTTTTTTTTTTTAATATGACAAATACCAAATATTTACGACGATAATGTAAGTTTATCTTACCAATTTTGATAAGTCAATTAGTCACATGTCTATGATTCTATCTCAATCAGTTTATTGAACTACTAGAAAATAAATTGCTAAAAAATATCACTTTTGTTAAAAATACAAAACTCACATATAATCATTGGCCTAAGTGTTATATACTTTCATTTTATTAGCCCGACTAACGTATACCAACTTTAAAAAATTTGAATAAATTTTGTTGCTTTTAGTCAAACAGAGAGAAAGAGAATAAAAGGCAAAAAAATACTTAGAAAGTAAATGTTTTTGGTACGTTTAATTTGGATAGCGATGGTGCGTGCCACTAAAGAGATGCAATAATGGTACGCACGGCTATATCTAAAAGTTCATATTATATCCAAACAAATCCAAGATTTAATTTCATATTTTAAGTATTAAGAGATCTTTAAATTTTTAAGATTCTAGATTTAGTACATACATGGACACGTATTAAATTATGTAAGACCAAAAGCCAAACTAAAGGCAAAAAGTAATTCACAAATTTATGTTAGTGGAGAGAGGAGAGTTTTGAAATGATCAACATGACAAAATGAGTCTAAATATTTATCTTAACTAATAACTTTTAAATTTTTATAATATACTTTTTCCATCCATAAGAATATCAAAAAGATCTCCAAACATAAAGAGTTTTGGGGTGTATAATTTGTATAGTTAAGTGAATGATATACCAAATTTTAAAGTGTTTTCTTTTTGACGCACCAAATTTTAACGTTCACAAAAACATATAATATGATTTTGTGGTATTCCATTTTCGTATAGATAATGATATCGACAATCAATACATTGGTGAGTGAGTGAACGATGAATGATGGTCGTACGATGATGGTTGGGACTTCCGGAGCTGGTATTTACGTCCGCTGCATCCGTTCGAAAGATGAATGTGGCTGTAGATCTTTGGTTTTACGGTCAAGTGTCCAAATTTAGCGAGGAATCCTCGGTAAATTCTGTCTCGGCAAGTGATCAAAGGTGGCGCGCGATAACGGATCTTCTTGTCATTAAAAATCCAAGACCAGTAGACCAAAGACCATATGGGTATATAAAGGTTTTGTTTAAAACTATAGTTTTTGTACACGAACTCAATTCAAGTTCATAAAAGAAAGAAGAAAAAAATGACCACAAACATTTGTCTACCTTCTTTAAGAAATGCAGCATAAGAAGTTGTGAAAAGAGAGGGTTTTAAAACTACTCTAAAAATATAACTGCTTACACTGCGAAGCATCAATATCTGTTGGACAATAAGGACACTTGAACGACCTTGATCCATTCCTCGACATTCTGTTGATAGACTGCTTGCAAAGGACATGACCGCAACCCAATCTCATCGGTGGATTATCTTCACTCGAGTGTTCTTTCGAGACAGGACAGACAAAGACCGAGTAGAAGCGATACTCTTCAGAGAGTTCCACAGGTACAAGAAGTTGCTTCATTGTTTGCCACTCTTGTCTTTTCTCTGGCATCACGGTTAAGTATTTCAAAAACGTTGGTAGAACTTGTGAACCAGCTGCAACTGTTACACTTAAAGGGCTCTCTGGTGATTCACCGAGTATTTTGCAGTATTGTCGGGTTAGTTCCTTGGCAGCGTTGGTCCATAATACAGGTGAGAGGAAATCTGAGTATGGGGACTTTATGAGGTTTCTGTTCCATAAAAGAGAGCACATGAGTTTCTGAATCTCAGGTAAACAGCTACTTGAATATGCAGCAAAGTGTTTTCTCGCGTAGTTGATAGCTTCTTTGGAGTTTTTGTCTTTTGCTATCTCCAGGAAGTGAAGGCTGTGAAGTTTCAACTCGAGATCTGACTTTGCTTCCTTTATCTTCTCAGAGTTTGAAGCTACCCACTTAAGAGCTGGTCCGAGATCTCGTTTCTCCATGGCTTCAAGTATCATATTCATTTCCACGAAGGCTTTCGTAACCGAAGATTCAACAAGCTCAGGCTCACCAATCTCAGAAATGAAACTATCACCAATGTCATACATGCCTTGCCTGTAGAAAAACTGAGCTATTATCTGGTGAACGGTACGAGTATCAAACACTACGTTTCTATAAGCCGTCGATATATCTGGATTCAGAGTTTTATCCAAAGCTTTCGGATATTTGGTCAGAGCACCATTTACTTCTTTCTGAGAGACTTCTAGTTGATTGATTGGAGCAATCTCCTGAACAGTTTTCTTCAGATCAGCAACAACAGATTCATGATTATCCTCATGTATCGTATCCAATGCCTTGTTGATTTCTTGAGACAGTTTATCTACAACTTCCTGCGTTTTGCTATAGCAAAGCTTCTGCTTTTTGGCAACACGATCAAACGCATCTTTCACATTCTTTAGCTCCATTCTAAGATAATCAACTACATGAAAGAAAGAAACAAGTCTCAACAAAGAAGGTCTCAGATAATCTCCATAACCAAATCTAATCTAATCTAATCGATCAACACCAAACATTTCCGATTGTTCCTCTAAGCCAAATGATCTAGGAATCGAAAGATCATAAACAGAGAGAATCTGACGAGGTCGCGAATAAGAAACCGTCGATGAAGCGAAGAAGAATTTACAAATTAAAGAAGCCGTTGAGAGTCAGAGACACATAAAGAATCTGAAAACACATGTACCTGAAGAATCGATGAAGATTATCGCCGGAAACGGAGAAAGATGAATCGGAGGAAGAAGAAGAAGATGAATTCGCAGATTTCGATTTCTTCTTCAGTTTCTTTGAAATCTCTCTGATCTTGAAGATTAATCACAGCCGTTGGATTTGATCGGTTTCTTTGAATAAGACGACCAATGTCATTATTTGGGCCGAGAAAAATATTTACAGGCCTAATTAATAGGCCCACTAGTCCATACCAACTAAAGGGCGGATTAAAACGCAAATGATTGTGAAACGAAAAAAGGTTGAATTGTAATCAATATTTAAAAGATGAAAATTTAAAAATATATATATTTTTCAATAAAAAGGTAGTAATAGCAAAAACGATATTTTCGGTTTTTTTATTTTATTTTATTTATTGTGCCGCTACATTTTACTGCTACATCTTGCATGAACTAATTATTTTGATATTATTTACCGTTTTTTACTGTTAAAAATTGTTTACCGCTTTGTTATTAATATGACGAGAAAAAAAAAACGAGAGGTCTACAAATTTTTAGAAGTAGGAGAGGTAAGAGAGGATAAAAGGAAACATATAATTTTTAGATTTTATATAAAAAAGAACAGAAAAAAGAAAACATATTCTCTATTATTGGTTTTTAGATTTTATTAAAAAGGAAACATATAACTTTTGAAATAATAAACTCTGGAAATTGTGTAATACTTTCTATAAACTTTTTAATATTTGATTTTTTTTTAATTTAAAATATTTATTTAAGCAAATCGAATTTTATATACCACTACGTTTAAACCACCATGGATGAAAATTCCCGGTGGATTCTCAACTTTCAGTCAAATCTTTTTAGTTTTTACCAAAAATATATTAAACAATAAAAGGAAAAAAATCTTTTTTCTTACCAACCAAACAAAAAGAATCCTTAAATAAGGCAAAAAAATCATAAATTTTAAATAATTTCCCATTTAAAGAGATATGCAAGTAAGAATGTTTGAGAGGCGCAACAACATGGCGCATAATAGCAAAAGACCTAATTTTGTTTCTGGGTCCTTGGATTTTCTTCCTCTTCCTCTTTATTCCCCACAAAACCTAAATCCAAACGAGAGTACCCCTCTCCTCTTCTTCTATATCCCTTTTTATCTCTTCGCAGCTTTCTCTCTTCTCTCAGATCTATATGCTTTCTCTTCGTTCCCAATCGTTCGCTTTCTTCTCTCCATCGGATTCGTTAGATCTCATCGATTTCTTGTCGTTTCATCGGATTCGTCAGATCTCATCGTTTTCTCGTCGTTTCATCGGCCCCAGATCAAATCTAGGTATGTAAATTGTCAATTTTCGATCAGATTCGTCTATTTTCGATCAGATTTGAGATCTGGTGATTGTTTTATATATTTTCCGGTTGATTTGACACGATTTTCTGGAAACAGAATCGATTTTTTGAGTTTTCTGTGTTTTTGGTCAAAATTTCGATCTCGATTTCTTTAGTTTCTGGATTGAATTGATAAGATTTTCTGGAAACAAGATCGATTTTGTGAGTTTTCTGTGTTTTTGGTCAAAAGTTCGATCTCGATTTCTATATTTTGGATTGAATTGAGAAGATTTTCTGGAAACGAGATCGATTTTGTGAGTTTTCTGTGTTTCTGGTCAAAAGTTTGATCTCGATTTCTTTAGTTTTTGGATTGAATTGATAAGATTTTCTGGAAACGAGATCGATTTTGTGGATTTTCTGTGTACTTATGTCAAAAGTTCGATCTCAATTGCAATCTTGATTTAATCAAAAAGATTAGCATCGTTTAATGGAGTTTTTGTTTGCAGGGATTTGCTAATTGGTAGGCTATCTTCAAGCAAACATGCATGGTTATGAGCATGTAAGCAAGCGCGTGATTATGTTCATTGCTTTCGTCGAATTCACATTTAAGCTATATTGATCTGACATCGATTCGATATGTTAAATTACAGGACCTTGATGAGGGGTATGATGACTATTACAGCGGTGATGAGGATGAATATGAAGATGAGGAAGAGGAAGAAGAAAGACAACCTCCTAAGGAAGAATTGGAATATCTTGAATTGCGCCAAAAGTTGAAGGAATCAATTAGGAAGAACATGGGAAAAGGAAGTGCTAATGCTCAATCATCACAAGAGAGAAGAAGAAAACTTCCTTATAATGAGTATGTGGTGGCTAATTCACATTTTCTAATTATTACAATATCCTGGTATGTGTTTTGATGATGAGCTTATTGATTTTTTTTGCAGCTTTGGTTCCTTCTTTGGTCCTTCACGGCCTGTTATTTCTTCAAGGGTTATACAAGAAAGCAAATCCTTGCTAGAAAATGAGATACGGACAGCTAAAATGTCGAATTCGAGCCAAACTGTATGTGTCTCAAATCTTTGTTTCTCTTTGTGTTTTATCATTTAAGATGTTTTTGCTGATGGAATTGTTTGTGGGGTGCAGAAGAAAAGACCTGTTTCGGCAAGCGGTTCAGGAAGTAAGAATGTGTCGCAAGAGAAGCGGCCTAGAGTTGTGAATGAGGTGAGAAGGAAAGTTGAGACTCTTAAGGACACAAGAGACTATTCGTTTTTGTTTTCCGATGACGCGGAGCTTCCTGTCCCGAAGAAGGAATCTTTGTCTCGAAGTGGGTCCTTTCCTAATTCTGGTATGTTGTGTCTTTTGAAAATTTTGTTTGCTATTTGTGATCTTTAAGCATACCATTTTCATGAAGATAACTTATACAGGTTTTTTGCTGATGTTCAAGAGGCTCGATCTGCTCAATTATCAGCAAGGCCCAAACAATCATCAGGTATCAATAGTAGAACTGCTCACAGTCCCCATCGCGAGGAGAAGAGACCTGTTTCAGCGAATGGGCATTCAAGACCGTCTTCCTCTGGCAGTCATATGAATCAGTCAAGACCGTCTTCCTCTGGCAGTAAAATGAATCATTTAAGACCGGCTTCCTCTGGCAGCCAAATGCAAAATTCAAGACCGGCTTCCTCTGGCAGCCAAATGCAGTCGAGAGCTGTCTCAGGGAGACCTGCTTCTCTAGGCAGCCAAATGCAAAATTCAAGACCGGCTTCCGCTGGTAGCCAAATGCAACAAAGGACCGCGTCCTCAGGCAGTCAAAGACCGGGTTCCTTGACAAACCGTCAAGCACCCATGAGGCCACCAGGTTCAGGTTCTACAATGAATGGTCAATCGGCCAACCGGAATGGGCAACCGAATTCCAGATCAGATTCCCAAAGATCAGCTCTTGCGAAAGTGCCAGTGGATCATAGGAAACAGATGAGCAGTAGCAATGGAGTTGGTCCTGGTCGGTCAGCGTCGACGGCAAGACCTTTACCTTCTAAGACTTCATTGGAAAGAAAACCCTCCATTTCGGGAGGAAAGAGTTCTCTTCAAAGTGCTCAGAGACCGTCCTCATCTAGACCAATGTCATCTGCTCCTAGGCAACGGGTAGTAGAACAGAGAAAGGTGTCCCGAGACGTGGCCACACCCCGAATGATACCAAAACAATCAGTGCCTACCTCGAAACACCAGGTATCATTCATGATCATGATCTTTCACATTTCTCTCTTATGTCCTTCCTCTAGCCAAGGCACTAATTTGTCAAGTAATATGAACAGATGATGAGTAAACCAGCGCCCAAGAGACCTCCCTCGCGTGATATAGATCATGATAGGAGGCTGCTGAAGAAGAAGAAGCCTGCAAGAAGGTCAGAGGACGAAGAAGCTTTCGACATGCTTAGACAGTTGATGTAAGTATTGCTTCAAACTTTCTTCTTACTCTCAAATCCATTACATTTTTATTTATTTTGCCGTCTCCTGATACTTATATGGGTTCTGTTTTTCAATTTCAGACCACCCAAGAGTTATTCTCGGTATGACGATGATGATATAAACATGGAAGCAGGCTTTGAAGATATCCAAAAGGAAGAGAGACGAAGGTACATGAGAATTTTGATCACAAGTTTCATTTATTTGTTTCTTCGATATTCCTTAATGATTCATGTTGAATTGTTAAATGCAGTGCGAGAATCGCAAGGGAGGAAGATGAAAGAGAACTTAAGCTCTTAGAGGAAGAAGAGAGGAGAGAAAGACTGAGAAAGAATCGGAAGCTGAGCCATTAAAAAAGTTGAACTTTTGCTCTTTGTCTTCTTTTAGGACTTCAGATATTTTTCAGTGTTTTCGCATTACAATCTCTTTGGCCGCTTGAGGCAAAAAAGAGTTTGACCTTTTTTTTTTGTTTTGTGTTTTCAAATTAAGGATCTTTTGTTCTTGAAATTGTACAATTAGTAGTAACTTTATTGGGGGATTAGCCAAAAATCAATAACATGTTGAAATTGTACAATTAGAAGACTTAACACTTTAGGAGTATCCGAGAAAAGAAATAACTCAAACGCGGTCCAGGAATGCCATAACAGACACTGGCTGCACATCCTATTGATCTAACGGTACCACAAAACACAATCTTAGGAGGTTCTCACAAAAAAAACTTTCCTGAAGGAACTCGAGAAGCTGTCTCTAAACTTCTAAACAGAGCATAAGTTGTATAAGACTTAAGAGGTTCTCATTGAAACTCCCTGAATCTCTAAACTAACCACCAAGAAGCAGAGTTAGCTCTGATTTTCATAGTAAGAAGCAGTTTCTTTGACATTATTATCTCACCTTGTCATCCATGACGATAAAGGGACCTTCTCCTCCATTACCATTTCCGCTGTTTGTCAGTTTCAGCGGTCCCTTAAGCGCTAGTTTAGCTTCTTCGGCCTCGGCCAGCACCTACCAAAGACACCGCTTTTGTTGAGCTGAGCACGCCATGCAGCTGAGACCCTAGTGTACGTTTCCGAAGCTCTCGGAAACCTTACCTAAATCCATATAAAGCATCGAAATGACAAGGTTTTCAAGTCAATCGCTCTCAAGTATATAGCTTCCTCTAAGGCTTTAACAACTGCTTCAAGGCTTTAAAATGCGTAGGACATAGAACCGCAGCTTCTCTAATAAAAAATACTTGCTCTAATCTAAGTGGCTCATGAAGTGTGTTCATCCGATATGGTTGATTAGATAGGCATTCATCATTCTAGATAGACTCTTCTTGTCAATGAAAAGGAATGTAATACAAGAAGAAAAATAAGATTGGAGCAGAAATGGACACAGCAAAATCAGGAAGAATGGAATGGAAAGACAGAGAGATGAGCCAAAAATCAATAACATGTTGCAATCTGTTCTATGTTCAAAGCGAAAATACTAGATTCCCTGAGCATAAGAGTAAAGCTTTCTGGCAAATTATATACACAAAAGATACCTAAAACAAGTTATATGTGATATAAAATAAAAACAAGGATTGAGAATATTCAGGCAGAGTGAGAAGCAGCACATAACAAGTTAAGGCCGCCACTATGTGAGAGGACAGCACCGGACCACTCAATGTTCACCCAAACCTCCCCCCATCCCTCGGCTCTGAACAGGGAAAGCTCGGCATACCAAAGCTCCAAAATCTGATCAGGACCTTGAGGCCGGGCTTCCCAGAAGATGCCCACCCTCTGAGCAGAGAAGGGGAAGAGTTTGATGATATCAAAACCACCACAGTGTTGCTGCTGCAGCTCTTCCAAACCCTTCACTTCCTTCCAAACAGTCTCATTTGGAAAACGCCACAGTATCCTCCCGCCGACACCACGGCAGAACAATGCCTCAGCTAAAAGCCAATCGTTTCTACTTTCCGGGTTAGACTCTTTTATTCCCCTTGTCACAAACATACAATTACTTGGTGAGAAGGAAAAGATTTGACCATCCTCATCCACCGCGTAAACATTCTTGTCGTCTAACGCCACACTTTGTTGGATTTTGAGGGGCATCTTGGGCGTAAACACAAACAACAAGTCCCAAGTTCCGGTTTCCATATCAAATACCTCTACCCAGTTTGAGGAATCAGCGACATCCCAGCACCCTCCAAACACGTATATCTTCTTCTTGTCTATCAAGCTTGCCGATGCTCCGCTTCGAGCCATCTTCATGGACGTAACGCGATACACTGTGTGATTGATGCAATCAAAAAACCTGACTTCCGATGTGGGTTTGCCGTTCACGAGTCCACCGATCATATAGATCCCCCAATCCGTCGGCACGAAACAGGATCCTGCTTCCGGGGCCGGAAGCAAGCTTGAATGGACCGGTTTGAGCAGACGTTGCACGGGGTGGAGGACGAACCACCGTGGGCTTGGATCTGGATACATCTGCATAAATACGTACAAATATGGCTCCACGCTACCCATCTGAAATCTCAAGGCCCTGAGATTATGGGACTCTGAGACAAACCGGTGTCTCCTGGAGACCATGGCTAAGGCCACCAGGTCCAATCTCGACACCTGAGCCAGGATATCCACAGCCACCTCATCTGGCAGCGACAATAACCCCGTCTCATTCCTCGTCGTCTTCAATTCCAATTGACTACATCCCTGAATCGCAAACCTTCCCTTCATTGATTGAGCGCTAGGGCTTTCCGTGAGAGGAGGATCCATCCAGACAAAACCTAATCTGAATCTCAACTCCCGATTGTGTAATATTAGTATATCTTTAATTATTTATATATCAATACAATAAAAACACTAAGGATCTCTCCAGGCTTGACACATCAGCATTTTGGAGTGTTCTGGACATGACACATCATTAAAATCGTCAGCCAATGAAAACATTTCAATTAATACAGCTCAGATTTCTTGGCCAGTAATATTTGTTCTTTGCTCCATGTCACTTTTAAAGCTTTTCTCACTTGGGCTTATTGTTTAAAAATAAGTGGGCTTATTAATATTCAGAAGTGGGCTTTAGTATTGATTGACTCAGACAAATTGTATTCTCTCCTGCATCTTTCTTTATCTCGATTTCAATTTTTCATAGAGTAAAGACGAAGACGAGAATGAGTAACTCGATCCGGTCAATCCTTTAGTTCGATCAATCGATAGGAGATTTTGATTGGAGAATTAAGAAGTTTGAAACTGGTAGATCGCAGCTATGTCGTACTCCGATTCGTCGTCTCAGGCTCGCGAGAGCCCGAATGGGACTTAATCAAAGCTGATGTCCAGAAACGAGGATATACTTTGCAAAGTAATCTCCTTCTCCTTAGTTAGCCTTAACTAATCTTCTTCTCCTTAATTATGTATCTCTTCTTCTCTTTAATTAAGTATATATTTAGGCTATTGAAGGAATTTCATACATTGGTTCCTTGTTATTTTGGATCCCAAGTTTGAATAGTTTGTTATTTTTTCATCTCTGTAATCATTCATACGAAGTTTGATTTTGAGTATGGCTTGACAGTCATCAATTGACATATGCTGACCACTTTATTCATGATCACTGTATTTCGCATATGAATTTCCACAACTGGTTTGTGTTTGATCCTAGCATTATATATCACTACGATGTTGTCAGTTAGTAGTATCATTTTTCTTCCTGTAGTTAGTTTTTTTTTTCCTGAGATTTGATGATTTTGAATTTTGGTTTTCATTTTTTTGTTGCCTTTTTTTTTTGTAGATGTGGAGAAAGAATATCATCAGTAAAACCATGGTGAATTATATCCTCACCTGAGTTAAGTGTTGCTTAGTGTTGTAGTGCATGGTTTTTTTTTCTGGTATTGATCAATTTCAAGTGGTGTTTATTACTGAAGATGTTGAGAGTATATAATTTACGTGCATGAGTCTCCTCCTACTGTCTGAGTTAGGGAAAAAAAATTTAAACAACCAGTCTTTTTGCTTCATTATTTTGTTCCAAATTATAGAAAAAGACTGGTAATCTCTCTGTTGCATTTTACTTTGGTGCAAATATTAAATTTGGAAAGGATGAGGTAAGGTTCTTTATTTGATTCAGTTTTTTATTTGGAAAAGTTTGGTTTGGTTCACAAATATTGTAGCCAAAGTTAAGCTGAATTTTTTATTTAGTTTGTAATTTCAGTTTATATTCAACAATTTGGGTACATTTCGCTTAACAAACTACGGTTTAGACAAAGAAATGTTCTAGAGATCGGATATATAGGCCGAATTCGAGTAAAAGGCATTCACCTCATGGCTCATGCATTGTGTTCCTTCATAGAGCCACTTTATATCAAAAGACTTCTTCTGTTAAGTGTTTGATTTAATAAATTTTCAACAATATGATTTAACTATTATAAAATACATAATTTATCCAAAAATATATCCCGCAGCGTAGCGCGGGTTTCGTCCTAGTACAATTAACGAAACAATACTGCTGCAAAAAGGAAAAAAAAAAAACTAAAAACAAAAGGAAACAATACCAATTAGTAAATAGAAAATTGGTTTTTCTAAAAAATAAATAAGGAATATAGATTTTGAGAATTTTTATAATTTTGGTAACAAAATCCAATATCCCATTTTTGTTTGTTTTTTTAAAATAAGGATTCAAACCTTTTTTTTGTTTTCCATTTTATTTTTTAATTCTTTCTTTTCCAAAATCTAAAATCTATAGTCTAAAAACAACTCAAAATCCCCAAAACACTCATGCCCTCAATCATTTGGACTGAAATCGACGAACCAAGCGGTTTAGAACGGTTCAATTACTAAATCTAATTTCAATTAACTAGTCCTAGGCGAAAAAATCGAACCGAATGTACCGAACCAAAATGAACAAAATTGACTAAAAACCAAATGGATCTTATACCTAAGAATATTAGTTCTTTGTAGACCAAAAATATAAAAATATCCGAATAATCAAACCGAAAAATTCCAAAATACCCAAATACCCCAATCAAAACCGAACCAAAAATATCCAAAAATACTCGAAAAACCCCGAAAACATCCAAAATATACCAAAATATCCGAACTTTTCGGTTAGAACCATAACCAAAAGATACCCAAAAATACTGCTGCAAAAAGGAAAAAAAAAAACTAAAAACAAAAGGAAACAATACCAATTAGTAAATAGAAAATTGGTTTTTCTAAAAAATAAATAAGGAATATAGATTTTGAGAATTTTTATAATTTTGGTAACAAAATCCAATATCCCATTTTTGTTCAAACCTTTTTTTTGTTTTCCATTTTATTTTTTAATTCTTTCTTTTCCAAAATCTAAAATCTAAAAACCAAAATCTATAGTCTAAAAACATCTCAAAAACCCCAAAACACTCATGCCCTCAATCATTTGGACTGAAATCGACGAACCAAGCGGTTTAGAACGGTTCAATTACCAAATCTAATTTCAATTAACTAGTCCTAGGCGAAAAAATCGAACCGAATGTACCGAACCAAAATGAACAAAATTGACTAAAAACCGAATGGATTATATACCTAAAAATAATTAGTTTTTTGTAGACCAAAAATATAAAAATATCCGAATAATCAAACCGAAAAAGTCCAAAATACCCAAATACCCCAATCAAAACCGAACCAAAAATTTCCAAAAATTTCCAAAAACCCCGAAAACATCCGAAATATCCCAAAATATCCGAACTTTTCGGTTAGAACCATAACCAAAAGATACCCAAAAATAATTCGGGTTTAGATCGGTTTCTCGTTCAAAATAAATAAGGAATTGTTGTAAACCACATAACGGATGGACTCCATAACCGTGGCCCATGTCCATGTTCTAGAAGGCCCATGTCTAGCTTCTAGAAGACTCACCCAACCGACCAAGGCCAAAGACGGTTTATGTTAGTCTTAGTGGGCTTTAGTGTTTCCTAGTCCAATTGGGATTTGTCTCCCCTATTGTGTATATATATAAGTTGTAACCTCATTCATTAATTAATAAGAATACACGAGATTCATAATACGTTATCAGCACGACTTGCTCTTAACGAACCTAAAACCTAAACCTAAAAGTCGCCGACCTCCGCCGCCCCATTAAGGCTCGTCCGCCGGCCGTTCGCTTGCTCCTTGCTCGGCGATCTCTTACAAGCTCCCAACGTTCGTGATCAAGTTCGAAAACCGAGGTCTTTAGCTCCCGGTTCATATCCGTACAACCCCATAAGGTGAAAGGTAAAATCCGAAACCCTAAAACCTAAAAACCAACATCGAACTTGAACCTAAAGAAATCACAACCCTAAAAATCGGATATTATTTGAATCAAAGTGTTTGCTATTGCTTGCTTTGCTCGCTTGTTCTTAGGAGAGTTATTGATTCAAAACCTAAATCGTATTGTTGAAAGAAACTTAAATCGAATCGAAACCCTAAAATTCTAAGTTAATAAATCCGATTGATTGAGGTCGCTTATGTTGTTTAGATTGATTGTTTCTATGATTGGTTACATGCATAAGTTGTTAGAAACCCTAAACTAAAATCGCATGAACCCTAGAAACCTTAGAAAAGGTAATCCTATTATAAATAAGAAAATCCTAAAAACCCTAAATCCTATTCTAAATAGGAAAATCTTAAATCCTATTGTAAATAGGAAAATCTTAAATCTATTCAAAATAGAAAATTTCTAAAATTCTAATTAAAATAGGAAATCTTAAAAACCTAAATCCTAAAGAAAATAGGAAAACCCCAAATCCTAATCAAATTAGGAAATCTTTAAAAGAGGAAATTTAATCCTAAAGAGGGAAGTCAAATCCTTAAGTAAATCGATTCATGGTTCGGTCTTTAATACCGCATGACATTAACGTTTACATGATTCTGACTCAAAACCCTTTTTGCTTGTAGATGTCGAATTACAACTTGTATTTTAATGCCCTAAATATCTGAGGAGATAATTATTTAAAATGGTCAATGGATACTAAGATTATCCTAAAGTCAAAAGGACTTGGTAAATGTATCACATAAGGCAATAATGCCAAGTGAGAAAGATAGATACAAGACAATACTAATTATTAGCCACCATCTTATTGAGAGTCTCAGAATCCAGGAACTATAAGTCCGTGGATGAGTCTATTGCTAGCTGAGCAAAATAATGACTTACACTAATGAGAAACAGTAAATTAAGACCTCATAGATAAACCCCATTACTTGATGCCAATAAGGCCGCAGAGGATAAGAAAGAATCCAAAGAATCTAACTACGTCCAGAGTGATAGACCACACGGCCGTGGCCGTGGTGGATGGAAAGGACGTGGTTGTGGCCACTATAACTCATCCGGTCGTGGGAACCACTATAACCGTGGTTGTAGACCCAATTTTGGCCATGGTCGAGGGCGAGGAGGCTGTGGTATTTATAAACCACAACACTCGACCAAATCAGTGTGCCATAGATGTGGAATGGGGAACCATTGGGCTAAGATATGTAGGAATCCCAAACATCGTTGTGACCTCTATTAAGAGAGTGTAAAAAGAAAGAATCCTAAAGCCCATTTGGTCTATAAAGATGGTAAACATGATCAAGATAGTCTAATGGAGTATGAAAATTCTGATTGCCTAAAAGAATCAAGTTGATAAATCTGAATTCGACATCAAAACCTCTATGTTTTCTTTGCCGTTTTATGTGTTCATTAATTGTTATCTCCTTGAATTTATTTGATATTATTTTATGTTTAAAACATGATTCTTGTCCATATTAGAAATGGCTGAGGACAAGAACATACTTGTGGTGGATAGTGGATCAAGCCACACAATTTTAAAAGACAAAAGATATTTTATAAATCTAACATTGAAAATTGCCAATATTAGCACCATAGCGGGTATAGCTAGTCTTATTGAGGGCCACGGTCAAGCCCATATTCTTTTACCTAAGGGAACGCATCTTGAAATAAGCGATGCCCTATATTCACCCAGCTCGAAGAGGAGCTTATTAAGTTTCAAAGATATAAGATTGAATGGTTTCCATATTGAAACAAAGGGTGAAGGGAACAAAGAATTCCTAAATATAATTGAGATCACCCAAGGACATAAGAAAGTCCTAGAGACTATACCCGCATTATCCACTGGTCTCTACTATGCTAAAATCGATATGATCGAAGCTAATATGGCAATGAACAAAGAGTTCATCGAGAAATTCACTTTATGGCATGACCGGCTTGGCCATCCGGGTCATAGTATGATGCGTAAGCTTATGATAAATTCAAGGGGGCACACCCTAAAAGAGAAAAGAGTTATCCCTAAGAATCTCACGTGTGAAGCATGTTCACAAGGGAAACTCATTATAAGGCCATCACCGGCTAAGGTAAATAGAGAGACCTTAAACTTTCTGAAAAGGATACAAGGGGATATATGTGGACCAATACACCCACCATGTGGGACATTTAGATATTACATGGTCCTCATTGATGCATCGACAAGATGGTCGCATGTTTGTTTATTATCCTCTAGAAACCAAGCGTTTGCTAGGTTGTTGGCCCAGATCATAAGACTGAGAGCCCATTTTCCAGATTTTCCGCTTAAGACTATACGTCTAGATAATGCCGGTGAATTCACGTCCCAAGCGTTTTAATGACTACTGTATGTCCATGGGGGTAAGTGTGGAACATCCTGTGGCACATGTACATACACAGAATGGATTAGCGGAATCCTTCATTAAACGGATTCAATTGATAGCTCGACCATTACTCATGAGGTCGGAGCTTCCAGTAGCCGCTTGGGGACACGCTGTTTTACATGCATCAGAGCTTATACTCATAAGGTCATCTAGTGAACATAAATATTCACCATCCCAATTACTCACGGGTCATGAGCCAGACATATCCCATCTAAAGATTTTCGGGTGTGCCGTATATGTACCGATTGCTCCACCACATAAAACAAAGATGGGAGCTCAAAGGAGGATGGGAATATATGTTGGATTTGATTCTCCCACCATTATTAAGTATCTAGAGCCAACTACGGGTGATCTATTTAAGGCTAGATACGCGGATTGTCATTTTAATGAATCCGAATTTCCTACTTTAGGTGGAGAGACGAACAAGCTGGTCGAAGAAATATCATGGAATCAAACATCCTTAAATTGGCAAGATCCTCGGACTCTGGCATGTGAATCAGAGGTCCATAAGATAATAAATTTGCAAAAGCTAGCTAATGAATTGCCGGATTCCTTTGTTGACCCAAAGAAAGTTACAAAATCGTACATACCAGCTTGTAATGCACCAGTACGTATTGATGTCCAAAAGGGAATCAATGAAGTTGCTACCGAGTCTAACGCACGTAAGAAACGTGGTAGACCAATAGGTTCCAAAGATAAAAATCCTCGAGAATCAAAGAAATGTGCAAAGAAACGAGGTTAAGGAAACCATAGACATGGCCGCAGCAGACCCTAAGGAACCGAATAGAGAGATTTGGGACGCCAATCCTCATGGTCCTGAAGGGATAGATAATAATGAGATCTCAATAAATTATATCATGTCTGGAATAAAATGGAACCGCAAAGATGTCGACATCGATGAAATATTCGCATATAAGGTAGCACTTAAAATGAATGAGGATCATGAACCCACGTCTATATTAGAGTGCACTCAAAGATCAGATTGGCTAAAGTGGAAAGAAGCCATAAACGTGGAGTTAAGTTCATTAAAGAAAAGAGATGTGTTTGGTCCGACCTTAAGGACACCATCCGAGATAAAACCAGTAGGACACAAGTGGGTCTATATGGTCCACTGGATAATGAAATATATATGAGATTACCAGAGGGTATTGAGCTCAAAGATAAAGATAAGAAAGGGTCTCGAGACCAATACTGCATAAGGCTGAACAAATCGCTTTATGGACTGAAACAAAGTGGGCGCATGTGGTACAATAGATTAAGTGAGTACCTAGTCAGAGAAGGCTATAAGAATGATCCCATCAGTCCATGTATCTTCATAAAGAAGTTTGCAAACAAAAGATTTGTGATAATAGCAGTATATGTGGATGATTTGAACATCCTTGGAACCTCTGGGGAAATCGCCCAAACAGTCGAATATCTAAAGAAAGAATTCGAGATGAAAGACCTATGCAAGACAAAATTCTGTTTGGGATTGCAACTTGAGTACGTGAATAATGGAATCCTTGTGCATCAAAAGGCATATACTGAAAAAGTACTCAAGAGATTCAATATGGACCAGGCCCACCCATTGAGCAGCCCAATGGTGGTGAGAAGCCTCGGATTGGATAGTGATCCATTCGGTCCAAAGAAGGACGAGGAAGAAGTTCTCGGTCCTGAAGTGCCATACCTCAGTGCCATAGGAGCGTTAATGTACTTGGCTAGCTACACTAGACCAGACATTTGTTTTGCCGTGAACCTCCTATCGAGATTTAGCTCATGTCCGACCCAAAGGCACTGGAACGGAATTAAACATCTTTTACGTTATTTACAAGGAACTGTTGATTTGGGTCTATTCTATACTAACCATAACAAAGAAGGTTTAGTTGGTTTTGCTGATGCAGGTTATCAATCAGATCCGCATAATGGTAAGTCACAAACAGGTTATGTGTTTACACACGGTGAAACTGCAGTTTCGTGGCGTTCAATGACGCAAACCATCTCAGCCACTTCATCCAATCACGCGGAGATCTTGGCAATACATGAGGCCAGCCGTGAGTGTGTGTGGTTGAGGTCGATGACTCAACACATACGATCTAATTGTGGCATGGACGATGAGAAGGGACCAACGGTCATGTACGAGGACAATGCGGCCTGCATCGCTCAGCTCAAAGAAGGTTACATCAAGGGAGATCGGACGAAGCACATCCTACCTAAGTTCTTCTTCACACATGATCTACAAAAGGATGGAGAAGTTCAAGTGGTGCAGGTCCGATCCAGTGACAATTCAGCCGACCTATTCACTAAGGCATTACCAACATCGACATTGAGGAAGCTCACGCATCAAATTGGAATGCGGAGACTTAAGGACTTTCAGGGATGACCAAAACAAGGGGAGTAATACGTGCTGTACTCTTTTTCCTTCACCATGGTTTTGTCCCAATGGGTTTTCCTGGTAAGGTTTTAATGAGGCAGCATCCCCAAGCGTATTACTGAGATCCTTTGGCATCTACACGGTTATGTCATCCAAGGGGGAGTGTTGTAAACCACATAACGGATGGACTCCATAACCGTGGCCCATGTCCATGTTCTAGAAGGCCCATGTCTAGCTTCTAGAAGACTCACCCAACCGACCAAGGCCAAAGACGGTTTATGTTAGTCTTAGTGGGCTTTAGTGTTTCCTAGTCCAATTGGGATTTGTCTCCCCTATTGTGTATATATATAAGTTGTAACCTCATTCATTAATTAATAAGAATACACAAGATTCATAACAGGAATATAGATTTTGAGAATTTTTATAATTTTGGTAACAAAATCCAATATCCCATTTTTGTTTGTTTTTTTAAAATAAGGATTCAAACCTTTTTTTTTTTTTTCCATTTTTTTTTTAATTCTTTCTTTTCCAAAATCTAAAATCTAAAATCCAACATCTATAGTCTAAAAACAACTCAAAAACCCCAAAACACTCATGCCCTCAATCATTTGGACTGAAATCGACGAACCAAGCGGTTTAGGACCGTTCAATTACCAAATCTAATTTCAATTAACTAGTCCTAGGCGAAAAAATCGAACCGAATGTACCGAACCAAAATGAACAAAATTGACTAAAAACCGAATGGATCTTATACTCAAGATCCGAAAGAACACGAAACCGAATCGAGAACCGAATAGATTATATACCTAAGAATATTAGTTCTTTGTACACCAAAAATATAGAAATATCCGAATAGTCAAACCAAAAAATTCCAAAATACCCCAATCAAACCCGAACCAAAAATACTCGAAAAACCCCGAAAACATCCAAAATACACCAAAATATCCGAACTTTTCAATTAGAACCATAACCAAAATATACCCAAAAATAATTCGGGTTTAGATCGGTTCAAAATCCAAAACCGAACAGAAACCGAAAAAGAACCGAATCGAGACCGAGATATTCAAAAAAATCGAATGGATTATAATCTTAAGATCCGAAAACCAAAAATACCAAACCAAATATCTGAAAAAGCCCATTGGAGATCGGCGTGGATATCATTACCGTTCCTAATTCTGTCTTCGTCGCCGGAATTGATTTCTCCGGTGAAGGGATGAGCGTGAACGACGCGTTGAAGAAAGTGGTTAATGTTGAATGATAAATTAAGTGCAGATTGATCCGACTTTACTCCAATCTTGAGCATACCACACAACCATTCATAGCCTTATACAACCCATTTTTCAGGATTTAATTTGCGAAGGTAAAAATTGGAGAATAAATGTGCTAAACTGCAGAAGTTGGGGAACTAAATAGTCAGTTTCCCGCTACTAATAATAATTCAAGATTCAAACAATACATCAATAGGCCTTCTATTAACAACCTACAATTAAACCTAATCCCCCCAGGTCTACCAGATTGCAAATCACCCAACTTCACCATTCCTTCTTCAAAAGCCCTAAAGAACTCATCTTGATCCTCACTAAACATCTTCACATACTCTCTCGTCACCCATTTCGTATACAATGTCTGATCAGAGTTAAGAAACCATCTCCCTGAAACCAAGTCTTTAAAGTACTGATTATCAAAAACCTGAGGTGTTGCATCTAGATCTCCAGTCACATTCTCGTCTCCACCCAAAGGAAAAAGTGTTAGACTATATATAAATGTACAAATACACCCTGGTATATGATTAGGGCTTCTCATGTAAACTTATATATAGAGTCCTTAATAATATGAGGAGGGCATCGAGCTCTACCGTTTTATACAAACTTACATGGTATCAGAGCAAACAAAACCCTAGCCGCCATCAAAATTTTCTTCTTCTTCACGTTTCTCTCTGTTTTCATCTCCTCTGCTTCATCTCTTCCACTCTTTTGATCTCTCTGCTCTTCTCCTTCGTTAATCACTCTCTCTTAAATTTATTTTCCTAGTTCTCTCTTTTTCAATGGTTGCTAGGGGAACTCACGACAAACCCTTGTCCATATGGTGAATACGGCCATTGAGGCGGGTCGTAGTTCCATTGTGGTGAGTAGTGGTGTTGTTGCTGCTACGAGTTGTTGTAATTGTTGCATCCTCGTCTACGATTATGACGTCCTCCACGCCCCCTATTTTTGTAACCTCTTCCTTGCTACTAATGTGGAACGTGGTCTTTAGTACCACGGCCTGTTGCTACTAATGTGGTTAGTTCTATGTGGATTTTCAGGCCAAAATTCAATGCAGCTGGGAAGCCTTTTCAGTATAAGGCGAGATTGGTGGCTAACAACAAGTCTCAGCAACTTGGTGTTGATTGCGATGAGACGTTTAGTCCGGTTGTTAAACCCGCTACAATCAAAACAATATTGGATGTTGCTATTCCTCGAGGATGGCTTCTTCATCAACTCGATGTTAAAAATACGTTTTTCCATGGTGATCTTGAAGAAACGGTTTACATGTCACAACCTCCCGGTTTTGTTGATAAATCCCGACCCAATCATGTGTGTCTTCTTAAGAAATCTGTCTACGGATACAAGCAAGCGCCACATGCATGGTACAATCGTTTAGCAGTGTATGTCAAGAAAATTGGCTTTGTCCAAAGTTTGTCTGATGCGTCCCTTTTAACGGTTCGGCTTTAGCATATATTCTCCTCTATGTCGATGATATTATTCACTCAGCTTCTTCTCAACGCCTAATTACGGAGATCATTGCTTTTCTCAGCTCCGAATTTGAGAGGAAAGATATGAGTTATCTTCACTATTTTTTGGCATATCTGTTACACGCAACTCGTCGGGTCTCTTCCTCCAACAACAAAACTATGCCGCAAATATTTTTCATCGTGAGAATATGACAGCTTGTAATCCTTGCGCAACACCAGTAGATACCAAAGCCAAACTTGCTGCAGGAGATTGACTCATTCAACAACTTCATCAGACTGCAGCTACATCTTCATTCTCCCCCTTTTTGACTATGTTTGTGAACTCAACAGTTCTAACTCAAAACAATATCACGAAACACATCCTCATTCTCCCCCTGAATGAGTCACAACAAGGTCAAAACTACTTGGAAAATTATCTCCGTTTTGCAATACGAGGTTGATAGCCTAGTACACCACCTCCATAGAAATCATCTTTCCTAACCCAAATCTTCATGCGCCTTAAGCCTACATGGCTGGATTCTCGAATGAATCTGAAACAATTCCTCTTAATATGCCCTTGAACTCCATAATGATAACATGTAGGACCATGAAATCTCTTATCATAAGCATTGTCCATTCGATTTCTCTCCCTCAACAATCTGAAACACCTTGGCCTAATTTGCCTAACAACACCACAATGATGACAAACAGGTCGAAAAATTCGTTGAGGTGCATTCTTCAATTCTGGATTTTTCCTTAAAGCTGATGCAGTCTCTGTACCAGTTCTCGTAGTAGTTCTCGTACCAGATGCAGTCTCTGCCACAATTGCAGTTTCTGACACACTTCCTGATCCAGACGTGATTTTTCCACTAGAAACAAACACCGAATCCGATTTTAAAAGTTTTCCTTCAAATCCAAGACCACACTTATCAGTCTTGCCAATATTCAGAATATGATCCAACTTCTTTGTGCCATTATTAAGCATCCTCAAATTCTTTTAAGTTTCTTCAAGTTGTACTTTAGCTTGTGATGCTTCTTCTTCTTTTTCTGCTGCATATTTCTGTGCTTCAACAACTTTAGCCTCTAACTTGAGTTTCTCCTTAGTTAACACTGAATTCTCCTCAACCATTTTAAGCCAATGTTCATATAAGGCTTTGTAATTCTCATGAAACTCTTCATCACTGATACTTGCAGCATCGTCATCACTTTGATCATTGTCACTTTCAATTACAGCTCCTGTTGCAGACACTGATGCAGACCCTGACACAGACGCTGATGCAGACCCTGACACAAACGCTAATGCAGACCCTGTTGCAGACGCTGATGCAGACTCTGTTGCAGTTTCTGGCAGAAAATTAGTAAACGCCACAAAATTCTTCAGTTCTTCTTCATCATCTGAATCAGTTTTAGAATCACTAGTCACAACATTCATGGCCATCTTCTTATGCTTTTGTAGATTGACGCATTCCGAACGAACATGTCCATATCCTTTGCATTCAAAACATTGCACATTCTTTGATGAACTTCTCAACACTTCATCAATTCTATCCTTCTTCTCTTTTCCCTTTCGCTTCAGATATTTAGTAAACTGTCTTGACAACATAGCCATTGAATCTTCAGTTGATGATCCCTTATGAGCAACTCCAATGTCAACTTCCTTCTTCACTTCATCTACCTTCTTCATCTTTCCTTTAGCTTCATATGTTTTGCTTAACTCAAATGCTTGAAGAATCCCAACAAACTCATCAAAAGCCATCTCATCTAGATTATGAGCTTCTTCAACTGCAGAAATCTTTGACTCAAATTTTGCAGGTAATGATCTCTTCAACTTCTTCACTAGCTTTTTGTCCTAGTAAACCTTTCCAAGAGAAAACGATTCATTAGATATGTCACATAACTTTGCACTGAAATCAGCCACGGTTTCCTCTTCTTCCATCCTTAGATTCTCAAATTGTGAAGCCAACATATCCAGTTTTGTTCTCTTAACGCTTGTAGTGCCCTCAAACATATTCTCCAATGTCTTCCATGCTTTTTGAGCTGATGCACATTGAGAAATTAACTTAAAGCGGCTTGAATCAATAGCATTGAGACTAACAACTCCGTCATCATCCGTAACTTTAGGAGCCTCCCAACCAAGTTAAATCGAATTCCAACAATCTTCATCAAGATTACTAATAAAAGCTTGCATACGAACCTTCCAATATCCATAATTCGTTGAATCAAGAAGTGGTGGTCTTGTCATAGACGTACCTTCCTTGTATGACTCCATCTCACACGATTCTCAGCTCTGTCTTACTTTCTGAACGATCTCCTGAACAATCTTCTGAACGATCTCCTGAACCTCACCCTGATCTACCCGAAACAAGACTAAATCTCTATCGAGAACCCGCTCTGATACAAATTGTAAGTGCGGATGAGGTCAAATAAATTGCGGAAAGTAAACGAGACAAGAAACCACCGCTATACCAATTCCAAGGAGGCCGAGACTGTCCTAGCTGTGGATACACCTCAGGAAATACTACCGCTAAAAACCTAAGGTACGCGTAAACTTGAACTACGGGGTGGCTTGATCCCTGAAAAGGGTACGTAGGCAGCTCGTCCTCGGACGAGTTCAGCTACCCCCCCTTATCAAAAAGGGGGGGGGGGGAGTGTGGTTTGTATATCCATACTCCCACTCAAACTTTATCAATTCTACGCTTCCTATACTCCCATTCAAATTTTATCCAACTATATTTCTAAATATACACTTCGGGTTTTACTAAACCCACCTCGGTCTTTACCCCGAAAATCACCTCGGGAACCTACTACGGTCACTCCCTTAATCTAAACTTTATAGTTCGTCTGAGCGATGGCCACGCCCGCGAGCTAAATTCATTATCACCGCCTCGGTAACAGCGCGCTATACAAGCATTCGAGACAATCTGGTCGGAGATATCCGACCAAAAAAGAAATTGTCTTAAGAAACCCCAGTTAAACCCAAACACTGGTGCCCCAGTTCGCTTCTTAGCACTGGGTATTCATCGACTAAATTGGATCAGGTCGCAACCGAAAAAGATTATAGTCCCACTTACAAAAACCCAGTTACCTTAACACTGGTATACAACTCACTTTCTCGGTTCGGAAGTTAAAATAGTTCGGAAGGTTTAAATCAGCCAAGCTAGACGCCTCAACAATGAGAGAACTTCTGAAAATACTTAAAGAGATAAACATTCATATTCGATTTTGGATAAAGCCATCCAGGCATAAAGTCATACAAAAAAAACAAAATCCTAAAACAAAAGATAAGGGCAAAAGAAAGACGCCTCGTGCTCATTCCTCATCCAAATCTTGTGCGGCCTCGGAAGTCAGGTTCACATCACCTTCCACCGACCTATTTCTGAGGTCGTCACAAGCAGAATCTGGGGATACCGGAGGGATCTTCAAATCCTCAAGCAGCTCGGCCCCAAGTCTGACATACTCAGCCTCAGCATCCCCGAACTCCTCCTTCAACTTCAGGACCTCCACCTTCTCATCCTCAATCCTATTGCCGCTCTCAAGCGCCGCAATCAGCTCGGCGTTGGCCTTGGCCTGAGAGAGATACATGTATCGCTCAGAGACTCCATCAAACTGGCTCAACCTCGCCTCAGTCGCTTTGATCTTCCCGGCGATTTCCTCTACAATCTCCCGTTTGGCGACCTTTTTGGCCCGAGCCACCTCGGTCTCATGTAGGGATTTCTCGTCAGTCAGCAGGCGGTTGAGGCTCTCTATCGTCGCCTTGGCTTTATGTTGGGCACAGAGACTCTCCTCGGCCAGTTTGCGCCTCGCATCTTATTCGGCGGCGATCAGCGCCTCGGCATACAAGGACGGCTCGAAACAAAAACAAACGGCTCGGCCCTACGATCGTGAAGCTCGTCACACTTGCTTCTCAAGCCAACGAGCTGGGGGGCTAACTGTTGGGGTCGGATTTCATTCATCTTCTAAGACCGAGCCGAACTCCAACACCTCAAATTAACCTACTCAGGTACCCTTCCAATCAGCTCGGGACAGCCCTCTAGCCAGCTCGGGTAACCTGCCAGCCAGCTCGGGTACACTGCCAGCTGTTGGGGTCGGATTCCATCCACCTAAAGCCGAGCCAAACATAAAACGCCTCGAACAAACGTGTACGTCAGCTCGGGAACCCTCTCAAATCGGCTCGGAACGATCTCTCTGCCAGCTCGGGTTCAACGCTGATCGGCTCGTGCACTTTGCCACCCGGTTCGGGATTCTGCTAAGCCGATTGGACACCGAGCCCGATGTCAGCCCGATTTGACGATCGAGCCCTTCCTTGGTTTAAACACCCGAGCTCGCTCTGCATCCAAGCGACCAAGCACATCTGCGGTTCGGGTACCCAAGCCGGTTCCTTCGCGGATACCCGAGCCCGCCGAATATCTCGGTTCGAGACTAACATCACATTGCCTCCCGAGCCGAGCACTAGGAAGTCTCCAAGGCGCCCGAGGCGAAATCATCGAGATACCCGAGGCAAGTACTTGTCATATATTCATCTTCAAAGGTATCATTTCCAAGCAAGGCATCATTTCCGATATACCCGGAAATGATAAAGGAGAATCTTCGAAGATCGACTCAAATCAGGAAATCTTCCAAAGAACTCCGAAGAATAAGGAAATTATCCTAATCCGCGATATTCTACGCCGACTTCGAGATAAATGGAAATCTTCCGAGAATATCGTAGGAGAGGCGGCTTATCGTCCCTATATAAAGAGACTCAAGGCTCTCACTTTGGACAAGCAATATCGCTCTAGAATTTACACTAGAAAAAGCTCTTACAGCACAAACACTTTTCTTTTTACGATCCAACTCTTTGTACGATCAAAGCAATACTTTTCATCAATAATATCAAGAACACCATCTTTGGTCATCGCTCTTTCTGTTGTTCTTTGAGAATTCCCGCATATCGTATCCCTAAATTAAAACCCTAGACAAATCTCGATTGTGTTAGTTTCGACTTCCACAGTTTGGCGCCGTCTGTGGGGAATACTTTAGAATTCTCTTACTCTAAGAACGCAGAACTCAACTACCGAAGAAGACGATGAACGAGGACGGTCGTCAGATTCCACCACCAGCCGGAGGAGGCAACCCGAACCCTCCGAACCCTCAAGTCGATCCAGTAATCTCAGCGACCCTAGCCGAACTGAAGGATATGATGGTTAAGTTCCAGAAGAAAGCTGACGATCAAGAGAAAGCTAACAAAACCTTGGCGCTACAAATCGAAGAAATCGCATCCCGTGGGCAACACAAAACCACGCGTTTCCAGACTCGACCGCCACGAGCCCGGAGGGACTTGCCTGGTCTCAACCCGACGAGACTCACGTTCGCGACACCAACGGACAACGCCAGAGCTGCAACCCGAGCCGATCCTGCCAGACGCGAGGATCAAGATGATCCCACCGAGCCAGACGCAGTGGACCCGACAGACGAGCCGGACGATCCACAAAACGAGCGTACCCGAGCTGGAGCTAACTCAGTCGAACGAACCGACCTCACTGATGACGAAGAAACTGAAGAAAACATAAGATGGGCCGAAGAATCCGAAAGAGAAGACGAGCTCAGCAAGATCCGAGCCTCCCTAGCGAAGGCGGAAGCCGATATGAAGCTCGTCAAAACCCAGATACATAGCGTTTCATCCTCCGCACCTAACATCGACAGAATTTTGGAAGAATCTCGGAATACGCCTTTCACCAAAAGAATTTCCGAAACGACGATGTCCAATCTGGGGAAGTTCAAAATCGACACCTACAACGGGACAACCGACCCGAAATGTCATATTAAGTCATTCGTGATATCTGTGGCCCGAGCCAGGTTCAAGCCCGGAGAGAAGGATGCCGGTCTGTGCCTACTGTTCGTGGAACACCTCAAAGGACCCGCATTAGAGTGGTTTTCAAGATTGGAACGAAACTCGATTGACAGTTTCGACGAGCTGTCGACACTCTTCCTCAAGCAATACTCCGTGCTCATCGACCCCGGAACCTCCGACGCAGATCTGTGGTCTCTGTCTCAACAGCCCACCGAGCCGTTAAGAGATTTCCTCACGACCTTCAAATCAACGCTAGCCAAGGTTGAAGGAATCACCGACGTAGCCGCCCTTTCGGCCCTGAAGAAAGCTCTCTGGTACAAGTCCGAGTTCAGAAAAGAGCTGAATCTATCCAAACCTACGACAATCCGCGACGCGCTGCACCGAGCCTCAGACTTCGTCGCCCATGAAGAAGAGATGGCGCTGCTGGCAAAGAGGCACGAGCCGACGAAGCAAACGCCCCGAACTGAGAAGACTCAAGCAACACCTCCGGTACAGAAGAAAGCTCGCGAGAGCGGGACGTATACACATCATGAAGGGCGCAATTTTAAGGGAGCTCACAATTACCAGATCGACACTCCTCGTGGCCGAGGTCGCGGCAGAGGCCGAGGTCGTGGGCGAGGAAGAGAAACCTACACTTGGACAAGAGATCAGCCACCAAGCAACGATCAAGAATACTGCGAGCACCACAAAATCTTTGGCCACCACACCTCACGATGCCGAAGCCTCGGCGCTAAATTAGCGACGAAATTCTTAGCAGGAGAGCTCGGGACGAACGTCACGCTCAAGGACCTGGAGCCAGAGCCGGATCAGCCCGAGCAGGCCAACACTGCAGGGGACCCCGAGCCAAGGAACACGGATGCCCCGAAGAGAACTCGGGAAAATCAAGACGAAGACCGGGATAATACACGGCAAAAAATCTTCACCATAATGGGTGGATCGCCGTACTGTCCTGATACTGTGGCCGCAATCAAGGCGTATCAACGCCGAGCCGAGGCGCCTAGCAACTGGACGAGACCCTTCGACCGACCTAACGACATAGTCACATTCGAAGAAAGTGAGACGAACGGGCTCGACATGCCTCATAACGATCCCCTCGTCATCACATTAGCGATAGGAGATCATGACGTTTGCCGAATACTGGTCAACACCGGTAGCACCATCGACGTGATTTTCCGTGAAACGCTCCGACAAATGAACATTGATATGTCACAGGTAACACCGACCCCGAGGCCTGTCCTCGGATTTTCGGGGGAAACTTTGATGACGCTCGGAACCATTCAATTACCAGTCCGAACCGGCGGGGTGACAAAGGTAGTCAACTTCTCAGTCACCGATCAACCTACCATTTACAACGTCATAATGGGCACGCCGTGGCTAAATCAGATGCGAGCTGTCGCATCGACCTATCACCTCTGTGTCAAATTCCCGACCCCCAGTGGCGTGAAAACAATCTGGGGCAGCCAGAAAAATTCACGGATGTGTTACATGGCAGCGCACAAACTCCGAAACCCCGTCACCGAAGCCAAGGCTGAAACCGATCACAAGAAATCAAAACTTGGCCGAAGCGAAGAGAAGGCTATATCTAAACAGTTATAGCAATTACAGATCGAGGAGGCGCGCGAGGAGAAGAAGCCTACCTCGGATCCTGTAATCTCCATCAGCCTCGACGACGAACGGCCTGAACGATGCGTGGAAATTGGCAGCGACTTAACCGAGGAAATCAAGACCGAGCTCATCTCATTCCTCAAAGAGAACATCAACACCTTCGCCTGGTCGGCTGAAGATCTACCGGGGGTAAGCATCGACGTAATCTGCCACGAGCTGAATGTTGACCCATCTTTCAAGCCCATCAAGCAGAAGCGAAGAAAATTGGGTCGGGATCGCGCAGACGCCGTGAACGCCGAAGTAGAAAAGCTCCTGAAGATCGGCTCGATCTCCGAAGCAAGATACCCGGACTGGTTGGCGAATCCTGTCGTGGTTAAAAAGAAAAACGGCAAGTGGAGAGTTTGCGTCGACTTCACCGATCTGAACAAAGCTTGCCCTAAGGATAGTTTTCCGCTCCCACACATCGATCGCTTAGTGGAAGCAACCGCGGGGAACGAGTTACTATCATTCATGGATGCTTTCGCGGGATACAACCAGATTTTCATGCATCCCGATGATCGCGAGAAGACAGCATTTATCACAGACCGGGGTATTTATTGTTACAAAGTCATGCCTTTCGGGCTCAAAAACGCTGGCGCGACGTATCAACGGCTCGTTAACAGGATGTTCTCCGAGCAGCTCGGGAAAACGATGGAAGTCTACATCGATGACATGTTAGTCAAATCCCTTGAAGAAAACGATCACATAGCCCATCTACGCGACTGTTTTCGCCAGCTCAACAAGCACAACATGAAGCTCAACCCGGCAAAATGTCGTTTCGCGGTAAAGTCGGGAGAATTCTTGGGGTACCTCGTGACTCACCGAGGCATCGAGGCAAACCCGAAGCAAATCGATGCTCTACTGAACATGCCCTCACCACAGAACAAGCGCGAAGTCCAACGTCTCACCGGGAGAGTCGCAGCCTTAAACCGATTCATCTCGCGGTCCACTGACAAATGCCTGGCTTTCTACGATACTTTGCGCGGGAATAAGAAATTCGAATGGACTGTTCGCTGCGAAGAAGCTTTCCAGGAACTGAAGAAGTATCTGGCTAATCCACCGGTGTTGGCGAAACCAGTCCCGGGCGAGCCATTATTCCTGTACATCGCAGTCTCTGATACGGCGATAAGTGGAGTCATAGTCAGGGAAGACAGAGGGGAGCAGAAGCCGATATTTTATGTCTCGCAAACCTTCACCGACGCGGAGACACGCTACCCGCAAACTGAAAAGCTCGCCCTCGCCGTAGTAATGTCAGCTCGGAAGCTGCGGCCATATTTCCAGTCTCACTCAATTGTCGTCATGGCACCCGTATCACTCCGAACCATTCTGCATAGTCCGAGCCAATCGGGACGCCTGGCCAAGTGGGCAGTAGAACTCAGCGAGTATGACATCGAATACAGGAACAAAACATGCGCGAAATCTCAAGTCCTGGCCGATTTTATCATCGAGCTGCCAACAGAGAACGCCCGAGAAGAGTCACCCGACGCCGTCTGGACCCTCCACGTTGACGGTTCGTCCTCAAAACAAGGCTCTGGCGTCGGGATCCGCTTGGCATCACCAGAAGGTGAAATCCTCGAGCAATCTTTCCGGCTAAACTTTGACGCGACTAACAACGTGGCGGAATACGAAGCACTGATAGCCGGACTAAAGCTAGCTCGGGGGCTCAAGATCAACAAGCTACGAGCCTTCTGCGACTCCCAGCTCGTAGCCAACCAATTCAACGGAGAATACGCGGCTCGAGATGAACGAATGGAAGCATATCTGGCTCTCACACAAGACCTGGCGAAACAGTTCGGAGAATTCGAGTTAACCAGAATCCCGCGAGGCGAGAACACATCTGCGGATGCCTTAGCAGCTCTAGCGTCGACCTCCGACCCAAACCTGAAGAGGATCATACCGGTAGAGTTCATCGAAAAGCCGAGCATCGAAGACAGTAGCGAAGATCAAGTACTAACAGCTCGGGAGACGGAAGAACCGGAGGAGATGGACACTGAACTGCCGGACCAACAGACTACAGACACAGTTGAGCCCGAGTATGGAAGCGATACCAAATGGATCGGAGCCATCCGGAGTTACATAGCCGATGGAGAAGTCCCTACTGAAAAATGGGCAGCTCGGAAGCTTAAGGCGAAAGCGGCTCGGTATACTCTTATCGACGGGGAACTCTTTAAATGGCGGTTCTCCGGACCCTTGCTAATCTGCGTCGAAGGAAACGAGGCTCGGAGAGTCATGGAAGAAATACACGGCGGATCTTGTGGGAATCACTCTGGCGGGAGAGCCCTAGCCATAAAGATCAAGCGCCACGGATATTTTTGGCCGACGATGGTCAAAGATTGCGAGAAGTTCTCTCAAAGATGCGACAAATGCCAGAGACACGCGCCAACTATCCATCAACCCGCCGAGCTCCTTTCTTCCATCACCTCGCCTTATCCCTTCATGCGCTGGTCCATGGACATTATCGGACCTCTACACAACTCCAAACAGAAGAAACTCGTCCTCGTACTAACAGACTACTTCTCCAAGTGGATCGAGGCGGACTCCTATGCCACCATCAAAGACGCGCAGGTCGAGAACTTCATCTGGAAGAACATCATATGCCGCCACGGGATACCTTACGAGATCGTCACAGACAATGGCTCGCAATTCATCTCGGCTCGGTTTGAAGGATTCTGCGAGAAATGGGGAATTCGCCTCAGCAAGTCTACGCCTCGGTATCCTCAGGGAAACGGACAGGCAGAAGCAGCAAACAAGACGATTCTCGACGGAATAAAGAAGCGCCTCGACGCAAAGAAAGGCCGCTGGGCCGACGAATTAGAAGGGGTATTATGGTCGCACAGGACAACGCCGCGGCGAGCCACGGGAGAAACACCTTTCGCCCTCGTTTACGGTACGGAATGCGTGATTCCCACCGAAGCCGAGATCCCGGGAATAAGAAGGCGTTTGCTCCCTGAGCAGGAAAATTCCAACACTCAAATGATGCTGGACGAGCTGGACTTAATCGACGAGAGAAGAGATTCGGCCTTGGTCCGCATACAGAACTATAAGAATGCTACAGCTCGGTATTACAATTCTCATGTTAAGCATCGCCGCTTCCACGAAGGAGATCTCGTGCTACGCAAAGTTTTTCAGAACACTGCCGAGCTAAACGCTGGAAAGCTCGGAGCAAATTGGGAAGGACCTTACACGATCGCAAAGGTCGTACGTCCCGGCGTCTACGAACTCATCAACATGAACGGCAAAGCGGTACCTAGATCCTGGAACGCAATGCATCTAAGGAAGTACTATCGCTAAAAACCTAAGGTACGCATGTACTTGAACTACGGGGTGGCTTGATCCCTGAAAAGGGTACGTAGGCAGCTCGTCTTCGGGCGAGTTCAGCTACCCCCCCAAATTAAAAAAAGGGGGGGAGTGGGTCCGTATACATATATACTCCCACTTAAAACTTTTTAAAACAAATTTCCTTTAAAGTCCTATCCTTTAGATTTTCGATTTTATTCATCTCGACGCCACTCCCGAAATCCGCCTCGGAAACTTTTACGGTCATCTTATCGACCCCACATGTTCGTTCGGACGATGGCCACGTCCGCGAACAGAGAGCTCACCACACCGCTTCGGTTACAGCGCGCTATATAAACATTCAAGACAATCAGGTCGGAGATATCCTGCCAACGGAAATTGTCTTCAGAAAACCCAGTTGACTTCAACACTGGTACCCCAGTCCGCTTCTAAGCACTGGCATCGACTATATCAGCTCGGGTCGCAACCGACAAAGATTAAGTCTCACATGACCAAAACCCAGTTGTCTTAACACTGGTGAACGATCCATTTCACTTTCGGCTCGGAAGTCAAAACGATTCGAAAGAATTTACTTCTCAACGAACAAATCAGATTTACGAAAACCCAGTTACTTAACACTGGCATCGAATTTAGTTCAAACGAAACAATTCAAATACTTAAAGAAAAAGAACGTGTTCAAACGGATAAAGCCATCCAGGCATAAGTTTTACAAAGGAGGGATTTAAAACGGAAAACAAAAAAAAAAGAGTGGAGACACCTCGGGCTCATTCATCCTGCTCTCCCTCAGGAACATCTCCGGCCTCGGGATCCAAGTTCGTGCCCGCTTGATCGAGCACTCCAGCGTCGGCCGCTTCGCTTTCTACCGACCTGTTCCCAAGGCCGTCATGAGTGGAGTCGGGAGACACCGGAGGGATCTTCAGGTATCCAAGGAGCTCGGCCCCCAGCCTGGCGTACTCAGCCTCGGCACCTCCATACTCTTCTTTCCATTTGGCGACCTCAAGCTTTTCATCCTCGATCTTTCCTCCGGCTTCAAGCGCTTCGATCAGCTCGGCATTGGCTTTGGCCTGAGAGAAGTACACGTATCGCTCGGAGACTTTGTCGAACTCGGCCAATCTCGCCTCGGTCATCTTGACTTTCTCGACAAATTCCCCGGCGATCTTCCGTTCGCCAGCTTTCCTCGCTCGAGACACCTCGGTCTCACGAAGAGCCTTCTCCTCAGTGAGCAGGCGCTTAAGTCTTTCAATTTCCGCCTCGGCCTTACGACGGACGCGAACATTCTCCTCAGCCTCTTTCCGCCGCGCCTCCTGCTCAGCGGCGACCTGCGCCACGGCCGTTTCCATCGTTGTCATCGCCTCGGCGACCTTCTGCTCAGCTTCAGCCCGAGCAGCATCGAATTGCTCCTTAGCCATGGCATGCTCGCGGGCCGCGGAGTCATAGGAATGAACCATAGTGTTCATCGAGGAAAAAGCCTAAAAAAAAAAAAAAAAAAAAATGAAAACGCGTTAAGTATAAACAAAGCAGGCCTGTGTTATAAGGCAAAGGATAGGAAATACCTTCAAAAAATTGGCTGCGGTTTCGCCATATCGCTCCGCTTCAACTAAGCCCTCGGGAGCGGGAAGCAGTGGCCAGGCACAAGACGCGATAAGGTTGGCAGAAGCAACCTTATCGTGATAAATCGGCCGAGCAGAGCTGGGAGCCCTTTTTGACTTTTTGCGCTTGTCCCCGGAATGCTCTCCTCGGGGACGCTTTCCCTTAGTCTTGGTCTGCCCGCCGGCAGGTAAACCAACCACAAGCGCGCTCCCCACCTCGGGAATCCGGTTAGTAACATCCCCAGTCGGGATACCCTCGGGCACCTCGGACAAGGCCACGGTAACAGCTAGACCAGTCCCCGACTCCACGGGATCAACAATCGTCTCGGGGTCAGCAACCACCTCGGTCCCCGCTATAACCTCGGGCGGAGTCAGAGTTCCAAAAGCCGCCTCGATTGTCCTCTGCTCTTCGCGCGCCTTCTTCTCAGCGGCCTTCTTCTCCCTCAAAGACATCTTCACACCTTGCATCTCCGTCAAAAAACCAAGCCTCTGATCCGAAGAAGATGAGGAGGTGGAGCAAGACGCACCGTGGAGAACTCTTAACGCTTTCTCTACCCTTCCTTGAGAGAAATGCTTTATCCAGTGACACTTCCTGGCTGCCAACTCCTCGTGTACACTGAAGAGGTCCTCGGGGATACGATCAAGGAAACTTGGGCCTCGGTCTGCAAAAAGTCGAAAAAACAAACAAATCAGTTGAAGTCGAGTTAAAACACACAGCAAGCAAGAAACTTCAGATAAGCTACCAATCTTTCTCCATTTCCCAATCATTTTCCCAAGGCAGCCCTCGGGGACACAGTCTTCGTCGAGGGCAACGAAGAAGAAGTGATCGGTATACTTTTCGTCCTTGCTCGGGAAGCCACCGATAACTCTTCGCCTCGCACGAGGAGAAATATAATACCTCTCCATCGCACAACCCGGAACCCGCCGAATCTCCAATAGATTCTTCAGATGATCAAGACCGATGTTGTTATACGTTTCGATCCCACGTATCAAGATCCCAATCAAATGTCTGAGGCCTCGGGTCGTGATCTGAGCCAGAGCAAGTTTATACGACCACAGATATTCAATGATTGGCCTCGGGATCGGAAACCAGAGAAAACAGAAATAGAAGAACCCCTCGTATAAAGTGAAAAACCCCTCGGGAGGATCGTCAGCCCTCTCACTCGGGGTTGGCAATCGCATAGTGATCCCCTCGCTGAAGTTGAAACGCGCCTTTAGATCCCGAAGCGAGTCTGAAGTCGACAAAGTGGAACCAGGGGGATCAGGCTTTTTCACCTTCTTGGCTCGGGTTTTCTTCCTTTGAACCATTGCACCTTGGATTGCCAACTGAAGGAGCCTAGCACCCTCCGCCGGGTAATAGGTTACCATTTCACTTTTTACCTCGGGTAAAATTGGCAGCTCGGGCACATTTTGCCAACGAGAAACACCAGCCTCGTCCGGAGCCGGAGGACGTGCCCTCCTATTCAAAACCGCCTCGGGATCATCAGGGAGATCCTCGTCCCGAGCTATATCGGCGATTGCATCTTCCCGAGCCACAAATTGGCTCGAATCTCCTCGTTGCTCAGATGACGACTCCGCTCCGCTGTCCGGCTCGGGTCGACCTGATAAACTGGCCTCAGATCCGTCTGAACTGCTCCAAACCATCTTTCGCTTATGAACTGGGATATTTCTGCCTCGGGAAGAATCACTTGAATCAGTAAGGGACATCAATCTGCTCGGGTAAATCGAAAGGACAACCGGAGAAACAGAATTCAGGACGCCGACAAAATCAACCTAGATCTAAACACGGCGGCGCTACGAAAAAGTAAATCGGAAAACGAATAAATCAAGATCAGAGAAAAAAGAGACAAACCTTAGAAATTTTTCCTTGCGGATTGCGAAATGAGAAAGCGAAGTAGGAGTCGAGTATTTATAGAGCGCCTCGGCGCATCGGATACGCGTAGATATTAAAACTTTTCACATCCGCCCAAGCGTTAGGCGCGTCGGGCACGCGTGGACAATACTAAGATACCTCGCATCCGCACGAATCTCGGGAATCAGCAGAGACCTTTCCACTTCTCGAGAAAGAATCTCAACCGTCACACGCAAGAAGAAGATGAAGCGTCAAAGGGAATTCGAATCGTCAAGAAAATTCGGATCACTAAAGGATTCAAACTTCTTCGATAATCTCGGCGTACGAAATGTCTGAAGCCTCGGGACATAGTTTAAACTGCTCGGAATAACAGTCATGAAGCTCGTCGCTTGCTCCTCAAAACAACGAGCTGGGGGGCTAACTGTTGGGGTCGGATTCCATCCACCTAAAGCCGAGCCAAACATAAAACGCCTCGAACAAACGTGTACGTCAGCTCGGGAACCCTCTCAAATCGGCTCGGAACGATCTCTCTGCCAGCTCGGGTTCAACGCTGATCGGCTCGTGCACTTTGCCACCCGGTTCGGGATTCTGCTAAGCCGATTGGACACCGAGCCCGATGTCAGCCCGATTTGACGATCGAGCCCTTCCTTGGTTTAAACACCCGAGCTCGCTCTGCATCCAAGCGACCAAGCACATCTGCGGTTCGGGTACCCAAGCCGGTTCCTTCGCGGATACCCGAGCCCGCCGAATATCTCGGTTCGAGACTAACATCACATTGCCTCCCGAGCCGAGCACTAGGAAGTCTCCAAGGCGCCCGAGGCGAAATCATCGAGATACCCGAGGCAAGTACTTGTCATATATTCATCTTCAAAGGTATCATTTCCAAGCAAGGCATCATTTCCGATATACCCGGAAATGATAAAGGAGAATCTTCGAAGATCGACTCAAATCAGGAAATCTTCCAAAGAACTCCGAAGAATAAGGAAATTATCCTAATCCGCGATATTCTACGCCGACTTCGAGATAAATGGAAATCTTCCGAGAATATCGTAGGAGAGGCGGCTTATCGTCCCTATATAAAGAGACTCAAGGCTCTCACTTTGGACAAGCAATATCGCTCTAGAATTTACACTAGAAAAAGCTCTTACAGCACAAACACTTTTCTTTTTACGATCCAACTCTTTGTACGATCAAAGCAATACTTTTCATCAATAATATCAAGAACACCATCTTTGGTCATCGCTCTTTCTGTTGTTCTTTGAGAATTCCCGCATATCGTATCCCTAAATTAAAACCCTAGACAAATCTCGATTGTGTTAGTTTCGACTTCCACACCAGCCAGCTCGAGTACACTGCCAGCCAGCTCGGGTACACTGCCAGCCAGCTCGGGTACACTGCCAGCCAGCTCGGGTACCCTTCCAGCAAGCTCGGATACACTGCCAGCCAGCTCGGGTACCCTGCCAGCCAGCTCGGGTACACTGCCAGCCAGCTGGGGTACCCTGCCAGCCAGCTCGCGTACCCTGCCAGTCATCTCTGGGTACCCGAGCCCGTCCTCTCTAGGTACCCGAGCCCGTCCTGACTGGGTACCCTAGCCCGTCCTCTCTGGTACCCGAGCCCGGCCTCTCTGGGTACCCGAGCCCGTCCTATCTGGGTACCTGAGCCCGTCCTGACTGGGTACCCGAGCCCGTCCTCTCTGGTACCCGAGCCCGTCCTCTCTGGGTACCCGAGCTCGTCCTCTCTGGGTACCCGAGCCCGTACTGACTGGGTACCCGAGCCCGTCCTCTCTGGTACCCGAGCCCGTCCTCTCTGGGTACCCGAGCCCGTCTTCTCCGTGTACCCGATCCAGTCATCTCAAGGAACCCTTTAGGTGCCTCAGCTCGGGTTGTGTATCACACCGTCATCCTGCCCCGAGCCGAACACACTAGTCGTCACCAGGCAGCCTCCAAGCTACCCGAGGCGAAGTCGTCAGTCACCCGAGGCAAAGACTTGGTAAATATTCACCTTCAAAGTATCATTTCTGAACAGGTTGGCATCATTTCCGAAAAAGAAGTATCATTTCCGGTATACTCGGAAATGATAAGAAAGTATCTTCAAAGATCAACTCAAATCAGGAAATATTCCAAAAGCTCTGAATAATAAGAAAAGTATCTTAATCCGCGATATTCTAAGCCGACTTCAAGATAAAAGGAAATCTTCCGAGAATATCGCTGGAGAGACGGTTTACCACCCCTATATAAAGCAATTCAAGGCTCTTACAGAAGGGACAAGCAATAGCGCTCTAAACTTTAGACTACACAAAGCTCTTAAGCAAAAACACTTTTATTTTATGATCAAACTCTTTGTACGATCAGAACTATTCTTTTCATCAATAATATCAAGAACACCATCTTTGGTTACAATTGCTTCTGTTGTTCTTTGAGAATTCTCGCATATCGTATCCCTAAAATAAAACCCTAGACAAATCTCGATTGTGTTAAGTTTCGACTTCCACAGGATTGGATTAAGAATGCCACTGGAATTGACTTGGAAGGAGGAACTGGTAAATATTTGGGTCTTCCTAATTGTTTAAGTGGATCAAAAACTCAACTTCTTGGCTTTATCAAAGATCGTTTGAAGTCTAAGCTAACAGGTGGGTATGCTAAGTGTTTATCTCAAGGTGGTAAGGATATTATTTTGAAATCAATAGCTATGGCATTACCAGTCTATGCTATGGCTTGTTTTAAGCTTCCCAAAAACACTATTCAGAATCTTGTTTCTGTTATGATGGAGTATTGGTGGAATAATTCTCAGAATCATCATAAGATTCATTGGATAAGTTATGAGAAACTCAGTCTTCCAAAAGCTCTTGGTGGATTTGGATTTAAAGTCTTAGAAATCTTTAATCAAGCACTATTGGCCAAACAGGCATGGCGTCTCCTTCACCATCCGGAGTGTCTTTTTCAAGATTTTTCAAGAGTAAATACTTTGCTTTCAAACCCTTCCTATCAGCTTCTGTTGGTAGTCGTCCTTCATATGCATGGCGAAGCATCCAGTTTGGTAGAGAATTGTTGATTAAGGGGCTTAAAAGAAGTATTGGGAATGGCGAAACTACTCTGGTTTGGATATATAATTGGTTGTTTGATGGTAGGGCTCGCAGACCTATTGGTAATCAGTCTTTAGTGAACATCAATCTTATAGTTGCTGAGCTTTTTGATTCTCATACTGGAGCATGGCATGAACCTTTATTGAGATCCTTGTTTCATTTCTCAGAATTGAACATCATTAGAAACATCAGACCTCGGGTCGGATTTCCAGATTCTTATTGCTGGACTGAAACTAGAAATGGGATTTATTCAGTTAAAACAGGGTATGATCTGATGTTTAGACTAGTTCATAAAGACAAGATTATGGAAGAAGAAGCCTCACCTTCACGGAATCCTGTTTTTCAAGAATGTTGGAAAGTAAAGACGGTGCCAAAAATTCAGGTGTTTTTATGGAAATCTCTTAAGGGTGCTCTTGCTGTCACAGATCGATTAAGATCTAGGGGACTTCGCATCTTTGATGGTTGTATGTTTTGTGGTGAGGTCAATGAAACTATTAATCACATTTTGTTCTTGTGTCCTTTTGCAAGAATAGTATGGGCTCTATCTAACATCCCTTCTCCTTTTATGGGGTTTGGTAACTCAATTTTCCAAAATATGCATCATCTTTTCAGCCTGTGGTCAGATGGATATCATACTTCAGATTCTTCGGATACTTTTGCTTGGGTTCTTTGGCATCTTTGGAAAAATAGGAACTCATTGCTCTTTGAGGGTGCTTCTTTAAGTCCTGATTGTTTAATTCAAAAAGCCTGGGATGATTCTAGAGAATGGTCAACAGTTCACTTACAAGATATTTTGAGAACTGAGAAGATCTCTTCTTCAATACCCCTCTGGTGTCCTCCTCTTCCAGGTGAAGTTAAGTGCAACATTGGTTTTTCATGGTCTAAAAGGTTTTCTCTTTCTGGAGCTTCTTGGACTGTAAGGGATTGTCATGGGAATGTCTTATTCCATAGTCGAAGATCTTATGCTAATGTGGTTTCGACCTTTGAGGCTAAAATAAAAAGTTGGAAATGGGCATTGGAGAGCATGCACAGCTTACATATAGAGAAGGTGATTTTTGGAGCATCTACTTTGGAAATAATTCAGGCATTACATTCTCCTAATCAATGGCCAGCACTGGTAAGTCACATTGCTCCTCGTCTTCTTTTCACTGGAGATAAGACTCATTGGCTTCTTAGCTTTGAGCCGACTAAGGCCAATTTGGGAGCTTCTTTGATTGCTAACAGTGTCACCTCAGACTTTAGATTAAGTTCTTATGTGGCTTGTGGATCCCCTTTTTGGATGCAAAAGTTTTTTGATGATGAAATGCAACGTGTGTCTCAGTTTCTCTTCGATCCTCCTTAGCTTCAGTCTGCCTCTTCGTTCGTTTTGGTATTTATATGTTAATATTTTTAATTAATATCTTAGTAAATATCTAGATGTAAATTACCTTCTCTGTTAAGTTTCAAAAGGAAAAATCAACTTGAATAGTTATTTTCAAACGGTGGTAGAATCATTACTTGCTTGGTTTTACTCTCCTTTTTTGTCTTCTTTGACTTTTTTTCAATTATCTTCTTGGGGTCAGATAATTCTCTTTTATTCATCTCTTCTATATATAGTACTAGGTTTTTACTTTCCTCTGTAACTTCTCTTCTTCGTCTTCTTTTTTCCTTTTTCTCTTTTTCCTTTTTGCTTCTCTTCCCTAATCTTCAACATCTGGTTTTGGGTCGAGATGACCCTGAGCTCTTCGTTCCTCAAGAGGCTTATGCTAGTGTTGTGGCTCGTAATCGACTAAGTCTTATTGGGAGACTTCTTAGCCCTGCAGAACAGAACCTTAGAAGAGCTATTCAAACTTTACCTCGGAATTGGCGAGTGGCCTCAAGAGTTTATGGATGCATACTTGATGACAGTTGTTTTCAGGTTCGATTTCAATCAGAGGCTGACTTGGTATTAGTTCTGAGGAGAGCTCCATGGCTGTTCAATGAATGGTTTGTGGCTTTACAAAGGTGGCAAGACTTCTGATAGAGAACATGAACGAAGAGATTGTGAAATGATTTTCTATCTTTCTCAAATCAGAAAAGGTTGTTACAACAATGTATATATACATTCTACACTAAACCAAAGACTAAACCGTATACATGTATATTAACTTAACCAGTACATTAAACCGGAATCATATATACATCTAATAGCCCCCCCCTCAAGATTGAGCTTCATATATGTTAAGAACTCCAAGCTTGCTGTTGTTTTCTCGAAAAAGAGATGGATATAGAGGTTTAGTCAATATATCTGCAAGTTGATTATCAGTCCGCACAAACATCGTCTTGAGAATCCCAGCTTCAATGCATTCACGAACTTTATGACAATCAAACTCTATATGCTTTGTCCTCTCATGGAAGACAGAGTTACTAGCAATGTGTAATGCAACAACATTATCACAATAGAGATATGCAGGAGAACGAAAAGGAACCCTGAGAGCAGTGAGAAGATAACCTAGCCAAATCAACTCCTTGGTAGCCACACTCATAGCTCTATACTAAGCTTCAGGTGAACACATGGAAACACTTAGAAGCCTAAATGTTCTCATTGTTCTCGCATTGGTCACACTGTGGATAAGTGCTATAAGGTACATGGCTATCCCCCTGGTCATCCACGAGCTAAGAAGAACAATTATGTGGGCAGTGCAAACATGACCAGTTCAGAAGTAATGGTCACTCAGAAAGAGAATGTTCCTGCAGAGCAGAATGAAGACATGTCTAAAGACCAACTCCAACAGATGATCTCTTATCTTAGCTCCCAGCTCCAGTCTAATACCATCTCTCCATCCCCTGATAAGGCTATAGCTTCGACTTCTAATTCTGTACCAACCATCTCACAGATGACTGGTACTTTCCTTTCTCTCTATGATTTTACTTACTATGACATGTTGACATCTTCCTTACCTCATGAAACTGAGTTGTCTCATAGGGCTTGGGTAATAGACTCTGGGGCTAGTCATCATGTTACACATGAAAGGGAAATCTATGTAGAGTACAAAGCTTTAGAAAGAACCTATGTCAGATTACCAAATGGTCAAACCGTGAAAATAGAGGGCACTGGTTTTATTCAACTTACTGATGCTTTGTCTTTACATGATGCGTTATATATCCCTGAGTTCAAGTTTAACTTGTTAAGTGTGAGTGTTGTGACTAAAACTCTGAGATCTAAAATCAGTTTTACTTCTGATGCATGTTCTATTCAGGTACTTACTCAGGAGTTAATGATTGGGCAAGGTAGTCAAGTTGCAAATTTGTATGTGCTGAATCTTGATAAGTCTCTTGTTAATGTTTCTTCTTCTACTTTACAAGGTACGCCTACTTGTGCTAGTATTCATGTTGATTCTGAAATGTGGCATAAGAGATTAGGGCATCCTTCAATGAATAAAATTGAATCTCTTTCTGAAGTTTTATTGTTGTCAAAACAAAAGATAAATAAATCATCTCATCACTGTCACATATGTCATTTAGCTAAACAGAGGCACTTACCCTTTAAATTGTCACACAATATGAGAAGTAAACCATTTGAATTAATTCATATTGACACATGGGGTCCTTTACCTACTGTTATTGGCTTTAGATATTTCTTGACTATTGTGGATGATTTTAGTAGAGCAACTTGGATTTATATGTTGAAACAGAAATCTGATGTCTTGCATGTGTTTCCTGGTTTTATTCAACTTGTTGAAACTCAATATAATAGTAAAGTTTGTTCTGTTAGATCAGATAATGCCAATGAATTGAAATTTGCTTCTTTATACATGGAAAAAGGTATTAAAAGTTTTCATTCTTGTCCTGAAACTCCGGAACAAAACGCTATTGTAGAGAGAAAGCATCAGCATTTGTTGAATGTAGCTAGGGCCCTTATGTTTCAATCGGGTATACCTTTCTTCTCCAAAATCTGGTGATTTCAAGGAATATTTTATTACAATTGGCCTTATATACAATTCCACTAAACCAAAGTAAACCAAAACTAAATCACAAAACAGATAAACCGGATCTAATTACATGGTTATCTGATCAATTCTAAGAGCCCCCCTCAAGATGGAGGTGCATATATATTAAGAACGCCCATCTTAGACATGTTTTCCCAAAAAAGAGCTGGATAAAGAGCTTTGGTCAGAACATCTGCAAGTTGATTGTCTGTGCGAACATACATGGTCTTGAGGATCCCTAATTCAATGCATTCCCTGACTTTGTGGCAATCAAATTCAATGTGTTTCGTACGTTCATGAAACACTGAATTGTTAGCTATGTGAAGAGTTGCGGTGTTGTCACAATATAAGTAAGCATGGAGAGTAAAAGGAACCTTCAAAGCTTTCAGAAGAGCACTTAACCATATCAACTCATTAGTAATAACAGACATGGCTCTGTACTCTGCTTCAGCAGAGCTCATGGAAACAATATCTTGCTTCTTGGATCTCCAGGAGACTAAAGAATTACCAAGGAACACTGCAAAACCAGTAACTGATCTTCTGGAATCACGACATGTACCCCAATCAGAATCTGAAAAACCTCGAAGAGTAAAATCTGCATCTTTACCATAAAATATTCCTTGACCAATAGTACCTTTCAAATACCTCAAAACTTTATGAATGGCCTGCAAGTGAATCAGCTTAGGAGTACTTGAATACTGAGCCAACTTTGAGACAGTGAAAGTGATATCAGGTCTAGTGATGGTCAGATACTACAATTTACCAATCAATCTGCGATACTGCTTGATATTCTCAATAGTATCACCTTCAGCTTCAGAGAGTTTCTGATTTGGCTCCATAGGGATGGAAGAGGGCTTGCAATATGAAAATCCAGAAGATGCCAACAAGTCAAGTACATATTTCCTCTGACATAAAGAAATTTCCTCTGCAGTCCTGGCGATCTCAATACCAAGAAAATTTTTTGGTTCTCCTAGGTCTCTGAGTTGAAAATAACCACGCAGTTGTTGTGTAAGCTCAGATGATGCAGCCTCAGTAGTACTGGCAATGAGAATATCATCCACATATACTAAGACCACCAAATAATTGCCATTACTGAACTTCACAAACAATGTGTGATCACCATGACATTTCTCAAACCCCAAACCAACCAATGTAGTAGAAAATTTAATAAACCACTGCCTGGAAGCTTGCTTTAGACCATAAATAGACTTGTGTAGTCTACACACTGCATTAGGAGAGACTTCTTCACCTTGAATCTCTGCATATCCTGGTGGTAATTTCATATATATTTCCTCAGCAAGGTCACCATTTAAGAAAGCATTAGAAATATCTAATTGGTTTAAGAACCATTGCATCTTAGGTGCGAGGGATAGAAGTAATTTCACAGTCGCCATCTTGGCAACAGGTGAGAATGTGTCTATAAAATCTATACCCTCTTGCTGAGTATATCCTTTAGCCACCAGACGTGCTTTATACCTTTCAATGCTTCCATCAGCTAAAAATTTTATGGTAAATAACCATTTGCAATCCACTGCAACTTTCCCAGCAGGTAGATCAGATATATTCCAAGTACCTGTTCTCACAAAAGCACCAATTTCCTTTCCCATAGCATCATTCCATTGTTTGTCAAGCCGAGCCTCTGAATATTTTTGTGGTAATTTTGTAGCGGTGATGATATTAATAAAAGCATTGAAAGGCTCAGATAAGTATGAATAAGAAATATAATTTGCTAAAGGATAAGGAGATGTTTTAGTGGGAGACTTAGTAATAGTAGGAGTATTATTATAGCAATGAAAGTCCTGCAAATGGGAAGGCAGTTTTCTCTGCCTAGTAGATTTAGGTTCAGAAGGAACAGAAATCAAAGAGGATGACTCATCAGAATGTTGAGGAGCATCAGAAGATGGTTGCACTAGAGGCATATGTCCATCAGTGTTTGGTGCAGGGAGAGAAATATGAGGAAAGAAATGTTTTGTATCATCTGGGATAGTAGATGATGCAAAAGGAAAAATATCCTCATAGAATATAACATGTCTAGAAATAGAAACTGAGTATGTCTCTATATCTAATAGCTTGTAACCTTTATAACCCATTGGATATCCTATAAAAATGCAAGCCTTAGCTCTAGGATCAAACTTAGTTCTAGATTTAGGTGAAGTAGAACAGTAACATAAGCAACCAAAAGCCTTAAGGGATGAGTAATCTGGTGTCTCATTTGTGAGTCTTTCATAAGGAGTTTTATTATCAATGACAGGGGATGGTAACCTATTAATAAGAAACACTGCTGTCAAAACACATTCACCCCAATACTCTAATGGAACCCCAAACTGAAACATAAGAGCCCTAGCTACATTCAACAGGTGCTGATGCTTTCTCTCTACCACAGAATTTTGTTCAGGAGTTTCAGGGCATGAGTGATAAGATTTAATACCTTCTTTTAAAAACAATGCATTAAACTTCAATTCATGAGCATTATCAGATCTTACTGAACAAACTTTAGCATTATACTGAGTTTCAACCATTTTAAGAAAACTCGGAAAAACAGTTAACACATCAGACTTTTGTTTAAGCATATATAACCAAGTAGCACGACTAAAATCATCAACAATTGTCAAGAAATACCTATAACCATCGACAGCAGGAACGGAAAATGGACCCCAAGTATCTATATGAACCAATTCAAAGGCTTTTTCACGCATATGATTCAAAGATTTAAAAGGTAAATGCTTCTGTTTAGATAAATGGCAAATGTGACAATGTGTGATTTTATTATTAATCTTTTGCTTTGGTAACAACAAAACATCAGAAAGAGTATCTATCTTAGCAAAAGAAGGATGACCTAATCTTTTGTACCACATGTCAGTATCAATCTTAAGACTAGAACAAACATTAGTACTTGGAAAAGAAGACATGTCTACAAGAGTTTTATCCAGATTCAGAACATATAAATTGCCGACTTGACTACCTTTTCCAAGCATCAATTCCTTGGTAAGAGCCTGAATCATACATTCATCAGATATAAAACTCACTTTAGATTTCAATGTTTTAGTAATTACACTAACACTCAATAAATTGAATTTAAACTCAGGAATGTATAAAACATTGTGGAGAGCTAAAGCATCAGTAAGTTGAATGTATCCAGTACCCTCTATTTTGACTGTTTGACCATTGGGAAGTCTAACATATGTTCTATCTAAGGCTTTGTATTCTAGATAGATTTCTCTTTGATGAGTAACATGATGACTAGCCCCTGAATCTACAACCCAAGCTCTAAAAGACAACTCAGTTTCATGAGGTACAGAAGAAGTCAACGTGTCATAATAGGTGTAATCATAGAGAGAAAGGAAAGTACCTGTTATCTGTGAGATAGTAGGTACAAAATTTGAAGTCGAGGCTATAGCTTTGTCAGGACATGAAGTGATACTAGGGGACTGAAGCTTGGTACTTAAGTATGAGATCAGTTGTTGGATGTGATCCTTAGACATGTGTTCTGGCTCAGAACCAGGTGCAGTGATATCCAACTGATCAATGCTAGCTAGATTTGCCGTTCCAACATAAGAGTTCTGCTTTGCCCTAGGATGGCCTGGAGGATACCCATGAACCTTGTAACATTTGTCCACAGTGTGTCCAATACGATTGCAGTGAGAACACTTAGGTTTCTTGAAGTTTCCCTGAGCTAGTAGAATTGGATTCTGATCACTGATTACACCTTGAGTCTGAAACGCTGCAGGACTAGGGACTGGTTTTGAAGCAAAACCTACCAACCTCTGACTCTCATCTTGATCCAGCATGTTATAGATTTCATTCAGACCTGGTCTAGGCTTCATGTTGAGAATCTGACCCCTAATGTTATTAAAATCATCATTCAAACCCATCAGAAATTGTATAACCTTACTTGTTTCTGCTTCCTCTAGCAGTTCTTTCACCTGATCACAGTCACACTTCTTCACAGTACGAGATTTGGTGTTAGACAATTGTTCCCACAACGTCTTCTTCTTCGTAAAATAAGTGGAGAGATCCAGTTGTCCCTGCTTAAGAGTCATCACAGCTTGTTCCAATTGGTACTTCCTTGGTAGATTATTCACCTTAAAACGAGTAAACAAATCAATCCACATCTCAACAGCATCTTCATAGTATAGAATACTGTCATAGATTTCCTTATTCACGACATTAAGAATCCACGACTTCACCATACTGTTGCATCTGCTCCATAGACGGAAATTTGAATCACTAACAGATGGTCTTAGCAGAGATCCATCAACAAAACCTAGCTTGTTTTTCGCATCTAGGCTGATTCTCATCGCTATTGACCAACTATTGTAATTACTACCATCAAGAACATGAGCTACAATCGATAAACCTGGATGATCGGAAGAGTGAAGAAACATCGGATTATCGAAAGGATCAGAAGCCTTCGATACGGATCCATGAACTTCATACGATTCCGGTTTGAGAGAAAAAGGTTGTTTCATGCTCGCAAGCTTCAGATCTTCATCGATTCCTGAATCACGAACAGATTTGGCCGCAGATTCTTCATCCTCCGGTGTTACGCTTCTGTTTCTCAGTTTTCCTCCTTTCTTCACCATTTTCTACCAAACCGAAGCTGCGGAATAGCAATCGGACGTGATAAAAGAGATTTTCCGATGAAAACTTGAAGAATCTGAAGATCAAAGAGGTGAAATCACCAGATTTTGGAGAAGAAATGCTCTGATACCATAATAGATATGGATTTTATATACAATTCTATTATGGTAAAGAAAATTGACTGGTACTTTTCATGCCTTGTTTTATTACCTCCATCTTGAGGGGGGCTCTTAGAATTGATCAGATAACCATGTAATTAGATCCGGTTTATCTGTTTTGTGATTTAGTTTTGGTTTACTTTGGTTTAGTGGAATTGTATATAAGGCCAATTGTAACAACATTTCCGGGTATATATTCAACATTTTCCATGTAACTGTTTCTCAATTCTATTAGATGTATATATGATTCCGGTTTAATGTACTGGTTAAGTTAATATACATGTATACGGTTTAGTCTTTGGTTTAGTGTAGAATGTATATATACACTGTTGTAACAACCTTTTCTGATTTGAGAAAGATAGAAAATCATTTCACAATCTCTTCGTTCATGACATTTAGAATCCATGATTTCACCATACTATTGCATCTACTCCAGATTCGGAAACAAGCATCAGTTTCAGAAGGCCTTAGCAAAGATCCATCAACTAGTCCTAGCTTATTCTTCGCATCAAGACTAATTTTCATCGCAATCGACCAACTGTTGTAATTAGTTCCATCTAGGATATGAGATACAATCGTTAAACCTGGATGATCTGAAGAATGGAGCACCAACGGATTATCGATCGTGTTGAAATTCATCGATCCATGGCCCTCAGAAGCTTCAAATCTTGAATTCAGCTGTTGTTTCATCATCGCATCTTTAGGATCTTCAACAATCATCGATACGCGATTAGATCTAGCAACGGAACCACCATCTTCAGGTGTAACACTTTGATTTCTCTGTTTTCCTCCTTTCTTCACCATTTTCGTCGAAATCGATAGTGCGGAAGAACGATTGATGATGATTAAGACGAAGAAACGAAGAGATTGTAGAAGAATCAGAAGAAATTAGGTCGAAATCAACAGAAAAACGCGGAAAAATGCTCTGATACCATGATAGAGAACATGAACGAAGAGATTGTGAAATGATTTTCTATCTTTCTCAAATCAGAAAAGATTGTTACAACAGTGTATATATACATTCTACACTAAACCAAAGACTAAACCGTATACATATATTAACTTAACCAGTACATTAAACCGGAATCATATATACATCTAATAACTTCCCTGGTCCGGATTTCCTCACTTTCATTGATCTATGGGTACAGGTTCGAGGAATTCCCTTGCCTTATGTCTCTGAATTAACTGTTTGTTTTATTGCTAATACTTTGGGGCCAGTTATGGAACTTGATTTTAATGCAGAGACAACTACTTGTATCACCTTTATCCGAGTCAAGGTGCGACTTTGTTTCACAGATCGTCTAAGGTTTTTCAGGAGGGTTAGATTTGAATCCAGAGAAGGAGCCATGATAGGTTTTGAATACGAAAGACTCCGAAGGATATGTACTAATTGTTGTCGTATAAACCATCATGTTAATCACTGTCCCTATTTAGCTGCTCATGTGGATCAAGATACGGATTCAGAGGTTCTGGTGGATGGGCAGAGAGTAGTTCAGACAGCTCAGATATTTCCTCCTATTCTCCAATCTCTCAACCTTCTCCGCCTGCTTCCCCTGCTTCCCCTGCTTTGCATGACAATGAGTTTAATGTGCCTCCTCTACCAACCAAGTCTGCTTTCTTGCGCTCCACATCTCCCCCAGACTCTTCTTCAGAGGCTCAGATTAGAGGTAAAGCAAAATATGTGATAGGAAAGAGTTCTAAGAGGAAAAAAGATAAGAAGATTGATCTCAACTATGAGATAGGAGAGAGTTCTAAGAGGAAAAAAGACAAGGAGATTGATCTCAACTCGGAGAGAAACACTAGGAGGTGTCACAATGATCATGGGGTCCGATTTTACCCGGTGGATGGGCAGCTTCCTTAGGTTTGCTAAAGAAAATCTACAGTACTCTGAGTATAATTTACCCTTATACTCGTGAGGGGAAAACTTTTTGGGGTAAGAACTGCTTCAAGTTTCTAGGAAATAACGAGCACTTCCAGAGAGTTTAAGTGCTGTTGGTGGATCACTTTTTGAATGTTTTCATGGCATTAAATGGTATTTATAACTGCTTCAAGAGGGTTTAGTTCGGATTGCAAACCCTTCAATGACTTTTTGGACAAGGATTAGTACTACTTCAGTATATGGTGTCAAGATCTCAAGATGGTGAGCCAAATGCACTCATAATGCAAGCTTATGTTGGAAGCGATAGAATCCACTACAAACTTCTCAGTTTTGATGTTGGATTTTATTGAGATTGTTATTATAAGAGGCCTCAAGAAGCCCACCAACTATGTCTCATGAGAAGCCCATCATCCTAAGTAATTAGGATTTTTAGTAAGTTTAGATTCATATATATATGCTACTATGAGACTCAATGTAAGCAACTTTGAGTTCCTAGCTTGCCATTTGGAGCAACTCTCCTCTTTCTCTTTATATGATATCAAATCTAAAATCTTTGAGTTCTTGGTGACAACATAAACTTCTCTTCCTCTTTTAGTTTCTTTGAATAATAAAGCTCTTAATGAGCTATCTAATTTCAGTTTCATATTTCTATGTTAATAAGCTCTCTAAGAGCATCATTATCTTGAGTTTGTCAACATGGTATCAGAGCTTCAGTCGTTCTATGGATTATTGGGATTTATGGGTTTCAATATCATCAGCTTCTAGCAATCGAAGGCAGCCCATTCTGAAGACGATGAAGGTGTGTTAGTGTGTCCGTCGCCATCTGAGAGTCGTTGATGAAGATTTATGGAGATTTATGGAGATGAAGCGAATAATATGTTTCAGAAGTAGATTCAGCAACTTTCGAGACGGATTGAGACTGTAATCGTTGACAGAAAATCAAGCTTGCGTACCACTATTTCCAAGGTAACGTTTGTGTTTTCTCTTTGAGACAGAATATGGAGTGTTGCTTTGTCGTAGCTTGAGAACAATAGCTGCTGGTTTAGATTATAGGATTGAACTCATGAAGATAGATTGCATTTGGTCGGGCTTAGGTTTGATATTGATGTCTTTATGGCTGCAAGTTTCTGTTTTTTTTGCTGAGCGCACACAAGGTGTTTGATAAAATGTCAAAGAGAAAAACAGATTGTGTAAATGCAAACAGTGGTTGGCTAAAGAATGAGAAGCAGATAGCAAGTAGGATCTAAGTAGTTGTGGGAAGAGAATCCTTCTTCTTCATGAGACAGCTTAGGGGAGTTAAACGAGGTAAAGAAAACCCGGACTCTTCGTGAGACAAATAGGTCAAAAGAACCTGAAAAGTTCTCACACTAATGTCTGATTTTTTGGTGAAGAGATGCTACTATCTACATTCAAACGATAACAGGGCAACAATGGGTATTCTTAGAAAAACGTACATGAAATGGTTTCTCCACTTGATCCATTTACCTAGAAACAAAACAGAAAGAGACGTTAGTGGAATAGTAAAGAAAGTAGCATTCAACCATCTTGTTAATCACGTAGGTATGTATGTTTATTGATTCTTTTCCAGGTCACCGGGTGGCCTCTTCCACACCCTTCTCTCTTGCTGACACATGAATAGAAAGTTAACACTCCCTATGGGTTATCAATATCAAAGTCAAAGATATAAACTAATGTAACTACATTCTTTACTCTAAACGCGATTTAAAAGTCATAGCCTTGAAGATCATATGATTTACTCCAGCAAAGGCTTTTCATGTCTCTTTACTCCACCAACACTCAACTTGCATCAGAATAGGCGCCTCCCTTGTCGGCAATGGTTCTGTTTACAGAGGGGAAGATTATCACTAAATTCAAATATTTACAGGGACAAACAATTGCAGCAAAGTTATCCAAAAGAAGGCAATGAAAAATAAAGTTCAGAATAGTGAAGAGGAAGTATACAAATGATTGCTACTTAAATTAAGACCAGCAGTTCTTCTTTCTTTTAATATATCTCGAGAGCATGAGCCTTTGAATCTGAACAATCTTACAGTAGTTGTAAAATCTAATCATGGAGGATTTGATGATCTCTCTAAAAAAAAAGTGAATGTTTAATTGGAGCAAACAGACCTTCATATTCAACGATCTCTGTAACCGAGAAGGATTTGAAAAGCGTTCCACTGCTGTAGAGGATAATACGTTTGACGTTTGAGGTTTTTTCGTATCCTTCTCTAATATATATATGGAGCGATATGAGGATTTAGAAGAAAGGAAGGCGAAGCGTGGCAGTTCCGTTCTGAGGGAGAGGTGAAGAGACACGTAAGTTGACGACCTAAGATGCTAATCTAATTGGCCAATGGGCAGTGAATATTGATCGTCCTTGTAAAGAGTGTGACGTGGCTGCACTGATTTATAATTTGAAGGAAAGTAAACTGACGTGGCATCTTGAGAGAGTTTTTTAGAAAATCTGATGTGGACACATTGAGAAGCTTCGATGAGTTCCTTTTATTAGTAAGAGATGTACATTAACTGTTGTAACGTATAATTGCCTCTCCTCCAAAGGTTCTCCAATGGTTGGATGATGCTGTTATGTTCATATATATATACAAAAGTTTGGTTCTTTTTCGGTTCAGACCAAGAATGAGAACGGGCAAGCAAAGTAAAGATGATCGCGAGATTCATTAGGCTCACCACAGAATAAACATGGCTGAACATGTCCTCAATGGCTAGTCCTTTCTAGTCCTTTCTCCCGTCGAGAGTCTGTCCTTAATTGCCAACCAAGAGATAAAGGCAAAGCGAGGAACTGCTTGCGGGAACCAAATGACTTTACTCCAAGTCTTTGCAGTGCTGCGGGTACGAAGCTGGTCCCATGTTTTTGAGGTCGAGAAGGACGACTAAAACACGTCAGCCGTTTGGCGCCAAAGAGCCACATCCTTCCCAGCCTCTGAACTTGGAATATTCAGCCCGCAGATATATTGTTTAATTTCATTCAGCCTACTGTCACGGCAACGGCGGAGACACCAAGCAGAATCCTTGATAGCATCTGCAACTTTAGCATAGCGTTGTACTCCTAGTGAACAAATACCAGCCTCACCTACTTGGTCAATCAATCTGCCCATAGGAAGCCACTTATCAAACCAGAAGAACGTATGATGACCATTACGAACCTCGTGACTAACAAAATCCACTGCGAGAGGTCGCAGCTTTAGAAGCTTACGCCATTGCCACGAGCCTAGAGTAGTCTCCTTTACATCCCAAAAAGTGCCTTGTCGTATTAGATACTGTCTAACCAAAGCCACCCATAAAGAATTCGAATCCGAGATTATTTTCCAAATCAAACCTAGAGCAAATACCCGGGAAACCTTGTGTAATCTCCGAATCCCCAGACCGCCTTCATTCTTAGGAACACACAAATCCTCCCATGCCACTTTAGACTTACTATGATTATTTGGTGAACCACTCCAAAGGAAAGATGAACACATGCCTTCTATTTCTTTGAAACAACGCTTAGGCAAGCAAAATACCGAGGACCAGAAATTGGTGATACTTGCTATTACCGACTTAATTAACTGGACCCTTCCCGCAAAAGAGAGATGTCGATTGGTCCAATGTGACAGCCTCTTTTGAATTTTTTCCAATAACGGTTCATAGTCCAGCTTTGTCATAGCCTTAGTGGTAAGAGGAAGGCCAAGATAGCGAACCGGTAACTCGCAAACCGCCAACCCGACATTTACGGCCTCATTTTCAAGATGTTGTTTCCCTCTACCCGCAGCAAAGAGAGAAGACTTGGACACATTTATATTAAGACCAGACATTCGGGCAAATTCATCAAAGACAGCAAGCACTCCATGGAGAGATTGCAAAGAGCCATCCGTGAACACCATAATGTCATCTGCAAAACTGAGGTGAGACATGTTAAGAGCTTTACATTTCGGGTGGACACCTATACACTTTTCTCGGGCTGCCTTTGAGAGTAATCCAGAAAGGACATTGCTAGTAATCACATAAAGGTAGGGAGATAAAGAACAGCCTTGTCGCAGCCCACGTGAGCTTTGAAAAAATCCCTCTAGCTCTCCATTTACCGATATTGAAAAGGAGGCTGTAGATATACATTGAGATATCCAGAAAATGAATTGATCCGGATAGTGCATAGCCTTTAGTGTGGAGATGATGAAAGACCACTGGACCGTATCAAAGGCCTTAGAAATATCCAGCTTTAGTGCAGACCGAGTAGAGATTGATGCCTTGTGATAGTCTTTAACAAGTTATGTGGCTAGTAGAACATTCTCCAGCAAAAGACGACCCTTTACAAAAGAACTCTGATTCAACTCAATAGCTTCCGGGAGATTTCGCTTGAGGCGTTGGGCTATTATTTTTGATATCACTTTATACACAAGATTGCAGCAGGTAATCGGACGAAAATCCTTCATAGTTTCGGGATTAGAGACCTTAGGAACAAGCGTAAGAATAGTGCCATTTATCCCCTTGGGCATGAATCCGTACAAGAAAAACGACTGAACTGCAACGACAAAATCATGTCCTACCACCGGCCATGCCGCTTTAAAAAATTCCACCGTGTATCCATCTGGTCCCGGAGCTTTATTTAAAGGCATTGAGAACAGAGTCCGCTGTATTTCTTCCACTTGTATTGGTTGAACCAACCGGCCAGCCTCCTCAGCTGAGCAACGATAAGAAACCAGCTGCGAGACAGAATTGACTAAGGGAATGTCAATATCTCGAGTCTGGTCTTGTAGAAAATTCTTATAGTAGTGCACCGCTTCATTCTTTATGTCACTCACCTCTGTCAAGACTTCTCCCGAGCTGGATTTAAGACATTTGATAGCATTTTTGGCAGCCATACCCTCTGCTACACGATGGAAGAAGTCAGTATTGTGATCACCAAACTGCATCCAACGGACTCTTGACTTTTGGTGATAGAACTGCTCCTCTATTGTCGCTAAATGATTCCATCTCTCCGACGATTCCGTCACTTCCGCAAACGTCGAGGCCTGTGGATTTAAGTGAGCTGCGTTTTGTTTGCAGGAAAGATCATCATAAGCTTCCTTGACCTTAGAAGGAAGATTTCCATATTTTTCTCTGTTCAGTCTTCGTAAAAGTTCTTTAAGAAGCTTTAACTTTTTGTGAAACAAGTTAAGATCCATCCTTGAGTGAAACAGAGGCTGCGTTTCTGACCAAACCTCATTAATGATTCCCAAGAACTGAGTGTGTGAAGCTAAGTGATTAAAGAACTGAAAAGGCCGCCTATTGCGAGGTGGAGGAGCACGCAATTGCACCCAGAACCTGGCATGATCTGAAACTCCCCCCATTTCAAAGAAAGCAGAAGTATTTGGAAAAGACCTCAACCAACAACTGTTTACCATTGCACTTTCTAGCTTCTTGCATATCGGATGATCGTCTTGACTAATAGACCAAGTAAGTTTCGGTCCCACATATGAAAGATCTTCTAAACCACAGTCTAGGATCACATCCTGAAACACTCTCATCGCTGCCTGGTCCTGCAAATATTCCAAAGATCTTGAATGCTCTGATGCCGAGAGAATAACATTAAAGTCACCCACCACAACCCATGGATTGCAGTCCTGAATGCAACCAACTTGGATTTCTCTTAACTCTTGCCATAGAGATTGTGGATGTAGGATTCACACTCGATTGTCTTTTAAGTAATTTAGTGGAGAAAAACTCTTAAAATCAACGAATGAATATGAGAATTCGAAAGGGAAATTAACCAAGAAAAGAATAAAGTGAAGAAATTTGATAAGAACGAAGTACAAAAGGCCTTGCGAAATTGTAAGGGAAAAAAGTATGTTGTATTGCTTGATAGTAGTAAGTAAAAAAGATTCTCCTCCTCAAACACATGCGTTTGAGGTCGTTTTTATAGAGAAAACATGATTAATGCGGTCATTCATTGTACATAATTATATTGATCCGCATTAATCATGTAAGTTACAATTTTGACCGAAACGGCTTGAACTTGAACTGTCTTGGGCTTCACGTGGGCCTTCCGAACTCTTTCTTGCTGACTCCGAACTCCCGCGCTTTGATACTACCGCGAGCCTCGAACAATATTCTCCTCGCTTCGGCTTTTCTCTATGCGAACTGTATGTTGAATAAGAGCGAACCTCATACTGGTGAAGATCGAACCCTTTTAGTAAACTGAATCGAACTCTCAACTGGTCAAGTCCAATAAAGTATCCAGAAATCCGAGAGGATTATTATGTAATAATGACGTGGGCAGATCCAAGTGGATCCTACCGAAAATGTGTGGGATCCGACCCCAACAGAGATCTCCTCTCTATTACAAAATTTTAAGCATAGACAAAAGAACATACAAAAAATTCCCCTGAGCTAAGGAACTTGACCCAACAAGTGATTTGCTGAGCACTCATGTGAATAATCCTCACATCAACTTCAGGGGACCAACAAACCCAAATTCTTCCCAACCGATTATAAGCATAATTCGTAACACACTGCTAGCCCGGAAAAGTGGAATAAAAAATAGACTGAAAATTGTTCACTTGAATACGTGTTTCCATTAAACAACCAACTGTGAATTTCCGATCCCGAACCCACTAACGAACATCATTTTGTTTGCGCGGCATATTGAACCTGCGCATGTTCCATGCAAATATTGTCGTCATAGGAACTTCCGGGAGGAAGTCTTCTTATGGCTTGACTGTGTACTAGCTTGAATCATGTCTTTCTTATTCAGAACAGGCCGCCGTTGAACCTTTTGTTTCCCATTATTTTTGTTTGCTAGCTTCTTAGTGCCCAGATTGGCCTGATTTCTTTCTCCATTGACACCATCAATCTCTTCTGTTTGATCCTCCTCTGTTTGATTCTCCTCTGTTTCAACAATTTCCCCATCTTCAGGGACATTGGCTAAAATCTGAAAGTTGGACTGTGTAATCATGAGACTCGTCCAAGCAGTCTCATTTAATTACCTCTGGACAAGACTTTTACGAGGTGAGAATGATTTCCCCGCTCTTGTAACCGTTGACCATGCTTCCGCGTCAGCCTGCGATAAATCATCTCGAGCTGAGTCTAACGGAAAGATGCCTTGAGCTCCTTTAGTCTGCAACTCCTCACTCGAAGCAGGCAAGACTGATCCGACGCCTGTTACATCTACTACTTCTGAAGAAACAGGCAGCTTCTCAAGATCAGCAATCAGAGATGCGACAACTCCTGGTAAACTGGTAGCCGATGCTATTCCACTGGTGACAATGTCCGTATTAACTTCATGGTTAATAGGGTCCTGTTTATGAGCAACAGTATCAGTAGACCTCTTTTTATTACAGTCACACTCTTTGTGACCCCATTTGAGGCAAGACAAACAGCGAGGCGGCAACCATGGATGCGAGGCGGCAACTAACAGAGATGGAGACTTCATTTCCTTCCTGGTCAGTGAGATAAATCTTCTCTGTCAAAGCTTTTTCAAGGTCAACTTCAACTAAAACCCGAGCCATATCAAGTCTGGTGCATCTCTCAGTATGAGGGTGAAGTTTAACAAATTAAAGTGACCGTAATGTCTCCTAAGAACCTTAAGCCCACCTGAGAGTAAAAGTTTCCCGGGACCCCTTTGAAATCTACCCACAGCGGCATGGCCGATAAGTCAGGCCTTTCATGAACTGTTTCTGGCCTCCACTCGTTCACCACCAAAGGAATATCCGCGATATGCCAGTAGCGGCGCTTCAATACCCGCAGTCTAGTTTGCTCATTCTCAATTCGAAACAGAACAGTTGTTGGGTTTAGAAACTGAACATCCACCTGGGACGATCTGCTAGCAAAAACACTTTTCTTTTACGATCAATCTCTTTGTACGATCAGAACTCCAAAGATCCAAGAATTTTTCTAAGAGGTATGATGTTGGTCGATTGTCTTTGGAATTTAAGTGTATGGAGTGGAGTTTCAGTGGTTGTAACAAACGGTTTTCCTACGGTTGGATTTCCGATTTCTCATGGTTGGATATGGATATTTTAAGGGTAAGAATACCTAGAGTCAATTGTGATTGGGTTTCTCTAAGGACTAATCAAGGAAGTGCAGGCCATAACTCGACGCACCATGGTACGGTGAAGGGTTTCACAGGTGGACGCAACCCACCTAAACCAAATGTTGATAAATGAAAGTTTTAAGCTGGAATTGTCAAGGTCTCGGAAATAAGGCAACTATCGCGTATCTTCGGGATTTGTGGAAGCAGCATCGGCCAGATTTTTTGTTTCTTTCGGAAACAAAGCAATCTTCTTTATTTATGGAAAAATTTGTTGGTCATTTTGGGTATAAAAATTTAAAAACGGTTGATCCTATCGGTTGTAGTGGCGGTTTAGCTCTTTATTATAATAATGATTTTAATGTTTCTATTATTTATGAAAGTAATCAGTTAATTGATATTGAAGTTGTGGTAAAAGGTAAAACAATTTTTCTTACTTTTGTTTATGGAGATCCAGTCCCGAAAAACAGAGAACAAGTTTGGGAACGTTTAACACGGATCGGTTTGGCTCGAGACAAACCTTGGTCTTTAATAGGCGATTTTAATGAATTAAAAGGGAATCACGAAAAAGAGGTGGTAAATTAAGACATGCTTCATCATTTATTCCTTTTAATTTGATGATTAGAGACTGTGGGTTACTTGAGTTTCCGCATATTGGTGATTTCTTGTCGTGGCGTGGGTGGAGAGATAAGAAACCGATTCGGTGTCGTTTGGATAGAGCCTTAGCCAATGAAGATTGGCATGATTTGTTTTGTAATTCTTTTATTGAATACTTGCCAATGGTCGCTTCGGATCACAAACCTGTGGTGGCGACGATTGCGGATAAGGTTCCCCGAGGTAGGCAAAACTTTCGTTTTGACAAAAGGTGGATTGGAAAAGAGGGATTGTTAGAGACAATCTCTGATGGTTGGCAATTAGAGGGGAATTTGGGAGAAGGGAATTTTGTAGAAAAAGTGACGAATTGCCGGCGTGCGATTTCGAAATGGAGAAAAAATTTAACTTCTTACGGGCGAAAATCTATTGAAGAACTTAAAGTCGAGCTAGAGGCAGCACAAAATGATGATAGTCAATCGCCTGAGGTGATAAAAGATTTAACAATACGGTTGCGAGAGGCTTATCGAGAAGAGGAAATATATTGGTATCAAAAAAGTCGGAGTTTGTGGATGCGGGTTGGGGATCATAATTCCAAATATTTCCATGCACTCACAAAACAACGTCGAGCTCGAAATAGGATTATCGGGCTCCATGACGAAAACGGAATATGGTCGGATGAGGATAAAAATATCCAACATATAGCGGTTTCCTATTTTAAAAATCTTTTCACATCAACGAACCCCCGAGATTTTGAGAGTTCGTTAAAGGAGGTTAAAACTACAATCACAGATCAAGTAAATGAATTTTTAACGGCTCCAGCGACTGAGAAGGAAGTACGTGATGCTCTTTTTATGATGCATCCGGAAAAGGCACCGGGTCCTGATGGAATGACGGCATTGTTTTTTCAGAAGGCTTGGAATACGGTCAAGGTGGATCTACTCCAGTTGGTAAATTCCTTCCTTCAGGAAGGTAGTTTTGATAAAAGGTTAAACGTGACGAATATTTGTCTTATCCCTAAAACAGAGACACCAACTAGGATGACGGAATTGAGACCTATAAGTCTCTGTAATGTGGGATACAAGGTTATATCGAAGATACTTTGTCAAAGACTTAAGACGGTACTCCCAAGATTGATATCAGAGACTCAATCGGCTTTTGTTGAAGGTAGATTGATCTCTGATAATATTCTTATTGCGCAAGAGATGTTCCACGCTCTCCGCACAAATCCGTCATGTAAAGGAAAATTTATGGCTATTAAAACAGATATGAGTAAGGCTTATGATCGGGTAGAATGGGATTTTATAGAGAATTTGTTGCGAAAAATGGGATTTTGTGAAAAATGGATAATGTGGATGATGTGGTGCATAAAATCTGTCCAATACAGGGTGCTCCTCAACGGACAACCTAGAGGGCTGATCGTTCCTGAGCGTGGTTTACGGCAAGGAGATCCACTATCGCCATATTTATTCATCCTCTGTACAGAGCTTTTGATTGCAAATATCAGGAAAGCGGAGGAAGATAAGGTAATAACTGGTATCAAGGTGGCAACGCCCAGCCCAACGGTCTCTCATTTGCTTTTTGCAGATGATAGTTTATTTTTTTGTAAGGCAAATAAAGAACAAAGTGGGGCAATCTTAGGAATCCTTCGACAATATGAGATGGTGTCGGGTCAACAGATCAATTTCGATAAATCATCTCTTCAGTTTGGTTATACAGTTGGAGAAGAGGTACAAACAGAGGTGAAGATGGTTTTGGGTATTACAAAGATGGGTGGCATGGGATCATATCTTGGGTTACCAGAAAGTCTGGGAGGATCAAAAACAAAAATATTTTCTTTTGTGAGAGACAGGCTACAAAATAGGGTAAATGGTTGGTCAGCTAAATTTTTATCGAAGGGGGGAAAAGAGGTGATGATTAAATCGGTGGCTGCTGCCTTACCGACTTACGTTATGTCCTGTTTTCGACTCCCCAAAACGATCACCTCGAAACTAACTAGTGCAATAGCTAAATTTTGGTGGAGTTCAAATGGTCAAACAGGAGGTATGCATTGGCTTGCTTGGGATAAGATGTGTCATAACAAAGCCAATGGGGGGGGGGGGGTGGGGTGGGATTTCGGAATGTCGACGATTTTAATACAGCTTTATTAGCAAAACAATTATGGAGGTTAATTTCGGTGCCTGATTCGCTCTTTGCGAAGGTTTTGAAAGGAAGGTATTATAGGAAGTCGGATCATATGGATCCAATTAAATCATACTCTCCATCCTATGGATGGAGAAGTATTGTTTCAGCTAGATCTCTGGTTAATAAAGGACTTATTAAAAGAGTTGGTTCTGGGGACTCCATTTCAGTATGGGAGGACCCATGGCTCCCAGCTCAATTCCCGAGACCAGCAAAAAACAATGGTTCTTTTTTGGAACCGTTGCTACGAGTTAAAAATCTTATCGATACGCGAACAAACTCCTGGAATATAGACATGCTAAAAGCTGTTGTCACTCCGGAGGATGTCCTTTTGATTAACGCTATACCCCTGGTTAAATTATCAAATCCAGATGCTTTGGGATGGCATTTTACTAAATCAGGTCAATATACGGTTAAATCGGGATATCATACGGTCCGTCTAAACATTGGGACGGATCCCGTTCTGCAAGAATTAGGACCAAACATTAAACCACTTCAAGCTTTTACTTGGAAAATAAAATGTCCGCCAAACGTTCAACATTTTATGTGGCAAGCTTTAACTGGGTGTGTTTCGGTTACCTCGAATCTGCGTAAGAGAGGTATTAATTGCGATACGAGATGTGATCGGTGTGGAGCTTCAGAAGAGACAATTAACCATGCACTCTTTGAATGTCCACCTGCGCGTCAGACTTGGGCTTTATCACAGATTCCAACAGCACCTGATATTTTTCCATCAGGATCCCTATACGTTAATATGGATTACTTATTTTGGAGAACACCCTCGGAGGTCTATACTGCGATGTTTCCATGGATTATTTGGTACTTGTGGAAAGCCAGGAATGACAAGGTATTTAATAATTTGGACCAAAGCCCAACTGATATTTTAAAATTGGCAGAAAATGTAGAGCAAGCTTGGCAGTTGGCCCATGTAGAGATCTCGGATGATAACCTAGAAACGGTGGTAACAAATAATCAACCTCCTTCTAGAGTTGAACATATCGAGCAACGTGGATCAGTTTATCGTTGTTGCTTAGATGGTTCTTGGAAAGAAAGCGATTGTTTTTCAGGGTTAGGATGGTTTTGTTCTTATCCAAATGAAGAAGCGCACGATATGGGAGCTGCAAATACTCGAAGAAGCTTGACCTCACTCCACACAGAGGTTGAAGCACTAATCTGGGCGATGAGATGTATGATCGGCCAAGACAAAAGAGAAGTAGCTTTCCTTACAGACTGCTCCGACCTGGTGAAGATGGTGTCTTCCCCGCAAGAGTGGCCAGTGTTCACGACTTACTTGGAGGCGATTCAGAGCGACAAGGAAGAGTTTGATTTTTTCTCTTTACCGCTAATTTCCCGAAATTTGAATGTGAAAGCGGATAAACTGGCACGAAATGTTCGTACCTTACCGCATCTTTCTACTTATGTAAACAATATTCCTATACATTGGCTAATTTGAGCCAATCCAATAAAGGTGTTGACAAAAAAAAAAGATACTTATGGGGTGTATTGAAACATGAATTTGTGAAGATTTTAGTATTTTTCTTAAATCACCCGTTATTCAAGTAATGATTTCTAAATCTCGACAAAAATCTTATGTTGTTAAAAAAAGTATTTATGTGAAATCACTTACATAAATATTTTTGGGTATCTTTTGGTTATGGTTCTAACCGAAAAGTTCGGATATTTTGGTATATTTTGGATGTTTTCGGGGTTTTTCGAGTATTTTTGGATATTTTTGGTTCGGTTTTGATTGGGGTATTTGGGTATTTTGGAATTTTTCGGTTTGATTATTCGGATATTTTTATATTTTTGGTCTACAAAGAACTAATATTCTTAGGTATATAATCCATTCGGTTTCGGGTTCTTTCGGATTTGAGTATAAGATCCATTTGGTTTTTAGTCAATTTTGTTCATTTTGGTTCGGTACATTCGGTTCGATTTTTTCGCCTAGGATTAGTTAATTGAAATTAGATTTAGTAATTGAACCGTTCTAAACCGCTTGGTTCGTCGATTTCAGTCCAAATGATTGAGGGCATGAGTGTTTTGGGGATTTTGAGTTGTTTTTAGACTATAGATTTTAGATTTTGGAAAAGAAAGAATTAAAAAATAAAATGGAAAACAAAAAAAAGGTTTGAATCCTTATTTTAAAAAAACAAACAAAAATGGGATATTGGATTTTGTTACCAAAATTATAAAAATTCTCAAAATCTATATTCCTTATTTATTTTTTAGAAAAACCAATTTTCTATTTACTAATTGGTATTGTTTCCTTTTGTTTTTAGTTTTTTTTTTTTCCTTTTTGCAGCAGTATTGTTTCGTTAATTGTATATATAAATAATTAAAGATATACTAATATTACACAATCGGGAGTTGAGATTCAGATTAGGTTTTGTCTGGATGGATCCTCCTCTCACGGAAAGCCCTAGCGCTCAATCAATGAAGGGAAGGTTTGCGATTCAGGGATGTAGTCAATTGGAATTGAAGACGACGAGGAATGAGACGGGGTTATTGTCGCTGCCAGATGAGGTGGCTGTGGATATCCTGGCTCAGGTGTCGAGATTGGACCTGGTGGCCTTAGCCATGGTCTCCAGGAGACACCGGTTTGTCTCAGAGTCCCATAATCTCAGGGCCTTGAGATTTCAGATGGGTAGCGTGGAGCCATATTTGTACGTATTTATGCAGATGTATCCAGATCCAAGCCCACGGTGGTTCGTCCTCCACCCCGTGCAACGTCTGCTCAAACCGGTCCATTCAAGCTTGCTTCCGGCCCCGGAAGCAGGATCCTGTTTCGTGCCGACGGATTGGGGGATCTATATGATCGGTGGACTCGTGAACGGCAAACCCACATCGGAAGTCAGGTTTTTTGATTGCATCAATCACACAGTGTATCGCGTTACGTCCATGAAGATGGCTCGAAGCGGAGCATCGGCAAGCTTGATAGACAAGAAGAAGATATACGTGTTTGGAGGGTGCTGGGATGTCGCTGATTCCTCAAACTGGGTAGAGGTATTTGATATGGAAACCGGAACTTGGGACTTGTTGTTTGTGTTTACGCCCAAGATGCCCCTCAAAATCCAACAAAGTGTGGCGTTAGACGACAAGAATGTTTACGCGGTGGATGAGGATGGTCAAATCTTTTCCTTCTCACCAAGTAATTGTATGTTTGTGACAAGGGGAATAAAAGAGTCTAACCCGGAAAGTAGAAACGATTGGCTTTTAGCTGAGGCATTGTTCTGCCGTGGTGTCGGCGGGAGGATACTGTGGCGTTTTCCAAATGAGACTGTTTGGAAGGAAGTGAAGGGTTTGGAAGAGCTGCAGCAGCAACACTGTGGTGGTTTTGATATCATCAAACTCTTCCCCTTCTCTGCTCAGAGGGTGGGCATCTTCTGGGAAGCCCGGCCTCAAGGTCCTGATCAGATTTTGGAGCTTTGGTATGCCGAGCTTTCCCTGTTCAGAGCCGAGGGATGGGGGGAGGTTTGGGTGAACATTGAGTGGTCCGGTGCTGTCCTCTCACATAGTGGCGGCCTTAACTTGTTATGTGCTGCTTCTCACTCTGCCTGAATATTCTCAATCCTTGTTTTTATTTTATATCACATATAACTTGTTTTAGGTATCTTTTGTGTATATAATTTGCCAGAAAGCTTTACTCTTATGCTCAGGGAATCTAGTATTTTCGCTTTGAACATAGAACAGATTGCAACATGTTATTGATTTTTGGCTCATCTCTCTGTCTTTCCATTCCATTCTTCCTGATTTTGCTGTGTCCATTTCTGCTCCAATCTTATTTTTCTTCTTGTATTACATTCCTTTTCATTGACAAGAAGAGTCTATCTAGAATGATGAATGCCTATCTAATCAACCATATCGGATGAACACACTTCATGAGCCACTTAGATTAGAGCAAGTATTTTTTATTAGAGAAGCTGCGGTTCTATGTCCTACGCATTTTAAAGCCTTGAAGCAGTTGTTAAAGCCTTAGAGGAAGCTATATACTTGAGAGCGATTGACTTGAAAACCTTGTCATTTCGATGCTTTATATGGATTTAGGTAAGGTTTCCGAGAGCTTCGGAAACGTACACTAGGGTCTCAGCTGCATGGCGTGCTCAGCTCAACAAAAGCGGTGTCTTTGGTAGGTGCTGGCCGAGGCCGAAGAAGCTAAACTAGCGCTTAAGGGACCGCTGAAACTGACAAACAGCGGAAATGGTAATGGAGGAGAAGGTCCCTTTATCGTCATGGATGACAAGGTGAGATAATAATGTCAAAGAAACTGCTTCTTACTATGAAAATCAGAGCTAACTCTGCTTCTTGGTGGTTAGTTTAGAGATTCAGGGAGTTTCAATGAGAACCTCTTAAGTCTTATACAACTTATGCTCTGTTTAGAAGTTTAGAGACAGCTTCTCGAGTTCCTTCAGGAAAGTTTTTTTTGTGAGAACCTCCTAAGATTGTGTTTTGTGGTACCGTTAGATCAATAGGATGTGTAGCCAGTGTCTGTTATGGCATTCCTGGACCGCGTTTGAGTTATTTCTTTTCTCGGATACTCCTAATTGCAAAAAGAATTGATTGTTGAGAAGTCGAGAAATTTGAATCTGTTGGGTCTTATTGTCAGGTCTCCAATACTTTTATTCCATCTCACTTACTTGTGAGAGGCGTGTAAAAGGATCAATCTTTGTGCCATCAAAATTGCAATATTTGAACTTTTCGACTTACGAAGCTAATATAATGGGTGTTGATGGTGGTGGAGATGTTGTACTATGAAATGCAAAAATGGTTTTTTGTCTGTGTCTATTGGGAGAACCGGAGATCGACCGAGATCGACGGTCGAGATGAGAATCCCAAGAATAAGGAAAATCATGAAGATCGAGAAGGATCTAGAAGATCATGATATTTGTTAATATCTTAGTTTAGGATATTTACCATTATCTCTAAATATATTATTTACATTTATATTTATCTAGATTAGGAAATCTCATCTCTATATAAGAGAATGTAATTTATACCTTTAATCTTATGAGAGTCTATTATAATTCTTCTTAAACACTTTTGTGTTCTTTACTCTCATCAAATTATCATGGTATCAGAGCCTTGATCCTATTCCTCGCTGTTGGGGTCGGATCTCACACATTTTCGGTAGGATCCACTTGGATCTGTCAACGTCATTATTACATAATAATCCTCTCGGATTTCTGGATACTTTATTGGACTTGACCAGTTGGGAGTTCGATTCAGTTTACTAAAAGGGTTCGATCTTTACCAGTATGGGGTTCGCTCTTATTTAACATACAGTTCGCATAGAGAAAGGCCGAAGCGAGGATAATATTGTTCGAGGCTCGCGGTAGTATCAAAGTACGGGAGTTCGGAGTCAGCAAGAAAGAGTTCGGAAGGCCCACGTGAAGCCCAAGACAGTTCAAGTTCAAGCCGTTTCGGTCAAAATTGTAACTTACGTGATTAATGCGGATCAATATAATTATGTACAGTGAATGTCCGCATTAATCATGTTTTCTCTATAAAAACAACCTCAAACGCATGTGTTTGAGAGGAAAAGACAATCTTTTTTACTTACTACTATCAAGCAATACAACATACTTTTTTCCCTTACAATTTCGCAAGGCCTTTTGTACTTCGTTCTTATCAAATTTCTTCACTTCATTGTTTTCTTGGTTAATTTCCCTTTCGAATTCTCATATTCATTCGTTGATTTTAAGAGTTTTTCTCCACTAAATTACTTAAAGACAATCGAGTGTGAATCCTACATCCACATTTTGGCGCCGTCTGTGGGGTGTTACCACAAAACTCTTTAATCTCAAAATCCTTCTTTCCCAACCAAGAAATTATGGCTGAGCAGCAAGCTTTGAGCGATGCAATTACCTTGCTTAATCAGACAACCACTAGTCTGACCACTCAGATTAGTACACTCGTTGATGCCAACACCACTTTTAGTGAAAGGTTGAACTCAATCGAACAGACTTTGACGAGTGTTCAAACCACTCAAGCAGATTTTTCAAACGCGCAGAACGTTGTTTCAAGCCGTTTAGATACTTTGCCTTCAGTAGCAGCGCGTCAGCGTAGGCTATTCGTAACTCTCGTACTAAACAGGACCGGGAATACTCAAACTCCTCCTGCAGGCCAACCTGCTAGTACTAACAATCAGGCAGCCGTAGGGAATGGGACTAACCTAACCGGGGAAGGAATTCTCCAGGATCAGGGAAACCCTGCTATTGACGACGGATTCCTTATGGACAATCCCGATGTCACCTTTTCGGATGATTTCGTCAAAGTTCGTCAAGAGCTCGATGAAATGAAGTCGAAGTTTCATCAGGCGACCAGTTCGGCGCCTGAGATCGATCGAGTAATCGAAGAAACTTGGCGAACACCGTTCACCTCGAGAATCTCGAACCTTCGGATCAAGGATTCTCGAAAGGTCAAATTACCAACTTATGATGGTAAGGGAGATCCTAAAAATCACCTCGCTACTTTTCAGATCGCTGCTGGCAGAATCGATCTAGAACCAGACGAGGAAGATGCCGGATATTGCAAACTATTCTCCGAGAATCTATCCGGATCGGCCCTACTATGGTTTACTTAGTTGGAGCCTGGAACTATCGGTAGTTTTAAGGAATTATCCTCCGCATTCCTAAAACAGTATTCCATATTCATGGAAAAGGCAACCTCTGATGCAGATCTTTGGAATTTAACCCAAGGTCAAAATGAACCACTTCGCAAATATATCGCTAAATTCAAAGAAGTGATAGCCAAAATTCCTGGGGTATCGCACGCTGCTGCCCTTTCTGCTTTAAGGAACGGACTCTAGCATGAATCCCGGTTTCGGGAAGAAATCATCGTCAATCGTCCAAGCACCATCCAAGATGCTTTATTCAGAGCTACTAATTGGATGGAGGTAGAAGAAGAAAAGCTTAGCCTCGCTAAAAAGCATCGGCCAGCAAAATTGGTCGTTTGAAATCCAACTAAAAAGTTCGAACCAAAAGATCAAAAACGGTTCGGAGTTAATCCTACAACTAATGCTGTAGGAAAACCCTCTCCAAGCAGAGGAAGATACAATCTTCCTAATACTTGGGTTAGAGATGAAAATGCCTATTGCGATATTCACAGAGTAAACGGGCACTCCACCAAAGATTGTAACGTACTCAAAAAGCACCTCACCGAACTGTGGGCAGCTGGAGAGCTCGCTAATTTCAATATCGAGGAATTTGTGGAATCTTATCACAAAGAAAAAGAAGATTCCGAAGCTTCTAATCCTCCTGAAAAGAAACATAAGCCCAATGGGCCCGGAACTCCGAACACTCCTAAGAAAAGGATCGATGTTATAATGGGAGGATCCAAATTATGCCGAGATTCGATCAGATCAATCAAAAGGCACAAGAAATCAGCAGCAATCCAAACCGATGTGGGTTTTCAGTCAAATGAACAAACACCTTCTATCTCTTTTGACAATTCGGACACTCAAGGATTAACAGGACCTCACGACGATGCTCTTGTGATAACTTTAGATGTTGCGAACTTCGAAGTGACAAGGTGCCTAATTGATACTGGAAGCTCGGTAGATCTCATATTTCTAAGCACTTTGCAAAGAACGGGAATCAGTAAAGCCGACGTTATCGGTCCGCCAGCACCATTGGTAGCTTTCACAAGTGACACATCTATGTCCTTAGGAAACATAAAACTACCAGTACTCGCCGCAGGGGTTCCAAAGATCGTAGAATTCATTGTTTTCGACCGACCGGCCGCTTATAACATAATTCTCGGAACTCCGTGGATATACCGAATGAAGGCTATACCTTCGACTTATCACCAATGTGTGAAATTTCTGACTCCTGGAGGAATCGGAACCATTCGAGGGGATCAGGAAACATCGCGTTCTTGCTACCTCATGGGACATCGTTTAAAGCTCAAAGAGCAATTAATGATAAACGCGAAGCAAGAAAGCACCTCGCGATACCCAAGTGGTCTCAGTCCGAATGAAGTTACCACAGAAATTGAAATTGATTCCGAATTTCCAGATCGAAAAGTAAAAATCGGTACTACTTTAGATTCAGAAATCAAAGATCAATTGGTAACATTCCTAAAGGAAAATAAACATACTTTTGCCTGGTCGGCAAAAGATATTCCCGGAATCGACAAAAGTATCATTACCCATGATTTAAACGTCGATCCCAGTTTTAAACCAATAAAGCAGAAAAGAAGAAAACTGGGTCCTGACCGAGCTCAAGCGGTCAATGACGAAGTTGATAAGCTTTTAAAAATTGGTTCCATTAGGGAAGTAAAGTACCCGGACTGGTTAGCAAATCCCGTGGTAGTCAAAAAGAAGAATGGAAAATGGAGAGTATGTGTCGATTTCACTGACATTAACAAAGCATGTCCAAAAAACAGTTTTCCTCTCCCTCATATCGATCGGCTCGTAGAATCAACGGCCGGAAATGAACTCTTAACATTCATGGATGCATTTTCTGGATATAATCAGATCATGATGAATCCCGAAGATGAAGAGAAAACATCCTTCATAACAGATAGAGGAATCTACTGTTATAAAGTTATGCCATTCGGTTTAAAAAATGCCGGGGCAACATACCAATGTTTAGTTAACAAAATGTTTGCAAAACATTTGGGCAAAACGATGGAAGTTTATATAGATGACATGCTCGTAAAATCTCTTAAGAAATCCGAGCACATCACTCATCTTGAACAATGTTTCAAAATTCTGAATGAGTTCGGAATGAAATTAAATCCAGCTAAATGTTCTTTTGGTGTGCCTTCCGGAGAATTCCTGGGGTACATAATCACGGAAAGAGGAATAGAAGCAAATCCTAATTAGATTAACGCTTTCCTCAATGCCCTCGCCAAAAAACATTAAAGAGGTCCAACGATTGACGGGCAGAATTGCTGCATTAAATCGTTTCATCTCGAAATCTACCGATAAATGTCTTCTTTTTTTATCAAATTTTAAAAGGAAACAAAAAATTTCGGTGGGATGATCAATGCGAAGCAGCATTTGGTCAACTCAAAACTTATCTGACAACACCGCCGGTTCTCTCAAAACCTGAGTCAGATGAGAAACTTTATCTTTACATTTCGGTTTCTAATCATTCTGTAAGTGGGGTTTTAGTTCGAGAGGTCCGAGGTGAACAAAAGCCGATTTTCTACATAAGTAAATCTCTTACTAGTCCAGAAACGAGATATACCATGATGGAAAAATTAGCTTTAGCAGTAGTCATATCTGCTAGAAAACTCAGACCTTATTTCCAATCTCATCCGATAGAAGTTTTAACTTCTCATCCACTTCGCTCAATTCTTCACGGTCCAAGTCAGTCCGGTAGATTGGCGAAGTGGGTAATCGAGCTCAGTGAGTACGATATAGAATACAAAAGTCGAACTAGCGCAAAAGCACAAGTTCTGGCTGATTTTCTAACCGAACTACCATTAGATGATGGAATCCTTGTTGAAACGGATTCCACATGGAAATTACATGTAGATGGCTCTTCTTCTAAGCAAGGATCCGGAATCGGTATTAGGCTCGAAACTCCGACAAAGGAAATAATCGAAAAATCATTTCGATTAATGTTCCCGGCTTCGAACAATGAAGCGGAATACGAAGCTCTCTTAGCAGGACTTCGGCTTGCTCTTGCAATTGGAGCAGAAAAAATAATAGCTTATTGTGATTCTCAGCTAGTTGTAAACCAGTTCCCTGGAGATTACGAAGCTAAAGCTCCTCGAATGGAAGCTTATCTTTCGGCTGTCAAAAAATTAGCCGGAAAATTCAAAGAATTTGAATTAGTTCGAATACCTCGAGGAGAAAACACTTCGGCAGACGCTTTAGCTGCCCTAGCTTCTACCTCGGATCCCGAGCTCAAACGAGTTATCCCAGTTGAATGTATTTCTTCGCGAAGTATTTCAGTTGAAGAAACAGAAATTGATAACATTTTGGAGGCCGAACCTTTCCAGAACTTGTGCTTTTGCGAACTTATTCCGAACATTTCTAACATTTCAAAACCAGATCACGAGTAAAATCTCAAGATAACGAACTTATTCCACCACTGGAACCTCCTAAAAGAAAGCCAAGCAGAAAATTAAAGGATCAAGTGGTTCCCATTAATGAATATTCTCGAACTGAACAGACACCTCCAGGTGATGAAGAAGTTCGGGAAACAATCGAAGATACCGATATTCCTTCCGAACCCGAACCAAGGAATTTTATACTCAAAGATAATACTTCCGCTAATGATTGGGGGGCTGACTGGAGGGTACCCATCAAAAATTTTATTCTTAATGGAGAACTTCCATCGAACAAGTGGCAAGCTCGCAAATTAAGAATCATCGCGCTAAGTATTGCATAATTAAAGATTCATTATACAAGCGAGGTGTCAGTGACCCTTATTTTTTGTGTATTTTCGGACCCGAAGTTCAAATAGTGACAAGCGAAGTCCACGAAGGGCTTTGTGGTAGTCATTCTTTGGGACGATCAATGGCTTTCAAAATCAAACGGTTAGGATATTTCTGGCCAACTATGATTTCTGACTGTATCAATTACGCCAAACGGTGTAAAAAGTGCCAGATGCACGCTCCTCTTATTCACCAGCCGTCTGAATTTTTATCATCTATATCCGCTCCATACCCTTTCATGAGATGGTCAATGGATATAGTTGGTCTGATGCATTGTTCAACACGAGGCGTTCAATACTTATTAGTTCTAACGGACTATTTTTCCAAATGGATTGAAGCTGAAGCTTACATAAACATAAAATATTTTGTGGTAAAGACATTCTTGTGGAAACACATTATTTGTCGCTATGGAGTTCCCTACGAAATAGTAACGGACAATGGTCCTCAATTCATTTCAAATGACTTTGAAGATTTTTGTTCCGCTTGGGGAATAAAACTTAGCTACTCAAGGCCGAGGTATCCTCAAGGAAATGGGCAAGCGGAAGCTTCCAATAAAACCATTCTCAGCAATCTTAAAAAACGCTTGAGTGCTCGAAAAGGTGGATGGTATGACGAACTGCAACCTGTGTTGTGGGCTTATCGAACAACCCCAAGGCGAGCAACGGGAGAGACTCCATTCTCATTAGTTTATGGGATGGAAGCAGTTGTCCCAGCCGAGCTGAATGTTCCTGGTTTACGCCGGAGCGAAGCTCCACTTAACGAGGAATCGAATTCTAAATTATTAGAAGACGTTCTCGATACAATTGACGAAAGGCGAGACTAATCCCTTATTCGACTTCAGAACTATCAGCAGTTGACCGCTCGATACTATAACTCAAAGTTGAAAAACAGACCTTTAAATGTAGGAGACTTTGTTTTAAGGCGAGTGTTCGATAACACAAAAGAAGAAGGAGCTGGAAAACTCGGTATTAACTGGGAAGGCCCTTATCAAATCACAGAAAAAGTCCGAAATGGTGTATACCGTTTACAAGACCTCGACGGTAATCCCGTTCAAAGGTCTTGGAACATCATCAACTTGAAAAAGTTTTATTGCTAAAATAAAAATATTTCGAACTACGATTTGGCTTGATCCTATTTTGGGTACGTAGGCAGCTCGCTAAACACGAGTCCAGCTATAAAAATAAAAATATTATTACAATCATGGAGTCTTGTTTTTATCCTCGGGCATGAATATAAAAATACGTTGCGGACAATGTATAAATAAATATTTCTAGCTAAGCAAAAATCAGATCTAGAAGGGTCTTGAATTACGGAATAGTTCTGCTCCTTGGCCTGCGAGGTCAACGATGCTCATAATGCAACCTGGCATGTTTCCGTACTCTTGAAGTCCTAGTTCGATCCAATCGGAAGGATGGGCTTCGAGGCGATGAAGCTCGCGAGCAATATCGAGGCAACGCTTCTCTAGCTCCCTTCTCCTTTTCCTAATCTCTTTTTTCTCATCTTCGAGCTCGTCGTGCCGAATGATGAGCTGAAGAAAATAAAACGCTTCGTTTAGCAACGACAAAAGTAGTCAAAAACACTGGGGAAAACAATACCTTGTTAATAAATTACTCAGCCTTGACACGATCTTGAGCTGATAATCTCTCGATTAATACGATCGGAACCTGAATACTGGTTCCCCTCCTTAACATTCGTGATTCTTCCGGTTCGCCGGTTGCTTCCGTTTTTACAAGCTCGATGTCTGACGTTTCCGGAAGATCATCGCTTATCTTTTTAAACGAGTCGGAAGGATTCTCTGAAGAATTACCTTCCTTGAACATTTTTATAGAATTATTGTTGATTAAATTCAATAATGAGCTACACCTACTTTATATTCGAAATATACTCAATTACATTTAAGAGGGTCAATTGACGATTTCCCAAAATCTGAAATTACTATCTTCGTGGAAAATGTAATCGAGTTAATCACTAATTATATTCCCTAGATTAAACGCATTAAATAAGATTTGAATAAATCGGCAAATTTAAAGTAAAAAGGGAAATATAATTAATGTCGCTGGGCCGCCAGCCCAATAGTATGTTACAAAATAAAGTAAATTAAGGGAATTGTTCGATCAAAAGTCTTCGTCCGATAACGATTCCAGCGAAGTGGATGATCCCGAGCAGCTTTCTGAGGATAACCCCTCGTCAGAAGATAAATCGAGGAGACCGGAAGAGTGATCAATTGATTTCGCCTCCGTTTCTTCGTTTCCTTCAGTTCTTAGCATCAGAAATCTCCGAAACTCTGAAGAACACGAAACAAAAGAAGACCCATCGCTGTTTGCCAAGGATAGATGAAAAAATTTATCTAGCATGCGGAGGAATCTTCGAAGACAAGTAGGAATGGTGGCCACAATGTCCAAACCGTTCCTCTCCCATTCATGCGGTTCGGATTCCAGGCGAAGGATCTCTCTTTCCATCCTCTTTATGCGCTCATCAAGAGCACGACGCCTCCTTCCGATTCTTTTTCTCTTATCACATAAAGCTTTATGTCTCCCGACGATCTGTTTGAACAAACATTTCGTCAACTGTCCGAAAAGGAATTTACAGTCTTCCGAAAAGACTAAAAATTAGAAAAGGAACCTTTTCCAGGAAGTCATAACATTTGACCCTTTCTTTCCCCGTTCGGAAATGAAAAAACGTAGGGTGAATGACTCCCTTTGGAGAGAATCCGTCTTCGGATTCAAACAATGGATCCCCGTTCGAAGTCGTTATTCTTGAGCTTGACCTGAAAGAAGATAGCGGCATATTTCAGTTTTGTTTCTTGCAGAAAACTGTGAGAATTTTCCAGAATCCTTTTAAGGGAGAAAGGTGTTCGGACTCTTTTCTAAAAAAAATAATAATAATAACGGGTCTGCTAGGGCAGATTTCGAGTCCAATTAAAGCATGGCCCATTATCTCCAAAGCCATTTTCAGGCTATAATCGAAACCATTGCCTGATCATTCTTATGGCAAGATTCTCATGAATTATAAAAATCTTATCACTCGATAAAAAAAACTTAAGCCGAGCTCCATCCTCGCTTCCGAGAGACCGGGGAAAAATACTTGTTAAGATTTTTTCTTTAAAAAAGGCAAGTGAGCCTGATCAGCTCATCTCTCACAATTCATAAAACCTCTTTGGTGGGTTAGGACTTGCAAACCTAGAATCGCATCCAAACGTTTTACTTAAATAAAAAAAATCATATGCAAGAGCATGTACATGATTGTGCTCAGTCACACTAAATTAAACGAAACGTTTCCGTTAAACGGAGTGGTCCTCATGGATTCAACAAAACAATTTTTAAGAGCGTTCCTCTACCTCTGGGGAACCCTCACGTGGCCGAGAACCCTCACCTACCTGGAATTGAGAAGGGGAGTCTCCAAATACCAAAGAAAATGGTTTCAGATCGAGAGTAGGACGGGAAGCCGAGGATAGCTCAGATTCAACTGCAGTGAGTTCAGATTCAACTGCAGGAAGTAACTTCTCTCCTCTCACTCTCAAACGAAACTCTTCCATTCTCTAGTTCCCCAATCAGGTCTAGATTGCTCTTCAGCTCGGCTCGATCAGTTAGAAGTTTAGTCCAGACCTCTTCGTCTTTGGTAAACTTTGTAATAGATTGAATAAGCTGCCTACCGAAGCCCCTCATTTCTTCTCGAGCGTTATGCTCGGCTTCAGCGATATCGCGAGCCCTATTCCTAACTAAAAGCTCGGCCTTTTGGTTCGTTTCTTCGAACAAAGCCTTAGCCTCTTCTAACTCAGTCTTCAAGCGAAGAGCATTAGACCTCGCAGAATCTCTTTTAGCATTCGCAATTCTGAGGCGTTGCTCGTTAGCTGCAGAGTCTTCTTCATATTCTCAAAGGATGACTCGAGGGCTTTCGCCTGCTCGAGTCGCTCAGATTGATTGACTGATTTAAGTTCATCAATCTCCTTCTTAGCCTTTGCGGTCTCTCTCATCGCTTGGTGAAGAAGGTTCTCATAATGGAAGATCATTCCACTAGTCTCCATAAACGCCTTCAGAGTAAAAAAAAAAATGTCGTTCAGACAAAAAATATTTTTACTTAAGAAAAAGGGGTTATCATAATAAAAATCTAAAAGATCCGAACCTGGGATAGGTAGCAATCCCGATTGACGTACATCTGACGGATTTCCGGCCTCCAAACCGAAAAAGGGGGAAGGGATGCCCCTCCCCTGGTTTGAAAACTTCGGAAGATGTCTCCAATCTCTTCTCCGCCTACAAAGCTGATAATAGACTTTTTTGATCAATTATCCTAAAGCACTATCATGTCGTTGTAGTATTTTAGGTGTCAATCCAATCAGGTGTGATGCAGACAAATGAGATGTGATCAGAAGGCACTAAGTCAAGCCAAGCAGAGATTTGTTCTTTTTCTAACAGTTCTAGTGATTGATGCAGAAAACAATAAATTAGCAGAAATAGACTACTATACTCGATCACAAGGCTCACTGCCAGAAGGGAGGCTGTGATCGAGTAAACCAGTAGTCACAGAGTAAAATTGTTAAAAAACTTAAACAGCAGGTAACAAGCAGAAGCAAGTAAGTAGACAGATAAATCAATTGGATAAGAAACTCCTAAGGATGGGGTAATCGAATAGTGTGGACTCCCTAATCAATTCAGATGGTTAACAATTCTCAATGAAGCTATCCCTAGACAACAGGTTCAACAACAGACTTATTCACTCCCGTGCAACAAATCCTCAAGCAAAGCTAGCCCAGACTAATTCCCATTAACGGAATCTAACTATGCAGGCAATAAGAACCGACTGTTAAAGTCAATAACCGCTCTAAACGGCCAATCCCTTGGGATAGAGACGATTATCACTGGAATTAGTAGATCAAGCATTCCATCGAACACCTTCTGGGTGCGGGAGTGCTTTGGATCGAATTCCAGTTGATCAGAAAGGAATAAGCAGTAAACACAACTAATCCAGAAGGGATTCAATAAAACTACACTTAACTATCAGAATCGACTAGGGTCTCACATCTACTCTATCCCATCCTCAGAAATCCTAGTCACTACTCAGACAACATGCTCAAAGACACAAAAACGATTGATGATTGCATAACTTCAAAGATTAAAGGAAATGAAACAGAAATCAACAAGAGAATGAAAGCAGAATCTCAATAACTTAGAAAAACGAAAAATACAAAGTTGCAGAAGCAAAAGCGGCTACTAGAACAATACTAGGGTTCGAGACTAAAAACGTGAATGAAAAGTGAATGAAAAGTCGATAAAAAAGTCAATGTCCCAGGGGAAACCCTTAGAGACTTATTTATAGTAAAAGCGACAAAGATAGGTAAGTGGGCTTCGAGTCCGCTTAACAGGCCCAGGGAACGTGGAGGTCGAGTATATGGGCTCAAAGTGGGCTTTATGGTCGAGCATGAATCGAAGCCGCGATCAAGTGGTTCCTCCTCTCCTCTTCTCTTTCCTATGCTCAGGTTGTCTGGTTGAGTGCGGATTGATCAGAGGGTCGAGGTGGTGATCGAGTAGAATGGTTGATGGCACGATCTGGACTGCTTCTTCAACCTTGCGATCGAGTAGAACTGTGAATTGGCAGGATGGACTGCTCTTCTTCCTCTGTGATCGAGTATAAGGGTAGTCTGTCAGGATGGACTGCCCTGTGATCGAGTAGAATAGTCCTGATGGTCTGCTGAGCTGACTGCTTCCCTCTCTGCTACTGGTGGTCGAGTAGAATGGTCCAAAATGTGACTTTCAGTTCTGTTTTTGCTCTTTCTGAACACCAATAGCTCCGAAGCACCTGAAACAACTCCAGAATGCAAAATGCATGCAAGACTAATGCTAGACACACTTAAACATGCAAAATGTGCGAAATGATGATGAATGCTATGGAAGATGAATGAAACTAGACTCAAAATGGTGATAAATGGATGTGTAAAACATGCAAATTATAGACATATCAACTCCCCCAAACTTAGTCTTTGCTTGCCCTCAAGCAAACAAGTAAACATAAGATGAAGGAGAGGTTTGAAGGTGGGGATTCAGAACCAAAGCATCAGATAAAATAGATAAAATCAAGGTCCAAGTTGGTAGTTCTAGGATGCGATATGATCGATCTCTACTCAAAAACGTTAGCCATGCCTTGTTATAATTCAATCCGACTCTTATACTCGACCTACACATGCTTTCAAATCGACCAATCCCTTTAACATTCATTGGCTTCAGAACGTGAATCAAGCAATGCACCATCAATGAACTCATTTGGCTTAAGGTGAAGGTTAGGAGATAAAGACAGTCCCTTTAAGGTGGTTCAAGTTTAGTAACAGGGGACTCTCGAGAGAAATGGACTGAGCTTTAGGAGAATGCTAAAGGTAAGACCCAACTTATGCATACAAGAATAGTATCTCATCTACCCAATAACATAAACCGTGTATACACCAGCAGATGGTACTACCCTCAAGCCCAGAAGTCGATCCTAGTTCTACCCTTTGCACTCAAGACATTTTTCTCATTTTTATCTTTGAACAAATCACTCTTTCTTTTTCTCTGACTCTATTCTAAGGAGAAGTTTTCTTATACTTGATGGATCCAGTGGGTTTTGGTTTTCTTTGACAACTATGGCTCTTGTTATCTTCTTATGATAAAGACTTTTCTCAATTTTTGCTTTCGTTACAGAGCCTATTTGTTCGACTTTTTAATTCCCCAAAACCCATTACTAGACTAACTTGTTTTTCAACTTCCTTCTCCTAAAAACATCAACCTTTTCCTTCTTTTACTCATATACTCGATCCCCACCCAAAAATAGACTCCCACCTAGTCCTATCTAGTCCAGAAGACATGGACTAGAACTACATGAGACACTACTCTTGTCGGTTCAAACCTAACACTTTCTACCAAGCTCAATCCTGAAACAGGCCTCACAATCACACACGAGATATTACAGGGCTTAAAAGAAAGGTTTGGTTAAGGTCTAGGGAAACTGCTCATATGGTGGAAGCAGCTACTTGGGTTAGCAAGGATGGTGAAAAGTTGAAAGAAAACCCAAGTATGTATATGGTATCCATGAGTTCAAATTTGATGCTAAGACATGATAATTGCAAATCAGGTTCAAGTTCAAATTGATAGGGAATGGTATCAAATCATGACAGTGTGATCGAGTAGAGCATTCAAGGCATGGTGCAGTTTTACTTCAATTTCATTGACTACGCATCAGACAACTAGCAACGAGGGCACTGAGTCTATCTACTAAACCAATATGCTTACAAGGCTATTTCATCATAATCCCCTATGCATATGCAACAATCCTATATGAAACATACTAGACTCGATCCTAAATGTGATGCAACTAAATGAACACTCTGTTTTTGTGGAATACATTTTCAGAAATTTTTCAAATTTTTTGGTTTTTTCTATGCCTTAGATGAATGCAGACTCAAGTATGAAATGCAAAAATTTGAAAACAAGACTCAAAGAAAACATGTTAAATACGTCTTGAATCCTCCCCCAAACTTAAACTACACAGTCCCTTGTGTAGTAAAAATCTGAAGGAGATTTCAAGAGAAACACAAGAAAGCAAAAACAGGATGGTATTTACAATGATGGTTGGGTGTGGTACCTCAGTTGAAGGTCCTGGAGATGTAGTCGTCCATCTCCTCTCTGGTGTAATCCCAGGGGATGCTGGGTGTTTGATGATGCTCATCAGCTGCTTCAGCTCCATGCTCAACCTGGTGCTTGATCTCCTTGTGATCGAGTATGTGGTGATGAAGTGGAATTTTTGTGAGCAAAACTACACATATTCGAGCCTTCTACTTGATGGCGGAGTCTCCAGGTGCAACAAAAGATTTTCAAATTTTTGGATTCCACTGGGCTGATATACTCGATCACAAGGTCCTTGGTAGAGTAAAATTTTTGAATTTTTACTCTATCTCCAGATTGTTTCTCCATTCCTGAGAACCATAAACACAACCAAAACAAATCAAAAATAACAAGAAAGGAAAAATTTATTTACAGAGATAGTCGTGGGACTTCCTCCCAAGTGAGCTTGTTTTAAGTCTCTAGCCTGACTCCTCACACTTATTAGGCATTAAGAGGTTCCTCCAAAGGAACAGAAGTTCCTTCTGGAATGTATTGATCTGCCATGTATCTCTTAAGCCTCTGGCCATTAACTGTAAAATCTCCATCCTTTCCAGCTAGAGTGATAGCACCATAAGGTCGGACTGCAGTGACACAGAAAGGACCTGACCATCTAGACTTGAGCTTGCCTGGAAAGAGTCTCAGGCGGGAGTTGAACAGCAACACCTGATCTCCAACCTTAAAATCCCTTGAGATTATCTTCTTGTCATGGAAAGACTTAGTTCTCTCCTTGTAGATTCTGGAGCTCTCATAAGCTTCTAAGCGAATCTCATTGAGATCATTCAGTTGGATTAACCGCTTCTCCTCAGTGGTCTTAATATCAAAGTTCAGGAGTTTAACTGCCCACATAGCTTTATACTCGAGCTCAACAGGTAGGTGACAGGATTTTCCATAGAGAAGGTTGAAAGGAGTTGTGCCGATAGGGGTCTTGAAAGCTGTTCTGTAAGCCCATAACGCGTCATCGAGCTTTGCAGACCAATCTTTCCTTGTAATCCCAACAGTCTTCTCTAGAATTGCTTTTATCTCCCTGTTGGAGATTTCTACCTGCCCGCTTGTCTGTGGATGATAAGGAGTGGCTACCTTATGCTTCACTCCGTGCTTTTTCAGTAAGTTCTCAAAGACTTTGTTGATGAAGTGTGTACCTCCATCACTGATGACAACCCTTGGTATACCAAATCTTGGGAAGATTATGGTTTTAAACATCTTCAGAACCACTCTTGAATCATTTGTGGGACTTGCAATGGCCTCAACCCACTTGGACACGTAGTCTACTGCTACTAAAATGTATTTGTGGCATTTCATTTCTCCTACTGATGTTTCCCTTCCTCTGGCATGAGTCACATCTTGAAATGAACTGCTGGGCATCTTTGAACATTGTTGGCCACCAAAAACCTGCTTGAAGGATTTTTGATACTGTATTGAATGTTGCAAAGTGGCCACCATAGGCAGAGCCATGACAATGCAGCAGGATACCTTCAGCTTCATCTTCTGAGACGCATCGCCTGTAGATCTTATCCTTGCAGAGAGTGTAGAGATAAGGCTCATCCCAGTAGAAATGGTTAATGTCTTTGAAGAACTTCTTCTTTTCATAACTTGACAGATTCGGAGGTTCTTCACCACTCACCAAGTAGTTGACGTAATCAGCATACCACGGAAGCTTATCTTCCATTGCACATACTTGAACGAGTTATTTTAGGGTTTGAGAGCTTTCGTTCAGCTGTCTGAATGCCATTAGCTGTTCTTCTGGCATGGAGTCATCGATAGGGACCTCATCTTCAATTCTCATTCTAGACAGATGATCCGCTACACCGTTCTCAATACCCTTCTTATCTACTATCTCCATGTCAAACTCTTGAAGCAGTAAGATCCATCTTAGCAGCCTAGGCTTGGTATCCTTCTTCGCATAGATATGCCTCATGGCGGCATGATCAGTGTAGACTGTTACCTTAGATCCTACCAGGTAGCTCCTAAATTTCTCGAATGCGAATACCACAGCCAACAGTTCCTTCTCAGTAGTGGCATACCTTACTTGTGCATCATCCATCGTCCTACTTGCGTAGTAGATCACATGTAGCTTCTTGTCGATCTTCTTGCCCAAAACTGCTCCTACTGCATAGTCTGAAGCATCACACATGATTTCAAACGGGTAGTCCCAGTTTGGAGCTTGGACTATTGGAGCAGTAACCAAAGCTTCCTTGATCAACTTAAAGGCCGTCAGACATTCTTCATCAAATGTGAACTCTGTTTCCTTGCACAACAATCTGGTGAGCGGTCTGGCCAACTTGGAGAAATCCTTGATGAATCTTCTGTAAAACCCTGCATGCCCAAGAAAACTCCTGATGTCTTTGACAGTCTTTGGTGGCTGCAACTGCATCATCACATCAACCTTAGCCTTATCAACCTCTATCCCTCTCTCTGAAATCTTGTGTCCCAAAACGATGCCTTCTCTGACCATGAAGTGGCATTTCTCCCAGTTCAGCACCAGGTTTGTCTCCTCGCATCTTTTGAGTACCCTACACAAATTTAACAAACAGGAGGAGAAGGAAGAGCCATACACGAAAAAATCATCCATGAATACCTCAACCGTCTCCTCTATCAAATCGGAGAAAATAGAAGTCATACATCGCTGAAAAGTAGCAGGTGCGTTGCAAAGCCCAAAAGGCATTCACTTGTAAGCAAAAGTACCATAAGGACATGTGAAGGTGGTTTTCTCTTGATCGTTTGGGTGGATAGGGATTTGAAAGAATCCGCTGTAACCATCTAGAAAACAATAGTAAGGGTGGTTTGCTAATCTCTCTAGCATTTGGTCAATAAAGGGTAATGGGAAGTGGTCTTTCCTAGAGGCTGCATTAAGCTTCCTATAGTCGATACACATCCTATGTCCTGTTATGGTCCTAGTGGGTATCAGTTCGTCTTTAGAATTTTTAATGACTGTCATACCTCCCTTTTTGGGAACACAATGGACTGGAGATACCCAAGTGCTATCAGATATAGGGTAGATTATACCCGCGTCTAATAGTTTAAGTATCTCCTTTTTTACCACTTCTTTCAGGTTTGGATTTAATCTTCTCTGAGGTTCAATGCTAGAGTAGGATTCGTTTTCTAAATGAATTCTATGGGTACATAGATTGGGCGAGATCCCCTTGATATCATCTAGTGAATATCCTATAGCTCTCCTATATTTTCTCAATTCAGTTAACAGCAAATTGACTTGATCAGTGTTCAGCTCATCACTGACAATTACAGGGTAAGTAGAATTCTGTCCAAGGAAAGCGTACCTTAGCCCTTTTGGCAGCAGTTTCAGGTCCACCTTGGGTGCCTTGAGTTCAGACCAGTCATCAGATGCTATGGCAGAGCCATCAGAGGGAAGAACGTGATCGAGTACCTTGGTCGAGTAGACTGGATGGACTGTCTGTCGAGTGACGTGATCGAGTATATCCTCCTTCTTTACCTTTCCAACCAAATCTTCATACTCCCCTGGATTCTCAGCTTCTTTATACATGTCTAACAGCTTCTGGTACCCCAAAGTTTCTATGTGTAAGTCTCCTTCCTTGTTATCCCTTGTCAGAGCATTCTGTAGATGGTCTTCTTCTGCTAGTTCTTCTAGTAATTCGTCAGCTAACATATCCATCTCTTCAATCCAGAAAACCTTTCCTTCTATTGTAGGCTTCTTCATGGTGTTGGTGATATCAAAGGTCATCTTGAGATCTTTCCCAAGGTTAAGATCGATCTTCCCCTTCTTGACATCAATTATAGCTCCAGCTGTAGCTAAAAACGGTCTTCCAAATATTAGAGGGTCCTTGGGTTCTTCATCCATCTCCAAAACCACGAAGTCTGTCGGCACTTCGACTCTGCCTATCATGACTGGTAAGTCTTCTAGCAGACCATGAGGTATTCTAATGGACCTGTCAGCTAGAATCAAGGATATGTTGCAGGATTTGTACTTGCTGAAACCAAGTCTCTTTGCCACAGAGAGAGGCATGAGACTCACAGATGCACCTAGATCACAAAGGCATTTGCTGAAGGCTAAAGGACCTAGAGTGCAAGGCAGGGTAAAAGAACCAGGGTCTCCCAATTTCTTGGGTATGATCTTCTTCTGGATGATTGCACTACACTCGTGACTTAATACCACCATTCCTTGGACTTCTCTGATTCTCTCAGTAATCATATCCTTCACGTATTTATGGGAGTCTGGTATTAGCGCGAGACAGTCAACAAGAGGCATAGTGACTTCAAGATCTTTGAGTTGTTTTTCCAGGAGAGTCTTGTACTTCTGTATCAGAACCTTCTTAAACCGACCAGGAAATGGGAGTGGAGGCTTGTAAGGTGGGGGAACGAAGACGTTTTCCTTGGTTTTGGTAGCAGCTGGTTTTTCAACAGATTCAGATGCTGCAGGAGCTGGTGATCGAGTGGATGGGTCGAGTATAGGCACTGGTGGTCGAGTAGATGGATCGAGTATGGGCTCCTTTGTTACCTTTTCAGCTGAATCTTCATTCTGACAGAAATCCTCCCCATCTTGTACCACACTGTCCTCAGTGTTTTGTTTTGGACCATCTCTCGGGGGTAATGCTTTACCGCTTCTGAGCGTGATAGCATGAGCATACTCCTGTGGATTCTGGATTGATTTTCCGGAAAGTCCTGTAACCTTGGTAGCAGAGGTTGATGCAGTTTGGCCTTCCATGTATCTGACCTTAGAGGTTAGTGCCTCTACCTTGATGTTGAGATCGTTGTAACTGCAGTCAATCTTGTTGTTCATTTCGGCCAGCTTCTTTGCGATCTCCATTGAGCCTGTTGCTTGTCCTTGAAGAAGCTGTTGGAGCATTTGCTTAAGGTCTGAGTCAGGAGTGCTAGAGGTTTGTTGTTGTGGTACAAACCCAGGTGGTGAATGCTGTGTTTGATAACCTCCCTGAAACTGTTGCTTAGGAACAAACCCTTGACTTTGGTTGTATGGGACGAATGGTTTGGGTTGGGTCTGCTGTTGTGGAGGGTACACTTGGTCCTGCGGGTTTGCAACATTGGTACTCCTGTAAGACAGATTGGGATTGTTCTGCCTGAAGTTGTTGTAGCCTTTGTTGTAGCCTCCTTGGTTTTGCACATAGCTTACTTCTTCTGACTGGAGAGTCTCCCCATCCTGGACTTGGAACGCCTCATCTTCACAGAGAAAATGGACTTGCTTCTGTTGCACAAGAAGTAGCTTGTCCAGCTTGTCATTCATGGATTTCATGTCTTTGCGGTGCTTCTCCTCTAAGTCTGAACTTCCTCTGATGGTTCTGTCATAATCTTCATTGTAGTTTCCATCAGACTGAGCTAAATTCTCTACCAGCTCCCAACCTTCTTCAACTTCCTTATTCATGAAATTCCCGTTGGATGCTGTATCCAGGAGCATCCGGATCTTAGGGAGAACTCCTCTGTAGAGAGTGCTCAGGAGTGAGGCTTTGGAGAAACCGTGGTGAGGACATTGATTCTGATATCCTCTGAAACGCTCCCATGCTTCACAGAAAGTCTCAGCATTCTTCTGAGTGAAGCCAGATATCTCATTCCGGAGTCGTGCAGTCCTGGAGTTGGAGAAGAATTTAGCCAGGAAGGCTTTCTTGCAGTCATTCCAGGAGGTGATGGAGCCTTGAGGAAGTGATTTTTCCCACTGGTGGGCTTTGTCTCCAAGAGAAAATGGAAACAAACGCAACTTGAAGCCATCCTCACTGACTCCATTGATCTTAGTTAGGCTGCAGAGCCTATCAAACTCGTCTAGATGATCGAGTGGATCCTCCATGGGGAGGCCGTGAAATTTGTTGCCCTGAACCATGGCAATCAGACCACTCTTGATCTCGAAGTTATTGTTCTGCACTGGTGGAGGCACAATGCCATTGCGCTGATTGTCATTGCGTGGAGCATCGCCTGCACCAATGTTGTTTGACAGTTCTAGGTTTTGATCATCAGCCATAGTATCTGTGTTTAACTGCTCTCTTAACTCACGAGCAATACAGTCGATGTTCTCGTTGAAAAGCAGGTTCTGATGTCCTTTTGATCGAGTTTGCATACAACGACTATCAACCAGTGAAGCTGGTGATTGTCAGTACCTGGATCAAAACAGACAACAGAAAAAACACAGAGTTAGTAGCTTGAATAAAAACGAAAAAGAACTTGATCTTAAATATTATGAAATCTCAAATATAGCAAACAAACACCCAATTGGCAACGACGCCAAATTGATAATAGACTTTTCTGATCAATTATCCTAAAGCACTATCATGTCGTTGTAGTATTTTAGGTGTCAATCCAATCAGGTGTGATGCAGACAAATGAGATGTGATCAGAAGGCACTAAGTCAAGCCAAGCAGAGATTTGTTCTTTTTCTAACAGTTCTAGTGATTGATGCAGAAAACAGTAAATTAGCAGAAATGGACTACTATACTCGATCACAAGGCTCACTGCCAGAAGGGAGGCTGTGATCGAGTAAACCAGTGGCCACAGAGTAAAATTGTTAAAAAACTTAAACAGCAGGTAACAAGCAGAAGCAAGTAAGTAGACAGATAAATCAATTGGATAAGAAACTCCTAAGGATGGGGTAATCGAATAGTGTGGACTCCCTAATCAATTCAGATGGTTAACAATTCTCAATGAAGCTATCCCTAGACAACAGGTTCAACAACAGACTTATTCACTCCCGTGCAACAAATCCTCAAGCAAAGCTAGCCCAGACTAATTCCCATTAACGGAATCTAACTATGCAGACAATAAGAACCGACTGTTAAAGTCAATAACCGCTCTAAACGGCCAATCCCTTGGGATAGAGACGATTATCACTGGAATTAGTAGATCAAGCATTCCATCGAACACCTTCTGGGTGCGGGAATGCTTTGGATCGAATTCCAGTTGATCAGAAAGGAATAAGCAGTAAACACAACTAATCCAGAAGGGATTCAATAAAACTACACTTAACTATCAGAATCGACTAGGGTCTCACATCTACTCTATCCCATCCTCAGAAATCCTAGTCACTACTCAGACAACATGCTCAAAGACACAGAAATGATTGATGATTGCATAACTTCAAAGATTAAAGGAAATGAAACAGAAATCAACAAGAGAATGAAAGCAGAATCTCAATAACTTAGAAAAATGAAAAATACAAAGTTGCAGAAGCAAAAGCGGCTACTAGAACAATACTAGGGTTCAAGACTAAAAACGTGAATGAAAAGTGAATGAAAAGTCGATAAAAAAGTCGATGTCTCAGGGGAAACCCTTAGAGACTTATTTATAGTAAAAGCGACAAAGATAGGTAAGTGGTCTTCGAGTCCGCTTAACAGGCCCAGGGAACGTGGAGGTCGAGTATATGGGCTCAAAGTGGGCTTTATGGTCGAGCATGAATCGAAGCCGCGATCAAGTGGTTCCTCCTCTCCTTTTCTCTTTCCTATGCTCAGGTTGTCTGGTTGAGTGCGGATTGATCAGAGGGTCGAGGTGGTGATCGAGTAGAATGGTTGATGGCACGATCTGGACTGCTTCTTCAACCTTGCGATCGAGTAGAACTGTGAACTGGCAGGATGGACTGCTCCTCTTCCTCTGTGATCGAGTATAAGGGTAGTCTGTCAGGATGGACTGCCCTGTGATCGAGTAGAATAGTCCTGATGGTCTGCTGAGCTGACTACTTCCCTCTCTGCTACTGGTGGTCGAGTAGAATGGTCCAAAATGTGACTTTCAGCTCTGTTTTTGCTCTTTCTGAACACCAATAGCTCCGAAGCACCTGAAACAACTCCAGAATGCAAAATGCATGCAAGACTAATGCTAGACACACTTAAACATGCAAAATGTGCGAAATGATGATGAATGCTATGGAAGATGAATGAAACTAGACTCAAAATGGTGATAAATGGATGTGTAAAACATGCAAATTATAGACATATCAAAAGCAAAGGAGGATAGTAGATTAAAAAAAAAAAATAGTTGCTATTTGTAACAAGCCTTGCTAAGGTTCGCGTTCTAAAAAAAAAAAAAGAAGAACTTACCAGTTTCAGAAATCGAAGCGGGTAAAGGGTTTTGAGTACTAACACTCAATCCGTGAGACGAAGGAACCTCCGGTCTCGGTTCGTCGATTTCTTCTGGAATTACTCTGTCTCTCGGAAGAGGGAGCTGAGGGTCTAAAGGTTCTGAAGAGGGGAATGCAGAGAGCAAAGGGCTAGGGGCTCGTAACGGAGAACTTAATCTAACGGTTTTGAGTTTCTCGTTTGATAAAGTATCTGAGTCTGGAGCCTTCCTCTTTGTGCAAGGAGAAGAAGTTACTTCTCTCTCTCTCTCTCTCTCTTGTGCGGAAGGGCAAATAGCGGTGGCAATTGGAGGGTCGTTAGGAATCTCGGCCCCATGAGAATCCACCGCAATTGATAAAGCCGCTTCTAAGGAACCATCGTCAACCAAGAGGGTCTTCCTGTGGAAGTTACCAACCCTGGAGATTGCAGCTATCCGCTTCTTTTTCCCAATTTCGGATAATTGATCCTTAAGAGCCTTAGTCTCGGCAAGCATTTTTCTCTTATCCCGAGCATTCAGGCTCGAGGCATCTTTTTCTTCAGGAGGAGGATCGAGGGGGTGAGTTTGACCATCTTTGATAGCGAGCCCCGCTTTATGAATACGTTGAAGGGTGAAGGAATTCCAATTTGTTTCACCCTCGGAAACGATTCGAAAGAAAGATAAGAAGTCAACAGTTGGACGGGGGATCGTCTGGTTCCCTGAAACAAAGTGTTGAGTTAAGAATTCTATTTCTTTCACACAATACAGTGAAAAATAATAAGGGTTGGTTCTAACCAAGTTTGGATGACATATTTGCGAGGAGAAGACCGGAAAGACCTTGGACGGAATGGGGATTGACTCGGAAAAAGAACTAGTATTTCCTCCAAGGCCCATCATTCGAGGGCATTCCGTCAATCAGGTTACGGTCAAGGATAGGATTCATAGAAAAAATACTCGCTGCTGCGGATTCACGGGCTCAAAATAGCCCTAAGAGTTCGCTGGTGGTGAGAGAAAACCCTGCTTCTGCCGAAACAGTCAGGGTACTCAGGACGTATCGAAGAAAGTTGGGAGCCATTTGGGGAAAAGCAATCCCCAGATGGAGGAGATACAAAAGGAGAACTTTCGGTACGGGAAAAAATAAACCGCAACCTTCGAAATAGACTTCGTAAGCACAACAGTAACCCTCTCGCACTATTTCCGGAGACTCGTTGGGTCTAGGAAGAGAGAATTCTATTTCCTGAGGAATGTTGCAAAGGCGACGAAGAGCGCCAAGGGAAGCATGGGTCGATTGAGACCTGAAATGCGGACCGAATTTATCTCCCCTTTGGGTGAAGACTTCGTTCCCTCTGGGAACAGGGATTCCCTGACTGTCATCTTCACTGTCTGAGACGTAGACGGCTGGGAAGACATTTTTTACTAAGAGATTTTTCTTTCTCTGGTTTGATAAAGCTTTTAGGGGTGAATGTACGTTGTAAAAGCCGTCGTTCCATTTAACCCTATTTAGCGGAAAACCGCCTCGAGAATATTGGGAAGTGGGACAGTTTTCCCCGCAGTATTAATATAAAATTAAGAAATTAATGATGACGGTTGTCAGGGAAATCAAATCATTTTGATTATCCGAGATCGGCGTAACAGCGTAAAACATGGAGAAATTCCAGAGTATTAAAGATCTCAATTCATTAATTACTGTTTACTTAAGTCTTCCAAGCCGAGCACTCAGTTCACAAGACTTGGGGGGCTAAATGTTGGGGTCGGATCCCACACACTTTCGGTAGGATCCACTTGGATCTGTCCACGTCATTATTACATAATAATCCTCTCGGATTTCTGGATACTTTATTGGACTTGACCAGTTGGGAGTTCGATTCAGTTTACTAAAAGGGTTCGATCTTTACCAGTATGGGGTTCGCTCTTATTTAACATACAGTTCGCATAGAGAAAGGCCAAAGCGAGGAGAATATTGTTCGAGGCTCGCGGTAGTATCAAAGCACGGGAGTTCGAAGTCAGCAAGAAAGAGTTCGGAAGGCCCACGTGAAGCCCAAGACAGTTCAAGTTCAAGCCGTTTCGGTCAAAATTGTAACTTACGTGATTAATGCGGATCAATATAATTATGTACAGTGAATGACCGCATTAATCATGTTTTCTCTATAAAAACAACCTCAAACGCATGTGTTTGAGAGGAAAAGACAATCTTTTTTACTTACTACTATCAAGCAATACAACATACTTTTTCCCCTTACAATTTCGTAAGGCCTTTTGTACTTCGTTCTTATCAAATTTCTTCACTTTATTCTTTTCTTGGTTAATTTCCCTTTCGAATTCTCATATTCATTCGTTGATTTTAAGAGTTTTTCTCCACTAAATTACTTAAAGACAATCGAGTGTGAATCCTACATCCACACTCGCCCTCGCGAGTTTGACATCTCTTTTTGATTAAACTTCTCGCCCTCGTGAGCTGTTTTAGTTTCGCCATCGCGAACTACATCTGAACCTTGCAATCGCGGGTGTTATTTCTATCACTTGAACCCTACGATCGGGTATAAAAGTCGATGACCCAACGGCTAGGTTTTGTAGCTGCTTTGAACCTTACGACTGGGTATAAACGTCGATGACCCAACGGCTGGGTATTGTAGCCGCTTTGACCCTACGACCGGGTATAAACGTCGATGATGACCCGACGACCGGGTATAAAGCCGCTATTTTGAAGACTTGTCCAATCTCACACGTGTTACCACGTATGAGCTTGTCGGGGGTATTGGGAGAACCGGAGATCGACCGAGATCGACGGTCGAGATGAGAAGCCCAAAAATAAAGAAAATCATGAAGATCGAGAAGGATCTAGAAGATCATGATATTTGTTAATATCTTAGTTTAGGATATTTACCATTATCTCTAAATATATTATTTACATTTATATTTATCTAGATTAGGAAATCTCATCTCTATATAAGAGAATGTAATTTATACCTTTAATCTTGTGAGAGTCTATTATAATTCTTCTTAAACACTTTTGTGTTCTTTACTCTCATCAATTTATCAGTGTCCGAGCTTTTTTACATTTGCATGTTAGATTCTACGTTCATCAGCCTCCAAACTTTGTTCAACCTTTACGCATACATTAGTGTATTCAGCTCGAAGCATAGAACTAATTAAACATTTTCCTTACTAGATTTTCGCTCTATTATGCTATATGGATTTTACTAATCTTTTCTGTTTTTTTCCGGTCTGTCTCTGACTAGGTTTTGTTAGGGAGACTTTCACTTTGTCTTGTTGAAGCTACATGTCACATGGTAAAGCTCTGATTTCGATTTTAAGAAACTGAGTAAATGAGTTTCGATTTTTCTCCAAATCGATTTTGACCTAGCATTTTAGGTATTATGGGCCGACTAGTATCCATATTGTCCAACCCATTAACGACCATCTCAAAATGGGCTTGTTCATGTCTGGTCCATAATGTGTTGGACATGGACAGCCAATGGCCCGTCCGCCCATTTTGATAGCTCTATACATGTGGTTAGGTTTCTTTCGTTGCATATGCAATCGACTCATGATATTTTAATTTTTGTAGATAATTGTCCGAGCAAATGAATGAGGGGAAGATCCTATGTGTTTGAGCAGACGATTATATGATGAATTTAATCGGGATATGGAACAGCTTCGGTGTGGATCCTTCTGTCCAACCATAAAGCTACAAACGCAATGATGGTTAATAGTTTGCTACTTGTTGCCTCCCAAAAAAAAAAAAAAAAAACTAAGCCAAACCACAAGTAACGACTTACGTACTAAAATCCAACTAATATCTGCATTTATAATATGTGCAACTAAAAGAACTTGGTAATATTTGCATTTATAGTATGTGCAATGCAACGAAGAGAAACAAAAAGTCTTTGTTTCCGCGAGATTTGACTCAACCACCAAGTGGATTGGCGTGGATTGTCACCCATTTTAGCTTTATATCAGCAAGCGGTCTATCTCCAGAACATGTTTGAGCTTGCAAAAGAGCTCACAATCACATCATTACATAATTTTCAAAGAAAATTCAGATCAATATCTTTCTAAATCGATTTAAAAACTGTAAAATTCAGAGAAGCTATCTTAAAGTATAAACAGAGATAGCTTTTTAAGATAATTTTGTTTTGAGTTTTTATGCTAGAAAAAATTCAGATCAATTATATGTTACCTTTAAAAAATATTATAGGCATTTTTGATAGGGAGAATAACTAGAATGACCTATATATGAGGATTAATAACTAGAATAACTCATATCTTTTAATAATAACTAGAGTGTTTTCGTTTTTTTTAACCCCAAAAATACCCCTTTAATGCTTTGTTCAGAAAATCATAATAACAAAAATGCCATTAAAAAAAAAATGTCAACGAGGCAAAAGTTGCCGTTATTTACAAAAATACCTGTCATTATTTACAGTTTTGCCACTGATCTCTGCGAATTCAAATAAATCTGTAGAACAAATCTGCCACAGATTTTATAAGTCTGCCAGAGATTTTATAAATCTGCCACAGATTTATAAATCTGCCGCAGATTTAATTATATAGTTATCGCTGACTTGTATACTTGCAGATTTGTTTTTGAACCACAGATTTGTTCTACAGATTTATTTCCACCACATATTTAGTCTACTGATTTTTTCATAGGTTACTACCGATTTATAGGTTGTCACAGATTTTATGTCTACCACAGACTTATCTTACAGATTTGTTTGATGACACCACAGATTTTCTTTGTCTCACAGATTTGTTTTTACAGATTTGTTTTTCTTACAGACTTATTCACAATCATGTTGCAGCGGATTTATTAATAGTTACTACCGACTTATGCTAAGTCTGTAAGTTACTGCAGATTTTATTGACTTAAAGATAATTACTAGATTGACTCCTAGTGGTGACCGATTTTTCCTCTTTGATGGCAGATATATATTATGTGTCACAGAATTATTTTTCATCATCGCAGATATATTTGACGAAGTGGCCGCAGACTTAATCATGACTAAACTAACTTTTTAGTAGTCACAGACTTATAACTTACAAACTTGTTGAAACCCTTACTTGCAGATTTATATTCACAGACTTATTGAAGACGTCGCAGACTTGTTTGATAGGTAAAATAATTATTTTCTAACACTTAACTCATATTTGAGGTAGCTAAAACATACAAACAAACCAATAACTAACCGTTGAAATCATAATCCCACCGTTGAACTCTGAAACAGTAGCACCATGATCCACTCCACCAAGATTCATCCCAATTATATTACTATTGAACCCCCAAATGTTGCCTACAACAAGCTATCTCAAAATTGTTTTATGTTTAAGACTTGGCACAAATTTGAAGAGATTTCCAGCAGTCAATTGGCTATTAAGTAACGCTCATAACTTCTTGCATTTAACTTCGATTAAATTTGTGTCAGTTGATGTGGACTCCTGACTTGCTAGTGCTCACTTCCAGACATTTTTCTTGCCCAACTGTTGTCCCTTCCAATGCTAGTGAGCTTCCAAAAACCCTTAGATGAAATGCTTTTATTTTCTTTCTTTATTCTTTTTTTTTTCTTCTTCTTCTTTGCTCTTGATCACACTTATTGTTAGCTTAGTATTGCTGAAGTTGTTGGGTTTGGGCTGTTAGACTTGTAATAAGAAAGGAGAACTTATTGATCCAAAATTTCTCACCTTTTGGTAAGTTACAAATCTGTAATAACACATCAATAAGTTCAATACAAACACTGAAAACCAATACAATATGTTCAATACAAGCTCTTAAGCCCAATACAAGCTTAATAAATTTTTATTCTTAAATCCAAGCTTAATAGACGATCAATACAAACTCAAGTAAATCCAATGTATGACTCAAAACAAATTGTGAATCTTTAGTGAATACATTTTCATAACAACATAAACTCTCTTATAAGGATGAAATAATACACAACGACCATGGCCAAAAGCACACACAACCATGACTTTGAGCTTTCCAACCTCCAGCAAACAAATCTGCGAAGCAATAAATAAATCTGCGAACACTAACAAATAATCTGTCATCAAACAACAAACAAATCTGCGATGAGCTAACTCTAAACTTAAGCTAATTCTCTAATATAAACCTGCAAACTTAAACTAATTATCTAACAAAACCTACAACGTATTACAAGAAACCTGCAATTTATCAAACCTAAACTTACAAATTCATTCGGCTGAGACTCGGCCGATGAAACAGAGACGCCGGAAAGGAGAAGACTCCGGACAGAAACTCACCGAGAAGAAAGGTCATCGGAGAGAAACGAAAATTGCCGGAGAAGAAGAGAGAAAAGAGAAAAAAGGAATGCCAAAAGTTGTTTTTGATTTAGGGTTATTTGTGTTTTTTATTTTAGGGTAATTAATTTTAATTAATAAATATTTTCGTTTTTATTTGAAAAATAAATTAAAATGGCAGTTTTGTTAATATTAAGTCAAAACATGTTAAATAGTCTTTTTCCAAAAGATATGGGTTATTCTAGTTATCCATTTCAAAACAGAGTCATTCTAGTTATTTCACTATAAATATGGGTCATTCTGAGTAATTTTCTCTTTTTTATAAATTCACTTTTGTTGGACTTTCTTTTCACCATATTTTGTGGACTTTACACTTTTGGATTAATAAAATGTTAATTAAGTGTCTAGTTAATGAATTTTGTTTTGTAAAATTTTGGGTTAAAAAAAGAAAGTGAAACCTTAAACTCCTTGCAAAACCGAAAACTTTGATTACAAAATCGAAAATCGAAGATGTAATAAGCCCGTACGGTGCTTGCACTTTGATTACAAAATCAAATGCTTTGCTTCGATTAATCAAGTAAATGAGTTGACTTTGCTGTCCATTGAGACAAATATGGTTGAAAAGCTCGATTATGTGAGTTTGATGAATGATTTTGCAGGCAAAAATCTAAATAGAGCTATCTTTTAAAGAATATGATTTTTTTTTAACTTTTTCTACTTTTTACAAACTACTTATCAAATTAAAAAATATTCTATAAAGTTTTAGTATGACTTTTTATATATTACTATTATTTTTGATTTTGCAAAAGAATAATTTTTCTATTCGCATAGGACATTCGAAAATGTCGGACCGGCCCTTCGCAAGGGGAGTAGAAGAAGAAGGAGACTAGCATCTCGACATCCTCGTTGCAAGGCAATATTCTTTTTTGGTGACCATTTGATATCTCAACAAAGTTCTTTAGCCAAGAAAAAATAATCACTATTATCAGACTTATAAAAAGTGAAATTTTATCAGCTAATGGAACTACATGTGAATAAAGATATATTCTTTGTTTATTTTTTTTTTTATCATCCTCTGGTTTTAGCTTGACTCCAAAAAAAAATCGAATCAAGCTTTCACTAACTAGGAAGGTTTCCAACAGATTCTTGAAGTGACCCCAATAAATATATTATTACTAATTGTATAATTCCAAGAACAAAAGATACTTATGGGGTGTATTGAAACATGAATTTGTGAAGATTTTAGTATTTTTCTTAAATCACCCGTTATTCAAGTAATGATTTCTAAATCTCGACGAATATCTTATGTTATTAAAAAAAGTATTTATGTGAAATCACTTACAATCTCATGTTATTCAATCAAGAATTTGTAAAAGTTATGTTAAATCCACTGTTATTCAAAACTTAACAATATTTTTAAGAAAATCTTTTAAAAGAGACTTTAGGAGACTTTCTATACAATTTTAGTTGAAAATAGGGATACACACATCTAGGAGTGTAATTTGGTGAGACTTCAAAAAAAAAAAAACGTTACTAAGGGGGGTGTATTGAATTAACTATTTAGAGGGGTTTGGTGAAATTTCTATATTTTAGGTTTTGGAGTGATTTGAGTGAAATTTTAGGGTGGTTGGGTTGATTTGTTTGATTTTTTTTTTTTAAAAAGAAAATCATTAGTGATTTGGTGAGAGTTATTGAAAAGATTTGGGAGAATTTAGTAAAAAAAAAAAAAGAAGCCAAGACTCATTCCTCTTTTTTTTAAATAACTATGCTTTTCTCTTTTGTTATCCTCTCATTTGCCAAACGTATGGTTTGTCATATGACTAATATAGCGATTAAATATGAAAGAGATGAGATAAACAGGCAGGATCATAAACATGAGGATTGGATTCGTCATTGCTGTTACAAGTAGATTCAATTGGATACTTGAGAATGCTTGATATGAGAGAGTGAGAGAGAACTTGAAAGTAAAATCGAGATCGAGAGAGATAGAAAGACAAGAAGGAAGAGAGAAAATTGAAAAAGATAGAAAGACGAGAAGGAAGAGAAAAAATTGAACTAGTGGTTAGTATGCTTTTTTTTTTTTTACTTTCTTTTTAATCAAATACCACCTCTAGAGGTGGTATTGTTTTGTTATTATTTTTGCACTAAGGGGGGTGTATTGGAACTAGAATTTTGGAAGATATTGGTTTTTCTTTTAAATGACCTGTTATTCAACTTGAAATTTGTAAATATCTTCTCAAATCTCTTGTTATTGAAACTGGAATTTATATAAAATCATTCAAAATAATCCATTATCTCCTGTTATTTAATCAAGAATTTATAAAAGAGAAATTCCTAAAAATGGCCCTAAAACAAGTTTTATTGACAATAATAGCACACACTCCATAAACTTCCAAAAATAGCACTAGTTAACTTACTATTAGTGTTTTTGTTCTAAAAATTTTATCACTAGCTTTTTTTTTTCAATAATACCACAACTTTTATATAAAAGCTATTCAACAAAATAAATTAGAAATAAATTTAAAATATTATATTTGGGTTCTCTATTTCCAATTTAGGGTATATATTTCCACCATTTAAAAGAGATTTTGATTCATTTTAATATTAGTTTATGGTATTATATTTGGGTTCCCTATTTCCAATTTAGGGTATATTTTTCACCATTTAAAAGAGATTTTTATTTTAATATTAGTTTGTGGTATTATATTTGGGTTCCCTATTTCCAAATTAGGGTATATATTTCCACTATTTAAAAATAATTTTGATTCAATTTAATATTAGATTAGTGTTTGCTCTCTTTTTTATTTTCTATCTTATATTTTCATTAAGTTTAATTGAAGTTTATGGTGCTATTTGTGGAACTTTTCAAATGAGGTGCTATTTTTGGAAAAAACAATTTTTTTGGGGCTATTTGTGTCAATCTCCCTTTATAAAACCCATATCAAATCTACTGAAAAATAGCATGAAAAAATCCCACCTCTAGAGGTGCTAAAATTAAAATTTCACAGAAAAACTCTGCAGACATATCCTCATCGTCCTTCTCTCGTCTTTCATTCCATATTCTTGGAAAAAGAGGGTTTCACACTCTGATTCTGAATTGATCGATGGATTGTGAAAAACTAATTGCTTCCAGTAATCGAATCCATACACGAATTCAATTTCCGATTGAACCCTAGTGTCCGATTCTCCAACCAATTCTGTGTCTTCCATTCAAAAAGCTTTCGGTCTCCGTTTTTCACAGGCAAAATCTAAACTCGAGAATTTAGAAACTCTGTTCATTCTCCGCTCTTGTCTTTATGCTTCTTCCTTCTGAGCTTTTTATTCGTTCGTTATTGTAACTTCGTGACAGCAAGTGAACATTCATAGGAAGTTTGAGATAGCAACTCGTGAAGTTTTTTGAAGAGTCTCTGAAATTAACGGTTCTCGATGAACTTGGTGTTAAGCTCTTGACTGATGTTGCAAAATTGGAAACGAATCAGAGAGTACAAATGGTTGTTTGCTCCCTTTTTCACTTCATTCAGTGAAAGTTCAATTATGTTTCTGTCTGTAGTAACAATTCAATGGTGTTATGGTATATAAGTTAAAAGGAAAGGAGACTCAGGTCAGTCATCCTTTAGCTTTTCCGAAGGTTTGGTTTGTTGTTTTGATTTGGTCTTTAGAAGTTTCGTAGCTTTTTGTTTTGATTTATATCTACGAGATGACATATACTAGGGGATAATTCAACTGCTTATTTGACTTCCCCTAAGTAAGTTTTGTTCAGATATAATTCATCAAGATACAATATTTTCAAAATCAGTAATGGTCTTTCCCTCTCTAAGCTCTGATTCTTAAATGTTATCAGGTCTTTCTTTTTTATTAAAGGTGCATGAAACCTTAGGGGATACATAAAAAATTTGCAGAGCACTATTTAAGAAGCTGGTTTTGTGGGTTTCTTGTTATTTTGTTTATGTAGACATGGTGACGTTTTACCAAACATGCAATCTTGGTGAGTTATTTCTTCACCAATGTTAAATTGTTAATACTGCTTAGCTTCAAAAGTTGCATATTTACATCTAAAGTTTGAGTTAGTCCTATGTGTGGTTTCTCTTATGATGTTTCATTCTTGGTTTTATGTTTATATCTTTTGCTTCACGAGACAGAATTGAAGCCACAAAAGTTATGAAACCCAACCAAACTGAAACATTATTTCGATATATTTGTTGGTAGAATATGTAGGATTAATTAATGGGCACATCACATGAGATCAACGCCACAACAACATCACAAACACCAAATAATCCTCGGAGAGGAGAAGATGATCATGAGAGCAGATCACCGTTTAAACAATTCAATGGTGGGGTTTGATTGGTCACAATTTCGTTGACGTGAGAGAGGGGATTTAAACCCAGTTTTTTTTTTTTTTTTTGGTTCTAAAGTATCCCAAATCACTCAAAGTTAAAGAATAAACTCCCCACAAAATCTCACCAAATCACCAATCATTTTTCTTTTAAAAAAATTAAAAGGTCTAACAAATCAACCCAAATATCTTCAAAACTTATCAAATCTCTCAAAAACCTAAAATATTCAAATTCCACCAAATCTTCTAAAATTATTGTTCCAATACACCCCCCTAAAAAAGTGTCCAAAGTCTCTCCAAATCTATTTTCAGTATTTTTCTTAAAAAAATTTGTAAAATTTGAATAACAGTGGATTTGCTTTGGTTTTTATAAATTCTTATTTGAATAACAAGAAATTTAATTTGGAATTATTTGAAGTGATTTTATATAAATTCCAGTTTCAATAAAATGGAATTTGAGAAGAGATTTTAAAATCACTAATTGAATAATAGGTGATTTTAACAAAAAAATCAAAAATTTTAAAAATCACTGTTTGAATACACCCCCTAAATTTTTTGTTGCAAAAATCCTCTCTTAACAATAGTCCTCATCTTTTCTTCTCTTCTTCTTCTTCGCATCTACCACAATTTATATTGATTGATTTTGTGTCTTTACAATGATTTCTTCTATCTATATTCAAATCACATCAATTGCTTCTATCACAAGTATGATTCTTAAAAGAGTTTGAGTCTGGGTTCTAATTCCTAGAAAAAAGCTTAGGAGATGATATGATTGTTGATCATGAGCAACAAAGAACTGCTATATATGGCGTATACTTCTCAAAGGAAAGGTTCTCTATAATTTTCAATGGAAAAGATCTCTTGAACTTCTCTATATATGGCGGTGAAAATGATGTCTAACAGTAAAGGACATTCCAAATTTGGATCTACGATGTTGGAATGAAGAGGAAATGTGTTGATGAATTCCTTTCATGCGTCCATTTGGTTTCATAGTAGAAGTAAATGTCTAATTAACCAAGTGAACAATATTTCTTGTGATTATAATTCGAGTCCTTATTAACCAAAAACAACACAAGTTACAATATCTTTTTGTCTCCATCGATGACTACTTCTTGTGAACTCATTTAAGAACATACAAATTCACCTAAATCTAATCAATTTTAAAATTAATGTTCCAATACACCCCCATTAATTTGAAAACAAAAAACAAAAAAAGGTCAAACTCTTTTATGCCTCAAGCAAGCCAAAAAGATTTAAATGAGAAAACACTGAAAAAGATCTGAAGTCCTAAAAGAAGATAAAGAGCAAACGATTCTTCTAACTTTATAACGGCTCAGCTTCCAATTCTTTTTAGTCATTCTCTCCTCTCTTCTTCCTCTAAGAGCATAAGTTCTTTTTCAGCCATTGAAATCCTAAACTCACTTCATTTCCAGTACTTATTACATCCTTGTAAATAAAAACAAAAAGACTATTTAGTATTATTTGCGCACACCAAAAAAAAAAAGAAATCAATAACTAGCAACCTACTTTACTTTTCTTTGTAATCCAATTCGTATAATCGTGCAATCCCACAAATTTCTCTAACCGTGAAGTGATCTTAGACTGATCAAAGTACGTTAAAGACCGTACGTAGCTTTATATTTTCCGTAGCCAACAAGATTCTGATATGTACTAAGATCTTTATCAAAAAAGAATTCTGATGATGTAATAGCATATGAATCTCTTGATCAGCTAGAGTGAGGTGTTGTAGGGTACATCTTCAGAACCATCAGCATCCTGTTACATCAATTGAATGGAGTGCTCATGAAGTTGTAATAGTTGCGGTCTCTTCCAGTGATAACCAGCTCAATAAAGCTGCAAAGAATACACCGATAATCCCTTAAAAACCGAAAAATGTGATTTATCCTTAAGAGAATGATGATAAAGAAGAGGCAAAGTTCAAAGCACAGACCCGGGAGAGAAACAACTCGATCCCACTCTTTTAAACGATATGAAGATAATCACCAACAAGGAACAAGTAAACACCTCTCAAGACTTGCCTCCTCAGCTTCTCTTTGTTCACCAAGTAACATTTTTCATCTAGCATCATTAGCTCGATTGGGTTTCATTGAATCGTTTTTTTTTTGGCCTAAAAATTTCGTGTTTTTGGGGGAAAACAAGGGACAAGAAGAACTAAAGGAACTTCACTGCTGGTAATGGTTTAATGTCAACATCTTTAAGGCCATGCAACATTCAAAACACACTTCCGTCACATCTCACTGCTTAAAAGATCGATTCTTTGTCTGAAACCTTGCTAAGTGTTATTCATATTGCAGTAATAACGAAATAGTGGAATCTAAATACTTTATAATAATAATATGAAATATATAAAACGTTAAATACTTGAATTTTTAGTGAAAGTGTCTCTTAAATTATCATTATTGTTTTCTGTCATTAAAATGAAAAACTAGGTGCACGTATTTAATCACTATTTATTTTGTGTGCTGATTGCTGAATATGTTGTTAAAAAAAACTTATTATGGTTTTCAGTTTATTTTTGATGTCCAGCTCTAGAAGAGTATGAGGAGGTGCTACGGAGATGTTCGAAGAGCTAATTAATAATATTTTTATAAATCTATTCAAAATAACAAGGTTCAAGCCTATAGTTGAGTCTATAATATATACTTTCTCTGTTCCTAATAGTTTGATGTTTTGGAGTTTTCACACATATTAAGAACTCAATCGTTGTTTAATAATTTTCATATTTTTTAAGATCTTAAATATTTTTAATAATTATCACCCAATAGTAGTATAAGAAAGTTAATGATTTATAATCATTACCTCTTGAAGCTTACAATTTATTAATATAACTCAACAAAAATAAAATAAAAATGCTAGAAAATCAATCTTTGTGGAACAAACAACAAATGTTAGAACATCAATCTTTTAAGAACAGAGGGAGTATTAGACTTATTAGTTTAATCCATATCTATTTAAAATCCCATCTGCTATCGAATCATCGTGCAAATTCTTGATATTGATATAACACTTAACTTTTACTATAAACTAGATCATCACCCGTACTGTAGTACGGGTTAAATTTCATTTATTACAAAATTTATAAATTTTATATTTTAGAATAAAGTTGTGATATATTATAATAGTAAGTGAAAAAATTCCTATTGGTGTAGAATAGGAAAATTGTCAACTCTAGGGTTGAGCGATTGTTATAAACACCAAGAGGGCGCTTCATGAAGACTTGTGTGCCTTAGGGTATTCTCGAGAGATGCACACAAGGTGTGTGGCGTCGCCCCACCAGATATGATGTAAGATCTATTGGTGGTTTATTCATCTAGAAAAGAAAGATAGGCATAGTAGTGCTCGATATCATACGCAATTGTAATTGCAATCTTGTTCTAGTGGATTTGTTCTGGACTAGGTCCCGGGGATGTAGGAAAAACCGAACCCCGTTAACAAACTCTATGTGTCGTTTATTTTATGCTCATACATATTCGGACTCGAACATATACGTACTCGAACACATAGACTTAGCCACAAATATGCGTTTACACTCACCTGTGAAAAGTCGATTTTTTACAACAAGCCAAAGCAAGAAAGAGTGTTTCGGAGTGGAGCCAGAAAACCAAACACTCTTGAATCAACAGACTTTGGGACATGCGAGTCCATGTTTCAGAGGTGCGGAACCGAGGCTTAAACTTGTTGTCTAGTCTTCTCCACAAGGCAATATCTGACTCATTACACTGTCCCCTGCCTCGTAGACATCCCAGCTCCAACTCAACCTAATTTAACAACTCTACCCAATGGCGTCTAGTTCTATGGTTTGCTAGAACAGAAGCAACAGTAGCGTCAGAAGGAATTCCAAGATCAATAAATCCACGCTCTCCAAGTGTATCATATAAACGACCAAGTGGACACCAATGATCATACCAAAATGAAGTTTGTGCCCCACTTCTAACCTCTATTGAATGAAAGGCCTTAGCTTGTGTTCTATATTTGAGCAGCTTCTTCCACATCCAGGAAGTAGCTTAAGTTCTCTTTCATCTTCCTCCCTTGCGATTCTCGCACATGCATTTAATCGTCATGAATCTTGTGATCAAAATTCTCATGTACCTTCGTCTCTCTTCCTTTTGGATATCTTCAAACCCCGCTTCCATGTTTATGTCATCATCGTCATACCGAGAAAAATTCTTGGTTGGTCTTATATCGAAACACAAACTCATATAAGTATCAGGAGACACAAAATACTTGAAAAATTAAATGGATAGGAAGTAGGTTTGAAGCAGAACTTACAACAACTGTCTAAGCATGTCGAAAGCTTCTTCATCTTCTGAACTTCTTGCAAGCTCCTTCTTCTTCAACATCCTCCTATCATGATCTATAATTCTATATCACGCGAGGTAGGTCTCTTGCGCGCTGGTTTACTCATCATCTGTACATATTACTTGACAAATTAGTGTCTTGGCTAGAGGAAGGACATAAGAGAGAGATGTTAAAGAATCATGATCATGATACATGGTGTTTCAAAGTAGGCACTGATTGTTTTGGTATCATTCGGGGTGTGGCCATGTCACGGGAAACCTTTCTCTGTTCTACTACCCTATGCCTAGGATCAGATGACATTGGTCTTGATGAGGACGGTCTTTGAGCACTTTGAAGAGAACTCCTTCCTCCCGAGATGGAGGTTTTTATTTCCAATAAAGTCTTAAAAGGTAAAGTTCTTGCCAATTTATAGATATTATAACCCGCCTTTGGTCCCCAATATGAGTATGCTCCTATAACAAAATTGTATGATACATAACCTGTTTAAAGTGGCATGTTTCATGTTTAAAGTGCACTTAATAAAGTGGCATGTTTCAAGTTGATTTGGCGTATAGTTTCAGGTGCAAATTCACTTTGGGTTAACTGGATCAAGAGGGAACTAATTCGCACAGGTTCATTTTGGTCCGTTAATGAAAAAAGTAGTGTTGGATCTTGGATATGGAAGAAGCTATTGAAATACCACTCGCAAGCCAAAGAGTTTCACCAAATGGAGATTATAGAAGTGGTGTACAAACCTCTTTCTGGTATGAAAAATGAGTTCTCTAGGTCGCTTGTATGAGGTACTACTTGCTCTGGGAATTTCTTCGGCGGTATCTGTTGCCTCTGTTCTTGCGAGCCATAGGCGCCGTCGACACCGTTTGGAGATTCTAAACAGAGTTGAAGTGGAGATTGATCATCTAAGGGCCAAGGGTCTAAGTCTGGAACATGACATAGCTTTGTGGAAAGACCCGTACAACAAATATAAGTCACGTTTCAACACCTCTGGAACATGGCATCAAATTCGTGAGCCGGGTCATGAAAAAAGTTGGCACAAGGGCATTTGGTTTTCAGACTCCATTCCGAAATACTCTTATATGCTTTGGCTTGCAGTGCATCACAGGCTTACCACTTGTGACCATATGCTCTCATGGAATAGGGGAGTCAATCCATCGTGTGTTCTCTGCCAAGACCCACTAGATAGACTCAGGAACATTTTCTCTTCACCTGCAGTTTTGCTTCTCGGGTATGGGAAAACTTAACCCGTAAGCTGCTTCAGCATCGGTATACCTGCTGTTTCACGGCGATACTACCTCTGCTCACACATCCCTCTATCAAGGGAACACATCGCTATATCTTAAGACTTGTCTTCCAAGCAACTGTTTACTCTATCTGGTTGGAACGTAACCGTCGAAGTCATGGAGAAATCCCTAGCTCGCCGGAACAGTTGATCAAGTTTCTCGACAGATTGGTGTGGAATAAGATCTCCTCCATCCAATCTCTTGGCTCACGAAAGCTTGAAGATGGTCTGCGGATTTGGTTCGACTTAAGAAGCTAGTCCATGAGTGCTTTCTCTTCTTTTGTTCTAAAGTTGATTTAAACACTCAAAAACATTCGATTAAAGGATGCATAGTATCGTAACATGTTTTTTTTTGGGTTGAATAAATTTAACATTCGTTCAAAAAAAAAGTGCATGTATCATCATCAACCAACGAAGAAGATAAATAGTGTAAGCAGAAGAATAGAAAAAGTAAGAGGAAAACATTACCTAAGAAATTAACAACAAAGACCTTTTCTTTATACAGAACTTTCATGTCTTTTGCAAATCCAGTAAATGATTTCAAAACCGGGTTCGCGTAACTTGACCTACCACAGTTGAAGTATATATAAGCTATGGAAGAAAAAAAAAACAAAGATACAATGAAATCTACTCACTTGCTAGTTTCAATTGAGACCTCAAGCTGATCATGCTCAATCTCATTACCAACCTGAAGACGACTGTTGTTTTTTGATGTCTCTGAGCCTGCAAAAGGCAAGTGTCACTGCACAATTGTATAATTTCTGTAGCGCCATCTACTTCTCTTCTTATCAGGCTTTTAATTATGTTACTAGGTTTTGAACCCACGCTACGCGTGGGTTTATTTGATATATTTTGGTAAAAATTATATAGGATTGATGATAGTTTTAAAATTACTATTAAAGCAACAATTTGATTTTAAATACACCATCTTAACAATTATAAAAACCAATAGTTTTTAAGAATCAAATCTGATAATCAATCGTTTTTTCTCATATTCAATTGGCTGCCAAAACATATGTCTTCGTATTTCTCTTCACATTGATCGTTTCTTACTTTTCATACTCTTTTTTGTCATCTTAATTGTTAAATTTACATGGCTGTTGTCATCGTTACTTTCATTGTCCTCGTTACATGGCTGCTTTTTCATCGTTACATGGCTGCTTTTTCGTTATACTCTTCTTCTTCCTCGTTATCTTCCTCACTTTCTTTCCAAGCTCACTATCTTCTTATGTAAAACATTCGTTATTATGTTGTTAAAAACAGAGGAAGAAATTTAACTTACTAACATTAACCAAACATAACTCAATAATCCTATGAATTAACTACCCGAAACAACATCATTCATTTTAGCTTATGAAATCGAACTTCGATCCCTTTCTACCAGTACTTAGTTCCACGTCTCCAAAATACTCCTACCAAATTTCGGATTATTTCAAGTATGTTTGGATGTTCGTTTGCTGTCTCTACATGGCTGGTCAGATCTGAAATTTTAGAAGAAATCTTCTCGAACAGGTTGAAGAAGCTTAAATAAAATACACACAACAAACAGTTTAAATCTATATCCCACAATTCAACCTCAAGACAGTGATACCAGAAATCTCGCCAGAAACATATGAACTAAACATTGCCATATTGAGGTCATGTCATAACTGTTTTCTTATTTTTCTTTTCCATATTTGATAATTCAAGTTTGTCTTATGGTGTCAACCGCGTTTCTCTCTTTCTCATTTGTTTTTTTACATGGAAATCAATCCTCTTTGTTACCTAAATTATGGCATCAATTGTTCATAATGGAAAGAAACTCTCATCAACTAAATTTATTACCTTTCTTCTGTCTCGCCTATTCCCGTTTTTGATTGAAATTGGTAGTCCAAGAAGAACAACTTTTTCAACAATTTAAACACAAATCTTCATACCTTTTGCATGGTTAGATATCATTCAACTGATGTATAACCTAAGTTTTTCTTAAAAAAAATCACGCAAGAAGTTGTCTCATTAGTCATAGCAACACCCACTTGCAGTTAACTTAAACAATTTTCACTATATTGGCGTAGAATCTTTCCCAAGAGAGCTTCCTTACACAGTCTTACATTTATGTTCCTCAACTCCTACCGCACCACCACTACCCTAGATTTATTAGCCAGTGACACTTCTCGGGCACAAACAATTGATGTTGCATTCTTCAATAAAAATAGTAACCAATAAGAATAGTAACCAACCCTAACTGTTACTGATGGCTCAAAATTTACAACTTCAAAAATTATGAAATAATGGAATGCCTCCGGTTATTATTTATATTGAAAAGCTCTAGGGTTAATAGAATATATCTTTTGTTCATATTTTTTTTTGTTGGAAAATAAGAAGATTAACAAAATAAGAATATAAGTTTTACGAATTCACATATTGTATTTCAAAAATTTACATTTCTTTTTTTTTCTTCCATAATTTTTTTTTCTTATTTCCATATGTTGTTTTCAAAAGTTTACATTTCTATTCTTTACAAATATTTTTTTTCATAAATATCTTGATATATAAATTACTATAATTTAAAAATGTTAATTAACGTGATGTCAATAAATGTCAATTACTTGCGATTGGTCGTTTATAAAATATGACAATATAATCAAATTGTGAGACTAATATGAATTATTTTATGTATTCTAATAACAAAATTTATATACATCTTGCTTCAATATACTGTCATACTTTCTCCTATCTATAAATACTTTTAATATAAAAATAAATAATTTTAAAAATATCATTCAGTGAGATAGTTATTGTGATTAAATGGCTATTGTTATTAAAGATAAAGTGCTAATAAATTTAGTGAGACTAATAATAAATTGTGTATTTTTGTATATAAATTTAATAAACTTTAAAGAAAAACTTAAAATTTGATAATTTTCTATTATGCATTTTTGATGACAAAATATTTAGAAAAATTTCCATATTTTCAAATATTTCTCTTATTTACTTATGTTGTTTTTTTCATTTTACAAAAATTCTAAAAAATAGAAAATAATAATAATTTCAAAAACGTTAATTAATGACATGTTAACCGCGATTGGTCGTTTAAAATCCCACGTGGACGACCTCAGAAACTTATAATTTTAATAATGTTAACCGATGAAGTGTCTAACCCCGATTGGTGGTTTAAAAGCTTAGGTGGACGGCCTCAAGAGCTTATGGCCTCGACTTTTATATAGTATAGATTTTTATCTTCACACCCTCCGTTTGTCAAGCTCATTCAAGTGAAAATCATCAAGTTCAAAGATAATTTCCAAACTTTTAAAAGCTTGAAGAAAAACGGCATTATGACCCCGCCTCCAAAAAGAAGGAGTTACCGAAGCTTCTTCAATCTTTCATATCCGACAGCCTCCTCCGTAGAGCACTTTATCAAAAGCTCGTATGCGTTAACCGTGCTAGCCACCTATGACCACCCGTTGGTCGAGGATTTCGCGAAGCCCGTCTTCAAGGTCGAATCCGTTATGGCATCAAAAGATTTTCCAATCATTGCAAACTTTCTAAAGGGGAGCTTTTCTTTGGAAAACTCATGGAGCCTCTATCTTTATTTCCATTGTATTGTCTTAGTTTCAGCTTGTAAGAAGAACTTCTCTCTCTTGTGGCCTTAATTTAATTAAAGTTCTGTTTGACAAAAAAAAAAGGTTTATAGTTCATAGAAAAAAAATCACAAAATATGTAGCACGGAAAAAAATTAAAGCCGCATAATAGTAAATTCGTTTGAAACTGATACCTAATAATGTGGTTGAAGTTCAATATTTATAGTTTAATGTGTAGGGCAAACCGTCATAATTGCCTTCTGAAATTTAACATTTTTTAATTAGAAAATTTTCAAATAAAAATTTTCACTACATATTTCAATTTTATCTGCAAGTTTATAAATATAGAAAAGTTAAAAATTCCATATATCTACAAAATTTTATCGTTTTGTCCTCGCGAAAAAATAGTAAATAGTTTATGAGTATATTCATTACGGGTAATTATGATCTTTTTATATTTTTAAAAGTTTACATTTCTTTTATTTCCGTATAGCTTGTTTTTTTTTTCCTTTTTACAGAATTCATAATATTGAAAATATTATAATTTCCATATAGATTGTGTCAATATATAGCTTTTGTTTAGCTACTTAGCTATACATTGATGATAATAATGCAAAAGTACTATAAGTTTTTTTTTTCTTTTTAACATAAATGTTCTTTTATTTTTATTTTTAGTATCATTTACGTTATTTAAAATTTTGATAAAGCATCCAATCCATCTCTTTTCTCTTACAATTTTCTGTTGTAAATCTTTATTTGCAAATAATCCTCCAATTGAATCTCTTCCTCACAGTCTTATATTCACCTCTTCGTTATTGATTTTCGATTTGAGTTGTTGATTCAAAGATTTACATGAGATTAAAGGTTTCATGCTTCCCAGAAAAGGAAGATCCTGACAGCAAAGCGCTCTCGTAATTCAATGAGTTTTTTGTTTGATCTCTCAAAAAATATATGTTTTGATCTTTCAAGTATATATATTATATTACTTATGCATAAAACCACTATAGATTTTGGAAACTTTTATATTTTTCTCTTTGCTGCTAAGTAGACTTTTTTTTCCTTTTTTTTTATATTAAAAGTTTCTTCGACCATCATTAACTTATTTTTTTGTGTTGTTAGTTGGATATTTTTCCATTATATTGTTTGGTCATATTTTTCTTCGTCTATTAGTAGTATTTTTCCTTTTCTTTGGAACAAAATTTTAGAAATTCTTATTCTAACATTAACATATTTTTAGGTTTTAAAAAATTGAAAATTTTGCTTTAAAATCTCCTTGAACGATTTAACATATATGGACAAACATTTAATAGTCTTTGAAATTTAACATATAATATCAGAACCATATCAACATATAATAATGTTTGTGGGATAATCTGGCATTTGAAATTTAGCAAATTGTAATATTATTAACCTTATGTTCCCATGTATTTTGAATGGTAATATTTCAGTTATTGTTGATTATCTATTGTTGGGGATGAGATCACTACCTTAGAATTAAGAAATTTTCTGTTAGTATTTTTCTTCATAAGAAAATAATGTAATAAAGAGAAAATTTGATTGAAACATATTAAATATAGCTTTACTAAAAACTTAACAAATATTGGATGTGTCATTTTCTCATACTTATGTTTATATATATCATAAAGATTTTGCTAATATTAACAATCATAGAGCAACGTATTTTGACAAAAATTAAGAAATTAAATTACCAAAAATACAGACACCTTTGGGCCGAAGATAAGAAGAATTATATAAAAATTTCCTTTACTTGTGGTCTTCTTCTTAAAAATGGAGAAATATATTCGACTATGTAATTAAATTGAGAATTGGTTATGTGCAAACCGTATAATTAAGTTCAAGTTATCTCAAGATAAACTGGAACCCTCTTTATAAAGTAGAAGATCTACTGTATGTAACAACTTTACCAAGTTTAATAACAGAAGCCGCCTATGTCAGCGTAAAAATGTACTGATCACTTTGCTTTATGGTTGTTGTTAGTCTCTTTCATATTTTGTAGTTATTCTTCTTATCTGATGAAGCACCCCATGTTTACTATGATTCCGGCCATTCCTTATTTATAGTCCGCCGTATATAAGACAACTTCGTATTGATATCGATTGTTAAACTCTTCTACAGCGTTTGACGCGTAGAAGAATGTAAGGGCAATGGAGAATATCATCCGCTTCTTCAGTGGAGCCAGAGTTGTGTCCATGCAAGAATGTAAATTTCAGTTAGATTCACGTATTATTTAGTGAAAATAAGTTGTCCTACAATTTGGAATTTGCCTTTTTTACTTACTTCTACGTGTTCTTCTTCTAGGAAGTTGGGATGTTGCTGCACTTTGAATCCATGTTTCAAATATAATTTTGTATTTGAGTTTCCTGTGTAATATTATTGCGGTGAAGACATTGTAATTCTTGAATATGAGTTTGAGCGTACCACTGCTTTTCCTAGACGCTTTTTGGATTTCAGGATGTCTCTCCTCATTGCTCGTGTATTTTTTTGGCCAACTGTGTTTAGAAAACAAATAATCTTTTCATTCCCCTATTTGTTTATTAAAGCTCCTTCTTTTAAAGCATTCGGCGCTTTATCCCATAAGAGAATACCAGTTTCGTGGATTAATTCCTTAAGCATCGTTCCTGGCTATATATTGAATCTTCATAAACATTCCTGCAAGCAGAAGCAATGATGTGATGCCTTCCTTGTTAAACCTTTTTTCTAGCTCGCCATAGTAACCCAATAAACTTTTTGTTTGAACTTTCAATAATAAAATCTTTGATCTATTCGAGTATCAGCGGTCCATAGATGGTTATTTATACAAACCACTACTTTAAAATTTAGTACTTTCTTATTTTTCTTGGTTGTTAAGAAGAATTTTTCTTTTACGTTATGAAATTTTTTCCTTTCGTTTAAACTTTAACTTTCTTAGAGTTTAAAAATTTTCTTCTCAGTTGTTTGTAAATACCTTTTTTTTTTTTAATAAGAAACTAAAACATTGACATTTAACCCTAACATTTACTTACAACTTGTAAACGTGTTTACGTGACATCAAATAATTCTTGGTTCTTGAAAATTTTCCTTTATTAAAGAAAAGTAAACGTGAGTTTAATTTATATGTTGACATGGACTTATATGATTGGTCGTTTAAATCCCACGTGGACGGTCTCAAGAGCTTATAGCTTCGACTTTTATATAATATATAGATATGCTTAAATTGATAGAATCAACATTAATTCTAGTTATTATTGTCAAAAGAAAAAAAGTAAATCAATTTGCATCTACATATATTATATTTCTTATTTCTATATGTTATTTTAAAAATTTTACATTTATTTTATTTCCATATATCTTGTTTTTTCTATTTTATAAATATCTTGATATAGAAAATTATTAAAATTTAGAAAAATGTTAATTAGTGATATATCTAAAATGTTAATTATTGAGGTGGCTAATCGCGATTGGATGTTTTAAATCCTAGGTGGACGGCCTCAAAAGCTTATAGCTTCGACTTTTATATAGTATAGGCGGGTGTAATATATAAATATAATTTTTTATCGATGGTATTTGAATTTTGAATAATAAATAGTAATCCATAAAATTTCCCTAATATTTAATGATTTAGTACTTTTTGTTTTAAAAAAAAATTAAACCTTACACATTCCATTTTACTATACATTTTAACTATTTATTTAATCGTAATAAACTGAATTTTAATTCTACACACTCTTCCGTATTGATGATATTTAAATCCTAAATAGTAACCGACACACTTTTTATATATTTCACTTAGTATTTTTCCAAACAAAAATTTAATCTTACACATTCCATCTTGCAATATAATTTAACTATCTATAGCATCATAATAAACTTGATTTTAAGTCTTCATAGTTCTTCTTAATGGATAAACTGCTAATAATAATTTTATATCAAAATCGTATGTATATCATATCAAATCTATATCTTAGTTAATATTAAATATAATTAACAAATAACGAAACATTTAATAAAAAATAGAAATCTACAAAAATTATGGAAAACAAACACTGTTTAAAATATTTTTTTTCTATATAACGTAATCTCATGGCAAACTAATTTTAAATGAGTTATAATTAATAAATAAATCATTAAAAATATATATTAACATTCTCATTAAGGAATCAAAATTCAATCATATAAGCTATTTTCCCAAATAATTTGTGTTTATAATTATGACTACTTGCGTTAAAATTCTTAAAATAAAATTAAGTATAACCAATCTAATTTTCTTATCAAATATTCAAATATTCGTTTGTTCTTGATAAATACAATTTTATCCAATTAAATTAATGTTAAATAACTTATATTGTTATTTAAAACTTCAACGGTTATTGTTTATTTTTTAATATCCATACTAAATGATTTAATAAAAACAATTAACACATGCCAAATCTAATTGACCAATATATAACACATGTAAAGAGAAATTGTTAGTTTTCTTTTTTGGTTAAGAAAAATTAAGTTAACAAATTTTGAAAATTAGATATATAAATTCGTATATGTAAATATTCTTCTTTTTTAAGTTTTCCTATTTCGTTAATGAAAAAAGTTAAATATTTTTTGACACATGTCAATATCTGATCGATAGACTTGACACGTGTCACGATCTCGTGAGTTATTAACTTTGAAAACCATACTTTATATAATAAGATTAGTAAGCTACGCGTGGGGTCTTTTTATATATTTTTGATAAATATCATATGCGATGTATGATATACTGAAATTTATTTTAATTTATAAGTGATGGTGATAATATACATCGAATAAAAAAAAATATAATGACTTTAACTCCATAAAATTTTAAACTACCACTTAGTTGAAGATTTCAAAAAATATACTCAATTCAAATAATTATAACAATGTAAATCCATAAAATAAATTTATTGTAACGCCCCTACCGTCCCTACCAGTGGGCCCCACGTCTTCTCTCGGGCCAATGGGTCCACCCCTGTCCGACGGTCGGTCCGCTATGTCTGGGAGGCTTTAAAGACTTGCTTACCGACTCTACAAATCACCACATGATATTTCCTTGTGTTTTGTCCTCACTCACACAGTTATGACTATCACTTCTCGGAAGGTCACCCATCCTGAAATTGCTCCAGCTCAAGCACGCTTAACTGTGGAGTTCTCTGAGGATAGTTGACCGAAAAGATAAGTGCACTTTGGTGACATAGGTGGCCAAATCAATTCTTTTAAACCTCTCCGCATGCACCACCATATTCCTGAAATCGGGGTGTTACATTTATTGCAAAGGATGAATAATTTTTGTATGATATATACATGTGTTTTAAATATTTCTTTATTTTTTTGTTATTTTTAATGTGCATGTTTTTTTAAATACTTCATTTTGTAATACGTATAGTAAGATCTTTTTATATTAACAAATATTGTTTTTGACATATTTACTACTTGAAGATTGCTGTACTTATCTTTTTATTTCTTAAAATAGCATAAACATGTAACATCCGATCTCTACTATTTGTAGTGTCTATCTGTGATCCCGCATCTTCTTTCGGTCATTGCTTGACTTTTATCTTATTTATCTCAACCTTTAAAAGCTTATATTATGACAAACAAATTATATGAAAATTAAACACAAAGCATGAATAAAACCATAAGTCCTCAAATGTCAATCCATATTTCTAAGTTAAGACGCACCAAAGTCAATCCCTATTTTAAATTACGACACACAAAAATCTAAGCGTCTTAAGAATTGCTAATGTTACAGAAATAAATACTGTTAAAAATAATCATATGCTTACTCTTAACAACAAAACCAAAACATAACAGCACAACACCAAAGTGTGATAAATATGATTATGAGAAATCAATCCAAATTAAATTGTATCAATGTAATCTCCTTTCCTAATCTAATAATTGTACGTAAGACGGATCAAAATTTAACTCAAAGTTGAGACTAAAACATATCATATGGTATATAATAGATCTTTGAAGTCACAACATCTTGGAAAAGCCGTCTCTATTATCTCTTTCTCCGTAATAACAAATTCTGCTTCCGAATTTAGTCGATGTTACATTAAAAGTATATAACGTTTCTCTCTTAATGCTAATACGTGGACTTCAAACATATTATGTGTTTGTCACAAAAAAAATTGAAAGTGTATTTATTTTATATATAAGTAAAATGACATATTTTAAAAAATGAATATATTATATATAGAATAGTTGATTTTATATTTATTTTTTCGGGCTATTCTCAATAATATTTCACATATCAAAAAACCAAAGAGAACTCCTTTGTTATTTCAGCTTTTTAAACCTATCTTCCATTCTAAGTTTTAGATGGTTTTTTATAGTTAAGACTACTATCTTAGAATTAATAAACTTTCATAATCTTATATGAGGTTAATTTTATTAATGGCAATACAAAACTAAAAATAATTTTTTTCTCATTTTTCAAGGAAATTCCATTTTACTTTGCTTTTTTTATTGACAATGTTTTTTACTTTTATTTAATAGGAATCCATCATAATTTCGAGTTTTCTATATACAATTTTGATTTTAATATATGCTACAACGATCCATTTGTTATTCGTCTGTTATTAATAAAACTAAAACATAATTCCTTTATTTCTTAAAATCATCATTTTAAGCAATTTCCATTATTTGGTGATTTGTTTTACATTGATTTTCTTTTTGATTTTTGAAATGCTCGGTTATTTTTAAGGTATTGATAATAAAAAATTTATTTTAAATATGATGTGAAGTAACAATAGTGGTTGTTCAAAACTCTTTGTGGACAGGACAGCCGTACATGATATGTTTGATCGCTCGAAAATACATATTTCATTTTAACTTAGATGATTATTTATAATTACAACCACTACTTTAGATTTAAAGAAAACACCTTTTAATCTATAAAAAAACCCATGGGAATTTTTTTTTCATCTCCTTAACACTTTCCTATTAACAATAATATCAAACTTCTTTAATGTTTATTTATAATTATGTATAGTTGAGAATGAGATCACTACAAAATTAAGAAATTTTCTTAATCTATGAAATTAATTAAATAATTTATACATATTAATAACTAAACTTTACATTTTTCTTATTACCATATGTTGTTTTAAAAAAGTTTACATTTATCTTCTTTACATATATATTATTTTTTTCATAAAATATTTTAGTATAGAAAGTATTAGAATTTTAGTAATTTTAATTAATGTTATGACTAAAAATGTGAATTAATGAGATGGCTAACGGTGTTTGGTTGTTTTAAATTCCATGTGGACGGCTTAAAAAGATGAATTTCAATGGAAGGAAGATGAAAATTTATCGATCTAAGCTAAAAAAATATTTAAACCCGAAGGGTGCTACTACGGTACTACCACTCAACTAAGAGATACATAGAAAAGTAATCAAAATCAATAAACTAATAACTATAAACTAACAGGGACATCTAAGTAGAAGTGAAGGATGAATTTGGCATCAGTAAATCAATTATACACACAACAAAAACAATAAAACATGTAGTGGATAATCTAGAAGTCGTTACAGATAATCTTCTACAATGATCAAGCTGTATATATTAAAAATAAATGAATTTCTATTTCATAAATTCGAAAGAAAGTCATTGGTAATAAATTAAGAAAGGTATTACGGCAAGAAACTAAAAACAACGCCATAAACAAAGCTAGTGTGTTAGCATTAGTTTAGATACGGGTTTGGCCGGTGAGCAGGATCCGGATAAACTTGGATTCTACATTAGCTTCTCTAATGAATCTTTCTCGCTACTACAACTTCATCTATACAAACAAAGTAAAAATAGGAGATTAATTAATTTTCCTGTTTTGTTATTGGGACTTATGTTTTGAAATGATTGATGATAAATTTTTGACCGTGAGAAATTTTTACCTTTGTTTTACCGACATCATTGGTATCTTAAATAAATAAATAAACAAATGCAAGAGTAAATTACACGATCTAAAAAAACAAAAAACATAAGATTATTCACAAAATTAATCTACCTCTTCATCGTTGAGATTCATAATCTTCTGAGAAATTCTTATCTCTTGTTTTTTTTACCAAAAACAACTAACAATCGACCGATAAGTTAAGGTTTTCATATGAATAAAGGAATTAGTAAGATCTAGAAGTGATAATGAATATTTCAGGTCTTACCAAGCGGAAGGAAACCACAGAGCGGCTCGTCCGTACGATACCTTGTAGACATGTGAAGTAGCCACATAACCATCGATTTCAGTTTTTGAAGAGAATCTTGTTAGTAAGTATAAAATATTTGTTTGTCATAGAAAATAGCTCCGATGCATAGAATTTCCCAATTTTCAAATATGTGGATTTCATGAAAGAGAAGATAAACACATGATCAGTAGATAAATATAAAACAAAAAACATACCAATCGAATGAGAGTGCTGCATCTATATCCACGAATATTTATCAACAAAGTATAAGCTTTAAACACAAAACACCATATTAAAAATTACTCAAAATTTTTTTAAGAACTAATGTACGGTAAATTATGAAGATTGAAGAATGATTATATTGATGTTACCCTAAGACTACTATTTATAACGAAATATTTTATTCATTTTAATAAAAAAAAAGTTTACATTTTTCTTATTTCTTATTTCCATAAACTGTTTTTTCAAAAATTATTAGAATCTTCACAAGACCAATGATTTATTAGTAATATTTTAATATATAAAATTTCAAAAAATGTTAATTAATGTGAAAAAATGTTAATTAATGTGGTGTATAAAAATGTTAAAAGAATAAGTGTCTAATCCCGATTGGTGGTTATCAATAATTCTTTTATAAGTAATATTTTAATATATAAAGTTTCAAAAAATGTTAATTAGCAAGGATTGTAAAAATGCTAATTATTGAGGTTGCTAACCGCGATTGGATGTTTAAAATCCTACGTGGACGGCCTAAAGAGCTTATGGCCTCACCTTTTATATAGTACTATAGACTAGGTTATTAACCCCCGCTACGCGGGGGTTTGTTGTTATAGATTGTGTCAATATATAGTTTTTGTTTAGTAATTATTAAAGTAGCTACTTAGCTATACATTGATGATAATAATGCAAAAGTACTATAGATTTTTATTTTCTTTTTAACATAAATGTTCTTTTATTTTTATTTTTAGTATCATTTACGTTATTTAAAATTTTGATAAAGCATCCTATCCATCTCTTTTCTCTTACAATTTTCTGTTGTAAATCTTCATTTGCAAATAATCCCCCAATTGAATCTCTTCCTCACATTCTTATATTCACCTCTTCGTTATTGATTTTCGATTTGAGTTGTTGATTCAAAGATTATACATGAGATTAAAGGTTTCATGCTTCCCAGAAAAGAAAGATCTTGACAGCAAAGCGCTCTCGTAATTCAATGAGTTCTTTGTTTGATCTCTCAAAAAATATATGTTTTGATCTTTCAAGTATATATATTCTATTATTTATGCATAAAACCACTATAGATTTTGGAAACTTTTCTAATTTTCTTTTTGCTAGACTTTTTTCCTTTTGTTTTATACTAAAAGTTTCTTCGACCATCATTAACTTATTTTTTTGTGTTGTTAGTTGCATATTTTCCATTATGTTGTTTGGTCATATTTTTCTTCGTCTATTAGTAGTATTTTTCCTTTAACTTTGAACGAAATTTTAGAAATTCTTATACTAACATTAACATACTTTTAGGTTTTAAAAAATTGAAAATTTTCGTTTAAAATCTCCTTGAACGATTTAACATATATGGACAAACATTTAATTGTATTTGAAATTTAACATATAATCTCAGAACCATATCAACATATAATAATGTTCGTGGGATATTCTGGCATTTGAAATTTAGCAAATTGTAATATTATTAACCTTATATTCCCACGTATTTTGAATGGTAATATTTTAGTTATTGTTGATTATCTATTGTTGGGGATGAGATCACTACCTTAGAATTAAGAAATTTTCTGTTAGTACTTGTCTTCATAAGAAAAAAAATGTAATAAAGAGAAAATTTTATCGAAACATATTAAATATAGCTTTACTAAAAACTTAACAAATATAGGATGTGTCATTTTCTCATACTTATGTTTATATATATCATAAAAGATTTTGCTAATATTAACAATCATAGAGCAACATATTTTGACATTTTGACAAAAATTAAGAAATTAAATTACCAAAAATACAGACACCTTTGGGCCGAAGATAAGAAGAATTGTATAAAATTTTCCTTTACTTGTGGTCTTCTTCTTAAAAATGGAGAAATATATTCGACTATGTAATTAAATTGAGAATTGGTTATGTGCAAACCGTATAATTAAGTTCAAGTTATCTCAAGATAAACTGGAACCCTCTTTATAAAGTAGAAGATCTACTGTATGTAACAACTTTACCAAGTTTAATAACAGAAGCCGCCTATGTCAGCGTAAAAATGTACTGATCACTTTGCTTTATGGTTGTTGTTAATCTCTTTCATATTTTGTAGTTATTCTTCTTATCTGATGAAGCACCCCATGTTTACTATGATTCCGGCCATTCCTTATTTATAGTCCGCCGTATATAAGACAACTTCGTATTGATATCGATTGTTAAACTCTTCTACAGCGTTTGACGCGTAGAAGAATGTAAGGGCAATGGAGAATATCATCCGCTTCTTCAGTGGAGCCAGAGTTGTGTCCATGCAAGAATGTAAATTTCAGTTAGATTCACGTATTATTTAGTGAAAATAAGTTGTCCTACAATTTGGAATTTGCCTTTTTTACTTACTTCTACGTGTTCTTCTTCTAGGAAGTTGGGATGTTGCTGCACTTTGAATCCATGTTTCAAATATAATTTTGTATTTGAGTTTCCTGTGTAATATTATTGCGGTGAAGACATTGTAATTCTTGAATATGAGTTTGAGCGTACCACTGCTTTTCCTAGACGCTTTTTGGATTTCAGGATGTCTCTCCTCATTGCTCGTGTATTTTTTTGGCCAACTGTGTTTAGAAAACAAATAATCTTTTCATTCCCCTATTTGTTTATTAAAGCTCCTTCTTTTAAAGCATTCGGCGCTTTATCCCATAAGAGAATACCAGTTTCGTGGATTAATTCCTTAAGCATCGTTCCTGGCTATATATTGAATCTTCATAAACATTCCTGCAAGCAGAAGCAATGATGTGATGCCTTCCTTGTTAAACCTTTTTTCTAGCTCGCCATAGTAACCCAATAAACTTTTTGTTTGAACTTTCAATAATAAAATCTTTGATCTATTCGAGTATCAGCGGTCCATAGATGGTTATTTATACATAAACCACTACTTTAAAATTTAGAACTTTCTTATTTTTCTTGGTTGTTAAGAAGAAGTTTTCCTTTACGTTATGAAAATTTTTCCTTTCGTTTCAACTTTAACTTTCTTAGAGTTTAGAAATTTTCTTCTCAGTTGTTTAGAAATACCTTTTTTTTTTGTTAATAAGAAACTAAAACATTGACATTTAACCCTAACATTTACTTACAACTTGTAAACGTGTGTACGTGACATCTAATAATTCTTGGTTCTTTATATAATATAGATATGCTTAAATTGATAGAATCAATATTAATTTTAGTTATTATCTTCAAAAGAAAAAAAGTAAATCAATTTGCATCTACATATATTATATTTCTTATTTCTATTTGTTATTTTAAATTTTTTACATTTATTTTATTTCCATATATCTTGTTTTTTCTTTTTTATAAATATTTTGATATAGAAAATTAATATTAATTAGTGATATATCTAAAATGTATTGAGGTGGCTAATCGCGATTGGATGTTTTAAATCCTAGGTGAACGGCCTCAAAAGCTTATAACCTCGACTTTTATATAGTATAGAAATTTTTTACATTTATTTTATTTCCATATATCTTGTTTTTTCTTTTTTATAAATATCTTGATAAAGAAAATTAATGTTAATTAGTGATATATCTAAAATGTTAATTAATGAGATGTCCAACCGCTATTGGTCGTTTTAAATCCCACGTGGACGGCCTCAAAAGCTTATAGCCTCGACTTTTATATAGTATAGATTCTTTAAACTTACTTTGGGCTTTCATTTGGTTTTTGGTTAGTCGGTTTATGGTTGCTTTAGCACCAAGTCTTGACTAGGGTTTCTTTTACGTTTCATTATAAATACTCTACTTCTTGTATTCTAGGGATTTGGTTGATTTTGATTAATAAGAGAGAAAGCTTTTCTCACAAGTGCTCTGCCTAACGTCAACAACGTCCCTCGTCTCGGGAACATCAATATAGAATCCTTTCTCTCTTCCCTGTCATACATTATTCCTTATCTGTATGTATTTAGGTTGTCTTCTTATCTGATTGCATCATGTAACTTTGTGTGTTTGTTTACAAATTCTGTTCTAGAAATTACTTTAGCTTTGAAATCATCAGAATCTGTTTTTGCATTTCAATTTCCAAAATATATACAATGTGTTGTGTGTGTATACTTCTGAGCGCTGATGTATATGCTAGATACTGTCGTCTTATATATTTCCGGGACATGAATATGAGACTGCAACTGAAACCAAAGCTCTTGAGGAGAATTGCACCCCTAAAGAAGTCTGTGACAAGTAATGTTCTTTTGCTCTGCCTTAATTACCAATTCTTCTAGAACCTTCCAAAGAAACTTTGCCCTCTTAGCATCTATGATTTAGAGTAATTTTTGATGCTACCATGTATTTTTTGGGTGCATTTATGGTTCTTCATAAAGAAGTTTATGACTGGTTTGATATAAGCTTTGACAAGTTTGGGCGAACTCTCTTCAACTACAGAACATACCCAAGTGTGCCAAGCAATTTTCACAAGTTATGGGAAAACAAGTGCCTTTCAAAGGACTCCATAAAGCAGGTGATATATGTTTTTTCTTTCTCATCCAATGCATGTTAAATGTTAATGAGCCTTAGTTGATCGCTAGAGCATCCATATGATCTTCTTCTTAGGTAAAAGGATCTACAACGCTCTGTTTGTGTGGTTTTAAGTCTCAAGTCTCTTTGTGTCTTCTTCAGCTTTACTGCGATACATGCAAGTTCTTAGCTGACCAGCTTGTTGATCCATTCCGAGGATGTAATCATGATAATGCTCGTGGGCCTGATCTCAGAAATCTGAGGTGCAAGGTGAGTTATGCTTCTCTCCTTTTATAGAGGTTCTTTTATTATTATAAGTTTTGTGAATAAAACTGAATACTTATGTTTTATCTCTCAAAACTAGTCTGTCAAATTGAAAAAAAAAAAAAAAAAAAAACAGGTCTGTCAAACTACACCTCGAATTCGGGACACAGACCAACTGCATATTAACGAGATATATGCTACTGGGTCAGAAAGATAAGTTGGAAAAGTATATTAACGAGACATATATGCTACTGGATCATGGAGTCAAAATGCTACTGGATCATGGAGTCAAAATGCTACTGGTTAGATTCTTCTTGCGTCCTTAGGCTCTCCCTTCCAGTCAACCACAAGTGACAACCGGCATGGATTGTCACACTTCTTAGTTTTATCTCAGTTTGAGCCTGCAAAAGTGGATAATATTCAGAGAAGCTAAGTATAAACAGAGTTTGAGTTTTTTTGCTAGAAAAGTTCAGATCAAGCAAATCTTACCTGTTCCATCATTTCCAGAACTTCGAAGCCATCTTTGATCCTGCCAAAGACAGTGTTTGACCCATTTAAATGGGATTGTCTTGAATATGTGAAGAAGAACTGACTGCCATTACTGTTGGGGCCACTGTTAGCCATGGAAAGTATCCCTCTCACATTGTGCTGGAATAAGAGAGCATCAAAAAAAACTCAGAACAAGATATATAGACATCAAAGCAACAGACTCATACCATCGAAAATAAAAATAACTAACCGTCAGCAATGGATGTATTTCATCTTTGAATTTACCACCCCAAATACTAGTTCCTCCTTTCCCGGTCCCAGTTGGGTCTCCTCCTTGAATGATGAACCCTTTGATATTCCTATGAAATATCGTTCCATCGTAGTACCCACTAGCACAGAGGCTTATGAAATTCTGCAAAACATTCAAACATTCAGACAAAACTACAAATTTCATACACAAATTTTAAGGGAGAAGAAACAGTACCTCAGAAGTTGTGGGAGCTTTGTCGCAGAATATGTAGCACTTGAGGTCTCCCAAGCTAGTGTGAAATGTTAACAAAGCTTCAAGTTGGTCTTTTTTATCTTCATCATCTTTAGCTTTGATATTCTTCTTCTTACGTCTTCTATTTTTTCTCTTTTTCTTGGTGCAGCAGGATGGCTCAACAACTGAAATGGCAACTGAGGTGTCCTCTGGCTCAACAACTGAAACGGCAACTGAGGTGGTGTCGTCTCCCTTCAATCTGCTTTGGTCAGCAGTCAGGTCATTAATGTAATTCCAGAAGTTTTGACGCTCAACTTCGTTCATCGAGTTGCTAGGCGGCTCAGCAGCAAGAACAAATGCATTTGGAGCAGGATCCTCTTGAGACGCAACTGGAGGCTCAACAACTGCAGGAGGATTCTCTGGAGCTGAACATGGAGAACTCCTTTGAGGGATTATGGAGTCCAAGCCCATGAAACCTAGCCCACTACGCTTTATCGAACGCTCTTGTGGCTGGAAAGCTTCTTCTACACCTTGCCCACTTACTCCTAGACCTCCTTTTCCTTCATAGTTCATTGCTACCATTATACTGTATGCTTTTCCCGAAAAATGGTAGTGGCCTAAGACAGGTTTCTTAGTAGATGGATACGGAGTTCTGTCACGATTCAGAGATGGCTCGTGCATCACTGGTGTATCCGGATTCAGAGATAGCCCGTGCATCACTGGTGTATCCGGATTCAGAGATGGCCCGTAAATCACTGGTGTATGCGGATTCAGAGATGGCCCGTAAATCACTGGTGTATCCGGATTCAGAGATGGCCCGTAAATCAGTGGTGTATCCGGATTCAGAGATGGCTCGTGTATTACTGGAACTGAATCCTCTTCATCAGTTGCATAGTCAATGATAGCTTTCTCCATTTATTTATGAGATCAAATCTGCAACAAAGTAAAGAAGAATCAGTGAGAAGAAAATAAAGAAAAGAGAAGCAAAGAGGAGAAGAACAAACTAAATGGGTTTGTGATTAACCCTTACAAGACGAAACTAATAGACCACAATTCAGAACAGAACAGGTAAGATCTAGTAAAGAAAAACTACAATTTGAATACACTCACAAAATAAACCAGAGAGGAACAGATTATTGTATAGCTTAACATAGAATGTAAACAGATACCTCACACTTAGTCATACACAAACTCAGTCAATTAGAGCAATTGAAATATCATTTACGTCAAATGAAATGCATATTGCAAGACGAAACTAATAGACCACAATTCGGAACAGAACAGGTTAGATCTAGTAAAGCAAGACTACAATTTGAATACACTCGCAAAATAAACCAGAGAGGAACAGATTATTGTATAGCTTAACATAGAATGTAAACAGATACCTCACACTTAATCATACACAAACTCAGTCAATTAGAGCAATTGAAATATCATTTACGTCAAATAAAATGCATATTGCATACACAGATCAAAATGTAATCAGTAACTAAACAAAGACAATCCAAAAATGGTTAATAAACGAGAAAAAAAATCCTAAAATTTCAATTACTGAGCAAAACTCACTGTGACCAAGATGAATCCTCTTCGTCTTCTTATACGAGAACTTGATCTGCAACAGTAAAAAACCATTGTTAGATAAAATATACAAGTCTGAGACAAATTGTACTCAAAATTGAGCTAATCAAAATTAAAATCACGATTACAGAAACTGAAACCCTAATTCAGAGAATCAAACAGAAAACTTCGATTAATTTGAAGTGAAATCGAGTAAATCAAAACAAAGACGAGAGAAATACCTTAAAAGAAACACGATTATTGAGATTCTGAAACCCTAAGTAGTTAGATGAAGAGAAAAACATAATCTTTGTTTGGTTTTACTCAAATTGAAGAGAGAAACAAGAGAAAGAACTTCAACGCGATTACTAACTGAAGAAAAAAACATGAATCAAGCAAAACAAGAGAAGAATTTGAAACCCTAATTCAACTTTGATAATGATAAATCACGATCTGTTCATCAACCACAACAATCACAACACAATCGATCAAATACTCAAAACTTTTGATTAATGAGCAAGATAACAACGAGATCCAATGTTCATAAAACAGGGGAATCTCCAGATTCACCTTGCAAGAACAACGTCCTTCACAGAGGATGAATCAAAGGTTCTAGAGAATTCTAGAGAATTCTGGAAAGAGGAAATTACAACTTCCAACAATTATTCGATAACAGGAAAGTATGAGAGTCCGCTTCTTTTAAACGCCAGCATTCTCGTGTTTTAATCTTGACCGTTCCTTTAACTTTGCATCACAACCGTCCACGCGTCACTTCTTCTTCTTATCCTCTTTCTATATCAAATCCTCCCTGCCTAGACAACCATGACCTCATGGTTGAAATCTGGGAACCTCTGTACCAAGTCAAAAAGGAATTCCCATGTAGCTTCAGAAACATCCTCATTAGACCACTTCACCAAAACCTTAGTAGCGGCCCTGCCTTGGCGATTAACCATTTTACGTTCCAAGACATATTCTGGCACTTTGAGTAACACATCATGGACCACAGTAGGCAAGTGAGTACTCACCAGGGAATCTCCTACCCTGAGTTTAAGCTGGGACACATGGAAAACAGGGTGGATTTTGGAATGATGTGGTAGTTCCAACTTGTAAGCCACTGCCCCACACTTGTCAATCACCTTATAAGGACCATAGTACTTTGGAGCCAGCTTCTGGTTTAACCTCTGCACGACTGAACCCTGTCGATATGGTTGCAGTTTAACAAACACCCAGTCACCAATAGAAAAACTGCGATCAGACCGTCTCTTGTTTGCCGACTGTTCCATGCGATGCTGAGCTCGTAGTAAGTGAAACTTAAGGATCAACAACATGCGTTCTCGTTCTTGCAGATTCAAAGCCACCACTGCTACTTTCGATTCTCCGGGAATGTAGGGAATGTGCTGTGGAGGCACTTGACCATAAACAGCCTCATACGGTGTCATATTAGCAGAAGTATGGAAATTGGTGTTATACCAATATTCTGCTAAAGGTAGCCACTTACTCCATAATTCTGGTCTGTCACTGCACATACACCTTAAGTACGTCTCTAAGCAACGATTAACCACTTCCGTTTGGCCATCACTTTGAGGGTGATAAGCGCTAGAGTAGTTGAGAGCAACTCCTTGCAGTGTAAACAATTCCTTCCAAAACTCACTCAAGAAAACTGAATCTCTGTCACTTACAATGGTGTTAGGGAGACCATGGAGCTTGAAAATGTGATCCATATATGCTTGAGCCACTGAAATAGCTGAATATGGGTGAGAGAGAGCCACAAAATGAGCTGCTTTTGTCAGCCTGTCCACTACGACAAAGATCACAGACTTCCCAAATGATGGAGGGAGACCATCGATGAAGTCCATTGATATATCGGACCACACTGTCGAAGGAATAGGTAAAGGCTGCACTAACCCAGGAGAAGCTGCGGTGTCATACTTGCATTGTTGGCAGACCGTACAACCCTTGATGAAAGCTTGAATGTCCTTAGACATACCTTTCCAATAAAAAAGACTTTTCACCCTTTGATGAGTAGCATCTCTACCAGAATGTCCACCAATGCCAGAACAATGCAACCAATTCAAGATAGAATGACGAATAGTGACATCTCCAGGAACCACCAGTTTACTCCTCCTCCTTAAGAGACCCTTAGACCATGTGAATTGTGGATGAGCAGCCGATTTCTTCTCCAATTCATCAATGATAAGACTGAGTGTTGCATCTGAAGGATAAGCGCCTTTAATCTGTTGTAATAGATCACACTCCAGGACTGATAATGCCATATGTAAAATGTCAGAACCTTCAACACGCGAAAGGGCATCAGCCACCAAGTTCTCTTTCCCTTCCTTATACTGAATTTCATAGTCAAATTCTAACAACTTTGGAAGCCATTGTTGTTGGATCGGAGTGTTCAGCCTCTGTTCAAGCAAGTACTTCAAACTCCGTTGGTCAGTTTTAACCACAAAATGAGCATTCAACAAATAATGTCTCCACTTCTGTACTGCAAATACCACTGCCAACAATTCTTTTTCGTAGATCGAGAGATGAAGTTGCTTCCCTTGTAAATGTCTGCTGATATATGCAAGTGGATGACCATTCTGCATTAACACAGCCCCTATCCCATGACCACACGCATCAGTCTCCACCACAAACTGTTGATCAAAGAGAGGCAATGCCAAAACTGGAGCCGTACACAAAGCGATCTTCAATTTGTTGAAAGCCTCTGTGGCCTCTTCTGTCCACACAAATGAATCCTTTCTTGTTAACACAGTTAATGGCCGAGCTATCTGTCCAAACCCTTTCACAAACCGCCGATAGTAGTTAGCCAGACCTAGAAAACCTCTCAACTGCTTCAGGTTAACCGGAGTTGGCCATTCTTTCACTGCTTGTACTTTAGCTGGATCCGTAGATATCCCATTTTTATCAATAAAGTGACCCAGATACTCTACCCGTGATGCTGCAAAAGAACATTTACTCTTCTTAGCGTATAGTTTCTGACTCCTCATTGTTTCCAGAACACATTTCAGATGTTGAAGGTGGGCTTCTTCAGAGTCACTATAGACGAGAATATCATCAAAAAAAATCAACACAAACTTCCTCAAGAATTCCCTGAATGTTTCATTCATTAGCCCCTGAAAAGTAGCTGGTGAGTTTGTTAATCCAAAGGGCATCACCTGATACTCATAATGACCACTATGAGTTTTGAAAGCGGTTTTATGAATATCCTCCACTGCCATTCTCACTTGATGATACCCTGCTCGTAAGTCCAATTTCGAAAAAATCACTGCGCCACCCAACTCATCCATTAAATCCTCTATCAGGGGAATAGGAAAACAGTCTTTAATAGTGATATTGTTTAACCCTCTGTAGTCGACACAGAGACGCCAAGTACCATCCTTCTTCTTAACCAAGACCACTGGAGAAGCAAAGGGACTAGAACTGGGTTGCACAAGACCTTCAGCTAGCATATCCTTTACCAACTTGTCGATGGCATCTTTCTGTTGAATTGCGTATCTATAAGGTCTCATGTTTACTGGGTTTGCTCCCTCCATCAGTTGAATTTTATGGTCATGATGTTTGCGGAAAGGAGGCAGTCCCTGTGGTTCCGCAAACACATCAGCAAACTCCTCCAATAACAGAGAGGTTGATGTTAACTTTGCTGTTTGTGTCTCTTCTGTTGTTATAGCAGACAATAGGCACTCCTCTTCTTCTTCTATTTTCTGAGTAACACACAACATGGACAACTGAATATCTTCCCTTTTTAGTTTATTCAGCTTTTCCATTTTAACAGAACGGACTGACTCTGGTTGCACCCCATGAATTTTCACCTTCTTCTTTTCCCAGAGAAACTTCATTGTTAACAGTGTAAAATCCCATGTGATAGGTCCCAGCGGTTTAAGCCATTGTATCCCTAATACTGCATCAATGCCCTTCAGTGGTATGACCATGAAATCTGCAACAAACTTAGTACCATGAATCTCCCATTCAAACCTTGCAATCTTAGCCAACACCTGAAGGTTGTAACCATCTGCTACTCTCACTTTAGCATTATTGCTTGGCAACAAGGAACAGCCCAATCTTTTTGCAGTGTGAGGATCCATAAAGTTATGCGTGGAACCCGAATCCACTAACATAAAGAATGACTTCTTATTGTGAGTTCCCTTAACCCGCATTGTGTTATAAGTAGAAATCCCCTCAATTGCATGAGCTGAGATGTGAGCAACTTCTCCCTCGGGTTCCTCTAGACCATCTTCTGCATCCAAGAAAACCTCTTCCATCCCTTCATCCACGTCCAGAATAAACAACTGAGCTTTTTTGTGGGTTTTGTAGTGCTCAGGGGTATACTGCTCATCACAAAAGTAGCATAAGCCCTTAGCCCTCCTTGAACTCATCTCCTCTGTCGACAAGAAACGGCGTGGCTGAACTTGGTCACGAGTCTTCTCTTGAAAGGCTGTTTTAGTAACCTGTTGCTCTGTGTTCTTCTTGAAGGGCACATGACCTTTATTTGTTGACCTGTTTGCCACCCAAGAATTTCCAGAACTTTTGTGTGGGTGTGCTGTTTCATAGAGCTTCCCCAACATCAAGCATTGCCTTACAGATTGTGGTTCAAACATCCTTATATGCATCTGAGTGTCAAGGCGCAAACCAGCCAAATAAGCGCTTACTAAATAAGTTTCAGGAAGCCTTACTCGAGTTCTGATTGCTTCGAACTTTGCATGATACTCCACAATGCCCTCCGTCTCCTGTAACTTCTTTAACTCTGAGATCGGATCCTCAAAAACCTCTTCAAACCTCTCCTTCACTCGCGATCTGTATGTAGGCCAATCTAACACGTTCTCTTCATCTTCTAACATGTTTTGATGCCATTGAGCAGCCAACCCATCTAAGTGAATAGACACCGTTGAAATTTTTGAATCATCGGGTGATAATGATAAATCACGATCTGTTCATCAACCACAACAATCACAACACAATCGATCAAATACTCAAAACTTTTGATTAATGAGCAAGATAACAACGAGATCCAATGTTCATAAAACAGGGGAATCTCCAGATTCACCTTGCAAGAACAACGTCCTTCACAGAGGATGAATCAAAGGTTCTAGAGAATTCTAGAGAATTCTGGAAAGAGGAAATTACAACTTCCAACAATTATTCGATAACAGGAAAGTATGAGAGTCCGCTTCTTTTAAACGCCAGCATTCTCGTGTTTTAATCTTGACCGTTCCTTTAACTTTGCATCACAACCGTCCACGCGTCACTTCTTCTTCTTATCCTCTTTCTATATCAAACTTTGAAACCCTAAAGATCGACTACAAAATTACTAACCGAAGAGCAGGATAAATCAACGCTTTCAAACAACAAAATAACCTAAACGAAATCTGGATGAAACCAGATGAAATTGAAGGGTAAATTCGGACTTACAGAGCAAATTTTCAGTTCAGGATCGCAGAGAATAATGGAAGAAAGACTCGCAGAGAAAATGGAATAACTTTTTTTTTGTTTTGGCCTTTTGGGCATTGTAGCGGAAAGGGCTTTACTCGCTTGTCCAGCCCATACTATGTCTTGTTTTTTGGTAATCCGGCCCAGCCCATACTATGTCGGCAGAACAATGCTTTTAAATTTTATTCTAATAAAAAATAAAATAAAGTAAAACATTTATTAATAGTGTTTTAGAGGGGTTAAAAATAGAAAACAAAAATTGTTAACAAAACTAAAACTGATTTATGTAGCTCATAACAAAAAATAATTTCCTTATTTCACATTTGGATTACCATCATGATATGTTAACAACTTTTAAATTTTACTAGGTTGTTTAGCCGCGATACTCGCGGCTTTGCACAATTGTTACGTTTTGTGTAAACAATAAAAAAAGTTCTAAAAAATATAAAAATAAGACAAAATTACATATTATATAATATTTTCAATAAAAACATTGTTATCACATATATTTATATTTTTAATAATAATCCTAAAAGAAAACTTTTATCTTTTTCTCTCTTTTTCTTATTTCACATAATTTAAGTTATAGTGATAGGTTTTTACTTTTTTTACTACTAATTCGGATTACCAATTATAGTACTGTATTTTGGTAAATTTAATTTGGTGGAAAAATAATAATTTTAAGCACAATCTTTTAAAAATAGATATACTGGTATTTATAAAATTATATGTTAGATCACAAAACTAAATATATTTACTATGATTATATTAAAACAAACGTAAGAATAAGATGTTTCTTCTTACAAAATTTATTTCATTAAAAGATCACATAATTTTAGAAAATATTTACATGAATACGTAAGAAAATAATCAAAACTCCATAGTAGAGAATAAGAATGCTATCATTTCAAAAATAATTTTAAAATAATTTCTATAATTTTTTTTCAATAGAAGTATAATTAGAAAAAAATTAAACGGCTCTTACGATTTGATATCTTGCATTTTCTCATATTGTAGTAAATACATGTTATATATTACAAAATAAATTGTTGATATAACTCACAAATAATTTGTTTGTTTGTTGATATAAACTCCCACATAATAGTTCAAACTCATATATTTTGTAAGTGGCAAACTAAATTTGTTTTCTTATAAAATCATATAAACTTCAATCTAAAGTTATTTAAAAAAAAAAAAACCCAAGGATAGAAGGTGTTTTTTTTTGTAATTCTACTCATCAATTAAAATTCTATTGCTAGATTTGATACTAATAGTTTCATGTTTATAGGATTTAATAAAAAATTTTGTTTTATTATAGTTTTTTTCTTCTATATTTCACTCCATTTAATTATCAGTGATAGGTTTCATTCTAATTTTCTCCTAACTAAATATAATTTTCATTAAACATATTGATGCAGGAGCTTAATCGTTAGGATTCTAATTAATTTAGATTTATTTCCTATTTAATATTTTAGCAATTTCTATTGGGTTTTCTTCTTCTTCATAGGGTTTTACTTTTCTTTAATTTCGTATTTCAAGCTTATTTCATTTTCTCTAATTGGGATTTATCTATATAAAGAGATCCTAGGTTTGTGTAAGAAACAATCTCATAATTATTTTCTTAAGAAGCATAAAACTTTCTATTTTCTAGTGGATTGTAGAGTTTCTGGTGGATTCCAGAGTTTTATCTTTCAAGTTCATCGCTTGTGAACTTGTGTTTCAATCTAGGTTTAGCGCTTGCTTTTTCTAGGGTTTTCCGACTGCGTCAGGTGGTATCAGAGCAGGCTTTCTCCTGTCTCTTTTTCGAAACTTGATCAGCAATGGAAGATCAACCAGTGACCAAAGCAGATTTTCAGGGTTTTACGTCGGCTGTTACCACGTCCCTGACTGCTTTAATTAAGGAGATAAAGGCATTGACAAATCAGGTTAACAAGACCAACAACAACGCAAATCAACAAAGAGGCAGAGGAGAAAAACTAATTAGGGCTTCACGAAGTGGAACTGATATTGGAGATCAATTGACGGCGTTAATCAATAGGATCAATATTCAACAGAAAGCAAGAGAGGAATCAATTCAGGTTCCACAAGGAGGAAACAATCGTGTTGTGATTGAAGAGAATTTGATCTCTGATGAAGAAGAATCCATGGAGGAAGAGAGTGGACAAAGAAATCTACACAATAATCATGACTCTCGCATGGATGCTGATGAAGGATTCGAGAAGGACGAGTTAGTTGATCGAGAAAATCAACAAAACAATCATGACTATCTGATGAAGACTAATATTCCATTATTCTATGGAACTTCTGAATTGAAGGAGACAATAATTCTAGAAGGGGCTCTAAAGATCCAAAAGAACTTCAAAGAGTTAATTGTAGATGCTCATGGGAAGCACTACACAGAGAAGAATCCAGAAAGAAAGATTTTAAGCGTGGGTTATATAAATACAGTGATATATATAATCTTTTTTTTTTTTTGAAACAAAGGATTCTCTTATATTGAATTAGGTTTCCGTACAAGAGAAAAACAAAGTTGCCTTTGCTAGAGCATCAGCTTGGCGATTAAGATCCCTAGGGATGAAATTAAAAGAGCAACAGGTGAAATTAGAAGAGATAGATAGGATATCGTGGAGAATCCTGTGAAGTTCCTTCGATTGGAGCTTCGAATTGAGAGCTTTGACAAGGGTTAGCGAGTCTGAAGCGAAAGAGATGTGTTTAAAAGCCGATTCATTTGCAACTCCAACGGCGGCGAGAGTTGCCAGTGCTTCGGCCATAAGAGGGGAGCAGACGTTCGACACCGGAGAAGAACCTTGACTGAGGATCTGGTTACGTCGGTCTTTAAGGATCCAACCCAGTCCTGCAGTTTCATCAGCTTTTCAAGAGGCATCGGTGAAGCAGGTGATTGAATCCTCTGTGGAAGGGTGAGAGATCGATGGTTGTTTAGCAGGGCTGATTAAGGGTTTTGGTGCTTGGGCCTGTTGCCATTCTTTTGCCCTGAGAATGGCTAGACCAAGTGCTTCCATAGCTGGGATGGATTTCTTGCTGAAGATCATTTGATTGCGAGACGTCCAGATGGTCCAGAAAATCCAGGGAAAGTGATAGACTCCTAGATGAGGATCTACTCCCAAGAACACACTTTGTTGGTTTTGAACATGAAGGATGCAGCGGAATGGAAGAAGAGCGAGATCGAAGGTGGAAGATGAACGGTCAAACGGGTGGACGGTTGCAGCGGAGTGAAGGGGGAACGAATTGTACTTCCAAGAGAGGTGGAAATCTCTTAGACTACGAGCTTGAATACAACTTAGATATTACACACTAAGAAGGAAACAAGTTGAGAAGATATTACGCACTTCTCGGATCAAACAAGTAAAAGAGAGATTTTTGATAAAATGTTTGATGGTTTGCAAATGAGAGCTACAAAGAGAATATAAAGAAGAGGAGAATGAAGGAGAAGAGAGAAGAGAGGAGAACATGCACGAGCATGCACAAGTCCACACTCATGCAAGCTCATGCAAAGTATCTAGGAAATTACAAAGGCATTAAATGCGAAGTTTGAACATAGAAATAAGATAATGGGCCAAGGCAAAGTGATGGGCCTTGGACCACGAATTGGGCTGATAAAGGGAGGCTTGAAAGTGTTACTTAGGCCTCATTAAAAACCTTGTCAAGAAAACCCATTGGGACAAAACTTGACAAGGGAAAAAGAGTGCGTAAGCAACACTTATCCCTTTACCGAGCACTTTGGGCCGTGATCATCATAAGGGAGATTTGGGCCACGTCTTCTTGCTTCTTGTCTAGCTCCCTAAGTAGTCCATTGATTGCTTGGTTGAACCTTTTGGATCTTGATCGAGTTAGAGGACCCGCCGGGACGATTAGTGCTTCCTCCGGTACAAGCTGCTCCTCGGCTACAAGCTGCTCCTCGGGTTCGTGTGGTGCGGTTGTGTTGGCCATGGTCTCATCATCCTCTCCCACTTGAAAAGGATTTGACCTCAAATCCAAATTATCTGCAAAATAAGGAAGAAGATCAGAAACGTTGAAGCTACCATTTACGGTGTACTTACCTTGGAGATCGAGTTGGTAGGCGTTGTTGTTGATCCGCTTGAGCACTTTGAACGGTCCATCAATTCTTGGCATTAGTTTGGAAGATCGCTCTTCCGGAAAACGTTCCTTCCTAAGATGAACCCACACTTGATCGCCTTCGTTGAAGATGACTTCCCTTCGCCCTTTGTTTGCATACTTCTCGTAAAGCTTCGTTCGGGCTTCAAGATTTTCCTTAGCCTTCTTGTGAACCTGTTTTACTAAATCGGCTTTCTTCTTGCCATCTAAACTTGATCTTTCACTCAAAGGTAAAGGCATTAGATCCAAAGGAGAAGTGGGTTTGAACCCGTAAACGATTTCAAAAGGAGAAAACTTAGTCGCGGAATGCACCGAATGATTATAAGCAAATTCAACATGCGGCAAGCAATCTTCCCAAGTCTTAAGGTTCTTTTTAATAAGCACACGCAATAAAGTAGACAAGGTTCGATTCACAACTTCAGTTTGACCATCGGATTGCGGATGACATGTAGTAGAGAAAAGCAATCTAGTTCCTAACTTCGACCACAAAGTTTTCCAAAAATAACTAAGGAACTTAGTATCACGATCGGAAACTATGGTCTTAGGTATGCCATGCAAACGAACAACTTCTCTAAAGAACAAGCTAGCAACATGAGATGCATCATCGGTTTTATGACATGGAATGAAATGCGCCATTTTAGAAAAACGATCAACAACCACAAAGATAGAATCCTTACCCGTCCTAGTCCTAGGCAATCCTACCACAAAGTCCATAGATATATCATTCCAAGGATGCAAAGGAATAGGTAAAGGAGTATACAAACCGTGGGGTTGAACCTTAGCTTTTGCTTGCTTACAAGTCGCGCACCGTTCACATAGTCGTTCGACATCTCTTTTCATGTGCGGCCAATGGAAGTGTTCTTGCATTACCTTGTACGTTTTAGCGACTCCAAAGTGTCCCATTAAACTACCTCCATGAGCTTCCCTTAGAAACAATTCTCGCAAAGAAGAGTGAGGCACACAAAGTCGATTTTCAAAGAACAAATAGCCATCATGCCGATAATATTTTCCAAAGGCAAACTTTTCACAAGATTGGAATATTTTGCTAAAATCAGAATCATTGGCATACAAGTCCTTTATTTGTTCAAATCCCAACAATCTTGCATCCAAAGAAGTAAGCAAAACATACCTTCGAGATAATGCGTCGGCTACAACATTATCTATACCTTTTTTGTACTTAATTACGTATGGAAAGGTTTCTATGAATTCGACCCACCGTGCATGGCGTTTGTTGAGCTTTTGTTGACCTTTTAAGTGCTTGAGAGACTCGTGGTCGGTATGAATGACAAACTCTTTCGGCCATAGGTAGTGTTGCCACGTTTGTAGTGCTCGGACCAATGCATAAAGCTCTTTGTCGTAGGTCGGATAATTGAGTGTCGCTCCTCCTAACTTCTCACTAAAGAACGCTATGGGCTTATGATCCTGCATCAAAACAGCTCCAATACCTAACCCGGAGGCGTCACACTCAATCTCAAAAGTTTTCATAAAATTAGGAAGAATTAAAACGGGAGAATTAGTAAGCTTCTCTTTCAAGGTTTGGAAGGCGTCTTCTTGTGCAGCTTCCCATTTAAATCCAACGTCCTTCTTGATAACTTCCGTAAGTGGCGCGGCAATGGTGCTAAAATCCTTGACAAATCGTCGGTAAAATCCCGCTAAGCCGTGGAAGCTTCTTACCTCACTTACATTCTTAGGACTTGGCCATTCTCGAATCGCCTTGACCTTTTCTTCGTCAACCTTGATTCCATCTGCACTCACAACAAAGCCTAGAAAAACAAGATTATCCGTGCAAAAGGTGCACTTCTTGAAATTCGCATATAGCTTTTCCTTCCTAAGCAAGTTCAAAACGAGTTTAAGATGCATGACATGATCTTCTAAGTTCTTGCTATAAACCAAGATGTCATCAAAATAAACAACAACAAATACTCCAATATGCTTCCTAAGGACATGATTCATCAATCTCATGAAAGTGCTAGGTGCATTTGTTAATCCAAACGGCATAACTAACCATTCATACAATCCTTGTTTAGTTTTAAAAGCCGTTTTCCATTCATCACCTTCCTTCATCCGGATTTGATGATAACCACTTTTAAGATCAATTTTCGAAAAGATGCTAGAACCATGCAACTCATCAAGCATATCATCTAAACGAGGGATAGGGTGGCGATACTTAACCGTAATATTGTTGATGGCTCGGCAATCCACGCACATACGCCAACTCCCATCTTTCTTTGGTACTAGTAAAACCGGAACGGCACAAGGACTCATGCTTTCTCGAATATGCCCTTTTTCCATAAGCTCGTTCACTTGTCTCTCGAGTTCTTTTGTTTCGGTTGGGTTGGTGCGGTAGGCTGGTCGGTTTGGTAAAGCGGCTCCCGGAACAAAGTCGATTTGATGCTCGATTCCTCGGATGGGTGGTAAACCTATGGGATTATCTTCCGGAAACACGTCCTTAAACTCTTGCAAAACCAACTTGATCTTACTCGGTAGCACCGGTTCGGGATTAGTTGAACAAGTAAGAGTTTCTTTGAAAACAAAGAGTAAGCTATTTTTATGACCTACCTTGTTCTTACCCTTGGTGTCAATCGGTTCGGTTGGTTTGATGGCCCGTTGTTCCATACTTAGCTGATCTAGATAGATTTCGTGCGGAGTCATTGGAATGAGAGTCGTTTTTCGGCCATTGTGTTCAAAGGTGTGTCGGTTGGTGAAGCCATTGTGGAGAACTTGTCGATCCGATTGCCATGGGCGTCCAAGAAGAATGTGACTAGCATCCATTGGTAGTATATCACACACGATCTCGTCTTGATACTTGCCGATTGACAATGGAACCTTGACTTGTTCGTTGACGGACATCTCACCATTTTTGTTAAGCCATTGGAGCGAATACGGTCTTGGATGTTTAAGCACTTCTAATCCAAGCTTCTCAACCATACTTCTACTCGCAACATTGGTACAGCTTCCTCCATCAATAATCAAGCTACATACCTTACCTTTGACTAAGCATCTTGTGTGAAACAAATTTTCCCTTTGCACTTGCTCCTCGGCCTTAGTTAGAACACTCAACGATCTTCTCGCAACAAGCAACTCTCCTTTAGTGGGAGCTTCCAAACTCTCTTCCGTAGGGTCATCTTCCAAACGTTCATCTTCGGATTCTACTTCACCATTGTCTCTAAGGATCATGATCTTTTTGTTAGAACAGTCGCTTGCGTAGTGCCCAAGTCCTTGACACTTAAAGCATCGAATATCTCTAGACCTTGTGGTCACTTCCTTACCCTTTCCTTTCGGGTCTGGATCTAGCGGTTTCGGCTTGACGAATGGCTTGTAGTCCTTTTGGTAGACGGACTTCTCTTCCTTTTGATAACTTGGTTTTTCCGAGTTGTATTTGGTCTTGGTGGTGCCGTAGCTTAATCGGGAATTTCTTCTTTTGATTTGCTGTTCGAACATGACTGCTTTGTGAAGCATCTCATCAAGTTCCACATAGTGTTGAGTTTCTAGGCGGTCTTGGATTTCTCGGTTAAGACCTCCCATAAATCGGGACATAACGGCTTCTCCATCTTCTTGAATATCGGCTCTTAGCATAAGCGTTTCCATTTCTTTAAAATATTCCTCGACCGTCTTGCTTCCTTGGACCAAATTCCTTAGCCGTTGATGTAGATCACGATGGTAATAACTTGGCACAAATCTCTTTCGCATGATGGTTTTCAACTGGTTCCATGTTTCAATCGGATAGTCTCCGGCACGTCTTCGGCTGGTAACAAGTTGATCCCACCAACTTAGCGCATAGTCGTAGAATTCAGTAGCCGCAACTTTAACCTTGTTGGCCTCGGTACACTCTTGACAATTAAAGACTAACTCAATTTTCTGCTCCCACTCCAAGTAAGTGTCCGGATTGTTGGTTCCGTGAAAGGCGGGAATCTTGAGTTTTATTTTTCCCAAAGGATCTCTAGGCGGGGGTCTTTCTCGCTGCTGCCTACGTTGACTATTGTGAGAAGAGGCATGACTATAGTAATTTCTTGCTTCCTCATCTTGCCTTGGTTCCTCTCGGTGCTGCCTTTGACGTTGATTTGGTTCCGGGTTGTCTTGATTCAAGCGTAGAGCACCAAGCTTTTCCTCGAGCATTGTCGCCATTGCAATTGTGACTGATTTCATGATTCTTTTCTCTAGGCTAGAGGTGGATGACTCTTCGTCTTCAGATGTCACCATTGTACCTGAAAAATTGAAAATCTAACAAGTAAACAGTCCAAAAAACAGACAAATCTAAACGGATCTGGAAAAATATCAAAACGATTCCATAAATTCGAAAATCAATTTTCAAAAATACTAGACTCGTTACTGGTTCGAATGCAATTGGTTTCACAATTTTTGAACAAGCCAATTATTTTCAAAAATTAAAACAAGACGCGATCTGAAATCTGGAAAAAAGTGAAATCGAGAAAAACGGAAAATTTAGAGTTGGAACGTCAAAACCTGGTAACAAAGTGGCTCTGATACCACATGATAGACTCCTAGATGAGGATCTACTCCCAAGAACACACTTTGTTGGTTTTGAACATGAAGGATGCAGCGGAATGGAAGAAGAGCGAGATCGAAGGTGGAAGATGAACGGTCAAACGGGTGGACGGTTGCAGCGGAGTGAAGGGGGAACGAATTGTACTTCCAAGAGAGGTGGAAATCTCTTAGACTACGAGCTTGAATACAACTTAGATATTACACACTAAGAAGGAAACAAGTTGAGAAGATATTACGCACTTCTCGGATCAAACAAGTAAAAGAGAGATTTTTGATAAAATGTTTGATGGTTTGCAAATGAGAGCTACAAAGAGAATATAAAGAAGAGGAGAATGAAGGAGAAGAGAGAAGAGAGGAGAACATGCACGAGCATGCACAAGTCCACACTCATGCAAGCTCATGCAAAGTATCTAGGAAATTACAAAGGCATTAAATGCGAAGTTTGAACATAGAAATAAGATAATGGGCCAAGGCAAAGTGATGGGCCTTGGACCACGAATTGGGCTGATAAAGGGAGGCTTGAAAGTGTTACTTAGGCCTCATTAAAAACCTTGTCAAGAAAACCCATTGGGACAAAACTTGACAAGGGAAAAAGAGTGCGTAAGCAACACTTATCCCTTTACCGAGCACTTTGGGCCGTGATCATCATAAGGGAGATTTGGGCCACGTCTTCTTGCTTCTTGTCTAGCTCCCTAAGTAGTCCTTTGATTGCTTGGTTGAACCTTTTGGATCTTGATCGAGTTAGAGGACCCGCCGGGACGATTAGTGCTTCCTCCCGGTACAAGCTGCTCCTCGGCTACAAGCTGCTCCTCGGGTTCGTGTGGTGCGGTTGTGTTGGCCATTGTCTCATCAGAAAGAGAGGACCAGTTCCGATACCCAGCGGAGGTAAGCAAGTCATCTTATTAACAGCAATGATTCCTTCTTTGATAGAACAGATGGATGAAGGGAACAGAGTTTCCTTAAAAGGTGCTTTGCGCCAAATTTGGGCAGCAAAAGGACATGTGAAGAATAAATGAACCTCTGATTCCATCTATCCGCAGTGAGGGCACCTGACAGAATCAATAACTTGGCGATGAGACATATTATCACCAACTGGAAGTGCTTTTTGTGCCATTTTCCAAAGCAGCAGCTTGGTTTTTGGTGAGGAGTTGATTGACCAAATGTTTGTCTTCCAGTTAAAGAGATCATTGAGAGAGATACCATCAGGGGCTGGGGATGCAGGGAGTGCTGGGAGAGCATCTGATTCCTTTTCTGCAAGAGCATGGTAGTAGCCAGACTTGGTGGTATAAATGCCATCAGAAGTGGGAAGCCAAGCCCATTGATCCAAGGCGCCTGTTTTACTTGGTTTGAGGCATAGAATATCCTTTTCATAAGTAGGAAGCAGTCTACCAATAAGCTCCTTATTCCAATCAAGAGTATCTGGGTTTATGAGATCAGCGACAAGCCAGTTTTGTGATTCCTCTGTAGGTGGTCCCATTGGTGCCTGAGGGGATATTAAGGAGAGCCAGGGTTGTCTCCAGATTGGTGTGGTAAGACCAGAACCAATCAGTGATCCCACATGAGGTCTTAGGAGGTCTCTGCCAACACAAATGCTGAGCCAGCCATGAGACGCAGAGTTTGGGACTGAGCAGTCCAGAAAGTGAGAAAACTTACAGTACTTCCCTAAGAGCACTCTTGCAAGCAAGCAGGTGGGTTTGGTGAGGAGACACCAACTAATTTTAGCCAGCAAAGCATCATTAAAGGTTTGGATGTCTCTAAATCCCAAACCTCCATCTTTGAAAGATTTAGTCATCTTTTGCCAAGAAACCCAACACATTTTTTTTTTTTCTGTCTTTGAATCCCACCAGAATCTAGTAAGAGAGGATTGGATCAGCTTACAGAGATTATTCGGAATTTTGAAACATGACATGGTATAGGATGGCATGGCTGTTAAGACCGACTTGAGCATTGTGAGCTTTCCAGCAGTGGATAGGAATCGGGAAGACCAGCTTAAAGCTCTTTGCTTGATACGATCCACTATCATACTGAACAAGTCTCTCTTCTTCCTACCAAACAATTCAGGTAGACCAAGATACTTTCCTTTCCCTCCCTCTTTGAGTATATTAAGTTCTCTTTGGGCTCTCAGTCTTGTCTCAGGGGAAGTTTTTGAAGAGAAAGTAATAGAAGACTTATCTTTATAACTAAATATATATATAATCTAATATAACTAAATACATACTAAACTATGAATCACTATTTTAAAATTTTAAATAAAAAAAAACTACAAAAGTTTCAATAGTAAAGAACAACATGGATATATTTGTGGTCTTTTTATGATAATACTTAAATATTGTATTAAGAAAACTAAAATCCTAAACAAAATTATCCTTGAAAGAAAAAATAAATGATGTAAAATTTGCATAAATTTTGGAATTTAAATTACCAAAATTTTTTAAAACAATTTGGAATAAAACTTACCTGAATCCAATCTAAGTATGAAGCTAAACAAAAATAAATTCAATTTAAAAAATTTAAAAAAAAAAAATATTTTTTCTTACTGTTAATTTCAGGTGAGGTAAAAAATGCAATTGAATTGCTTCCTCATCATACAATTTTTTCTTTACACATTCTAATTCAAACAAAATTAGTTTTTATGCAATTTTGATAATGATAATGAAAATGAACCCAATATATAAATTTTAAAGAATGCAATAATTTTACTTCCTCATCATACTCTAAATTTTGGATGAGTAGAAAATACAATACTTTTATTCTATCGTCATACATTTGCTATTTAGACACTCGAAAATCCAAATAAAAAGATTTTCAACTAAATTTGTTATTGATGGAAATTGTTGATGTAAAGAAAAATGCAATGTAGACCTTACCATGCTATAAAAAGACATCACAAGGTTAACAACATGATTTTATCATATATGATAGGTTCTTTTTTTTTTTAATAATTAAGTGAAATATTTTTTTTTTTTTTTTTGTCGTCTTCAATATTAAACAAAACCAAAGTAACCTCAAAACAGAGTATAAATCAAAACAGGGGAAAGCAAATGACAAAACAAAAGGCAACGATCGAAACCAAAATCATCTTCTGCCTCGCCGTTCATCTTCAATCCGATTATGCAGCCATGCCGGACCACCACGTGCCAAATAAGAAGTGACTCGTCCTTCTCGAGTAACACTACAAGCAATATCCTTGGCCAAAGAGTTGGCTTTCGGTGAAGAGAGGTGAAAACTAACCTCCCGCATCACCCGTATTACTTGTTGAATCTTAATGATCTGAGAACGATATTTAGGAAATTCTTCCGGCCTAGTTAACGCATCAATAGCCGCGCGACTATCTGACCATACTTCACAAGAAACTATCCGCAGCTCCTTTAAGCTCCGGAGACACCAAAACATAACATGAAATTCCGCAGCTAGTCTGTTAACCATTGGGAGAAAAGCATCCCGAGCATGAAAGATTGCATCTCCTAAGTGGTTCCGTAGGATCCATGCTCCTCCAATGTGTGCTGAATCCTTTAGCCATGAGGAATGAATGTTACATTTAAGTTTACCTGTCGCCGGTTTTGTCCAGAATCTCTCTCTAATGACTTGTCGTTGCAAACTGTGAGAGTGTTCCTGTTGCGCTAAAACATGTTGTTGAAGCCATTCCTTTGCTTCCTCCAAAGCCGTGGCGACAACAAAATGAGGAGAATTAGTCTTTGCCGCATAAAAGGTTGAGTTCCTCGCCTTCCAAATCTCCCAAACCAACCATGGAATAGCTTCTCTCAACTCTCTGTTTAACTCTTGCTTCTCCATTAGATTTAAGAGATGGTCAACCTGTTCATGAATGGATAACATCGATCCCTGAGGCCACATTGGGAAAGATGTGATGAGCCAGACGTTTTGAGCCATATCGCAGTCAAACAATACATGAGAAATTGTTTCATTCACACTTCCACATATTTGGCAGCCAGGGTTAACATTAAGACCATGATTTCTCAAACAATCTGTGATCGCTAAAGCACCGGATAAGACTCGCCACAGGAATAATCTAATCTTAGGAGCAGTAGTAATCTTCCAAACTCTTTCTTTTGTCTTATTAATGGCTTGAGTGTTTGCGGGAACCATCTCCATTAAACTTGCTTCTCGCGTTAAAACCCAATTGCCACTCTTGACTGAATATTTGCCATCTCTTGTATAAGCCCAAACACTTCGATCCGGTACACTAACCTCTGGAGGGAATGATCGAATATGTGTTACATCACATGGAGGAAATAGTTCAGTAAGTCGCAGAACATCCCATTCACCTTGTGATGATATCAATGAAGACACTTTAAGATTTAAATCCATCATTAACTCTTTGTTGATCGGTCTTCTGGGATAAGTGTCCAAGATCCATTTATCTACCCACACACTTGTATTCTTGCCATCACCTATCGTTTTCATGAGGCCTCTTTCAAGGAGTTCTTTGCAAAATAAAATGCTCTGCCAAGCATAAGAGGGTCTATAACCAATCTTAGCTTCCAAGAAACTCTTATTTGCGAAATATTTAGCCTTGTAAACTCTAGCGATCAGGGACTGCGGGTCATCAAGTAGGCGCCAAGCTTGTTTCGCGAGAAGAGCTTGGTTAAACCGACCTATGTCTCTAAAACCCAAACCACCATTTGCCTTAGACTTGCAGATTTTTTCCCAAGAAACCCAATGCATCTTATGTTTGTCTTCACTAGCATTCCACCAGAAACTAGACATGGCACTTGTGATTTGTTGACATTGATATTTGGTCAATCGAAAACAGGACATAGCATAAACCGGCAATGCTAAAGCCACCGATTTAATAAGAAAAAGGGACAAATGTCAACTTAAGAGATGCCACGTGTCAGCTTCTCGTAGCATCTGATTAGAAGAAACTCTTCTTAATTTTTTTTTTTTTTTTTTTGTCATAAGGAGATTTCATTAGAAATTAATCAAGAGTTCTCCACGGAAAGAGGATACAAAAGGCTACTAGGAGCCAAACAAGCAAATTCAATGACCCACAACATGGTCAAGCATAGGCATGACCACGGTTACGGTTATTGCGGTTACAGTTTATTAACCTCCGGTTACGGTTATAAATTTTCTCTAACCGTAACCTTAACCGTTATATATACGTTTAAAGCGGTTACGGTTAAATACGGTTACGGTTACAACGGTTACGGTTAAATACGGTTACCGTTATTTAATTATTACGATACGGTTAATATCAAATACAAAAACTTAGGTATTTTTAACTTTTAGAATAAAAATTTTAATGATGATATATCAAATAATATATATTTTACAATATATAATATATTTTACAATATATAATATATTTTACAATATATAATATATGTAATTTTGTACTTTAATATTTATAGTTAATTAGCTATTTTGTTCTGTTAAGTAAACCAACGAATAACTAAATCAATGGTAATATTTATAATGATTGAGTTATTATTTGATTTTTGGAAAATGAGTAGTGGACGAGTGAAGTGGTTTAAATTTAATAGTGGGGCGCATTGAATCATTTAAGGCACTGTTTTAGTGAAATAATTATGTATTTTAGGTTTTAACTGCACGGTTAACTGCACGGTTAACTATACGGTTAACCGTACGGTTAACTAACGGTTTTGATACGTTTACGGTTAATTAACGGTTACGGTTAGTATATTTTTTAACCGTAACTAATTTATTTTTACGGTTAACGGTTACGGTTATTAACCGTTTTATACGGTTACGGTTTGGTTACGGTTGAGAAACGGTCCGGTTACGGTCCGAAATACGGTTACGGTTAGCTTTTGGTGATGCCTGGTCAAGCAAATGAGAAAACTAAAACTACAACCATAGTTCAAACAGAAACAGAGAGATAAATGGGAGTTCGCAAACTCAACCGAAGAAGCGTACACACATCGGCAACCGGGGAGGGAAGCACCGGAGGATAAGTTCGAGTTAAACGCATCAAAAATAGAACCTTCCTTTGCTACCAAGGAGGCCTTCAAGTCCATTCCTTCAACTAGAGTTGCGAAGAAGACATAATTGCGACAGACACCATCGAAAAGGGGAACTTCAGAAACGTCGGAGAAACACCAACCCATGCCACAGAAAGATGAGAGAGTGAGCCACCTAGCAACACCGGAGAAGATCTTCGTCCCTACATTACACTTAAATCCACCACAAGGGGGAAAAAGTAGAACCACAAACTGCTCCACAAAGGAGTAAACATGACACAAATGGTCAACGCACAACCAAGGCAAGTGAGACACGAGAGCCTTGTAAACTAACCAAGCTATCATATAGGCAAATGTGACCAAACAAGGAACACACTTCTAACTAATGAGACTTGTGAATCCACTATCTAACCAACAGATCCTAGAAACTGTAGGGAAATAGATCGCAAAACCAGAAACAAACCTGGTAAGAGTGTATGCCGGATAGAGACCGGAAAAGAGCTTGCATATTGCAGTAAGGGATGGAGTACCACCAGAAGACACCAAAGTACCTGTCAAAGAGAACGAGGGACGCAGATCTGAGATCTGAGAACGAGGCGGAGTGGTGCAAAGGAAGGAAGAGGACTGAAGCAAAGGGCTTCGAAAGAAACCCCATAGAGAGTCAAAAGCCACGAAGAAATAGAGATAATTTGGCCAACAATCTGGAGGGTCCGGAGGCTCAGGTGGGTTCGGTGGTGAAAGGGGATCCGGCAACCGCAATGGAGGAAGCTTCAGCACCAGAGAAGCACACAGAGACGTCGAAAGTGGAGGAGAAGAACGCAAGTTGACTATCGAAGGAGATCCAGTCATTTCACTCATTTCACACCAAAGAAGGAGAAAAACTCACCGGAAAAACAACCCGGAAAGGAACCCGGTAAGAGCCCGGTAATTGCTGAGAAGAACTCGAGAGGGAGGAAACTCTTCTTAATTATATATATATAGTTGTTTAATTTTATATCTATCCATTGTTTTCATTGTAGTTTATATTTTAAATTAAAATATTATTTTTATTTTTGTTATTATATTATTAGTCTAGATTGTATGTTTCTAATCTATATTTTTCTTGTCATGCATTTTTTTAGAAAACTTGAGCAGAAATCCAAGATATTTTTCTTGCCTAAATGGTTCATACAACTCTCAAATAATATATCTATTTTTATTTCTTACGGTCAATACTTATATCTAAAATCATCTAAGAGTCAATGAAGTTACTCTTCAAAACTAATTAAATACACTGGTTATCAAAAAATAAAAATCAAATACGCTGTCTTTAATCAATGACTAGGTCGAAACCCGCGCTACGCTGCGGGATACTTTTTAAAATATTTTTTATTTTAATATAAATATGATTTGTAACAATTAAATCATATAGTTTTGTAATAGTTTTGTAATCACAATTAAATCAAACATAGTGAATGTATTAACATGACTTATCATTTAAGGATTTGGTTCCTAAAATCACTTATCATAAAGTTAATAGAGTATATTTTTAAAGAGATAATTATCTTATGATGCAAACTAAATACGGATGAAGCAATATAATGATTGCAAATTCTGTAATTAAACTCATAGAGAGAACTCTAACAAAACCATTTAAATATATATAGCATATACTTCCTATCTATTGGATATTACTTTATTTACTCTACTTTCATTATCACCAAGGTGAATATGTTTCAAGCATTGTTCATAGTTACTTTTTCTAGCTCAGCTCAAATTATATCAATTATGCAACACTGCAATTGTCCTAGTCCAGATTAAGCAAAAGATCATAAAATTGTGTTTACCTCCCAAAATGTAAGAAATTATAAGAGAAGAGAGCCTTGGAATTTCAACTTTCTCCTTGTCTTTCTCTAAACTTATATCTACCATTGAATATTCTCGGAACAGAGTAGATGAAGCGTTCGAGCCATCGTGAGACTTCATTCAAAATATAGAAAATGATTGGGTATTGAAACACAAACATGTGGGAAGCGACCTATTAATTTTGTAAATTAATTTTGTAGTATGAGTATGATTGGTAGAAATTTAATATAAGTACTTTCTTACAAATATTTGATTTTTATATATATTGTAATATATGTATATATTTATCATCGACTATTATATACTTCAAAAACCATAGACAAACATAATTTGAATAGCACTGAAATTTTTTAACATAGTCTTTCAGTTTCAAAAAACTATTTTAAAACCATTAGATCACAATAATTAGTTAAAATGATTACTTCATAATTTATTTAATACCATAATTTTTTTAATATAATATCATTCTTCCAATTATGCTTGTTTTTGGATTTTGTAAAATTAATCACTTTAGTATCAGAATAAGGATGACTCCAAGCAGAAACCAAACCTATAGCAAGAATTAAACAAGAACGATTAAAAACAACAATACCAATTCAATTAAACCACGAAAATTTTGTTCTTTCGTCCCAATACAAAATGTAAATCAATTTAGTGAAGCATTAAACGTAATGCCTTAAACAAACTAAACAACCGAAACAAAGTCAGTACTCAGTAGCTCATTGATTCTTAAAAATTGTTTAAAAAGGGATATAATCAGTCAAGAATCCAAAATAAATAAACTCGGAAATGGCGATGGCACAAAGATGTGGAAGCTATATTAGAATATCTTATCTTTTCTTCCATATATCCTAATTATTTTCTTGACTCAAAATCCAAGTGTTAAAGACTTTGTAGTCACTTATACACCTTTCACATAGTTTATGACTGAAACATGAAGCCACTTATGCGATCAACAATGCAAAGTTTATCTTGAAAATAAGTAATTCAGCTACTATAGTTGGGTTTCAATCCCTTCAATTGAAGAAGTCCTTTTCCTTGCTTCTTCAGCCAATTTCTCCACATGGTCGTACATGGAATAGTACTTGAACCCATCAAACTATTTATATGTAGCTAAATTAATATACAAAAATTATCCAACATTCGCATACTTTCTAAAAATTCTCCAAACACTATAACCCATAATCTGCAAATTTCAGTTTAGAGATGGAAATTGATCCAAAGACCATTATAAATTCGGTTCAAATTTTTCTCTTTCGTAATTGTGGTTTAATATTAGCTGGTTTAATTATTGTGTCTATTGGTAATATGTACTGGGCTTGACCAAACAAACTCTGTCCACGTTGGCCCGTCATATATTTATCTATGAATCTAATTGTAAACCCATAAAAAAAATTTACTTGTAAGACGTGAGAGAGAGTGACGTGGAAGGAAAAAATATTATTAGTGGACAACAAAGCTGAGTTGTATTAATTAAAATGTTTTCATTGGATGACGATCTTAATGAGGTGTCAACCTGAAGAGCCCAAAATGATGATGTGTCAAGCCTGGAGAGATCCTTATTGTTATTATCTCTACAATAATTATTTGACACGTAATTTTGTACCATATTCAAAGTTAGGGCAATGGAGGCTTGTGATTAAACGTTGGAATGATTTGTCGTAAACACCCTTAATGAATTGTTCTTCTCGAAATTTCTTCTTCTTCGTAATTAGGGGTATATAAGTCTAATCATGTGTTGATCTCTATAATAATGTCCTAAACACTCTCGATTTCGAATTTTTTTGTTCTTAATTGTTAGGGGTATATAAGTCTAATCGTATTTTGAGATGATTACTCTTAATCACCCTTAATGAATATACTATCAAATCCAGTTTTCTATTTTTTGGTGAGGGTAAAACAATAAAATCGTGTGAATTTTATTAAAATATAGAATATTTCGTTTTTTAATATTAAAATATGGAATATTTTGTTTTTTAATTTTTATAAAAATTTAAGATAGATACTAAAATATCTTACGAATATTTGTATCAAGAAATTTTCCAATTTTAAAAAAGAAATTTTTAGAGATAATTATGACAGTGTGCCCTAGATATTAAGCTATAAATATAGAGCCGCAGCCACACCATTAGAACTCAGATTCGTTAGCCTAAACATATCGTTTTTATATTATAGCTTTTTTTTTGTTGCTTTGGTTCTTTTATGGATCGATTTTTTTATTTTGCGTTATTATTTTTTACTTTTTCTTGAGGTTATATTTGTATTGTTATTATCTTGGTCTACGAATTATCAAGATTGTTATTGTTTTGCTGATTTGTATCGTGTGAATTATGTTTTAGGTAACCGCTCATGGGAGTTTCTATCAAGAGATTGAATGAACGAGTTGATGAAGACATGCCTCTTCATTAAATTCATTAACAAACTTTTTACATCAATCGTGAGTCCTCTTTAATTTTAGTTAGCGCTTCTCTTATGTCTCTTTGTAATTTACTTCCAATTTTATAATTTGTGTTGGTTTAATTATTGATAGTTGTCTCTCATCGGATCTGATGTAAAATAATTTTTTACCATGCACTACATAACGAAATAATTTTTTTTTTTTCAACGTTACTCATAGTTTTTGTGTTTTTGAAGGCGGAGCATCACACCAGACGACGGTGGTGAGTGGTGACGATCTCTTCGTTCACCAGTCCATTAGATCTGAAAAATTTCGTAGCCTTACCGTTGATGAAGCTGTTGAGTTCAAGGTTGAGGTTGACAACGCCAGTCGTCTGAAGACTGTTGAAGTTTCTGGACCCGAGGGTGCTCCTGTTCAGTGAAATAACGGCGGTTCATCTGGTGGACGTGGTGGTGGAAATTATTAAGGAGGATATGGTGGTAATGGTACTTGCTTTAGGTGTAGTGAACCAAGTCATATAGCGAGAGATTGTTCTCAAGGTGGTGAAGGTGGTTGAAGGTACGGTATGTTGTAGGTGGAGGTGGTGGTACTTGCTTTAGTGGTTTTATTTGTTTCGTTTAATTTTGTACCAATCTTATCATTTGTATTAAGGATTTTATAACTAGAGACGTAGGTACATATGACAAATGTGAATGTTTTTATTTATGAATTATAAAACATGTTGTGTTATATGTCATTTAGCTTATATAATACTAGATCCGGACCCGCACGTAAGTGCGGGTTGTTATTTTGAATCGATAGGATATACATAAAGATGTAATTTAAATGTATTGTTTTGTTTATGTAATTAATAGTAAAAATATCAATCTTTAGAATAAACGTTGTTACACACTTTGATTAATTATACATTCTGCAGAAAAGTGTATTTACTAAAAGATGCAACATGAATGACGATAGAAAATTGTAATACAACACAATAAATAGTTTAATTATACACTTAGCATAAGGTGTTTACTACTAAAGTCAAAGCTTAATTCTATGGGCCATTACCTAAAACAAAAATATTTTGTTATGGGGCACCCAATATAACGTTGGGCCGAAAGAGATTTATATACATATTAATGATGGGCCTACTACATATTTTACCCATTACGTGAAATTTGTTTTTATTATCTGAACGATAATCGTTATTTGGACAATCGATGTCTGATGAAACAAAAAAATATATACAGATGTTATAAAAAAATTCCTTGTCGGTATCGACGATTCTTTTGCAAAATTCTCACAGATTCCATATAATTCGTCTTTGTTTATACTTTGTGGAGATGTAATTGTGAGATTGAATAAGAGGTTCGTTTTTAATTTCTTTTTACTGTTTTAAATCTGTCGATTCCGTTTATAATCTCTGGGTTTTTTTTTTGTTTCAATATCGTTTTTCAGGAAGCATTGTGAATTACAGAGGAAACTTCAGGTACTGATTGATCTTTTATATCTAAATTACATAGCACCTGATACATCTGATTTCGTTTTTCTTTGAACACGTTAGCTAAAGAATCATTCTATTTCTATAAAATTCATGTTTACATATATTAAATTTATTCATTTTGGGATCTATATTTTGCGATGTTCAATATATTTTGAAACCTAGAATAGATCTAATTAATTTTGTTTATATAATAGTTGCAGATTTTTACAGACATTTTTATGTGTTTTCAAGAGAAGAGGAACCAAGAAGATAAGTTTTTAAACTATTATGTTAAAGCATGACAACTTTCCAAAGATAATGTACTCATGATACAAAGCTCAATGTCTGCAGGCTCAGTAACATTTTTGCGAGTCTATTTCTGTTGGAGAAGTCTGATTTGATGTCAGTTTGGAGCATTTGAGATCTGTAAATGTAAAAGTTCTTGAATTTTAATACGTTTTGGTGATTATCTTTAGAATTATTCAGATGTTTGAAAATATTTAACACTGATGACCATAAGTTCATTATATGCAGACCAAGAATGAGCTTGGACTTGAATTCATAAGGAGGAGGGATATTTGGTGTTGGATGAGGATTTTTTGAAAAATCTAAATGTTAAAGGTTAGTCAGATGTTAATTCTTAAAGATAATCATATTATTTAGTTTGAGTATTGAAAAAGATGATTTAACAATGAATATTAGCAATACATTAAATTCTACTATTGTTTGATAATCGTGATTCTTTATATGAATCATTTAACTTCATATGAAGTTATTAACACATAAAACTTTTGTAAAAAAAAGTTAAGCTGTTTTGAATGGAATGGTTTAGATTCTGGGAAAAAGAAAAGACGAAAATAATAGATAGTCGATTTAAAAAACAATAAATTCTTCTCTGGAAAATAATTTCAGTAACACCAATACTTCTCAAAATGCATGTTAGAAACCAGTGCTTCCATGTAAAAACATACAAAAGTAATGATCATTAGTATAGCATATGTACGTAAAGTCTACCATCTTTTCAAAAGAATAGTAATGGTTACCTTTTGCAGCATATTGTTATAGTAATAGATCCGGATCCGCACGTACAATATGTTTGCAGCATATTGTTATCGTAATGATTTTCAGCCATGATTACGAAATAGTAAAAAGAGAAGAATGCTTTTTATGAAAGGTTAGTATGTTTCTGAAGTTCTACATTAGGCGTCTATTTATATGAGTTGAGGGAGGTAAGAAGATTTTAGGGTTTAGTGAATTAAATCAACAACCGTATAAGGTAGATGCTCGATTTCAAAGGTATATTCTCGATTTAAACATATCTCAATATCTAGTTTTTGTTAGAGTTTGGTAATATAATAGTTTGTTAAGGTAAATAATTTGTTAAGATATAAATTGAGAATATGTGATTATGATTTATCGAGCTAAAAAGATTGTCGAGGATTTGTTTGTTATGGAAATCAGTTTAAATTTGTGTAGTTGTGGATATTGAATGAATATGTTTGTTATGGAAATCTTTTTAAATGGTAACTAACCATTTTGTTTATGTCTCATTAATCTCCGAGCATCTCACAAAATATCGGGACTAATATTGAGGCTACGTGATAGTCGGCGAAGCCCATTAGACAACTACGAAGCCCATCTAACCTGTGCGAAAACCCAGTAATCAGATCATCCAACACAGCAATATAGATCCGTGTGTTTTTTCGTTTGTAATATTAGAAGACCCGACCCGACGATCCAAGATCCGCGTGTTTCTTAAATGCTAAATTTTTTTTTTACCCTTCAACGTGAGATTTTTTTGTTCTTTGAATCCAAATTTTGCAATGGCATTTTTTGTAAATAATCTACCAAAATAAGGTTACTTATGTTTGAGTGCTTCCCAATTAATAGTATAGATTTAAAACGTTTGTGGATATCTAAGAAGTGAAATTATTGGGGCCGGAATTATTTGACGAACACATCAATTGGATTTTAAAAATCTTTTAACAATATGCTATGTGTCATTATTTCATCTCATAAGTAAGTGATATTTCATTAAACTTTAATCTATTATATACTTTATGAAATTTTTTGGATACGATATCTATGATTCTTACACAAAAGATCAAAGTTTACAAAAAAATCTTTAACAAAATCTCTATAAATTTTGACTTCGATTTTATTTTGCGAGAATATAAGGATAAAATTGTACAAATTTGATAAAGACTTTAAAATTTATAAATATGATGTGAATATTTTTATCTCGAAATTGTTTAATCAAGAAAGTTAAAATTCGTAAATATCGAAGATAATGTCTTATGAATCAAGGATATAATCCGTCAAGGTACTAATATTTAAATAATTATATTATGATTATAATTTTTCCACCATGTATTTTATAATTTGAAATATATTTTTGTTCTGAATTAAAATTAAAAAATTAAAATCTGTAAGGGTAGTTTCAGAAAAGGATGAAAATAAAAAAATACATAAAGTTCTTTTATTCTTAAATATATTGACGTGTGATTTTCATCCCACATACTATTTTTAAATTATGTGTTTATTATATACATATAGACACTTATATGATTAATTAAAGATTTGCTCTCTATAGTAGTATTTAATTAGATATTTTTTTAAATTGTTTATATAACTTTCTCTTTGCTTTTAAATTGTTTCAGTTTTATTAAATTTAATGATCATGTTGCCAGAACTAAGAGTTGATTCGTATTATTAACACTGCTCCTTATATTCTCGACTTCTCAACAATCAATTCTTTTTGCAATTAGGAGTATCCGAGAAAAGAAATAACTCAAACGCGGTCCAGGAATGCCATAACAGACACTGGCTACACATCCTATTGATCTAACGGTACCACAAAACACAATCTTAGGAGGTTCTCACAAAAAAAACTTTCCTGAAGGAACTCGAGAAGCTGTCTCTAAACTTCTAAACAGAGCATAAGTTGTATAAGACTTAAGAGGTTCTCATTGAAACTCCCTGAATCTCTAAACTAACCACCAAGAAGCAGAGTTAGCTCTGATTTTCATAGTAAGAAGCAGTTTCTTTGACATTATTATCTCACCTTGTCATCCATGACGATAAAGGGACCTTCTCCTCCATTACCATTTCCGCTGTTTGTCAGTTTCAGCGGTCCCTTAAGCGCTAGTTTAGCTTCTTCGGCCTCGGCCAGCACCTACCAAAGACACCGCTTTTGTTGAGCTGAGCACGCCATGCAGCTGAGACCCTAGTGTACGTTTCCGAAGCTCTCGGAAACCTTACCTAAATCCATATAAAGCATCGACATGACAAGGTTTTCAAGTCAATCGCTCTCAAGTATATAGCTTCCTCTAAGGCTTTAACAACTGCTTCAAGGCTTTAAAATGCGTAGGACATAGAACCGCAGCTTCTCTAATAAAAAATACTTGCTCTAATCTAAGTGGTTGGTGTAGCTCATGAAGTGTGTTCATCCGATATGGTTGATTAGATAGTTATTCATCATTCTAGATAGACTCTTCTTGTCAATGAAAAGGAATGTAATACAAGAAGAAAAATAAGATTGGAGCAGAAATGGACACAGCAAAATCAGGAAGAATGGAATGGAAAGACAGAGAGCTGAGCCAAAAATCAATAACATGTTGCAATCTGTTCTATGTTCAAAGAGAAAATACTTGATTCCCTGAGCATAAGAGTAAAGCTTTCTGGCAAATTATATCTAAAACAAGTTATATGTGATATAAAATAAAAACAAGGATTGAGAATATTCAGGCATAGAGAGAAGCAGCACATAACAAGTTAAGGCTGCCACTATGTGAGAGGACAGCACCGGACCACTCAATGTTCACCCAAACCTCCCCCCATCCCTCGGCTCCCTGGCGTCTGGTCAGGGAAAGCTCGGCATACCAAAGCTCCAAAATCTGATCAGGACCTTGAGGCGGGGCTTCCCAGAAGATGCCCACCCTCTGAGCAGAGAAGGGGCAGAGTTTGATGATATCAAAACCACCACAGTGTTGCTTCTGCAGCTCTTCCAAACCCTTCACTTCCTTCCAAACATTCTCATTTAGTAAACGCCACAGTATCCTCCCGCCGACACCACGGCAGAATAATGCCTCAGCTAAAAGCCAATCGTTTCTATTTTCCGGGTTAGACTCTGTTATTACGTGTGTCACAAGGATACAGTTACTTGGTGAGAAAGAAAAGGTTTCACCATCCTCATCCACCGCGTAAACATTCTTGTCCCCGTCTAACACCACACTTTGTTGGATTTTAAGAGGCATCTTGGGCGTAAACACGAACAACAAGTCCCAAGTTCCGGTTTCCATATCAAATACCTCAACCCAGTTTGAGGAATCAGCGACATTCCAGCACCCTCCAAACACGTATATCTTCTTCTTGTCTATCAAGCTTGCCGATGCTCCGCTTCGAGCCATCTTCATGGACGTAACGCGATACACTGTGTGATTGATACAATCAAAAAACCTAACTTCCGTTGTGGGTTTGCCGTTCACAAGTCCACCGATCATATAGATCCCCCAATCCGTCTGCACGAAACAGGATCCTGCTTCCGGGGCCGGGAGCAAGCTCGAATGGACCGGTTTGAGCCGACGTTGCACTGGGTGGAGGACGAACCACCGTGGGCTTGGATCTGGATACATCTGCATATATACGTACAAATATGGCTCCACGCTACCCATCTGAAATCTCCAGGCCCTGAGATTATGGGACTCTGAGACAAACCGGTGTCTCCTGGAGACCATGGCTAAGGCCACCAGGTCCAATCTCGACACGTGAGCCAGGATATCCACAGCCACGTCATCTGGCAGCGACCACCATAACCCTGTCTCATTCCTCGTCGTCTTCAATTCCAATTGAATACATCCCTGAATCGCAAATCTTCCCTTCATTGATTGAGCGCTAGGGCTTTCTGTTAGAGTAGGATCCATCCAGACACAACCTAATCTGAATCTCAACGCCTGTTTGTGTAATATTAGTATATCTTTAGTTATTTATATATACAATTGTAGTTTAGTTAAAAGGAAACAATACTGCTGAAAAAGGAAAAACAAAAAAAAAGGAAACAATACTAAAGACATTGAATCATTTGGATAATCAAGCGGTTTAGGCCGGTTCAGTTAGTGCTAATGCTCAATCTTAACACAAGAGTTAATTTAAGAAGAAAAGACTTGTTTCAACGAGTGGTTCAGGCACTAAGATTGTATCACAAGAGAAGCGGCCTAAAGTTGTGAATGAGGTGAGAAGGAAAGTTGAGACTCTTTAGGATACTAGAGACTATTCGTTTTTGTTTTCCGATGATGCGGAGCTTCCTGTTCCGAAGAAGGAATCTCTGTCTCGAAGGAATCTGTTGGAAACCTTCCAAGTTAGTGAAAGCAGAGGATTCTTTTGGTAAAACCAGAGAGGATGATAAAGAAAAAGAAACAAAGAGAGAAAAAGAATATTTCTTTATTCACGTGTAGTTAGTTCCTTTAGCTGATAAGATTTCACTTTTTACAAAGTCCAATATTTCTTTGCCTTTTCCTTTTTTTGCTAAGAACTTTGTTTGAGTTATCAAATGGTGGTGACCAAAGAAGAAGATTGTCTTCCTCCTGCGACGGAGACGCCTAGATGTTATTCTCATTCTTCATCTACTACTCCTCTTGCGGAGTTAGAGACTGTTCGAAGCATAGAAATCGTCGAATCTTCCTTTCTCTCTCCCGTTTGGTATATTGTTCGTTACTTACTCTTTAGTTTTTCTCTCTGTTTGCCATGAAATTCGAAGAAAAATGATGCAAAGTGATTATTTGTTTTTGTTCTGTTTAAGACTCTTAACTCTTTGCATTCAATTATATATATGTTCAAGATACTTTTTTGTTTTCTATATTGAGTTTGGACTTTGAGACATAGACTCTTGATTACTTGTTGCATCATTATTTTCTTGAATATACTTTTCCAGGTTACTAGTGATCTTTTGCATCATTAACTTGTTAAACTACATGGATCGTGGTGCGATAGCGAGCAACGGTGTCAATGGAAGTACCAGGAGTTGTAATGATAAAGGCAAATGCACTCTTGCAACTGGAATTCAGTAAGATATTTTTTGATGCAGGGTAGAATCAAAGATGAATTCAACATATTTTTTACTTAAGTTTGGGCTGTTTTGATGTAAAAGTTGCTTTTTCTAGGGGACATTTCAACCTAAGTAATTTCGAAGATGGTGTATTGTCATCTTCATTTATGGTTGGACTTCTTATTGCATCACCAATCTTTGCCTCATTGGCAAAAAGGTGATCAGAAAGAACTTTCATTTTGTTATTTTTCCCTCTTCTAATTGATGTCTAAAAAACTTATTAAAGTGGTTTGTTTGTGTTTAGTGCAGTTTCAATCCATTTAGACTTATTGGAGTAGGTTTAACTGTTTGGACTATTGCAGTTCTTGGCTGTGGCAGTTCCTTTGCCTTTTGGTTTATCGTCTTATGTCGTATGTAAGTTATTTTGTTTTATGTGTTAGTAAACCTTATGATTGATTTTGTTTTGTTATCGCCATATGCGACTTTTTCTTGTCATTGGATGCAAATACTCTTATTATTACGCGTAGGTTCGTTGGTGTAGGTGAAGCTTCTTTCATTAGTCTTGCCGCTCCATTTATAGATGACAATGCTCCTCAAAAACAGGTCTCTGTTTGATTTTTTTTTGAACTTCTTATGAAGCCAAATGCACCACTATATTTATAAAGCTTGTTTTATTTATAGAAAGCTGCATGGCTTGGACTGTTTTACATGTGTATACCAAGTGGTGTTGCTCTTGGTTATGTCTATGGCGGATACGTAAGTTATATTTGATGTCAAAACACTTTTAAAAATACGAAAAACGCAATCCGTGATTTCTTTTGTTGCTTTTAGGTCGGTAAACATTTTAGTTGGCGCTACGCGTTTTGGGGTGAAGCTGTTTTAATGTCTCCATTTGCTGTTCTTGGTTTTTTAATGAAACCTTTGCAGTTAAAAGGTTAGGAACAAATCTTGACTTATGTTATATATTAAGCATGAAATGTTAAAGATATTGATCTAAGGAAAAAAGTAAACAGGGTTTCCTTCTAGTGATTCGATAAAGACGGTTAGATCAATTGAAGTAATGGCTTCATCAGTAGGTGATTTTTCTAATCTCTCATCTTAGATGACATCTATGGTAATGTTAATGTGCTTTGATTATACAATTGTGCAGTGACACTTGCCTTTTGCAGGCTCAGAGACATCGAAAAACAACAATCGTCTTCAGGTTGGTAATGAGATTGAGCATGATCAGTTTGAGGTCTCAATTGAAACTAGCAAGTGAGTAGATTTCATTGTATCTTTGTTTTTTTTTTCTCTTCCAGATGCTTATATATACTTCAACTGTGGTAGGTCAAGTTACGCGAACGCGGTTTTGAAATCATTTACTGGATTTGCAAAAGACATGAAAGTTCTGTATAAAGAAAAGGTCTTTGTTGTTAATGTCTTAGGTAATGTTTTCCTCTTACTTTTTCTATTCTTCTGCTTACATTATTTATCTTCTTCGTTGATTGATGATACATGCACTTGCCTTTAAACAGGTTATGTATCATACAATTTCGTTATAGGAGCATACTCATATTGGGGACCAAAGGCGGGTTATAATATTTATAAGATGGTAAAACAGTCTATCATCAAATTCTCTTTCTCTTGTTTCAAATAAAATTCATCTTTGGGATTTCATGAAACATTCAAGAAACTGTATCATGACAGAAAAACGCGGATATGATCTTCGGGGCAGTAACTATCATTTGTGGGATCGTCGGAACATTATCAGGAGGCTTTCTACTTGATCGCGTCACTGCGACAATTCCAAATGCTTTTAAGGTAAAAAAAGAAGCTTTTCTTCTAGTATTTCGGATTACTCAGGTTTATATCTTTAATCTTGGATTCAGCTCTTATCCGGAGCAACATTTCTCGGGGCGATATTTTGCTTCACCGCATTTACCCTGAAGAGTTTATACGGTTTCATTGCTCTCTTTGCTTTAGGAGAGCTTCTTGTGTTTGCTACACAGGTAAAGAGTAAAAAAGGTTTAAAAGGAGTCTTGTATTGTTATTGTAATGTAAATTTCTCATCAAGAACAGCTTCGTCTTTCTTCTTCTTCAGGCTCCTGTGAATTATGTGTGTTTGCATTGTGTGAAACCAAGTTTACGACCATTATCAATGGCTATCTCCACCGTCGCAATTCACATATTCGGCGATGTTCCTTCTTCGCCTCTTGTCGGTATCGTTCAGGTAAAATATCCCTTGTTTACATCTCCTATCAGAACCTTCGGAAACCCAAATGCTCCATTGTTGTATATGCAGGATCATATCAACAGTTGGAGAAAAACCGCGTTGATTCTTACATCGATTCTGTTCTTAGCTGCGGCAATATGGTTTATAGGTAAAATAAATCTCAATTCTTTTAACTCAAATGATGAAAGCTTTCTGGTCCAAATCAAGAACTACTTTTCGTTGATAATTTTTGCTTTTGCCAGGGATATTCATAAACAGTGTAGATCGGTTTAATCAAGAAGAAACTGGAAGTGAGAACACAAGAAGGCAAGAACTATCGATTCTAACTCCATAATTTACTTTAGCTAAATAGGAATCTATTTGTATTGAAATTTTAACAGAGTCTTGTACAGTTCCAAAACACAGTTTAATGTTTTGAAAACATGATTCCGCTATCTTTTTACCATACCAAAACATTCATCAAGTTCATTAGACGTTTTATAAATATAATTAAGTGAAACGAAAAGTTAATCTTTCTAATACTATTCATCTGCTGTAACAATATATCTATGATACGAAAGAGAGATTTGGTTTTTGACTAAATTCAAACTTTATAAAGACTAAATGTTAACATAAAACAAGAAGAATCTGAATAATAAAATGGGAAAAAAGTTTGAGAGAACCAACTGAAAACAAGAAAGAATCTAAATGAAACAGAGAAGGTGGAGGCGAATCGATCAATAGAGCCTATGCCTACATCCGGCAACACCACAAAGGCAAGGTTTCTTCTTGATATTACCCTTAGAGTCACGTACCTGATCAAGCGCGTAATTGTAGTCGTAACAGAGTTCTTGAAGCGGAGGTATATTGTCCTGTGCAAAGAACATCACGTGAGGGATTCTCTTGTCTTCATGATCATACAATACGTTTTGTGCATACAGATTTGGCGAGCAGCTATGGTTTATGAACCTCCCAATATTCCCCTTCTTTGCTGCATCAATGGTGAATCCACCCGCCTCATCACCCTCTGCCATAGCTCGGCCTGCCTGTGTCCCTGGCATTAGCTCTGACATCCCTTGCGCTAAAGAGTTATCATATCTGTTACCAATATCAAAGAGATACTCGTCGTTCCCGATTCTTCTTTCTGCTTCGCTATCATCTAAGAGTTCACCAACGTATTCGCATATGAAGCTACCAATAGGAATCGATTTAAGCGATCTCACTCCCCAACCTCTTGACTTGGTTTTGAAGATCTCAAGCGGTAACTTGATCCCGTGCTGTGTGACTCTTAGGTAGCAACTAGAAGGGCATTTGCAGAGCGGGCCACATTCATAGATGAAAAGCTTAGCCCCAACAATGGCTCCATCGTAGTTGTACGGTATCTCTCCGTCGTTTTTCACCACACAAGCGCACTTCCTGGCTTCTGTGCAGCGTGTGGTGCAACCGCATGACTTTGGAGGAACTGGTCTGCACCAATCTGGGTAAATCATTTTAACCGTGTAGGTGAACAAAGGCGGTTTCTCGTCATCTATTTCGTTCACAGCGCTAATGGGTGACAGCTCTTTCCCTTCTGAGATGTCAAGCTTGCATAGACCTTCCCGGTATTTTGACTTAGATTTCTTCACCTCTATCCATGAAAGTTCAGATTGTCCAGGTATGCGCCTAAGTTGAAACTTGAAGACATACATCCCGTGAGATCCGACTTCTTGCCAATAATCTTCCACAAGATATAAACCGTCGTAGACATAATTTCCACCAGATGATGTCTTTAAAGTTGACTTATGTTTGCCTCTAATGACACGCACAGGTGTCTTCTTCTTTAAGCTGGTTGCTAACGCGAGGTTTCCTGATATAAGCTTTTGGTCTTCGGGCTCTTTCAGTTCCTTTCCCTTCTTCTTTACTTGCATCACATTTCCGCCTTGACCAGTGTAGGTCAAGACATCCGAGTTATCCAGATGGTCGTCATACCCTCCAGAAGCTACAATACTTGTCGCAACTATGCCCTTACCATATTTCATATAATCGATACCGGCTTGGCTTGGTCTGTGTACACCAAGAATGTTCAGCTCCATCCTATATAGGAACTCATCACCAACGTTAACTCCAGGTACATGTCCCAAAATCTGTGTACCAGAGTTGAGATATTTCCCATTCCTTTTGAGAATCTTCGAAGCGTCAAAATCTATTCTAAGACCTTTACCTTTTCTCCTTTGGTCCTCAGGCTTTGCTTCATCCTCCTGCAAAATCCTTTTGCACACCCCATGGAAAAGACGCAGAGTTTCCTTAACTTTGTTCCGAATACTATCATCACCACTGCTTGAACCACTGCTTGAACCAACATCTAGTATCCGAAGCTCCCGAGATGTTTCCTGATGAGGAAAATCCAGACTTTCCCTATCAAGCCAATATATATTGCTCTTACTGTTCCTCTTACTAGATCCTTCACCATACTCTCGGTTGTTCTTTTTGGTAAGCTTCAAGGATGAATGAAATGCAATTCCTTTCTTTGCCTTTCTTCTACCCGCAACAAGACTCGGTTTTGCAACAGAAACATCTGACATCTCAATTTCCAACGGCTCAGTATAATCCAAATCATCTATTCCCAGACTGCTCTCATCTGCATAAACAACGACATCCCTCACCATGTTTTCAGTTGTTCCGCTGCTGCTAGCACCAGAACCCGAATCCTCAAGAACCAAGCTCTGTCCCATCGACCCACCAACCTCCACAGTCTGTTCAACATTTCTCTCCACATCCCCTTCTGGCAAACAAATGCTCAACGGCTGAACCTCCACCGCCTCAGCCATACTAACATCACTCCCATTCTCCGCTTCCAATTCTCCACCTGACACATCCACACCACCATCCCTCTCCTCTTTAACTAAAGACTCAACAACCTTAACATCTTCAGCAACATTCCCATTCTCACAAGCAATCTTCACTTCCATCGACCCAAACCGCTCCACACCGGTCCCACACCCCGGCGGAAAATCCCTCACAGCAAAAACCTTCCGACGCTTAAACTTAAGCCCCGTCATTCGATCAAGCTTACAAACACCACCATTCTCCAAAACTGACAATCCTCGTTTCTCCACTAAAACCTCTCCATTACTCAACGACTTAACCTTTGATGTCTCCGTATGCACCATCGAATTCTCCATAACACCCATTTCCATTCACAATCTATCAACAACAACAACAAAAAAAAAAAAACTTCATCACTATAAATTCCACTTAACAGATTCTTAAACCACAATTCTACCAAATTCCATGAATCAACTCAATAAACAAGAAACTGTTTCATTCTCAAAACTAATTACAGAATTCGATTTCGCAGAAACAATAACAATCAACGATTTCTAAAAAAAAAAAAACAAACGGAAACGCGATTAACCGATCAGATTATTGAAGGAAAGAGGAATTTACCGGCGAAAGATCTGCGTCTGCGATGGAAAATGGTGGAGAAGAAGAAGATGAAGAAGAAATCGAATTCGGTAATCGAATTCTCAAAGTTATTAATATAGTCGAATTTTCGAATCAGATGAAATTGGGTAATTAAGAGCAAATAAACCATTGGGAATATTACAAAATCTACCACATTTTAACAAGTGGCATTCAAAATCTACCACAATCTCAAAAAGCTTTCAAAATCTACCACATTTCAATAGCACATGTGGAATGCTGGACCAAAATACCCCTGATTGGGACAGAGTCTGTGTCAGAGACAGACTTGGGACAGAGTCTGTGTCAGAGACAAGACAGTTTCGTTTGGTGCTTCCAAAGAAGGAGCAGGTCTGCAATAAATGCTGCAAGGAGTAGGTGAAGACAATAATGCTCAACTAATGAGAACAAATCTAAATAAAATTCGAAACCCTTAAATGAGAACAATTGGTGGACAAGATGTGGGATTCATGATAATAGAGCAAGATGATAAAATCGGGGACAAGATCTAGACGCAACAGAGAATTTCCAATCGGGGACAAGATCTAGAGACAAAAACGAAAGCGTTTATTATGAGACAAGATCTGAAGAAGAAAGAGAAAGGGAAAGTGAGAGAGAGACGAAAGTGTCCGCCAGAGATCTGGATTTACTCGGGGACAACTGGATTTTTTTGTTATTCTGCAAATAGAAGGAAAAAAAAATTCAATAATCCGGGTAGGTGAAGACAATAATGCTCAACTAATCTGTGGACCAAAATAGATGGTGAAAAATCTAAATAAAATTCGAAATCCTTAAATGAGAACAATTGGTGGACAAGATGTGGGATTCATGATAATATAGCAAGATGATGAAATCGGGGACAAGATCTAGACGCAACAGAGAATTTCCAGTTGGGGACAAGATCTGGAGACAAAAACGAAAGCGTTTATTATGAGACAAGATCTGAAGAAGAAAGAGACAGGGAAAGGGAAAGTGAGAGAGAGACGAAAACGTTTCATTTTCTCTCAAGGGAATAATAATGTGGGGTTAAAACGCACAAATTTCAAGAGAGGAGAGATTAATAGGGAAGAGAAAAAGTGAGGGCAAAATTGTCAATCTACAGCAAAATGTGGTATGAGTTGAAAGATGGAGAGGAATGTGGTAGATTTTGAAAGAAATTGGGAAAATGTGGTAGATTTTGTAGTTTTTCCAAATAAAAATCAAAGATTATGGTCACTTAATTTGAGGAATTGATTTTTTTTAACGTTGCGATAAAAATGGTAACACATTTGGCATATACGATCATGGAAACAAAGTACGTGGATGTGGATGTGAATGTGAACGTGGTCACAATTGTGATTTATTTCGGAATATTCACTTTCTTTAATTAACTGTTCAATATTTGTAATTGATAGTTAAAAATATTATAATCATATTAGATTTTTTCGTTGGAATTATAGTGCAAGTAAAATCGTAATAAATTAGAGAAATGACATTAAATAATGCGAAGTTGTAAAAAAAAAGTTAATTAGGAAATAAATCATAAAGAGGAGAATAAAAAAGGAAATTTATTTATTACTTGATTTTGAGAATTAGCTCTAACTTAGCCAAAAAAAAGGAGCCCATTTGGGCTATATGTGGAAGGAAACGTGGTCACGATGTGATTAATTCGGATGATTTACTTACTTTAGTTAACATTTTCATTTTCTTAAAATGATAATTAGAAATACATATATTCATATCTAAACATTAAATGCAAAGTTCTAAAACCCGTGCATTATTAAGTTTTGCAAAGTTCTACAAATTAAATAGCCTAAACGGTAAAATTATTCGTATGTTTTGACATTATGATATTTGATTAAATCGATCAACCAAAAGAAATCCATTTTTGTTGTATAGAACTAAAAGAACACTAAAGTACGTTAAAGACAGTAGCTTTATATTTTCCGTAGCAATCTCTTAATTAACAAGATTCTGATGTAATAAGATCTTTATCAAAAAAGAATTCTGATGTAATAATAGCAAATGAATTTTGAGCTAGAGTGAGATGTTGTGGCAGTACATCTTCAGTACCATAAGCATCCTGTCACGTCATTTGAAAGGAGTGCTCATGATAACAAGCTCAATTAAGCCGCAAAGAATACACCGATTATCCCCTAAAAACCGAAAAATGTGATTTATCCTTATTGGGTGTGTCATTCATGAAAACATCTTGGACCGAGCTGTTCCGAATCAGCAGAAAAAAAATGGCTCATCCAGTTTTGACTTCAAGACTCCTAGAGAAGCTATCTGTGTAGTTTCGTCCCACTGATGTGCTTATCAACGTGCCGGCAGCTCTCGCAATCAATAGGCGCATTTGCATGGGCTATTGACCTAATCACCTTTAAACCAGATGACAAACTTGAAAACAACTCTTTATTGATCTTAGGAAAACTAACTCAAAAACCTAAGTATATAATCTCTCAAACTCTCAAGTTTTGCATACATCAAACCTAACCTCAACACATCTATTTATATGGTTTAGATGACTCCTAAACCGACATACAATTAGGTCTTAGATAACTCCTAAGCCTATTACAATACACCGACTTCTCTTAGATCCTTTAAACACACCGACTCTGTTATTTGCTTGGGCTTTACGTCATCTTGATCTTCAAGCTTAGCCCAACATATTCCCTCCTAAGCTTGAAGTTGTATCCTCGCAATGTCTTGAACACCAATGAGTTCACGCATGTCTTTAAATCTGATCCTTCCTAATGCTTTAGTTAGAATATCAGCCTTTTGTATTTCTCCGGGTACATGATCTACCTCCACAAGCTCATTCTCTACACATTCACGGATGAAATGGTATCTTTTATGAATGTGTTTACTCCGTCCGTGAAACACAGGATTCTTAGTGAGTGCTATGGCGGATTTATTGTCGAGTAGAATCAACACTCTTTCGTTCAATCCTCCAATGACTTCACCTAGGAGCTCTTGGAGCCATACCGCCTGTTTTGCTGCCTCTGTAGCAGCCATGAACTCTGCTTCACACGAAGAAAGAGCCACAGTATCTTGTTTCTGTGAACACCAAGTAATGGGACATTCATTTAGGTAAAAGACATGTCCTGTAGTGCTCCTTCCATCGTCCTCATCAACATTGTGACTACTGTCACTGAAGCCAATCAATCTTTTCTCATTACTCCGAGTAAAGCAAAGTCCATAAGATCGAGTACCTTTCAAATATCTCAGAATTTGTTTCAAGGCAACCCCATGAGATTCCTTGGGTTCATGCATGTATCTACTAAGTACTCCAACATAATAAGAGAGATCTGGCCTTGTGTGAAGCAGATAGCGTAGACATCCAATGTTTCTTCTGTATTCCTTTTCATCAACTCCATTTTGTTCTTGTGCTTTACTCAGCTTTAAGTTTACTTCCATGGGAGTATGAGTTGCATTACAATCTAACATCCCAGTTTCCTCCAAAATTTTATTAGCATACCTTTCTTGTTTCAACATGATTCCTCCCTCATATTGGATTACTTCAATCCCTAAATAGTAGGTTAACTTGCCAAGATCACTCATTTCAAATTGTGCAGCCATCCCTTTCTTGAACTCAAGTATTAAGTGTAAGTTTGAACCTGTAACTAGTAGGTCATCTACATAGACAGCCACCACAAGTGATTCATCATTCTCTGTTTTTCTATACAGAGATGGTTCTTTAGCATATTTTGTGAATTTCAGCTCTAGCAGAATTTTGTTCAGCTTATTATTCCAAGCTCTGGGAGCCTGTTTGAGCCCATAAAGTGCCTTGTTCAATTTATACACCTTTTCTTCAGTTCCTTCTTTCACAAATCCCTCTGGTTGCAGAACATACACATCTTCTTTTAACTCACCATGTAGAAAGGCTGTTTTTACATCAAGATGATGCACTTCCCATCCATTTGAAGCTGCTAATGCAATTATGAAGCGAATTGTTTCTATGCGAGCTACTGGGGCAAATACTTCATCATAATCAATCCCATGCCTTTGAACATATCCCTTTGCAACAAGCCTTGCTTTGTGCTTATTAATACTTCCATCTGAATTTCTTTTGAGCTTAAAGACCCATTTCAGTCCTATTGCTTTTGCACCAGCAGGAAGTTCAACTAAATCCCATGTTTTGTTCTTTTCTATGGAAGAAATCTCCTCTACACATGCTTCTTTCCATTTCTCTGATTTCTTGGCTTCATTGTAATCCCATGGTTCATCGTTTATGACTAGTAACAGTCGTTCACATTCAATTTCTGCTAGAAGAATGTAATCATTTAAGTATCTTGGCCGTATAACTTCTCTTCCAGATCTTGTTATTGTAACTTTTGGTTGTGTTTGGTCCTCTGAAGTTTCTGTGTTAGGAATCACTGTAGTTTCTTCCATAGATTCTGTATCATCAATATTTTCATTCTCAGTATTCTCTGTTTCTTCAGTGGTGTTTTCTTCTCTTATCCCATTATTACCAAACTCTCCAAAGCTTAGACTAAACGTTCCTGCATCACTGTCTTTTTCAATCTCACTGTTATTCCACTTCCAACCTTTGGTTTCATCAAAAATAACGTCCCTGCTTACTACTATTTTCTTCTTTGGTGGATCTAGCAACCTGTAGGCTTTTGATCCAGGTTCTGTACCAAGGTGAACCAGCATTCTAGAACGATCATCAAGCTTCTTTAAATGTGCTATCTCTGTTTTTGCAAATCCTATGCATCCAAATACTTTTAAGTGTCCAACATTTGGTTTCTTGGACTTGAATACTTCATATGGTGTTTGTTTCTCCAATGTTCTTGTTGCTACTCTATTAATCAAGTATGTGGCGTGTCTCACAGCCTCTCCCCAGAGATAATTTGGCACATTCATATGTTTCATGAGACTTCTAGTCATACCCATCAAGGTTCTGTTGCGTCTTTCTACTACTCCATTCTGTTGTGGTGAATATGGGGCTGTCAAATGTCTTTTAATACCTGCAGTGTTACAGAAGTCTTGAAACTCTTGAGATAAGAACTCTCCACCCCTGTCTGTTCTAAAAGTTTTTATGGAACCTCCAGTTTCTTGTTCTATACAAGCTTTAAAGATCTTGAATTTCTTGAAGGCTTCTCCCTTTTCTTTCAAAAGAATAGACCACATATATCGTGATAAATCATCAATAAGCACAAATATATACCTATTTTGTGCTGCAGTTGGAGGAGTAATAGGTCCACAAAGATCTCCATGTATAAGCTCTAATATACTTGTTGCTCGAAACAAAGTTGCTTTGGGAAAAGACTGTCTAACTTGTTTGCCCAGAAGGCACGAACTGCAGGTTTCTTTCTCAATCCCTATGTTTGGTAGTCCAGCTACTATCTCATCTTTCATCATTAACTTCATGGTATCTACTCCAATGTGTCCAAGTCTTGCATGCCATAGTCTTGAATCACTTGATACAACAAGCTGCAGACATTTTGAGTTTTCTACTGTCATGACAACTTTATAGAGTCGGTTTCTGGATCTTTTTGCTTTTACCAGTAGATTGCCATCTCGGTCAAATAGTGTTAAATCTTCTCCTTTCATACGAACATCACATCCTGCTTCTGTAGCTTGTCCAAGACTCACTATGTTACTTCTTAAATCCGGTATATAGTAGACATCAGGTAAAGTTCTTCTTTCTCCATTCTTGGCTATAAAGGTAATTGAGCCTTTGCCTTTTATATCAATACGGGAATCATCTCCGAATCTAACTTTTCCTGTGATTGTTTGATCAAGTTTTGAGAAGTATCTCAGTTTTCCTGTCATATGATTGCTTGCTCCATTGTCCAAATACCATATATTCTCATCATCTGAATTAGTCTCAAAGTTATTTGGTAACACATTTCTTTCATTTAGATATACCACTTCATGCATCATTAATGCATCAGCTTCCTGTGTATCTTCACTTTTGTTCTCTTGTGCTTCTTGAAGTTTAAGTAATCTATCATGGCAATCAGAAGCATAGTGACCAAGTTTGTCACATCTATAGCAAGTAATTTTACTCGCATCTCTATATCCTCCATTATTTTGTTGATTTCCTTGTGAGTTACCAAACCTACCTCTACCTCTACCTCTTCCTCTTCCATAAGATCTTCCTCCTTGACCTCTTCCTCTGTTTGCATACCAGTTATTCTGATTATTTTGAGTTTCAGAATTTGTATACAATAATTTTCCTTGATCTTCTGGGTTATCTTCTTCATCACATATTCTTTCTTCATATGCTTTTAACCTTCCGACAATATCTTCAAAACTTGTGGCGTTGAGATCAAGTACTTGTTTAAGGGCTGCAATGATATGTATGTACTTTTTTCGAGGTAGACTATTCAAAAATTTCTTTACAAGTTTTGGTTCTTCGAAGTTATTACCAAGATCAGCTACCTTGGTAGATAACTCAGAGAGTTTTCCTGCAAAGTCATCAATCTTGTCTGTTTCTTTCATCTTGATTCTCTCAAATTCTCCCATCAATGTTTGCAGTCTTGCATCTTTTACTCTGTCTGCACCTAGATTTCTAGATTTAATGGCATCCCATATTTTCTTCGCGCTATCAAGTTTACCAACCTATAAGGTTAGAGCTTCAGGGATAGATTGAAGAAGAAGTGCACTTGCCATATTGTTCTTATCAACATCCGTTGATCCTGGTTCAACTGCTTCCCATACTTTGTGAACTTTAAGGGCCATAGTCATACGTATTGTCCAAAAAGTATAGTTGGTTTGATTAAGCATCGGACACTTAATCGCAGAGGAACTTCCTCCGTCTTTGTCTGTAACCGAAACCAATTCTCCCATGGTTCCTTATATGAATCACCTACTCGTGATTCGTATTTGTTCTTTGTGTTTAGATCAGCTGCTTGGCTCTGATACCAATTATTGACCTAATCACCTTTAAACCAGATGACAAACTTGAAAACAACTCTTTATTGATCTTAGGAAAACTAACTCAAAAACCTAAGTATACAATCTCTCAAACTCTCAAGTTTTGCATACATCAAACCTAACCTCAACACATCTATTTATATGGTTTAGATGACTCCTAAACCGACATACAATTAGGTCTTAGATAACTCCTAAGCCTATTACAATACACCGACTTCTCTTAGATCCTTTAAACACACCGACTCTGTTATTTGCTTGGGCTTTACGTCATCTTGATCTTCAAGCTTAGCCCAACATGGGCAACCGGGTAAATGATCTTCCACAGACCTCTACGTCACGAGCAGCACCACAGTCTTCGTTTCATGTGCATCTCAAGAATGAACTTCAAGCTGCCATAAATGATGCCACCAAAGTTCTTGGGCGTCTAACATCTATTCTTGATGAAATCAATAAGCACGGTTTGCCTTCTACCCCTTAATTTTTTTAAAAAGAGCAATTTCATTTATATTGTTTTTCACTAACAAATTTCATACAGGGGAAGACAACTAGAGGATTACATCTCTGCTTCAAGCTTATTTTACTGGCGCCTTCTTATTAGTTTTTCTTGTGGCGTTTTATCTAGGCGGTTTAATCTCTTAGTTGTTCTTTTTGGTATGATTCTTAGTTAGTCAAAAAGGGGAGAATGTAGAATCCATATTCTAAGGATCGTAATTTGAATTATTATGTCATCTTATTAATTGCAAATTTGGTTTGGAAAGTCTTGATAATGTAGGAATTTGACTTTCCTTTCTCTGTGTGCTTTTATTGTCTAACGTTCTTGTGCAAGGTATTTGATCTTATTTCCTTGTTAGAAAAGGAATGAGATATTGCAGGTTAATGACAAGATATGTTGGTGGTGAATAAAAGGGAGAAGACGCCTCTTCTCATGATACGCTTGCTCATTGCAAAATCAGAGAAAACTAAAACAGAGTTGATAATACAAGTGTTGTTTAGCTGCTAAGTTTTGGAAGAGATTGCCTTGAGAAGAGATTGTTGTTGGTGTGAAGAGCACAAAGCAAAGACTTCTCCAAGAAGAAGACTCCCATGATTAAGGGGGAGTAAACTGATTTTACTTGTAACCTTAGTTCATGTTTCTTTGGTAGATGTATTAAAACTTGTGTAGAAGTTTTAGTCTATCGTGTACTTGTCTTCTTGAAGTGATCTAATAAACTTGTTTGCAGCCCGAGGACTAGTGGTTGGTTTGAAAGAACCAACCGATACCTCGTTAAATCTCGTGTCGTCTCTTTATTGTTTATTTAGCTTCCGCATTATTTCAATATCTAGTATATCTCAAAATTCTTCAATCCTTAAGAGAAAGATGATAAAGAAGAGGCAGAGTTCAAAGCACAGAGCCACAGACCAAGGAACAAGTCAAAACACCTCAAGACTTGCCTCCTCAGCCTCTCTTTGTTCACCAAGTAACATTTTTAATTTAGCATCATTAGCTCGATTGGGTGCATTTGATCATTATTGGGGGAAAACAAGGGACAAGAAGAACTAAAGGAAAACTTCACTGGCACAACCAGATTCCGAGGATGATCATCTCAACTGCTGCTAATGGTTTAATGTCAACATCTTTAAGGCCTTACAACATTCAAAACACACTTCCGTCAGATCTCACTTTCTTTTCAGCTACTTATTCAAACAAACGAAGCACTAGTTGTACAAACGTTTATTTTTTCTTTTGAATATAATTTAACATTACATTGAAAAAAAAAAAAAAAAACCTTGTTAAGGGTTATTCATATTGCAGTAATAACGAAATACAGTAGTATCTAAAAACTTTATAATAATATGAAAAATATAAAACGGTAAATACTTGAATTTCTAGTGAAGTGTCTCTTAAATTATTATTATTATTGTTTTCTGTCATTTTAATGAAAAACTAGGTGCACGTATTCAAATAATGATTAAGTAACACATTATTTTTATTTTTTTGCATTTTCAAATCCATTAAAATCCACTAATTAATCAATAAACACCTTTAAGTTTCTAAATCTTGTTCCTCTTAATAATACAATATCTTTTATTAATTAATCAAGAATCTGAGTCCATGCATGCCCTTGTCTTCTTTTCTTTGTTCTTGTTCTTGAGGTTTGAAACTATCAAGACTATTTTTGACGTTGTTATGTCAAGACCTGAGAGTTAAGACGAAACAGTACGATCATATCCAAAGCAAATCCAGTTAGGGCCACTTGACCCTAAATTCATCAACCAACACATCCTGACATTAATGATAACAATAATAATATATTGATAATAAACTAATCATATTCCCTTAAAACGTAACAAATGGCAGAAGCTTATAATAAAGAGTTTCTGTGTCTACTTGTATTTGTTTTTTTCGTTACCAAATTAGAGTTTGACTTTCCAAAATTTACTCCTATGACAAAATGTTTAGTGACCGCTATAAAAAATATTAATTATGCACCAATACGTATAAAGTAACACATGTTTAGAGTTTAGTTTATATAGATGAGAATTGAAAATAGCAAAAAACAATTTCTCACGTTACACTGGATATACGGATCCATCAAACTATTTTTCATTATAGAGAATTGCATCTTGATTCTTGAATCTTGAACAATGAAAAAGTTCTTATAATTATACCCTAATCATGTGCATGTGTATATATATAATGATTTCAAGATGCTTGATGCTTCTATCATGGGGCGAGGTAATAGAGGGATCAAGAGATTAGTTGTCTCTTGCCTGTCATTTCTGAAATAGATTATTACATTAACCCACGTGCTTTTTATTTTGAAAGGTTGATTATTTCAACACTTCCAAACAAAACTTTATGTCTATATATAAAGAAATTAATGAGTTTTCTTAACCTAGATTACCACGGTTGCACAAGACACTAGACCCTCAAAAGATTCAGATGTGTCAATAAATATTCACAAGCACTTAATTTCTTAAGAGTATAAATTTTGCAAAGAGTATATCTAATTAAAGGGTACTAGATCATCACCCGTACTAAAGTACGGGTTGAATTTTATTTATTACAAAATTTATATAATATATATATTAGAACTAAGTTTTAATATATTATAATAGTAAGTGAAAATATATTAATTTTTTTTGTCAGTCCCTATATACAATATTAGAATAAATATAGAATTTTTTCTATAATACTCAATTATGGATATTTTTTTTTAAGATATGAAAACGGAAAATAATTTTATTTTTTAAAAAGTAATATTTTTTGAACAATGAGTTAATTTATGTTAACAACCACAAAATAGGATTGCATATATTTCAGTTAGATCAAAAATTAAAATATCATAGATGAATCACATATAAAACATAGATTATTTTGAATTAATTAAGAAAATTAGCTATTATTTTGAATTAATTTAGAAAATTCTTTTTCAATTTATAATTCTTTGGTTGTTGAAATAGAGATTTGTTTGAGCTAATCTAATTACAAAATTTGTTTGAGATTTATAATTACGGAATTTACTAATTATTCGCATAATCGAATATGTTATAAACATATATTTAGTATATAATAATACCAAAATCAAACCGTGCATAGAGTCTATATTTTTATTTTAGAATCTCAATATTTCATTTTAAAATATTGCGTGCATAATCTATTATTCGTTAATTCTAAAATTGCTTGTGGAATCAAATTTTCAAATATTTAGAGGTGTCAAACCATATTAAATGTTCTACACTATTCTTTAATATTCCAAATTAAAATCTATAATTTTTTTTTGTAGTTTATAAAATTATGAATTTCAAAAAACAAATTATATGAAATTAAATATAACTATTCAAATAGTTATAAGGATCAAAACTCATTTCATCGTATAATATATTATATTTAACCCGCTACCTATTATAAATATTTTTAAAAATAATCAAATTAGAGTATTTATAATTTTTAACTTTTTGAACTATTAAGTATTGATGATATTCTCTAAAAATATCAAGTAAAACTTATTTTAAATGTTGCAAATTAAAATATTTAAATTTTTATTGTAGTATATAAAATTATACATTTCAAAAAAATAAATGTATGAAATCGAATATAAATATTCAAATTCTGACTCGTTGCTCAGTCGGAATTTTTGTTGACTTTATTTTTGTGTAAAAGAAATATATTACTCAAGTCTGAATTTTTGACCTGTTTAATTGTTTCCTTTATAGATTGAACAATTTATATGCGTTTTTAAATATTCAAATCTTGGCATATGCAGAAAAAAATTATTTTTTTTTATTATGTAGATGATATGATGATTTATTTGTTTCATATTAATATAATCATATTAAGATGAGAGGTGAAGTTTAATGATTAATAACAAATTAATATGGTAAGTTAGATATCAAATCTTATATGTTCATTTTGATTGGTCATTTAAAAAAAAAATAATAACAGATTTTCGTTTTATAATTTAATTAAATTAATTAAGGGAGACTCACAAAAATGCCCCTTTTTCAATACCCCTTTTCAAAAATACCCCATTTGGCTGTCCATTTTTAAAAATACCCCTTTTTATGTACAAAATGACTAAATTACCCTCTCTTTTAATAAAAGATATCACAAATATATAAGGAAATATAACAAAATTAGGTCCACAAAATACAAAATATTTTTTGGCGGGAAAAGTGATCCCGCAATTTTTCCCGCCAAAACACTTGTAAAAACTTGTAAAAAACCTTTAAAATACCTTGTAAAATTTTCCCGTAAAATTTTTTCCCGCCAAAAAATTTTCCCGCCAAAAAATTTTTTTTGCGGGAAAAGTGATTCCGCAATTTTTTTGGCGGGAAAAATTTTCCCGCCAAAAATTTACAAGGTATTTTAAAGGTTTTTTACAAGGTATTTATAAGGTTTTACAATGTATTTTAAAAGGTTTTACAACGCATTTACAAGGTATTTATAAGATATTATAAGATTTTACAAGCTATTTTATAAGGTTTTTACAAGTTATAAGGTTTTACAAGTTTTTTATAAGGTTTTACAAGTTATAAATACCTTATAAAACCTTATAAGTACCTTGTAAAACCTTTTAAAATACATTGTAAAACCTTACAAAACACTTGTAAATACTCTGTAAAACCTTTAAAATACCTTGTAAATTTTTCCCGCCAAAAATTTTCCCGCCAAAAAAAAAAATTGCGGAATCACTTTTCCCGCAAAAAAATTTTTTTGGCGGGAAAATTTTTTGGCGGGAAAAAATTTTACGGGAAAATTTTACAAGGTATTTTAAAGGTTTTTTACAAGTGTTTTGGCGGGAAAATTGCGGGATCACTTTTCCCGCCAAAAAATATTTTGTATTTTGTGGACCTAATTTTGTTTCAAATAAGGGTAAAATGGTCATTAAAAATTAAAAGAGGGCAAACTTAAAAATGGACTCTCAAAGGGGGCATTTTTGAAAAGGGGTATTGAAAAAGGGGCATTTTTAACAATTTCTCATTAATTAAATGACATAAATTAGTATTTTACTTGTTTATCCTTAATAAATTGAATGAAATTTGTTCTAAAAAAAAATTTTTGTAATGGCATTTTTAAGTAAATTCTTACAAAAGGGAAGGTTAGTTAAGGGTATCTTATAAAGTGTACTCCCCAAATAATAGTATAGGATATATTTCAATTATATATTCTTAGTGTAACTCATTGCAAATAAACATGTTTCTATGTTAGTATTACCAATGTATGGTAAAAAATAAAATAGAATGAGCGACATAATGAAAAATCTAGTGATGATTTCTATGTAGTGATAGAATAGCTAACTATTTGTCGAACGGAAATTGAGGTTTAAAACCTATAATTAACCATAGTGTTAATGTTTTAACAAAAAAAAATGTCATAACCAATAGTCCAATACTATATAAGATACAAAGAAAATCAAGGGAAGATCTTGGGTTGGTCCAATACTTACAACAGAGAAAAAAGTAATGATCAAAAAGACATTTTTCTATATATATATGAACAATGATTGAACCCACCATCTATTGCGGATGAATGCAAATTCTTTGTTTATTTCTGATAATGAATTAGCGAGCGTTGTTAAAAATGAACAAGATTTAATTAATTGTTTGAAATTTTGAATACATTCGTGTTGGCAATATTATTAGGTCTTCTTGAAGATTTCGTAATCTTTTCTTAACCCTACATTAATATTTGTACTCGACCAAAGAAGGGAATATTATCTTATAAAAATGGAGATAGATTATTTTTTAACTAGTTGATCAATCGGTGTGAACTAAAAAAAATAAAAACTAGTTGATTGGTCTTAATTGATGTATCTTTGGTGTATTGAAACATGAATTTCGAGTGATTTGAGTTTTATTGAGTTTTGAGATGATTCTAATAAATTTTGGTGAACTGGAAATTTGTTATTAAAATTCTCTCAATTCTCACATAAAACTATGGAATTTGTATCTTTGTAAAATTAACTAAATGACTTCAAATCCACTACTAAAATCACTAATCCAATAACACTTGATTTTAGAAATATTTTGAAATTCATGTTTAAATAACATAGGATTTGTCATTTTAATAGAAATTGCTCCAAATCTTTTATTCAATACACCCCCTTTATTACGATCCGACTCTTACTTCCTTTTTTTTCTTTTATATTATATGTCTATTTGTGTATATAATTTGTTTATTTGTCTTGGAAAATCAAATCTTTTAAAGTAATTTTTTTTTGTTAATATAAGTAAAAAAAAGAAAAAAAAGATATTATAACTAGCCTTTCACTACAATAAAACAACCTATTTCCTAGGGTGAAATCTGTCGGTAAACCTTTAGAGAAGGGCTTGAGACGGATTTCCGAGGGATTATTGTCGTCGGTTTGAAGTGGTCGAAAATCCGTATATGTCGAAAATTCTTCGAAAATTTCGAGGAGTTTTCGAATAACAAATATTTCTGAAGAATTTTCGAGAGATTTTCAGTGGACAATATTTTTAAAAAGTTTCTAAAGAACTATATTTCTGAAGTATTTTCAAGGGACAAATATGTCCGAGGAATTTCCATAAGAACCATATTTAGGAGAAATTTTCAAGGGACAAATATTTCCAAGGAATATATTATTTAAATTCTTATAAAATTCGTACAATTATCACTATATATTCGATCCTAAATATTCATATTTAGTAATAGATACACATTGGCATCAAGATCTTCGAGAGAGTATTATCAGTATCAATCAGTCTAATGTATGTTATATTTTATTAATATTACCAACCAATATCTAATTGTATTTGATTGCCTTTCACGCCTACGCATAAACTTGAGTCGTATATATGTATAAAAATATAATCGCGTTTAGCCATTACCAAGTCTCTCTCTCTCTATCTCTCTCTCTAGAAGGTAAACTTCAACTTCATTTTTCTTTGACTGCTTAAATTTCTCAAGTTCTTGTAAAGATTTTGGAAAAAGCTTTTGGAATTCAAGAAATACTAATGTTATATGATTTCATTTTCTTGGGTTATGATTACCAATTTTTCAGATTTTTAACTAATAAGCTAGCAATCATGGCCACAACGATGAACGTTTTCTCTACCAAATGGTCCTCCGAATTGGTATATTTCTATACACATACATACATATTTATGTGTGCCTCTCTTTGCTCTTATGATTTTGTATATATATAAAATCTATTTTCATGTTCTTTTAACCTACTTTTTTTTGGAAAATTTCATGAATCTTTATTATTTGCTTTTCGTATAGGATATAGAAGAAGACTATAGTATCATCCACCAATACCACATGAACTCACTCGTCGGAGATGTTCCACAGTCTCTCTCATCTCTTGATTATACCACCACTTGTTATAACTTTGATGCTTCTTATAATGATGATTTGGTCGAAGAGAAACCTTCAAAGATCCTCAAGACTACTCACATATCATCAAAGTTACATCCTTTTTCATCTTCTTCCAATCCTCCTCCTCCAAAGGACCAGCCCTCTTCTAGGATTCTTTCTTTCGAAAAGACGGGTTTAAATGTAATGAATAACAACTCTCCAAACTTAATATTTAGCACCAAGGAAGAAGAAATTGGATTACCAAACCAGAAGAAAACCGAGCTGATAATAAGAGGGACAAAGAGGGCGCAACCCTTGACTCGAAGCCAATCAAATGCTCAAGATCACATACTTGCAGAGAGAAAACGGAGAGAGAAGCTTACTCAAAGATTTGTAGCTCTTTCAGCCCTAGTTCCTGGCCTAAAAAAGGTACACATATGTAAAAAGAAATCTCCTCTTCTTCTTCTTGTTTAATAACGAGGCTCATATATATCAACCAAATGATAGTAGTCTTTTCTTAAATCATTCTATTTACCTAGGCAAGAGAAACCAATTTTCAAGGACAGTATTCTCTCTTTTCTTATACCAACAATGAAAATTTATTTGAGTTTTGACTTCGGATCTCCCGGTCATGAGACTGAATTCTTTGACCAGGACGGACTTATTGTGAAACTCGAAATATACTAATAATCCTCCATATATAAGAATTATGATTTTTATACAAATCATTTGCATTTTCAGCTTGATGGATATTCATTTTGATTAAATATAAATATATTTACATGCTATATATAATATATTGAAATATGCATATATGTGATTATAGATGGACAAGGCTTCTGTGTTGGGAGATGCAATAAAGCATATAAAGTACCTCCAAGAGAGTGTGAAAGAGTATGAGGAACAAAAGAAGGAAAAAACAATGGTTGTTGTAAAGAAGTCTCAGCTAGTTTTAGACGAAAATCATCAATCATCATCATCTTCTTTAAATTGTGACTTCTCGAGTTCAAATCTTCCAGAGATAGAAGTTAGGGTTTCGGGAAAAGATGTTCTTATTAAGATCCTATGCGAGAAGCAAAAGGGTAATGTGATCAAGATTATGGGGGAAATTGAGAAGCTTGGTTTGTCTATCACCAACAGCAATGTCTTACCCTTTGGACCCGCTTTTGACATCTCTATTATCGCTCAGGTAACTATATTCTCATACAAGCTACAAAATAACTTGTAATAGATATGCATTGAACATGTATATTGTGTGAAAAAAGCAATCAGTTCTATAGATAATGCATATTATCCTAAATATTTGATATTTTGATTACTCGAAAAATCTAATTGTATATTGTTGATTCTTTTGCAGAAGAATAACAATTTTGATATGAAAATCGAAGATGTTGTGAAGAACTTGAGTTGTGGTTTATCAAAGCTCACTTAATTGGTTTCACGTTTCATACAAATGCACATTCATCATCGATTTCTCTAACCGAAGAATCCAAAATCGGTTTTTCCATGAAAGTGGTTTTTTTTAAAGTTGATAAGCTTGTTGTATGGAGGTTCTTAAGTCATTAAAAGATCCTTGTTCTTGTGTTGTTTAAGTCTACTCTTCTTCTCCAGTTTCATCTAAGACGGAATTTTTTTCGCAGTTGTAAGTTTGGATTATATATTTCCTGCGATGTAATTAAAGCATTTCGTTAGTTTAATAAACGTTCGGTATGTTTTCTTGATCAGTTTTTTTTTTTCTGTCAATTAAATACATCTAGTCACTACGGTATTTATATGATAATTGCTGTTAAAATGGTTTAGTAATACTACAATAACCTTTGTTTTTCAAACCCATATATCTAAAAGGGTACAAGCCTACAACCAATAATTCATACTTTAGAATAAGAAGATGGATTTCTAAATGGGAAAATTGCTCAATGTTTAGCCTTTTAAATTGCTTTTACGCGTTTTGTCGCACCGGCATAAATCATTGCAAGTTTTGGTAACATGGTAGAGAAGATTACGAAAAGAGTTTTGGTAAAATCAAACTCTAACCAAAAATAATCTTCAACCCTAACATCAGTATGCAGGTATGTACTAAAAAAGTTTGATATTTCCTCTGTTTCATAAAGAGTGTCATTATACCATTTATCACACAAGTTAAAAAAATAAACAAATTTTATTTATGCCCTTAATTAATATATTAAATAATATCATCTTTCTAATTTATAATCTAAAATAGTAGAGATAAAAAAATAGTCTTAAATTAAAACTGTATCAAAAACACAAAACGATATTCTTTGTGAAACAGGACTAAAACTTTAAAACGACATTTTTGTGAAACGGAGGGAGCATATCGTAAACTTACATATGAATTACTTTATATAATCAAGTTTAAATATGTATATTATATATATATATATATATATATATAAATATATAACTTTCTAGAAACTATAGCAATTGAATCCAAGCAAAAACTATAACCGTAAACAGAAAATTCATTTAATTGAATTGAAAACGTGGGATAGACCTCAATTTTATAAGTAAATAATTTCAACTCCCCATGATTTAGTTCACATCTTAAGGAAAAAAAGTGAAAAGCAAAAGTATTACTTCTGTCTCGTAGTTATAGTGGGAATTCCTTAAAAACAGGCGAGCAATGACAATGCATGGGTTATTTAATTGAATTGAAAACGTGGGATTTTCCTATTTTATTGAAAACCCGTTTCACGAAGGTTAAACAAATGTGAAAACCAAAAGTGTTCTATGAAGTTTTGTTTTGTCTTCGTCAAATCCAAAAACCAATGCCTAGAAGGATCACATAAACCTAACACCAATCTTAATTATGTGTGTACATGTCTATCGTCTCGATATATTTAACGAATTACTGTAACCTATCGATCGCTTTTAGGAAATTCAACATATGATAAACTAAAAAAACTATTCTATAATATGATAAGTAAATTTTTGTTTAGATTATATGAAGAATTCAAATATTACTGATCCAGTGGCTAACCAATAAACACTAACAATTTTCATACCTAAAAGCTAAACTTTTTTCTTATAATATATAATAATATATATGGTTAGTTCCCAAATATTGGAATTATGACGTAGGAAGAAGACAAAACTGGAAGGCCCCTTAATAGTGAGTTTGATTAGGACGACAATAATAAAATGAAAATGATTGGTCCTATCAAAACTCATTGACGAAATAGTGTGTTAATGATAATTAAATATGTAATAATGTTATATAAATATAAAGAGAGTGTGTGAGTAAAAGATTGGTCGTCGTCAGCTGGATTTATGATATTTTCGGCGGCATATCCCGTCCACACCGCACCACCAACCGGCAGGTCTGTGTAACCATAGATACACATTTGTATCATAATTTTTTTTTTTTATATATATTATATGTTATCCAGATTTCGTATCCAAAATTTTCTAACAAAATCTCCATTTTATATTTCTACTGACCTTTTTAAAAGGCACTGTTATGACTTCATTTCAAGAGGTACGTACCAAATCTTTATTATCAAATATATCGAGACGATAGACATGTACACACATAAACATATAATTGTTATGGTAGTACTCATTACTACGGAAAGAATATTCCAACAGCTTTCCATGCCGCATACATTGGCGTTTATCCTAACGTTCCGAATTTGCGTTGGAGAGCAAGTTCCAGATCTGCTTACGGAAAAATACAAACTCAAATTGAGACCCTTTCATTTAATCATTTTTGGGTTTGAACACATTACACATCTTGCCATGCAACCCTAGCTCCAACCGCATATATACATATATCTTTCATTTTTGATTTTTGGGTTTGTTTTTCAAAGGGAAGATTCGCAAAGCGAGTCCACATTTTTTTAATAAAATTGCTTGCGAAGAAGAAACAATTAGGTCCAAGATTACTAGGGTAATTAAAAAACGATGTGGTCTTTTAATTAACAATTTCAATTTTGGTATTTTTGGTACTGTTAAGAAAACTCAATGACTTCTTTTTTTTTGTGAGAGTTTGTTAGAACCTAATTATGAACATCAAAACCACACACACACATAATATATATATCTATGTTTCCATGTCAATTTTCTTTGGTGTGTTTCGAATATCCTAAAATATATACAAAAATTAAGTTAAAACACACACACACACACACACACACATTGAAAATTAATTTTTCCATTTTAATTTTCATTTATATTTTATCAATGGATCCCGAACCATCACACTTTTGACCCTATGTGAGCCATATATACCCTTCCATCAGAGAACTAGTGAATTAAACGGACCCAGTATAATTGGAAGCCTTAATTTCGGATTTATATATATGTATAAGATTTTTAATAAATTGAAATATTTTAGGCAGATTTGCTAATTTTCTTACATATATCGTTTTATATGAAATGTTTGTTTTTAAATGGTCATGGCCCAGAACCATTGCATTTTTGGGCTGGATGTATATGTGAATGCATCATCATATAAACCTGGTCTGGCCTCTTCTTATTGCAGTTAAGACTAAATAACTCGTTTGGTAGAGAGAAGGGACATTTATTATGTCTCGGGTCGTTATCACCTTATCGGAACCAAATTGAGTTTAAAGACAAAACAGTATGAGTCTAATTATCAAACGCAACTTGTTTATAAATATATAGATGTCGACATCCACATGGCATCATAACTTCTTCTGCAACATATCCCTCGATATCATATCCACCATTAATCTAATTTATTGCAGAAAAATGGGGCGAGATATGTTTTTGTAGCACTGGAAAATAATTATGGCAATGGAATTATGGAAACTTTCATAAGTACCATACTAAAGATATTTAATTTAGCCATATGCATACGGTGTGAAACATTTGGATTACTCGAACTAGGATATGACCCGCGGTATACCGCGGGTTAATTGTTTGATTTTTTAAATCTTTTTATAAACTGATGAATTTGTTGTGTATAATATTTTTTGTTGTACACCGCGGATCACATGCGCTGTTACTAAAAAATGAAAATTTTAAGTTGTATTTGTTTTGTTTAGTGTTTATAATTGTATAATTGTATTTTGATTTGTTAATCTAGGATTTCACCCGTAGTATATAGTCCGTATTAATATCGACCCAAACGCGTCCCACCATATAATCCCGTCATGTGAAATTAAACATTATTTTGTTTTTTTTAAATAACACTTTTATTTTAAAAGACATATAATTCGAATCAATTTAAAAATTTGCTTTCAAATGGTTTCCATAATATATATAAAATTAGTGTGTGTTTTTAGACCAACCCGTAAAAACAATTTATAATTTTATCTTAAAAGACTAAATAATTGTATTTTGATTTGTTAATTAAATGTTTTGACCCGTGGTATACAGTCCCATTTTAGATAATTGTAGAAATTAAGGAAAAATCCGAATGACTCAATTCGGGTTAGAATATAAAAAAAAAACGACGTCATTAAATGCGCAATTTGTTCTTTTAAAATGTTAATATTTATTACACACATACTTTTTTTCTTCATCGATTGAGTAATATATGTCCGTTTTAAAAATTTTGAATCATAACATATGCAGAAAAAAAAAACTAAAATTTATTAACTATAGATTTTATAATAATTAAAAATAATATAAATATAAGATTAAATAAAAATAAAATAAGAATCATATATTTATGTTTAAATTAGATAGAGAAATTTTAAGAAATTAGCTCAAATTTGTTATATTAGCATTAAATCATCATATTTGATTTCCTTATTTATAAAAATCGTAAAGAATATACCATAAATAAAGAGTTTAGATATAGTAATTAGTTGAGAAAATATATATATTTTAGATTTTATTAATTAATTTCTTTTTTTGCCAAAATTTAAGGAAAGATCCGATTGAAGATTTCTGGTTCAAAATCAGAAAAAAACCCGACCCGATTAGAGGAGCAAAAATGTACTTCAAAAATGTTAAGTAGATTAAAAAATATCCAAAAATTTGGATAACAATTCGTCACTTTAACCGAAAAAATAAACATTGGTCAACCAATGTGCAACTTTTACCTCTAGCTAAGTTTAGGTACTACTCAATAGGGTTTTACTTACAGTTCTCAAAGATATAGTGAACCTAATTGCCATTAAATTATATTAATTTAGGTTTGATTTTTTTTTTGAAAATATTTAGGTTTGATTTTTTTTTCCGATAAAACTTAGGTTTGATTGTTGGACGAATAAAATTGGAGGATACAGTTTCTCAACTATTACAAATTAAAGAAAACAAGTGCTTTAACAAAAGGAGAAAACAATTGTAGTAGTTATCATTCAACAAATGGCAATATGCCACATAATTATTAAATAGTTAAGAAAATTGGATATTGCTTGTAGTGAATTACACGAGAAGGACGTTTCAATTCGTATTTAGCTTCGGGGGAACCAGCTTGGCTACATGGACGAATCGAGGAAGAACGTAGACACGGTTGATGTGGCTCGGTTCGGAAGCTGGTCAGTTTATATGACTTCGGTTTTTGCCCTGTGTGGCTTTGCTCTTCTCTGTTTTATTGCTCTGTTTACTCTGTTTCTCTGAATTTCTGTGACTTTCACTTTTGTTATTCTAATACAAGATGTTAAAAAAAAAAAAAAAACTGGATATACCCAAGAAAAGTAAAACCACATACTGTACTAGAATTTAAAATACAACAATTTAAGTTTTATATATCCAATAAAATTTTATCATTTATTGTTTCAAATAATATTCGATAAAATTTTACAAATTCAACTATTCTTATTATCCTTCTTAATATATGTTATAGGTTTGATCAGACCAGGCCTATAACTAAAGCTCATGATGTTGGTGCTTGGCATCATAAATATACTCCCTCCGTTTCAGTTTAGTTGTCGTTTTAGGATTAAAATTTTGTTTCATAATAGTTGTCGTTTTAGGTTTTCAATGCAAATGTTTGGTGAAAATTAATGTTTTGTCATTAATGTTTTAATGTTTTGACCAATGAAAAAATTATAAAATATATTAATAAAGGGTAAAACAAAAAATTTAATGATTTTCTTAATTTGTGTGCAAAAACCTTAAACGACAACTAAAACGAAACGGAGGGAGTATATTTAAAAGTTAAGAGCATTATTTTGAAAGTTAGCTTGTGGCATAGTTGTAAACAGGCGATCAATTGACCTTGAGATGCATAAGTCTCATATGTTCTATATTTTAGAATTTTCTTCCAGTTTTATTCTTTAGTGCGCTTAAATTTTTCTGTTTGCTTTAAGCGTGAAAATAGTTTGGTCTTGCCATAGGTTTGATGATTGATAAAACTACCGTTAATCTAGCGCGTTGTATTTATAGTTTTTGCTATTGTAAATTTCTTATTTCATAGATTTTGGTCTTTTTATGTTTCCGTGTTTCACTATAACCTTTTGTCAAATCTAAAAAAGCTATAAAGTTTACAAAGTTACATTTAAGATAATAAATTATAACTTTTGTATATTGAAAAGTAATGAGGTTGTTAGATGGAGGGTTGGCTGATTTTATAGCCATAAACTAGTTGCATTCTCAGCTTTCCCCCCCAACCTTTTCGCTCCTGCTAATTCCACCATTTTTTTTTTTTTTTTTTTTTTTTTTGTAAACCGCTAATTCCACCATTAACTTAGATAATTCTCACAATATCAACATGTACTTTCGGATTCATCCTTAAAACTACGCCTCCAATTGAACCGGTCATTAAACCGGTAACCACTTAACTTGGTTTGACTAAATCCAATTATAATCAATTTTAGCTTGATTTTGACCCGATTTTAACCCAAATTAGATCCCAAATCAATATTTGACCCGACCCAATTGGAAAAAAATAAAAAAAAATCTTCATCCTTCTTTCCTCGTCGTCTTCATCTTTGTTTCCGATCTGTTTCTCACCTCGATCTCTCTTTCCTCTCACCATGGAATGAGTCCCTTCTTCTTTTCCCACTAGGACAGGTTCTTTCTTTAAAGAAGTGACGGAATTCAACATTATAACAAACATTAACTATCACCAGCTAACATGCGACCACCTCTGATCCACCGTGCTCTCCATCATCATTCATCATCATTCTATATAAATCATTCACTTGCAGAATCTTCTTCTCTTTCACACTAATTCATCAATGACGGATCCTCCAAGACCCGACCCGTTTCCTGTTACCCGAATCTATTCTGACGCCGAAGCTCTCTTCGTCTTCCAGTCAAAAGGTAAAACCCATAGCTGAATTCAATCTCCAATTATGGAATTTTAACTGATTCGTTTTTTATTCTCTGGCGAGTGATGGCATGCCGGATTTCATCTAACGATGGCGATTGTAGGTCCGACGATATTGACATTACCGTATGCGTTCAAAGGATTAGGATGATGGTTAGGGTTTGTTTGTTTAACGACGATGGGACTTGTTACTTTCTACGCTTATTACCTCATGTGTCTAAGGTTCTTGATCACTGTGAAAAATCCGGCCGCCGTCACATCCGTTTCCGGGAAGGAACAGAAAAACCGTAGGCTTAGTTCGATGAATTTTTTTATTATTTTTTTCCCTATTAGATCGGGTCAAATAACTTGGATTTAATTTGGGTTAATATCAGGTCAAAAAATCGAACTAAATTTGGTTCTAATTGGATTTAGTCAAACCGAGTTAAGTGGTTACCGGTTTAATGACCGGTTCAATTGGAGGCGTAGTTTTAAGGATGAATCCAAAAGTACATGTTGAAATTGTGAGAATTGTCTAAGTTAATGGTGGAATTAGCAGAAGCGAAAAGGTTGGGGGGGAAAGCTGAGAATGCAACTAGTTTATGGCTATAAAATCAGCCAACCCTTAGATGGACGGCTTTAGAAACTTTTTCTTGATCCTTGTTGTTTCCGAGTGGGAATAAGCTCTCCATACCTCAACACGAAAAACACGTGCGTATTTACACGTATCTACTTGCACATCAATAAAATACTCCATAAAAAGGAAACCTAATAAATGTGGTAAGACTTTTAGGACGTAAAAAAAGATATTTAATTCTATATAAAGATAAAAAGCAAATGTGAAGAAAAAAAAGAAGAAGAAGATAAAAAGCATTTATTGGTTGGTTGATAAAACCTTCGGAAAAGAAGAGTAAATGAGTATCCTACCAAAAAAAAAGAAGAGTAAATGAGTAACTGGTGATGAAATATATGAAATAATTAGGAAAAACCATTTTTTTTAAGAGAAATTTAACTTATGTGTTACTTACTGTTCAAAAACTTAGCAAAATTGCCACAAAACATAAAGCTTTCCAAATGTGCTATAATAGTGGACAAGAGTTTGAAACGAAAATTTTTGGTAGACAAGAAATGTTGTGCACCTTTGAAACAATAGATTGGAAAGATATTTGGTGGACAAAATTTTGTCCACATTTGAAACAATAGATTTTTGGTGGACAAGAATTCGAAACGACATACAAAAATTTTGGTAGACAAAAAAGTTGTCCACCATTATGGCACATTTGCAAAGATTTATGTTTTGTGGCATTTTTGCTAAGTTTTGCTACAGTATATGGCACATTAGACCAAAATTCTTTTTTTTCCCTGTCATTGTCCGATCTATTGTTTTTGAGAGTGTTTACGGATTTAGGTATTTTTTCTCATGAGAAACTACAGGTTTGTCTTATAAATAAATAAAAAATTGATTTCTAAATTTATCGCTAGTCTCATATTTTTAAATCCGATCCAAATTGCAACCGAACACGAACATGAATCTTTTTTCTCAACTAAAGCTTCGTTTCTCGATTCTCTAGCTTTGTCCGTAAATTTTATCTCAAAAAGATCAGATATGTGCTCGTCCGGTCTTCTTCGATCCGTGCTAGTCCGGCCTTCTTCCCCAAAGAAGCTCTTCTCAATTGGTTTTCGAGGATTGGCTTGAAATTCCAACCAAAAATATGTACACTTTAAATCGAATCGATTCTAATTCGATTAAGCAAAAGAATAAAGAAACTAAAAAGTATTGAACCTGATTCGTTTTAGATTTCTGAGAAGTGAAATTGAGGTTGATTTGGGCAGGCATAAGATAATTATTCTGACGTTTACTACAATGAAGGTAAACTCCATCCATGAGATGATTTAACTTTCGAAATCCAATCAACAAAACAATCTAATTACACATCCGATCCAAACAAAACTCAATATGTGTGTTTACTCTTATCAAATGTCTACTTTTTTTTTTGGGTTCCTTGTATATTATCATCCTTCTGGTCTAGTTGTCTTGAATCAATGGACTTTTTTATTTAGAAAGGATTTTTTGAGGTAAGAGATTTAATTTTTTTGGACTAAAACTTTGATCGAGGAGAAGCGACCAAAGGATCTTCCTCCCGGTTGATAGTTTTTGGGATCATTATTTTTTGATCTTTTTGTGTTTTTTGTTGAGATGTACCCTAATTATATCGTTACTATTGTTTTGTTTTCATGTATTTTTCTTCCGTTTTAGGTGCAATTTCTCCTCTTTTATAAAGTTTGAGGTTTAATTTTAATAAAATTATCTGCCCAAAAAAGAGAGAAGCGACGAAGAAGAAGAAGATGAAGGAAGAAGGAGAAAATGAAATTATTCAAGGGTAACAACAATCAAAACTATTTTAGCTCCAAACTATTTCAAAACAATCAGAACAATATATGAACAATCAAATTTATATTTTCAAATAAGTCATATAATATGAAATTATTCAAGGAGAAAATGATTTGATGTATATGAATTATTCATATATTGTTCCATATTATATGACTTATTTGAAAATATTAATTTGAGGTGTAATTTTTGGTTTCCAAACTATTTTAACTCGATCTGTGTACTCGTTATATCTGAATTTTTACCCGAAAATAAATATAGTTATGTGTGAATTGATGTTCAAAAAACTGCTGAATTTAGTTATATACAAATGGTGTTTTGCGAAATTGCCGAATCTAGCTAACTTTATTTTGTGTGCTACCATTTAGAGCCTTAATGTCTTAAATTTGCATCAAATATTACAAGAAATGTCTAGACATCTGTATTATAACGTAAAAGAAAAACAATAATACTAGAAATCGATTTGCACCGTACGTGTTTTTATGCATGTGTTCATATTCAATTATTCATGAAAAAAGGATCTTTTTTTTTGTGCAAAGAAAATAGGATCTAAAAAATAACTTTTTTTATGCCGTTTTTTGCATGTGACCTGTCGACGCGGCACACATTATAATCTCAGACCTCTAGAAGCCAACAAATTATACGATCATAATATTTTTGCAAATACGTCACGTTTTATGCATTATATAGACAATCTGGTCAACGTAATTATAGAGTGGAAGAAAACAAATTAACACGCGTCTCGTTGTCAAATATATAAAGCGAATACCTGAAAACACTTTCTATTCATAAACCCTTGACGACAAAACATAAAGACATCTCCCAAATTGTCTTTTAATCTTGTCTAAATTAGGAAAAGATTTGACTTTTCTTTATGGATGAAGACTTCTTCTTAACCGATTTCTCACTAGAAGACATTGATTTCGACTTTAATATTTATGAGGGAAAAAATCTATCACATGATGAATCGAATTCACAAAGATCAGCTGATCAATCATCAAAATTTGATCATGAAATGCATCTTGAGTTCCTCAGAGAGCAGCCAAAGCCAGTGGTGAAGATCAACAACAAGCAACAACTGCTTTCTTTTGACTTCTCTAGTAATGTGTATTCTTCTCCAGCCGCGGAGGAGATCATTATGGATAATTTGGTTGGACGTGGAACCAAAAGAAAAACATGTTTTCATGGCACAAGATCTCCGGTTCTTGCGAAAGAACATGTTTTAGCCGAGAGAAAGCGACGTGAGAAACTTTCTCAAAAATTCATTGCTCTTTCAGCACTTCTCCCCGGGCTTAAGAAGGTAAATTTTGTAACTTTTATATTTACTAGGTATTTCATAGTGAAGAATAACACATGATAAAAATAATATCATTTCATCATTGAGAATACATAACTATCTTGTGGTTTTATAGGCGGACAAGGTAACGATTCTTGATGACGCGATCTCACGTATGAAACAACTCCAAGAACAACTAAGAAAGCTCAAAGAAGAAAAAGAAGAAACAAGAGAAATTCAATCCCGTATTCTTGTGAAGAAATCTAAAGTACTTTTCGACGAGGAACCTAACCTATCATCTTCTACTCTAGATCATGATCAATTTGATCAAGCTTTGCCAGAAATCGAAGCGAAAATATCACAAAACGACGTTCTCATCCGAATCCACTGCGAGAAAAGCAAAGGGTGCATGATTAACATACTAAACACAATTGAAAATCTTCAACTGCGCATCGAAAATACTATAGTATTGCCATTCGGAGACTCAACCGTCGACATCACAGTCCTTGCACAGGTGATCATTTTATTAACTATATATATATGGAATACTAAAATGGATAACTTGTAGCTCATTCAATATAATATTGATTTTTTTAATTATATATACTGACTATCTTTCTTAATTTTTATTATGGCAGATGGATAAAGATTTTTCGGTGAGTGTACTTAAGGATCTTGTACGGAACCTGAGACTCGCAATGGTTTAGGTCTTCTTCCAAGTTTCAGTAACCTGAGAGATTGCACATTGACGCAATCGTTTCGTGGATTTGCTGTCGTTTTCTTCCTAAGGATTTTTCACACGTGTTCTACCACGTGTTTGATGAATTTTCGATAAGGACCGTTGAGAATTAATTTAGATGTAAATCTTTTTCTGTTAATAATTAATTTAATGTAACAGAATTTTCAAAAAAAAAGTAACAGAAATAAATGTGGCCTTATCCTTGTAATGCCTTTTGGCTTGTTAATGTATTTTGGAATTATTGACAAACCCTCTTCGATTCTTAATGAAATTCACATTCTTACCAACAAGAAAGATATTGTAGCTAGAAAGCAAGCCCTTCAACCAACAAAAAAAAAGGAAAGAAGATATTGTAGAAATTAAAGCAAAATTACATGGAAGGTTAATGTTATAAACTTCTGAAATGTATATGAACCTTTGTTTACAGTCCATTTGAATATTCGGAGAAAAAATCTATTCATAGGTTACATCTTTCCCAAATTAAAGATTAGTCTAAGCTTCTTCATCCTGAGTTATAAGAGAAAAAAAAACATATCAGTAATTGTTGCACGACGTGACCAAATAGTAATTATTACACGACGATCCGATACGATTAAAAATCCAATTCAAAACTTTTGAGTATTTTTTTGTCTTGTATAGACCTAAAAAAAACATTTCTTTGTTTGTTTACCATTTTTTGGATACGTTTATAATCACCCCAAAAAGTAATTTAGCATCGATTAAGAATAGATTTTCAATAAATTAAGCATATTAAGATTTCTTTCTTATTTCTTGATTTCCGATATACATAGGCTGTGACTGGTTAAAATAGCAGAAGAAATGAAAAGCAAAAGTAGAAGAAAAGAAATGTCACATCAGGAGGAAATATGAATTCTATTGGTTTTGAGGGTGGAAGAATTCATCTCGTTTAGTTACTTTTTGATATTTTCATCTGATATAATTTTCTTCTGATTTTTTTATGACTGGTACATGTGAAGAAAAGAAAAAAATCTTCCTTTTTCATTTCTTCTATAAAAGGCAACCAGTCACACCCATAGTCACACGATCAAGGGTCAACTATAGCTTGAAAACATTTTACTTTGTGATCTTCAGATTGACACATGTCTTATCTCTGTTAATAACGCTTTTAAATGGCTCATATACTAAAATGTTTTCCTCACTTACTTTTTTTTTTTACACCTTTTAGGCATCTCCAATAGTGCTCTACAGGGCCGTGCCTATGAGTACAAAAAAAGGCATTTGTTTCAGGCCTCCAAAATATATATCTATTTTAGGGCCCCCAATTCCAGAAAATATGCTGTATCAAAATGGTTTTAGGGTCCTTCTTTTGTATGAGTAACGCTGGTTCAATTCCTTTGACATGCTTTTGCATAGAAAACTGAAAATCAACCCTAACAAAAAGAGGGAATCGAGATTCCAAAATTCTATTTCCTCACTTTCTTTTCATAGTTTCATATATATACATATATATATATATATATATATATATAATAGTTACATATTATCTCTTTCTTTTCATAGTTACATATTATTTCTTTTAAAAGTGACGAACTTGGATTTTGGGTTTTTAATTCTCACTTTGTTTCTTTTTAAAATTATGGAACTTGTTTCAGAGTGCTTCTAAATATTTTGTTAACTTAAGTTCTATGCTCAAGACATAGAAAAGACAAAGATGATTTGTTGGAGAAATCGCAATCAGGTTTTATGCTCAAGTTTTGTTTTAAAAGATCTGAAAATCTTACTAAGAAATAAATGATTAGTCCGATGATCCAATAGAAAATAAGAATGAACAAAATGATGAAAATATTAACAAAAAAGAGAATGAGAATGTTAGCGATTTTTTTAATAACTTCTATTGTTTTAAAAATATTTTTACATTTCTTTATTTTATTAAAAAAATATATATTAGAAAGGCATGAAAATTTAATTTTGCCTTAAGCCCCGATAAACCTGGGCACGGCACTGGTGCTCTATATCTAGCTACAAATTTTATATTTGGAGCAAAATCACTCCAATAGTGTTTATATCTTGCTCTAAAAATAGAGATAATTTGGAGCAACACTATTCATATCTCTATTTTTAGAGTACAACTTATTTATTTACAAAGTTTATATTAAAACTTTTTTTATTTAGGTATAATATGATACTATATTAAAATTGAGGGAGTACTTAGGCATCTCCAATGTTATTGTAAATTAAAAATCATAGTTACTAAATTAATTGAAATTTAAAATTATAGCTCGATCCTTCCCCTTATTGCTCGTCAGCGGTTAATGAGCTGTAATGAACCCGTCGGCTCCATTACAGTCCAACATTCTCCTCGAGTATCCATAAGTTAAAAATACTTAAATCTAAAAATGAAAGTAAAATATCTTGTTGTGAGCAAGACGAATGCATGTTTGTTTGATTGATAGACCTTCTGAATCTATGCTAAGTAATGGTTGTTGTTTATGTTTGGAACGTGATTACTGTATGTCCAGTGGGCAGAGTTGATCTCCTCACTGAGTAAACTTGTTTTACTCACCCCTTTTCCCCTTTTTCTCCAGGTTAGTAAGTTTCAAAAGTTGCGGGTTGAAGTTTGTTCGTCGGTGAATTTTAAAGAAAGAAACGTTTTGGCAAGACCGGATGAATAGCATACAGTCCCATCCTTTGTGGCGGGACGGGTGTTACATTTCATGGCTACTCTAGCCTACTTCCGGAAGACCACGGCCCATAGCTCGATCCTTCCCCTTATTGCTCGTCAGCGGTTAATGAGCTGTAATGAACCTGTCGGCTCCATTACAGTCCAACATTCTCCTCGAGTATCCATAGTTAAAAATACTTAAATCTAAAAATGAAAGTAAAATATCTTGTTGTGAGCAAGACGAATGCATGTTTGTTTGATTGATAGACCTTCTGAATCTATGCTAAGTAATGGTCGTTGTTTATGTTTGGAACGTGATTACTGTATGTCCAGTGGGCAGAGTTGATCTCCTCACTGAGTAAACTTGTTTTACTCACCCCTTTTCCCCTTTTTCTCCAGGTTAGTAAGTTTCAAAAGTTGCGGGTTGAAGTTTGTTCGTTGGTGAATTTTAAAGAAAGAAACGTTTTGGCAAGACCGGATGAATAGCATACAGTCCCATCCTTTGTGGCGGGACGGGTGTTACATTTGGTATCAGAGCCAGGTTAGAAAATAATACCATCACAAATGATCGCTTTCGGAACCACTAATGATGATGCTTAAATAAAAATATATTAATTATTCGATCTTCTATTTATGTGTTGTAATAAAATTTAATTATTAATAATATGGTTATATTAGATATTTGTTTAAAAATAAACTAAGTGGATAGAATTCGCAAACTTTAAAAATAAAGAACTCTGTGAAGAATTAAAAAAAATATTAAAATAGAATATTTATTTTGGAGCAAAAAATAAAGCCAACTATTGGAGCAAACATCTGTTCTATGTTTAGAGCACTCCAAATTTAGAACAAGAAATAAAGCCAATTGACCATTGGAGATGGTTTAAGGCTGTAAATGGTAACATGGGTTTTGAGGAATTCTTGAAAAATTAAAATTGGTTACATCATTTGCATGTTGAGGAATACTTGAGGGATTTGTGAAGAATTGTTGATGTTTCAAAATTTATATTTGTTTTTAAGTTGTTAATAAATTAACCAATTTAATTATTATTAAAACTAAATAATTATTAAAACTATAATATCTAATTTAGTAGTAGAAGACTTCTACTAAAAGTTATTAGTAAGAAAAATTATAAACTAGAAAAATAAAATCGTTTAATTTTTATTGAAAAAGTAACAATTACTAGTTTATTTTATTAGCTTATGCTTTTATATGATATTTATATTTGATAAAAAAGATTAAATGTATCACATTCTTAATATTTTACAAATTTGAACTTTTTTCAAATTAAGTTATTATCTGATGTTTAATAAAATTATTAAATTATATTAAATTTCAAGTTTAATATTTTCATTTGTTTTTTATTTGCTCTTGTTGACAAAATAAAAATTTGGAATCTATATTTCATATGTTTTTTTAATTAATTTATTAATTTTAAAAATTGATTAAAATTCAGCTGTTACTATTTAAATTCGAAGATATTCAGTTAGATTCCGCATAAATCATCATTAAATTCAGACAAATTCAGTTTAATTTAGCCGGATTTCACCGTTACTATTTACACCGTTACTTCTCTTTATAAATTTTGAATTTAAAAACTCCATTCATATCGAGAAAGGCGTGATCACATGAATCACATGTGTACAATATATATATATATATATATATATATATATATATATATATATATATAACGTGATCAATTCTATACCCGTTAAAATTGGTATATTTAAAGAAGAAAAAACACTCTCGGAATGATTTAACTCTTAACCACTGCAGTTGAAAGTTTGTCAAAAGCGTGACCGTATGTATACATGAGAAATCACGTGTTTGCTTTATTACGTAGTCAACATCACCTTTAATATGAGATTTACTCTGAATTTTGATATGAGATTTTCCTTGTTAAAACAAAATCATGCATAAAAATGATTTGAAGGGTTCAGTTTTTTAACAACCAAAACTATATATAAAAACAAAAAAATCAGATGGTGATAGAGTGATATAATACTAGCATAAACCACAACTAGATTACAATTTACAAATCATGTTCGTTTTGACGAGTTTCAAAAATTCAAAAGTTTTTGTTGGAAAAAAGAGTGAACATATTTCTTAGATAATGTGGGGTTTATATACTCCATTAAATTATTCATACGATCCTTGTAGCGATAAGGGTTTTTTTTTCTTTTTTTGATAAGGTTCATTCATTTGTTTCTCATCATAAATCTCCGCAATTAATATGTAGACAATAACAATAAATAAAGTGTGTAAGGGGTAACATGGAGAGTAGAGATCATTAAGTAGTACTTATAAGACTTTAATAAAATGGATCTCGATCGTTTCCAAAAAGAATAGCATCTAAAGGTGGATATAATACTTTTTATTCATTTCGTTATATATTCTTCAAGAACCATTTAAAATTTGAAGTATTAAAAAATTCAGATAAAGAGTAATGGTAATGACATGTACCAGTATTACTAATTTGCTGTTTGGATATTCGTACAGATCTCAAATTATTCTATTTTATTATAATTAATAAGAAATACTATAACTTATTTTAACTATTATTGTGAATTGTTTGAATTTTACACATTTAATATTACTATCCACACACAATTCAAAGTCCATCTTCATAATATGCATTGCAATATGGTGAAAAATTATTTATTATCCACATAAACACTGTTGGTAATAAATATTTGTTATGTATAGTCACATTGTATGTTTGAAGTATATATACTGAACCACATTTTTTTTTAAAGGTTATCATAGGCCCAACTAGGGGTGGGCATTTAAACCGAACCGAACCGAACCGACCCAACCCAACCGAACTCAAACCGACCTAAACCGAACCCAAGCTTAGACTCAAACCATTCGGTTGGGTTTATTCTCAACCCAAATGGGTCGGTTCGGTTCGGTTTTAAACTGAACCAAACCGATAACCCAATGTGTTTATTTAATTAATTAGTTAATTATATTAATAATATTATAAATAACTAAATATGTGTTTATTTTTACTTTTATAATAATTTGAATAAATGTAAAATATATTTAATTATCTCTAAAACTCTAACACTAAAAAACTTAGGGTTCTCCTTCTAACTTATAAAGAGTAAAACTCAAAAATACTTTCATATTTTATTCTTGATGACATTGCGTGAAGGAATCATGGAAGATTGGTATGTTACGTTGTTAATTGGATTTCATTTTCCTTTTCTTCTAATTACCATGGTTGGGTTTTTTTAGGTTTTTCTTTTCATGGTTAATTTGAATTATTCAATTTAAACTTACAACTTGAACTTGATATTTAATTACTTTATCAATTTCAATGTTCAAACTTCAAAGACAATGAAATTTTTGGTTTTGTTACATTAATTGATTTTTTGAACCGAACTCAAACCGAACCCAAGTAAAACCGAACCGAACCAAACCGAACCAAACATAAACTGACCCAAACACAAACCGAACCAAACTAACTTCGGTTGAGTTTGGTTAGAGTTTTACGAAACCCAAATAAACCGAACCGAACCGAACCCAAACCGAACCCGAAGTTAAACCGAAATGCCCACCCCTAGGCCCAACAATATTAACTTTTAAAGGTTATTATGTAATTATAGTGTAAGTAAACAAGATATTTTTAATATCTTCGTATAATTTAAAGATTAAATTTAAAATTCTGTTTGATAAAACAAAGTCTCTCGAATATCGATACCTATAGAACATGTTTTTTTTTAAATATTTATTTATTCAGAAATTCTCTTTTCGCCGGTCATTGTCAAGTTATTTATGGGTTTGAATCAAATGATAACACAATAACAACACTACAAACCAATAGACAAGATCTCATGATCTTATTTTAATTTTCCCTCATCAATTTTTAGGGTATACACATATATATATATATATAATATTGAAACAACCATTTATAATAATTGTTTAGTGCTTGAAAGCAATTATTGCTCTTTGGTTAAAAGTTTGAGCAACATAATGTTAAAAATCCTCAAAATTTGATACCTAAAAATGGATGAATAAACATAATTTTATATATATATACTATAATTTTCTCTGAAATTAAATATGATTATGTTATATTATATTCCAAACAAATACATGTATAATGCTTGGTAGAATCATTTAATCTAAGAAAGAAAGAAAAACTAGTAGAACTAAACGTAAAATTAGAATTAAAACAAATAATTTGTTTAAAGTTATTTCTGTTGGACACGTGGCATCCGACTTAGCATAAACTCGACATATAGCTTCTGACTCAGCAGTTTGACTAACACCATTTGCGTCTATAATGTTGATTTTGGCTTACGATTAGAAGTTTATATAGATTGTTTGAAAATTTTGTTTGTTCAGATAGAAATACATATTGTGTATTAGTTGATGCATAAAAAAACACATTACATACTTTATTGAGGTTGAAATTCATACTTTTCATGTTTTAAGATAGATTTGTTTGTTTCCCTCCCCAAAAGAAAAGTGTAGATTTTTTGGCATAAAAAAATAACCATAAACATTATATTAAAAGTAAAACCACAATAAAAAATAATTCTGAACCAATTCATAAAAATTAATCGATCCCGAGTTCTGAGAATTAGTCTTGATCTCTACTTTGCTATATATAAGAACAATCGGTATACTAAAATAATAAGAATCGAATGCATTGACCTCAAAAAGAATGTAATAATAATAAGAATGCATTAAGAGGCAAAAAAAAAGATAGTCATCACATGATTCACGAGGATAGGAAAATGGTTCCAGAGAACTGCCTTTTCATTTAACAACCAAAAAATGTTTTCTTATCAAAACAAATTTGATTCATCACAAAAGAGAGATAATTATGGGAATTAATTACGGATTTTGCCCTTTTTTACAGTGGCATTTGTGGATTTTGCCATTTTTTGAATAGTTTGTGGATTTTGCCCTTTTTCAAGCTCCAAAAATATGATTTAACATGCGTTTCACTCGTTATGTTTGGGTTTAGTCGGTTCCATTTGTTCTTAGGGTTTAGTATTTGGTATAAAATACGTATTTTTGCAAAAAAAAATATAAATACGTACATTTTTAAGTGTTAAAAAAGGGCAAAATCCGTAAACTATTCAAAAAATGGCATTTTCGTAAGTTTTTTCAAAAAAATGGCATTTTAGACAATAATCCCTAATTATGGTGTTTATCGTATTACATTAAGAAAACGTATAGTGTAAACGTTTCACAAACCAAAACTTATAAAAAAAAAACTAAAAAAAAAAACTAAAATTAACAAAAATTTATATGGCTTTGATTGGTCGGCTATGAGATGATGTGAAAAAAATATATTAAAAAGCTAGTTTTTCCGGTTAATGAAAATATCATCACTAGTTTTTTTCTCAAAAATACTATTAAAATAATATTTTTTCAAAAATACCACAAAACTAAAATAAATTTTAAATTTTTAAGACAAAAAAAAAAACTAAAACTGACCCCAAAATACTAAATTCAAACCTGTAAAAATTATTTTTAGTGTTTGTAGTATTTTTACTAACTGCAACCTGTCTCTTAGTCAATTAAGCATATATGATGTTTTACAAAATCCTATGGAATATTAAATATACTTGATATTTTATAATTATTTGTATTCTGCAATCTTTTATATTATTGGTTAAATTTTTAAAATCAAATATTAAATGATAACTTAAAGAAAAAAAGTAAAATTTTAAAATATGAGTTTTTAGCTAAAATATTTTATATTTTAAAAAAATAATGAATTTGCGCTGCTGTATTTAGAACTTAATTAGGTTTTCTGTACACAAACTCAATTATAGATATTTGGTCCACAAAGAAGCACAGAAATTAAGAACTACTAGTAGAATGCAATTATATCACCATTAATTTGTCCAGACAGATTCAACGGGAGCCTCATATTATTGCACAAACAAGTAGGAGTTATATATAATAGTCCTCAACCTCTCCTGGCTTTAGAATATAAAATCAATTATTTTCTGTATGCTAATTAAGTATAAAATCTATTCTACGTCATGAAGGATTTTATTGTAGTTTTCTTATAATATAATAGATATTTTACACGTAAAAATAATGGTTTCGGACATTGATAAGCAAATTCGGATCTGCAGTGGACCACGTTACTTGCAATAACACGTGGGGAGTTTTCAAGTCTAGGGTAATCAGATTAATATTTTTACTGTGAGTTTAACTGTTGAGTAATCAACTTATCCGATTTTCTAATAAATTTGTGGCATGATATCATTTCGGCTGGCCAAATGAGAATAGTTAAATAGTTTTGTGTTTGAGAAAAATTAATCCATATCCTAAATCAACACAGCAACTTTTACTCAAACAGAAACCATTACACCAACATCACTTGATTACTGTGTAGTCTGTGTTAATGTTGTTGCACCCCAAATTAACGTGTTAGATTACCATCAGTGGTAAAAATAATGAAACTCATTATATTCTAGCTGTAAAAAATTAACCGAAAAAATTATTCGTAATATTTTGCTTGCATATATGAATGCGACTAAATCGAAGTTGTACATCAAAGTTTATTCATAATATTTTGTTTGCATATACGGATGCGATTAAATCGCAGTTGAACCGTTGGGGTGCTTTACAAATATGACTATTCAACCATAAGTCCATGACACCGCCAAAGTGATAAAACTCGAAATGGTACAATTGTGGAACAACATCATTACAAAAAACCTTCACGGGTTATAATATTTTATTTTCTTTTTGAATCTGTTTTAATTTGAGCATTGGAGGATCTTCGAAAAGAACTTTTTGTGCTTCTAGCGATTTTGATCATTTTCTTCGTGGTACTCATCTATCTAGTCCCCAATGATCGATTAAAATATCGCACAAAGAATTAAAAGAAAGTTTGCAATTTTTTTTTATATTTTTTCAGTTATCCATATATGTCATATGCTTTATCTACATTTGATCTAATTCGTCCACGTTATGGGCTGTAGTTTCTTACCTAAAGTCATAGCATAGACTCACAAATCTATATTTCTATCAAGATTGATACATTTATGGTACGAATCACATGATTTGATCTTTGATTAAAGTCTTGTTAGTTTTCCAAGGCCAGATCTCATCGCATCGGTAGCTACTCAAATCCCCACCCATTAATTCCAAGATCAACCAAAACAATTCCCACATTTAATTTTTTTTCAGGACCTTAAATTTACTAAAAAAATAATTATTTCAAAACCTACCGGATCGGGTAACCGGATATGCGATTCGTCAGCCATATTCATATAACAATTATATATTCTTTTTTAAACCCATATGCTCTTATTTTCATGCCGATATTATAAACTGCAAAATAATGATTAAAAAAGACCAAAATCATATAGATCCACTATAAAGAGTTCACTCGACCACATTCACATAACAAAACAAAATCATACATACTCCAAAACAAAACAAAATTTAAAATATATCCTAAAGTTTTCTTTCCTTTCGCTTCTTGTTTAGTTTCAACATAAACTTTTTTTTTGCTTTCTTGATCTAAGATAAAAAAGTTTTAGTGATTCCACTGAAAAAATGGAAGATTCAAGCTTTATGGATTTGATGATCGACACTGATGAGTATCTGATCGATGACTGGGAATCCGATTTCCCGATATGCGGAGAAACTAACACCAAACCCGGTTCTGAATCTGGATCTGGAACCGGGTTTGAGTTGGTAACAGAGAGACCAACAAAGCAAATGAAAACCAACAACAACATCAACTCAACATCTTCTTCTCCATCGTCGTCTTCTTCTTCTTCGGGTTCACGCACGTCACAAGTGATCTCATTCGGGTCTCCAGACACGAAGACAAACCCGGTCGAGACATCATTGAACTTCTCCAACAAAGTAAGCATGGATGAGAAAGTGGGGTCCAAAAGAAAAGATTGTGTTAACAATGGAGGAAGAAGAGAACCACATCTATTGAAAGAACATGTTTTGGCTGAACGAAAACGTCGACAAAAGCTCAACGAGCGTTTGATTGCTCTCTCTGCTCTTCTTCCTGGCCTCAAAAAGGTCAACATCTATAAACCATCTCTTTACCATCAGACTTTAACTATTTTATATTTATTATATATATTCTTTTACAAATAACCCACCAGAATAGTGACTACTAGAAACAAATAAATAGAAACTCTTTTTTTTTAAAATGTAAAATCTAAACGCCAACCTCAACAAACATAAGAAAAATGTTTTTATGTACATTTGGAGTTTTGTTTACATTTTGCAATTTAAATATAGTATATGAAAATCTGATTTGTTTTTTAAAAAGTTTTTTCTCTCGTAGAAATCTGTTTAAAAAGGCTTATAATTTTTTTTTTTAATGGTACTAAATTTGTGTGTGTGTGTGTAGACGGACAAAGCAACCGTTCTTGAAGACGCGATCAAGCATTTGAAACAACTTCAAGAACGGGTAAAGAAGCTAGAGGAAGAGCGAGTCGGGACCAAGAATATGGATCAATCGGTTATATTGGTGAAGAGATCTCAAGTGTATTTAGATGATGATTCTTCATCTTATTCTTCTACTTGCTCTGCTGCGTCTCCTCTGTCTTCTTCTTCGGACGAAGTTTCTATCTTGAAACAAACAATGCCTATGATCGAAGCCAGAGTGTCAGGCAGAGATTTGCTGATTACGGTTCATTGTGAGAAGAACAAAGGGTGTATGATTAAGATCTTAAGTTCCTTGGAGAATTTTCGTCTTGAAGTAGTCAATAGCTTCACTTTACCATTTGGAAATTCAACTATCGTTATAACCATTCTCTCTAAGGTATGTTATCAATCTTCTAATATTTTTATTTTATCATATAATGATTTTATGTATAAATATTTTAATCTATATTTGCAGATGGACAACAAGTTTTCTCGACCTGTTGAAGAAGTGGTGAAGAACATAAGACTTGCGTTAGCTGAATAATGTTTTTTTAAAACGTTTATGTGAATTTCGCAGTTAATAAACGTGTTAGATTTGGTCCCCAATTTTGACCAGATCACTCGGTTTAGTTGAATAATGAGTAGTTGGATAATAAAACCAGAGAGATATGCACGAAATATGGGATTTTGTCGTTTGTTGAGTGCAAAAGCTGGATTGGTGTGTGTACCTAATTATGGCTGTATCATTGGTTTGATACTTTGATATATATTTTTCCCCAATGTCATTGGGTTGGATCAATAATATACCTAAGAGTTTATTTTATTGGCTTCTGGTTAATTACTTTATGATTATACTTTAACCTGTAAATCTTTAACCAAGGAACGAGAAACCTATGCTAACAATGTTGGGACTTCTTGCTGCTATAAGCAAATTTGATTATAAGTTCTTTATTGTGCTCTTTTAAAAGTTATAAGTTCAGTTGACCTCTATAGATTCTTATAAATTTTTATTTACTTGTATTTTGAAATAAAAATTGTTAATATAGTTACAAATTTGCTTATTGAACTAAATAAAAAATAATGTTCAAGATTTATATTATATTGTGATATATGATTTTATCCTATTATAGTCTTGGTTGGTAGACCAAATGCTATTTTAAATGGTCATGTAAGTATGTACTTTTAAATTTTTTCACCCTAAATCTTTTTTTTTTTCAACCACACATTAATTAAAAATTTACTCTTTGATTGGTAGCCCAATCAAGAAAAGAAGAGTTTGCATAAAAAATTTCATAACTTAAAGATCTAGAAGTCTTAGCTAAATAATCGGCTAGGAGATTACAAGAGCGAAAAATATCTGAAAACGAGAAAAAAATACAATTAACTCGGAGTGCACCAAACTCATCGAGAATATTGGAAAAAGCGGACCAATTCGGAGGAGATTGCACCATAGAGACTAACTCTGTACAATATATTTCGAAAACCTGACAATTTTTCTTTTTTGAGAGAATATTCTTTATACAATCCTCCACTTCTTTTTATAATGAAAAATAGAATCATTGCTTATTTTCAACATTAATCACAGATTAATTGTAATCATATTATTTTATTTTTATACTAATCTTCTATATCAAAATTTTAATATTAAATAAATATTATTAATTGACTTTTTTAAATAAATATAAATAAGATTATTTTAAAATAAAGTTCATACTTGAAGAAATATATTTATAGTATTTTAAAATATTTAAAACAAAAAAAATTTATAAGATACAAATGGTGTCTATTTTGTATATAAAATAGACACAATTGTGACCCCATTAAATATAGACATATAAAAAATATATAAGTATCAAATATTTTTAAATAAAGTTTGTCTTTTTTTTACAGGTATAGATATGTCTCTTTTGTTCTTAAATACATATAGTGACTGTGACTCCATTAAGAATAGTTGTTAGCTCGGGAAAACGGTATTTTTCAACCTCAACTATTTGCTGGCGGGTTTTTCCAACCCAAACTATGACCCCCAGTCGATTTCAACCCAAACTCAAAAATAATTCAAAATCGAAACCTGAACTAATGAAAATGAGCCGATTTCAACACGACACAAAACGGTGTTAGTTCGGAAGTTAACGGTTACTCAACCTTGGGTAATTCTCTCTTTACAGCATTCAGCAAATCCTGAAAATAAAATCAAATAACCTTCAGAACCGTTAACTTTCAAACTAAAATTGTTTTTCGTCGTGTTGAAATCGGCTCATTTGAATTAGTTCAGGTTTCGATTTTGAATTATTTTTGGGTTTGGGTTGAAATTGACTGAGGATCATAGTTTAGGTTGGAAAAACCCGCCAGCAAATAGTTGAGGTTGAAAAAGGCCGTTTTCCCGTTGTTAGCTTTGGCACTAGTTGTAGACTTGTAGTAATAAATTTTGAGACAATTTATTGTGTCTTGCGAGTAGGCTTAAATTCCCCCCAGTAGACAATGATAGATAAAATATTTATAAGATATAGACATAAATTGACGAACAATAAATGTCATTTAAAGGGATTTTATCTGTATCATTTCAAGATACATAAAATCAATTTTTCCTTCAAACTCTAATCAAAGTCTTCGTAAATTTTACCAAAAAAAAAGTCTTCGTAAATTTGTACGTACAAATTAAATATCATAAATTATTTTGAGAAAGTGTCGACATCGGCAATCTGTCATATGTGTGCATTACATGACCTAAGGGCTGAGATAATCAAATTATAATATTTTGTTCATGACCGTATGGTAACACCCTTTTCTATAAAAATACATTATATTACACTTATTGAGCATTGAAATAAATAAGAACTACTATACATATCAAAAGAAACCTTGGAAAGTGTTATGGCCCAAGTTTAGTAGTTTACCTACTCCTTAACTTATCTAAACCCACTTTTTTTTTTTTTTTTTTTTTTTTTTTTTTTTTTTTTCTAAACCCACTTGAAGTAAACTTAATAAATATCTCACTAGATGTCTCATAAAAACGATCCAAAATATTCTTTAAGAGATCTTAACTCTCAACCAACATCTTAAAACATTATATAGTAGCCTAAACACTAACACCTAAATCATAAGAACAACCGTGGATCGCCCTCATTGGTTTCTCTCTAACCTAAATCCTTTCCGCTACGTAAGAATTACCTTACATGAACGTAGATGACCGATATCCCGAATGACCTTGATCATCTTTTTAGCGATGCAAACTTGTTTACTTTCCAACAATAACCTTCTAAAGATGCCCCCATGAGCAAGAACAAAAAGAAGATTTAAAACCAAAATTCTGCACAAATGATAGCATTTTTTACCAAAACATTTTTAACTTTTTATGAAAAATGATTCCACTGTATATCATTCAAATGTTGGTTTTAGGGGTGTCAAAATGGGTCCAAATTCATGGGTCAACCCAACTCAACTCACCCATGAACTCAAATGAGTTGATGGATCAAATGAGTTATTGAGTCAAATGGGTTGATGGATCAAATGAGTTGGGTTGTAATGAGTCAATGGTTTTAATGGTTTACCCATTTAATCCATCAATTTATGTTAAATTGAATCAAACCAATTCAAATCTCTAAACCGATTTCAATTTGAGTCTAACCAAAACTTCTAAACCGATTGAATATAGTCCTTAATTTTCCCGCCAAAAATGTGAATACACAATTTTCCCATAAAAATAAAATTCGTGATTTTCCCGCCAAAAACGTAAATCCGTGATTTTCCCGCCAAAATTTTTTATAATTTTTAACCAAAAATGAGAATGTAAAATTTTCCCACCAACCCATCAACTCATTTAACTCTAAACTCATTACCCAATGAGTTGAGTTGAGTTGGGTTAACCATTTTGACACCCCTAGTTGGTTTATAATTAGGAAAGGCAAACTTCATTTTATCTACTAAAACCAACATTTCATTTATCTATCATGATTACCGTACGGAAACTCTATTTAGCTCAAACTTATCCGTTGTTTCCAACATGTATTTTATTGGTTCAAAGTTGGTAGAAAATTAGTCCGGAGTATTTCAGACAATTATGTGAATGGTAGAAAAAAAGCTGACTAGTTCGACTTTAGTCCAGTCCGGAGCATACCGACCAACCATTCAACGCTTTAACCTTATGGTTTATAAATGTTTGAATATGAAAAAAAAAAAACAATTGACGAAACATACCAAGAAGATGAGAAAAAATGTCGCAAGATTATTATTCTGTTCTCACTTTTATAACCCGAGTACCATAAATCATAAATGTTCTCGTATCTAAGAACAGTGTGGTTCGACGGAACGATAAAACAATCGAAGATTTTACCTAGAGGAGATGAGTTTCTTGAACCTTTTAGGATCAGATCCCAGAAAACCCGCTAGAGCTTTTATTGCGAGGCGTTGTTCTTATTCAAAAACTATCACTATTCCAAAACCATCACTTAAGTGTTTATTCACGATCAAGTCTCTTTATTTCTTCGCAAAGGTAACACCTTTCTCAATACTTCCTGAAAGCTCTTTCTTTGCCTTCTCTAATCCCATCCTGATCAATTAGCAAAAACAAAGAGCGGAAAAGGGATATGAACATACGAACAGGTCGAAGTAATTTCAAGAGATCAGGTCGATCAAGATTTCAACTTTTACCTCTCGTATTCGTTCAATGGTCCAAGACCGTACACTTCGTCGATCCCACATCGTCCCAGACGCACCTTCGATGCGAAGAAGGGAAGCTCAGTCACCTGTATAAGGAATAAGACAAAGTTCATATGTTCACCTCTTAGGCTTAAGAATTTTTTTAGATATAATATTGTACAGTTGATTTAAAGGACTGTACATGGGATGCCACATATGCGCACTCAACGATGTTTGCATCACCTCGTAGACCCCTGAGGCAAGCATCTGCAAACTCCACTGCTGCATATGCCTGTATTTTATCATTCAACAGATTAAAATATAAATCAAATCCCAGCTTTGTCATAAACTGCCCATGGCACAATAAAAGACCTACCATGGATAGTGTTGCAGAACCAGCTCCAGCTTTAGCCTGCAAATTGATTTAAACGCTAAATGCACCGCTTGATTCGAAGTTAATAACAAAGAAAACAGAAAGAATGTTTTATACCTCAACAACTTCAGTGCCACCGTTTTGGATGCGGTCTGTGAGATATTCAATCTCTTTTTGAGTGAACGAGCAAGGAGGTTTCACCTGTAGCCGACATAATGATGAGAATATAATATCTGCTTCAAACAAACAGAAAGATGAATTGCATGTGAATCATCTGATCTCAAACCTGAGAAAGCAGCGGTAAAATTGTAACTCCTGCGTGTCCTCCAACAACCGGAACATCAACTTCACGGGGATCAAGACCCATTACTTCTGCCTATTTAAAACCATAAATGCAAAGAAGAAGATAGTTGAGTTCTAATCGCCAATAGTACACACCATTCTAAGCTCACGACATTAACCGTTTGATTCCTATAAAGCTACCGAAGACTGGATAAGCGGATAAGCAAAAAAAGAAAAAGAATTATGAGTACATACCACAAAAGTATTAGCTCTAACAACATCAAGCATAGTGACTCCCATGAGTTTCTTTGGATCAAAGGTTCCAGCTTTCTTAAAAACCTCAGCTGCGATTGGCACCGTAGAGTTCACCGGATTACTGATTATATTCACAACTGCTTTAGGACAACATTTAGCTATAGCTTCAGAGAGTGTCCTCACGATGCCAGCATTAATGTTAAACAGATCATCCCTCGTCATCCCCGGTTTCCTCGGAACACCAGCAGGTATAATCACTAAATCCATACCCGTAAGTGCTTCCTCTAACTGCGGTTGCCCGAGAAATCCACGAACCTAAAACAAATTTACCCAAAAACATTCACAACAAACTCATGTATATGATCTTGAGCTCATTTCTCTATATTAACAACAACAATCATCACTAGTGCTCAATTTTCTTAGCTCTATCTATCAAACCATCATCTAAGTACTAATTTTTGAATCGAAAAACTTACAACGGCACTGGTGTCCATGTGACTAATGTCTGCGGTAACACCAGGAGCATTAGCAACATCATAAAGATGAAGAACCGAAACCAAAGGATTCATCTTCATCAACATCGCAAGAGGTTGACCGATTCCTCCAGCTGCTCCAAGTATCGCCACTTTGAATCCAGGTGATCCACCTTTTGCCCGACAAGCCACCCGATTCAAACCCGACCCGTCAGCAATCTAAACCCAAATCATCGAAATCAGATCAAACGAAGAAAAAAAAACCAAACTTTGATCACCAAAATTGCTTAAGAACCTGATTATCAAGATTAGGAGGATTGAGATGAGCAGAGATTCTCGCGATACGTTGGTTTGGATCCATAGCTGCTTCAACACCGAAATTGAGATCTGATTAAGCGAAGAGATTTATATAATAGAGAGAGATAGTGTGATTGAAGATGATGATGATGATGAAGATGAAGATGACGTCAGCAAAATGGATCCATGTATTGGGAAGCGTGGCAAGAACAGAGAGCTTTATCTATCTTCTCAATACAACATTTCCTATTTTAGGAAGGCGGTACGATATTTCCGGTACAAATTTCCGGTACAATTCAAGTTAACCAAATCTTTAAGATTAAAGATAATTTTATTCCAATCAATTTTGTAAATCTTTGACTGCTTTGGTCTGTTTGCGTACAGTAAAATTCATGTTCAAAGCCGGCCCTAAACAATGTTGGGCCAGAAAACTAAAATTTATATGGGCCTATAATGTGTTGGGAAATGCTGGTAACTTCCATTCGGAGTCTTCAGGAGTCATAAGTGAGATGATTGCTCTAGGTTTGAGACAACAATATAGGCCGTGTTCTTCTGTGAATCGCTTCGACAACACCAGTGACCTAAAATGTAAAGGTAAAAAGAAGGAGAGATGAGGTGAGCGGAGTAAGAGAGTCGCTGCAACAGTCAACAGATCAGAAGCGAGAGAAAAAGAGGAATTCGAATCGCTGGAATTTCCGGCATCTTCGATATCGTCGAATTACTATCGTTGCGACAGAGATGAGAGAAAGGAGAAGGGGAGGTGAAGGAGAGGCAAAAGCTTTTTTTTTTATCGCTCGTACATGTCGCTGAGTCTGGTCACCGAACAGAGCCATTAAGACAAAAATAGGATGCGCTCGACAAATCTTTTTGGCTTATGCAATCAATGCTTTTTGGCTTTCGTATAAATGAGAAAACATTCTTTTCTTATAAAAAAAAATCAGTTACACTTGTTACTTGTTCGTTCTAGTATCTACATATAGTGCTTTTATTTGATCCGCCCAAAACAAATATTCGTCACATCAAGTATCCGCAAAAAATATGAATATCAGCAAATTACGTGATCCAGCTTATTATTTGTCCGAAATGAAGTGAGAATAATCTGAAGGCTAAAATTTAGTTATTGAGATTTATTAACATTTTTTTTTATTGAGCCGGTCGCTTGTTACACATTATACAGACCGATTCAAACAATTATCTTCCTAAGTATTTTACTTTCAATCTAATAAAGACACAATCAAGGTCTTTCTTTAATTATATGGGGGCATATCCCCATTTCCACTGCAAAAGCAAAATCACAAATAAACATAAGACAAAACCAACCCATGATACTCAAAGCCGACACATTCTGTCTTCAATGACAAATATTTTGGATACCAAAAGCTGAACAGATCGAATCTCTCAATTAAAATACACAATAAAATCCAAAAAGGAAGATTAACTTTTAATCGCCTGTCTAAAATCCTACCTAATCACTATTTTGAAACACCAAAAAGTTTATATCATTTATTTAACTTATAACACATTTCACGTTTAAATTCAAATTTATGTACTATAACTTTGATAGCATTTTCTTTTTAGTAAATGGCAAGATCGAGTTCATAGACCGTGAATTACTTTTCATGGACTATTTTAAAATCTTGTCTATGATATCCGATCTTTATTATATTAGATTTAGTTTTGAAAAATTTGCGAATTCTCTTAAAATAATATATTAGCATGAAAGAATTGCAGGTTACCTTGTAAAATCTTATTTACATATTAGCGTAATTGTCGACTCATTGCTTGACATTTATCATAAATAGTCAATAATCTATAGATTTAGTGCAAGATTTTCAAAATCTATAGTCATTTGAGTACTTCCCTTAATTGTTACATTTCACTAGGATTGCTTTCCAAATATTCAACTTTCAGATTCTTACATCAATAAGTTGAAAAAAGTTACACCAGTAAAATTAGTTTCATGGGCTAACTGATAAATCTCAAAATAAATTTTAGTTTATATGGTAAAATATATATTTTAGAAATCTTTCAAATGTGCAAAAAAAAAGACAATAAATCTTTTAAATGTAAATTTACAGCTAGAATTTGCTGTAAGATTCAGACGTGTAATTTTAATTTTAAACCTAGCTAGTAAATAATAGTCTACACGTTTTTAATTTCCTTTTATCTACTTCAACGTAATATTAAAAATTCCCAATGTTTCCATTCTTACGTAACTTTCTAAAATCGTTTCATATAATTTCCAAAATTGGTTCTATCAAGAAATAGATTTGATTCTCCACTATATATATTAATAATAATCTCTTTTTAACTAGTATTAAGCTAAAACTATAATACAAAGAAGCAAAAGATGAATCATCGTCTCGCCGGAATAATTAGCCCACTTGGCCACATTACTACAGATCCAATTCGCTCCTCCTCCGTTAAACCACCGTCTCCGGTTTACTACAAAACCATAATTAACCATTTGAAATCTCAAACCGGTATTCACATTTCACCTGGGCTTACCAATCAAGAGATCTCAGCCGTTGAATCTTCTCTTGGTTTCTCTTTCCCTCTTGATCTTTGTTCGATTCTTCAAACCGGTCTTCCGGTTGGTACCAATTTTCCCAATTGGAGAACCGGGTCGAACCGGAATCATCTCCTTCTCCCTCTTCTTAATCTGTCTCAAATCGTCGTCAGAAACGGATTCTGGGTCGATTCTTGGGGGATCCGACCCGGAAACGACTCGGAGGCTTTATTGCTCGTGAAGAAATTGATCGAGATCGCTCCGGTTCTCGTCCCCGTGTTCGGCGATTTCTACGTCCCTTCGACGACGCCGAATTTGGCGGGAAATCCAGTTTTCCAAATCGACGGCGACGGAGTTAGGGAATTGAGTTGCGACGTTGCCGGATTCCTCAAGGGACTCGGTCGATCGGAAACGCCGACGGAGGATCGAAGACGGAGACGAAGAGTGGAGTTTTGGAGTGATGTGGCGGAGAGAGGGAGATATGTGGTGGCGCGTGATACCACGCGCGATTGGTGGAGCGCGTTGGGTTTTGAAGGGTTAAGTGAGTGTTTGGACGACGCGTTTTGGAAGCTGAGGGAAGGAGGATGGACGGAAGATGAGGTTCGCGATATGATGATGATGGACGGCGTAGATCGAGACACGTGTACTAAGCAGCAAACGCAATCGCGGGATGTGGTGTACGCGTTTGGCGGTGAGGGGATGGACGTAGGAGATGAAGACACGTGTACGGAGGCAGAAGATCACCAGAAACGCGAAGTGACGACGTTGAGGCATTTGCTGCTTTATGATCGTTTGATGAGCTAAAATTCATCAGTTGGGATATTTATTTATTGTAGTTCTTGTAAATTGGTAAATTATGTGTTAGCTGAAAATTATCAAATCTTTAAAGCATAAATTGTTCAACAAAAATCTTTATTTTCATGAGATAATGAAGTTTCAAGAATTTGTTTAAAGACAAAAATAATCATGTGTTCGGTACAAAAGAAAAGCTATAACTTATGCTCTGGGAATGACAACAACCCATAATATGTAAAGAAAAAGATTACAACAAATTACATGACACAAATTCAATTCGTAAAACTCTCTACTAAAACAACATCAAATGAGAGAATTTGATCAACCAGAGAAGATTTACTCAGCTGCAACACTCTCATTGCTCCCTCCATTACCAGAATCCGGTAAAGTTTCAAGATCGGTGCGAACATCTTTTACTTCTAGAGGAAGATTAGTATCCGTAGAAGAATCAGAATGTTCTTGAGTTACCTCTGTCTCACCATTCTTGTTGCTTTCCTCTTTCTCTGATGTTTCCTCTGATTGCTTTTGTTCAGTATCTGAGTTGCTATTTTCTTTGCTAGATTCACTTGTGTCTTCGTCAGTCTTCTTCTCGTTTTCCTCAACCTGTTCCTTCTTCTCACTCTCAGTACTTCCATTTTCCTGTGAATCGTTGGACGATGACTCTTCTTTCTCTTTTGTCTTGGTTTCTTTGTCTTTAGTTTCCTCTTGCGATGCAGACTCTTCTTTCTCAATCTTCTCGTTTTCTTTGTCTTTAGTTTCCTCTTGAGACGAAGACTCTTCTTTCTCCTTTGTCTCGGTTTCCTTGTCTTCAGTTTTCTCTTGGGAAGAAGACTCTTCTTTCTCCTTTGCCTCGGTTTCTTTTTCTTTAGTTTCCTCTTGAGACGAAGACTCTTCTTTCTCCTTTGTCTCGGTTTCCTTCTCTTCAATTTTCTCTTGGGAAGAAGACTCTTCTTTCTCCTTCGTCTCAGTTTCTTTTTCTTTAGTTTCCTCTTGGGACGAAGACTCGTCTTTCTCTATTTTCTCAGTTTCCTTGTCTTCGTTTTTCTCTTGAGAAGAAGACTCTTCTTTCTCCTTGGTCTCAGTTTCCTTGTCTTCGTTTTTCTCTTGTGATGAAGACTCTTCTTTCTCCTTTGCTTCGGTTTCTTTGTCTTTAGTTTCCTCTTGAGACGAAGCCTCTTCGTTCTCCTTTGTCTCGGTTTCTTTATCTTTACTTTCCTCTTGAGACGAAGATTCTTCCTTCTCCTTTGTCTCACTTTCCTTATCTTTACTTTCCTCTTGAGATGACACTTCAAAAGATTCTACCTTCTCTTTCCCATCTTCTTCTGTCCTAGTTTCCTGAGAACTTCCGTCTTCAGAACCCGTTGATTTCCCGGTCACAGAAGACTCACCATTAGAATCATTGAACTCCTTCTCCAACAACTCATTCTTCTCCATAGATTCACCCTCAGATTTTATTCCCTCCGAGGAATCGGATTCATGACCTGAGGATGAACCAGTCTTCTCATCACTACTGCTTTCCCCATTATCGGTTGTGTTAGGCAAAACACTCTTGATAACAGAATCTTCCACTTCTTCAGTCTTTATACCCGACTTGTCCTCCACTTTCTCACCGTTCTCCGACTCACTAGTCTTCTCCTCAGACTCATGGACTACCTCACTAGAAGCATCATCTCCCTTGTAATTATTCTCTCTTGCCTCTTCAATATTCGCTTTCTCATCTATATCCTTCCCTTCTGTACCACTCTTCTCGCTCTCATCTGTACCTCTGTTTTCTTCCTTCTCTTCAACCTCACTCTCTTCGGTACCACCATTGTCTTTCTTCTCTTCTGTACCTCCATTATCTTTCTTCTCATCAACCTCATTCTCTTCGGTACCACTCTTTTCTTTACTCTCTTCGCTCTCCTCTGTAACTCGGTTTTCTTTCTTCTCCTCAACCTCACTCTCTTCGGTACTACTCTTCTCTTTACTCTCCTCATTCTCTTCAGTACCGCCATTGTCTTTCCTCTCCTCAACCTCAGTCTCTTCTGTACTGCCATTGTCTTTCCTCTCCTCAACCTCATTCTCTTCAGTACCGCCATTGTCTTTCCTCTCCTCAACCTCACTCTCTTCCGTACCACCGCCATTGTCTTTCCTCTCCTCAACCTCACTCTCTTCAGTCCCACTCTTCTCGTTCTCTTCCGTACTACCACCGCCATTATCTCTATTCTCTTCAACCTCACTCTCTTCCGCACCACCGCCATTATCTCTCTTCTCCTCAATCTCACTATTCGACACAATCCCTTCACTTTCCTTCTCCTTACTCTCTTCACCTCCTTCTACAATCTCATTCTCCTTATCATCACCACCGCTATTAAAACTCTCAACAACATTCTTACTTCCTTCATCCTCACCTTCATCTTCAACAACACGAGGGATAAGATCTTTCCTACCAAGCTTGACAACTTTATCACCACCACCAACAACAATCTTTGCACTCTCCTCAAACTGAGATTTCTTCTCATGAGAATGCTTAACTTGATAAAGCAACCATATTCCAACACTAAGTAACAAAGTCAATTGAATACAATGCTTAACCTTGAAACCCTTTGATCTCTGTCCTCTTCTTGGTGATGATCTAAACATACTTCCTCAAAACCTAAATTCCAACAAATCAATCAATACCCAAATTTCTCAGATCAGATCTAAGCAAATAATACCCTAAAAATTCAATTTTTAAACATAAAAATGGGAACTTTACCAGGAAAGGCAAATCAAGAGAGCTTTTTTTCTTCTGGGAAAACAGAAAGATGAAGAATTTTTGAGAAAGGAAAGATTTTGATTATTGGGATCTAGAGAGAGAGAGAGAAGTAGTGTTCCCGCTAAACTGCCATTAAAATCGTGCGTCCCTTCAATTGGAATCAAAGCAAATTGCAGAGAAAAATTAGTTTTTTAAATTAAGAGAGAGCTTAACACTTGGAAGATGACATGTGAATCTGCTTCAACGTCGTCGTTTCTGTGACACCGACAGTTTATCACGACGTCGTTTCTTCTTCTCTAAGGAATGGTGGTCAACTATGGACCTATCAATCTTTTTAGGTCAATAACTAATGGGTTCATCAATTGTTTTTTTTTTACAAATTCTTCAATCTTTTTATAAACAATCTTTTTTATTTGAATTTTTGTAATATTGTATTGTTATATTTAAAATTTCTTTAATTTTTTTTATATTCAAGTTAGAACTATTATTTATACAAATATGTATAATGTTTAAAAACAACCAGCAAAAAGAAAGAAACATGAAATTAATGTTGAAGACGTTATTTTTTTTTTGGTATGAATGTTGAAGACGTTATTATGCGGCCTCATAAAGCACTTTATCGTGAAGCCAAGAAAGCCCTTCAACGCCAAATACGATTGAGGTGTTCCATCTCGCGTTACACGTATTATTTGTTTAATATTTCGTTTTTTTTACAACAAAAAAGGTAAAAATTATTACTTGTTAATTTTATATTTGTAATAAGTTATTTGACAAAAAATAAATAAAGAACCAATCCAAAGATATCTGGATTCATGATTGGCAGTGAGCTTGCTTAAACATTTGTTTTTTTTCTTTTCTATGTGAACTCGTACAACTAAAAATGCTACTATAAATGATCAATCAAAGATAAGTAATAATCTTTATTAATCCATCACTACAAGATTAGCTGCAAAAGTTTCAACGGCAAACAAAAGCACATTGATCTGAAGCTCCTTTAACACTCTGCAATCATGTATAGTCAAAGTACAAAGGCATGGCATCGACCCTTCTTCTACTATCCACTCTTCCAACTTATATTGTCCAAATAATACTAGCTCACACAATTGAAAAAATCCGCCTTTTGAGCACTTCATTCACCTTCCAACGAAAGCACGAAATCTTAACACAACCGACTTCAAATGAAACAACTTTTGAGCACTACTGCGTTTCGTTGAGAAAAAACACTCAGTAGTGTTTATAAAGAGTATTGTCACATTACTTTCTCATATCAGTATCACTTGATGCATTGGTAATTTACCTCGAATCAACTAATGAATTTATTCAGTACGAAGCGGAGTAAATTTTCGAATCTGACATGTGGAATTTCGAAGAAGCTCTGGAAAAACAAATTGGGATATGAAAGTCCTATAGAGCTTAATCCTTGACAATATCACCAGTAAGTGTATCAACAACGCAGACCTGTGATCCCAAAACAGAGGAATAAAGCTCGAGATCCTCCATTCTTCGTCTTATCATTCAGAGAGATAGAGTCATGTAATTTGACTTGCATTTCACGTTCAGCTCAGCAAGATGAATAATTAGCCTCTCTACTAACTTAGCGTACGTTGTTCCAAAAAATCATACAATCTGCAAGTAACGAAGCATGATCTTCAAATACATCTTCATATCTTACAAAATAGCTATACATTTCGACTACATATCTAAAATATTCATCTTCTTGAAATAGACCTAAATGGCACAAGTGAAGGTTGGAGCTTTGGCTTTAAACCTTTCTTCTTGCATTTCTCAAAACCTACAATGACTGAACTCCAAAGTCGAGTCTCCACAAAACTTATCAAGCATAAATATCACTTACTTCGACATTGTTCTTGAAACTCATAATCAGAACGTAACAATGTACTAAAACAGAAAGCTCCAAGATTTATGTAAAGTAACCAAACCAGCTAACACAATGTGATGTTTCTTGAAATCTACCATATCAGAGCTTCTTCGTTAAACGTGCCTTAAACAAATCCATTGATCATAGCTTTCGGAAAAAATCCTCTTAACCATGCGTTAATCTTTTGTTTTATTTTTGGGTACTATTAATCGCACATTGACATCAACTAGGTGTTAATCAACTCACTCTACAAATTTGCACCTTTTTTAAATACTCTCTACATTTCGATATGAGTGTCATTTTTAGACAAATAAAAAATAAGATGATTGTATTTAATTTAAAATTCCAAGAGTAATATATAAGGATTTTCGTCGACACACGAGTGTCCATTTGCATAATGATTTTCTTTTTCTTTAGCAAAAATACCACTTTTCGAAAGAAAAAAATCACCTCATAAATCGTGTTTTTTTTCTAGAAGTTTTTTTTGATTAATACGTCAAAAGTTTTTCAGAAAACGCGATACTTCGCCGAAGAAGTATACCACGGATGTGTAATATATGTGCCGTAAGAAGTAATTTCTTTAACTTTATGGTTTTCTCATATCCTTGGGAAGTACATCCTAAGGATCATAACTTAAATTTTGTAAGAAATTACAATATATGCCATTATATAATTCAAATCATAAAATTTATTTCATGTCACTAATATATATTAACGGGTCAACGGGTCAACGGGTTTAAAGATATTAAAAGATTTTGTTTATATAATACATAATTAATATAATTCGAGAATGTTATATACTAATCAATATTCGAGATTATATAATACATAAAATATTATATAATACATAAAATATTTTGTTTATATAATATATAAAAATGTTATATACTAACATACTAATATATTATTCGAAAATGTTATTGAAAATTGAAAATGTTATTCAAAATGTTATATAGTAATCCATTATTCGAACATCTTATAAAAAAATATCATTGAAAATGTTAATGAAAATGATATATCATTGAAAACATTTTATACCAATCCAATTTATAAGAAATAAAAAATGCTATTTTGAATTATAATACTCATATAGTTCGAAAATGTTATATAAATTGAAAATGTTATATAATTCTCCATTTTTTGAAAATGTTACTAAAAATTGAAAATGTGTCTACGTTCTTATATCTAAACAAAATTTATTTTCAACTACAATTCGTAATCTTTGACAATATTTTCAGTTTCCTAAACATCTGTTATCATCTTTGACAATATTTTTAGTTTCCTAAACATTTGTTATCATCAATTTCGTTGTTTTTGATTAAGCTAAACAATACAATATTTTCAGTTTCCTAAATCTTTGTTTCTGACTTCAGTTGATTATATTGTTTAGGTAGTATATTCTTTTTTTTAATTACGCGGGTCATTGGGTCATCAGACGGGTTTAATTATACTACCTAAACAATATAATCACATAATTTTGTAATTAATTAATTAGGGAGATTTCGTAAATAATAAAATCAATTCAAACTAATAAGGCAAATCCTATACTATTATTTGGGAAGTACATCCTATAAGTCGTAACGTTAATTTTGTAAGAAATTATAATATATGCCATTAGAGATCTCTAATCATAATCATTTTAATTCCATGTCACTAACATTAACAAATTAATTAAAAAACGGGTCAAATAACGAAAAACGGGTTTAAAGATCTTAAAGATATTAGGTTGTTATATTTGTTTAGATATAAATTTGTATTCAAGCAATTCGTAATCTTTGAGAATATATTCAGTTTCCCTAAAATCTTTGAGAATATATTCAGTTTCCTTAAAACCCTTTATAAAAAAAAAAAATTAGAATAGTTGTTATATTCTAGATCGTTTTTTTTGTTTAGTTTTACGTTTTTTGTTTAGGTTAATCACGCATCAATATAATCAGCTATTCAGTTTCCTTAAAATCTTTTCTAAAGATTGTCAAATCTCTCTGTTATATAATTTTGATCCTATATTCCAAATAATCTAGAATATACCTTTCTAAAATATTATCTAACTATTTTATGCTAATTAATATATTTCTAAATCTCCTAATTATCACAAACAATCTACAACTATAAATATCCATTTAGGTTTGACGTACCTTTCTCACAGAAATCATCTCAGCACCATTCTCATATCCTACAATTAAAAATATAACAGAAATGGCTATGTTTAGTCCCTACACTCCTATTAACAACTTGAAGCCTATCAAGACTTTTTGCTATATTCAAGTTAGTATACTTCATTCGTGGATTCATTTTACAAAAGGTTCTGACATGTCTTTGGAAATGATTTTGACAGATGAGGCTGTAAGTACCATTGAAATTTTATACAATTCTCTTTGTAATATATGTGCCGTAAGTTTTAAGTCATCTTATTTTAATTACAGGGTAACAAAATTCAAGCAGACATCAAATAGGAACACATCAGCAAATTCCAAAGGTATGTTAAACCGTTTTTTTTTTCCTTTTTTTTAAACCATGAAACTAGGCCCCACAAACCCAATATAATCCATTAAAAAACATAGATCCAATACAACTACTTTTTTGTTTGTTCACAATCACACAATAAAATTATCAATTCCTAATTGAACCAAAGAAATTGTTAATCTCATATAAAAAAATACAAATCTAATGCTGCTAAATATATTAAATTCAAAAATACAATATTCTCTCCTTTTTTAGTCAAATAAAATATATAACATTATATCCAAATAGTAATAAATATAAAATATTATGATATATTCTCTTTTATATTATACTATTATACTATATTATTCCTTATTTCTTCGAACAAAATATACAATTTAATTTATGAAAATATTAAATCCCGTGCTGTATAGCACGGGTCATGATCTAGTACTCTCTACATTTCGATATGAGTGTCATTTTTAGACAAATAAAAAATAAGATGATTGTATTTAATTTAAAATTCCAAGAGTAATATATAAGGATTTTCGTCGACACACGAGTGTCCATTTGCATAATGATTTTCTTTTTCTTTAGCAAAAATACCACTTTTCGAAAGAAAAAAATCACCTCATAAATCGTGTTTTTTTTCTAGAAGTTTTTTTTTGATTAATACGTCAAAAGTTTTTCAGAAAACGCGATACTTCAAGTGACACTGATGGTAGTATTCTTCCTTGATGCTTTGAGTGATTATGGTGGTTCCCTACTCTGTTTAGATTAGGGATTGTCTGCTTCATAAAAAAACTAAAATCCGTTTAGTGAATCTCTTAGGCAACACATTTAAATTTTTTGGAATTTGGCGAAAAATAGTCGAAAAATCAAAAGAGAACTTGTAAATATCTAATAAGTTGCATTGAACTTTCGATACGGTTGCTCTTGAATTGGTGTTACTGACTAGGTGAAGAGAGCTCGACTCGATCCTCAGGCTGTTAAATCTCTTTTGTTTATGACTTAAAAATATTCGGATCGCTAAATTTTCTGCAGTTAAAAGGAGATTAGACATTGAAAACGGAGATTAAAATGTTCAGATGTTTTATTAGAATCGTTGTGAATTTGGTTCTCTACTTAATATTTGTCTATTTTGGAAATCGATCCCCCAAAATTCGAATATTTATTCGCATAATGACATGAACAATTAATTTATACTGGTCGCATGCGGGTACAAAGCAGCTGGCTTAATTTGATACTAAATCCATATAGTAAACGACTAATAATATTGCAAAGTTAATTATATAAAATTTAGACCAGTTGTTTTTTATTTAGTTTGCCGTTATATTATACCAAATCTAAGCTTGGTGATTAAAAATATTCCTGTCTTTTGAAAAAAAGTTCGAAACAAGAAGTCGACAAACCGACAATTAAACCAGCAATTGACACATGTATGATGCTATTCTCAATAAGCTAATTACGTACGTGCACACGTAAACGAACTCTATCAATCATTAATAGGGATTCCAAATAATTTAATCACCAACACAATAATTACTAGCGTTGTTACCAGTCACTTAAAAATAAATGTAATCTAATCATATTAGTACCATATATACGATTCGATGCAATATAAACCTAAGACCATCTCCAACCATGGACCGGCCCAATAATTTATTTACCTCATAACACGATTGGTAATTCTAGAGATTAACGTAATAATAATGAAAAAAATTATAATCAATTATATCAAACAATTAAAGATTTTTATTGTGTGTACTAATAATGATATACAGACTATATATGATTCAATTTCATCGTCTATGATCAATCCAGTGTTAATAAATGCATGAAAAATTGAAGATAGAACTTTTTTTACTTTTGTTAATGCGAAGTTCAAATAGACTTAACACAGGCAAAGTATGAAGACAGTTAGTTTTAGTAAATCAAAATAAACAACATCAAGCTTACAATTTATATATATAAGTTTATCATGATTTTACATATATATCTTCTGCATATATTCCAAGAGTTTAATAAACTAGGTTCTAGGTAGCTGCGTAGATGTCTCATAGTATGGAGTTTCATGTGACATGATGATGTACGTAGAGCGTAGTGAAATTGAAAGATTCATTAATATAATCATGTATATAATAAATGTTGGTACTATATGAAAATACATATATATATATATTTATAACTCAATATCTTCATAAGATGGTACGTGAGAAAAATTCGAAGAGAAAATCACGTGAAGCCAGCCCCACCTTAACACCATTAAGATGAAGCATCTCGCGACTTCACGGTACTTCTCTTCTAAATTTAATGCTCGTTTTTTCATTCTTAATATCTATGTCAAATTGTCACTATATATAGGCAAGTTATTGTTTTTGATGGTGTAATTTTTTTTTTTTCGACAGAAATATAATATCGTTGTTTTTTAATCAACCTTCTTTTGTTTTTGTTATTCGTTTTCAATTTTGATTGTTATAAAACTCGTCTACTTGTAAGACGATCGTATGTTTCTCAACAAACAAAACTTCTCGAAAATATATATTCAGATGAATAAATCAAACCATGATTAATATTTTCAGTTTACAGTTTCTGGATTTTATATATTTTAGCCGACGGATCCTAAATACAATGACTAAAATATTGCTCTTATTTACTCCTTTTTTTTTGTTAAAATATTCACTCTATTATTGTGAACCACTAAATCTTTTTATAAAAGGTATATATTGAGTACACACAATAAAACTATTATCATTATTGTTTGTGTGATCTTTGTATTCATATTTATTCTAAAAACAAAATTCTTGCTAATTATAAAAAATTTCATTTAAAGTGATGCATCAATACACGTGAGCTAACCTCCAAACCTCACACCCTTTTTCTCCCTCGCTTAAAATCCTTCACACCCAATTTCCATTTTGTTTGAATTTTCCCTTTGGATAATCCATAAATATAATAATTTTTGGGTAAAAAGAATTACTATCAAATCAATTTAATGCATTGTTAATCTGATTCCACAACTCAATTTTGGATTTTACTCAAAAGAGAAAAGTTTGGTCCTACTAAAATTATATACCCTTTTCAAAATTGTGGCTTTCCCATCTGTTTAGTATAACTTTTTATTTATTGGTGGGAAAACATAGTTTCCATCAATTTTTCTTTCCGTTTTTGGATTCAAGAGTTTAAAAACAAATCAAGTTGATACCATTGCCTTGTTTAGATGAATGATGAATCTAATTCATAAGACTCTTGTTTGTTATGATAAAGTCTTAATTATCAGATATTTTCACATGATACAATAGAAGATTCTTTCTTTTTGTAGAAATAATCCAATGAACATTATACAAGCTTGAAAGGTCATATAATATAATAGGAAAGATCAAACGAAAACTGCATTAATAGTTGTTTAGTCATTAGTGTGATGTAAAATATGACCTACCATTATATTAGATAGATGTCGTATTTTAGCGTATAAAGTTTTAACTTTTAGATTGAGATTTGTAATTTACTATACTTGTAGCTTATCACCACCACATCAATTGAGTCCCATTTAAATATGATATTATACGTTATAGATTTCCTTTTTTATTTTCTTATGATCAATACAGCCCCGTAAAATCTAAACATGTAAAATTCTCATGTATTTTATATTGTTATATAGTTTTCATTTTAGTTTACAACATGATTTACTTGACTAAAATTGAAGGTGAAAAATAAGATGGATTAATTAAAGTGAAGACTATTTTACCTTTTTTCTACAAATAAAATAATAATTACAAACTATTCTTTTTCCCAAACCAACAAATCCCACTGAAAAACAAAGTGGGAATTGTAGAAGAGACCATCTATACACATCTTACCCTTTCTAACATAGCTTTTGTGTTCTTCCTACTAGTTAAATTGCCACCCAAAAAAAAAAAAAAAATTTTAAAGTAAGAAATAAAAAACGAATTACTACTATTCAACAAGCTGCAGATGGATTAGTAAAAGGGTTGAAGAAGTGAGGCTTTGAGGAGATGGAGAAAGCTCCTTTGGCCGTACTTCCATCCACAACCACCGCGGTAGCCACGCTGCCGCCACCTCCTCCTCCATTACCGCCACCGGCACCGATTCTCTCACAAGAAGGACACATCGTTAGAGTCGATGTAGGCATGTGCATGTAAAAAGGCTGATGAGTCAATTTTAGGGTTTTGAGTTCTTGAATCTCTTTCTGAAGTCTCATGTTCTCATCTGTTAATGTTTCACAACACTTCTTCAAAATCTCACAATCTACTTCTGTTTGCTTCAGCTTTGTCCTGCTCAAATTTTCATTAAATAAAATAAATATATAACTTAAAGAAAAATAATATCACCTACAAAATTTTCTGACTATTAAATATACAATTTTCGACACTTGAATAAATCAAATATTCTGATAATTTATGATAAATAAATAAAAATTACCTGGCTCTTCTATTTTGAAACCATACTTCAACTTGTCTAGGCCTTAGATTCAGCTGTCTAGCCAGAACTTGCTTTTGCTTCTGTAAATAAAATAAAAAAACAAAGAATCTGATTAGATAAGTATTATCAAAAGTGATTAGTAACGTATAATAAAAAATAATTAGGATTAAGGATATATAATTACGGGATTAAGGGTGCTATGATGCTTGAAGCTATCCTCAAGAAGAGCAGATTGTTCTTTCGTAAGCCTAAGTTTTTTTCTAGCACTAATACCTTCTTCATCTTCATTGTAATCACTTATAACTTTCTCCGTCGTCTCTTCCTCCTCCGGCGACTCTTCTCTACCGTCTCTCTCTCTTTTTACCACCCTCCCGCTTGAGAAAGAAGAGACTCCGCTGTGAGATGACGTCTGACGGCATAGCTGGTCAGCTCCGGTCACCACGGTAACCGAGGGATCGCCGGAGAGGCTTAGAGTCAACGACGGCTCGAGCTTGCAACCAGAGGATCGTCTGATGGCACTATTGTAATTATTTGGAGTTGGTGAGAGACCTAATCCAAGAACAAGACCTGTGTTGCATGAATCATCAAAACCCATCTGAGTCAAATGAAAAAATTATACCTTTGTAAATTTTTATCTATCTTTGAGATTTCGAGAGGAAAAAGAAATGAGTTTTTTTGTTTGTTTGATGAAATTTAGAAGATAATGGGAGGAGATGAAGCCAAGGGGGCTTCTTAAGAAGGAGAAGAAAAGTATTTTTATTTTATATTTTTAAGAAATTGATGGGTGGGTGGATGGCTAATAATTATTAATCAAAGGAATGATTTATTTTATTTTAAAGAAATGATTTTATTTTCTTGGTAATTCTTTTTCTGAAAAAAAAGAATAATGTGGGAAATTATGATCTCTACTTTTATTTTTCTTATACTTGCAAAGGTTGACCAAATGAGCATCTCACTTGGCACTTGCTACTATTCTTCCCACTAAGAGAAAAGTTCCCAAAAAAGTTCAATGATTTTATATTTGGTAGAATAGAATTATCATATCATGAATATAAATTAAATATTATATCTAAAGCTTCCTTCATTCTTTTTCTGGTATCATATGGTATCATTGGGTTTAGTCGGCATTGGTATTTTAGATTTTTATATCATGAAATGTTATTGTAGACAAAAAAAAAAAAAATTCATCTATCATTTTTTCTAAGGAAATTTAAGTTGATTTTATAATCATTTTTTTTCCTTCAACCTATCAAACTACAAATTAAGGATGCACTGATTCTTTCCGTGTTTAATTAATTTTTAAATTATTTTATTTTTTTCATTTTTATCTATTACGTTTGTACATATATACATATATGTTAATGTTCATATATTTTTATTTGGTTATGTTACAATTCTATCAACAGGTGCCTTTAAATAACGGACCACAAGACAGTTTTACACACTAATTTTCAGCCTCTCTTTTTCTTATCAGAGAAACACATTGGCCCTTGATGTTCAATTCATTTATTTAATTAGATATTATATATTTTAGTTAAAATTTCTGATTTGATACATATGGATAGTGATCCCCACCATCTTGTATAGGTTTGGTTCTCTTGATCTCATTCACCAATTAATTTAGTACTTTTTGGAAAAAGTTAGGCATATACTTTATTTTCGAAAACTATTTAAACAAGGTGATTCATTACCATACCAATTATTCTTCACATCCTTAATTTGTCTCGACCTGAACTCATAGTTATCTTTAGATTACAAAGTATTTCCTAGAGTGTTATACTATATCTTATCGCGCTTTCTCTTTCAGGATAAATCGATGTACCAATGTAACATATAAGAAAGAAAAAAAGTGTTAAATAAGAACAAGTAGATTTTTTTTTTTTTTTTTTTGTGCAAATAAGAACAAGTAGATTTATAAGTTTTATAACATATAACAAATGTTACTGATTTACCATGGTCTTAAAAACTGGAATACAAACTATTTTGGAACAATCATTACATCACAAATAAGACTTGGTCAAGCTATATCGCTAGATATAACTAATCAAAAGTCTTAAGTCCGGTAGTTAGGTTAATTACATGACCCGACTTTTAAATCCGAGTTCATACAATATGTGGTCGAAACAGTTGTAAGAAATGGGTGCTCACCTTTTAAATCACTTTTTGTTTGGTTACTTTACGTATCATTAGAGCTATCAAGAGAACACACAACAAATATATAAAGGAGAAGTACAATAAAAGTGGGTAGAAACAAAAAAAATGATGTGGGTGAATATGATTCGTCAACAATAACCTAAAATCTTTGGAGTAATTGATTAAGAAAGTTGATGTGTAACATTTCATTAGGTTTGGTCTCAGCTATGTTATTTGTTTTGGCACTTCCCAATAATGCATTTGTCGGCTATACTCGTCCAACTGAAGTTAGGTTACCCATCCTATACATATTGTTATCATCATTATTTTTTATCCCTATTTTTCATCTATAATCTAATATATATAACTTTCTTATTGTTTATTTAATGTATTTGCTTAATTAAATTCCGTTTTACCCCCTAATATTAGCCCACACACGAGATTAATGCTTACATCAATGAAAAAAATACCAATTATAACTTATAACATTTGACTTTTTCTAGGTACGACGAGTTATCAATATGCTAGGGAATTAAGAATGATGAAAGACAAAGTTCATGGATAATCTTATCTTAAATTGATAAAAAGTAGAATAGTTCACCAATACTATAAACTTTAATATGATGTCGCACCGTGGAATTGGTGCTCATTTATATTTGATCAGATTATTTTTCTAATCGAATATTAGTATAATCCGTTGTTCTAAAAATCCCCGCCTAACCCGATTACTCTCCGCTTAATCGCTAAGCTCACCTTATCCGCCTCGATTAATGACTAATCTCTTAAAGAAATCAGTTGTCCGATTACTTTCCGCCTAATCCGATTACTTCCCGCGTAATCCGATTACTCTCCGCCTAATCTTACATATCCCGATTATTTTTAGATTGCAAGTATAAAAAAAATTATTTTTGTTATTCAATCATTTGAATTGGGAGTTTGTGATATTTTATAATAAGTTATATTCAAATTTATAATAAAAATCATAAATTTTTAATAAAAATTATAAAAATTTTGTCTTAAAAATACATTTTTATATGTTTACTGTAATTTTGAAAACAATATCGTATTAATATGTTTTAAAATATTAAAATAACCCTAAAACTAGTCCCCGATTAATCCCTGATTTTAATCCGATTTTTCGATTAATCGCTAGATCCATATTGAGCGTCCGACTAGCGCCTAACGATTTTTGAAACAAGGGTATAATCTGATCACTTTGATGTTGTGCAAATATTCTTGAATTTAGCTCACATTCTGTATATAATATTTTATTTTCTTCTAAGCCGGAAGAATTCATACCAAAACTCAAAATAGTACGGAAAAATCATTGTCAGCTACACGAATTATACGCCAACACATCACCACACATGCAGACTATTTTAATGTCTCGCTAACTACACGAACTATTGGTATTACATACGGACATCCCCGAACTATCATCGGTTATGTGTGCAACACCATAATCATCATTTTCAGATAATATAAATGTCTTGTTAACTACACGAAGTATTTTTTTTTTTTGTCAACTACACGAAGTATTTTCCATCAAATTTTTTTTTTTTTAAAAGTAATTAAAAAATAAAAAATAACTAAAAAGTAAATATTACACTATTATAAATTATATATATATATTATAACTTTTAATGCATTATACTTTTAAGTTAAATTAATTTAACTAATTTAATATTTATTATATTAAATTGTTAAAAATTTAAAATAGTCACTTAGTTAAATTATACATCACTATAAGTTAAATAAAACTATATAATATATCAATGTAAATTATATATACCATAACCATCATTTCCAGATAATATAAATGTATTGTTAACTACACGAAATATTTCCATCATTTTTTTAAAACTAAATTACAAAATAAAAAAATAACTAAAATTAAATAATACACTATTGTTAATTATATATATGCATTATAACTTTTAAAGTTTAAATTCTACATATGCAGTATCCCTTATAATTTTAAGTTAAATTAATTAACTAATTTTTAATGCACACATATGTTTTATATGAAATTAATTTAACTAAATTTTTAAAAGTGTCACTTAATTAAATTATACATGTTCATTATAGGTTTAAGTTAATTAACAAATTTTTAATGAACACATATATTTTTTATGGAACTAGTTTTGTCTTTATTACATTAAAATTTTAAAGTTAGAATAGTTATAATGTACATATATAATTTACATTGATATATTATATAGTTTTATTTAACTTATTAGTTTTTAAAAAAAATTGATGAAAATACTTCGTGTAGTTGACAAAAAAAAGAAATACTTAGTGTAGTTAACAAGACATTTATATTATTTGGAAATGATGGTTATGGTGTTGCACACATAACCGATGATAGTTCGGGGATGTCCGTATGTAATACCAATAGTTCGTGTAGTTAGCGAAACATTCAAATAGTCTGCATGTGTGGTGATGTGTTGGCGTATAATTCGTGTAGCTGACAATGATTTTTCCTTCTTCAAACATGCAAACAACTTTCTAAGTTTTACGGTCTATTTTGTTTGTAAAACTAAAACATTTCTATATCTTATATGGTGGTGCATATGGGAAAAGTTAAATTAATTATTTATATCACTAAAATATACTAGTTATTATTTCTGTGATTTCGATCGAAAAAGTTTACGTGTAATATATGTCTGATAAAAAAAAGAAATAACTTTTTTTTTTATTTCCTTAAGAACGAGTAACTTAAGATAAATACGAAAAAGAAAACTTTCAAAATTATATGTAAAATTAGTCGATAATTCTTTTAAACCTTTTAGAATAGTTGGGTTGTCAAACAAAAAGGGATCAATAAACGTAAGCATTTGAACACCAAGAATTTGTTTAAAAAAATTTTGCATTAACTTTATGGATGATAGTTATTAATCCGGTAACGTTATTTGAAGTGCATGTATGGTTGCATAGTAATATTAAACTAGTAGTAATAAAAAAATCAAGTACTAATAAATTTGGTTTCTCATTATGAAGAGTTGGTCCCTGGCCGCCAGACCAGTCTCGGGAGGAGAAGGTGTGGCAAACTCGTTTCCACGACGACACGTATTGTTTATCAAATTAAATTTATTTTAATTAGATTATTAATTAATAAAAATCCTAATGTTGAACTTTTAAAAAAATAAATATTGACCCAATCATTTGATATTTTAATTTCAGAATAAGACGACAAAAATGGGCTCGGAGCAATAGTATATGCAAATGATTTAGAATCAATTACGGATTTGCCATTTTTTGGGATGGCATTTGTGGATTTTGCCCTTTTTTGAATAGTTTATGGATTTTGCCCTTTTTCAGGCTACGGAAACATGCGTTTTATTCGTTATGTTTGGGTTTAGTCGGTTGTGGTTGTTCTTAGGGTTTAGTATTTTGTATAAACTACGTATTTTTACCAAAAAAAATCTGAAATACGTACATTTTGAAGTGTTAGAAAATGGCAAAATCCGTAAACTATTCAAAAAATGACATTTTCATAAGTTTTTCTCAAAAAATGGCATTTTAGACAATAATCCCAATGATTTAGGCGATTTTCCAAATAAACCAGACGCCATTTTTTAATTTTTTTTCTTTTATTTTTAATTTATAAAAGGTTTAGCTCATATTGTGCTCCACTATTTTTAAAGGTAAAATATGTTTTCCTTTTTGGTATGACAAGATAGAATATTTTGGTGAATCAATTACGGATTTGCCATTTTTTGGGATGGCATTTGTGGATTTTGCCCTTTTTTGAATAGTTTATGGATTTTGCCCTTTTTCAGGCTACGGAAACATGCGTTTTTTTCGTTATGTTTGGGTTTAGTCGGTTGTGGTTGTTCTTAGGGTTTAGTATTTTGTATAAACTACGTATTTTTACCAAAAAAAATCCGAAATACGTACATTTTGAAGTGTTAGAAAATGGCAAAATCCGTAAACTATTCAAAAAATGGCATTTTCATAAGTTTTTCTCAAAAAATGGCATTTTAGACAATAATCCCTATTTTGGTAGATTTCAAGTTTCTAGTGACATGCGTATGAATAAATTATAGTATATTCAAGAGACATACTAGCTAGATGTATGTCTTTTGATCATCTATATTCACCTGGAGATCACCAAGAGGTTTACTGATTTCTCAATCTAAGACATACATTTTTTTAATTAGAAGCACATAGACCATGATATTAGCTTAAATCAACCATATTGCATACCAAGTTCTTCAAGAACTCAGATTCACAATCTGCAATATTTACATAATAATATGAGATATGAATCCTATTTATACTGGAAGGAAGTTTTTGGGAAACATATTAACTTAATATCTCCTAAACTAAAAACATATGAATCCTATTTATACTTCAACCTTTCTTTAATTTAATTAAAATGTTCATCATATACCACAAAATAAGAAACCTAGAATTTTAGATAAAATATTGTTAATATCAAATTTTAATAGCAAAACAAATAAACGAAAAAATTGTTGTCATCACACACACACACGCACCAATAGTAACATAAATTACTTACTACATTTAAGCGAAAACAAGAATAAAAGGGACTATCTTTTAAATCCTTCTTAAAGTTTTTATTATCTTTAGACTGGTAATAGTAATACCCAACACAATATTTTTTCGTCGGCATGAATACATGAACAATATTATAAGAAACACAATAGAAAAAGATTGACTTTGGAAAAAGTTAGGTAACAATAAAGTAAGGTAATAAGGATGTCATGTTTTTTAAATAAATAAACTCATAACATAACATAATGGAGTCTGACCCACATCCACAAGTCGCAATACCTTTTTAGATAGTTCAGATGATTGGTAACAATTAAAAAATGGAATTATTGTTGATTTTGCCTTTTTTTTTTACCAAAAACTTTTGAAAATGCTATTTTTACAAAAATCTTATGGATTTGCCATTTTTTTACACTTAAAAATGTACGTATTTACGATTTTTTTTGTAAAAATACGTACTTTATACCAAATACTAAACCCTAAGAACAAATGGAACCGACTAAACCCAAACATAACGGATATAACGCATGTTAAATCACCCTAAAAAAGAGCAAAATCCACAAACTATTCAAAAAATGGCAAAATCCACAAATACCATTAAAAAATGGCAAATCCGTAATTAATTCTTAAAAAATTAAACATCTTCACATTAAAACCACATCTTTCTTTTTTCGAACAGCCATCAAACCTCATCCGCAACAACAATAACGAGGAATAAACAATTAAATCATACTAACAAATAACAATTAATGATAGAAGGAAAAAATGAATGTTCGTTAACACTAACTCTTACGCTGGATCGAAATAGATCTAATGATTAGAAGTTTTCGACGTAATTTAGTTTTGGTGACAGAGATAAAACAAATCTCTTGGTCAGCTATAATAGATCGATTTGTTTAGCTTGTACTAATCTAATTATTTCAACCGAATTATTTGATTTTAAATATGTAATTGATATAAAATTAATATATAATGGGTTTGAATGGTACTCATTATCAAAACGGTACATAATGAACAAATTTGACAGTTACCGATCACAAATACTTTATTCAAAGCGTTACAAAAAATTTTACTCTCAGTTTTTTTTTATAGTTATTTTTTACAGGTTTACACTATTCCGGTAAAACTTACACCTCTAACTAACAGCTAAAAAATTTATCAAACTTTTGGTTACCAATGAGATCCATAATATTAAAAAAAAAACGAAAAAAGATACAGAAAAAGAGGTGGTTCACATGTCATCAACAATAAGCACATCCATGGAATCATGGCATCCCTCACAAACATCTTATCCACACGACACGAGAGAAGCGAAGCAGTTCCAAAACAGTATCTTTGTCAGTTATATTCGACAAGTGTCAGATTTAGACAGATTCAAACATTTAGGTCCCACCAATGATTTGCTATAATGGAGTCTCTCTGGTTATGATTCTCCAATAGATGTTATAAATCATGATAATGACGACTTTGATGACAATTAAGCCACTCATTTTCAGGTTTTAATATGGTTGTTATGTTTTAAATACTTTTTACAACTAAAATCTTTAAAACATGTACTTATAATTTTTTTTCTAACTTCCTTTCTTTTTATAAAAGAGTTCTAGAGAGATTTTTTTGTTTTATTTCAGAAATTTTATGTTAAATATCATTTTATAGTGATTTACTATTAGTTTTATTTTCCTAATTATTTATTATGGATATCGGAATTCGCACTTAAAAATTTGTGAAGAGTTTGGAGTTCTTAACCTCGTGAGATGAGTGATATCGAATTGCAAAACAAGAACAAAGAGAGGAATGAGTATTGGATTGATCCTAATAGCGTTTTTGTTACAAGATCTTTTTGTCTCCTTTACAATACATTCCTCCTCTTATATATACTCCCTTCCCGAATCCTTTGCGATAAATATCGATATATTCTCGCAGCGAATCATGCTCAGGTTTTACGCTTTGCCACCTAAGAGAAAATCAACACTTTGCAATCAATGCATCAGTCTTTAAGTTCGGAAATATTCAGCAATAATGTAGAAGCGAAAGGTTTTTGACTTCGACATGGGCTCTAATGGGCTTCTTCTTTCTCGGCCCATTACTGTTCTGAGATGTCACTAATGGGTTCGGCCCACTAGACAAGATACTAAACCCATTTTCTCTTTAGTACTATACTATACAACCATCATACACAATAACCTTTAAAAAAATGTGGCCATAAAATATAGACTATAACAGTATTCTGTAGCCTAAAACATTAGCTTTACTTGCCTTATTGTAGAGTTGGGCTGGTTGTAAATTATTTTAAAAAGCAAAAATGAATATGATTTATTAGAATAAAGGTTGACAAGAATGACCAAGTGTCGTTAGCTCAACTGGTAAAGATCCTATGCGAAGCTTAGAGGTCGCCGGTTCGAGTGAAGTTTGGGACAAAGCTAATATTACATGTTATGGTTTCGGGCTTAGGGGATGACGAGATTTGGTCCAGAACGTCTTGGTATTAAAAAAAAAAAAAAAAAGAATGTATTCTACGATGTGATACCATGTCCCTACTTTCAAACCTCGAGTGATTCCAAGGAAGACGAAAGGAGAACAGAGGTATGTATGATGACTAAGTGGATAGCCCGAATCTGAGCAACTCATAGAAAACCTACCTATCAGCTTATTAAAAGAACTCCCTTACCAAGATCGCAGAGCTAGAGAAAAGAAGGTTGGTTAGTGTTTTTTAACTATGTTTCTCTCTCTTTAATTGTCGAGCCACTAAAAAAGTTTAATTTTTGAGGCCTCTCAGAGTGGCGCACAGAACATTATAAAAGAGTGGTGCTTATGAGTCGAAGGAAGGCGTAAAAACCTACAAATGATAACGATGGAGCATTACGATGTGTTATACCTAACAAAAATTAAAAGCTGTTGACAAAAAAAAAACTAACAATCTCTATCCGGCCACCATCAGTAATAACATGTTTTAAAAAAAATATGAATATTATCTATTATTTTCTTATAGTTGCAGATTTTGAAATATACTAATCAAAATTAACTAAAAATAGGAAATAATAGGAAAAATCTGTGGTCCATTAAGTTTCTATTTTTTTATAGGTTCTAACTAATTTATAGGCATTTTTCATGGATGACATTTTCTTTTTTTAAAGAGAAAGAATTTTATTATATAAAACAACTATATGATGCGTACATATAATCTATATATATATTACTGGAAAAGAAAAACAAGTTACAAATGAAAATGGCTAAAGCTGCAAATGATTTTGGTTTCATCACTTGCTTGGTGATTTTCTTGGTGCTAACAGGTATACATTATGTGTTTGAACCTCGTCAAAGTGAGATTTATTGTTTGTGTTTGAATTTCTAACAGTGCATATTATTTTCAAATAAACTCATAATCTTAAATATCTTTTACGTGATTCAATAACTAATTGTAACAGCCAAACACAAGAAAACAACTTTTTGCGCGTTTAGAATTTGCATAAAAGCTTTGAAACTATCTACCAAAAAAAAAGCTTTGAAACTTTATTTAAAAAAAAAAAAACAAAAAATGGTTGACAGAAAAAAAAATGCTCCGTTTTCAAACTTTTAATATATTTTTAATATTTCTATATATAATATTCACTTGTAAACATAAAAATTAATAATCAAAACCAAAATGATTAATGAATATCTATATAATAGCTTTCGATCAATTCATTCAAAAAAATATTTTTCGATCAAGTTAAAATTACGAGAAATATATTGTGAAGAAGCCTTAGTAGTTGTAAAGGTATACAAGTGAAAGTGCCTTTATATACACAAGTATACAAGTGAAAGTGCCTTTATATACACAAGTATCTTACTGACCTAATACAATAAACCGACATATATGTCCCAATGTGTATATGCATTTTAGTTTTAATCAAAATATTTGAATATTTCTTACATATTGATTAATAATGTTTATAGGAATATCAAATGGAATGAGAATGACTCAGAAGGTGTCGTGTACAGAAGGTCGAACCTTATGGGCGAGGCGGCATCTTAAGTTTTTATATTGTAGTAGTACTCTATGTGAAGATAATTGCATTAATACTGGTGCTTATAGAAACGGCACATGTGACATTGAGGACGAAGTGGCAATATGCAGATGTCATCGTTGTAAAAAGATGATATAGTTATTTATTTATCATCAATAACTAAAAAGTCAAAATGACTTTGTAATAACATGCAACAATATCTTTCATTAGTATCATCCACTAATAATAAAAAGTCAAAAAGACCTTAGTAGTAACGTGTTTCTCGGAGAAAATTATAAATTATAAAATCCATCAATTTATTGTCGACAAAATCCAACACTGTTTAGTACTGTAATCACATTCACATACTACATAATTATAGCACATTAATACAAATGGAGGGGTGGCATTCTGGCTCATCATGCCGGGAGGAGAAGGTGATCCAGATGAGTTCTGCTGCATGCTTTTAGGTCCATTGGCTATGCTTCATCAGTTATGGATATTGGCAGAGCCGTGCCTACTTGTATAATTTGGAAACATTCGCCTACGCCACCAAGTTTTGTAGAAAATTTAGGAAGCTATATTTGTTAATAGTGGTTAGTTATCATATGTACCTATTAAATGAATAAAGTTAGAGAGATTAACACAAATGATAAAGGAAGATAGTATAACTTGCATGCAATATACTATAAAACTCCTAACAAGGAATCTTAAATGTCCACACATAAGGTAATACCTTTTGTATATCAACATAATTATATTAAATTTTTATTATTACCAAAATTATATTTTGTTTTGCAACACTAACACAAATTGCTAAACTACATATTACGATCAACTTAGTTTATATATTGTTCTCGTTGTTTGATAAATACTTTTTTTTTGAACTGTGAATTTTTACAAGTTTTGCTTAAAGTTTTATAGATTTATTATAAAATTCTAAAAAATTAAATCATATATTTTACTATGTTTATTTTATATTATTTATGTAATAAACCATATTTTTTTTCTATGACATCAAAATTCCTTGGCACGGCTCTGGTTATTGGCAATCCTCTAGGAGAGGAAGATGTTGGAAGCCGCCGGTTGGAGTGCTCAGAACTTGATCCGCTTGCCATCCCTTAGCGTCTTGGATAGCCTTGAGAATTGTTCCTTCAGGAGAGAAGACTCTAGCATTGAAGATTTCTTTGTTTCTGGTAAGCCCCAAAGTCCAGTAGATCCAGGGGAACAGAGGACCAAATGTGAGACCCACTGGTGGTAAGCATAAAACCTTGTTTCCTTGGGAGATCCTTGTTTTGATTCCTTGAATGTTCCCAGCAGAACATGAGGTGTTCAATGCTTTCTAGACATTGTTGTTGGGATTTAAGTTATTAATTATTTATCTAATATCTTCACGAAAAAGTATTGACTTTTTGACTCAAACCATAGGTTTACTAAGCTTAAAGATGAAAATTAAAATGTGTTTGATACTTTATTTATTCTTAAAAAGAATACATAACGAGAAGCTAAGCTCATACATTTTTTTGTATAAAATATTTCGGAAAACAAATTCCGAAAAACACACAAAAATAATTAAAAGACATAGGGTATATACCGAGAGCTTGTGCCGAAAGAGATCGAGAGCTTGGGACGGTTAAGTCACAAGAATCTAGTCAACCTTCGAGGATGGTGCAAACACAAAAGTGAGCTTCTGTTAATCTACGACTATATCCCACAAGGGAGTTTAGACTCGCTGATCTACAGTGTACCGAGACGAACCGGTGTTGTTTTGTCCTGGGACGTGCGTTTTCAGATAGCTAAAGAAATCGCTTCTGGTTTGTTGTATCTCCACGAGGAGTGGGAACAAATCGTTGTTCATAGAGACGTCAAACCAAGCAACGTTCTAATTGATGAAGATATGAACCCTAGACTGGGAGATTTTGGGCTCGCTAGGCTTTACGAACGCGGGTCTCAATCGCACACCACGGTTGTCATGGGCAGCAAAGGCTACATTGCGCCTGAGGTCATTATGTCTACCAATCAGCTGGTCCAAAGAACCTCCCTTACCATACTAGGATCGCCGAGCTAGAGAAAAAAGGTTGGTTAGGGCTTTTAACTATGTCTCTCGATCGCTCTCTCTTTCACCCATTCAGGCAGTGAATTGTAGAGCCACTAAAAAAGTTTTTCGAGTCTCCTAGAGTGGCGCACTAAACATTAGAAAATAGTACTGGTGCGTATGAACCGAGAGAAGGCGTAGAAACATACAAACCGTAACGATCGGAGCGTTACCATGTGTAATTCTCTAACTAATAAATACCTAACAATCACTAACCGTCATCATCATATATTTTTTGAAAAATGTTAATATTATATATTATTTACATATAGCGGCAGATTTTGAAATATGCTAATCAAAACTAACTAAAAAATAGGAAATCATAGGAAAAATATGTGGTCCATCAAGTTTCTATTTTATTTTTAGTTTCTAACTAATTTATAGGCATGTTTCATGGATGACGTTTTTCTTTTTTTAGGAGAAAGAAATTCTTTATATACAGCAATTGTATGATGCGTTCATATACATTACTAAAAAGAAAAAAAAAAGAAAAAGTTACAATAAATGAAAATGGCTAAATCTGCAAATGAGGTTGGTCTCATCACTTGCGTGGTGGTTTTCTTAGTGTTAACAGGTATACGTTATGAATACAACTTTCCGTGCATTGGAATTTGCATAAAAAACATTATGTTAATAAAACAAAAAATGCTCTGTCTTTCAAAATTTTAATTTGATATATATTTTTTTAAAAAATTCTATATATAATATTCAGTTGTACACCTAAAAATGAACAATCAAAACCAAAATAATTTATGAGTTGTATATATCTATATAACATCTTTCGATCAAGTTATAATTAAGAGAAATATATGCATTTTTAATGAAGAATATTTGAATATTTCTTACATATTGATTAATAATGTTATAGGAATATCAAATGGAATGCCTCGGACGGTGCCGTGCGTAGAAAATCGAATCTTATGGAATAGGACTCTTCCTTGTAGTACCACACTGTGTGAAGATCATTGCGTTCCACACGGTTATAGAGGCGGCAGATGTGACATTGAGCACAGAAGGGCAATATGCAGATGTTCTCGTTGCAAAAAGATGTAGATCCGACTCCTACGAAGTATAATACTTATTTACCATTATCATCCATCAATAAGTCTTCAATGGTTTCTATTTCTTTTATTTATAATTATGTTGCCAATAAATTTGTCTTCTTTGACTCCCAAAGTCTAGGATCAAAGTAAGCACGTTGCATTTCCATTTTCTCCATTTGTTTACACTTTCTCTCAAACAACTGTATCTACCAAAATATAGTTCTGGTGATAAAAAAAATTACAACATCACTTGTAGTTTGGAGGAAAAAAAGAATTAAACATCAAAATAAAAACCGGACTATCGTTCTTCAGCCTCACGGTCGTGTAACGATAGTCGGAAAACCCAGTTAGAGACATTTGACATCGTCTTCTTCCTCAAACCTTTTAGTTTTTGGCTTTCACTCTTTTGGCAACTTCTCTTTGTGTTTCCACCATCAACGAACTTCTTCAATCTTTTTAAAGCAAGCTTTAGTGTCTCCTCACTCATGTTCGCGAAACAAACTCTAAACCAACCCGGTTCTTCACAATGGCACGACGAACCAGGAGAGATGTTGAGCTTCACTTCGTAAACAATCTTCTTCCAAAGATCCATCTCCGCTTCGAACGTTTTAGAGCTAAGGAGAGGTCTCATGTCGACCCAACAAAAGAGTCCCGCGTTACTCTTAAGACATTTGATCCCTATGGCCTCTAGACCCAACACGAGCTTTCTTTGTCTGTTCTTGAGCCGTTTTTGGTTCTCTCGAAGGTAGTTCTTAGTGAACTTCTTGTCAGATAATAATGAGGCTAGTAGGTATTGTGTTTGGGAGGAGACAAGGCCGAAACTCGACATTTTTGTAGCGGCAGAGATAACATCTTTGTCATTGGAGTAAATGGCTCCAACCCTAAAACCAGGGAGGCCTAGATCTTTAGATAAGCTATACACAACGTGGACACGGTTCAAAACATCGGTGTTTTCGAGTTGATTATTTTTTAGAATCTCCATGACGACGCTGACGAATTCTGAAGAGTTGAATGTTGTGCCTGAATATATCTCGTCACTTACTAAATGTATATTCTTATTCTTAGTGATGAAATCAAACAGAATGTTGAGTTCGGTTTGGGTTGTTGTTGTGCCCAAAGGGTTAGATGGGTTGGTGATGAGTATTCCTTTGACGTTTAGGTTAAGCTTCTTGGCTTGCTCGTAGGCTTCTTCGAGTGCAAGTTTCGTTATGCAAAACCCGTTAGTACTTGAGCATTGGATTGGTACAATCTCAACCCCGGTTCGCCATTTTAGATCCCTATCAAACCTGAAGTGTAAAAATATACAATGGTTTTAGTTATGTTAAGTTTGTAGTAATGATGGAAATTTTACGTGTAAGCAAACGGTGTACTAACCCTGGATAATATGGCGTGGGAAGCAAGAAAGCGTCACCGGGATCAGCGAGACAAAACATTAGAGTTTCGTTTGCGGAAGTGGCTCCAGCAGTGAGCACAAGGTTGTTTGAATCAAAAGAAACTCGGTTTCCTCTATTTTCTGACATGAAATCAGCCAAGGCCTGAAAATCATTCGAGCAAGATCAGCAAACTACAAATAAATTTGATACTCATTGATTGATATATACAATAATAATCTTACATTTTTGAAGGAAGAGAGGCCATGGTAGTCTTGAAAGAGAGCGAGTTCCCGGAAAATAGACTGGCCAGCTCTCTTGAAACAGGCTACGTCTGTGTTTTGTGCAAGCCATGACTCTAGTAGATCAAAGCATAACTACAGAAATCCAATAAAATTAAACATACTTTAATTAGTCTCTATGTCATGAGTACATCAAATATATTTTGATTTATATTAGTTATCACATGCAGCTGAAAAATATGTGTTTACCACTTTACCTGATTTTCGGCAAGACCCATCTGGATAATGCCTTGAGGGTTCTTGATAATGTCGTAAGGATTCTTCTCGTACTCTTCCCAACCAAGGAAATACGAAGAGTCTTGGCCATGGCTGTTGCATGTAGCTTTTCTTGACAATAGAACCATTTCTTTTGTTCTTGTTTTTTTTTTAAAATTGAAAAATCTAGAACTAGAGAAAGAGTTGTGAGAGAGGCTGAGAGAGATAGATAGATCGAGCGCGTTGTTGTTGGCAAGCTACGAGAAGTCTAAGAATGAATGCATGTTTATATATAGTTTCATGCTACGCCAAAATACACAAAAGACGGGGATTCTAATTATTTTCATTATCCGATTTACCAACATGGGTTTTCTTTTGATTGTTTAAAGTTTTAGTGATTCTAAAATTTAAATATAAACGGATTTATTTTGTCAATAAATAGCATTTTTAATGTACTAAATTTAAGTATGAATGGTGAAACGGCGGTAAAATTGATACAAGCAACTAAATTACGAGTTTCATTTTATTGGCATTTTGAATAATGTTTTGACATATGAATTATATCAAATTAGAATAGGAAAAATGTGGAAGCGATGGAGAAATGAGAACGCTATACCGACAGGAAATCTCCATGTAAAATGGCTGCTTCTGCTTGTATACAAATATTAAATAATGTGACCCACAAAAAAAATATACATAGAATGAAAAAGAAAAAGAGAGAAACATGTCAATGTTTCAATTTGAGGACTATTTGGAGGGTCTATCATGTTGGTCCACGTTGCTCCCCCGATGGTATCCCTCTAGCTCTCGTATTCTATGTCGGCTATTGTTTTCAACGTTTTAAAGCTTTTTACAAAATTTTCCATACTTTTTTTTTTGTCGCCATATAATGTTTTGGTAGTTAAAGTAGGTTATAATTAAAAAAAAAAAAAAAAAAAAAAAAAAAAAAAAAAAAAAAAGTAGGTTATAATTCATATTTGTTATAAATAATAACTCAAACAAACATACATATATATATATATATATGTATATGTAACTTAAATAATTGCATATAATTAAAGAAAGAGAGACGTAAATAGAAAAGGGAGAGCGGACAAAAACACTATACCAAATCTCTTCTCTATTTCTTATTATTGCTTCTCACTCTTCTTCTTCTCTTACTCACTAGCATCCAACGTCCATAACTATTTATAGTGAGTCTACAATTAGATAAGTATCAATGACATTGAGGCACAGAAACTTTTATGGCCAAGTAATTCAAAAGATAAGATTAAGAATGAGATCAAATGATCACATGATGAGATCAAAATATCACATGATGAGATCAAATGATCACATGTAGTGAGGGATAATCACTTTGTTTTGTAATAATATTTAAGTAGTACATAAATAGTTTCAAAACGGGTGAATATGAGGTTAAAACTCACATCCTCTATGATATCAATGGCTTTTCCCACTAATGTTTTTTACTTAAATAACCAAACGAAATGCTACCAATCTAATTAACCCTATAACTAATAAAAATATTTAACAAAAACAAAAGTTAGAGAGATTTTTTGGATGAATATAATTCCTTAATGATATCATTGATAATATATTATCAACACATTTTTGATTCATAATTATAGGGTTAAACACACTTTAATTTTGTGATATTACTATAATATCACATATTTGTGACGGATTAGAAAACTCAATTGTTGATGTATGAATCAAACTAGTACGAAATAAATCTTAAGGGAAGTAAGAAGAATCTCGGATAAAGACGAGTCCAAACTTAGGCAAAATTAACTGGTTTACAAAGGAGAAGGCCGAATCAGAATTGACTACAAAGTAAGACGAACTGAGGTCGTTTAGACGAGCCTTATAGCTTATAGACGAGCCGAAATGTACTCTCTCTCTCTCTGTGTCAGCGTCAAAACCGGATCTCCTGACAAGACTTTTATATTTCGTATTTATAGGGACCCAAGATCGGTCCTGACTCTGATGTATTTCCAAAAATGCCCCTTTTTGACCTAATGGCATGCCTTAACCCTATTTAAATCTCGGGCTTTGATTTCTTCCGGGCCGTCGTCGTCGGAATGGGCCTGAATTGGGAGAGGTCCAATTCAACCATCAACAGTTGTCCTCCAATTCTAGGGTATCGTTTATGACGTAGACTAGAATTCCATAACGTTTCTCGGCGTCCAATCATTACGCATGTGAGACGGTTCGACTTCTTTTGCTTCCCGAGGTATATGATTCTGAAGCGTCGTGCGTGGAAAATATTTTCCCAACTTTCCCTACGGCAATCCAACACACTTCATAAACTTTCAAAAATAGCATTAATTGACTCACTATTAAGTTTTTGTTCCAAAAGTATTATCACTAGTTTATTTTTTCCAATAATACCACAATTTTTATTTAAAAACTATTTAACCAAAATAAATTTAAAATATTATATTTGGGTTCTCTATTTCTAATTTAAGGTATATATTTCTACCAATTAAAAGAGATATTAAGTCATTTAATATTGAATTTGTATTATTATATTTGGGTTCATTATTTTTAATTTAAGGTATATATTTCCATCCTTTAAAAGAGATTTTAATTCATTTAAATATTGGTTTATGGTATTATATTTAGGTTACCTATTTCCAATTTAGAGTATATATTTCCACCATTTAATTTTTTATTAATTCAATTTAATATTAAATTAGTGTCTGCTCTCATCTCTATTTTCTATTTTCTATTTTCTATTTTAGTGAAATTTTAATTAAGACTTCAATCATATAGGGAACGACACATGTTTTTTAAAAATGTTTAGTCTAAAATGATATTTATTGTGAAACAGAATGCATATTAATCATCACATAAAATTAATTTTTTTTTCTTGTGGACAATCATCACATAAAAATTAACCTCTACAATTTATGAACAATATTATGTTTTAAAATATGCAACAGCTTATTAAGCTATTCTGTTCATAGAGTAATGTCTCTCTGTATGTATAAAAATGTGCATGTTACTTAATTATTGTATTCTTACAATGATGATTAATATTTAAGATCAAGAGGGTCCATATGAAAATGAGTGACAACTAAGATGACGTTCACGTTGTCTTGGTCCTCGCATATATCCTAGGAGATATGGACCAACTCTTGCTTCACCTCTTCCATAACGTAGGACCCTTCTTTAATTTTACATCACTTGACTTGTTTTGTCTTTTACTATCTAATAAAACAAAAACAAAATTGATTTGGTTTTGTCGTCACAAACAACATTTTTCAAATTCTATCCAACAAGATATATCATACATTCATACTTGTAGCTTAAAATTTTAAAAGTTTTAACATCTTTGAAATTTCCTTTGATTCGTGAAACAAATACACATAGAAAAATCCGATCTCAGTGAACAATGTACGAGTTCGTTTGGTGGTCATATGAATATAGCTACGACGATTTATTGAGTTTAATGATAAAAGCTTGTAATAATAAATACGGTTTCTTAGAACTTTGTATAGTGACAAGGCTTCGATGTATGTGTCTTCCTTTTTGGCTCTTGTTTTTAACAACTTGCAAATTTGGTCGATCAATTGATAACTACATTGTCTTCACATTCATGAAGTCAACGAAAATAACGCATTTCTAAATCCTTACAATTTGCAAAATTCAAAGAAGCCAAATTAGTTGAAAACAAAATAAAGCCATTTGACACTATAGCAACATCTCTCGAATCAGTAGGACTAACAAAATTCAAGTGAAAAACTACACTTACACATGATATGTTCAATTTCGATTCCATTAGAGCCTTAAATTTGTCTGCATAGAGAGATGCCAAAGTGGGTCAATTTTAAGAACACAAAGAGTATACACAACATTGAAGCATGGAGTGTTGTTGCTTTGAAATGGATCTTTCGACTGAAGCAGGACATTTTAGAAACATTGCAATAAATATAAACTTTTCACAAGCGTTACCAACAAAAAAAATATCCAGCCTTGCTTTGAAATATCCAGTCTTGTTCATTAAATCTAGAAATCAATTTAGCTATAACACGACCTCATTGATTCCAAGTATTGATGATGTTGGGAATAGAATAGGCTTTGGAGCTACACTTAAAGCCCTTAATATTTTGTTTCAAATAGGATTTTATACCCAAAAAAAGCATGCAAATCATCATTTTTCGCAACTTTATCATTCATCTCTAAAAGTTAAAGGTCAATCCCGTTAAATCAGAAATAATACGCTATGTTACCTGTTTTCGAAACTCGTAAAAGTTTGAAAAATTAATATTTTAAATTGAAGCCCTCGCAACGAAAACTTCAAATCTACCTTTAGAATATTGAAAATCTTATGTAGTGGCCATGAAATCTTTTAGAAGACACGTAAATATAGTTATATTACGTATCGTTTTTTATTTGCTATGATTGGTTTACATTTTTTCTGAGATAGAAGATAAAATTGCAAAAACTGACGAAATGAAAAATTGTTTTGTGAAAAAACCTTCTAAATATATAGGCCTATATCTTTCATTTAATTCTGGCCCATCGTAACATGGTCACAACTACATCTCTTCGGACCAAAGACTAGAGCAAAGTAAACATTGTCCCTAGCTCCCTGCAACCGATGTTCAAATTTAATTAGGACATGGACCGACTCTTTAAAAGCCAGGCTTTGGGTTCACCGATTGAAATACCAACCTCTAGGTGAGTTTTCCTATTTTGAAGTCATAAAAAAATATTAATCAAGTAAAACTGAACTCTGACTATTATATATACATTTCATTACAAATTTCCGTTTTAATTATAGTCATATTTCAGTGAAATCTGGTGAACTATGACGGCCACTGCTATGAGGAAAGAAGTGGAAGAAGAAAAAAATCAAAAAGAAATTCTGCCTGATATCCTAAAAGAAAGTAATTCTATAACAATTTATAATACCCTTGTAATCATATATATGAAAGTTAGCCAACTCTTTTCATCTTTCCGCCACGTTAGCATACCAAAGAGTGTCACATGTTCATGAATGAATCACCAAAAAAAATCATTCGGTTCATCTTCATCGGCTCTTTTCATTTTCTTCGTATGTTTTTTCGGTTTTATAAAAACTGAAACAATATAGAAACCATATGTAATTTAAATTTGTTACGATTGGTTTTTCGGTCTTGCGGTTTATGGGTTTTGATTATTTTGGTAAAAAAAAAAACACATAAAAACCATATGCAATTCGGCTTGCTTCGATTTTGATTATTTTCAGTTTTTCTTTTTTTGTGCACCAAATTAATTATATTGCTCAATCAATGTTCTGGCCATACAAACTAAGACACTCTTTTGCATTGGAATTTTATCTTGAATTGTATCATCTTTGATTTAGATTCGATGAAACCATGAGTACATTCCAACATACTTTACCAATTAAATGTTAAGCATAATATTATTATGAAAGATATCATTTTTCAATTTAATTTCCTCTTCTCAAACATGTATTGATATAAATGTTTTTGGAAAAAATATCATTAGATTAAGAAAATTTATTCATGTAACTTATATTAGCAAGAAGATGAAAAAAATATTGCAAAGATAGTTAAAAGCTAACCAAACAAATGATATTATAATAATAAAAGTTTATAAACAAAAAAATGGTTTTACTGTTTAACACCAAACCGAACCGAATCCAAAATATTTTAAATAAAAGTAGTCGAACTGGTGTTTGGAAGAAACCGAAACCAAAACGAATCACTTAATTACTATTCGGATTCGATTTTCCGAGAAGATTTTTCTGCCCACCCTTAATTTATTACTACGGACATAGGTTTATAATTTATTTATATCGATAAAGTAAATTCTAAAAGAGGAAATACAATGTATAAAAAGTGAATATTTATAACACTAATAAGCACACAATTGATCAACAAAAATATTCAACATTAATTTTAAAAAATAAATAAAGCAAAATCCCGCTCGTAGAGCGGTTGCTCACCTAGTTACTACGATTGATGTACATTGAGATTCATTCATTCATATTGTCCTCAATATTGCACATAGCATCATCGATCACCATTACAAACAAGAACAATTGAGAAGGCGAAGGAGAAAATGAATTGGAGTAGTAGAATCCGAGAATTTTATCTGGTTTTTCCCGCAGTTATTGGACTAATATCGCAGGACATATATATGATGAGACTGATCACCATGCTGAAAGTTAACAACACCGGAACTATTTTCATTTACGCTACAAGGTCCAAGAAGATGTCAGCATTTACTTAGGTGCTTTCCATTGATGCACTTACAAGACTCTTTGCTCTCAATCATATATACTTAAGGAGCTATGTTTACACTGGTTCCTGACTCTTTGCCTAAACACCCACATGATTAGCATTAAGCAACTAAGATATTAGTTTTATATCATTGAGAAGGAGGAGTACGGTATATGGCAGCGATAGTACGAGGGAAGAACATTTGCCTAACTCCCTCAGCTTTGATTATGGGAAAGATGATGCTTGTAGCACTCTGTGAAAAAGGAAAAATTTCAAAGATCAAACTTCTTTGCGATGTTTGAGTATAGTAGAAGTAATTCTGTTCTAGAGGATGGGAAGAACCGCATACCGAGATTATCCTAGCTGCAAGCCAAAAGCTTTTAATCGAAGGAAATTGTAGCATTAAACGACCAACAGCGTAGATCGCCACAGCAAAGAAGTGGAGAACTAAACTCAGAGGACGAGGGTTTAAACCAGATAGCAATGCAACTGGACCAGATGAGCAAACACCTCCAAGGCTAAGATAGTCGAAGCAAGCTTCACGCATTTCCATTCTTGCTTCATCCGAAGATGCTAAAAAGACCTTATACAACGCGTCCGCCAGTGTATTAATGGTGGAAGCTACAGGCTGTTGAAAGGCCACACATAAGTCCACTAAAAAAAATTGAATCAACACATTAGAAGCGTTTACTTTAACTGAAGATGCTTACTTTTCGCAGTGTGTAAAAAGATTCAATATACTTAGACAAAGCTTCTTTGTCATTAAGGTTACGAATTGGCTTTAGAAGATCACGGAGTACAACGATATCCGCCAATGCAACGGTCATCCCACCACCAGTTAAAGGATGTCTCATGTTGAATGCATCACCTAGAAGAAGAGCTCCAGGAGTAGGAATAGGATCAGCTGGCATGCTTCGGTTTGGCATGGTTCTGATATTACCCTTCTCAACGGCGGTGATGAATGCTTCACGGACTTCGGTTGGTACTTGAGGCGCAACCCGTGTTTTCAGATACTTAGCCATTTCGCCATTTGCTATGGGAGTAACTTTCTGGCCCGGTACATCGACTAAGCAACGGACTTCAGAACTGCTAATGGGGTACATTAAGATGGGTGATGGGTCAGCGAGAACAACATGCCCGTGATTTGCAAATGGAAGTTCACAGTTCTCCAAGACAAGACCCACAAAAGTAGATGGCCTATCCACCTGATAGAAATCAAACCAAAACTAAGTTCCACAAATCAAATCAAAAGCAACTACTGCAAACTAACTATAACAACCAATATATAAGACCACCTTAGGTTTACAAAGAATGCGACGCAAGTTGGAGAAACAACCATCACATACAATTGTGAGAGAAGCAAATGATCTAAGCTCATTACCCTCCTTTGTTCTGTATTGAACCCCTTTGATTGTCCCGTTTTCTTCAAGCAACGACGTAACCGTTCCTTGTTCCAGTCGTACACTGATTCACAAACAAACCGTTAGAATCAAGCTGAATTCAATTAAAGAAACAATCAATAAGATTACTTCGAAAGAGTAGCGGCTTTTTCTCGCATTCTCTGCACAAATCTCCCATTGTGGAAACTTCTCCCGGCTACATCCGAATCAAACGTTTCCAAAGGGTAAGAAAGTTTAGTATGTTTCCCATCTTTAAAGAGAACATAACCAAGAACTCGTTGAGCATCTATCTTCTTCACACAATCTACAATCACACAACGAAACTATAAAAAAAATTCGATTCTAAATATATATATGTAACAGTTTAAGCTCATTAGTTAGTCTCTACCCTCAAGTCCAAGTTCTATTAACTTCAAGTAACCACCAGGTTGAAGCAATTCACCAACAATTCTGTCTTGCTCAGACAAATCTCTTTCTATAACATGAACTCTTCGTCCTTCCTTCAACAACCACACAAAAGGCCAAAATTCAGACAAGAACTTACGTCTTCAACACATAAAAATTCAGACAAGAACCATGAAAGAAGCGTATCTATCTCCAATGTTCCGGGAACTAAGATCACACCATTTTTGTGATCTTATTACAAAAGAAAAAAAAAAAATTTGAATCACATTATTACAAATTTAGAGACTTGCCTTGCCGAGAGTATGAGCAAGAGCGGCACCGGAAACACCAGCTCCGACGATGATAACATCGGTGACGGAATCAGCCTCCGTCGCAAGAATATTCGATACGGTGTCGTTTAGGGAAACGACGAGTCCACGATTCTTCTTATTCCGAATCCTTATCACATCGTTAGAGTTCACGGCGGCGCGTTTGTGTGTCTGCTCCGCTGTTGCTTTCCCGCGGCGAATGTAGGTGGCTCCGGTGGTGAATAGGCGAGTAGAGACAGAGAATCGAGAAGAGGGACGATAATTTGTGTAGAGAAACGAAGATCTAAGAGTTAATTGAAATCTTGGAAGGTTCTTGATTACGAATGATTTCATAATTTTGTTTAGTTTAAGACAGACTATGATATAGACCAAACTCCAAAGTCTCATAATACAGCAAAATATAGTTGGGCTTTAACAGAATTGTTTTTTTCTTTTAAACTTTAACAAAAAGAAAAAAAATTCTTTTAGAACGAAAAATTAACAGAATTTTATTGTCCCGTGGCTCTCTCTCTTCTCTCTCGAATACTTTCTGAGAGAGAGAGTTGAATTCAAGTTTGCTTCGCCGTCCGGTGTATTCCGGCAAAGCCATCCGGTTTGTTTAAACCGGCTCTCAATCCGACATCCATCGGCTTCATATGCGGTGGTTGGTTGGCTTCCTTTCCGACAATCGTCGTTTTCTGTTTACGGTGGTTGGTCGGCTTGCTTCCAGCATATGTCGGCTTCTTTAGCGATATTATGGCTGGCTTGATTCCGGTATGCGTCGGCCCCTTTGGTGATGTCATGACCGGCTTTCGTCTAGGGTTTCACTGTCTCGTCTCTCGGTGATTCGTCTAGCTTTGGGTCCGGTTTTATCCGGTGAGTATCTTTTTTCTTGTCAATCGATTTTCTTGCTTACGGTTTGGTGGTTTTAATTTTGTTCCAATTCATAGATCTGATTGCATAATTCTTCGAACCTCCTTTATAATAAAGGACTTGTTTCGTTTTTCAAGCTTATTGGTTTTGATTTTCAAAAAACGAAACGATGTTGTGGTTTGGAGTCGCTGTTGGTGCCCTTGGGTTGATTAACGAATTGAGACTATTTTCTCCTTACCGGAGTCTTTGGATCGTTTGATTTTATCGGTTTTTAGGTCTCTAGCGGAAGTCTTGTCGACTTGATTCAATCGGTCGATGTATCCTAAGTCTTATAACAGCTAACTTCTTTGGAGATTGTAAAGTTGAAGCTTCGAAGACGAAGATGAATTGAAGAATAGCTTGAAGCACTGGATGTTTCTCTGCGAATTCTGGTGGATTTGGAGTTTTCTCGGATCTCAAGTCAAATCGGCGGCCACCGGATTTTTTTAACCTCTTCGGCTTCTCACGTATCATCAACCTTGTGCACGCTTGTGACACTGACGCGTATCCTCTGATCCACAAAATCTTTCTTCAGTTTGGGGTTTGCTCTCTTGGGCTATTTGGGCTTCGGGTTTGTTTATTGGGCTTGAAATGTTTTATTATTTGTATGTTTGTTTTTGTTATAATAAAATGAGACGACAAAAAAAAAAAAAAACGAAAAATTAATAAAATAGTTTGTTTATTTTATTTAATATATATTTTTTTTTTTTTTGTCAGAATTTTATTTAATATATATTCTTAATTTTTTATAGTTCATATATATATATATATATTTTATTAATTCACAAAAGAAAATATATAATCTATAACTATCATACATAAAAAGAAAAGTGGTTATTGGTTGAGTGTTTACATTGTAGCTGAATACAAATTTTTTTATTTCCCGTTTAGTAGTAAGTGTTGTTTTAAATTGTAGCTGAATACAAAAAATTTCATTTCAAGATTGATACTTTTATAAAATGAAGAACGAGGCTTGTTTTGAGAAACTCCCAAAGTTACAATCAAAGTTCTTAGTATATGACTATCTTCATCTTGCTAGGAACCTTAGTTACATGGGCCATTACATGAGCTTTTTGGTCTTCTCACAAGATATCATTTTGGGTTTTATATAGATCCACTAATACAGAGATCATCTCGCCCACTAAAACATGATCCACATGAGCTTTCAAAAAGGATTGTAGGAGGATCGACCACATGGTAAACAGTCAATGTAAAGCTTATCACTTACTCGTTAAATGTGTTTCAAGGTGCGTCCTTAAGCGAAAATTCGAAGGCATCCGACGAGCAGAGCCGGCCCTGGCCATGAAACATTGGCTTGCGGCCTCAAATAATATATGTAATTTCCGGCCGCATATTTAAAACATTTACATTAATCTAGTGGTTTGTTATTAAGGTAGTGATGTCTTATATTTCCGGTTCGAACCTTAGTAATAACTTTTTTTTTGTTTTCTTAAAATAAAACGGAGAATTATATAGAAAGCTTTGAGATTAAAAAGAAAAACGAAACTTAATTTACATAGGTGAAAATTATATGATTAAAGCTTTAATTGATTATTTAGACTGTTTTGGATTTTTTTTGTTATTTTTTTATATAAATATGAAGCAGCTTTTTTTTTCTTTTGCTTGTAGCCTTCGGAAACGTAGAGCCGGGTCCAGTGTCGGTCCGAGCATTTGTGAGGCCCTACACGAAAAATAAAATGAGGCCCAATATATTTATAAGTTTTAGGGCTAAAATTTTTTTTTTGACCTATTTTTAGTAAATTATATAAAAATAATGATATTTTGAATATTATTACATTCAAATTTAATTGTTTGGACCCTATTTTATTTATTTTTTTCGAAAAAGGCTTTAGTTTCTACCAAATATTTTCATTTTATGGGTTTAATTCTTTTTTTTCTTCTAAAATTGGGCCTTTTTTACAAAAAAAAAAAAAACCTTTAAAAAAAAAAAAATTGTGGTGCCCCAAGCCACCGCTTGGGTGGCCTGTCCTCCGGGCCGGCACTGGCCGAGTCTGCCGACGAGGAATCCAACTTCTAGTTTAGAAGCTAATACAAAAAACATTCAAGAGCAAATAAAATTAGCAAAACCAGAACGTTTTAAGTATAACTTAAGAATCATTAACATAGACCAAGCTCGTTAGCTTCAGATACTCATTATTCATAGCCTCGTTGATATTAGTTTCACTTGCGATGATGTAGTAATGTTACATAAGTCCATTCTAAAAAAAAAAATTTTTTTTTATAAAACTTAACCCAAGAGATAGTATTGAAGAACATAAATGGCCCATGTAACTAAAATCCTGGGGTACACCGGAGAAGACCATTAGACGGTCCAAATATAATTGGGAACCACGTGAGTCTGATAGATATTTGATACTCCACTCAATACTATATTTATTTCAAAACGACAATTCTTTAACTTCTTTCATACTAAAATCTCACTTAAAGCATTGCCCATCTTTTTTTTTCTTTTTGCAACGTTTGGTGAAAATGCATAAATCTATATCATGACAAATTTTAGAGACACATGCACCACCGCCTTGATCATTTAGGTTTTATATTTATTTTAGCAAGAATTTCACAAAATACCATTTTGATGGATTAATTTTCAAAATATAGTATGCCTAAATTTTGCTAATCCTCCATTATTTTAAAGATGTACAATCTGATTTTCTTATTTTGGTTTAAATTAAGCTTTTCGATATGAACTATAAAAAAAAACGAAGAAAGATGAAATATCACTCAGTTTATTTTGATATTGGTTTAAACAAGGTTTTAGTTAAATATCTTCGGGAATGGTTCTTTTGAATTTTTAATTAAAAGCTGTTGACAAAAAAAAAAGGTTTTAGTTAAGTTAATTATAAATGCGTAATTACGTAAACCTATACCTATAATGACTATATTTACAATTTTGAGGTTACAAAACTAAGATTTTTCAATTGCATTTTTTAACTATAACTGAAATTAACTTAAAGAAGCTTAGATTTACTATTAGCACAACTGCTTAGACCATGTTTATCGGTGAAAATGGGCTATGTTCTTAGAATATTTTAATAATAAAAATTGGGCTTCGAAGACTAAGAACTGAGGAAATGGTCTTGGGCTAGAGCTGTTCCTGGGCTGTTCTCGGCGACACGTGTCAAGCGTTCATTGGTAGCTCTCAAACCTGGAAAGACTGTGCACCAAATGATTCATAATGTAATGCTAGATAAATATAAGTTTGAAATTGTATTTTGTGTTTCTTTTTATTTTCATATCAAATTTAGTATAATTTTAGTTTTGTAATGTTTTTAATTTAAAAAAAAACATTTAATGTTTTTGATTATTATATTATTATTTTCTATGTTCTAAACATGTTCTACCAATAATCACTTAGTTTACAAAAGTTCTTATTTAAAGCTCTTAGAATGTTTTAAGATTATTTTACACCTAAGATCAATCTTCAAAGTTACATGGATGCATATGCCCTTAGATTTACTTTTAGCACAATTGTTATTACAAAAAGCAAAAAGCATATAAAAATTCCTTTCTTTAGGGTTTGAAGTTGAGAGACATGTCTCACGTGGTGTCCACATGTCATTTATCTTTAAAAAGTTCATTGCTTGCTTCCACTATAATTATTTTTCTATATATCACAAAAGTAACCACAAATTTATTAAAAATACTACTACATCCATTTCCATAATCAAAATAAAATCATACGATGACTTTTTTTTTCTTTGACAAATATCATAAAAACATGAATACATAAATATATAGTAACATGTCCGAGATCTTGATTGTGTTTTCGGTACCATTCTTTGTCTCCACCCAAAGCTATACTTCCTCCGTTTCATAAAGAATGTCGTTTTAAGGTTTTATTTTTGTTTCACAAAGAGTGTCGTTTTAGGTTTTCAATGCAAAATTTAATGATTTTTTATATGTTATGACTATTAGTATTCTGCATATTGTTTTACTATTGGGCAGATTATGTTTAGGTATATAGTTAATGATGTTTTTGTTTAGAAAAAACAAAAAATTTAATGTTTTCTTAATCTGTGTGCAAAACTCTAAAATGACACTCTTTGTGAAACAGAAGGAGTATCATATATCTCTCACTCCCCCAATTATTACTTTATTTATTTTTTGTTTTATTAAATAAATATCCTTGTTCTAAAATAAAATAAAATAAAATAAAATAAAAAATAATATCTACAGTATAAAGAAAATAAAAACTTCTCACCAAAAAAAAAAAAGAAAATAAAAACTTAGCCTCGTTCTTCTCCCTCTGTCTCTCTCTTCTTCACTGAGCTCAAGCGATTACCTCCCATGGGAAAAATCTCAGAAGTGATTATTTAGCACTTCTTTTCTTTTTGTCTCCTTCTGAATCCATTTTTTATGGATCTTGGAGTTCGTGTTTCTGGTCATGAAAACGGTTCTTCTCCGGGTCAAACTGAACTCGGATCTGGTTTCAGCAACAAGCAAGAAAGATCCGGTTTCGATGGTGAAGATTGCTGGAGAAGTTCAAAGCTCTCAAGAACATCATCAACTGATGTATTCTCTTCTTCCTCTGCCTCTGCTAAAACACTGTCGTTTCATCAAGGCATCCCTTTACTGAGATCTACCACTATTGATCCTCGTAAAGGACAAGAACATATGCTTAGCTTCTCTTCTACTTCCGACAAATCAGATGTCTCACCTTATCTTCAGTACTGTAGAAACTCAGGTCTGAACTAAAAAAAAACTAAAGTACTCTGCTTTTTTTTTACTTTCTTGAAATGGGTTTTGATTAGAGTTTGATTTAATGAAATGGTTTAAGAAGTCTTGCTTGAGATATATTGGTTTTGTTGTGGTGTCAGGATATGGTTTAGGAGGAATGATGAACACAAGCAACATGCATGGAAACTTGTTGACAGGAGTAAAAGGACCTTTTTCATTGACTCAATGGGCAGAACTAGAGCAACAGGCTTTGATCTATAAGTATATCACAGCCAATGTCCCTGTGCCATCTAGTTTACTTCTCTCTCTCAAGAAATCATTTTTCCCTTATGGATCTTTGCCTCCTAATTCTTGTAAGTTCTCTTCCTTATCTTTGTTATTAAAGATTTGGTGATTCCTTTTATCTCCTACACATTAGCCAAGTGTATCAACTTTATGCTATCTTTTTTAGAGTATAGTACTTTGGAACAATAATCTTGTATGGATTGGTGATGGGTTTATTAGGAGAATGTTTGTTTGTTTGTAGCCCATTGGTGTTATTATGAGATCTTGAGAGAGTCTTTGTTTTGTGTGTTTATGGTGTAGTTGGATGGGGCTCTTTTCATCTGGGCTTTTCCGGTGGTAACATGGATCCCGAGCCCGGGAGATGTCGCCGGACAGATGGAAAGAAATGGCGATGCTCGAGGGACGCTGTTCCCGATCAAAAGTACTGTGAACGACATATTAACAGAGGCCGCCATCGTTCAAGAAAGCCTGTGGAAGGCCAAAATGGCCACAATACTAATGCTGCCGTCGCTTCTGCCGCTGCTTCTACTGCTGCTGCTGTGTCCAAAGCGGCTGCAGGGACTTCAGCTATTGCAATGCGTGGATCAGATAATAACAATAGCCTTACCGCTGCTGTTGGAACCAATCATCATGCCAATAATCAATCTACAGATTCTTTGGCTAACAGGTGAAAACGTTTAAAATCTCTTTTTGAAATTTTTTTTTGCCTTTTTGATATAACCTATCTTCATATTCTTAAGTTTTAATGTTCATACCTTTTTTTTAACTTTTTTTTTGCTTCTTTGCCCTATGAGTAAGTAGACCCACCAATTCATTATTACTACATCTTTTATGATTGTGACCACTCCTTATTAATTGAGGCTTAGGATTCCATATATTTGGATTTTTTTGCTTTTATGAACTGTTTACTCTCTCCTTTACTTGATGATTCAATGATGCACAAGTTAACAATTCTATTGTGAAATCTTAATGGTTGTTTGTTGCATCGCAGAGTTCAAAATTCTCGAGGGGCTTCGGTTTTTCCTTCCACGATTAACTTACAGTCGAAGGAAACTCATCCGAAACAAAGCAATAATCCTTTTGAATTCGGACTCATCTCCTCTGATTCGTTACTTAATCCGTCGCATAAACAAGCCTCTTATGCAAACTCTTCGAAAGGCTTTGGATCGTATCTTGACTTCAGCAACCAAGCAAAGCACGCGGGGAATCACCACAATGACGATTCTTGGCCTGAAGAGCTGAAATCGGATTGGACTCAGCTCTCAATGTCAATCCCCATGGCTCCATCTTCTCCTGTACAAGATAAACTAGCACTCTCGCCTTTAAGGTTATCGCGTGAGTTTGACCCCGCTATCCACATGGGATTAGGCGTCAACACCGAGTTTCTTGAGCCTGGGAAAAAGGCGAATAACTGGATACCAATCTCCTGGGGTAATAACAACTCCATGGGAGGTCCACTCGGCGAGGTACTAAACAGCACGACGAATAGTCCCAAATTTGGTTCTTCTCCAACGGGCGTATTGCAAAAGTCGACATTTGGTTCTCTTTCTAACAGCAGCTCGGGAAGCAGCACCATCATTGGCGATAACAACAATAAACACGGCGATGGAAAAGATCCGCTTGGCCCGACCACGCTGATGAACACTTCTGCTACTGCTCCTTCTCTGTAAAACTAAAAAAAACTAAGGACGATGGCGAAAACAAAACACTCTGTTTTTCTCTGTTTCTGTTCTTTCTTACTTGATGCATTGTTGTTGTTGTTTTCTTTCTATATAAAGCCAGAAGAAACTAAAGGAGAGATGTGTTTTTTTTTTCATAATCTGAATTCTGAATCAATGGATTTATTTGTTCTCAATCATCAAATTCTTGATTTTATTGTTCCTCTTATAGCCGTTGAGCTAAAACCACTGGTTCTAAGATTGAAAAGTACACAAAACTTTTACTTTTTACACTAAGTCACTAACCAAACATAATAAAAACCAGGGTTAGTGTCAAAAATTTGTGATCCTTAAGAAATTTTGAAGAGGTTTCCTAGTTGCAGACAAGAGGCAACATTGTTTGTGGATTGGACATAGAACACTTCTTCAAAACAACTGTCTCCAACTTTAGTTTTTTTTTTTTTTGGCTCTGTTTCTCCACTTTTGGGTCCCTTAACTACTTTTTGCTCTTCTCTCTCTAACCCTACCTTTTACTTATTCCTGTTTCTGTTTTTTCTTCAAGAAAAATGAAATTGATTATAAAGAGTGGAGGAGGACCAATCTCTCAATTTATGGATGGTCCATACGTTTTTTAATCTGGATTCTTTGTGTATTTTTGGAGATTTTATTCTAACACGTGGCATTTGTGGGACGATCCAGACACTTCCACTTGCACTAGACACGACAATTCTTACCGAATAAATATCTTCAATAGATGCTTCAAGAGTACAGTATTAGACAGTACTCTTATTGCTTACATTAACTTGCATCTTTATTTCTTTTCATATGATAAATTTAGAGGAGAATGAATCAATAACAATATTTTTCCAAAATGGTTAATAGTTTTGCATGTATTTTGTAAGCGACGTTATATTGAGACATTGAATTTTTTTAGTAAATAAGCCATTGAGTATACTTCAATGAAAACTGAAAAGTATGTTAATTATAGGAGAATTTTTGAAAGGTAATCAATTAGTGGGTTGGTTAGTCACATATAATTTAGCCCACTTAAATCTATATAATGGGCCTTGGTAAATATGATTAGAGAGGCCCAAATACGAAACAACGGCAAAAAACGAAGTCCATCATCTTAGTAACACTCATATTCTCATTTACACATAAAGAGAGATCGAAAGAGAGACAGAAATAAAAATACTTCGCTTTGATCTGATTTTTTTTTCTTTCTTTCTAAATTTTTTTTTTTCTTTTTTTTTTCTCAAATCATTTGTTGATGATTGATGATCAATGATGAATTCTTCTGAAGCTGTCTGAGAATCAAAATCTGCCTCATCTCCAAGAATCTTCGTCTGAGAATCTCTTGTTCCGACAAAAGCCGATTGTTGTCCGTACATATCAGTTCGATGTTGTACAAAACGATTCGGAGCCGGTTTCCAAGTTCCCGGTTTTCTAAACCGAGCCGGTTTGCTTCGTCTTTTAGATTCTCAATGTGTCTCTGTTTACGCATCCTCGACCGCTTTGCTGATTCTCGGTTTGATTCCATCCGTTTGCGTTTACGGTCGTCAGTCACCTGCAAAACCGGCCGGTTCAATTTATTCCGGTTGTGGTCTGTGGCGTTAATCCGGATTTTCGTGTTGTCCGAGTCCAATTCTTCGGATTGAGGACTTGGTACGCCGTGGAAAAGGTCGGAATCATCAGAACCGGAGTTCGTTTTGATGGAACCGATACAAGATTCGTCAAAACCGTTAAAACCGGTGTTAATTTTGACAGAACCGGTTTTGGATTCACCAGAACAAGGACTCGGTATGACCGGTTCGAGATGGATAGCAGGGAAGAGATCGGAGCAGTCCAACTCCCAAGGAGTGAATCCGGTCTGGAAATCCGATATTTGGTTAACGAAACCCGGTTCAGTAAAGGAAAAGGCCGGTACAGTAGACATCATAATGACCGGTTCAAAATTGTGTAATTAGAGAGATGAGAGAGAAGAGAAGGAGAAAAGGGAAGAATTGAATTGAAGGAGGCTGGAATTTAAAGAAAAATTTGATAAGGGTATTTTGGTAATTTTGAAAATACGATGTATGACCGTATATTATACGTATAACGACTTTTGAGTCATGTGGCACTATGTGGGGTTAGTGTTATTTCAAACCCACTTTTATAAAAGTAGGAAAATATTTCGTGGGACACCAATAGCTCTCGTTTAAGGTCACTTTCTGAAAATAAAATAAGATTAAAATTGTTAAACCAAATGTTTGTTATAGCTTAGTGATGAAGAAACAGTCCATATTTAACACATGCGTTGTCCATTCATCTAATTTGTCGCCATTGTATTCAAATCTAGATTTACAACAGACAAAGAATAAGAAAAGAGAAGTTAAAATAAATAAAATAATTTGAGGCTCAAATAAAGAATATTGTATCGTTTGTATGATTAATTTGTGTAGTTGGTGTAATTAGTGTGGTTGATGCGATTGATATGATACTACTAAACAAGAATTTCAATCAGAAAAAAAAAAAAAAGAATTTCAATCAGAATGTTTATATAGTAAACCTACTATTATATGATTTTAACTAAATCCAGGTTTTTATTTGATATTGGTTAGTATAAAAAATGTTTATTCTTTTCCACAAAATCTTTGAGTAAATTGTTATATGATTTTATACTAAAAATAATTTGAGAAACAATATAACTACCAACTAAAAATAGCTACTGAATACTGATATTTTCTCAATATGTTAAACTTTTTGTGGATTTTATCAATCTTAATAAGTAATTTCCAAAATTACCAAGTGACTTTTCCGAACTGACGATGATTCTAGATGGAATCCAAGAACAATAATGGTGTGAGGACAAAATTTTAAATGGAATTAAACAAAATATTTATGTTTAACGTAAAACTATTTAAGAACGAAAGAGAATCTTATCACATAAATAATACGTCCAACAACAAATTAATGATTTTTAAATAAATTTTTGTACTCTAAATTTTCTTTAGTTAGTTTATTCGAAATAAGAAGAAAATAAAGAAGAGAAAAACTATAGCAACGGCCACATGCAAATCTTCTAAAGTAGTAAAGCAGAAATATATTTAGAAAACTTTTATTATATGGTTTGGTAGCATGTTAAATCAAACTTTAGTGGCCATAAAGATGTATCATTCAAATGCTTCCCACATTAACTTTTTTTATTATTTTCAATAATCACAACTTCTCTTTTTATTACAAAAGAAAAATAAAAATTTGATAGTATAGATTTATGCTATTATAGAATATAAGTAGGTGATTCCACATATTTCTACGCGCATCAACATTTACTATTATCTAGCCCAATTTGTTATTGAAATATCAGATCATGTAAATCTTGTTTCACACGGTCGTGGTCTAGTGGTAAAAAAGAATTAGAGAAAGTTAAAAAGAATTAATCCAGGTTTAATATATTCTGTAAACAAAAGTTATATATGTGTCGGAAGTATAGGTTTAGACCAAAGGCCTTACCAATTCACATGATATCTGTGATTACATTAATTGGATATTTCCGAGCATTAATCGGAAAATATTTCAAACTCGGGATAGACATTATGGTTGCCTTGCTGAGAGAAATCCACTATATAGTATTTCGGTGTATTTATACTAAAACTGATTGGATCAGCCGATTGAATATAGAAAAGAAAAAAAAATTCTTGTTCCCAAACTTACTTGGGTTCGAAACTGACATTAGGCTAGTAGGCAAAAAAAGTTAGTAATACAGTAAAGACTGAAATAAAGAATATTATAAGTTCATGATTGATTTGGTTTTCATGCTCTAATGTTAAATATTTTTTCTTGTGTGATTTTGATAAATCATAACCTTTTTTATTTGGTTAAAAAACTGGTCTCCCGACCTACATAAGATAAATACTTCTTCCCCAATTGGAACATGCCATGCAAAATAAATTGAAGAAAAACACTCACACATGGTTCACACTATAAGACGCTGAGATCTTATGTCAGATTTTTGTTCACCATTCACCAAAATCTATGGTTGAGTTTGTAAGAGTCCTTCAAATCCAACTAAAACAACATTCTCCAAAGAAAAGTAACTTTTTAGTAGATCTTAAAAAATATGTCCCGACAATTTAGTTATACGTATGTATACACACCTTCTTATAAGTCATAGATCAACTTAAACCACAATGATAAGTACAACAAATTTATCCAAAGATATGATACTCATATAATATATGAAATTTTTGAGATATGAAATATATATATATATATATATATACAGAATACCATTTTTGATATTTATAAAAGAGTTTCAAGTATAGTATGATAATCACTGTCAATGTATTTTGAGCGATTTAATATGATTAAAAATCCAACATAAAACTCGAGTTTGTCCAAATGTAAGATATCTTTCATCAAAAGAAAAATCTAAGATATGATTTTCTTTATCATGCAATTTTCTTCTCTTTTTTTTTTACGATTTTTTTGACACGGTTTAGTTATTTATATGATAAGTCACACACCGACTCTCCAATACACGCTTTTGATCAATTTGGTGCGTTCCAAACAGATGATAACAACACCATGTCACACGACTCGGGTGGGGACGTGTTTGCGAGTGATAAGAGTGTTCTCAACGTTCAAAAACATTAGTTTGTTCGTATTTATATTTAAGCAAAGAATTCACAAATTTGGTATACAAACAAAAGTTATATATATATATATATATATAAGAAATAAGATAAATATGATAAATTGCGCAATTTTGATTCATAATTGTTCCTTTTTTCTATCATTTAAGCTATGAATGGAGAAAAATGGAAGCTGACTTTTTTTCTTCTTTATCAAATATATCCCAAAATAATACGTTTTTAAAAAATATAAATAAAAGTAATAGAAATGTTCAACCGATTTTGAGGCCAAACATTTTTACAAAGAAAAATAGTTATTCACACATAATTTTCAATATACAAGATATTTGATATGTTAAGGTACGTTTTTCTTTAATAAAACTAAAAAAAATTGTTCGGTTTAAATTGATTGATCATTATAGTTTTGTTCATATTTTTTTTCATCATTCAAAATGCTAATATAATTTTCTCATAGTTTAATGACTATTATATTTTTATTCTATTTATCATAGTTACCCTTTCTAGCCTGTTTTGTACCGTTCCATAAATCCATCCTGCTTGATCTGCACTAATTATACTTATCACAGTTGATTTTTGTAATCCTTTTGTTAAATTTGTGCTATCCATTTTGTTATCACCACTCACCATATTGATAGTTGTATCAACTACATTAAATCAATGTCGACTACACCATATATCAGTAGATCCATTAGATCCGTGTGGAATCTATAGTGCTTATAAATTTGCATATATCATGTAGTCAAATGATATTTTGCTTATGTAGGTAGGTGACGCCATATAACTTTTAAATAAATTAAATGGACTAATTAGTAAATGCTTTTAAGAAGTGGATGATGATTATCACTCTATCATCCCACGTTTCATACACGCTGCGACTTATATTTTGATTTAGTTGTTTTATGGGTTTGGTCCAATTCCACCACAAAACACTATGCACAACTGCAAAAAAATATTTAATTTAATTCCACTCCCGATTTCATCGTTCAAATGAGACTAATGAGTCCACCAAACTCCACAATTAGACTATCCATAAATAAAATAGAAAATTTGAAGTTATCAACGTGCGATAAGATCCCATTTTTGCTATATAATAATAAATAAATGAACAAAACAAAAATAGAATTGACTAAAATTTGGCTATAAATTTGAGTTTCAAATAAGCCAAACCCGTCAACTCCTCTTCTTTAAGCATCTCTCCCCCTTCAAAGAAAATATCACAAAAATGGCAAACATCGTCTCCGCCCTGCTCACGATAGCTCTTCTCCTTTGCTCCACGCTAATGTGCACTGCCCGCCCCGAACCGGCCATCTCCGTCTCTATCACGACTGCTGCCGATCCATGTAACATGGTTAGTCTAATACACATGCCAATGCCATGACTCAATTTCCATACATATTTATATATAATCACAAACATATATGCATGCATGTAATTATAGCCATTTCTTAGCATGTGAAACCGGTGAATTCGGATTTGTGTATATATCAGAGGTCCTAATTCTTTTAAGAAAAATACTTAACACATCAAATATGTTTAGTTGAAAGTTTTGTAATGTATGATTTATTTTGGCAGGAGAAGAAGATAGAAGGAAAATTAGATGACATGGTAGAAGAAAACTGTGGTTCCGATGACGAAGATTGCTTAATGAGGAGGACTTTGGTCGCTCATACTGATTACATCTATACCCAGAAGAAGAAGAAGAATCTTTGAGTTTCACTAATTTATTTCTAACAAACTTTTGCTTAAGGTTATGTGATTTATGTCATCTTTAATTAGTATTTGTCACAAACAACATCAAGATAGTTATGGTTGTGATTATTTATATGTAATTTGGATGATATTTTGTAAAACTAGAAACGTATGTTTTAGAAGTTTGACAATAAAATCTTTATATCATTTGTGATAGTGTCATAGCATATATGTGTTGAAAAACATTAAAAACACACACATGAAATACGAGTAATTAAATTCATATATGATTATATAAACTATAAAATCATATTGAAAGTGGATTCACGAAATCTTTTTTATTGAAAATACATGTTGGCTTGTTTGATTAATTGGAAGGGACTGCTAAACATTTGTTTCATATAAAACTAGCAAAGATCGATATATCTTCGTGTACGCAAGAGTATATTATATGTCAGATCATTTCTGAAGAACCAAATTTATATTGTGTCACTACAACAAATATGGTAGAAGACGTCACTTTTTTGAAGTCATTTTCTAAACCGACGTTAAAAATTAAAACCGATTGTATATCGTCTCGAAATATACAATCAATATGCTAATTAGCCATTAGTAGTCTATAAAATTATGCCTGATTTGACATATTAACTATTATTTTAGAAATATTATATACTTTGAACTTCAAATTAACAATTAATAGCTTAAAATAATAATAAAATATTGTAAAATCCAACGTAACAAATGCCAAACAAATATCCACTTTTCATTTTATGCTAAAAAAAAATTCAACTATCAAACCTCAAGCCAAGAGGCAGCTGACCTTGTGGGAGCTTCCCACATACACAAAGCTTAGCCTTCTTTTGCATTTCCAGTGGAAAGTTCACCATCAAATAGAGGTGTCGCTCTAATTTATCAATATTCCATCTTTTTTACATATCTGCTGATCTCTTACCCATATTTCTCATTCTTCATCCATTTTTTAAACATATATCTGAGTAAGAAACTGAAGCGACAAATGAAAAGTAGTGATTTTGATTATCTTTTCCATGAACTCATTATCAATAGTTGACTTGTTAAAGAAGAATCCAAGCCTTCAGTTTCTATAGTTTCAGTTTTGTAGTTATGATGCCTTGACCTAAATTTATGAAATATATACTCAAAATTTAGTACTAGACATCCTAGTTGTAATACACATTTTTGCCATCCTTCATTAGTATTTTAATTCTAGTTTTCAAAGATATCAATACTTTAGTTCATGAACGGTAGATGATGCTTTAGTTTTATAAATTCGTCAGTAAATCCAAGTTCTCAACCATTCAAGTATCTCAACGTGTGTATAATGCATGATGATGTTGTGTTATGTTAGTCCTCAAGACCACGGAGAGCATCAGAGTAGGAAGAGAAAAAAAAAAGCGGTAAACACTACTGATAAAATTGATATGTACAACTTTGGTTGACTCATATCTATGCATTCACTCCCCTTCAAAATTCTATGTCACCTGACGTCCAACAAGTACAACAATTCATTGAAGTTTTTCATCTTACAGTAAACTGTTGTCAACATCAAACAACTCAAGGTAAGGTGATTTTCTTGTAATTTATATTTGGATGTGATCTATGATCAGACACATAGACACATTGCTGTTTGTGAGTGAATTTTTTTGCAGACAAACTGCAGTGGAGATGTTAAAACATCTATCTATCATTCTCGAGTTCTACTGGAAAAAAAAACATTTATTGAATGAGAATTAAAGTTTGGAAATTAAATCAATGGTTTTGAGATAATATGACATAAAGCTATAAGATTGTGATTGTGGCAGCTTCATAATCAAATGATGATGTGCAATGTACATACTTTTGACGAAATTCTCCAAATTAAAATATTGTTTGGTATTCCCACGTGTACCAAAGTTGTGCAAGATCAAAACATATGTAAATATTTATCAATCTCTAATCGTCATCTTATCCACATATTTTTTTTCTTTTTAGTAATGTAATGGAATCATAACAAATATTAAAATATTAAAAAAATTATAATAAACTTATGCCATCGCGATTTCAAAAGTAATAATTTTCTAAGAATAAAAAAACCAGTAAAAATCGTTTTTATATATTATTTTATATCTAAAAAAACAATTTTTAGACCAAGTTAAATCGTTTTTATATTATTTTGTTCTAACAAAAAAAAAAGTAATTGACAAAGAAAAAATCTCAAAAATTGAAAGCCTCCGTCTGAAACAGAAGGAACCACTCTGGTCTTAAACTCAAAAAACTAGGCCTGGGCACTCGGTTTAAACGGTTTAATCAGTTCGGTTTAATCGGTTTTCCGGTTTTTTCGGTTTTCTGAAATTCTGTCGAATTGACCCGAATAAAAATTCGGTTCGGTTCGGTTCGGAACTCGGTTTTTTCGGTTCGGTTATACGATTTAAAATCAATTCCGAAATAAACCGAAGATTTATTTTATTCGGTTAATTCGAACCGAATTAGACCAAAATAAATGTAATGGGCTCAATTAACACCTTAACAATTACAAATCAATTAAAAAAATGGGTCAAACCTAATAAAACAAGCCCAAATGAAATAACAAACTCAAACCCATTAAAATTTAGGGTGTTTGACAAAGACCAAATAAAGTCGATCTGTTAAAATAAGAGTAGAGACAAAATAAAGATAAAAGAACCCAAAGATCTGTGAGATTAAGAGGAGAGAAAAAAGAAAGAGAGATGTGAAGCAAAAGCAGCAAAAGGAAAATCACAATGTTTCGCTACAATATCAAAAAGAGGAAGAAAGATAGGCGGCTGGGAGAAGCTGAATGGATGAAAAAGATTAGTTGTAGGGTTTTTTTTTGTTTTATGAAATAATCGTGGGCTTTTACCTAATTTTGGGCCATTTGCTACATATAAAATTAGGCCTCCAATTATTCTAGGCCTGTTAAAATCAATGCCCACAATTTCATATTTTAAAGTCATGAGCTTTTCACGTGTTTATCTTCTTCTTCCTTCTAATACTAAACCTAATTTTTCCCACATCTTCTACGGCCGCCGCTGCAAACCTCAACTCACTAAAAACTTGAGAAAAATTCGAGTATAGGTGATGCTTAGAAGAAAACCGAATAACCGTTCGGTTATGGCTTGCCGAACCGAACCGAAGTGATAACCGAATTTCCAAAATATTTTTGCCGATCGGTTCGCTGTCCCTCTCAAACTCAGCGCCGGAAACCGAAAAACTCGGTTCTTTCGGTTTGGTTTTCTCGGTTATTACCGAATGCCCAGGCCTATCTAAAACTCTTAAAACCCTATCTTCTTCGTTCTAAACCCAAACACACAAAAAAAAATGGTGCTACTTCTCCGATATCGATCCATAACGATAAATCTCACTCCTTTAATCCCCAAATCTCACAAATTCCACACTCTCCAATCATTTCGTAACCCTAATTTCATCTCCACCTCAAAAATCTCAGCCTCTTCGAACAATCCAACACCAACAACGAATCGTTCGATCTCCGACGCGGCCAAATTCGCTAAGTCAGTGTTATTCATACCTCCTGGTGTAGAGATTGAGGAACTAACAGATGATATGGTTCTTCCGGGCTCCAATATCGTAATCGGACCTTTTGCGGGTCATTCACAAATCAAAGAAGTTGAATTTGTTAAAAGTAGTGCTCGAGCTAGAGATTGTCCTAAAGATGATCGTCCTGAGATTGCGATTTTGGGTCGTTCTAATGTTGGCAAGTCTTCGCTTATTAACTGTTTGGTTCGTAAGAAGGAAGTTGCTCTTACCTCTAAGAAACCTGGTTTGTGTTTCTTACAATTTTGCTTAAAAAATTGAACTTTTATGTTTTGGAAATCTGAAAGTTTTGATTTTTATTTTTTGGTGAAATAGGGAAGACTCAGCTTATAAATCATTTCTTGGTGAATAAGAGTTGGTACATTGTGGATTTGCCTGGTTATGGGTATGTGTTTTGATCTCTTGCTTTTCAGATAAAAGAATCAGTTTTCTTGGTTGATATTGAGACTAGGATTTGGTATTCGGGTAATCGGTCTGGTTCGGTTTGGAAATTTCGGAACTTTGGTGTTTATGTTTTGCGAAATTCTCACTGAATTAGATCGAATGAAAGTTCGTTTCGGTTCAGTTCGAAAAGGATAAAGTTTGGTTCGAAAAGGATAAAGTTTCGGTTTAGTGGATATGTATTTGATATCTTGCTTTCAGATAAAAGTTCTTGTTTTATGTTGAGACTGTATTTGCAGATTTGCTAAAGTTTCAGATGCTGCGAAAACTGATTGGTCTGCGTTTACTAAAGGTTACTTCTTGAATAGAGACACTCTTGTATGTGTTCTTCTTCTGATCGATGCAAGTGTCCCTCCTCAGAAGATTGATCTTGATTGTGCTAATTGGCTTGGTCGCAACAATGTAAGTGGTAAATTTGGCTTTTGTTTGTTCAGTGAAATGTTGCTTTGAGGAGTTGTTAAATGTCGTTTTCGATGATTTCAGGTACCGATGACTTTTGTGTTTACGAAATGCGATAAAATGAAAGCAACGAAAGGGAAAAGACCTGATGAGAACATCAAAGCTTTTCAACAAATCATTAGAGAGAACTTCAAAGTACATCCTCCTTGGATTTTGACGAGTAGTGTATCGGGTTTGGGCAGAGACGAGCTTCTTCTTCACATGTCGCAGCTAAGAAACTACTGGGATCAATAGGTGTTCGAAAAGGTCGGTTTTAATACATTGGTTATATCAAATGGCAGTTTTGTAATGTAACGGTAACTTTTTTATTCATAGATAAGATCGTAAAATGTTACTACAATTATAAATCTGTGGGAACAATTTCAAGAATTGCCGAAAAACTGGCAAGAATTACAATTAAAGGAAGCTTTTTATCTCGCTACCATCTTGAAAGATTTGCAGGACTAAGAAGAGGGAAAGCTTCCCAAAACCGAGATGATGACGGTGAAAGATCAAACGCGAACGGGTTATCCGTAGCTGTTGTTGTGTCATCAGAAATCTTGACTGGCTTAACTTCAACTTGATGCACCTCTTGCTCATGGTCATGTGCACCAGTTAGCCTCTGAACCAACTCCTTAAAGTTAACAGGCTCGACTCGGTAAACTTTAGGATTCATTCGCTGAGACAAACCCGTAACAGGTTTTTTCCATGGCTTTGCCGGTTGCTTACGTGTCGAATGAAGCGAGGACTGGTAGTTCTGAGAGAAACATGGCTGTGAAGTAGCTTCCATGACGATCAGAAGTTTCTGTAATACTAATACACAAATGATTTGAAGCGAAGTATCTTATCTTGATGGCTTTGTGTGCACATAAGTATTTATATGTGTGTGGACGGCATTATTATATGTCAACGTTTTTGAAGCGTGTGGGTCAAAAGCGTTTTGGGTTTTATGATCTTCTTTTGCGGCTTATTCGGTTTTGACTTTTTAAGTGAAATAAATGTGCGTTTTTGGGAACGAGATGGGTTGGTTCATGGAATTGAAATGTCAACGTGGGTGTGCTAACTATTTTTATTTTCTTGTTTATTTATATGTTAGGTGGAAAAGCAATGAGAACAATTTTGGATTAACATGGGTTTTTCTTATAATAGTATGATAACATTTTTTTTCTTTCTTTCAAGTTTCAACAATACTATTATAACACTTTTTTAAAAAAAAATTTACTATTCCCTCCGTCCCACAAAGATGGATTTTTTAGAAAAAAAATTTGTCCCACAAAGATAGAAGTTTTGTGTTTCCAATGTCAAATTTAAAACAGTTTACCTATTTTATCCTTATTAAATAATACTCCCTCCGTATTTTAATAATTGTCGTTTTAGAAATTTTATTTTTTTGAATTGGATGTCGTTTTCAAATTTCTATGCAAAATTTATTACTTTTTAATGTTTTATGACATCATAAAACATTAAAAAGTAAGAAATTTTGCATTGAAATTTGAAAACGACATCCAATTCAAAAAAATAAAAATTCTAAAACGACAATTATTAAAATACGGAGGGAGTAATAAATAATATATTCTTTAAAATGTGTTAAAAGGTTAAAAGGTTAAAATTGTCATTATACATTATTTCTTAAAAAATGTGAAATTTCTAAAAAATCTATCTTTGTGGGACGGAGGGAGTATAATTTTTTTTAATAACCAGGAGAATTTCATATCGAAACTCAGACTACTTTCGAAATTTAAAGAAATTACGGTTTTTTTATGGATGATGAAATTGGGAGATTCAAGATTTTTACGAAGACATTTGAGAAGAATCGATTGAGGGCCTATATTCACATAAAAAATTACATCTCAAACGAGAACCACTAGTCCACGACAGCTTGGTTTCTACTATAACATCACAAAAATAAACTTAAAGAAATATGTTCTTACTATTTTCAGAAAGTGAAGTTTTGAATTGTGTTTCTATAATAAATCGAATTATCGAATATATAGAAATAAAGTATACAACAGCATAATGTTCTTGTGAAGTGATTTATTGTAGAGCATTAATCCATGATGCAAGTCTAACATTAAAGGAGAGGTTCCAGGTTTGTTGAGAAATGGAAAATCATTTTTATTTTTTGATAAAGAAATTACTTAATTCTCTTGTTTTATTTCTTTCTATCTTTCGTTAGGATCCTGGAAAAAATTTTTAGGTCCACAACTACACAATATAATAAACAAACAAAACTTCTGCTTCCAAGTGTCAGAGTAAAAGCAATAATGTAAAGAGATATCTCGATAAGTGATGATGAGACTCAATTATCCACATACAAAGATATCCTATTCCTATCTACAAAACTTGAACACCATTTTCCAATGTTTACAAACATTTTAGAAATTGTTACATTTACCCTAAAATTATATATTAAACCTTTCAAATGTATCAAAATTGTGATCTACATGTTTTTAAGTAAAAGAAAACATTTGGTTTTTGAAAATCAAATTAATAAGTCTCAAACTAAACGATAGATTAATCTCGAAGCCGCGGGTAAAAGATTTTTCGCACCTAAAATGGCGAAGAATATAGCTAAAAGTGCCGCTAACATTTGGATATGTCGGTTTCTTCCATCCATTCGGAGTTTGAATCGGTCCATGACCTCGGTCTCACCCCCATCTTGAAATACAACACCATCTCCATTGCCTCAAAGACCTTGCTTTCATCCAAAACCTTGTTCCAAACCCCACTCACTACGCAGTAATTGTTATTATACGGTACTCGGTGATGATATATTCACATGATGTATCCGTGAAACAAGCAGCCCAATGTCTTGCAACCTCACCACAAGAGGTGGAAGCTTGCTCTTGGTTCCATGAGCCCAAGCATGGAATAGCTGACAAAATAATACGCTAAATGCAAACATGCTTACAAAGCCATGAAACACATGGTCATCAAATGCAAGGTCTAGTGGGAGAACTATCAAAGTTGTGCCTCGAGCCATAAAATGTAGATTGTTTGCAAATTGCCGTCTGGTTATTGTCCAAGGCCACTTGTGGTGATCTTGAGAATCTTCGATATGGGTTCCTACTAGAGGCGTTGACTCATTACCGTAGTTATCGGTGGCCCAGTGGTACACACCAGAACCTAGATCTGCTAAGATGTACCCGGCAAAACCGGCTAAAGTTGGTTGGAGCCAGAGATGAGAACCAAACGCTCCAATGATAGATTTGGCAAAAGAGACAAAGACGGTGGTGCAGCCAGCTGCAACCCATAACCGGTGAGTCCATGTAGATTGTAGAGTTGGGTCGTTGGAGAGAGGAGGATTCACAAGTCGTTGCTCAAGAACAAGCTTCTCATGGTTAGGCTGAGAGTTGGTGGTGGGAGTAGTAACCAAGCACGTGACACGGAGAAGCGACGGACGGTGGCTTCTTGGGATGTTGTTTGTGATGGGACTTAGAGTGTACTTTGTTTGAAGAGGTATTGCCATTGAAGGAGAGGAAGATATCAAGTTTCTTGTTTTTTTTTTCCAAAGCTTAAAAACAAGGATAGAGGAATAAAAACAAATCTTTTTTTTTTTTTTTTTTGTAAACGAAAAACAAATCATTGAAAAGAGATAATCCCAAAAAGTAAGAGAGTAAGAGATAATAACATTAGAAGAAAATCTCAAAATTTGGAATAGTTTATGAAGTTACCAACTAAAACCTAACATTTAAAGGTACTTTAAAACCCAAATTTGCTCATTAATCCAGATATATATATATATATATATTTAATTTAGGAATAAAAAAAAGATAACTAAATAAAACATTCACTTGGTTTACTCACCAAAAAAAAAACATTCACTTGGTTTAGAGACGTACGTAAATTGGGTATTTAATCAAGGAAGATCAAACACCAACAAAGCAACCAAATCGCCATAGAAAGAGATGAATGATAAAATCAAAATCATCAAAAACATATAGAGTTCTGCATAACCACACATACATATTCCATACATTATCTATGGTTTCTTTCTTTCTTTTTTTCTTTTTTTCTTTTTTTTGCCAGCCTATTATCTATGGTTTCTATAATTGAAATTAACATCTTATTATCACAAGTTCAGATTTGATTAGGAAGAAGAATATGAAAGCATTTTCAGGCCAAGATAAATAAGATCAAGTACCACCAAAGGTTTTTTATTACAAACCATAAAATAGAAAATTACAAACAAAAAAGAGTTTATGTATAACTCACGTCACATATTTCATTACAAACATAAATGTTTCACAAACACTTCGAGAAATTGTGAGAGTTGGTGTTCAACAAGCACTTACGGTAACTACACTGCGCTTGTTTCCACAAAACTTGTTCGTGAATCAGTAATGTTTGTGAAGCAAAGATATGTCCAATCACCAATCCGCAAAAAAAAACACCAGGTCCATAGGCTATTGCGGCCGCTATCTAGCTAATCACTTCTAGTTCCGAAAATTCTTTCGGTTGTTGTGGTGTAGGATTATGGATATGAGTTTCTCCAAAGATTATCTCAAAGAATTGGTTTGATCGGAGGATGACGACGTTTAGTGATGGCAGAGAATCCAACCAAGATGGAAACTTGTCTTTGATTTTGTTGCTTTCGACATTCAGAAACTCCATCGCTTTACAACTGATCAGTTTGGAAGTTTTCCCTCCAACTGGTGGCAGCTAACATCAAGAGTTTGTAACTTGGTAGCATTGCCAAACATATCTGGAAGACTTCCACTAATACTGTCTATTGTTAAGAAGATTTAGCACTAAAAGGCAGTGCCGTCTCAATCTGTGGGAAGACCCTTGGCAAAACTAAAAAAAAAAAAAAATTCTTACTAAAAAAAAAATTCTAAAAATTGGGCCTTTTTTCTTCAATAATTTTTTTACAAATAGTTTTGGACCATGACAAATGCCTATGTTCCCATGGGTGAGAGACGGCCCTGCTAAAAGGGAATTGGTTTAATTCCTTGTGCATGATGGAATTGAGTTGTTGAGGAGATTGTTGGACAAGTCTAAAATACGTAAAGATCTAAGCTTACACATCTGATTTGAAAATTCTTGGAATTCACTCATATCAAGTGGAACCATGGATTCGAAGTAATTATTATTGAGGTAGATCCGTAGATAATTCAATAAGTTTTGTTAAATTTGAAAACGAAACAGGAATATTTCTACTGAAGTTGTTTTCGGGAAGGCTCAAGTATCTTAGTTGGGTTAGGTTTCCAATTGTAGTTGAAACTTGACCTACTAATTCATTAGCTGAAATATCAAGCCTAGTGAGACGAAAAAAGTTTCCGATTGAACAAGAAATCTCCCCATAAATATTGCAACCAGTAAGGGATAGGCATTTGAAGATTTTGGAGTTTGAAAATACTGCTATTTTGGTTTCAAAGAGATGTTAAGAGAAACATAATCAAGGACAAGTGAAATCAACTCGTTAGATTTATCATCGCACGTAACACCCTCCCAAAAACAACAATCACTACTCTTTAATAATTATCAATCATAAAAGCGATACCAAAAATGTTACCAAAAAGTGTAACTATTAATTTTTTTGTACCCTTTAAATTACTCTAATATCGCTTTTTGTTTTTTCTATCCGCTACGAATTTTGTACTAATTTGTGTTACCAAAAATCTAGAATCTCACTCCACAAAAATTACTACTCTGGAAAGGATTTTTTTTTTAAAAAATACATCTAATTATTGTTTTCTTTATCTCTTTTGCCCTACATGCTTCAATAATTGTTTCAATCAAAAGCTCTTTAAACTTTTCCCTAAACCAATAAGGCAATAATCATTATATAATTCAAAAAGATTCTGCAGTATAAACCTTTTCAATTCATGGGATTATAATAATAAACTCATTATAAAACCACATCTAAAGAGTTTAATAAAAAAAGCAAAACACAATATTTTTTTTCTTTCAAAAACCCCTAAAAATCACCAAGGCTCATCAGGATAATCGAACGGTAGAGGTTGAAGAGGGGAAGTCTTCCCTAGATCCGAGTGTACGAAACCATACTTACGCATCACTTGATTATCAGCGAAATTAATGGCTTTGATCATCCCATTCCAACACGTGTCACCATCGTACATCTTGTTATGATCACCACTACAAGGTTGACATCCCGTAAAATGCGTCACGAACGGTCTCCGTTTACTTCCTTTCCCGCCTTTTTCTCCTTTTAAAAACCGTTCCTCACGAAACGCACCGTATCGTTCACTCACTTTCTCTGCGTGTCGTCTACGCAACGTGGCGTCTTCTCGTTCCATCTCCAGATACCGTTCCGTTACGTTGGTTAAACCCGGTACGATCTCTAACCAATATCCTTCGAAATAAAAGTTTCCTTCGAGGTATATTTTGGGATAATACACTTCTCTGTGTTTGTAGAGTAAGTAAATCAGAGCCGTCTGATCGTCTGATTCTGGGAAGAGTTTGTCTTTGAATATTGACCGTTGGATTTGTCCCCATTTAGCGTACTCTGGACTCACTGGTCCCATACCTGCACGAGATAAATCAAACCAAAAGTTAACCAAACCGATTCGAAGTTTAGTTAATTTGATTCTAGTAATTAATAGTGAAAAAGCAAACCGGCAAGAGGAAACATGAAATTTGGTAGCTGGTTCAGTTAAAAACAACTAAACCGAGTTAAATCAAACTAAAATTCAACCGACATTACAAAATTTTACCGTAAATTGAACTGAAAATTAAAGAAATATATCGAAATGCACCAATATAATTGAAATATTCTGTAATTTAACTGAAATTACCAAAAGTTTTGACATAATTAATGTAAATTTAGTTGAAAATATTGAAATATACCGAAATGTACCAAATTTAACTGAACATTTACCTTCAATTGAACGAAAATTTATCTTTTATAAACCAAACCGAGCTAAATTCAATTGAAGTTTAACCGAAATTTTGTCATAATTTACCATAATGTACCAAAAATATGACAATATACCAAAATTTAACCGGAGCCAAACCGAATTTACCAAAATTTCTAAAAATCTAATCAAAATTATTGAAATATAGTAGTACCAAACTCTAAAATTCTTACCTTGAACCGAACCAAAATTTATCGTTAAATAGACCAAAAACCAAAATTTCAAAAATATCTTTAACCAAACCGGACCATGCCTACTTATTAGGGTTTTGACGGTCCAGAGTCCAACACAGAATATATTTATTCAAATATAAAAAATTCACAGGGCCCATACCTGTCCACGTGTCAATGAGCTCCATAGACCACTGACAATTCCTAATAAGAAAAACGCCGGCGTTCAACGCCGTCCAACTCCGATCATTATAAATAACTCCCGGCCAACCATGAACAACAAGATTATGCTCCTTATACCGATGCCACGGCGGCGTAAAATCCATATCCGTAAACAAAGCATCAGAATCAACCCACCAGATCCACTCCGCCTCAGGATGAGCAATCATCGCCGCTTTAACCGCCGGAAGTTTCGCCCAATAAGAATTCATCTTCGGATGAAGAAGAGCGTTACTATAGAATATATCATGACCATGGATCCGACAATAATCAACTTTGTTCTTAAAGAACCGTAACAACAAATGATCTCCGATTGGGTTTTTACACGGCGCCGATTGTGATCCTGTTACCATAACCGTACGATTCTCAGCTCCGGTGATAAACGAAGGGTGTAGATTTAACCAACGTCTTCGTTTCTCGTCCCAGTTTTTAACCGGTTTTTCGATTGTATAGGTTAGATCCGGGTCGTCGTAGTAAACCGGGTCGGTTGGATCGTACTTCATGTCGATTTCTGGAGAACATTTGGCGGAGGATTCATTGGTTTTGACGGTGAGATTTGGTGAAATTGAAGAGAAGGAGAAGAATGACCAGACGAGGATTAAAGACATGAAAGCTCCGCCGAGGAAGAGAACGACGTCGGAGAAACATATGACCGGTCTTGTTCTTGCTCCGGCGTATTTTGCCATCGGAGATAATTGGTAATTTGATGATGATGTCTCAGGCGAGACCATTAACAAAATCTTAGAGGTGATACAAATAAAATTCAAAATTTGAGGACTTTGTTGTATAAAGACAATTACTTTTTTTTTTTTTTTTGTCTTTTTAAGTATTAACATAAATGTCCCATTAATCACTTGATTGATATATTACTTTAAGTGTATCAGATTTTTTGTTGTGACGTAATTGTATTTGTGAAAGTAAATGTTGTCAAAAAAATTGTACTCGGTAGTTTAGTTTTCGTGTTTTGATTGGTAGGTTTATAACTGTAAGAGATAAGGTTTTTATTTGTCAGAAACTCAGAATTGTCATGTGATAGTGTTTTTGTTTTAGTTGAGAAATTTGAACAACGTGAGTGTGATGAACCGGGCCGGTTTGGTTCACCGACACTGCTGGTAGCCTGGTAAAATAGGATTAGTTTACTACTATGTCACCCGCAATTTCGGCTTTTAATGTTGAAAATTGCACTGCTTTAATTTAGTTTATTTTAGTTGAGTTGAGTTTTTTTTTAATAATAGAATGAAATATAATTATATACTATATTGGACCTATATAACCAAAAGAAACTCTAAAAGCTAGTTTAAGAAAATACTCCTTTATTCTGCATCCCGAGTCATTGAAGACAGTCACGAAGAGCGCATCTTTATGCCCATCACAATTAATGAGAAGGCACAGTATACGAAGCCATTATACAAAAAATATTCAATTTCGTTAAGATACAAACTTATGGTGCATAGTCGCTTTGAATCCTAACTCATTATCAAAGCTTTGAAAGTTATCAATCATAAAAATGTATTAAAAACGTTACCAACAGTTTTACTCTTAAAGCTGTATAGCGTATATAGTTTTGACAGTTACCAATCATAAAAGTTTATCAAAAACGTTACCAACAGTTTTACTCTCATAATTTTTGTACAGCTTTTTATTACAATTTTGCACTATTTCGATGAAGTTTACAGCTTCAACTAACAGTAAAAAAAACTTGTATCGTTTTTGGTTATCAATCCAACGCAGTATATTTTTATTTTATTTTACATATACTACTATTAAAACAAAAGATTCAAGCTTAGATATATGATTGTACTCAAACCGACAAACATTTACATAGTCCAAGCCTAACGTGGATTAGATCTTAAGAAGAGTCAGATTGGATATATGCCTTATCTATTTATACTAAATCAACAGTCACTTTAACAAAAACTGCATCACTCTCCTTTTGACATTTGGCAAAACTCTCAAATTTTGCTCTTTCACTTTCACGTAATCTAATTCTACTATTCTTTGAAATTTTTTTGACAAAAATAAAAAATAATATTACCACTTTTTTAGCAACCACTACTTCCCCCATGATCTCAAAGTTATCCCTTTTTCCAAATCCTCTCCTACTTTAACTCATGAAACCACTATAACGAAAGTAATTAACATATATATAGATAACTTTTTATATTAATCATTATGTAGTATGCTCACAAAGTTTGTCGTTTAAAAAAAAAAAGTTTGTCATCTTCCATCAATAACTTATTTGTTTCATGATTTTGAAATTTAACTACATAGCTAATGGATTCAATGCACTTCCATAAAAAAAACATATGTTTGATTTTTCCAAAATATTTTGAAATATGATGTAAATTGACATTTATGTTGTCCCTGCATAGCAGGGGCCATAATGCTAGTTAATATATATGTCAGTTATTGTCACATTCCATAATCATTTGATTATACAAAAGAAAAGAAAAAACTGTAGCGTCTCATTCCGAAGATGATAATAATTAGCCATGCTCGTTATATTGTTCCTCACCAAAGGACTTCTCATGTTGAAACTTGAAATTGGCTTTTCTATAGTAAATGCTACATTTATAAAATAAAGGGATACTTTTTTTTTTTCAACAGTAGAAAATCAAATATGGAACTCGGATTACTGATTTTTTTTTTTTCAGTCGAACACTAATTTTATTAAGTTATCGGAAATAAACTCTCTGCTAAAGAGCCATTTAAAAATCGACTTGCTTACATGGGAGAAAAGACTATTTCGAATCCGAGCTATTTTGGCTAAATAGTCTAGGGATTTTGTTGAACCATCATAACATGCAATAGAAAAATGGCAAATGATTTACCAAAACAGAGATGTCACTATTGTTTCTATGAGAGAGAATCTTTCAAAAGAAAAAGCTATAAAGTGGTTCCACTACACACACCAATATTAGAGAAAATAACAAATTGTAACTTTTCCCTTTCATAACTCATTCGGTTTAGAATTTTGAAGGAAGTGATAATCGCAAGGTTGAGATAATTATATCCAAAAATTGTGATACAATCTCTTCTTGGGTTTTTTTTATTTGTTCCCTAGTCTTTGCTTCAGCATCCAATATTCATAGAGCATAATTAGCACATAATCAAATCAGGCTTAGACTTTCAGCCAAAGTAATGTTAAGCTTTGGTTAGGGTTGTCTTCGGTTATAGGACAAAACCGACTGAGATCTCGGTTAACTTGAACTGTACCGGGATTGGTGGCATTTGAGTTTCTAGATGGGTTGTGGATGTGCCTGGGCTCGATTGTAGAAGCTGGCCCAAGTAGATTCTTTAGCGATTTGTGAGACAATTTATCTTCATCAATTGGTGTCTTCTTAGTTAAACCTTAAAACTACTCCGTCCGTTTCATAATATAAGTCGTTTGAGATAAAAATACGCCGATTAAAAATATCTACTTTTTAAAAGTTCAGCCAATCATAAAAAATACTGCATAATATAAATAATCATAAAATATTAAAATAATATATAATTTGCATATAAACTCGAAAACGACTTATATTATGAAACGGAAAAAGTATTAATTAAACATACGAGTTAAAGATGTTTAAGAATGGATACGTTTGAGACTCATGATTTACAAGTTTATTATAACCGATCCACAAATTTTAATCATTTTTTTTTATCATATTTCTTGACTTGAATTCATATGTAATAACACTGAAACAACAGTCCTCTAAGTCGGATTTGGATATCTGTAACTTCTAAAGTAGTCCATAATCCGATGGCAGAAAAATAAATATGAGATTCTATTTTCATCTAATCATCCCTCGCTTTCAAATAGACACCCATTATCACAATAACCATCCAAATTGAATCTCACATCGCTCTATTATCTCATTACACATTATCTTATAAATTTCTCATTTTCATTTCTCTTTTATTTATTTTGTCTAATTATAAATTTTACAAATATTTGTTTTATTGATTTATCACAAGAGTCTTCGAACAAGAGAGAGAGAAAAAAAAGAATCCCACTTTTTGTACTAAAGTCATCATCTATCATTTTCTTTTGATCTTGTACAAAAATAAATGGCAAGTTGTAGATCCCGACCACCGTGTGTTGGTACGCTAAGCCGCGGCGAGGTTTCGGAAAACTCTGGTTTTCGGTCTAGACCTCCCGGTTCTTGGGGATGTCCGAAGAGAATGAGACAAAATCATGTGTCTTCTTCGACAAGGCAGCAACGACGAAGCTGGACCAACACCAACAGTGGAGAAAGAAAGAGCCATTCCTATTTTGGAGACTCCGGTGGGGTTGTTGCGGCGGATGAAACAGAGTTAGTGGCGGTGCTGAGGGAGGCTCATCCGTACGTGAATTTACATAGAGACAGTAAATTTGTCGTTATGTTGTCGGCTGAGCTACTTGACTCCGGTTCGACCCTCGATGGCATTCTCAAGGTCATTACTATTTACTCTTTTTCACATTACTAGATTCCAAAAAAAGACAAAACGCGTGACTCGTGAGCAAGAAATGAATCACTGAAATAATTTCTAGAATAATATCATAGTAATAACGTAATAATACAGAAAAATAATACTCTATCATGAAAATTTCTGAAATGATTTGGCAAAAGATGCGGAGACTAAGAAACGCTAGAGTTGTTATTTTTATTATTAAATAATATAATCAAATATATAAATGTCTAGTTAGCAAAACAAGTTGTTCTCAGTTTTTAACACCGCTATTTTATACCGTTTTTAATTATTTTGATATGGTTTACTGTTTTTTCTATTCGCTAAAATTTGTACCATTTTGTCTCACTTGAATTATTATATAATTTGTATTTAGAGTAGGCATACTGTTGATTTTTTTTTTTTTACAAATTAGTCAAAAAAATATATTAACACGTTTGCAATGCATTTCACAGCTTTACGAAATTAACCAATCAGAAAATCGTAATAATTCAAATCAACATCTTACGTGGGCCATGACGTTAGATATTTATTTCATTTCTTGTCTAGTCCTGAGCTCACTATCACTGACAAAGACAAGTGCAAATACCGGTTCACAAAATCAAACCGACAATTTAACCGTTCTCAATTCAATTCATAACCAGAATAAACCGAAATTGAATACACGCGTTCACACTAAGCTCCTTCCTTCGAATACTTTTCTTCTTCCTCCACCGATCATCCGCCATTGTTACCCAATTTTGCTCTGAATTCATCAGAATTATTCGAATTCCTTCCACGAATTTCGAAATGACGGAGAGTGGATCTATGGTGGTATCGTCTTCTACCTCTTACCTTCCTTTTCGATGTCCTCAAACAAGAAAGGATTTTTCTTTCTTCGAGCCGAGTAAGAAGCTAAACCCTAACCGTCAATTGATAAAGTCTCCGTCTTCTATATCTTCTCCGCCACTGACGTCCGTGAAATGTAATATGTTTGATTACGCGGAAACTGGTGAGAATTTTGTCGGCGATAAGCAGTTTGTGCGGTGGTTTCGTGAAGCTTGGCCGTATCTGTGGGCTCATCGTAGCTGTACCTTCGTCGTTACTATCTCCGGCGATGTCTTAGACGGCCCTTATTGTGATCTCGTTTTAAAGGCACCTACTTTTTCTTTATCTCTCAATGATTGGTTTATGCACGCAAGGTGTTTGATTGTTTGCCTTGCTTTATAATTGAACATGTAATTTGTGTTTCTCTTGTGAGATTCGTCTTATTGATTGCTCATTGATCTTTTAGAATCCAAAGTGAAATCATTTTGACTTGTGTGCAGGACATAGCATTTCTTCATCATCTGGGCATTAAGTTTGTTTTAGTTCCTGGAACTCAAGTGCAAATCGACCAGCTTCTAGCTGAGAGAGGTCAGATAATTAACCTTGCCACTTAGCTTCTTATTGGCTTGTCACGGTTTTTGCCTGTTTTGAACCTCTCAGGCACTTGAAGTTATCTTTTTAGGCTTGTTTAGATATATATGATGTTAGGGATTTCACCTTTTTAGCCAAATTATTGATCCGTACCAAGTAATGGTTTGTCATCAGTTAGTGATGTTTGCAAACTTATTGTGATAAATATGAATCTTTGAGCTTGTTCAGATGGAGCCTAAGGTGTGTGAGTTGCAGGACGCGAGCCTACATATGTGGGTCGTTACAGAGTCACAGACTCAGCATCTCTGCAGGCTGCCAAGGAAGCTGCGGGAGCAATATCTGTAATGATTGAGGCCAAACTATCTCCCGGACCTTCTATTTACAATATACGCCGACATGGTGATAGTAGTCGTTTGCACGAAACAGGTGTTAGGGTCGATACTGGCAACTTCTTTGCAGCAAAGGTGAGTTTTTCACTTTCTTGATATATTAGTTTGAATGTCGATTCGGTCATGTTCGATCTGATTAATTGTTGTGGCAGAGAAGAGGTGTCGTTGATGGTGTTGATTTTGGAGCAACTGGTTTAGTGAAGAAAATAGATGTAGATCGGATCTGTGAGAGGCTTGATAGTGGTTCTGTAGTTTTATTGAGGAACTTGGGCCATTCCAGCTCCGGAGAAGTCTTAAATTGCAAGTATGCTCTCTTTCTTAGTAATAATTTACTTGCTAAATCTTGCAGACATTAGTTTTTGTCACCCTGATATTGGGACATTACTTCTACACTGCAGTACCTATGAGGTTGCTACAGCATGTGCTTTAGCTATAGGAGCAGATAAGCTTATTTGCATAATGGATGGTCCAATTCTTGATGAGAATGGACATCTTGTTCGGTTCTTGACTCTTCAGGAAGCAGATACGTTAGTCAGAAAACGGGCACAGCAAAGCGAGATCGCTGCCAATTACGTGAAGGCTGTTGGGGATGGAGACATTAGTTTTCCTGAACCTCTTGGTTACAATGGGATGGTGACGACTCCCAACAATCATATTGGGAGACCAATTTGGGAAAAACACACTCCGACCTTTCAGAATGGTGTTGGATTTGACAACGGAAATGGGTTGTGGTCTGGGGAGCAAGGTTTTGCTATTGGCGGTGAGGAGAGAATTAGCCGTTTGAATGGATATCTCTCTGAGCTGGCTGCAGCAGCGTTCGTTTGCAGAGTGAGTCCTTGAGCTAACCCTCATACCTATTTGTTTACATCCAGTTCTGATTCATTGATTTGTTGAAGGGTGGTGTCAAAAGAGTTCACTTATTGGATGGTACTATAAGCGGAGTGCTATTGTTGGAGCTTTTCAAAAGAGATGGAATGGGGACTATGGTGGCAAGGTATACGCAACTGCTTTCAGTTCCGAACCATTCAAAGTTTTGATGTTTCTTACAAAACTATGGACCCTTCTTGTCACAGTGATGTATATGAAGGAACCCGGGAGGCGAAAGTGGAAGATCTTGCTGGAATAAGACAAATAATCAAACCCTTGGAAGAATCTGGGGCTTTAGTTCGTAGAACTGATGAGGAGGTTCGCCTTTTAGCCGTAGCCTTAGCTTAGATTCTACTTGTTATTGTTTTGGTGTTAGCATCAAAGGATAATTGGTTTTTGGTGTTCAGCTACTGCGAGCTTTGGATTCGTTTGTGGTTGTGGAAAGGGAAGGACAGATTATCGCTTGTGCGGCTTTGTTCCCTTTCTTTGATGACAAATGTGGAGAAGTTGCAGCTATCGCAGTTGCATCAGATTGCCGTGGACAAGGCCAGGGAGATAAATTGCTCGGTATGATCACAAAACTTTTGAGCATTGTGTTTTCGAATCTACAGTTAAGAGAAACCCCGGTTTCTTGACTGTGAAATGTTGCAGATTACATTGAGAAGAAAGCGTCAGCTCTTGGACTCGAGATGCTTTTTCTGCTGACAACGAGAACTGCGGACTGGTTTGTGAGACGCGGGTTTCAGGAATGTCCAATCGAGATGATACCAGAGGCAAGACGGGAAAGAATCAATCTTTCGAGGAGATCGAAGTATTACATGAAGAAGTTGTTGCCAGACAGGAGTGGGATATCTGTTGTTCGAACATTTCAGTATGGTTCTTGAGCGTGTCGAGAAGAAGAAGATCCAAACACAGAGCAACCTAAAATGTAATTGACAGAGAAAGATTTATCTGAATCTCTGAGATTCTGCTGAGTTTTGAATCAATACGTCGACGGTTTGATCATTGAATACAAAATAACAAAAATATACAACATGAAGAGAAGACGCAAAGTAACCGATGTCATTATTGTGCATAAGGTTTATGAAATAAAGATGTCAACCTTAATTAGTTTTCTATTTACAAAAAGAAAATAAGAATAAGCTTAGAGAAAAATAGTAAAATCTTCAAGTTAAAAATTGTAAAGTATCTAGTTTGTATTGTTGATGTATGAATCTAACAGATAAGTTGTGGGATCTTAAGGGAAGTAAGAAAAATCTCTTTATCGATGAGCCATGATTTGGCAAAATATATACAAAATCGAATAACAAGGCGGATTAACTCCTAAAACTACTAAGCCATTGGCCGAGGCCGATCAGAAAGTAATCGTGAGATGATTAACCGTGATTGGTCGATTAAAATCCCACGTAGACAGTCTTAAAAACCTATAGCCTCGGTTTTTATATAGTATAGACTAGGTTATTAATCTCCGCTAGACGGAGTTTTGTTGTTATCGATTGTTATATTTTTGGGTTTAGTAATCAATCATTTAAGAAGCTATACGTTGACATCACATGAAAGAGAGACGTGATCATGGGTCATAATGACGCTTAATCTTGGGGATTTGATTAGAGCCTTTGGTTGCAAGGGGGATGAATGTAGACATGAGTTTGTTGATCAGTACCTTTGGACGTCTAAGATAACCATGGATGAATGTAGGGTCAGGATCTCCATGAAATAATTCACACGTGATTCTTGATGAAGAATAGACATTTCTAGATAGGGAAATGTTCTTTATGACAATTATTTGTTCCACTTTTTGTGATCTCGTGGGTTGACTCTTTTTTTTTTATTCTTCTAAATTATTTAAAGACTTCACCTTATCACAACAATCCTACATAATATGTATAAATACTTGTATCGCCATGCTAATAAGCTTAAATTTTTTCTCTTCTATGCTATTCGGATGCTCTAACATTGTAATATGTTTTTTTTTCGGTTTTCGTTTATGTATTAGAATTACCTTTTAACCCGCGGTACACCGCGGGATGATTTAATGTTAAAGTTAGTATAAAAATATTTTGTAAATTGTATCTCGTTATAACATATTTATTTATATTATAGTTTACAATTGTTATTAAGTAACGGTATACCACGAGTCCACGAGACAATTATTAATAAATTGAGGATTTAACCCGTATTAAAGCGATATATAAATATTGATTCAAATTCGCCCGCCATATAAATCCTTTCCGAAAGATAACTCGTTCCGTAATTTCTTAACCCGTCCCGTGATTTGTTTTTATTTTAAAATTTAATGATTATTTATTATATATAAAAGTTTACAAATCATATCATTCTCTAAGACATTTATATTTTAATAAACTGAAGATTTAATATATATTAAAGCGGCATGTTAATGATATTTTAAAATTTTATAAATATTTTTATTAAGTAACATTATACCACGGGACAATTTTTGGTTTTATACAATCTTTTTTAAATGAGACTGATTTAATATGTCTAATATTGGTAGTATTAAAAAAAAGAGGATTTAATCCGTATTGAAGCGGCGAATTAATGATATTTTAATATTTTTATTATTGTTGATTCAAAAACCCGTTACGCCAAACCCGTCCGGCCAAAAAACTCATTTATTTTATTAATGTTGATCTTATTTATGATATGATTCTGAATCATTGTCTAAATATTTTAATCGATGTAGAACGTTGAACACACATTTTCGTCAATTGGATAATATATGTCCGTTTTTAAAATTTTGAATCACAGTATATGCAGAAAAAAATGATTTTTTTTTAATTTATGTATTATGTGATGATACAAAACAGTTAAAAACAAATCAAACAAAGATGATAGGAGAATCATAATTACAAATCTTAATCAAATCTTCTAAATATCTAAATTATTAAATATGAAATATCCGGTGTATGAGTTGGGTTAAATATAACCCGACCCAACAATTTTTTTTGTGAAAGAATTTAAAAAACGGGTCGGATATCCGATTAACCCAGAAGTATTTTTACCCACCCGTCACCAAAGTGTTGCAAAAATACTAGTATAGATTTGTAAATATATATTTTTTGATTAATAAATTCAATATTTTAATGAAAATTAATTTTTCCTTTTTTATACGGTTGACAAAAACTAAAAAACTACGCAATAAGTTATCATACAAAACAATAGAAGTTAAATGGAAAAAAGTAAGATAAGACATAACATGATTGAATGGTCGCAAAAGAAATGTACTTACCTTATCAATATTCATTTTTAACATCTTTAAATTAACAATATCCGATCTATAATCAATTTTTACTACGCATGGTAACGCGAGCTAGTAGAATTGAACCCCAATAGAGAAAGCTGCATATATGAGCCGTAAATTATTGGACTAAAAACACTTCCCCACCCTATCAATATAAATAGATTTTAATTTTATATGGACACGATATATACATAAAGAGTAAGGGTGTGACTGGTTACTTTTAATAGAAGAAATGAAAAAAGAATAATTTTTTCTTTTTTTGACATGCACCAGTCAAAAAAAAATCAGAAGAATATTATATCAGATGAAAACGTTAAAAAGTAACTAAAGGAGAAGAATTCTTCCTTCCTCAAAACTAGTAGAATTCATTTTTCTTCTTGATGTGACATTTCTTTTCTTCTATTTTTTCTTTTCATTTCTTCTAGCTTTTTAACCAGTCACAACCTAAGTGAGTAAAATAAATGATATTGATCGAAAAATAGAATTGGAAATACATTAAAAACCTTTATAAATTAATACTGTTCAAATATATTGATTTATCAAGGTATTAATTAGTTGTCGATTATTATTTTTTATAGAATTTATACTATATGGGCCTACTCCTACATATATTCAATAAAACGCCATCAAACCTCTATTATTGGTAATATATGTATATTATATTAGTGGAGAGTCGTTGAGTGGTGACCTCGCATTTCACAAAACCTCTATGATTGGTATTATTATAACGATCCTTGTTTTCTAAGAGAGAATGAAATTAAAACTAAAATTGCTGCTTCTGCTTCTGTTTATCTTGAATCATCATGTTGATTCTGGCTCTATCGTCAAGTTCCTTCCCGGCTTTGAAGGCCCTCTTCCTTTTGAACTCGAAACCGGGTTTGTTAATTCTCTCTTTTGCAACAATGTGTTTTGATTTTGGAGTTAGTAATTAGTCATGCTTTTGAATGAAGGTACATTGGTATTGGTGAGAAAGAGGAAGTGCAATCTTTCTACTACTTTATCAAATCTGAGAACAATCCAAAAGAAGATCCTCTTCTTCTCTGGTTAAGTGGAGGACCTGGATGTTCTTCTATCACTGGCCTTCTTTTCGAGAATGGTAAATCTTTTTTTTTTTGCCTCTTGCTCTAAGAATTATTTTCAAAGGCTTGGTTAAAAATATTTTAGGACATGTGGTCGTTTTCTTTATTTCTTAATTAGGACCTTTGGCTTTGAAGTTAGAGGTTTACAATGGAAGTGTCCCTTCTTTAGTCTCTACTACATATTCGTGGACAAAGGTAGAAGAAAGTATGTTCATATGTTAATAAAAAAAAACACACAATGATCTATAAAATTTTTTGATTATTTATTCAGACGGCGAACATAATATTCTTGGATCAGCCTGTTGGAGCTGGCTTCTCCTACTCAAGATCCTCACTTATTGATACGCCTACTGACACAGGCGAAGTTAAGAATATCCATGAGTTTCTCCAAAAGGTATAAGACTTAACTTAATTTGTCATCTCAAAGCATTTGTCTTTTTGCATTAACGAGCTTGTGTATGTTGTAATTTGTGTATACTTTAATAACCCCTTCGTTCGATACTAAATGTGGTTTAATTTAGATTTTTAACACAAATTAATAAAAACAATTAAATTTTTTAAGTAAAAATCCTATACTATTATTTGGGGAGTACACTTTATAAGATACCCTTAACTAACCTTCCATTTTGTAAAAATTTACTTAAGAATGCCATTAGAGATAAATTTTCAAAGAGCAAATTAATTCATCTCATTAAGGATAAACAAGTCAATTTATACAATTTAATTAATTTAATTTAATTATAAAAACGAAAAATACATTATTACTATTATTTTTAAATGACCAATCAAAATGAATATATAAGATTTGATATCTAACTTACCTTATTAATTTGTTATTAATCATTATATTTCACCATTCATCTTTATATGATTCTATTATTGTGAAACAAATAAATCATCATATCATCCATATAATAATAAAATATATATTTTTTTCCGCATATGCCATGATTTAAATTTTTAAAAACGAATATAAATTATTCAATTTATGAAAAAAAAATTAACGAGTCAAAAATTTAGACTTGGATGATATTTCTTTTAAACAAAAATTCCGCCTGAATAACGGGTCAGAATTTGAGTAATTATATTCAATTTCATATATATTTTTAAAATATATAATTTTATATACTACGATAAAGTTTTAAATATTTTAATTTAGAATATTTAAAATTAGTTTTACTTGATATTTAAAAACAATATCATCAATACTTAATAAATAAAAAAATAAAAAAATTATACATACACTAATTTGGTTTTCTTAAAACAAATATATTTAAAAAATATTTATAATGGACGGTGGGTTAAATATAATGTATTATATGATGGAATGAGTTATGATCCTTATAACTATTTGAATATTTATATTTAAGTTCATACAATTATTTTTAAAAAATTCTTAATTTTATATTCTACAATAAAAAATAAAAAAATATTTTAATTTGGAAAATTTTAAAAATAGTTTAATATAATATTTTAAATAATATCATAAATATTTAATAAATCAAAAGATAAAAGTTATAAATACTCTAATTTTATTTTTCAAAGCATAAATATTTTAAATATTTATAGCAAGCAGCAGGTTAAATGTAATGTGTTATATGATAGAAAGAGTTATGATCTTTATAACCGAAACCATGTTAAGATTATATGATGAGATGAGTTAAATAAGGTTTGACACCTCTAAATATTTAAAATTTTGATTCTATAAGTATATATGAAAATAATGAATGATGGATTGTGCACACAATTTTTTCATTGGGATTCTAAAATAAAAATATAGGTACGCACGAGTTGAATATTATCTTATTATATACCAAAATATGTTTATTATATACACAATTTTTTCACTTACTACTAGCATATATAAAATACATACGTTTTATTTTTAATCAAAAAAACGTAAAAAACCGTAAAAATCGAACTGTAACTAAACCGAATTACATACGGTTTCTATATGGTTTTACTTTCTACAAAACGAAAAAAACGATACTAAACCGAAAAACCGTACCCCACCCCTAATATTTTCTCACCAAACAAAATAAAATAAAATAAAAAATCTTTATATGTCATTGTATTATGTAAAGAATTATTAAAATTGTACTATAAAATAAACAATAATCCAACTTTATATAAATATTTAAAAATTAAAATTTCATCCGTGCTGTTCCAGCACGGGTTATGATCTAGTCTATATTGTAAATCTGAAACGTTGCTTTTTGTGAAACAAACTTTAAGTGATAAAACGACACTTAAAACTAAAACGGAGAAAGTAACTGAAGCAAGTTTAACCATAGCAATTAGTAGATATGCCAACATTTTGTTTAACCATAGATGAAACTAACACGACAACATTTTGTTTAATCTACTTTTCAAATTAATCAAGCTTGGCATAGCTTGAGTTCTTATTTACTTCCCAAATTATTTAAACACCAACTTTAAGAGCTTTTTTTCAGTGGCTAAGCAAGCATCCACAGTTTTCTTCCAACCCTTTTTATGCTAGCGGAGATTCTTATTCCGGTATGATTGTTCCAGCCCTCGTTCAAGAAATCTCAAAAGGTATCCTCATTTACTTTTTCTTTGAATATCGTTTAGCTGATACTCTCTCACTTTAAAATAACATAGACACTATATATATGATGCAGGAAATTATATATGTTGCACACATCCTATAAATCTACAGGTAGTTGATATTTAAATGCTCGTGGTAGTTTCCAAAGAATATTGATTTTTAAAAAGTTTTGATCAAATATTATTAGGATGCTTTTTGTACACTAGAAATTGATAGTTATGTGCCGACAAAATAAAAGAGATAAATAAGTACATAATATTTTTTTTGCTAAGTTGATAATAATATATATTTTTACCAAAAACAGGGCTATATACTCGGGAACCCGATAACATCTATTGAAGACCAAAACTATCGCGTTCCATTTTCTCATGGAATGGCACTAATTTCCGATGAACTATACGAGGTATGAAATATATGGCATGCTTAATTAGTTAAAAAATTGATTAGAGAGTTTTATATTATGCAATCTAATAAATGATATAACAATTAATGTATAATACATTTTTTTATTCATGTATTAACAGTCAATTAGGAGAGCCTGCAACGGAAATTATTTCAATGTGGATTCAAGTAACACAAAATGTTTGAAACTTATTGAAGAATACCATAAGGTACACACTTTGAAATATGGTCGATGTTCAGTAATTTATCAGATAGTGATCATCTAATTCGGATTTTTTTTCTTTCTTAAACTTATAGTGTACCGACAAACTAAATGAATTCAATATATTATCACCAGATTGCGACACGACATCTCCTAATTGCTTTGTAAGTACTATATCTTTCTCCATCTAGTGACCCTTGTAAAAGGGTTGGAAATGATCTGATGTGATAAAAAATATTGGTTAACCGAAAAATTAGAGAGAAAATCAAATACTAAAAGAAAAATTATCCATTTGAAACGTAACGGAAATATATATCTCTCCATAAGATACATATATCTCTATAAATTAATATATACTAAGTATGGCTCCTCTTGGCCTTGGAATTAGTCGGATCTCATGAACCGTTGATCCGAGAACTAGTTAGAGATAAAAGTCTCTGCAACCTAGTTCAGAGTTCATTGGAAAATGAACATTTCTAGCAATTCTTCCAAATTATAGCTCTGGTTTTGATTTCTGAATTGTTTAATTATTTAGTATTTGTCAACAACAGAATATAGAAAAGTTTACGCAACTATAGTATGATGATCAAGCCAAGCAAAATTTGTTACCAAAAATGGATTTAAGTTACAATTTCTTTTTATTTTAAGTAAGAATTTAATAAAAATGGATTAATCCAAATGAAAATGACGTATGAACATATGCTTATTTTATCTAAGCCAACAAAACAAATTGTCATTTTTATATTACTTCCAATTCCAAGAAACATATTTTAAGGTTTGTTTTGCAGTTATATCCATATTATCTCCTTAGCTACTGGATCAACGACGAGACCGTTCGCAATGCTCTTCATGTTAATAAGGTATACGTTTAAAATTTTTAAATCAAAATTATTGATAATGTGTGATGATAATAAAGAAAAGAAACCTTAAAATCTAAAATATGGACGATTTATGATTACAGTGGAGTATTGGAGAATGGGAGCGATGTACTTATCGAAGACCTATCCCATACAACAAAGACATCAATAACAGCATACCTTACCATATGAATAACAGTATTAGTGGCTACCGATCTCTCATCTACAGGTAAGAGTTAGATACCTAAATCTAATTTTTTAAGAACCTGATCAAAATATTTATAATCAGAGACATCGAGCCAAACCAAATTGAATCAAACCGAAATTTGTTATCATTTTACTTTTGAAACCGAAAAAATGAAACCAAAACTGGTTTAGTGAACTGAATAAACAAGAATTTATTAAAATTAATTAAAAAAACAAGAATTTATTGAAATTCAAAAAAAAAAAACAAGAATTTATTAAAATTTTAGGCACATCCATGTTACGTAAATACCAAATTTACTAAAAATTTTTGTTAACTATCCAACACCCAAAGACATCGACTTTACCTAGGTGAATACAAAACAAACCAGAGAGAAGTGAGTTTGTTTACCCTGTTCACTCCCAAAGGATAGCTACGTCTGGGCTGAGAATGTGACTCGAAATCTACTGGTTTCAAGACAGATATTACAATAGAAACTATAAGTGACCCACTTTAATGACATTCATTAGCACTTAAATCTTACTCTATCAGTTCCTATGTTTGGAGAAAACCAGAATCAATTTATGCTATTCCAAGTTTTCTCTCTTCTCTCCATCTCACTGTAAACCTCAATGTTTCTCACACTCAATCTGTAACCTCAAAGCACCTATTTATAACTAGACAAGTAGGACTTCCTTGTGCAAACGTAAGTCGCTTGTCCAGGGCAGGTTTTAACCCTTAAGAAAGACCGTAAGTGCAAAGTACAAACGAAGTAATATTTCGTGATCCAATCCACAAGGACGAAAGAAACACACAATACACTATATAGATTTAGATTTAGCTAGAACAAAATAGGAGTTACAGGAACTTGTGTAAGATTTTTCCTAAGAGCTCAACTATTGTTTATTTTCAGATATTCTAACAAGATTTAAATTGGCCTAATTCAACGAAAGAATTAAGAACAATCAATGATAGAGAACTAGAGGAACAATCCTTAAATAAAATAACTAATAAATTAATTTAAACAAACGTTTTTTTTTAAATCTCTAAAGTCTGCTCTTTCTTAATTTTCCTTAGGACTCTATCAGTAACCCTTAACAAAATAGTGTTGCGAGCTTTTCTCCTTCGTCTTTCATCCAAAGCTTCACGCTTTTGTATCTCTCCTTTTTCCTCTTCTTCTGTTAGGTTATGACATGAAGGTTTCTCCACAGTAGCTTCAAACTCTTTAAGAGCAGCACTTAGATCTAGGATATCTAGATGCGCGAAGAGTTTTTCACCATGAATGTGGTCCCAAAAGTAAACTTAATATGGGTTGATATACTTCAACATGGTTGAGCTTTAACGGATCTTTTACTTTGGCTTTTGAATCTTGCTTGAAACTCAACTTATCATTTTCACAATAGTTATATATGTATTTATATTTTGGAATTGTTTTTAAAAAACAACCAAACCAAAACTAAGCTGAAAACCAAATCGAATTACATCATGATGAAATGAAGCAAACCAAAGTACAAGCAGATTTTATTTGGTTTAGTTTCTCGCAAATATCGAAAAAAATCAAATTGAAACCACTACCTTAATCCATAGTGTGCATTCCTACCTACAAATTTCTAGAGATTATAATTTTTGCTCGGTTTATGGTGAACAGTGGTGATCATGATTTGACGGTTCCTTTCCTCGCAACTCAAGCCTGGATAAAATCTCTAAATTACTCCATCATTCATGAATGGAGACCTTGGATGATAAAAGATCAAATCGCTGGGTATATTTATATTGTGTATTAGGTTTCTCTTGTTCATTCATTTTTTCATCGTATCACAAGCTTATAAAACTCCCATAAAAGTCATTCATGCCTTTTTTTTTTTTCTTGACAGATACACGAGAACTTATTCCAATAAGATGACATTTGCTACTGTCAAAGCAAGTCTTCTTGTTTCACTTTAACATTTCTGTTAGTAATTTCATTAAATCAAAAATATTAAATTTTCTAATTGTTTTGAGTGTTTTGATTATAGGGAAGTGGGCACACAGCAGAGTATAAACCAAACGAGACTTTTATCATGTTTCAAAGGTGGATTAATGGCCAACCTTTGTAATCGAGGGTCATGGCCTTTAAGTATACAATATAAAAAATATGTAACATGAAATGTTTGTATACATTACAATTATCTACTATGTTCGACATGCTTGGGATGGAGATAGTAACCAATTAATGAGGTACTACTTAAGACTCATCTTGGGTCTAGGGTTTAGGGTTTAGGAGCAATCAACTAAATCATCAAGAATACACAAATTCACTTAATCTAAGCTAACAAGATTATATTTATGATTTACTAACAACCTATTTGAAATAAACAAGAGAAACAAGATTAAAGCAAAACAAGATGCAACTAAATAAAAATCAAAAGAAGAACACTATAAGAAAATTAACGAAGCGGAAAGTAACAATTCAAAAAAAAAAAAATATCAACTCACTAATGCTATTTTAAAAAATTTATGTAATATGTGTTATAATTATCTACAAAATATGATTTAGTTTATTCTAGGATATATCTCTAGTTTTTATGTTTGTTTATGGGAGCAATATCTGTGATGATTGAGGTCAAACTATCTCCCGGACCTTCCATTTACAATATACGCCGACATGGTGATAGTAGTCATTTGAATGAAACAGGTGTTAGAGTCGATACTGGTAACTTCTTTGCAGCAAAGGTGAGTTTTTCACATTCTTGATATATTAGTTTGAATGTCGATTCTTGTCATGTTCGATCTGATAATTGTCGTGGCAGAGAAGAGGTGTTGTTGATGTTGATTTTGGAGCAACTGGTTTAGTGAAGAAGTTGTTGCCAGACAAGAGTGGAATTTCTGTTGTTCAAACATTTCAGTATGATTCGTGAGACTGTCAAGAAGAAGAAAATTCAAATATAGAGCAAATAAAATGTAACTGACGAAAGTTAGTCTTAATTTGGGCCATGAAGAATATCCTTTTAAGAAGGATCGATTGTCAGGCGTTTGAAACAGATTGCTCAGAGTTAGTTTCGATGGTACAATCACCTGAAGAATGGCCAGCCTTTTCCAATCAACTAGACGAATTTGGTTTGATCCGTGTCTCTTTCCCCTTTTTCTCGCTTTCCGTTATCTCTCGTTTATGTAATGTCGAGGCGGACTGCTTAGCCCGTTCTTCTCGTCTTTTATTTACTGAAGTTACTTTTGTAAGCACTATTCCTCCTAATTGGGTAACCAATCAAGGAGTTTTTTAATAATTAATTTGTGGTTGACAAAAAAAAAAAAATGTAACTGACGAGAAGCATTTCCCTGAATCTCTAATACTGTAGTAGTAATAATATACAATAAAATTTATAGTTTAATATAACCTAACTAGAATTATCGTTTTTTTATAACTAAAAATTTCAAATTGTATTTGTTTTCTTTTGTTAATATTGTTTGTTTTGTTTAGTGTCTAAGATTATATAATTGTATTTTGATTGTTAATTCTAGAATTTCATCCGTAGTATACCGTTTGGATATTAATATCGATCCAAACCCGATCTACCATATAACCCATCCCATGAAATTAAACAATATTTTGTTATTTTTCTTTTAATAATATTTTATTTAAAAGATATATAATGCGAGTCTATTTAAAAGTTTGCTTTAGATGGTTCTCATAATATATATATATATATATATATATATATATTTTTTTTAATTGTTATAGAGTTCAAATGTTATTAATATTATAAACTTTTTATAGAATTTAAATAGTATAAATACTTTAAACGTTTTGTAAAGCTTAAATATTTATAATACTTTGAATTTTTTTAATCGTTTCAATTCTTTAAAATAAAGAACCAGATAAAACTTTTAATTTTGAACGCTTGATAAATCAACCTTCTTGCTCATTTGTATTCTGAATCATTTTGGTCATTTTTATAGTATGACTATGAACCATTACCCTATTTTTTACGCAATGTGTGATATTGTAGACATATTTTTTTCCTTCATCGATTGAATAATATATGTTGTTTGCAACTAATTGAATCACATCATATGCAGAAAAAAGTCTAGTAATTTATTAACTATATCTATTTTATATAAATTAAAAATATATTAAATATAAAATCAAATAAAAGTGAAAGAATAATAATATATTTATGTTTAAATTAAGTAGAGAGGTTTTAGGAAATTAGAAATTACTTGAATGTAGTGAAAGATAGATAAGATTGAAGAGAGAATTAAGGATATAAATCGTTTTACTAATATCTCCAATTGAATTATGCAAATCTTAAGAATTTAAGACAATGATATTCCATTGTAAATAAGTGCCAACTCTAGGATTTATTTCAAAAAAAACCCTCCAAATATATATATATATATATATATATTATTATATAAAGTATGGTTTTCAAAGTTAATAACTCGCATGATCGTGACATGTGTCAAGTCTATCGATCGGATGTTGACATGTCTCAAAAAAATATTTAACTTTCTTCATTAACAAAATAGGAAAACTAAAAAAAAGAATATTTACATATACTAATTTTTATATCTAATTTTTAAAATTTGTTAACTTTATTTCTCTTAGCCAAAAAGGAAAACTAACAATTTCTCTTCACATGTGTTATTGGTCAATTAGATTTGACATGTGTTAATTGTTTTCTATAAAATCATTTAGTATGGATATTAACAAATAAACAATAAAGGTTGAAGTTTTAAATAACAATATAAGTTATTTAACATTAATTTAATTAGATAAAATTGTATTTATCATCATAATATAGTGTTTTTATTCGTCAAATGAAAACACAAAATTTTAACAAAAAATAATGAGCTTATAAAAACGAACAAATATTTAAATATTTGATAAGAAAATTAGTGTGGTTTTACTTAATTTTATTTTAACAATTTTAGTGCATCTAATCATAATTATAAACTAAACATATTTGGGAAAATGGCTTATATGATTGAATTTTTGACTACTTAATGAGAATGTTAATATATATATTTTTGATGATTTATTTATTAATTTTAACTCATTTAAAATTAGTTTGCCATGAGGTAAAACTAACTTATGAGATTACGTTATATAGAAAACTATATTTTAACAATGTTTGTTTTCCATAACTTTTGTGGATTTCTATTTTTTATTAAATGTTTTGTTATTTTTAATATATTTAAATTTTTAATATTAACTAAGATATAGATTTGATATGATACAAAATTATTATTAACAGTTTATCCATTAAGATGAACTATGAAGACTTAAAATCAAGTTTATTGTGATGTTATAAATAGTTAAATTATATTGAAAAATGGAATGTGTAAGATTAAAATTTTGTTTAAAAACAAAAAAACTAAATTAAATATATAAAAAGTGCGTCGGTTACTATTAGGATTTAAATATCATCAATGCGAAAGAATGTGTAGAATTAAAATTCAGTTTATTACGATGAAATAAATAATTAAAATGTATAGAAAAATAGAATGTGTAAGATTTAATTTTTGTTTAAAACAAAAATACTAAATTATTAAATATTAGGGAAAGTGAATGGATTACTATATTAATCAAAATTCAAATATAATTGATAACAATTTATATTTATATATTATACCCGCCTATTTAGGCGGGCCTTATCTAGTATATATATATAGATAGATATTTTAATATAATAAATTTAGAGAAATTAGAACTAATTAAAGATAGGAAAGAATGGGGAAAAAAAATATGTGGTCCATCAAATTTATACTTTTTCTTCATCTCTAACTAACTTATAGGCATTTTTTATGGTCTACATTTTCTTTTCATAGTTTATTTTATTTTTAGGAAACAAAATCTATATATAAAACAGTTAGATGATTCTTTAGATATGTAAAGCATTCCATCAAAAAGAAGGAAAAAAGAACAAGTTAAAATTGCAAATGGCTAAAGGTGTAAATGTCATCACTTATATGGTGATTTTCTTGATTTTGACAGGTATACATTATGGTATATGAATCTCTAAAATTGTGATATATTATTTGTGTTTGATTTTCTGACTAGTGTGTATTCAAAGAGATTTAAACTTTTCTTACGCAATGCAGTAGGAATATCAAGAGTAAAAGCAAAGAAGCCACCATGTAAAGAAGGTCGAACCGCGTATGTGTCACCTCATCCTTGTAGTCACAGTCTATGCGCACAAGACTGCGCGCTTGCTGGTGTTTATCGCACTGGCAAATGTGAACCTGATCGGAACAGAGTAGTTTGCAATTGTTACGGATGCAAATAGGTGTATACTTGGCAGATCCTATGCGAAATAATATTATTCATTATTATCTATTCTTCGAATCCAATTATAAATTCTAAAATCCATCAATTTGTTGTGGGTTGGCTGATTATTCAGCCCTATACTAGTTGCAATCTCAGCTTTCCACCCCAAACTTTTTGTTTCTGAAAAAACCTACACGTACTTTCGGATTTGTAGAACTACACCTTCAATTGAAATGATCAGTAAACCGGTAATATTTAATCTAGTTTGACTTACTTATAATTTAACCAAATTTAATCAATTTTGACTATATTTTAACCCAATATTGACCCAAAACAATATTACATAATTTTACAAAAAAAATAATATACCAAGAAAATATAGCACATGATATAACAAAATATACCACAAAACATTATATAACAAAATTTTGGTATATACTTTTGTTTATATAGCAAAATATACCAAAATAGACCACAAAATATTTTTTGTGTTATATTTTGTTATAAAGTTTTGGTAATATAACAAAATATACATTTTCCTTTAGGCAATCATTTTCTTATAATAAATTCAAAGGTCATTTTTCTTTTTTAAAACACTTCAACACCACAAATCAAAGTATATACTATGGTGTTATATATATATATAAATGAATTTGGTATATTCTTTGAATTTCATAATATATATATATATATATATATATATATTATGGTGTTATATATATATAATTCAAAGGTCATTTTTCTATGTAAAAACACCATAATATATATATATATATATATATATATATATATATATATATATATATATAAATGACCTTAATATATACTTTGATTTGTGGTGTTTAAAGATATCTATATATATCTATATATATATATATATATATATATATATATTTATTTATTTAAATGAATTTAGCATATACTTTGAACTTCATAATATATGTAAAATTCAAAGGTCATATATTATGATTGCCAAAAAAAATGTAAATTTTGTTTTTGAAAATAAAAACCTACCTTTAAATTTATAAAAAAATAAAAATGATTGCCATAAGGAAAAGGTATATATTACCAAACTTTTATAACAAAATCTAGCAAAAAAAAAGTTTGTGTTTTATTTTGTTATATTATTTTGTGGTATATTTTGTTATATTACCAAAAGTATATACCAACATTTTATTATATTCTTTTGTGGTATATTTTTTATATTCTTTTTATGGTAAAATGAAGTTATAATTTATTATTTCTAATTGATTTTCAAAATAAATAAATAATATTATTTTGATAGAGAAGATATTTTTCTTTTACATTTTTTGGGTCAATATTGGGTTAAAATATAGTCACAATCAATTAAATTTGGTTAAATTATGGGTAAGTCAAATCGGATTAAATATTACCGGTTTACTGATCCGTTTAATTGTAGGCGTAGTTTTAAGAACAAATCTGAAAGTACGTGTAGTTTTATTGGGTGGATAGCTGAAATTGAAACTAGTATAGGGCTGAAAAATCAGCCAACCCATTTGTTGTTGACTAGATTCACCAATGTTTTGCAATCACCTTCAAAACACTCAGCATTGCCATTAACAAAGCTTGAAATTTTTCTTGCTGAGAAACGAAACTCCCATCGTAATTATGCTAAATCCATATAGCTTTCGGGTTTTCCTATCTTGTTTTATTGCATTGCATTATTTGTTGCCAATTTCACCCTATTAGAGTGTATGTCTACATAGATCTGGTTTAATCTCGATTAAGTTACATATATTAGATTTTCGGTTTACTTGGTTTTGTATATATATGCTAATATATTGTAAGTTTGTTACAATTGAGAAATAAGAAAAGCATTTCACAACTCTCTTTGCTCATGAATTCTATCACACCCTTAAATTCTATTTCTTTTGGTAGACCAATTTGTTCTTGCTGTCAATCAGATTCATTTTAGTTAGTGAGGTAATATATGAAATTGCCATTAAAATACCAAATAATCACATGAACTAGAGTTTTTTTTTTTTTTTGTCAACCGCTATTAATTAAGACTCAAAAGAGCCATTCCTGAGGAATGTTGTTTACATACGTGATGTGATGCGGTTCGGTACGAACATTTCGTGCCAATTTATCCGCTTTAACATTTGCACTACGAGAAATTAAAGATAAAGAAAAATTTGTGAATTCCTCTTTGTCGCTCTGTAATTCCTCCAAATACGCTGAAAATGCCGGCCATTCGGTTGGAGAAGACACCATCTTCACCAGGTCTGAACAGTCTGTGAAAAAAGCCACATCTTGGTTATCGGCACCTATCATGCACTTCATTGCCCAAAGAAGAGCCTCCACTTCGGTATGTAAGGGAGAGAGACTTCTACGCAGGTTTGCAGCTCCCATGGTTGGCGCCTCTCCATTAACTGAGGTACATACCCAGCCTGTACCTGAAAATTTATCACTTTCTTTCCATGATCCATCTATGAAACAACGATGGCCAGAATAAGAGGTGTCCTGAGAAATATCCCTTACTCGAGGTCGAGTATCCTGAACCAACGAACCCAGATTTTCAGCATGTAGCTCGACTTGAGCTGTCTGCCACGATTGTGCCTCTTTTTCCGCTAAACATAAAACCTCACGTGGATCTTTATCCACATTATCGAAAAGCTTCTCATTTCGTGCTTTCCAGATATACCAAATTATCCAAGGATATGACGTTGAATCAAATTCTGAGGATATTCTCCAAAATAAGTGATCCAAATTTGCATAAATAGAAGCTGAAGGAAACGTTCCTGGAACCGTAGGTATCTGCGAAAGCGCCCAAATTTGCCGTGCAGGGTGGCATTCAAAAATTGTATGATTAATAGTTTCCACTTCCGCACCGCACCTTGCGCATCCTATGTCACAATTTATCCCTCTTTTCCGCAGATTCTCTGTGACCGGAACACAACCTGCTAACATTTGCCACAAAAAGTGACGTAGCTTCGGCGGACAATGCACTTTCCAAGTATGTGCTTTTAGTAAATTGATTTGTGGGCCAATAAATGACAAATTATTTTCCTGGTTTTCTAGCCGGGCCGTATGATATCCAGATTTAACTGAATATTTTCCGGATTTTGTGAAATGCCAACCTAGAGTATCCTCCTTTGTTGGCGCACCCAAATGCAGAGCGCATATCAGAGAGACGTCTTCCGGAATAAAGAGCTCATTTAAGAGATCCATCTTCCAAAAATTTGTCCGTGTATCTACAAGATTATTAACTTTTAACGACGGGTCAATAATTGAACCGTTGCTTCTTGCTGGTCTCGGGAATTGAGCTGGAATCCACGGGTCTTCCCAAACTGAGATGGAAGCCCCAGATCCGACTCTTTTAATAAGTCCTTTATTAACCAGAGATCTAGCTGAACATATACTTCTCCATCCATAGGATGGAGAGTATGATTTAATATTATCCAGAGGATTGGATTTGCGAAAATACCGACCTTTGAAAACTTTCGCAAATAGAGAATCTGGGACCGTAATCAACCGCCATAATTGTTTTGCCAGTAGAGCCGAATTAAAATCATCTACATTGCGAAAACCGAGTCCACCTTCCGACTTACTATTACACAGTTTGTTCCACGCCATCCAATGCATACCTCTAGAATCACTATTTGAACTCCACCAGAATTTTGCGACCGCACTTGTAAGTTTAGAAGTAATCGTTTTCGGTAGTCTGAAGCATGACATAACATAAGTTGGTAATGCCGCAGCTACCGATTTAATCATTACTTCTTTTCCGCCCTTTGATAAAAATTTTGCCGACCAACCATTTATCCTTGTTTGTAACCTATCTCTAACAAACGAAAATATTTTTGTCTTCGAGCCTCCTAGACTTTCCGGTAACCCTAAATATGAGCCCATGCCGCCAAGGTTATTAATTCCCAACACTGCTTTTATTTCCGGCTTGATTGCTTCTTCCACTTTATGACCAAACTGAATTGATGATTTTGTGAAGTTAATCTGTTGTCCCGAAACCGCTTCATATTGCTTTAGAATCCTTAAAATTACCTCACACTGCTCTTTGTTGGCTTTACAAAAGAACAAACTATCATCCGCAAATAACAGATGAGAAACCGGAGGACTTGCTGTTGCTACTTTTATGCCCGTAATCAACTTCTCGTTTTCCGCTTTTCTTATATTCGCAATTAGCACTTCCATGCAAAGGATAAATAGATAGGGGGATAAAGGATCCCCTTGTCTTAGACCCCTTTCTGGTAATATTAATCCTCTAGGCTGGCCGTTAATAAGAACCTTATATTGGACCGTTGTTACACACCACATTATCCAAGATATCCATTTCTCACAGAAACCCATTTTTCGTAATAATTCTTCGATAAATTTCCATTCCACCCGATCATATGCTTTACTCATATCTGTTTTAATAGCCATAAATTTGCCTTTACAAGACGGATTTGTTCTTAAACCATGGAACATCTCTTGCGCGATAAGAATATTATCCGAGATTAGGCGGCCTTCAACAAAAGCCGATTGTGTTTCAGAAATTAGATTTGGTAGAACCGTCTTAAGTCTTTGACACAGAATCTTTGAAATAACTTTATAACCAACATTGCAAAGACTTATAGGCCGTAATTCCGTCATCCGTGTCGGTCGCTCCGTTTTTGGGATAAGGCATATGTTAGTCGTATTTAGCCGTTTATCAAAAACTCCATCTTGTAAAAAAGAGTTTACAAGGAGTACCAAATCTTTTTTTATGGTAGCCCAAGCTTTCTGAAAAAACAAAGCTGTCATACCATCTGGTCCCGGTGCTTTTTCCGGATGCATCATAAACAAAGCCGCTCTCACCTCATTTTCTGTCGCAGGCGCCGTTAAGAAGTCATTGATCTGATCCGTTATCAGTGTTTTAACCTCTGCCAGTGATTCTTCAAAGGCCCGAGGGTTAGATGTGGCGAACAAATCCTCAAAATATGAGACCGCTATGTGCTGAATATCTTTATCCTCAGCATGCCATGTCCCATTTTCATCATGTAACCCAGTGATTCTGTTCCTGGCACGTCTCTGTTTAGTAAGAGCGTGGAAATATTTGGAATTATTGTCCCCTAATTTCATCCAAAGACTCCGACTTTTTTGATACCAATATTGTTCCTCATCTCTGTACGCCTCTTTTAACCGCATTGTTAAATCAGTAATTTCCTCCCTTGTTCTCATATCATCTCTCTGTGCCGCTTCCAATTCAGATTTAAGTTCCTCAATTGTTTTCCGTCCATAAGGATTTAACTCTTTCCGCCATTGAGATATAGCCCTTCTACAGTTTGTTAGTCTTTCCACGAATTTTCCCTCACCTGCCCCGGTATCCAAATTCCACCCATTTGAGATTGCTTCTAATAACCCTTCCTTTCCAATCCATCTCTTGTCGAACCGAAAACTTCGCTTTCCACGTGGTAACCTATCCGCAATCGTAGCTATCAGTGGTGAATGATCTGAAGCTACCATTGGTAGATACTCAATGAATGAGTTGCAAAATAACTCATGCCAGTCTTCATTGGCTAGACCCCTATCTAAACGACACCGTATTGGTTTTTTATCCCGCCAACCCCGCCAGGAAAGCCAGTCTCCAATATAAGGAAAGCCAGTCTCCAATAACATGAACTAGAGTTATTTTTTGAAATTTAAAGGTGAGATGATTTTTTTATATAAGTTTTTTTTGATATTCACTTTGCAAACATCTAGTCTTTTTTTTTCTCAGAAAAAATAATTATCACTAGCACAAAAGGACAAGCTACATGTTCTGGTCAAATACACCATCTAGTCATGTAATCATATTTATTTCATTGATTTAATGTCTTTATTGGGAATTTAAGACATTAAAGAAGGATATCACAACATTTATATGGAATGATGATTGAAAATAATTTGGGATTAACTTTAAAGTGCATGCCGTTTTGGAGGAGATCTTTGGGTGTAGATGTAATCGAGGTGTGCATCCGACGTCGTTTTCATTAAACATTCCTCTGTTTCACACTTTGTCTCCATCTCCTTCAAACAAAACAAAACAACTTTGTTAAATCTAATTAAAATGCTACTTAGATTTGTAAAACTAGTAAGAGTTTTACGCAATATTTTCAAAATTGTTTAGACGTAAAACGCAAAACTAAAAGAATAAGTAGATCATAACGTGTAACTTAGTGATTCGTGTTAGTGTTGTTAGTATATTACCATTCGAACTTAAACCTGCATAATGTATGTTGTTGACAACAAAAATTACTTAAAAGTGCGTATTGATAAATAAAAAAGTGAATATAATTAGGGAATAACTTTAGATGCATGTGGTATTGGAGGAGGATTTTGGGTATAGATGTAATCGAGGTGAGCATCCGACGTCGTTTTCATCAAACACTCCTCCGTTTCACAGTTCTTCTCCATCTCCTTCATACAATTATAAGAAATTTTATTAATATAGTTTATAGAATATAATGCATTAAAATGGTCTCTTGAAATAAACATTCAACAATTTGGTTTTGCTAAGAGAATGATTATTTTACCGTTGATTTGCTCTGTAGAGTCGAGTCGGGACGAGCCACTGAAGCAATAACCATGAAGCTAAGTAAAAGTGCTGCAACGATAAGAATGTTAATCTTTGACATATTTTCTTCTTCTTCAATAATCCTTTTTTCTCTCTTTTTTATTTGGTTTGGTTTGTAATATATAGAGTGTTGCAGAAGTCAAATTGAAATTTATAAGGCAAAATTAGGTAAGATATTTGGAATAAGATATTTTTCCTTTTATAGCTGCAAAAACTTTCAACTCTTTGATATTGTTGGATGCATATTTATTTTTCTTGGTAACTGAAATCTTTTTAATTTTTATCTAAAAAGAGGAAGAAACTATTGATATTTTAATGCATTTATGGTAAAACATCTAAATTTTAATTTTCTAATTGCATGGTTAAATTAAATTTTAAATTTTATTTTATTTTTATTGCTCATAAGTCAATCTTTCCTCGTATGTCTTGTTGGTAATGCTTAGTTATAAATGAATCCTTAGTTGACTACTGTAATATCTCGGTTTCAGGAATATGGTGGTATATGCGGAGATGTTTAAAGGAATTGATTTGGCCACCTATGTTACCAAAATGCACTTATCTTTTCGGTCAATTGTTATGAGAGAACTGTCTTGAACCTTTCGATGACTATACTCACTTTCGAGAAATAAGTCGGGTGATAAATAGTGGATCAGCCTTCCATTATAACAAAAAGAAAGGGTAAAAATTTTGTTTTCTTTGTATTAATCACAAACGTTCTAGAAGTATTTTCCATTAAATAACAACAACTAATCATCAAAATGACACAAAAATTAAGCCTTTTAATGGCAATCTGAAAATATTCATGAGGGTAGAATTTCATTAATATGAAGTTTATTAGTCGCATTTTTTTTGTTTTCGGGTATACGAACCAATATGCAGATTTTCTTTCCAAGTTCCAACAGTATTGATTTTATTTATATAGTTTAAATTCAAAATGATTAAACTACGTATTTACCCGCCATTTCCCTTCCCGAGCCCTATCATATTTTAATTTGACCTTAACGTATACTCTTCATGCCCTGCATGAATGTTTCAAGCATATAATTTTAACGTTGATAATTATTAATTAATATACTAAATGCATGTTTGTTATTTTATATTAACGAATAATCGACTGTATGATTTTTGATTGAGATTGTTGTACTCACGAAATGAAGGACTTGGTCAATTCTAAAGCTTAAAATAAAAAGCTCAGATCTTAAAACTCGCTTTCTTCTTCTTCCTCCATTTAAGTTTGCGATTCTTTTGCTCTTCCTTCTGTCTCACATTTTTGCCCCAAAACAATAAAAAGAAATAATAATAGAAAGACATTACAGAAAAAGAAAGAAAACTGGAAAGGAGAAATGGAGAGTTACCTCAACTCGAATTTCGACGTTAAGGCGAAGCATTCATCAGAGGAAGTTCTTGAAAAATGGCGGAATCTTTGCAGTGTCGTCAAGAACCCGAAACGTCGGTTTCGCTTCACTGCCAATCTCTCCAAGCGTTACGAAGCTGCTGCCATGCGCCGCACCAACCAGGTCTTTCTTCTTCTCCTTCTATTATGTCCCTTTATTTTACGAAAATCGCAACTATCTGACCTTGTAACCATTTTGGCTTATCTTGGATCGAATTTTAAGTTTTCAAGAAATGGTATTGTAGCTTTTAAACATTTTAAAACTATTTCGAATTTTTTTATATATAATTAAGTTTCGGTTTTCATGTCTTTTTTTATTTTATGAAAAACAGAGATTTTATATCGACCTGTTTCAAGAACCATTTCTGGTTTTCAAGAAACGATATTTATAAAAAATTTGAGCATTTAACAAAAATTTTAGTTTTCATTTAACTCCTTACAAAATTATTAATATCTTTTAAAAAATTATTAATATATTTTCAAAAGAAAACTGATATCAGAACTTACCTTGTATAGCAATCTAACTTGTGATTGATTTTATAGCTTTCTCTGTTTCTGGAGATCATTTTATTTTCCCTCCCAATTTATTTGAAATTTTTTTATATGTATAGGAGAAATTAAGGATTGCAGTTCTCGTGTCAAAAGCTGCGTTCCAATTTATCTCTGGTGAGTTATTATTAATCTAAGACAAAGGAAACTTTAAAGCTTTATTTTTACATTTGTGTAAAAAGTGTTCTGTTCTTGATTTTGAAAAATGTTTTTTTTTTAGGTGTTTCTCCAAGTGACTATAAGGTGCCTGAAGAAGTTAAAGCAGCAGGCTTTGACATTTGTGCAGATGAGTTAGGATCAATAGTGGAAGGTCATGATGTGAAGAAGCTCAAGTTCCATGGTGGTGTTGATGGTCTTTCTGGTAAGCTTAAGGCATGTCCCAATGCTGGTCTCTCAACAGGTGAACCTGACCAGTTGAGTAAACGACAAGAGCTTTTCGGAATCAATAAGTTTGCGGAGAGTGAATTACGAAGTTTTTGGGTGTTTGTTTGGGAAGCACTTCAAGATATGACTCTTATGATTCTTGGTGTTTGCGCTTTCGTATCTTTGATAGTTGGGATTGCAACTGAAGGATGGCCTCAAGGGTCACATGATGGTCTTGGCATTGTTGCTAGTATTCTTTTGGTTGTGTTTGTGACAGCAACGAGTGATTATAGACAATCTTTGCAGTTCCGGGATTTGGATAAAGAGAAGAAGAAGATCACGGTTCAAGTTACGCGAAACGGGTTTAGACAGAAGATGTCTATATATGATTTGCTCCCTGGTGATGTTGTTCATCTTGCTATTGGAGATCAAGTTCCCGCGGATGGTCTTTTCCTCTCGGGGTTCTCTGTTGTTATCGATGAATCGAGTTTGACTGGTGAGAGTGAGCCTGTGATGGTGACTGCACAAAACCCTTTTCTTCTCTCTGGAACCAAAGTTCAAGATGGGTCTTGTAAGATGCTGGTTACAACAGTTGGGATGAGAACTCAATGGGGAAAGTTAATGGCAACACTTAGTGAAGGAGGCGATGACGAAACTCCGTTGCAAGTGAAACTTAATGGAGTTGCAACCATCATTGGGAAAATCGGTCTTTTCTTCGCTATTGTTACCTTTGCGGTTTTGGTGCAAGGAATGTTTATGAGGAAGCTTTCATTGGGAACTCATTGGTGGTGGTCTGGAGATGATGCATTGGAGCTTTTGGAGTATTTTGCTATTGCTGTGACAATTGTTGTCGTTGCGGTTCCTGAAGGTTTACCATTAGCTGTCACTCTTAGCCTCGCCTTTGCGATGAAGAAGATGATGAACGATAAAGCGCTTGTTCGTCATTTGGCAGCTTGTGAAACAATGGGATCTGCAACTACTATTTGCAGTGACAAGACTGGTACATTAACAACAAATCACATGACTGTTGTGAAATCTTGCATTTGTATGAATGTTCAAGATGTAGCTAGCAAAAGTTCTAGTTTACAATCTGAAATCCCTGAAGCTGCCCTGAAACTACTTCTTCAGTCGATTTTTAATAATACCGGTGGCGAAGTTGTTGTGAACGAACGTGGCAAGACTGAGATATTGGGGACACCAACAGAGACTGCTATATTGGAGTTAGGACTATCTCTTGGAGGTAAGTTCCAAGAGGAGAGACAATCTTACAAAGTTATCAAAGTTGAGCCTTTTAACTCCACAAAGAAGAGAATGGGAGTAGTGATTGAGCTGCCTGAAGAAGGACGCATTCGTGCTCATACGAAAGGAGCTTCAGAGATAATTTTAGCGGCTTGCGATAAAGTCATCAACTCAAGCGGTGAAGTTGTTCCGCTTGATGACGAATCCATCAAGTTCTTGAATGTAACAATCGATGAGTTTGCAAATGAAGCACTTCGTACACTTTGCCTTGCCTATATGGATATCGAAAACGGGTTTTCTGCGGATGAAGGTATTCCAGCAACAGGGTTTACTTGCATAGGGATTGTTGGTATCAAAGACCCTGTACGTCCTGGAGTTAGGGAGTCCGTGGAACTTTGTCGTCGTGCGGGTATTATGGTGAGAATGGTTACAGGAGATAACATTAACACCGCGAAGGCTATTGCTAGAGAATGTGGAATTCTTACTGATGATGGGATAGCAATTGAAGGTCCTGTGTTTAGAGAGAAGAATCAAGAAGAGATGCTTGAACTCATTCCCAAGATTCAGGTTACTGTTTCTTGATTTCGATATTTTGTGTTTTTTAGATGACTTAACCTTCTTGCTATGTCATAAGCTAGACATTTTAATTTTCTTAACAGGTGATGGCTCGTTCATCGCCTATGGACAAGCATACACTGGTGAAGCAGTTAAGGACCACTTTTGATGAAGTTGTTGCTGTGACTGGTGACGGGACAAACGATGCACCAGCGCTCCATGAGGCTGACATAGGATTAGCAATGGGCATTGCCGGAACAGAAGTGAGTTGATATTTAGAAAAAATTCTAATGTTATTATGCAAACGACTCAAACATTTTTTAAAACTCTTTTAGGTAGCGAAAGAGAGCGCGGATGTCATCATTCTCGACGATAATTTCAGCACAATCGTCACAGTAGCGAAATGGGGACGTTCTGTTTACATTAACATTCAGAAATTTGTGCAGTTTCAACTAACAGTCAATGTTGTTGCCCTCATTGTTAACTTCTCTTCAGCTTGCTTGACCGGTAAGTAAACGAAATTGGCTGCTTCAGTTTTATTCAAATTTTCATTTTAAAGTTTTCCATCATTACTTTGTTTCTAAATTAATTCACAGGAAGTGCTCCTCTAACTGCTGTGCAACTGCTTTGGGTCAACATGATAATGGACACACTTGGAGCTCTTGCTCTAGCTACAGAACCTCCGAACAACGAGCTGATGAAACGTATGCCTGTTGGAAGGAGAGGGAATTTCATTACCAATGCGATGTGGAGGAACATCTTAGGACAAGCTGTGTATCAATTCATTATCATTTGGATTCTTCAGGCCAAAGGGAAGTCCATGTTTGGTCTTGTTGGTTCTGACTCTACTCTTGTATTGAACACACTTATCTTCAACTGCTTTGTCTTCTGCCAGGTAAAACATTCATAAATTTTTACTCAAAACACTTGCAGATTTGTAGTATTATGACTTACTTTGGTGGTTTGATCTTAATGTTTCAGGTTTTCAATGAAGTAAGCTCAAGGGAGATGGAAGAGATCGATGTTTTAAAAGGCATACTCGACAACTATGTCTTTGTGGTTGTTATTGGTGCAACAGTTTTTTTTCAGATTATAATCATTGAGTTCTTGGGCACATTTGCAAGCACCACACCTCTTACAATTGTTCAATGGTTCTTCAGCATATTTGTTGGCTTCTTGGGTATGCCGATCGCTGCTGGCTTAAAGAAAATACCCGTGTGATCGAAGACACAATGCCGATAACAACATTGCTCTTATAGAACAAAAGTTCCTATTGACACATGCAAAATTTTCACAAAGCTTTTGCTTTTTTGCATTTTTTTCCTTTTTTTCCATTGTTTATTAAGTTTGTGTTAAATAGGCTAAGGACAATTAATCTACTCATCCATTTTTTTTCTTTTTTGTTTCTTTGTTGTTGAAATGAATCCATCTTGACAAAAAACTAAAAACCAAAACTAGTCCGAGAATTGCAAAGAAATAAGACAGAAGTGATCATTAAAGAGCTAGAGAAAAAAGTGGACACTATCAAAACGATTCCATTCAAATCTCTGTGGATCTTAGTTGTGTAACAGTTGAAACATAATTCTGAAAATGACCAGAGAGTTGAATGTTTCCTTGCATTTTACACACCCTATTTTCCTCTTCTTTCAATATTGATTATTATCTTGTTTAGCCAGCTTCTACTTTGTCTAATGTATTGTTTATCTTCTCATTTTTTTTTTAACATTTACACTTAAATATTTTTAAAATATAATAGACTATATCTTTGTATATGAAACATGACATAACTAAAATTATTTCTAGATTTTGTAGATTTTATTACAACATATATACAAAACTTTCGATTATTTTTTGTATTATCTTATAATATTATACATAAAAATATTATTTTATTTTATTTTTGCTTAGGTCTTAAAAATTCTTGGCACCGCCGGCTCTGAACGGGTTGTGTGTTCGCGTTCAATTTTATAGGTATCTTATGCACTGTCGCCCAAATCTAAGTGATTCCAAATTCTTTGATATTTGTTAATTCCAAATTTCTTTAATATTGCTGAACCAAAATAGTAAGTACTGAATCCAAAATAGTCAATGATTCCTAAACTCTTTAATATTGTTGTACAAAATTTTTGTCTTTTGTGTCTATAAATTAATATAACCCAATAGTTATTGTCAAACCAACCCAGTGTTTAACGTGCGGACGTCCACACAAAATCTATTCAACGTGGAGCGACCAGTGAATCAGAAACGCAACCTACCCACTTTCTCTTTTGGTAACTAACTATATTAGTTCTTTTTGTTTTTTGTCCTAAAAGGGATATACAAATTAACAGAGAAAATGAGAACTGTGTCACTGAAGTTGCTGCTTCTGCTTCTACTTGGCTTAAGACATCATGCTGAATCTGGTTCTATCGTCAAGTTTCTTCCTGGTTTGGAAGGTCCTCTTCCTTTCGAACTCGAAACCGGGTTTGTAGAATTTCTCTCTCTTTTCTTTACCAATCCAATTATGTGTTTTAGAACGTCGAAAATCATGGAGTGATGAGATATAGATATTTAAAGAATGATGTGTTCCTCTCATAATAATAAAGGTTATGACTTATGATACATATTTATAGAGCAAAAATATTTCTTAATCTAGATATATTCACATCTTATTTATATATTATGATACCTTTTGATATCCTCTAGATGATCCTAGACCTAGATCCTTCTATAAATTATTGTTATGAATGAAGGTACATCGGTATTGGTGAAGAAGAAGAACTGCAATCGTTTTACTATTTCATTAAGTCTGAGAAGAATCCAGAAGAAGATCCTCTTCTTATTTGGATAAGTGGAGGACCTGGTTGCTCTTCTATTTCCGCTCTTCTTTTTGAGAATGGTAAATTCAAAATATTCATTTTTTTTGTTAAGGTTATTAGTAAGTTTTTTTAATTAAATTTTAAATTCTAAAACAAAATAAGCAGGGCCTGTGACTATAAAGTTAGAGGTTTACAATGGAAGTCTCCCTTCTTTGGTCTCTACTACATATTCATGGACAAAGGTAACATAATTAAATTTTATTCAAAGGTGAATTTAATCAAGACTCTTTTGTTTTATTTTTGTTCTGTGGATTTGTCGCAGATGGCGAACATATTATTCTTGGATCAGCCTATTGGAGTTGGCTTCTCCTACAAAAAAACTCCAAATCTTGATAAATCAAGTGACACAATAGAAGTATTGCGGATTTACGAATTTCTTCAGAAGGTGAAATATGTCTTTGGAAGTATGTCTTTGTGCTTGTCATAGAAATTTAATTTGTGTGTTTTTTTTTTGGGTGCATTGTTGTTGAGCAGTGGCTAGGTGAACATCCTGAGTTTTCCTCCAACACTTTTTACGTAGGCGGAGATTCTTATTCCGGTAAGATTGTCCCAGCTATCGTTGATAAAATCTCACAAGGTATGGTTTTGTGATCATATAAATGATGATAAATCATCATTTATAGTTTTTAATGTCTTGTTTCTTAATCAATTACTTCCCACTTTATAACAATATATAACTATGATGATGCAGAAAATTATTTATGCTGCAAACCTCCAATAAATCTTCAGGTCACTGATTCTTACTGCTTCTTAAGTATTATACATATATATGTAACAGAAAAAGCTGATTTGTTTATATTTCTTACTTAAAACAGGGTTATGTTCTCGGAAACCCAATATCAAATTTCGAATCTCATTTTAACTATCGTATTCCATATGCTCATGGAATGGCATTAATCTCTGATGAGCTCTACAAAGTATGAAATCATCCTCATATATATAGTTCCTTGATTACCATATATATGCAATGCTTTCGTTTCTTGTCACCACTGTGAACTTTTATTTTACAGTCCCTGAAGAGAAACTGCAAAGGACGATATAAAATCGTGGATCCATCTAACAGAAAATGTTTGAAACTTGTTGAAGAGTACCATAAGGTACATATTCTGATATTTGGTTTGTATTTTTCTTGGTAATAAATATCATCACTAATTTTTATTTTTATTTTTAACTTATCATAACTGACTGAGTCAAAATTTTTTTTTAAATTTATTTACAGTGTACTGATAAAATCTTTAGAGAACTAATATTATTACCACAGTGCGATGAAGGATCTCCACTTTGCTGGGTAAGTAATCCATCTCATTTTATTTAATCAATTAACCGTTGAAGAATTGTTATGACAATCCAAAAATATCATGCTTGAAAGAAATACTGGTGTATCAGTATCAGGGTCAAAAACAATATTGTTATATTTTTTTGTTGTGAAATGTAAAATACATTAGTATTTACTATTTAACTACCAATTTTGTTTCAATAAAAATAAAAATCTGGAACTCTAATTAAAAACGGGAAAAAACAGTAATATATTTATACAAAGATATGTATGAGCATGTGGTCGTTTTAATCAACATACTTTAAATAAATATCACACTGATGAATCATGAAAAGAATATCATTTTTTTTTTAAATGGGTTCTGAAAAGAATTTCAATTTTAGATATTTTTTTTTAATCTTTACAAGCTAACTTATTTAGGGGTACCACAGTACATTAGCTACATATTGGGCCAATAACGAGAGGGTTCGTGAAGCTCTTCAAATCAGGAAGGTATATGACATTAATTTTGTCGAAGGAAATAATAACGTCGATATGAAAAGTTAATACTATATGTTCAACTATTACTTGTATATAAAATCAGTTAATATGAATTTATTGATATAAAAATTCAACAAACAAAATGAAAATGGACTGGATATCTTCTATATATGATTACAGGGAAGTATAGGAAAATGGATACGATGTAATACGAATATTCATTACGATGACGACATTATTAGCAGCATACCATATCATATGAATAACAGCATCAACGGATACCGATCTCTTATTTACAGGTTTGAGTTAAAATTACATTTTCAAGAACTGATCTAGTTCTCTATACAAACTTTATGAGGTTTTTGGTTAATAGTGGTGATCACGATATGGAGGTACCTTTCCTTGCAACTGAAGCTTGGATAAGATCTCTCAATTATCCTATCATTGATGATTGGAGGCCTTGGATAATAAACAATCAGATTGCTGGGTAAAATAATTTTGACGTTTTAATTTTTTGCTTCTTTATTCGTTTTCTCATTACTCATCTTGAAATCGCTCTTACAATTTTCTTGGACAGATACACGATGACCTATGCCAATAAGATGACATATGCTACTATCAAAGCAAGTTTTTTTCTTTTCCTACTCTAAGGTTTTTATTAGACAAATCATTTTGTTTTTCACTAACATTTTTGAGGGTTTTATATATTATAGGGAGGTGGGCACACTGCAGAGTATAAACCAGAGGAGAGCTTTATCATGTTCCAAAGATGGATAAGTGGCCAACCTCTGTAATAAGAGATGATGGCCTTTTGCCAATAAAAAAGGAAAGCATGTAGCATCAAGTTTGATATATATCTTTATTAATCATTTTAATCTACTATATAGTAAAAAAAAGATAATTTAAAAAAAGATTTTATGTATTTTGTACCTCTCTCTATTTTTTATTTTTTTTGAAATTTTAACAAAACATGATCAACAAAGGAGTTTATGTACAAGTGAAAATTAAGATGTAAGTTGTAGAAAATAATAACTGACTAGAGACGAAAAGGCCATGGTACAAGCGCAAACGAGTTCAAATCTAATCGTTACATCAATCATGGCAAAGACTCATTTAAGAAGAATCAATTTATTTATTAGCCGTTTTGATCCACAAATATGCTCTAAAATAGTAATCTGTTTTTTATGTTTCCGTTTTTTTTTTGTCATCTAAAATTTTATTAATAAACTTGTTGTAGAACCGTGGTAGGATACAACTCTCAAACAAAAGAGGTAAAGCTAACGGACAAAGTAAAATCTTCGGAAACAAAGCTGAAGGAAAACGAGATTTCCCCAGAAACTAGCTAGGTCTTATGAAAGGGAAACTAAAAACACAAAACAAAAAATAACTCAAAGCCAGCAACGACCATTGATAAAAATAATTAGTAAAATAAGAAGAGTAGAATGAAAGTAGTGTTTGATACATTCTCAATATTAAAAGAAAGTTTTTGGTGTTTATGTGTTAAGCCCACAATTACTTTCATTTTTTTTCACTAGGTGATCATCCGTGATACGCTGCTGGTTTCGGTTTTTTTTGTTTTTATTTATTTATTATGATGTTTTAATAAATATAATCTTTTAATTTTCTAATCATTTACTCATGGAATCATCAACTACTTTTAGTGTTAAAATACTTTTTCTAGCAACCTTCTCGAGAACCTTAATTAACAATGTATCATTCATACAATCCTGAAACAATTTGCGTTGTAACCCAATTTTATAGATAGTAATGTTAGGATTATATAAACCTCAAGAATTTGATGATTGAGTTCTTTTTATATACTCTTTACTCTCTGTATTATATTATTTAGATATAGATTAATGAGAATAACTTACTCAAACTATTAGCTACTTGACTATACTAATATCTATTCATATTTTAAGTTAAGACTACAAAAGATTAGCAGAGAAACTTCAAACGAGTATATAATATAGACAATTAATAATTTATGAATGTAGACTTTGCATTAGCTATTTAGTGAACACGTAGTAAACGCTGAAATGATGCTCTGATACTTCGAGAGAGTGAGCCAACTTACATAAGGTTTTGAATTTATGTCGAAACGATATAGGGTCTGAATGGAAGTGCGGTTTGGCTCCGATGCGGTGACCCTAATCACATGGTCACCAACGAATGGATCTCCGATTTCACAGTGATGTGTTTCAAAAGCGTGGAGGGTGCGATGATTTCTATGAAAATTGAAAGTACTGCAAATCACACCTAAAAGCTCCGTTTGTGGTGCGGCAAGGTTACATAAACTTGTCATTTTACAATTTTGTCCCTATCTATTTTCCACACAAAATCATTTTGTCTAGAAAAAAACGGAATAGTATTTTTAGCAATAAAATTGAAAATCATGTTTTTTACGGAAAAACGGAAAATTACGTTTTTGGCAGAAAAACACGGGTTTACGGCGATGGCGAGAAAACACGGAATCACGTTTTTGGCGGAAAAACGGAAAATCATTTTTTTTTTGACGAAATCACGTTTTTGGCGAGAAAACGCGGGATCACATTTTTGGCGGGAAAACATGGAATCCTTTTTTTTACGGAAAAACGCGGGATCACATTTTGGCGGGAAAAGAGGGAATCACGTTTTTGGCAGGAAAACACGGAATCATGTTTTTGGCGAGAAAACGCGAGATTACGTTTTTGGCGGGAAAACATGGGATCATGTTTTGGTGGGAAAACGCAGGATTATATTTTTGGCGGGAGAACGCGGGATTATTTTTTTGGCGGGAAAATGCGGGATCATATTTTTGGCGGAAAAATGCGGGATCAGATTTTTGGCGGGAAAAGACGGAATCACGTTTTGGCGGGAAAACAGAGAATCAAGTTATTGACGAAATCACGTTTTTGGCGGGAAAACGCGGGATCATGTTTTTGACGGGAAAACGGAGAATCACGTTTTTGAAGAAATCACGTTTTTGGCGGGACAACACGGGATCACGTTTTTGACGGAAAAACACGGAATCACGTTTTGGCGGGAAAACAAAAATTCACATTTTAGACGAAATCATGCTTTTTGGGAGAATAACAAAAGAGAAATTGTTAAAAATGCCCCTTTTTCAATACCCCTTTTCAAAAATGCCCCCTTTGAGAGTCCATTTTTTTTTTTTTTTGAAATAGGAGCCGACTCATCTTTCTCTCTCTAAAAAAAATCCTCTCCCTTCTCTCTTAAAAAAGAAGCTGCCGCTTGGTTTTTTCCAGTTCCAGTGGCTTCCACAGCACTGGATCTGGAGAAACTCTTTTTCTAGTCTTGTTTTATTTCTTTTCTTTAGTACTTCCATGGCTTTCTTCCAACGGAATCAGTTCTAGTTTTCCAGATCTAGGTTTTTAAAGCTTAGATCTTTTCTTCTTTGTGTTCTTGCTTCCGATCTGGCCGTATCCTTCCTTGGCAGAGGCAGTTTTCAACCGGTTCTTCACTGCCTCAGATGAAGAAAATTCACCATCGTAGATCTAGATCTTCTTCCTTTCTTCAAGAGACGATCCTTGAGTCTCTAGATTTTGGATGTGTCTCACCGCCTCCGTGGCTCCTCTCTGGAGCTTTATAAAGAGGGTCGCACGACACTTTCAATCAGTTCCAACTTGTGGTAAAGGAGATTCTTGTATTTTATCCCGTTTGTGTGTTTTTCTTAATCTCAGATTTGTTTAAATTTTCTAAAGTTTAGGTTTTGTAAGTCTTTTTTTGGGTTTCTAGATTCTGATCCGGGAAGTATTTATGGTTGTAGTTGGTTTGTTCGGGTTTTTTCCCCTTTGTTTACCTTGTTTGGTCCTTGTCTCTGGGAGTGTTCTTGTACTCGCCAGCTTATGTCTCTGGAAGAGTTTATCTCTTGCCGGCTTTGTGTACCAAAACCGCATCCCACCCTTGTATAATATAATGGAATAATTCAGACGAAAAAAAAAAAAGAGAGTCCATTTTTAAGTTTGCCCTCTTTTAATTTTTAATGACCATTTTACCCTTATTTGAAACAAAATTAGGTCCACAAAATACAAAATATTTTTTGGCGGGAAAAGTGATCCCGCAATTTTCCCACCAAAACACTTGTAAAAAACCTTTAAAATACCTTGTAAAATTTTCCCGTAAAATTTTTTCCCGCCAAAAAATTTTCCCGCCAAAAATTTTTTTTTGCGGGAAAAGTGATTCCGCAATTTTTTTTTTTTGGCGGGAAAAATTTACAAGGTATTTTAAAGGTTTTACAGAGTATTTACAAGTGTTTTGTAAGGTTTTACAATGTATTTTAAAAGGTTTTACAAGGTACTTATAAGGTTTTATAAGGTATTTATAACTTGTAAAACCTTATAAAAAACTTGTAAAACCTTATAACTTGTAAAAACCTTATAAAATAGCTTGTAAAATCTTATAATATCTTATAAATACCTTGTAAATACGTTGTAAAACCTTTTAAAATACATTGTAAAAAACCTTTAAAATACCTTGTAAATTTTTTTCCCGCCAAAAATTTAACGCCAAAAAAATTGCGGAATCACTTTTCCCGCAAAAAAATTTTTTTGGCGGGAAAATTTTTTGGCGGGAAAAAATTTTACGAAAAAATTTTACAAGGTTTTTTAAAGGTTTTTTACAAGTTTTTACAAGTGTTTTGGCGGGAAAAATTGCGGGATCACTTTTCCCGCCAAAAAATATTTTGTATTTTGTGGACCTAATTTTGTTATTTTCCTTATATATTTGTGATATCTTTTATTAAAAGAAAGGTAATTTAGTCATTTTTTACATAAAAAGGGGTATTTTTAAAAATGGACAGCCAAAGGGGGCATTTTTGAAAAGGGGTATTAAAAAAGGGGCATTTTTGTGAGTCTCCCATAACAAAATCATAGAATGTAAAAAAAACATGAAATTACTTTTTTGGCGGGAGAACACGAAATCGTATTTCTAGCATAAAATACATCAAATAAATAATTAAAGCATTAATCTATATATAATAGCAATCTAATAAATACCATTTGCACATCTGAACGGTTGCGTCTTTTTATCGCAACTTTTCGTTAATGTTTTTATTAATTAAAATATATATTTTACGGTTATGTTTTTTTTTTTTATAAATTGCATTCTGAATGTTTTCTACGGTTGCGTTTTTTATTGTAACTCTTCATAAACAGTTGAAACCGCTTATTCGAATCATTGCAATATTTAGTTTATTTTACGAACAATTGCAACCTTTGGTTTATATATTTAGTTTATTTCACAAACAATTGCAATTTTTGGATTATTTTATAAATAGCTATAACATTTAATTATCTACCACCGCGTCTCTCGGTGTAACTTTTCATAAATTATTATTTTAATTCTTAATTTTAATTATTAAAATGTATTTAATGAGATTGTAACTATCTAATTGAACTGTTTCAACATTTGGATTATTTGACGAATTATTACAACTTTTGGTTTTGTGTTACGAACCATTGTTATCTTTAGTATATTTGATGAACTATTGCAACATTTGGTATAATTGACGAACCGTTTCAGTTTTTAGAATATATATACGGTTGCGTTTCTCGGATAAGTTCGTCATATTTTTAAAAAATATTTAAATACTAAAATATATTTAAATGAATTGTTGTTACCGTTTAATTTAACACAATAGCATTTGGCTTATTTGACGTTGAACGTTTTTGCTTATTTATCAAATCATTGTAATATTTGCTTTATTAGTTTATGCTTTTTGCACTTGAGAATAGTTTTTTAGTTACAAATTATTGTTTTTCTAATATTAATATATTTAATAAATGTTTGTGAGGGTTTTATTTATCATAATTTTTGTAAAATATATATTGATTTGTTATTAAAAAATCAAAATTATTACAATTCATTATGATTTTTTCGTTTGATATTTTTTTAAATGATTTTTGAAATATATTTCCCGCGACATCGCGGGGTCCTGAGTCCTAGTAACAATAATAATATCACCAATACCCTTTTTAGTAATTTTGTCATCTAATCGCACCCAAATCGGTTTCTCATTCGGAAAAAATATGATAACGGATCATAGTCGAATCACATTACCATTCATAAATATGATTAATCACACAGCATCCAAACTACATAGTTACCTCACTTAAATCGGAGTCACACCTAAATCGGAGTACCATTCGGAGCCATATACCTAAGAGAGTCGGTGAGTAAAATAAATGATATGACGTGGAGCGACTAGTGACCTCGCATTTCAAAAACGTGACGAAACCTCTATTATTGGTAAGAGGACTCAATCTTTAGAAACTAAGAGAGAATGAAATTAACACTAAAATTGCTGCTTCTGCTTCTGGTTATCTTGAATCAACATGTTGATTCTGGCTCTATCGTCAAGTTTCTTCCCGGCTTTGAAGGCCCTCTTCCTTTCGAACTCGAAACCGGGTTTGTTAAATCTCTCTTTTGAAAACAATTATGTTTTGATTTTGGAGTTATTAATTAGTCATTCTTTTGAATGAAGGTATATTGGTATTGGTGAGAAAGAGGAATCGCAATTGTTTTACTATTTTATCAAATCTGAGAACAATCCAAAAGAAGACCCTCTTCTTCTCTGGTTAAATGGAGGACCTGGATGTTCTTCTATCACTGGCCTTCTTTTCGAGAATGGTAAATCTATATATCTTGTTTCCTCTTGCTCTAAGGATTATTTTCAAAGGCTTGGTTAAAAATATTTAAGGAAATGTGGTCGTTTTCTTTATTTCTTAGGACCTTTGGCTTTGAAGTTAGAGGTTTACAATGGAAGTGTACCTTCTTTGGTCTCTACTACATATTCGTGGACAAAGGTAGAAGAAAGTATGTTCATATGTTAATAAAAAAAAAACCAATGATCTATCAATTTTTTGTTGATTATTTTGTCAGATGGCGAACATAATATTTTTGGATCAGCCTGTTGGAACTGGCTTCTCCTACTCAAGAACCTCACTTATTCATAAGCCTAGTGACACAAGCGAAGTTAAGAGGATCCGTGAGTTTCTTCAAAAGGTAAAAGACAAACATAATTTGTTATCTTAAAGCATTTGTCTTGCCTTTTTGCATTAACGCTCTTGTGTATGTTTTAATTCGTATAAACTTAATACTTCCTTCATTTTATACTAAATATCGTTTGAAATTTTTACGCAAATTAGGAAAAACAATTAAATTATTTTTTATACTTTTTGTCAATATATTTTACAAAACTTTTCATTAGTCAATATATTAAAATAATATAAATAAAACTAAATTTTTTATCAAACATCTATATTAAAAACCTAAAAAGATATTTTTTATGAAACAAATTTGATGTTATAAAACAACACTAAAACTAAAAGACAGAGAGTAATTGTACAAGGTTTAACCATATCAGCTAGCCGAGCTCACTAAAAACTCTTCCGTCTCATTTACTTTCCAAACTAGTCAAGCTTAATTAACTCAACCTTAAGAGTCTTTTTTTTTTTTTTTTTTTTTTCTCAGTGGCTAAACAAGCATCCACAGTTTTCTTCCAACCCTTTTTATGCTAGCGGAGATTCTTATGCCGGTATGATTGTTCCAACCCTCGTTCAAGAAATCTCAAAAGGTATCCTCATATACTTTTTCTTTGAATATTGTTTAACCATGCTCTTTAAAATAACATACACTATGATGCAGGAAATTATATATGTTGCAACCCTCCTATAAATCTACAGGTCATTGACATTTAATTGCTCCTTGTCATTTCCTAAGAATATTACTGATTTATAAAATGTTCTGATCAAATAATTTTATTTGGAAATTGTTTTGTACACTAGAAATTGATAGTTATGTGCGGACAAAAAAAAAGATTTTTTTTTGTTAAGTTGATAATTATATATATTCTTATCAAAAACAGGGTTATATACTCGGGAATCCGATAACATATTTTGAAGAAGACCGAAACTATCGCGTTCCATATTCTCATGGAATGGCACTAATTTCAGATGAACTATACGAGGTATGAAATCTAGGGCATGCTTAATTAGTTAAATTTCTTGATTAGAGAGTTATATATTCGACGAGTCTAGTTAAACTTGAGATTTTTCAAAACTCTAAATGATATAAAGTTTAATGTTTAAAACATTTGTTTTTCTTGTTTTAACAGTCAATTAGGAGAGCTTGCAACGGAAATTATTTCAATGTGGATCAACGTAACACAAAATGTTTGAAACTTGTTGAAGAATACCATAAGGTACACACCTTGAAATATGGTCGATGTTCAGTAATTTATCATATGGTGATCATCTAATTCAGATAAAATTTTTTTAAAAATGTACAGTGTACCGACAAACTAAATAGATTCCATATAATATCACCAGATTGCGACATAACATCTCCTGATTGCTTTGTAAGTAATACTCCCTCTCTTCCTAAAAAGGTTAATGTTCTAGAGTTTTCACATATATTAAAAACAATCATTGTTTACTTATTTGTCAATTACTTTTTTTAAATTAATATTTTTTTATAATTTTGAACCAATAGTAATATGAGACAGTTAATCAGTGCGTCTTGAAATTTACGATATAATAATATTAATCAATAAAAAATAAAACGAAAATCTGAAACATCAGTGGAACAAACTAAAAAGTTAACATCAAACTTATAAGAAGAGAGGGAGTACATCTTTTCTCCATCAATTGACCCTTGTAAAAGGGAAAAATTATCTGATGTGATCAAAAATCTTGGTTAGAGAGAAAATCAAAGAGAAAAAACCTGAAAATATCTCATTTACTTTTTATTTGGACGTTTAATTAATACCCCAATTTTTTTTCCTGAATTGTATAATTATTTAATATTTGCTATGGAAAAATATACAAATTTACACAAAATATATGATGAAATTTTTAATCAAACCAAGCAAAATTTGTAACCAAAATTAGTAGATTGTACAATCTATTTTTAAGGAAGAATCTAATAAAAATGGATTAATCCATATGCAAATGATGTGTGAACATATGCTTATTTTGTCGATTTTTATAATACTTTTTTTTTTTTTATAATACTTTCAATTCGAATAAACACACTTTTAAGGTTGCTTTTGCAGTTATATCCATATTATCTCCTTAGCTACTGGGCCAACGACGAGAGCGTTCGCGATGCTCTTCATATTGATAAGGTATACGCCAAGTTTCTATTAAGATCATTGATAAAGTGTGAAAAAAAAAAAAATTAAAATCTAAACTATGGACGATTTATGATTACAGTGGAGTATAGGAGAATGGGTGCGATGTAATCGGAGTAAACCATACAACAAGGACATCAAGAGCAGCATACCATACCATATCTATAACAGTATTAATGGCTACCGATCTCTCATCTACAGGTAAGAGTTAGGTACTTAATAAATCTAAAATTTTAAGAACCTGATCAAAATTTCATAATCAGAGACATCAAGCCAAACCAAATTAAATCATACCGAAATTTGTTATTATTTTACTTTTAAACCCGAAAAAAGGAATTTGAAACTGGTTTAGTGAATTGAAAACGAATAAACAAGAATTTATTAAATTTTTAGGCATATCCATATTACGTAAAAACAAAAGTTACTATAATTATTATGTAAGTATATTTCGGAATTATTTTTCTAAAAACAACCAAACCAAATGGAAACCAATAACCTTAATCTATAGTGTCCATTCCTACCTAAACAAGTTTTTTTTTTTTTTTTTTTTTTTTTTTTTTTTTTTGCGAAAACCTACCTACAAAATTTAAGAGATAATTTTGTGCGGTTTATGGTGAACAGTGGTGATCATGATTTGGTGGTTCCTTTCCTCGCAACTCAAGCCTGGATAAAATCTCTAAATTACTCCATCATTCATGACTGGAGACCTTGGATGATTAAAGATCAAATCGCTGGGTAATATATATAGTTGTGTTTTAGGTTTCTCTTGTTCATTCATTTCCTCATCGTATCGCATTCTTATAAATCTCCCGTAAAAATCATTCATGCCATTTTTTTTCTTGGCAGATACACAAGAACTTATTCCAATAAGATGACTTTTGCTACTGTCAAAGCAAGTCTTCTTGTTTCACTTTAACATTTTTATTAGTCATTCCATTAAATCAAAAGTATTTTCTAATTGTTTTGAGCGTTTTGATTATAGGGAGGTGGGCACACAGTAGAGAATAAACCAAATGAGAGTTTTATCATGGTTCAAAGGTGGATTAATGGCCAACCTTTGTAAAATGGCTCATGGCCTTTTAAGTATAAAAAATAAGAATATGTATCATGCACTCTTTGTATACATTACAATTATCTACTATGTGAGTTATTTGTTCGGATCCAGAGGAGGTTTAGAACTCTCTCTCCCCACAAGTTCGACATGCTTGGGAGGGAGATAGTTACCATTAAATGAGGTATTATTAAAGGGGACTACAGGCCAAAAACTTGGCACTTCTTGGTTAACAAAAACCAAACTAATAAATATAGTCGTTGGTGGTTAGGTATTATTTTTGTGTTATTCATGTAATTTTACATTTTTTCTTTTTATCTTAAATTAATATTGTGTTATTTTAATTTTGTTGTTAGGGGTTGAAAATTAAACAGAACTTTCACAGCAACATTATACCAATATTGTCTATTGATTTTATCTTTGCATTTAGTACCGGTTTTAGAGGATTGGATTTGATATCCAAATAATATCAATATTTTGTTAAAGATGTGGCGAGGATAAGAAAAAAACAATATACATTATTTTGTTAAGAGCCATAAAACCAACGTCCCTACCTTATACATGTATCATGCTGTTGCAACACTATAAAATATCTGTTTTCATAACTCAAAATGGTTGCTCCACAAAAAGATATTTTGTCGATCGACTTTTGTAATTATAAAGATATTTTGTTTCCCCACAAAATGACTAAATTTTTAGAAACTAAAAGAAAATGAGCTTCACACAAAAGTTTCTGCTACTTCTGCTTCTACTTGTCTTGAGTCACCATGCTCATTCTGGCTCTATAGTCAAATTTCTTCCCGGTTTTGAAGGCCCTCTTCCTTTTGAACTTGAAACCGGGTTTGTAAAATCTCTCTTCTTTTTCAGCAATTCAATTATGTATTTGGTTTCGAGTTACTAATTAGTGATTTTCTCTAAATGAAGGTACATTGGTATTGGTGAGGAAGAGGAAGTGCAATTGTTCTACTATTTCATCAAATCTGAGAAGAATCCAAAAGAAGACCCTCTTCTTCTATGGTTAACTGGAGGGCCTGGATGTTCCTCTCTCACTGGCCTTCTTTTTGAGAATGGTATATCTATAATATTTCGCTAAGAATTATTTGAGTGACTTGTTTAAAGCTGGGGGAAATAATAGGACCGGTGGCTTTGAAGTTTGAGGTTTACAATGGAAGTGTTCCATCTTTGGTGTCTACTACATATTCATGGACTAAGGTAAAAGTATGTTCAAATGTCGATCACAAAGCCAATTATCTATTCTTGATCTTATTAAGAAGGACCATTTTTTTTTTAGATGGCGAACATAATATTCTTGGATCAGCCAGTTGGAGCTGGCTTCTCCTATTCAAGAACTCCACTTGTTGATAAAATTAGTGACACGGGTGAAGTTAAAAGGATCTATGACTTTCTTCAAAAGGTATTAAGAAAACCTTAATTTTCTTGTTAAAGCATATTTCTTTTTTTGCATTAAAGCTCTTGAGTATGTTGTAATTCTCTTAGTAATCCAACTGATTGCTAGTGGATTCGGAGACTGATCTCGGCGAGATATAGAATTAATATATAACACTGATTAACACTGATTGCCAAGATATTCAAACAAGGTTTTAAGCGATATATTGAGGTGTTTATTGGCATCTTGGGGTTAGCTCATTAATCGAGAGTCTATCTTTTGTTTTGTGCAGTGGTTAAGCAAACATCAACAATTTTTTTCCAACCCTTTTTATGTTGGCGGAGATTCTTATTCCGGTATGGTTGTTCCCGCCCTAGTTCAAGAAATCGCAAAAGGTATGTTTTTTTAATCGTATCAATCAATCTCCATACACTTTTCTTTGAATATAGTTTATTTATGTGTCTCATTTATTAACAATATATAGTATGATGCAGGAAATTATCAAATAAATCTACAGGTTGTTGATATTTATTTGTTTTTTATATTATGTTATTTTAAAAAAACATTGCGATTAATAGTTATATATATTCTTACGAAAATAGGGTTATATCCTCGGAAACCCGATAACAGATACTGAATCTGAACAGAACTATCAGATTCCATATGCTCATGGAATGGCATTAATCTCTGATGAACTATACGAGGTATGAAATATTGCTTAATTTTTTTATTTTGACACAAGGTAGTTTTATATTTGGCCAGACTTGAGTTAACAAACAAGTCACCCCTACCCTTACCGATTTCAAAGCCTAAATGATATAACAATGTTTCAAACTTTTTTTAACAGTCAATGAAGAGAATCTGCGAAGAAAATTATGTGAATGTGGATTCACTTAACACAAAATGCTATAAACTCATCAAAGATTATCAAAAGGTACACATTACGGAATGTTGTTATTGATCAGTACTCTATTTGAAAAAGGTCATCACTAATTCAGATTTCTTGGGTTATTTGCAGTGTATTCATAAACTTAACAAGTATCATATATTATTACCTGACTGCGATATAACATCTCCTGATTGCTTTGTAAGTAATACATCTTTCCTCCATCTAGTGACCCATATAGAAAGGTTGGGGGAAAAAATATCCATTTTATGATATTTCGAAAAAAAGACATATTAACAAGGTTGCTTTTGCAGTTATATAGGTATTCTCTCATGACCTTTTGGGCCAACGACAAGAGCGTTCGCGGAGCTCTGCAAGTCACTAAGGTATATACAAATTTTAGTTTAAGACCAAAAGTGATCTATGATTTTAGAGGAGTCTAGGTAAAATGGGTTCGATGTTTTATAATAACTAGTATTGGTAGATTATATTATATAGTCAAGTTTAAAATATTTTTGGGGTCAGTAGGATTTACAATTTCAAAAATCAAAAATCATCTAAAAGTTCCATAATCTGGTGAAAACAAACAGGTGTCTTTTACTTTCAAAACCAAACTAGCATCATATGATTTTTACCAGTGTTATAAGGGATAGAAACTGAGTTTCAATAATAGGAATATGTCATATAAGTTTGTGTCGTAACCAAAAGTGTCGAAAGCTCGTGTAAATAGGAGTCCATCGGTTAAATAAGTGTGATGATATAAATAAATTTTAAGATCTTAATGAAGATCTAAAATTGTAGGGAAGTATAGGAGAATGGGTGCAATGTAACTATAAAAATATTTCGTACAATTACGACATCAAGAACAGTGTCGCATACCATATGAAGAATAGTATTGATGGCTACCGATCTCTTATCTACAAGTAAGTGTTAAATCTAAGTTTTTTAAGAACTGATCTTGTTCAATAATACACAACCACAAGTAGGATGGGCAAATGTTTCAAAACCAAACATATCAAATTGAATTGAATTCATCAGAATTTTCTTATAAAAGAAGAACCGAAATAGATTGTAGTGTACACCAAACTGAAACAAAAACAACCAAAATTTATTAGAACTATATTTTTGTTTTGTTAAATATACATAGTAAATATAAACATATGCATATTACGTAAATAGGATTTTTAAAACTCGGTGTTTATTTATAGTTTGAAAAATAATATGTCAAATTCAAATCAAAACCTCGGCCAAACCGGATTACAAATCGTTTTTATTTTTCAGTTTTAATAAAACCGGGAAATAACGCAAAAAAATCAAACCGAAGTAAAATCATGAACCGACTTGCCCACTCCTACCAACAAGTTCAAGAGATTATAACATTTGTGCGGTTTATGGTGTGATCAGTGGTGACCATGATATGATGGTGCCTTTCCTTGCAACTCAAGCCTGGATAAGATCTCTCAATTATTCAATCACTGATGATTGGAGGCCTTGGATGATAAACGATCAAATCGCTGGGTACATATATTTTTGTTATAGCTAGGTTTCTCTTGTTCATTCATTTTCCAGTCGTATCACAAACTTATCACACGTAAAAAATCATTTTTGCCTTTTTCTTGACAGATACACAAGAACTTATTCCAATAAGATGACATTTGCTACTATCAAGGCAAGTCTTCTTGTTTCAACTAAACATTTTCATTTCATTGCACTGCAATAAAATTTTGTTTTTTAAATTATTTTTTGTTTATTCTTTTTTATTTTTTGTTAAAGGGAAGTGGACATACGGCAGAGTATAAACCAAAAGAGACTTCTATCATGTTCAAAAGATGGATCAGTGGCCAGCCTTTATAATAGAGGATCATGGCCTTTACGTATGAAGAATTAAAAAATGTAACATGAAAAAGTTTGTGTACAAATACAATATAGTCATCTACTTGGTAAGTACCACCGCTATTTTTAACCTATGACTGAACTATAACTGAAGTAATTTCGGTTGCGTTTGATTCAAACAAAATTCATTGTACAACTCGTGAGATAGGTATACGTAGGTTCATGTTGTACTAACAAGCAAAATCACGACGACGTCAATATGTAAATGCAAGATATATATATGCACTTTAAATTTTGTTATAAGATCTTGGGATGTGGTCTAGATTCTCATCGTATGAGCCTAATGATTTTAAGATTGAAAGAATCGACGAATTGGATTTAATTTGTACAAAAGAGATCTCTTTAGAGATGTGTTTTATTAAGATTGATATGTCTTTCTTCATGTCTCCCCTTCTCGTTCTAAGAACTAGCTCACAGTTCAAATTCCTCCTCAATCTTCGATTACATTTTAAATGAAAGGACAAATTTTATTTTATTTTTTGGGATTAAAATAGGACTGGCTAGGTGGTAAAGGTTATGACAAAATTTTCTTAATGTTGACGAGAACATTTTGGTCATTTTGGTTACAAATTATGTGGTAATCAACGTCCGTACCTTATCATTATATATTCATGGTGTCGGTGGACTATTCCCAAAGTTTTGCCGAGAAACGCAACTCCCGTGACTTCTCATTACTTATCTTATTTTAAATTTGTGGATAAGTGTAATGACATATATAGAGAAAGCAACATATATGATAGGGATTGACAAAACCAATTCGAAATGGTTGCTCCACACAAACCAAAATCTGAGAAGGGCCTACTCAACGATATTCAGATCTGTTTTTTTTTGTGTGGCTGCATTGAGAATATTATTCATAACACTTCCTGGATTTTGCCATACAATCATGACAATAAAAGCAGTGTACCATACCATCTAAATAACAGCATTAATGGCTATTGATCTCTTAGTGTTAGGTTAGAGGTAGATCTACGTTTTAAGAACTGATAAATCTTGTCCCTATTCAACAATAATTAGGGGTGGACGAAATATTTTCGTAACAAGAGAAATCGAACCAAACCAAATTGAATCAAACAGAATGAAACCAAATATGTTTGTAAACCAGTGATTGATAGCTCGACTAGAAACGTATCATGAAAAATTCCAAAAGGTCACATGATCGATTTGCAGCTGCTACGGATAAAAATATTAAAGGTTGGTCCCTACCTAAAGAGATGTATGTATTTAGGCTCGGAACTTTCTAGTTTACAAAAAAAAAAGAAAAGCTTAGTTATTTAATCGCTTGCCTGTTTGTTTTCTGAAGTTTAATTTATACAACAAACATTGATATGCGCATTTTCATGTTCTATTTCGTTAATCCGGTTTCCGTAAAGCTATAACCAAACTCTTACCAAAGTACTTTCAGTTTGATTTATTTTTGTTTGATTCGGTTTACAATCCGTGAGAAAGGTATATGCAGGTTCATGACACAAAACATGACATAGTGATGATGGGATTAAAGTTTCCATTGCTAGTTAGATCAGCCAAACGCTTCAACCACAAACTATTTGTGGCCAAGAGGATGTCACAAAGCCTCTTTATATCCATTCGGATGAATTTTTTATTATAAATTTGAAGCTCTTTAACAAGTAATGAAGAGCTCCAAAAAAATGCATACATGGCTATTTTTTATCACTTAAGGATTTCACATAAACAACGTCCATGTACAGAATTCAGAATTCTACAGTACTCTTTGTTGGAGGCAGCGACACATGCTTTTGGCTTTTCACCAAGTGTATCAAAATTGGTATAAACTAGAAGTAGTTGACAATGTATTTTAAACAAATTATTTCAACAGTGTAATGGGACAATACACTTGTAACATTTCAAACAATGAAGTAACAACACAACAAACATAATATTTTCCTTTGGTCTTGAGAGCATCAATTCCAGGTATCATCTTTTCCTCATACTCATATCAGGACAACCAAGATTCTCTATTTAAATATACAAGCATAATGTGTAAGAGAAAAGGTTATCCAGAAACAACAACTCTAATCACAAGTAAAATTTGGCATGGCCTCCATAGAAGAAAGCAAGAATGCTTCATGTCACTATTGCGTCAAAGGCACAAAAGTTAGTTAAAAACAAAAAGAAGAAGATAATGTCAAACACATAAGTGTACAGATTTGATGCCATGCTTCATGTCATTATTGCATTTTGCTTCCCTCATAACTATAATAAAGACCAAGAAAGAAACAAATTGTCAGCCAAGCAAATCACAAAAGAAAACTCGAAATCAAACAATTGGTTTGAATCGTAACAAAAGAGAAACGAAGAACAGTTGGCTCTTAACAAAAAAACATGTTGATCAAACAAACGTCGAGCAAACGGCTCGTAATCAACTAAACAAAAAGATGAATCCGATCTTTTGATCGGATTCAACTATGTCAAAGAACATGCCGTAAAGAAAAGACAACTAATTAGGGTTTAAGCTCTGATACCATGTCAAAGTACGAGCGGAATCAATTTTTGTTATTATTAAATCAATGATTTACATATATATATAACTATTTTTATTAGGTTTTATATGACATAATCTACCTCATATCTCAATATTAGATCCTTCTATTACGGTTGATTAAAAGAAAAAGAAAAACATACACAAAAAGTTACTTTACTATACCAAAGACGTTACTTTAATGAAACTCTAATAACAAAAAATTGTAATTAACAAAAAAAAACTCTAATAACAAAAAACAAAACTTGTGAAGCAATCGCAGTCCTCACATGTTAAAATGAAAAAAGAGCCTTTATATTAAAGTTTTACTAGTGAATTTGGCAGTAATCGTTTTTTCAAGATTCATAAATAGTCTATGAGTATGACTATGAGGTCCATTATTTGCATGTTTGTCTTTCTTCCTTTTTTTTTTTCACCCATGTTTGTCTTTCTTACTATGCCATTATATATATGGCTAACTATTGATTAACCAAGTAAACAAAATACATTTTAAATAAGGACAATTCTCACAAATAACACAAATACTATATAAAACTTGTTTTAATGCTATTTTAAAGTATTTCTCTTAAACAATCTAACTATAGCTTTGATTTATTAACCATATACCATTGTGGTACATGATATACCGCTTTAACAGTTACCAATCACAAAAATGTTACCAAAAACGTTATTCTCAGCTTTTTTTCCAGCTTTTTTGTATAACTCTTTCTTATAGTTTTGTACTATTCCGTAAAAACTTACCGTTCTAGCTTACAACAAAAAAATTTGTACAATTTTGTGTTACCAATCGAATCCTATGTTTACTTATAAAATAGACAAATTAGTAAGTTTATTATTTGTTAGCTATATTAATAAATAGAAATACCATTTTAATAATGTTTGCTTGGGTCCCACCAAAATTTTGGATCACCCAAGTGTAAAGGGATATGAACAAAATCAAGAGCAGTAAAAGCAACGTCCCTACCTTATCCATGTGGTGTCAATATTTTGCAAAAGCAATGTACCTATACTATCATTATTTTATAAAGATCCTATGTCTTTCCCTAAACGGACTAATCTTTAGACAAAGAGAATTCAGAATATAATGAGATTGAAAATAAAGTTTCTGCTTCTGCTTCTACTTGTCTTCTGTCATCATGTTGATTGTGCCTCTATTGTCAAGTTTCTTCCTGGTTTTGAAGGCCCTCTTCCTTTCGAACTTGAAACCGGGTTTGTAAAATGTCTTCTTTTTGTTTTAACCAATGCAATTATGTGTTATAATTAGGCATTCTTCTTAATGAAGGTACATTGGTATTGGTGAGGACGAGAATGTGCAATTTTTCTACTATTTCATTAAATCTGAGAACAATCCAAAAGAAGATCCTCTTCTTATTTGGTTAAATGGAGGACCTGGATGTTCTTGTCTCGGTGGTATTCTTTTTGAGAACGGTAAATCTTATACTAATATTTTTTCTTTTGCTAAGCATTATTTTCACCAGACTTATTTAAAGTGGTAAACAAAAATAAAAAAAAATTAGGACCGGTGGGTTTGAAGTTCGAGGTGTACAATGGAAGTGCTCCTCCTTTGTTCTCTACTTCATATTCATGGACAAAGGTAGCCGATAGTATGTTCATTTGTCTAAATATATTCTTCGGTCTCTTTAAATTTTGGATCATTTTCTCAGATGGCAAACATAATATTCTTGGATCAGCCAGTAGGATCTGGCTTCTCCTACTCAAAAACTCCAATTGATAAAACTGGTGATATAAGTGAAATAAAGAGGACCCATGAGTTTCTTCAAAAGGTACCTTTTTAAAGCATTAAATTTTTCTCCTCTTTGCATTAAATTTCTTGTGTATGTTGTAATTCTCTTAGTGTAAAGTTATTGACTATAGTAATTTCCGGTTGGTTAGCTAGACTCGTTAAAACCCACCCATCTCATTTGATTTCCATGTGATCCAATCCAAGCTTTACACATTCTGATTTTTTTTATTTGAGCCAAGCGGTTTGGGTTTTATTGATATATTTTGCCAACGATTGTCTCATTGATTATAACATCAACATCTAGAGAGCATTTTTGTTTTGTTTTGTGTAGTGGCTAAGAAGGCATCCACAATACTTCTCCAATCCTTTTTATGTTGTCGGAGATTCTTATTCCGGTATGATTGTCCCGGCCCTCGTTCAAGAAATCTCACAAGGTATGTTTTTATCATATCAGTCAATTACCGTCCACTTTTCTTCTAAATATCATTTAATCCATTTTGTCTCACTTTTAAACAATATCCACTCTACGATGCAGGAAACTATATATGTTGCGAACCTCCTATAAATCTACAGGTCATTGATATTTGATTGCTTCTTATATTATGCTAAAAATTGATACTAATATATATTTTCTTACCAAAAAAAAACAGGGTTATATGCTTGGAAACCCTGTAACATATATGGACTTTGAACAAAACTTCCGCATTCCATATGCTTATGGCATGGGTTTAATCTCTGATGAGATCTATGAGGTATGAAATATATGGCATGCTTATCTTGTCACTAGAGAGTTTTCTATTTGACGTACGTGACGAGTCTTGCTATGAGTTTTAATGTTCATTTTTCTTTGTATCCATTTTTCGAAGCCTCAAACGATATAACATTGTTCAAAACTTTCTTTTATAGCCAATGAAGAGAAGCTGCAACGGAAATTATTACAATGTGGATCCATCTAACACAAATTGTTTGAGACTTACTGAAGAATACCATAAGGTACACGCAATCAGAAATTTGGTCGACACTTTATTATTTTATTTTTAATATATGTCATTACTAATTCTGATTTTTGTTTATTCACAGTGCACTGACAAAATAAATATCCATCATATATTAACACCAGACTGCGATGTAACCAATGTAACATCTCCTGATTGTTATGTAAGTAATACCTCTTTCCTCCGAAATGAAACAAGTCTTTGACAAAAAAAAAAAAAAAACCTCTTTCCTCCGAAATAAATTTTTTTTGACAAATTTTGTAAACCTATTTATGATATAAAAAATACATAGGCTTCTACCATCTTTTTAGTTATAAAAACTATGGACCTACTAAAAACTATGTGTGGATATAAACATATTTTGACATTTTTAAAGAAACATATTTACAAGTTTGCTTTTGCAGTATTATCCGTATCATCTCATTGAATGTTGGGCCAACGATGAGAGCGTTCGTGAAGCTCTTCATATTAAAAAGGTATCTGCCAAGTGTAAATTAAGATCATTGATAAAGTAAGCTGATATAAAGAAAGTTTCTAAATTTAAATTAAGGACGATCTATGAATATTACAGGGGAGTAAAGGAAAATGGGCGCGATGTAATCGGACTATTCCATACAATCACGACATCGAAAGCAGCATACCATATCACATGAATAACAGCATCAGAGGATACCGATCTCTTATTTATAGGTTTGAGTTAAACCTAAATCTTTTTTTAAAAAGCTGATTTTATACAACTACAAGTAGGATTGGGTAAAATTTTATAAGCTGAGAGATCGAATTAGGTGAAATTGAATCTAACCAAATATAACAATTTCCCAAATGGTAGGTGTTAATGTTTTAAAACCCAAAAACAAATTAAAACCGAAACATAGATTTAGTGTAATAAAATTTCATAGTATATAAAGTTATATTTTGAAATAGACCATACATTACATACATATCAAATTTGTGTTTAATTATTTTCAAACGACAACAGAATAGAGAGATTTGTCAAACTGAACCAAAACCAAACGGAGTTACATATGATTTTTATTTGGATTTTGTTTCTATAAAACCGAAAACCAAATGAATCATATCGAAAACAAAACAGTAAACTGAAATTTTATACAACTTGTGTGATTTATTGTGAACAGTGGTGATCATGACATTGCGGTCCCTTATCTTGCAACTCAAGCCTGGATAAGTTCTCTCAATTACTCCCCCATTCATAACTGGAGGCCTTGGATGATAAACAATCAAATTGCTGGGTAATATATATCTTTCCTGTTTTAGTCTCTCTTGTATATTCATTTTGTAGTCATGTCACAAACTTATGAACTTACGTAAATGTTTTTTTGTTACAGATACACGAGAGCTTATTCCAATAAGATGACATTTGCTACTATCAAAGTAAGTATATAGTTTCAACTTGACATTTTATTAGTCATTGCATACATTGAGAGTGTTTTTAAAAAGTGTTTTGAGCATTTCGATTATAGGGAGGTGGACACACGGCAGAGTATAGACCAAACGAGACCTTTATCATGTTCCAAAGGTGGATCAGTGGCCAACCTCTGTAATAATGGCTCATGATCTTCACTTTATAAATTATCTACCAAGTAATATATCCACGTTAACCGCAGTTGTTTGTTGTGAAATGTTTTTGTTGTTTGATTTGTTGCATTTTTTGCGGGCAATGTTACATTATATGTGTTTTTGTGTACTCCAGATTATTATTGAGCGTTGTGAAAATTCCTTTTACATTTAATTTGGCTATTTAATAAAATATTTTGGTCACATGTTTAGTAGTGTTATGATCCTATTTACTTGGTGTACATATTTTCTTAATCAATCCATAAAAACATTTGTAATTTAAATTACTTCTTGCCTACTTATATTGTAAAGTTTAGTTTATAGTCATATTGTGTTGATTTTAGGGGTGGGCATTTTAAGATTCGATTTGGTTAATCCGGTTATTTCATTGTCATCCTAATTTCCCAACATAAAAAAAATCTTTCTAATGTTAAAATCAACAATGAAATTACCAAACTTTCCATTTTAAATTCTTCCGAAACAAACAAAATACGAAATTATCACCCGTCAAAAGAGTTAACATACTTCTAGACTTTCTTAAAATTTCAAAAAATAAATGTAATACACTACTGTTAGTGGTGTTACAAACAGACGTTAGCGATTGATACAAGTTTTTTTCAATCTTAAAAAGTTTTATGTTCTGATGTAAAACTCATGACTTATTTTTATATGTCCTTCTAGGATTTTAGTAAGGTAAAAATCTTTTGTTTTGGTTTGTGTTCTTATGAACTATGTGTTTTTGGATATCATTTTTACCGACAAAAAAAACAAAAACCGTACAAAGGGACTAATCTCTCACAAGAACTCTCTCTCTTTCATGCCAAGGACCGGCTCAAAGTTTTCGCATAAAGTAGTAGAGGCACTTCATGTTGTTATGTTAATAGATACGGTTGTAAGAGGAAGCAGAATAATTTTTCTTTTCTGTTTTTATTTTTTACAAAAGTATAAAGCCAGGTATTTAACTAAATTAACATGACCAATTATATAATTAGGCTAATTATTCCGCAAATTTTAGTTGCAACGTGAACAAGGATGAATTTTTTTTTTATGAAGTATATCATATGTATAAGTATTTAGAAGGTTTATTATGGGAGCGAAAATCTTTATAGGTTTAAAGTGGAGTAAATCACTTTGAACGTTTTTAATGATATTTTCCTTTTCAAATGGAAAAGTTTGATTTTTTGGACAAATTCTGAAAGTTTGGTATTTCTGGCATTTTCCCCATTTTTACAATCTAAACAAATTTTCCTGTCAAAAGAATGATGAATAAATTAGTTATTTACTCTTTTCCACTTTTCTACGAATTTTTCTACGAAATTCTTATCAATATTGATTTTTTACGGAATATTTTCTACAAGCTATTTTCGTAGGAAAACGGTAGAAAATGTATGTTTTCTACGATTTTCTTACGTTTTTAGCCGTAAGAATACGAGATTTTTTTGTAGTATCTTTCGATTAGATCTTTAATTATATTTAAAGATTTTGTCTGGGCAAGAGAAAACTTTCGACCGAGTGAGGGCTAAGAACAAAGAAAAAAGCTAGAGCGTAATGATTTTGGTATTTTGCTCAAATGTTAGCCATTATTGATGCCTGAACAAAGAAAAGGCAAAGCAATGTCCATTATTGATCCCTGGTATTTTGATGATTTGCTCAAATTTTGGCCACAAAAGCAATGTCCCTACATTCTTCGGAGATGTCACGCTTTTCAAATTTTGTGGAAAGTGTAATGATAGATATAATAAAAACCAATGTAAAACAAATGATTTAATACTTGATGTGATGGTTGCTGCACCAACCACGTGACTTCCCGAGTTGGTTGTTCCACGCAAAACAAAATTTGAAGAGAGCCTACTTAACGTTGAGCGACTAGTGAATTAGCAAAACGCTATCTAACTTATGTTTTTCCTAATGATTATAAATATCATTTTTTCCCGTAAAAGGACACCATATTTAGAAACTAAAAGAAAATGGGTTTGACACTAAAACATTTGCTTCTGCTTCTACTTGTCTTAAGTCATCATGTTGATTCTGCCACTATAGTCAAGTCTCTTCCTGGTTTGGAAGGCAGTCTTCCTTTCGAACTCGAAACCGGGTTTGTAAAATGTCTCTTCCTTTTTACAATGAAACTATGTGTTGTGAGTTTGGAGTTAGTAAATTAGCCATTCTTATGAATGAAGGTACATTGGTATTGGAGAGGACGAGGACATCCAATTTTTCTACTACTTCATCAAATCTGAGAAGAACCCAAAAGAAGACCCTCTTCTTCTATGGTTAGATGGAGGACCTGGATGTTCTTCTCTCGGTGGCCTTCTTTTTGAGAATGGTAAAAATCTAATAATATTTGTTCTTTAGCTAAGCATTATTTTCAATGAGTTGTGTTAAGTGAGGAAAATAAAATTTTAGGACCGGTGGCTTTGAAGTCCGCGGTTTACAATGGAAGTACCCCTTCTTTGTTCTCTACTCCATATTCATGGACAAAGGTAGCATTAAGTATATATGTTCATATTTGATCACAAACCCCAATAATCTATACTTGGTCATTTAAATTTTTGGATCTTTTTCTCAGATGGCAAACATAATATACTTGGATCAGCCTGTTGGATCTGGTTTCTCTTACTCAAGAACACCAATTGAAAAAACTAGTGACACAAGTGAAGTTAAGAGAATCCATGAGTTTCTTCAAAAGGTAATAAGACAAAATTAGGTGTCTCTTTAAAGCTCTTGTGTATGTTGTAATTATAAACATGTTTAATGTAAAGTTATTGATTAATATTATTGGATTCTAGGATATCGATCTTGATGAGATGGAGGACTTAATCACACTGTTAGCCGAACTAATTATGCTCATCAACTAAAACATAATCATTTATTTTTGCGCAGTGGCTTAGCAAGCATCCACAGTTTTTCTCCAACCCTTTTTACGTCACGGGAGATTCTTATTCCGGTATGATTGTTCCGGCACTCGTTCAAGAGATCTCAAAAGGTATGTTGTTTTATCAAATCAAAAGGTATGATGTTTTTATTAGAATATGGGCTTCCAACTCAAAATTAATTGGCAATGAGTGGATTGGCCCAACTTCTGATGTGGGATATTGTTATCCCTAATAGTTTTCTCATACACATTTCTTCGAAAATCGTTTAACTGATATCCGATCACTTTTTAACAATATCGACACTATGATGCAGGAAATTATATATGTTGCAAACCTCTTATAAATCTACAGGTCATAGATTATATAGTCACTTCCTATATTTTGAATTATATGTTCGAAGTACGAACACTAGAGATTCATAGTTATATCTTCCTTTTTTTCTTACCAAAAACAGGGTTATGTGCTCGGAAACCCGATAACATATGCTGAACATGAAAAAAACTATCGTATTCCGTTTGCTCATGGAATGTCATTAATCTCTGATGAACTCTACGAGGTATATATTTTTATCATTTACAATATTTTGCCATTTTTGAAGCCTCAAATGATATAACAATGCTAAAAACAATTGCAGTCATTGAAGAGAACCTGCAAAGGAAATTATGAAAATGTGGATCCACGTAACACAAAATGTTTGAAACTTGTTGAAGAATACCATAAGGTACACACTCTAAAATTTGGTCAATCTTTGTTTTCCCTTGGTGATAAATATCATCATCCCTAATTGAGACTTTTGTTTTGTTTTGTTTATGTACAGTGCACTGACAAAATAAATACACAACATATATTAATACCAGATTGCGATAAAAAAGGGCATGGAATAACATCTCCTGATTGCTATGTAAGTATTATATCTTTCCTCCATGGAATAACATCTCTTGTCTAGGCGTAGTCATTCGGTTTCGGTTAGTTCGGATATAGTAATATAATAACTATCAGATATTTTAGGAATTTCGGTTCGGATCGGTTTGGTTACTTTTCGGTAAGTTCGGTTCGGATATTTGAATAGATTACCGTAACTAACCAAAATTTTATCAGGTTTGGTTTGATTTTTTACCCAAAATAACCGAAATTAACGGAATATAATTGAACTAACCGAGATTAACCGAAAAAATACAAAAAAAAATATATTAGAAAAAAATTAAAATTTGGTTCAATTTTGTAAAAGAGTATTTAATTTGGACAAATATAACTAACAACATTTGGATATTTTGATTATTTAAAGTATTTGATTGTTTTGATTCTAAAAATAATTAATATTTTGAGTTTATAATTATAGTTTTAGGTATTATTTTTGGGTATCTTCTAGATTTCTAGATATTTCGGTTAACCTTTTGGTTATCGGTTTGGTTCGGTTCGGTTTCGGTTAATTTGGAAAGGAAATTTTACTAACCATTCGGTTATTTTAAAAACTTCAGTTTAGATACTGTTCGGGTTTTTTCGGTTCGGTTCGGTCGGTTATTCGATTACCAATTTTGTTGCCCAGACCTTCCTCCTAATTTATTTTATTTAAGTAAAAACGTCTTAAAAATTAGGATTTCATTCATTTATTCCACTCTTTAGCGGTTAATAGTTAAACCGATAGAGAAAAATATAGTAATATTCAAATAAAAACTTTTAGAGAAAATTTACACAATATGTATGATCAAAAATTTGACAAATTTTCTAATTAGTTTTTAATCAAAGTACCTACAGATTTACATGATTTTTAACTATAAAGCGAAGAACTTAATAAAAATGGATGTATCCATTATGTAAAATTATTTATAGAAAAATCCTTATACAAGGTTGCTTTTGCAGTATTATCTGTATTTTCTCATTGAATGTTGGGCCAACAACGAGAGAGTTCGTGAAGCTCTTCATGTTAAAAAGGTATATGCTAACTAGGCTTAAGTTCTTTAAAAAAACAAAACAGTGGTTTAAGGTTATTAACTATCTATAATTACAGGGAACTAAAGGACAATGGCAGCGATGTAATTGGACAATTTCATACGATAACAACATTATAAGCAGCGTACCATATCATATGAATAACAGCATCAGTGGATACCGATCTCTTATTTATAGGTTTGTGTTAATATTATGTTTTAAGAGAACATTACTTATTTGGGTGCACACACAAAAAAAAATTACTTATTTAAGAATTTAACCAAAAAAGTGCATTACTTTTAAAACCTAATCTTGTTCCCTATACAACTACAAACATGATTAATCAAGAAAAATCTTTGATCTCCACTTGGCCACTGCGCAATTTACCTGCGGGGCGCAGCGTCCCAGACCACCAGTTCCGGAGGCCCTTAAGTGGAGGCTTAAAAATCCCAGGCACGCGGGCTTAGGCCCAGTGGGCTAGTCGGATCACTGTGTGGTCTGGACACTGGGTTATCAAAAAGAAAAAATATTTATAACCAGATATATCGAAGAAAACGAAATTAAATAAAACAGAATTATGTATACAAAACGATTTATTGTATGGTTTATGGTGAACAGTGGTGATCATGACATCACAATGCCTTTCCAAGCAACTCAAGCATGGATAAAATCTCTAAATTACTCCATCATTCATGACTGGAGGCCTTGGATGATAAAAGATCAAATCGCTGGGTAATATATATACACTTTTTGTTTTAGCTTTCTTTTGTTCATTCATTTTCTTATCAAAGTCCTGTATAAATCATTCTTGCCTTTCTTTTCTTGGCAGATACACGAGAACTTATTCCAATAAGATGACATTTGCTACTATCAAAGCAAGTCTTATTATTTCAATTTTCAACTTAACACTATTTTCTGTCGTTTCATCATAACAATCAAAGTGTTTATTAATTTTTGTTGACTGTTTGGATTATAGGGAGGTGGACACACTGCAGAATATCTACCAAACGAGACCTTTATCATGTTCCAAAGGTGGATCAGTGGCCAACCTTTGTAATAGAGGCTCATTGCCTGTACGAATTACGTAGATTAATATTCACGCAATTTTTTTTGTTTTGAAATGTTTACAGAATATTGGACTAAATTTGTTGGTATTTGTTACGTTACTAAACTTTTATTTTGTTATTTGTTATGTTACTTACATTTTCTTGTGTTATTCATGGAATCTTAAATTTCTGTGTGTTGTGTGTTTTACTTTTAATTACTCCAGATTTTATTTTTCAACAAATACGAACACTTTAAAATGGTTTTAAAATCCAAACCGACACTATAGATTTTACAAAACTTATACCATACTGATATACTTTGGCACATAAATAATCTGCATTATTGTGCAAAATAATTGAAAGAGAGAGAAAAATGTGGTTGAAGGCATTCAAAAAGAGCATATTTAATTGTCTCTTTATTTGCCCCACATGGTACACAATAGGTATCACAATAACTCCTATGGATTCCAACAAGCTTCCAAAACAGATTTTTCGGAAGCACTACTGAAACAACAAAAATTTATGAGAGTTTTCGATTCTGATTCCAATTTTGATTCCGATTCTAAAGCAGAAATCCAACCTCCAATGAAGCTTCTATGCTATCTAGATTTGTTGTAAAATTCATAAATAGAAAAATCAGTCGTTAAAACCTAAAAAGCAGTCAATTTGGGTGTTCCACGACCAGGCATAACTAGTCAGTGAGCAAAACATTTCAGTTACAAGGATATTTAGTTAAGAGAAATTCCTAAAAATAGCCCTAAAACAAGTTTTATTGACAATAATAGCACACACTCCATAAACTTCCAAAAATAGCACTAGTTAACTTATTATTAGTGTTTTTGATCTAAAAATTTTATCACTAGTTTATTTTTCAATAATACCACAATTTTTATATAAAAAGCTATTCAACAAAATAAATTAGAAATAAATTTAAAATATTATATTTGGGTTCTCTATTTCCAATTTAGGGTATATATTTCCACCATTTAAAAGAGATTTTGATTCATTTTAATATTAGTTTATGGTATTATATTTGGGTTCCCTATTTTCAATTTAGGGTATATATTTCCACCATTTAAAAGAGATTTTTATTTTAATATTAGTTTGTGGTATTATATTTGGGTTCCCTATTTCCAAATTAGGGTATATATTTCCACTATTTAAAAACAATTTTGATCCAATTCAATATTAGATTAGTGTTTGCTCTCTTTTTTATTTAATATCTTATATTTTCATTAAGTTAAATTGAAGTTTATGGTGCTATTTGTGGAACTTTTAAAATGAGGTGCTATTTTTGGAAAAAAACAACTTTTTGGGGCTATTTGTGTCAATCTCCCTTTAGTTAAATATGTGGTGAAATTTGTGAATATAAAGTATTTTAGAGTTTAAAAAAAAAAAAATGGGATAAATAGTTGATAGTTCTAGACTTTTGGTCAATAAAATTATTTTTTTATATTTTTTGATATTGACTATTCTTTTATGGTATCTCGGGCCAACCATTAATACTACAAGTTTAAGGTATAAATCATCTATCTCAAACGAAATTGAACTAGTGATCTTGAGTAATTAATATCTTGAGTAATTAATATTAATATTACTAGTAAAGCAAAAAAAAAAAAAGCTTTTACTAGTGTATTTTGGCAGTAATTATATTATAAGGATTCATAAATAGGTTTTGATGCCCATTATTTGCATGTTTGTTTTCCATAATATACCTTAAACTTTCTTGACAAACTTACCTTGATATTTTATAAAGCAGACAAAAAAGTTAAATTTTGCCCAAAAAAAAAAAAAAAAAAAAGACAAAAAAGTTAAATTCTTCTCTTTTTTAGTTATTTCATACAGATTAAAAATTGCCTGGGCCCCGAAAACTTTGGACCAACCACTGGCTGAGGATCAATTACTTTGAAAATGTAACATATTTAATACTCCTTCTGTTCCCTAAGTTTGATGTTTTGAGTTTTGCACATCAATTAAAAAATAAATTTATTTTATTATTTAATTAAAATATATGATTATTTAAATAGAAGATAACGTGTTTTTTACTACCAATGCAACAAAAGTGAGAGTTTCACATTCCATCATTACCCACTTTTTCCATTTTAATTAATTTAAATTAAAAAATACATTAAATAAATTCAACAAAATCAAACTTTCAGGACCAAATAAAAAAGCCAAAACATCAAACTTAAAAGAACAGTAAGAAAGAGTAATTGCTTGGGCCCTGAAAACTCTGTACCAGCCACTGGTGAGGATCGATTTTAAAATTTTGTGCAAAGTGTAATGATTATATGAATACAAACCAATGTACTAACGTGGAAGTCTTTTAGTCACGTACTCACGTGATTGAGCAATGTATTTGTTTTTTTCCTTTTTAGTCACGTTGTTTGAACAATGATTATTAATGGCTCTAAATAAAACAAAACTGTGCAATTTTTTTAGCTGTAAACTGAAACAGTAAAATTTTACGGAATAATATAAAACTATACAAAAAAGTGGTACATAAAAGTTATACAAAAAAAACTGACAATAAGACTTTTAGTAAATCTTTTGATATTACTTTTATAATTAGTAACTATCAAACTGAAGTTATGGGATCACCATTTAAACCCAATACTCTTACACCAAGTTTTGGTCAAAGCTTATCATAATTTAGAGTACTGTAGATAAAACTGTCCACAAGTTTTGTATATTGCAGGAAAATCATTATTAATAGATAGAAATGTCAAAACGAACCAAGCTATGCTCGAAGGGTTGATCCTAGCCAAGCCAACCATACGGCAGATGTGGATATAAATATTAGGTCTGTTTAGAAGCGTGTCTCATGGGTAGCCCGCGAGCTGGCGGATCGAAATGCGTGTTAGAAATATTTAATAAAAATTAATATATTATATAAAGAAATAAATATTTTTATATAATTGTGAAAATATAATATGTAATATGTGATTTTGTAAAGAACTTTAATTTATATAAATTATAATATTTACAAAAATGTTATATTAAAATTTATATTAAATTGAAAATTGTTAATTTAAGTTTTAAGGAATAATTTTATTTTCTAATTATTTCAAAAATATAAAAATTAAATCCACCGGCCCCTGGTGCGGGCTTGGACATATTTTTTTGCCTTCAATCCTGGTAAGCTAATCCGTCGTGGTCCAACAAAAAATAATGCCCATCACGGGCCGGTTCAGATAGACGCAGACCGGCCTATTTGACATATAATAGGTTGATATATGTAACGAATAGAGGAAAAAAACAAAGTACTGATTGTACATTAAAATTTTAGAGCAGGCAAAGCAAATTAATTTTAAACGGTTCTAACACGCAGTATTCGCGGATGAATAATATTGTTACAATTTGTGTAAAACTTGAATTGCATAGGCGGATCTTTAATTTATTTTTAGAATTCGTGTTTAGTTTCTATTTATATTTACTTTGTATAATGTTATTTGATAGTGTTTGTGTATTGTGTGTCTCTTGTTTTGTTCCCGTATGGTTTTGTTTGTGACTTTGTCTGTTGAAATCTTCTCGGCGTTGTGTGTCTCTTTTTTTCTTGGAGATTTTAATGATTTCGCTCGATTTGTTTCAATTGATGTTCTATGATTTTGGTGTTTTAATATCTTATAGAACTTTAGTTGAATAATATATCTTTGTTTCTTAAAATTCGAACCATTAGAAATAAAAATCTATATTTTTTTAGTTATATGTATTATATAATTCAAAATAATTGAAAATAAAATCAAATAAAGATGATAGAAAAATCATAATTTTAAATCTTAACAGAACCTTATAAATATAATAACTAAAATAAGTGATATGGTATAATTAGATATCAAATCTTAGTTTTTCAATTTTGATTAGTTAACAAATTCTAAAAATAATTTTGATTTTCATTCATAATTAATGAGAGTAATGTTTTAATAAGCGCTAGGCGCTAGCTAGGCGGTGAACTAGTGTCTAGCGGCTAGGCGGCTATAGCAGAAATTAATCAGGTTCTAAGAGTTGAAAAAATTAGAGATAAATTCATGTTTCATTATCAATATATAGGTTATTTATTGATGTAATTGGTAATGTACATATATATTTCTAGTGGCATAGCGGTGGAGTTCCTCAAAGTTTTTGTTAGACCCAAATTCGAGTTCTTTGAATACACAGATATCCTTTTTTTAGCTTAAATGAGAAGAGAAAAATAGTACTTTTGTATACAAATCATATTCTTCCCCGAGACCCTAACCGCCGTTTATACTCTCAGTTTTTGGATCTGATTTTTTGTATTTCTTCCATTTTTCAATATTTGCTCATGTGTCTTACCCAGGATCGCACAAATCTACCTTTAAGTTACAGATTTCTAGCAAAAGGATGACGTTTAAGATAGCTTTTTATCTCGACCGATTTCTTCGTCGCATAGACCAAAATCGCGGCGGTTAACTAGTTTGTAGTTCCTCCACAGCGCGTATTCGGCCACTGTGGCCGATTTTTAGAACCTTGAATGAGAGAGAAAAAGTGAGTTTAATCTTTTGGAAACCAATAATTATATAAAAGAGAATTTTTGAGTTCACTCCTAGGGTTGTACCCTTTTTCACTCATTTTTTCTAACTAATTAGAATCTGTCACTTAATAAAAATAAATAAAATAAAAAATATATTATCCATATAAAAAATGTTAACTTAAGTCACTAAAATAAATCATATAACAATATACTATTGATGTTAGAGTTTATATGTCGGTTTGGGTTTATAAGAGACATATTATAATTTAATGTTTCAATTATAAACGAAATTATATTTGAGTTTATAAGGGAGGGTGTGGTTAGATTTTACAATTAAATGAGATTAAATGTTGGTTTAGGTTTATAAAGAAGAGTTTGGGTTTGGATTTTACAGTGAAACGAAGTTATATGTCGGTTTGAGTTTATAAATGACGGTTAGGATTTATATTATACGACTAAACGAGGTTATATGTCGGTTCGGATTTATAATATAGGATTATGATTCAGATTTTATAATTAAACGAGATTATATGTCGGTTTGAGTTTATAAAAAAGGGGTTATCGTTTAGATTTGACAGTTAAATATGGATAACTGATTGTTTCGGTTTTATAAAAAAGTGATTATAGATTAAATTTTACAATCAAATGAGTTTAATTGTTTTTATTAGGTGTCAGATTAATTTAGATAAATAGGTGGTGAAATCCATAAACCCTTTTATTTGGTTTTTTATTTGGTTTTCGTAATTTTCATTAATTTGTGATTACAATTATACCTTTAATGAGTTTATTGAAAAAAACACTAGAGACGACCAATTGCATTGTGATATAATTTTTATCAACTTTTAAGTTAGTTTCTATTTTAGGCTTCTCAACTAGTAGTATTAGTAGTAGTCTGATATTTTAATATTGACAAAACCAACTCAATTATTTATCGATCCAAAGAGGGCCTACTGAACGTTGGATCGGAGTGTACTGAATTAGCAAAAACACTAAATATTAGGGGGTGTTATTGGTTTATTAATTTGTAAATCCATATAGGATTTGGAATTCTCTATTAATTATGGAATCAAAATATATGGATTTTGAAATAACATGTGTTTACCCATGGATTTCAATCCTTCTATTTTTCTCTTTCAATTCCATACAAATCCATTTAAAACATAATTTGGATTCTCAAATCCAAAAACAAATGACTAAACGAATAACATCTGATTTTAACTAGTATTTCTAAATCATAGAACCAATAACACATGATTTTAATTAGGATTTTAAAATCAATGATTGAATAACAAATGATTTTTGTTTGGATTTTTAATTCCTTATAAATCCATGAACCAATAACCCTATATAAAAACCATTTTTCTTCCCTGAAAGGACTCAAATCATTTAGAAACGAAAAGAGAATGAGTTTGACATTACAGTTTCTGCTTCTTCTTCTACTTGTCTTGAGTCATGTTGATTCTGGTTCTATCGTCAAGTTTCTTCCTGGTTTTGAAGGCCCTCTTCCTTTCGAACTCGAAACCGGGTTTGTACAAAGTCTCTTCTTTTTTACCATTATGAGTTGTGAGTTTGGAGTTAATAACTAGTCATTCTTATTAATGAAGGTACATTGGTATTGGTGAAGATGAGAATGTGCAATTTTTCTACTATTTCATCAAATCTGATAAGAACCCGGAAGAAGATCCTCTTCTTATATGGTTAAATGGAGGACCTGGATGTTCTTGTCTCAGTGGCCTTTTTTTTGAGAACGGTAAACCTATAATATTTCTTCATTCAGTAAGCATTATTTTCAGTGATTTGTTTAAAGTGGTAAACAAAACAAAAAAAACAAATAGGACCTTTGGCTTTGAAGAACGAGGTTTACAATGGCACTGTCCCTTCTTTGGTCTCTACTACATATTCATGGACAAAGGTAGCTTAAAATACGTTCATATTGGATCACAAACCCAATGATATGTTCTTGATCTTTTAAAGTTTTGGATCATATTCTCAGACGGCAAACATAATATACTTGGATCAGCCTGTTGGATCAGGCTTCTCTTACTCAAGAACTCCAATTGAAAAAACTAGTGACACAAGTGAAGTTAAGAGGATCCATGAGTTTCTTCAAAAGGTAATAAAACAAACTTAACTGTCTTTTTAAAGCATTTCTCTTTGGGCCTCTAAGCTCACGTACTTAAACGATAATCAACCAATGTGAATTCTGTATGTCTACTAGACAATGTCTAGTGAGATTGACAGATTTATTAATTTGATTCTAATAAATTGCTTTCCGTAAACCAGAGTGGATTAACTATTAACCTGCCTAATCAACATTAATTTTGTTTGATCCTTACTTATTCTGTTTAGGGTGATATTTATGGAATTTTCCAAATATTGTGCTAATTTTGGGAAAAAAAATTATGGAGCTATTTTTGTCTATTTCCATTTATTATATTCCATTAAATGTTTTTTTTTGGAAAATAGTATTTTCCATTATATTAATCATACGATCCTTGTAGTAGGGATAAGGTTCATTCATTTGTTTATTATCATAAATCTCAGCAATTAATATGTAGACAATAACAATAAATAACGTGTGTAAGGAGTAACATGGAGTGTAGAGATCATTAAGTAGTACAAGACCATAATAAAATGGATCTCAGGGATAACATCTAAAATACCTTATTGCATTCGTTATTCTTCAAGAACCATATAAATTTTAAAGTAAAAAAGAACTTAAGATAAAGAGTAAAAGTAATGACATGTACGAGTACTACTAATTTGGTGTTTGGATATTCGTACAGATCTCAAAATATTCTTTTTCCGTTAAAATTAATAAGAGATATAACTTCTTTTTTTTTTTGCTCAGATAAGAGATATAACTTATTTTAACTATTATAGTGAATTGTTCGAATTTTAACACATTTAATATTATTATCCATATAATTCAACGTGCATGCATCTTGATAAAAAAAAACTTATAGTAGACTTAACCACGCCGGTTTTTCGAACTTGTTAAAACTTAAAACCATCCCGTCTCATATATATAAGTCTAACACATTAATTCTGAATTTATATTTGAACGAAAAATAATACAGTTTAGGAGTTTATTAGTATTCTACGAGCTTATAAGTTCATCCATTAATTAAAACAGGGATTATTGTTGATTTTGTCATCCAAATCTTTTGGATTTATCATTTCGATTTAAATATGTTAGATTTGCCATTTTGGTCACTTTAAAAACTGTACATTTATAAATTTGTTTTTATAAAATACATACTTAATAACAAACACTAAATCCTAAAAGAAAATGAAACAAGAAAAAATAAACATAATCAGTTAATATTTCAAATTGTGTTTTAAGTATTAGGAAAATAGCAAATCTAAAATATTTAAGACAAAATAGCAAAATCTACAAATACCACTAAAAAAAGACGATGTCCCAATTGTTTTATTAAACAGAACATCTAAACCTTTTTGTTTTGCAGTGGCTAAGCAAGCATCCACAGTTTTTCTCCAACCCTTTTTACGTTGTAGGAGATTCTTATTCGGGCATGATTGTTCCGGCCCTCGTTCAAGAAATCTCAAATGGTATGATTTTATATCATATCAAGTTTATCAACAAATCCCCATACATTTTTCTTTAAATAATGTTTAATAGATTTTTCTCTCACGTTTTAACAATAAAGCTACTATGGTGCAGGGAATTATATATGTTGCAACCCTCCTATAAATCTACAGGTCATTGATATTTAATAGCTTGTTATATTACGTATATTTTTTGAATACTTAAAAAATTTCTTGCCAAAAATAGGGTTATGTGCTCGGCAACCCGATAACACATATTGAATTTGAACAAAACTTTCGCATTCCATATGCTCATGGAATGTCATTAATCTCTGATGAACTCTACAAGGTATGAAATCATTTATGCCACATTGAGAGTTTGTTTTTTATGAATCGAGTCTCGGTCTGACTTAAATCCTTTCTTATATTTTTTATCTTTTACTAACCGGATCTAACCATACTATTTTTCAAAGCCTCAAATGATATAACAATGTTCAAAACTCTGTTTTTTCAGTCAATGAAAAGAATCTGCAAGGGAAATTATTTCAATGTGGATCCACGTAACACAAAATGTTTGAAGCTTGTTGAAGAATACCATAAGGTACAAACTGGAATTTTGTCAAAAAAAAAATTCTTGGTTAATTTTTATAATCACTCACAGATTTTTTTTCCTTGGTAATTTCTCTTAATATAATCACTAATTCAGATTTTTTTTTTTCTTTACAAGTGTACTGACAAAATAAATAGCCATCATACATTAATAGCAGATTGTGATGACTCAAATACAATCCACATATCTCCTGATTGCTATGTAAGTAATATCTCTGTCCTCTATCAGTTTCCGCTCCTATTTGCACCATATAGAAAGCTTACAAAGATAATCAAAATTTAAAAACAAATTGAAGATGATGATATATGTTGTGCTGGAGACACATATATGTATTAACATATTTAAAATGTATAGTTAGTACACGGATATGATTTTCATAATTTTTTTAGTTATAACTTATAACATTAGTCATGATTGTAGCTACTGGTATAAGAAAACAAATGAGTTGTTATAATCATATTTAAAAAAAAAGGAAATAAGAGCTGATATATGACTAATTTGGGAGAGGATTAGAGATTTAGAGTGTTCATAGAAGAAAAAAAATCTAGACATGCGCTTGTTTCCACATTTATTAGTTGGTAAAATATGGAAAAATTATATTAACCAGTTTACAGACGAATTGAGGCGACTAGTATGATGAAATCTTTGATTAAATTAGCATATTTTGTACATGGTCAAAATTCTAAGGTACTACAATCTTTTTAGTTATGAAAACTAAGAATCTAATTAAAATGGAGGAATTAATATGGACAATTCTCAACTTTTTTATATCTTTAATTTCTTGTAGTGCTAATGTAAAAGCAGATAATCTAACACAAAAAATTCGTAAATAACCGCTTTATATCACATATGTAAACAACATTCTCTAGAAATGGTTCTGTTGAGTTTTAATTAATTTCGGATGACTAAAAAAAAAGATTTTTTAAAGAAACATATTCACAAGATTGCTTTTGCAGTATTATCCGTATCATCTCGTTGAATGTTGGGCCAACACCGATAGCGTTCGCAAAGCTCTTCATGTTACTAAGGTAAAAGCCAAATTTATTTTAAGATTATTAATAAAGGGTGAAACTATATATATAGAACCTAAACTAATAACTATATATTATTATACAGGCGAGTATAGGAGAATGGATACGAGATCATCGTGGTATTCCATACAATCGCGACATTATAAGCAGCGTACCATACCATCTGAATAACAGCATTAATGGCTACCGATCTCTTATCTTCAGGTTAGAGTTAAATTTACTTTTAATCTTGTTCCTAGGGGTGCGCAAAAAATCTATTACAACAAAAGAAAAAAAAAGTCCATAACCAGAGAGATCGGACCAAACCAAATACAATGAAACCAAAAAAGTTTTACCAAAATATTGTTAAAAAACCATAAAACAAAGACGCAAACAGATTTTAGTGTACCCGAACTAAACTAAACCGAATGAAACAAATTTTATTAAAATTTAACATTTTTTTAAGTTATAGGCACATTCATATTACGTAAATAAAATTTTTTTTACTAAAACCATTATGGATATTTTAGATGACTTTTCTAAGTACAATCAAACCAAATCAAAACTGAAAAAACCAACCCAAAGTTGAATCAAACCGAACCGAAACTAATTTAAATTATAAATAGTTTTTTGTGTTTTAGTTTCTATCGAATTATTACCGTAAAACTTCTATAAATTAATAATATTGAGACCAAATGTATTTTACTAAATTTTATTAATTTATCATGTTTATTAAATTATTGAGGTGATATTTGGACCAAAATATAAATTTATGACCGGAAGCTATTAATGTATCGAGTATTAATTTATAGAGGTTTCATTTGTGCGGTTTATGTTGAGCAGTGGTGATCATGACATAACAATGCCTTTCCAAGCAACTCAGGCCTGGATAAAATCTCTAAATTACTCCATCATTGATGACTGGAGGCCTTGGATGATAAAAGATCAAATCGCTGGGTAATATATATACAATTTTTGTTTTAGATCTCTCTTGTTCATATTTATTTTCTAGTCGTATCACAAACCTCTCAAACTCACGTAAGAATCATTCTTGCCTTTTTCTTGACAGATACACGAGAACTTATTCCAATAAGATGACATTTGCTACTGTCAAAGCAAGTCTTCTTAGTTGTTTCATCTTAACATTTCTATTTTTATAGCATTTCAATTTGAAAAATGTATAATAATTTTAATTTTTTTTGGGGCGTTTTGATTATAGGGAGGTGGACACACGGCAGAGTATCTACCAAACGAGAGTTCTATCATGTTCCAAAGGTGGATCAGTGGCCAGCCTTTGTAATAGAGGCTCATGGCCTTAACGTATGAAAATAAAAGTACGTACCATGAAATGTTTGTAATAGAGGCTCATGGCTTTTGTCAGCTTTTTCTGTACTTTTGTCTCCTTGTCATAACCTTGTCGGTCACCACGTGATACTAAATAAGTTCGCAGAGAAGTTTTTGTTAATGAATCTCACTTTTATGAATGATAATATATCATACTTGAATTTGAATCATTCTATTTGGGTTAAAGAACTCGATTCTTATAGTTATACCCTATGTTAAGTTTCATGGATTTAATTTCAAACATATTGATCAAAGATTAGTGGATTAGTCCATGTTGCAAGTGTAAAAGCTAGAGACATACTTCGATATATCATAACTTTGTCTTCCGTACCACCACCACAAGATTGATCGTTCTTGGGCTTAAGAGCCCCAAAAATCATAAGGGATAGGGAAAAGGTCCTATGATGCACGGGACGTTAATTTTCAGCCGTCTCACGTCCCAGTCGTGTAACTAAAGCAAACATTTAGTATTTTTGGGCTTTGTGGCTCAATTTAATAGACGTGTAAGAGTATCGAAATCCAATAGATAGTAATTTGGGCCTGGTCCGGTCCATTCTTAACAGCATGAAAGTAAATCGTGCAAAAAGAGTCGAAATATCAGAGCCAGGTTTCGATCCTGGGACCTGTGGGTTATGGGCCCACCACGCTTCCGCTGCGCCACTCTGATGTTTTTGATGTAATTAGCACATTTTTATATTTATACGTTAATATACGTTAATGCACCTTTTATTTGTTAACTTTTCAATGATTTCGATTCAATGATTTTATTTTTCACTGTTGATGTTGGGATGGGTCTTAAAAAGAATATCAGGATCTCCACTGGTTTTAACCTGAAGACACATACACAAATTCATTAAATAAAAAGTGATTCTCAAGAAAATTGTAATATGCGGACTTTGAAAAATCCATTTTCTTGGTTAAGGATTTGAAGTGAGAGGGTTCCCTACATATCAAAGCTACTAATGTGAAAGGTTAGTGAGATGCGTTGGTGAAAGATCTATTTAGGTTAACTTTCCAAAACATTTTTATTTAGATACCAAACCTATTTAGGTTAACTTTCCAAAACATTTTTATTTATAAAAACAAACAAATTTTAGTTGTTTAGTTAGTATTGCTTTAGTAATATTCAATAACAGTATAGACATGTTCAACCTTTTTAAATGTAAATATTTTAACATTATTATGAATTCATAAAAATAAAAATAAAAAGATTTTCGTTTACATAATGTGGAGTAGTGTGTTACACATGCCAAAACTGGACTCCATTTATCTTTACCATCTTAAGTAGAAACAAAATGAATTATCATTACCAATATTGTGCTTGTTTCTAGAGGAAAAAATAGGAAACTTAAACAAAGTTGAACCGATTTAAGTCAAAAATATGATTCAAAAGAAAAAAAAAATTAATTCGTTATCTAGGTCCCAATATTCGAACAAAGCAGAATATAAGTTACCAAACGTTTTCTTAAAGCAAAACCTTTACACTAATTTTGTTACTATGTTCACTAAACCAACAAGAAAAAGAAAAACCAAAGATAACATATAAATTACAAATACTTCATAATTTGACAACATGAAATACATTTTTATTGTTTATGCGTAATCATCATACCATTCTTCATCATTAGCATCCAAGTATTCTTCTTCTTCATCATCTGTCTTACCTGGTCCAAGCGATTCGACCGGGCGAGAAATGTTTGGAATGGTTCTTGCCTCACCAACTATCTTCATAATCTCCTCTACTCTTTGAGGAGAAAAGTTAATAAGATTCACATTCCTTTGGTAATAAATTGCTTGTGCTGACTCCTTTAGTTCTCTTGGCAAATTCTTTAGGAACCATGCATGACTCTTAATCTCTTTAAGCGTACTTCTCTATAATAGTTACAAAACAACAAACATTTTAAGAAGTTGATTAGCAGATAAACAATAAGGTTAGAAATATATCTCTACACTTACATGTAATGGATTGGCAACAAATATACGAGATAATAACTTTCTACAATCTTCTGATATGTGAACATATCCTGGAATCTTGTACTGCACAGCCATTATTTTCTGAAATTTCAAACCCAAAAATGACATATGATTGTGTGATTATATGAATCACTTCGTTTATTTGATTTTATATATTAAAAAAAGACCTGAACAGTTTTTCGGAAATTGCGAGGGTCTTTAGGGTCTTCGAAAGGATAAGCTCCTACTAACATAACATAGAGTGCCACTCCACAAGACCACACATCAACTGACTGTAGAAAGATATATAAATTAAATTAACAACCTCAAGTTATATTGTAAATCTGTAATGAATAAACATTATCATTTTTATTTTATTTCGAACAAAAAATCGTGACCTAGACTTAAATTTCCTCCGACTAAGGAGTAGAACATGTAGAGGTTCGAATTCTGGTTGTTACATAGTTTTTGGTATGAATTGTGGAATGTTGATTATTAATTTTTTTCTTAAATAAGTCTTGGTTTATTATGTTATACTTATGTTTATTTGGATTTAATTTTTGATTTGAGAGTAAAAACAAATTTTAAACAGAAATTATCCCTTCCAAAAGATTGATCTATTGCTATTAGACTACCACACATTTGGTAGTATGTTTTTCATTTAGTTACAGATTAGTTGGTCTATTCGAAATGGACAAGTGTCCTCTTAGCAAAGTATATTGATAATTTCAAAAGTCACACTACGAAATTGTGCAAGTTACTTCTGAAAACAAATATTAAGTTGACCAATGAACATTTTGCTGACGTTGATTATTTGACAGTGGCCATTTAATTTGAATAGATATTGGATAAAGTCGATATATAGTATACAATTTACTATAGAGGTTAGTAGCAAATGTCATGTGAGTGGATATATGAAGCAAGCTTTTGTCGCTTACTACTCTTTTTCCATGAATTATGGTTTTATAACTATGGAAAGTGGAATGTCCACCTAAAAAAACTATTTAAAGTGGAATTCAGTCTTGTAAATATCTTTGTTATTGGAAAAAAAAAAAAAAAAAAAAAATTCATTACTACTAAAAAAGAAAATATTTAATTACCTTTCCGTCGTATTCTGATCGACCAAAAACTTCCGGTGCTATATATGCCGGAGTTCCCACTGTTGATTTTGGGTTGGAATGCAGAAGAGAAGACTGTATACAAATTGAAGAAGTTATTTATCCATTCAGAAATTAAGATTTTAAGTTGCAGAAGTTGAAAAAATGAATTAATTAAAAGAAGAAAAAAAACCTTTGAGTAGCCAAAATCACAAATTTTTAAACGTGGTGCTGGGCTTCCATCAAGCAATGTGTTTTCTAATTTCAAATCTCTATGGCATATTTGCTGCAAAATTAGTTTGCTTCAATAATAAAAACATAACACAACTATTCTATATACAATTTAATTTGGTGTGTAAAATTAATTTACCATGGCATGTAAGTAATGGACTCCACAGATGAGTTGTTGAAAGAAATATCTTGCCTGCAAGTAATTAAAATTAATTAATTCATTGAAATAAATAAAGGTTTAACGAATCATAAAATCATTTTTTGATTAAAATCCGTTAAAATGTATGTTCTTGACAAAAAAAAAAATAGAATTTTATTTCTTAACCTCAGCTTCGCTAAATCGACCAGCGCTAGATATTCGTTCGAACATTTCTCCTCCAGCTGCATACTCCATTACAATTCCAAGATGTGTCGGAGTTAGAACAACCTAAATCATCAACACACCAAGTTTCAATGTTTTTTTTTGTTAGCATCAAAGTGCCAAATTTTGTGTAGTTTCCGACTACCTATGGGGTTGAATATATTGAATATAATCATTGGACCTTGCACGAAGTTAGAGACGAATTATAAGAGAATCCGAATTCAAAGTCAACGACGAGACAGGTTTTTGAACTATGTGAACTAAGAGATTTGAGTAAAAATGACAAAAAATAAGTAACCTAAGATTTACTTCCTTAACAAACTAAAATATTTCACTTGCCTCTTTAAACCGAACAATATTGGGATGGTTGAGAGCTCTATGATTGATTATTTCTCTTGCAACGTTCTCATCAATCTGCATCAAACAACGAGTTCGGTAACAACCTCAAAGTTTTTAGTATCAGAGAAAAGAACAAACAAAAAAAATCTAGTAAAAAAATATAACTAAAAACCTTGAAGCCTCGATCGATGAATTTGACAGCCACAAGCTCGTTTGTTTGCTTATTACGCATAAGCCGAGCCAATCCGAAATTACCAAATCCCAAATCCTTCACCATCTCATACTTCTCCATCGCTACCACTACTTTTTTGTTCTCACTTCCTTAAAATGGTCCTTTAATATCTTTTTTTTTGTTTGATGAATCTTCTCTTCCAAAATATCTTTAGAGACTCGAGAGAGAGAGATATGGAGTGAGAAAGAAGGAAGTTGTTTAGTTTGTCTTTTTAATAAAAGTTATTAAATCTCACACACAAAAAAAAAGTGATTTAGTTTACACGTAGCAAATATGACGAATACTCAAATAAAAGTGTTGAAAGAGCTTTTCAGGATACCAATAGACATTTTTCTGAAGTCTACTAAGTTATGGACCCACGATATATAACCATTTTTACCTCTACAAGTATCACTTTTACTATTTCTTGTATGGGTTTAAAGAAAATCTAAACTGTTGAAATTTACCTCTCAAGCAAGATTAGGTCATTGGATTGGGGTTTTGAGTTTTGAATAGGCTGCATACGCGTCACCGTTTACATGGATGTGGTATTCATATATCTCACAATTTTTCTCCTTGGTTCACTATCACATATTATTAATTATAGTCTCACATAGGATCAGATGAAACTCTAATGACACCAAGAACATCTTACAAGGTTCATGTGACTACATGTATCAACTATCGAACAATTGAAACGATTTTCATCACTCAGAAAAACAACTTAAAGATCAATGAACCAATAAAACAATCTTGATAAATTTAGTTGTTGCTGAAAGAAGAAGCTGATATGTTCCAAGCAAAAAAAAACATAAACAGTGTGAAGACTACCCATCACTTAAACAAAGAAATGGAAATCTTCATTGTGTTGGCTTTTGATTCTTTTTCCTTTTTCTCACATATACGATTAACTCCTTGGATGTACTAGAAGTATCTTCCGCTTCCGCTTCCGCTTCCACTTCCACTATTTCTTTACCGTGTGACACATTTTGAGTCTCCTTCGTTTTCTTCAAAAGAACCAACATGAGTCTCAATCAAATCCACCATGAACATCTTCAAAAAACAACGATCTTTATACAAACCTTCTTATTTAAGCGATGTGTAGACATTAGCTCATAGAATTTACGCATCATCATCTCTTCTTCCACCTGAAAAAACAAATGTATGTGAGATCAAAAAGAGCTTTCTTGATATCAAATGTACACTAAGTTTCATCAAACAACCTCGAGTTTTTGGAGTTCTTGAGTCATGGTGTTACGAGTTTCTGTGAGCAATTCATTTTGCTTCTCCAAATGGCTGTTGATGTGCTGCTAACAACGGTAAATCATTATACGCATACACACGAAAATAAGCGTAATACTGTAACAAAAAGACGCACTTTAATAGATCATCGGTATGATTAGGATCCATGTTCACAAATTGATCAACTTCTTCCTGGTAAATACCTCTATACTGGTCTTCTGCTGATCACAATGAATCAAAATTTCATGAGAAGATAATTGACAAAAGCATATAAAAAACACTGTTTTATCACTGATATGATTCTAAAAATCTGAAGGGTATGATCACAAATTCGAACAACAGCAAAACCCAGATAATTGTATCATTCAAATTAGCTGATTAAAGGAAGAAACATAACGAACCAAACAAACATGGGAAAAAAAAAAGAGATTTAGAGAAGGAATATCTTAGTTAGACAATTCGTCGAGCAACTGGTGTGCATATATGGATAAATTATCAAAAAGAAAGTCCTTTTAGTAAAATCTTGAAAATTATGTGAGTGTATTCAAGTACGTACGTACCCTTTCGTCAAATTTTGACGATTCTTATAACTTCACCACCAATAACAACACTTGACGATTGTCTTCTTCTCTCTCACACACTCGTTTGTGTCCTGCGATCTCTCACCCAAAATCAAGTCCTCCCTTCTACAATGGAGTTGACTGGGCTAATGGGCCGGTCCATTGTGACCCAATAGATGATAAAAGAGACCAAAAAAGATAAAGTTTCGATTTTTATCTTTATCAGATATATGTCATATAAGCGGAAATGTTGGAAAACAAATCAACATCCTACAAGAATAGTAAATAATTGTCTAATATATAAGTAAAATCCGATTCCAATTGGTACGAGATATTTTGGGAAAAAACCCCAAAATCAAATATGTGCGGGCTTAACCAATTGATTCAGAGCGGACAATTTCATAATATCGGGGAGGAGTTGACTTGACAGTGAATTATCTTCTTTCTAAAATGTAACATAACACACACCTTGTAAATTGTAATTGATTGAGCCAACTACACTTGGTATTGATATTTGTAGTTGTATTTTTTCTTTAAGGGTTCTTTGATCCACTCCAAGATTTTGATCCTCGATTAAATTTTAAAGTATGTTAAAAAGTAGAAAATATGTGTATCGAGAAACGATCTCTGACTTCTCTGATGTTATGCTTTTCACTTAACCATCTTTATAGAAAACATACAAAAAGATTTGATTCGTTTTGTCCTTTGAATAAATGTTACCAAGAAATTCTGATTACTGCAGAGAACTGCTTAAAAGACTTCTTTTTTTCCTTTATTTTTTTCATTCATCACCCACAAATCACAAAGATGCAACCATTGGATTCGGTTTTTTTTTTTGTCTTTGCCGTAGTCAAAAATCTTGGGTTTATTTTGTAACATTACACAATGGGCAACCAAAAAGAGGAGTTCATGTGCTAAGCACTTGGAACAAAAAAAAATATAGATTAAAAAAAAAAGAAACAAACAAGCGTGGTGTTTGGGTTTTCGAGCCTTGAGAGGTTGGTGGGTGTGTTGTTGTGAATCTCTAAGTTTTCGCTCTAAATTATATATTTGTTTACATGTATATAAAACAATGTTTCTTTTTAAGTAACCCTTTTAAGCTTTCTTGAGAACAAGATTGTGCATAGATCTCGTCTTAGCTTTGTTTCTCTTTTGTGTCTAAAGATCTTTGTGAAATAACTTCTTAAAAGAGAGACAGAAAAAATGAAGTTTATGAAACTTGGAACCAAACCTGATTCATTTCAATCTAAAGAAGACAATGTTAGGTTTGTAGAAAACAGATATTTACTTCTATGTCTCTTTCTAATTATGTTTAAGCAGTGTTTTTTTTGCTCTTAGGTATGTAACAACTGAGTTAGAAGCAGAGATCATCATCATCATCGACAATGTCAAATTTTATCTGCATAAGGTATGGAAAAAAACTTCAGCTTTTAGAACATCAAATCACAAGCAATGTTTTTATGTTCTGTGTGTGTTTTCAGTTCCCATTGCTGTCGAAAAGCGGATTCTTGCAGAAACTCATAGCAACATCAAAAAATGAAGAGGAGAAGAAGAACCAAATTGATGAGATTGACATATCAGAGATTCCTGGTGGTTCTGTTGCGTTTGAGATTTGTGTCAAGTTCTGTTACGGCATCACGGTGACTTTAAACGCTTACAATGTAGTAGCAGCTCGTTGCGCGGCTGAGTTCTTGGAGATGAATGAAACGTTTGAGAAAAGCAATCTTGTTTACAAGATTGATGTTTTCTTGAACTCAACCATCTTCCGTAGTTGGAAAGATTCTATAATTGTGCTTCAGACCACAAAAGATCTCTTGTCTAATTACTCAGAAGAGCTCTTGAAGCGTTGTCTTGACTCTATTGCTTCTACAGCTTCGATAGACACGTTGAAAGTCAAGTGGTCTTACAGTTACAACAGGAAGAAGAAGCTTGAGAACGTGAAAAAACCAGAAGATGCGGTTCCAAAAGACTGGTGGGTAGAAGATTTATGCGATCTTCATATGGAATTGTATAAACAAGCCATTGAAGCAATCAAGGCGAAAGGGAAAGTCCCGAATACCGTTATTGGAGAAGCGTTACACGCTTATGCAAAAAGAAGAATAGCTGGTTTTAGTAAAGGCTCAATGCAAATCGTTGATAAATCTTTAACTGATACAATCATTGAGCTTATACCAGGTGAGAAAAGAAGTGTTTCTTCTAGTTTCTTGACCAAGTTACATCGAGCATCGATCTTTCTTGGATATGAAGAAACAGTGAAAGAGAGGTTAAAGAAAAGAATCAGTGAGCAGCTTGAAGAAACAACAGTGAATGATATCTTGATGTATGATTTGGATATGGTGCAGAGCCTAGTGAAGGAGTTTATGAACCGTGATCCGAAAACTCATTCGAAAGCATCTGTTGCAAAACTCATAGATGGATACTTAGCTGAGAAATCAAGAGATTCTAATCTTCCTCTTCAGAACTTCCTCTCTCTCGCGGAGACACTCTCTAGCTTCCCAAGACAGTCTCATGACGGGTTATATCGCGCCATAGACATGTTTCTCAAGGTAAAACAAGATCCATATTCTCTTGTAGTTTCTCATAAAGATTCTTGATTTTTAATGGGTTTTGATTTGGAAATGTTCAGGAACATTCGGGTGTTAGCAAGAGCGAGAAGAAGAGAGTATGCGGGTTAATGGATTGCAGGAAACTATCAGCGGAAGCGTGTGAACATGCTGTGCAGAACGAACGTTTGCCAATGCGAGTGATAGTGCAAGTTCTCTTCTTTGAACAGCTCAGAGCCAATGGTTCATCAACAGGATACAGTACTCCTGAGCTCACCACAACGACTCTAAACACTGAGGATGATGAATGGGACCATGAGAAAGAGTTTTGATCTCAGCATTATTGAATCTTTTATCATATGTTTCTTCAGAACTTTACATCAAACTTTGAGTTTTTCCTGGTTATTGTTTTTCTGAATTGGAAACATTTTGGTCCTGACCTTCGTAAATGGGTCAGGTAGTAATGGGTTTTGTGTCTGGGCTTGAAGCCGTTCCAATCTCAATTTTTAATGAGACTAAAATCAGAGAAAACTCTCATTTGTATTTGTCCGTAACCCAAAAGAAAAACCGCAATTATCTATAAACCAATTAGGGGTCGATTGGTTGAGATTTTTACTGTAAGCTTTATTTTAAATTCATGACTGTAAAATTTATGATTTTAGAAAATAAATCGTAATTTTTAAGAAAATAAAGTCATATTTTGTTAGCTTTAAAAAAAGTTGTCATTCTAAAAGTTGCCATGAGTATTTCCCTCCATGGTCTATGTTAATTTTACAAATGGTAAACAGAAAAAAGAAACAAATTATCTATATTATTAAAACTGAAGTATATTTGACAAAGCAAGTTTGGAGTTGGAACTTATCTAAAGGCAATGATATTGGCATTTATTTATTTTTAAATTATTCTCTCAAGAATCTTTACCATAGTTGAGCCGCGATTTTACAAAAGTAAGCGGTTGAGCCGCTAGGGTTTCAATCGGTTTTAGGGTTTATGTTTCGATGATGAAAACGATTTGAATTCGCGATTGTAGACATGCGGTTGAAAACGTTTGAAAAACGCATTAGGGTTTTCGTTTCTCTTTGAGGAAAACGATTTGAATTTTGCGGTTTTCAAACGCAAAAACGTTTTTTAGGGTTTCATATGGCAAAATCGTGATTGGTATTGAAAGGGTTTTCAATATTGATTTGATTTGTAAATGATTGAATATTGATTTGAAAAACGTTTTTGAATATGAACCGAATTGATGAGATGATGGATCTACCTTGTTTTCACCGTTTAGGATCTGACTGGATATGAACCGGGAGCTAAAGACCTCGGTTTTCACAAGCACATCGGAGAAGAGAGATGGCCGGAGGAGATCGGCGGCTTAGATCACCAATGGCGGCAGCGGCGGTTGAGATGAAGAACGGCGGCGGCTGCGGTTGATGCTAGGTCTAGGGTTTTCGAAAAAATGTTTTGCCAGAGCAAAAGTGCTGATAACGTGTTGTAGAACTAATGATTTTATTGATCCTCAAGGGAATATATAGAAATACATCGGGATATAATACATAATGAATAACTCTGATGGGCTTATTGGCCCGGTGATAAGTCCAATATGATGTATTATAACAAAAACTATGATAAACCAAGATATTTTGCTAAGCTAGCTGTCCTTACAAAAATTCAACTCCAAAATTAATATTCCAAAATTTATATATCTCCAAAAAATAAAATAAATAAATGTACCGAAAACAAAATCATCGTGGAACAATGAATAGATTCTGAGTTTTAAGCATGTCATCATGAGTCATACGTCCTTTATGAAATCCTCTAATACACCACGTACTAACCACCGAAACTTGGATACAAGTACTTTAGCCATGGCAAATCAAACCCTATTCCAAATCACATGACAAAAGAATTCTAGAAATTAAATCATTCAACTCTTTTTAACATTCAATTCATCAAACGTATGAATTCTCACAAAGAGGTATTATTCATGATTCATGGGTTTGGAATGTAAACCCTTTTGTTGGTAGAGTTTAAAGTGTTTTTCGAGCTATCACTCAGAACAAACGAAGGAGAAGCATATTAACTAATGTCTTACATAGACATTTATTCTTATAGCTAAGGGACACATTCAATTTTATCTTCATTGAGAGTAACACTACTTGTGGTACAAATGATTGAAAATAAAGGAATGCAGTTCACTCCCGTTTATTCCACCAAATATATAATTTGTAAACTAGTTTCTTTCCCGGCCGGTTTGCTGATAACCAATATATTTCTTTGAACAATCCCATTTCATAACTTGCACACTTTTAACTTAATATCAAAATTATTCTAATGCATTTCATTGTATAGAAAGGTCGTTTTCAAAGAATGTTGTAGATCTTGTTATATAATACCATTTTGTGGATATATTATCGTAATGGAAAATTGAACGATATAAAGCACTGGAGTCCCAATTGTGTTCATGTGACTGCCTCACATTCACTGAGCTGTCGGCCGTTGCTTTAGCCTTGCTGGTTGTTTCTGAGCATAACAAAGCCATAAGAACACGTTACGAGAAAGCTGAAAAAGTCGACAAGCAAAAAATCAACTTCACAGTAGCAGTGATTGACGAGCATGAAGACATAGGGACAGCTTGTGTTTTATTTAAAATGAGTTTAAATGGAGGCACACACACGTTGTCTCACCTGGTCAAGGACAATGACGATGGAAGAAGGATCACATGGTTCAAGCTAACATTAAATTCTGTTTCTCAGCAAACTACTGGTTCAACCCCTTAGTCTAATGAGGTACAAAGAGAGACAAATTGGAATGATGTTACACAAACAGAAGCTGTTTGGGGTGCAAAACATACAAGCCTCAGTATCAAAATCTCTCTCGCCATAAACCTCAAGCTCTCTCGTTTTAAAACAAGGGTTTTAAGAAGAGTGAAAATGGGACTTGGGGCAGGAATTACTCAGTTGGGTGCAAGATTTCGGAATGAAAGCAAGTGATTTCAGAGAATTTGATGAAGAATTGGGAGAGAAATAAAAGATTTGGTGTTGGTATCAAAGGAAGAAGAAAAAAGAAGATCGATTTTTAATTGGCTTTGGTGACCGGACTAAACCGGTCAAAGAAGGAGATTGACTTACCTTTGGCATCCAACCAACGGTGGGCATTAAGACGTAGGACACCAAACCGTAGGAGCATAACGGTGGGCTTTTCACCCAAGGCATGATGCCGCAGGACATCCGGCATTTAGGCTGGGAAGCAGTCTGCGGTTTACATCAAACCCAAGGACATCTGACCGAAGGATCCCAACAGTGTTCATTTGGCCGCAGCATTCATACCCAAGGGCATTCGCAAATTATGCTGGGATCATCCTTCAGCGACCTTTTGGCCGAAGACATGATGCCGCATGAACCAAACAGTGATCACTTAGCCCAAGTGTGACCCCGAAGGCTCTCCCTGAAGTTCTTCTTGTAACTAATCTCACCCATTTTGATCAACAATTGCTCCATATGAACTCCATTCACTCAAGTCTTCAAGTTTCTAACTCCAACTCCTAGAGAAAACAAAGATATATGCAAATGCAACCTAAAAGATCCTAAATGCAACGAAAATGAATGGAAAACTAAGCTAAAAACTTGACAAAGTAACCACACATCATCTAGTTGGACAAAACAATACATTTTCATTACTCTCCATTATCATTAAGACAGCACTACTTGTGGTAGAGAAGGCGTTTATTTTCCATATATCTCTCCAATCAAAGAAGCCCAATTATTAAGACTACATTGTTGACCAAACAGGAGACAAAAGCGCATGAACTTAATCTCAGAAGAAAGAGACAACAAAGGGCAACAAAAGGAGAGAGAAGTGTTGAAAATCTTCAATTTGACAAATATTCCATAAAATTTAGCATAATTTGACATCAAAGAGCAACATAGTTTTGCACACACAAAAACAAAAGCAACATAGTTTAATAATAACAAAAACATAGGAAACTGTTTCACACAAAAGATGCAGAATCAGTGTTGCACCCCCAAATGCAAACGGCAAGCCTACGGCAATGAGGAGACGATTTTTTCAAGTACTTTTCATATAACTTGATAACATCAGTCTTCTTTATCTGTCTTAGTTCAGAGGAAACTTTCTTACTGAAACCAGGATAGAATCTGCACATCAACCAATACTTAGAGATCAGTTTCAAAGTCAAGCACACTTACACAACAACAACAATAACAACAACAATTATCATTTCAAAGATGTAAAACATACCTTCTCTCAGCAATCTGATCCCACAAATTAGATCCATCGTCGCTTGGCAAATCACCACTCAGTACGGTTTTGCATTTTTCAAAGGCAACACCATCAATACCTTCCTATAAGATTTCAATAGATTTCAAATCTTAATAACGCCGGTTAATTTGAAAAAAATAACTTCCAATAGATTTCAAATCTTAATAAAAAATCATACCAAAAATGCCCCAACGGTGTCCACATAGTTGAATATTCGATCCAACAAATGTTGAGGGTCGTGCTCCGAAGAACTAACATCAATGATGAACCGGTTGATTCCATGGATAGAATGAACCTCAGACTCAACTTTATACCCAAGAGTCTCTTTTACCCTAGAAATAGTGAAATCCACTAAGTTGTATAAGTTCTGCGCTACATATTCTACCATAATCCAAACTGCAAACTAACCTTAGTTGATTGTATAAGTTGTTGGCTACCATGTTTTCAAACAGTTTTACAACTGCTGTTTCCCTCGGACATAAGCTTTTTTTCCCAATTTGGTAGCAAACCTAAAACCATAACCAGAATAATTAAGAATGATGAACATTACAAGTTTTAGTAAACTTATTTTTATAAACTTATATAAACTTATTTTTATATATGATACTACCTTTTCTTTATATAAAAGTAAGGAAAAGCTTGATACTTACTTGGTAAAGTATCTCTGTCAGAGAATCTTTTAGAAGTCCAACATACAATTTTATGCAAAGTTGATTCTTCAAGTCAGAATCGAGATCATGGTGGACACAAAAATTGATTGTTGGCAGCCCTTCTTCTTCTGAACGCCACAGATTCATGTACGAGTTATGCACAAACTTATGTGGAAGTTCATCCTCATCCACAGATTCTTCATCATTAGTATCCTCATCCTCAGATTCTTCATCATTAGTATCCTCCTCCATTAAATCATCCTCAACTGTTGGAGATGGAAGGAACCTGTTCTCGGGGGGGGAATCGAAAACAATGATCTCCTTCAATATTATTATGCCGCCATCAATACAATAAAAACAATAAGAGTCTCTCCAGTGATGACACATCAGCTTTTTGAGCTGTTCTAGGAGTGACACATCATTAAAATTTTAATCCAATCAAAACATTTCAATTAATACACATCAGCTCTCCAACTTGCCACATCATCTCTCCAGCTTGCCACGTCAGCATTTTACATAAAAATAAATTCTTTAAAAAAGACAACCAATCAAATTAAAACAAATAATAAACTCAATTATTTTAAAATTTAGGATAATGACACATAGATTTCTCATTTGTTTCATAATTCAATTTTTTTTTTAAGTATATATTTTAAAAAACTTGTGTGATATCAAATAGCTTTTAGTGAACAATATGCATGAAGTGAATTTAACAAGTGGTTTACGGTGCATGTAGTTTTTATAAATTAATTTTTTTTAATATAAATATTTATGGTATAAAATTAGAAGTTTTTTCAGATTTTGTATTTTACATTTGCTCGTATTTTAATATTTTTAATTTTAATATTTTATATATGCATATATTAAGAAATAATTTAATATCTTATTTTAAAAGAAATATACGATATAGTTTTTCTTTGTGGTTGTTTGTTTTTGTTTTATGTTTTTAGTATGTTTAACTTTTTACAAATGTTAGATTGTTTTAATATTGTGATATATGTAAATATTTTTCAACTATTATTATACTTCAAAAACCTTAGATTCTTTCTGTTAAAATTATTTGTGGTACACAAGCATAATTTGAATAATACTTAAATATTTAATGTCTTTTATTTTTCATTCTTTTTTACTATTATATCACAATAATTAGTTACGCTGATTTTGTTTTGTGTACTTTTATTCGTTAAAATCCGAATAATATGAAAAAAATTTAACTTTAAAATAATTCAATTATTGAATTAGATCAGATCAATATTATTAGGATAGACATTTTAACCGAACCGAACCAAACAAACTAAAGTCAAACCAAACCATAACTTACATACAAACAAAAACCGATAACCCACAGTGTTTATTTATATAACTAATTTAAAATATTAAATAATATTGTAAATACTAATATTGGATTGTCTAAAGAAGAAGGTACGAAGATCGTTTAGAAGTTAAAAGCTCTTGATGTTAAAGCTCTTTAGAAATGAAATCATCAATTTGTTTTAAGGTATGTGTTACTTTAAAGCTTCAAATTTTTTCCCCCATCTAAAAGCTCAAGATACAAGCTGATTAAAGGGTTTCGTAAAGTCATAGATTACACTTACTCTTTTTCATTGCTAAATAGGGTTTTAGAGATGAATCTTTGCTACTTCAAGATGTATGGTCATAGGTTAGGTTTGTAATATTTCTCTTTTTTACTTCAATGCTTTATGATTCTTTACTCCTAAGAGTATACGATTGCTAAATTGGTTTATGTTTCTTTTTTATTTTAATAGTAGAAATTCACAGCAGTAAAGAACCTTACACTCTTAGGATTATAACCTCACATTTGATCTGTTCTATGATCTTGTCTTCTTACTTCAAGATGTATGGTCAAACCCAAATCTCTATGTTTCTCTTCTACCCATATCTTGTTTCACTTGATCATCTGCATATAAAGCGCAAAGCTTTGTTAGTTCCTGTTCAGAAATAAAATTCACAAAAGAGAAATGGTCAAATTATTCTATGTTGTAACCATAGAAATGTGTAGCAAGTGAAATTTGCAATTGCAATTTGACTTATCTTAGATCTATGTTCTTTTTGTTATTTGTAATGTCACAAATGTTATTGATTAATTAGTTATTATTGGTGATCTCTTTTGTAAGAGTATATAATTCAGCATAGCAATAAGTTGAGAATTAACTATATATTTATGGTTTATGTTTTGAATGAAGTTGATTTCACGTCGGCTCAAACGCTTGATCTACTATGTTCCAAAAACACTTAATGGTAAAATATAAGTTTAGTAAAAAGACAAGGAGAAAGATGAGATTCTAAGGCTCCTTTCAAATAATGCTAAGAACCATATGATCATAATTATGTAACTGTTTATCTTTGAATATTCTAATTTTAAGTCACAAGCCAAGTTATATTAACCAATGTTTATGAACTGTTTAGCCTACTCTTTTTTTTTAGAAAAAATCCATAACAAAGCATGGTCCATCTTTTTCGATTTCTATATTTTCATGTAATTTTTGTAACTTGTGTTCAATTAAATTTATTTAATAAGTTTCATCGAAGTAATGTATTCTCATTTAAAAAAACATATATGAATTTAAATCTTGACTGTTATGATGTTTTTCAAGAGAGATTGATGTCTCTCGTGCTCGATCGACTGACCGATTCCAATAAGAAAGTCAATATAACAAACTTTATTATTTTTAAGAACAAAGATGAAAGACATGTTTGTCAAGCTTTTAGAGAAGTAAACAGATTTACAATCATATTGTAAACACATCCTCTTTCTTTTTTATTTTTGTTGCAACTATATTGCTTTGGTTTTGATAAAACAATAAATAGAAATTTTAGAAAAATATCCCGCAGCGTAGCGCGGGTTTCGACCTAGTTCTTTTCTAATAGAAGATGGAATAGGTACTTTGTTGTAGAAAGAGTTGAACCACGGTTCAACTTTGCAACCTGTATACAAAGAATAAAAGTTAAGACAAACACATGGTTCAAACCAAAAAAACCAAAAAAAACCAATGAGATTTAATTGATTTCTTTATACCTGCTTGATCAAATGTTTTAGATATGAAATCAAGCCTCATATTCTTTCTATCAAAATACTGCAAGAGTTCTAAAACGGACTCTTTGCTGTGCCGAAGGTTGATGTAATCCCCAGAAAGAACATGCTTCAATGGATAATGAAGCATGTTAGCTGTATAGGACAAAATTTTATTAGAAATTAAATAAAATTGGTAGTAAAACAAAGAAGTATCAAAAAAAACAAGAGCAAAAACCAAACCTGCAATTCTATGAACTAAAGACTCCATGTTTAAACCAAGTTCATCATAATCATCAAATGATTCAAACTGTTTTTTTCTCATCTCAAAATATTCTTGCATGATCCAAGAAGGAGCTTCTTCACGAGTTACGAAACTAAGAAATTTATAGACATAGGTGACGATGTCATATATCTGTAAAAAAAAAAAGGAGGAGGTTCTTCAAGAGTTACAAAACTAGGAAACTTATACACATTGGTGAAATTGAATTGAAAGAGTAAACAATAGAATAGTACCTCAGTGATAATGATGTTGTCTTGCTTGATGTAGGGAACAAGCAGGCCTGCTCATTACCATGTTCTTCTCGATGAGAACAATTTCTCAGCTGATGCATTGCAAACGCTCACCAACAACCTCTGTTACACGTAAGGAACAACACCATTGTACATTATTCCTTTTTGTTTATCTGTCTGAAACTAATTGCTAAAGAAAACATAAAACCGCAAGCACAGATTTGCGAGGTGCACAAGATCAGGGTCTCTTACCTTCAACCTCTTTCTCTGATCAGCCTGAGGTAATCAATAATCTCTAATTCATAACATTAATGGAGTTTGTGGAGATTTTTAACTGATAAGACTTGATTTTTGTGTGTAGATTCCGGCACGTGCTGCAGCTGCTGCTGCGGTTGCTCGTGCTTTGGCTGGACTTCCTTGTGATCAGAGATTGAGTATATCTTCTACTGCTACTGAGCTTAGTTCTATATATGGTAATAGACCTCTTCCTCAACAAGTTGAAGAGCTTGAAGAGGGGTTTTATGAAGAGTCTTTGGTGTTTGTGATATTGGGAGATTTTGTTTCTTTATTAAGCTTACAGGTTACGTTTTGGTTTTGTTTTTATGTAGGATTTTGATCCGGTAAGGCATATTTTAGAGAATGTGCCAGATGATCAGAGTGAGCTAGCTTATTTTGAGAAGCAGGTACTAACTCCTCTCAAGAGACAGTTTGGTGAAATATGATGTGTCTGTCCTGAAAGATTAAGAATGCCCGATGAGTGTTTTAGTTTAGGAGTTTAATATGTTTCGTTTACTGTTGAGGTTGGTACAGTTGGATAGAGTGGCAGAAAATCTGTCTCATCAAGTAATGGGTAAGTACCTTGAATTGAAAAGACTTGTCTTTTTCCTCTTAAGAAAACGGATGTCGATTGAGAATATCAATATTCACTTTTGGCCAGTGAAGGGGATGAATTTGGTTAGAGAACTGGAAAAAGATTTGAAGATTGCAAATGTTAGCTGCAAGGTATCCTAAATTTACAAAAACAATACAGTGCTTTCATATTTCAGTTTTGCCTGTTACTGGTTTGACCTTGGTTGTGGCCGTTTTTGTGTTTATTACCAGTCAACTCTTGAAGACCTTGTTGAAGAAGGAAACTATTGCAAGGTTGGTAGTTTAACTTCGTCTCTGTTGTATACTTCCCTTGTTTTTTCTTATATGAATTATGGTGATATTATGCTATGAACCTAACAAGAGACGGGAAATGTATTCCTTATTATGCAGGCATTTCAAGTTCTATCTGAGTATTTGCAGCTGCTTGACAGTCAGCCCAAGAGATGACCCGTGGTGTTGAGGTAGTTATGGTTTATTCATGACCAACCATTGTCTTCATAATATTCTATTGTCAGTCGGTTGAGCTTCTCATACTCTTTTCAAGGTTTGGTTAGGAAGAACTCTTCATAAGCTGGATTCACTTTTGTTGGGCGTTTGCCAGGAGTTCAAAGAAGATAGATATGTAACGGTTAGTAAGCCAGCTCATTCTCATGTTATATCTCTGTAGCTTTCTCCTTAAAATTTTAAAGAAAAGGATTGAATTGTGGGCCTTCAGTTTAGTGGAGAACTCGAAATTTTGTTCAGTGGCAATAGTTAACTTCTTCATGTGCTTATACTTCTAGGTCTTGTGATGTCTCTGGTCTTGCCGAAAAGATACAGAGCTTCTTTATGCAGGAAGTTATCTCAGAAACCCACTCAGTGCTAAAGACCATTGTTGGGGAGGTATGTGAGCTAAATATTCAATTGTTTCTCCTGTAGGATATAGTTGTGCATGCTTGGATGGTTGAATGCATTGAGCTTGCTGGTGTATGGTGCAATCGTTTCTTTTTTTCCCTTTTTCTTCATGTGTGTGGCGCAATCTTTTTCCCGTGATTGCTTAGATGTCACTTTTGATCCTAGTAGATACACGAAAGCAGACAATTGAAAATCTGAACATAGTAATATAGGGTATATAGATATATTGAATGGTCAATAAATGTGGTTGTTTTAGTAGATAACATCACTTATTTTTCATATATGTAAAGATGGTTACAAGTTTTATTACACGTTCTGATTTATCTTATATTCATTCTGCATGCAATCTATGTCATATGCGGTAATGGTTTTCTACCTTCATCATATTCATTCTGTAGGGAATGACAGTATTCACGATGATGTTGTGAATTCCAAGATAAGAGAGAAAAAACGCATTAACGGAGGTAGTCCTGTTTCAGAAGATGAAAATGAAGACCTTCTTGCTGACTTTATTGATGAGGATAGTCAGCTTCCAAGACGAAGTTTCACACGTAGTCATTCAAGGACTTCTTCTGAGGTAATATGCGGTTTTGAAATTATAATGGCAGTTCCTATCACATAGTTTCCCCGGGTCATTTTTGTGACATGAAATTGCATTTACTGTGTTTGATGTCTTAGATCAATGGATAAGTATGCGAGGCTTATGTAGAAACTGGAAATTGTTAACGTTGAATTCTTTAAGGTACCAATCCTAATTCTTGGAATTCTGCAGACATCTTTACCATTCTCCCCTGATCTCTTTTCTAAAGCTTCTCTTACACCTGAATTAGTATTTTCTAAAGCTTCTCTTACACCTGTTTGAAATTTTGTAGGGAATATGCCAATTGTTTGGGGTCTTTTTCTATTTCGTGTTTTAAGTATTTAGTCAAGAAAATACTAATTCAGGTGGAAAAGGAGGTGCTGACTCTTTCAACCGTGATTCGTTTCCTTTTGATGCACCTCTTTGTTTGTAATGTTACTCCCAACTAGCGTCAGTACGAGTAGTGTTATGACTTTTAAGGCTACAATATCTGAGAAAGGCCATTTTTCTCAACATAGATATATTTCAAAATTTCTTATCCGGGATATCACAAGAATGTGAGCAATGGATAAAACCTCACGTTTCATCATCACCATCTTCTTCACTTGCCTTTCCCAACACAGTTCATAGTCTTGCGGACGTGACTCCAGCAAGTCCCTTCAATACTTCTGGTCACTTATCAGGCGTATCCTTTAGTCTCAAGGTATAACCTGGAGTTAGGTTTTCATTCATCTGAACTACAATTGATATTGTTTTCTGTCCATTAGTAACCCTAAATAGAACTATTCCTATTCAATTATTTTCTCGCGTACTTCATATATGAAGTGTGAGAAGAAAAGACCAGCTGCCTCACTTCTTCATTATATCTCAAGGTTATATAATCAAAGGATTTTTTAACGCATGATTATCACTTGCAGGAAAGATGTGCTGCAGTGGACACTGTTTCTCTTGTGGCTAGGATATTACATAAATCAAAGGCTCTTATGTCAAGAAATGGCTCTCTAGTTGAAGACTTCTTTGGTCTACTGGTATGCATCTCTTTCAGTTTCGACTCCTTAAATTAAGAGAAACTCTGGTTGGAAATATTGCATTAGTTACTTTGCTGTGCTGTTGAAAACATACAATCTTATTATACAAAGACCTCTGTAGCATCCAATAGACTTTTGGCTCACAAATACTGGATTATGCAGGACATGATCAGAAGTAGTTTCATTGTATCCCTTTGCTAAATTAATTTAATTTCTCCTATATTTAATGAAGAACTATTTATATACATTATGTGGTAGCAAATATATTTGAACATGCGGGTTGCTTTAAACAACTCACAAGTATTTAATTGCTTTGATGGCTTGTTTAATGAGTTTTGATTTGGAAATGTTCAGGAACATTCGGGTATTAGCAAGAGCGAGATGAAGAGAGTATGCGGGTTAATGGATTGCAGGAAACTATCAGCGGAAGCGTGTGAACATGCGGTGCAGAACGAGCGTTTGCCAATGCGAGTGATACTGCAAGTTCTCTTCTTTGAACAGCTCAGAGCCAATGGTTCATCAACAGGATACAATACTCCTGAGCTCACTACAATGACTCTAAACACTGAGGATGATGAATGGGACCATGAGAAAGATTTTTGATCTCAGCATTATTGAATCTTCTATCATATGTTTCTTCAGAACTTACATCAAACTTTGAGTTTTCTGGTTTTGTTTTTCCTGAATTGGAAACATTTTGGTCCTGACCTTTGTAAATGGGTCAGGTAGTAATGGGCTTTGTGTCTGGGCTTGAAGCCGTTCCCATCTCAATTTTTAATGAGACTAAAATCAGAAAAAAAATTCATTCGTATTTGTTGTCTACAGTATATTGTTTTCTTGACATTCTTTCGTTTATTTGTCTTGTTTTTAGTATGGGTGAGAAAGAAAAAAAACCGTAAGTCCGTAACCCAAAAGAAAATCCGGAAAGTTATCTATAAACCGATTAGTTTCATTAATTGGAAAACCTAAAATCTGAAACCTAGCTTGAACCGAAACCGAATTAAATGTAGTTGATAGAAACCAAACCAAATAAACATAATTTAGAAAATCTTATATTTACATATCATTTTATAAATATATATTAATTAAAATATTTATCTTATTATATAAAATTTGGTTTCTCAAAATTATTAACTCACGTGATCGCAACTAATGTGAAATCTATCGATCAGAGATTTCGGCACGTGTAAAAGCAAGAAAAAAAATTATAAATAAGTTTATATGTCAGAAAACAAGAGTATGTAAACAACTTTTTTTATTTTTTCCTTAAAAAAGTTTCTAAATAACATTTATTTACAACTAATTTTTAATTTAAATTTTATTTTATTTTTTTCGACAAAAAATTAATTTTATCATAAAAATAAAAATAAAGTTAACTCTTACTAAAATCAAACCAATTTAAACCAAAAAAGAAACCAAACAGTAAATTAGATTGTCTGTTATAGTTATTTGGATTATCATTTGTACACTTTTGAAAAATGTTTTTAACAAAACATAATATTATTTATATAGAATAATAGCATATTTTAATTAATAATCTATGAAATGGTCAAATATCAAAATAATTCATTTATTTTTCTACTTTTAATTTTGTACTAACCATGTATTTTCTATAAAATCGCAACTAGTTTTCAATCATTCACTAATTTTTTTGGAGAGGTCATCACAAATCTGATTTTTGTTTAATAAAAAAACAATTACTTCTCCAAAAAAAAAGAATCCTTAAAAAAATTACACAAATATCGTTTATTTTCCTCTTTAATTTTCTTTTCTGTGCTTTTTCTTTTTCTTCTTCTTGTGTTGTTTTTGAACGGCATCATAACTAATGCAGACATCCAGACTACACTATACTGAGGTGATGGAAGAATCAAACAAGCAGTTGAACCAAAGCTCATTCAAACTGGATGCACAATCCCAATCAGACCCGACAAGTAGGCTTGGGCATTAACCGAACCGAACCAACCGAACTTAAACCGAGTAACCGACCCAAACCAAACCAAAGTATACCTCTAAACCATTTGGTTATGTTTCTTCTTAAACCGAACCGAATCGAACAAACCAATGTGTTTTTTAATTAAATAATTAATAATATAAAATTAATATTATAACTTTATAACTTATAAGTATGTTAATATGCGTACCCTAATTTTTTCTAACCCTAGCTTCGTATTCTTAAAGTTAGACGTGGTGGCTACCACAGAGGCACATAGGCTACGTTGCTGGTTTTTTCTTCTTATTTTTAGGCTACGTTGTGGTTTTTTTTCTTTTCCTCTCCTACTCCTTTTGACATTTTTTTTTTTTTTGATAACCCAGTATCCAGACCACACAGTGATCTGACTAGCCCACTGGGCCTAAGCCCGCGTCACAGGGATTTTTAAGCCTCCACTTAAGGGCCCCCTGATAAACTGGTGGTCTGGGGCGCCTGAGCAAGTCCGCAGGTAAATTCCCAGGTGGCCACAGGAGTGAGAGAGCGAAACTGCGTCTGGGGAGGATCGATCCCTGGCCTAGACCAACAGGGCGATCCTTCCAACCAAACGAGAACCACTCGCCCACCACCATGTGGTTCCTTTTGACATTTTGTTTGAATTCTTATTCATAATCTATTGTTTATTTTTATCAGTTATCAAATGAGAATGATTTTTGTTTTGTGTTTAGTGTTTACATGATATATCAATTGAGTTTTTTTTTGAACCGAATTAAAACCAAACCGAACCGAACCGACTATGAACCGATCCGAACACAAACCAAACCAAACTAACTTTGGTTGAATTTGGTTAGAGTTTTATATAAACCGAATTAACCGAACCGAACCGAACCCGAACTTAAACCGAAATGCCCACCCTTACCGACAAGGACATATGCTCATTATTTTTCTTTAATACAGTAATCTTCATTGCCTCCATTTGAAGATTATACTTAAAGAAACATTAAAATACTTAGAAATATCAAAATAAAAACGTGATGATTGATTAACGCCTCCCTGTGACGAAACACTGATAAGCATCGATCGCGGTCACATAAACAGCATCACGAGAAATCGTTCCCGTTGATGGTCTTCCTTTCACCACATCACGATCCAGATTCTAATTGGAAATAATGAAATTACAAAATATAAAGAATAGTTTTTTTTTTTTGTTAAAGAATATAAAGAATAGTTAAGCCACTCTCAAGCTGGAAATAACTCTTAGTATTATTATGTTTATTCTGTTTAGGACATTTTAAATTGTACACATACTAACAGCCACAAAACATCTCAAAGAAGAATAAGCCCAAAAGGAGTTCAGACGAAGGATTTATTCAACTCACAAATCGGGTTATTTCCAGCTTACCTGATATGGACATACGTGGACTAATTGGAGATTTCCGATCAAATCAAAAAAATTTATGCTACAAGTCAATGGTGACGTCCCCCGAGGAGTGGCCAGCATTCTCCACCCTTCTTGACGAATTCGGATTGCTCCGAGATTGTTTTCCAACCTTTTCGCTTTCTCATATTCCTCGCTCTGATAACTTAAAGGCCGACTGTTTAGCCCGATCTACTAGAACTATTTTCTCTGATATTTCGTTTGTAAACAACTTTCCTCCTGATTGGACAACCAATCGAGGAGTGACTTTCTAATTAATGTTTGGTTGAAAAAAAAAAAAAACCGACTTGTTCTACAATCTTGACCCATCGGAGGGACGGGGCGAATTGGATTCACACCAATACCATCTCAAATGTGAAAGTTATTATTTTCTAAACCAAAGGATTCTAGGCTTGCCTTATTTGGAACCTTTCATGTTTGGGAGACTTCAATCACATGTTTGGTGCCCAGGAGAGTCTCTAATACTTCCATATGATCCTAAGAAGACCTCAAGCTTCATTCCCAGCTATTGGATCAGGTGGATTCAATCTTGTCCACTTCTACACCAAGACTTGCCATATTGTACCCGAGAGCATTCAAAGCCCAACCCCAACGGCTATCTTCTGAATTGGTGTGTCTTAAGAGTGTTATTATGAGGTTAATAGGCCATGGAATCATACAGAAGCTGTCAAGATACAAGAGCCCACAAGTTTCCTTCTTTGGCCGAGCCATTAAAGCTCCAACGGCTAGTTTCTTTGAAGACCAAGTCCTTTGATATTTCTCACTCAAATTTCGTGTATCTTTTTTTCCATTTAAGATTACTATACTGTTAGAGAGTCCTAGAGGTCGTGCCTATAAAGCTCAAATCATTTGTACTATTTTTACTTACCCGTTTTCATTGATTTAATAAACATTCAGTTTTCCTACAAAGTGTTGTCTTTGTGTTCTTGTTTTTGTCTTTAGGATCTAAGTGTAGAATCACTTGTTTTCTATTGATTTTCGGACCAGATTGTTTGTGGGATCAAGACGTCTTGTTATGTGCGTGATTGTGGAATCAATCACAAATCCCATCTCCATCTCTATCAACATCCATTTTCCGCAACAAAGCTTGTCAACTTTTGACATCTTGTAATCAATAAGATTTGGTGGATTCCAATGTTATATCAATAAGTTCACGAAAAAATTGATGCTACCCACTCTATCAGAATAGAGGGCTCTCAAGGATATGATTCATCTGTTCTTGTATCTCCTTGTTCTTTTAACCAAAACTATGGGAACCGCCCTAATATATCCTATAGAAGCACCAATGTGGACAACCCTTAGTTTTCAAACCTAACAATTCATATGATGAACTGTAAGCAAATGTGACTTTTAGAAAAAAAATGTAAGCTAATGGTTTTGCATTAACAATGATGTCATGTCACTTTCAGCTAAATACTTGTGAGTTGTTTAAAACACAAATTGAAAATATAAATTATTAAAAAAAAAAAGTAAATAGAATAACAAATCAGAAAAAATTCCACACAAATAAGGAATATATTTCATCCAAGATTCTATTATAAAAAATATTACATCCAAAAAATCATCTAATAGCATCTTCTCAACTTCCCAAAAGTTAAAATACATCTTAATCTCACATTGAAAATTAAATAATATTTCTTTCCTTAAATATAAATTAATTTTGTCATTTTGAGTTATAAAATTAAAATTCTCTAGGATCAACAAAAATAGATTCGCCAGGTGGCGATTTAGTCCAATCACCAACAGAACCGTCACTATAATCCTCTCCAAGCCGTTTAATACACCACAAATCCTCGGCGCACGATAGCACTTTCCAATGTGGTATTCCTCGCCGGAGCGGCTCTCCTCCGGCTACTTCCGCCGCCACGACGCCGCATCCTCCTTCCTTCGCCAAATTATGCGCATGACCACACAACGCCTTCACCATTTTCTCCACGCGTGGTCCTTCTCCGCCGATGCCGTACATAAAATGCAGCCCAAACGGCCGGAAAACCGCCGGAATCGACGGAATTTTCAAAAACGGTAACGTTTTATCAGCCACGCGCGTCGCTTTTGAAACCACGCGCCTCAATCTCGACGCGCCGCGAACTTCTAACCGAAACGAGTCTTTACAATTCCACACGCTTAAAACCGCCCACGAATCGGGTGGATACTCCAAGAATTTAGCCGAACCAGGCCATGACCCGAACCCGGATCCATAACAACTGCCACGTGGAACCGCAACGAATGTTCCTAACGAGAGTTTGTTATTCAAAACCGAGTCAATGTCACGAGGAAAAAACTCGGTTGTGCTAAACCGGAGTCGGTATAATAACTCAGCATCAGTCGGTTCAAGCTTAATTACGGTAACCCGACGAGAAATGTTAATCCGGTGTGCGTAAACCGGGTTAACCAAAATCGACGGTGTACGGAACTCGGAGTAACCACATTTTCCGGTGAAAAGATTAACGGAAGCGTGATTGTCGTTTTCAGTTGCAAAATAAGAATATTCTGCGCCGTTTTGACTAAACCAATCTTCCATAGCCTTCACGAGCTTAAACCCTATCCCTTGTCTCCTGAAGTAATTAAAAACGTGATTATGATTAGCGTTAATTACTCGTGATTAGTGTTACGTGGATTTCGCGAGATTTAAAAAACGTACCGGTGTGTAGGAGAAACGCGGAGACCCAAAATGTAAGCGAGTTTAGTGTAAAGTGGTTTGGTAATAACGACATCGTTTTGGGATTTGTTATGAGTTAAATCGAGTCTTTTGGTACTACCACATGTAACGGTTTTGATACATCCTCGAATCATTCCAACTAACTCTTTATTCTCCTTCGGACCAATCTCAGCCACCTGTATTATAATTTCCAAATTTCTGTTAAAACCTTTTTTTATTAAATAGGTTATAACTTTTGGGTTAGTTAGTTCATGTAATTGCTTCTTAAAGTATAAATAAATGGTTTTTTTTTTATATATAAATAATTTCGAGTTTGAGTAGAACATGAGGCAAGAAAGGTGAATGTCGTTTCACACATCATTAAAAAAATTCATTTTTTACTTTGATAACCAAAACACAATCTTTTTTTTTGTTAGTTTCGTATATTTGCTTCGTCATTAAAAAAAAAAAATTCCCATAATAGTGATTAAAATTTCAATATTGTGGTTAAGAATTGAAATTTTAACTTGAACAACTTAAATTTAGGAAAAAATTGTTTTTTTTTACTTTTAGGAGTTTTGAATCTTTTGGTTTATAAAATAAAATAAAAAGACATTTTTAGGAGTTTTGAGTAATTTACCAGCATGAGATAAGAAGGTGAATGTCGGACACGGCAAATAGGGTCACCTAAGAGATCGGTGAAGAGAGAAAGTTTTCCGGTTGGGCCAACTTCGCACCGCCGTTCAACGTCTTCTACGGTGGCTAAGTCTTTACTCGGGTCGTATTCTCTAACCTCCACAACCACCGTCATATTCTCTGTTTTTTTTTTATCCTCTAGTAACTAAAAAAACAGAGGAGATAGAGAGAGTGAAAGTGAGAGAGGTATGGAGAAATGAGAATAAAGTGTGAAGTAGTAGCTTTAGGGTTTTATATAGAGGAAAATAAGTGAGACTGTTGCAATCAAAAGTCAGCAGATTTTCCGAGGACATAGGATTTTTATTTTATTTTTTTTATAAATTAAATTAAATAACGTGAGGTATAAGCAAAGAACACAGAAGCTATGATGTGATTCTAATGTTTAAGCTATATGAAATTTAACGTGATGTGATTTGTTTTTTTTTTTATTAAAAAAGAAGAGTTTTAAAAGTTTTTGAGAATGATTTTTGGTGGTTGCTATTCTAGTTTATGAATAATAATACTCCCTCCGTATTTTAATAAGTGTCGTTTTAGGATTTTATTTTTTTTAAAATTAGATGTCGTTTTCAAATTTCAATGCAAAATTTCTTACTTTTTAATGTTTTATGATGTCATAAAACATTAAAAAGTAATAAATTTTGCATAGAAATTTGAAAACGACATCCAATTCAAAAAAATAAAAATTCCAAAACGACAATTATTAAAATACGGAGGGAGTATATCATTGGTTTTAGCCTTTAGGACGTTGAGAAATCTACTAATGGTTCTATCATTGGAGAGAATTAATAGGACCCAATATTAATTCCCCCTATTAATTAAGCTCATTTTCCCCAATATTCATTTTTTGGAATATACTGTATTAATTTTAATATTTTATATTATGAAATTTTCAGTAAACAAATGAACGAATCTAGAAGAAATTGATATCGATCGTGAGATCATGCACAGAAGAAAAAAGAATTTGGAATGATCTTTTTAGTACTTATCAAAACAATATTCTAATATAATGGAGGGTTGAGTTAAATAGTATTATTACTTCTTTTTGCCATTTTATGAATTGCTTATTTTAAGCCATTGTTTAATTACGGATTTTATATTAAGATATCAGAGAACAACTCAATATGGAGTTAGAATAAATTTAAATAAAATAATAGAAAATAATGCTTTGTCGATGTTATGATGTGAGAATATTAATGGGTGATTAAGACGAGCATTGATATCGAACTTGCTCCGAAAAGAGACGTGGAAAGTGTGAGTGAGAAGTGGAAATGGCGGCTTATGGTTTCTCTCTCTCTCTTTTCATTTTCTCTTTGTTAATTTTATTATTTTAATTATTCATAATTATCCGTTTTTTTCATGAACGTATGTATAATTGTTTATTAGCGGAAGAGAAACGATGAGAGAAAAGTTGTTATGAAGATAATTTTCTCATTAAGATTAGGAAGAATCTTTCCAAGAGGTTTATATACAATTGCTCAATCTCGGTTTACTTAACCGGATCTAATCTAGCTACTAAACCAATACATTAATATACACATATACACTCCAATATGCCCCCTCAAGATGAGCATTGGAAAATGTTGAGAATGTTCATCTTGGACTTGAGATGCTCAAAGGAATGAGGAAACAAAGGCTTGGTTAGGATATCAGCCACTTGGTCCTCTGTTCTAACATGGAGTAGCTTTAAAGAACCATCATCCAGTCTTTCACGTACGGTGTGACAATCAATCTCAATGTGCTTCGTTCTCTCGTGGAAGACTGGATTAGTAGCAATGTAGATTGCAGCAGTACTATCAGAGAAGAGAATAGGAGCTGCAGGAGACTTAACTTGTAAATCTTGAAGAAGACGATGCAGCCAAATGATCTCACAAGTTGCCAAAGCCAAAGCTCGATACTCAGCCTCAGCAGAGGACCTAGAAACAATGGGTTGCTTCTTAGAACGCCAAGAAATCAGAGAATCCCCAACAAACATGGAGAAACCAGTAGTGGAGCGTCTACTATCAGGACATGATGCCCAATCAGAGTCAGCAAAACCCTTCAAAGTAAGGTCAGGAGAAGCAGAGTAAAACAAACCCTGACCTACAGTTCCCTTTATGTACTGGAGAACTTTGTAAACTGCAGCTAGATGAGCAGTACGAGGAGCAGATGTAAACTGACAAAGCTTATTCACTGCATATGTAATATCAGGTCTAGTGATTGTCAAGTACATCAACTTACCAACAATACGTCTGTATTCTTCTTTATCACCCAATAAATCACCATCAGTCTTTAGCAACTTAACATTAGGGATCATTGGAACAGAGGATGGCTTACACGCAAGCATACCAGTAGCAGTCAATAACTCCAATGCATACTTACGCTGACAAAGTGAAATACCATCTGAATTTCGGGCTGTCTCCAAACCCAAAAAATATTTCAACTCTCCTAGATCCCTTAGCTTAAACTGTTGCTTCAAATTTTGTGTTAATGAACCAGCCAAAGCTTCAGAGGTGCTTGCAATGACAATATCATCAACATAAACCAATACTACCAGAAAATCTGAACCACAACTCTTCACAAACAAAGTATGATCCCCATGGCCTTTAATAAATCCCATATGCAATAATGAACTGGAGAACTTCTTAAACCATTGCCTAGATGCCTGTTTAAGCCCATATATTGATTTCTTAAGCTTACAAACAGCATTAGGAGGTAAAGAAATACCTTTGCGTTCTGCATACCCTTCAGGAAGCTTCATAAATATTTCCTCCTCTAATTCACCATTGAGAAAAGCATTAGAGATATCAAGTTGTGTTAATGACCATTTCTTTGAAGCAGACACCTTGAGTAACAACTTGATAGTAGCCATCTTAGCAACTGGTGAAAAAGTTTCTGTAAAATCCACTCCTTCTCTCTGTGTATACCCCTTTGCAACCAAGCGAGCCTTATACCTCTCAAGACTGCCATCTGCCAAGAATTTCACTGTGAAAACCCACTTACAACCTACAGGTTTCTTTCCCGGAGGCAATGTTGTAACTTCCCAAGTATCAGTAGATTCCATTGCACCAATCTCTGCATCAACCGCATCACACCACTCTTTGGATTCCTGTGCCTCAGAATAAGTATGGGGAATAGGAATTTTTGTGATGTTGTTGATATATATGAGATGAGAAGGTGAAAGTTTAGAATAAGAAAGATTTGATGAAATGGGATATTGAACATCAGAGTTAAGTGAGTAACAATGAAAGTCTTTGAGATAAGCCGGAGTTTTCTTGGCTCTAGTGGTGGAGTGTTTTAATGGAGAAATTTGTGATGGAGAGATAGAAGATGGAGAAATTTGTGATGGTATAGTGAGCTTACCTGAGGACATTGGTGTAAAGAAATCCAAAGAGTGATCAGACTTCTTGTCTTTTGCCAGAGGAAACACATCTTCATGAAATATGACGTTTCTGGAAATGAAAACTTTATTGCTCTCCAAGTCCATCAACCTATATCCCTTGTAGCCTGCAGGGTAACCCAAGAACACACAAGCTTTAGATCTTTCTTGGAACTTAGTTCTCTGTTTAGGAGATGTTGATCCATAACAAAGACATCCAAAAGTCCTTAATTGATCATAAGCAGGTGCTTTCCCTGTAAGAACTTCAAAAGGAGTCTTATTAGATAGAACTTGAGATGGAGTTCTGTTAATAAGAAATACTGCGGTTAAGATACAGTCACCCCAGAAAGGCAGAGAAACTTGAGATTGAAACATGAGAGCACGAGCTACATTCAAGATATGCTGATGCTTCCTCTCAACTACTGAGTTCTGTTCAGGTGTCTCTGGACAGGAATGGAAGGACTGTATACCTTTATCTTGATAGTAACTTGTGAAGTTCAATTCAGGTGCGTTGTCTGACCTAACTGATTTAACTTTGAGATTCAACTGATTCTCAACAAGAGTGATAAAAGCTGGAAATACTGTAAGAACTTCTGACTTGTTCCTTAGCAAATATACCCAGGTTGCTCTTGAATGATCATCCACTATAGTTAAAAAATATCGATATCCATCAATAGATTCAACTGAAAACGGTCCCCAGATGTCAATATGTAATAACTCCAAGTTTGTATTACAAATATTATTCTGAGAATGATAAGATAACTTCTTCTGCTTAGCCAAATGACAAATATGGCAGTAAGCTAAACCCTTATTCTTATGTCTAGTAGTGCCTAAAGACTCAGAAATAACATCCAATCTACTGAATGAAGGATGCCCCAGTCTCTTGTGCCACATGCTAACATCCACCACTGCATTCACTGAAATCTCTGTCTCCTCAACGTCCAAAACATATAGATTAGCCACTCTTCTACCCTTTCCAATGGTCAACTCCTTGGTAAGATCCTGAATTTCACAAGAACATGGATCAAACACCACTCTGAAACCAAGATCAGAAGTGAGAGAACTAATACTGATGAGATTTAGTCTGAATTCCGGGATAAACAACACATTCTGGAGCAAAATGTGTTTGTTGATCCTAATGGTTCCTACACCACTAATTTTAACAGTAGGTCCTGTAGGCAAGTTCACACAGCTAACAATAGCAGTATCCAGAGTAAGAAACAAGCTTCTATCATGTGAGACGTGATGTGTTGCTCCAGAATCTATAACCCATGTCTTAGGGGAAATAGTGTTTCTGGATACTGTCAATATACCAATGAAACAATAGGTAGAAGAGGAAAACGAGATACCAGTGTTATCATTCTGAGATGTACTAGCTTCAGGAGAACCAAAACTTGACTGAGGCTGAAGCTGAGAACTAAACAGAGCGATGAACTGTTGAAGCTGATCCTTACTAAGATTACCAATGACTGCATCTAGACTGTTAGTCGCAGAATCAGGAGAGGGTGAAGCCAAAGTAACCTGAGCAGCAATGGGACGGGGTTTAACATTCTTATCAGGCGTCTTTCCCTTAGGTGTGAATCCAGGAGGAAATCCATGCTTCTTATAGCATCTTTCAGCTATATGTCCCACCCTGTTACAAAAGGAACAAATAGGTCTACCCTTGTTTGGTCCATTTTGCACATAACACACAGTGGGATCCTGACCAGAAGACTCAATAGCAGATACTTGAAAAGCAGCAGGTGGAGCAACTACATTGGAGAAACCCTTTTGACTATCATCTTGGTCAAGGATGTTGTAGACTTCAGCCAATGTAGGGAGAACCTTCTTCATGATGATTTGTCTCCGTATGATAGAATAAGAATCATTAAGTCCTGCCAAAAACTTAACAATCTTAGCCCTCTCTGCCTTCAATTGCAGACGAGTAGCCTTGCCACAAACACACGGATCATCTGGTTCTTCTGTGCTTTCCAAATTTCCCCATAAGGTCTTCAGTTTAGTGTAGTACTCTGACAAAGACATGGCTCCTTGGCGCAAGTCTTGTATCTCTTGAGTGAGATTGAAAGTCCTTGGCAAATTACTCATATGAAAACGACTGTGAAGATCACACCAAATATCAGAAGCATCTTTCATACGTAAAATGCTCCGATAGATCTCCGATGACACCGAATTCAAAAGCCATGACTTAATCATACTATTACATCTAGACCAGATGCTAAAATTTTGATCAGATTCAGCAGGACGAGTTAAGGAACCATCGATGAATCCTATTTTTCCTTTTGAATCTAACGCAATACGCATAGCAGCTTCCCAATCATCATAGTTTGTGCCATCTAAACGAAGAGCAACGAGAGTCAAACCTGGATGATCGGCGCTGTGAAGAAAGAACGGAGAGTGCGATGGATCTGAGAATTCCGATGATGCATTTGCTCGCGATGCTCCAGAACTACGAGATCTAGTAACTGGAGGAGAGATCGGAGGAGATTCAGCAACACCGGTAGATCGTGACACTTTCTGAGCTGAAAAACTTGTTCCAGACTTCGATCGAGCGGATTTCCGAGCTATGACAGCTTTCACCATTGTAGAGGATGGATCTAGCGCAAAGAAAACGAAGAAATCAGATCGAAATCAATGGAGATCTGAGCTTGATGGCTCTGATACCATATTAGCGGAAGAGAAACGATGAGAGAAAAGTTGTTATGAAGATAATTTTCTCATTAAGATTAGGAAGAATCTTTCCAAGAGGTTTATATACAATTGCTCAATCTCGGTTTACTTAACCGGATCTAATCTAGCTACTAAACCAATACATTAATATACACATATACACTCCAATATTGTTACTACTATTATTACCTTACCTCTAATCATTTGCTCTAAATCACACTTATATCATTGTTATTGACACGGCATCGTAAATGAGCCGTTATGTTAATAAAATACAAATATGAATACGAAAGGAAATGCAAAACTCAACCCCCAAAAGAAGAAATTCGAAACCACATTTGTTTTCTATTTATACTACTTACCATCATCCAAAAGTTACTATTTTAGAAACAAGAATAAATTGTAAAACGAGTCATTGACTGTTTTTGATATTTATCATAGCAAAACCCATAATCTAGAATTGTGGTCTTTATAAACCCCGGCTTTGAATTGTATTCCCATTCTGTTTGGATACCGTTTTGATCATTATTAATCACAAAAACAATATCAAAAATATTAATAAAATTGTTATTTTCAATTTTTTTTGTAGAGATTTCATATACTACTTTTGTTTACAGTTTTACACTGTTTCGTTACAGTTTTACACTGTTTAACTTACACCTAAAAAACTTATACAACTTTGTATGAGACCAATCAGATCTACTATGAATATAATATAATTTAGCACGTATTTCAAAAATATTATCATCAATCTCAAAAGTGATTAAAATTAGTCATATGGAAATAGTATCACTGATCTATTTATGTATAGTCTTATTCTGACTATTTCATTAATATTTACCGTTTTTTCACTCCAACTTATTTACCATTTTGTTTCATACATAATTCTATAGTAAGAAAAAACATGACCATATATATTATTATATAGTCAAATTTGTGTTTGTATTTTCATGTTTTGAAACGGACAGGAAAGGTTGCATAAAAAAGAAAGGGACAAGAAAAACTTCGTGACTTAAATAAAGGATATGTATCACGACAACATTATAGTTGGCAATATAAAACAATTGATATGTTCGACTCATTAACTAGTTGAAAAAATCTTCTATTACAAAGTTAATAAAGTTAGGCTACTCCAATCACACAATTAATCATTTTAAAAAACAAATTCTCTTGGTAATATTCACCTCTTGGAATCGGATCAGAATGATGGAATTATTAGCAATATAAAATCGAATAAATGAATATATGATATATCGTATGAAAGTGCGTTTGGCATGGCCCCCATTTGTTTCCATAACAATCTTAAGCCTTTTTAATCAAACTCTTTACAAAGTTCAATTAAATTAGCAAGTGGTGTCACTAAAAGAACCTAATTATTCCGTCAAATTTCAAAATAAGTATGTCTCCATAATTAGTCAATTGATGTATATCACATAGATGCTTGTAGACATAAACAATTTGGATCTGGTTATATTTTATCCGTCTATTCATGGGATCAAGCATTTTTCTCCCAAAGGATTGTCTAATCGTAGATTCCAACCTTTTTTTTTGTAATAATAAAAAATACCAATTTACGTATATCCTAATATCCATCACATATTAGTTACTGTGATCTCTATATATATTATAATGATCATTTCCATTTTGTATAGAAATTTAAATCATTATCTGAACGTCGACATAAAGTTATTTATATATAAATCAAAAACGCAAAATGTCGAACGTAACCACGCAAGACTTGAGAGGCATTCAGTTAGAAACATGGAGTTTCTGAACGTAAGGAATAAAAAAAAACGGCGGAAATAACTTCAAAAAAACCATTAAAATTCAAGTAAAGTTGAAAAAGGCATAACAATTTGAGGCCAACGTCGGTTTATCGACTACTTTGATCCCAAAAAAATTGTGAATACATTTTGCGTTCTAAATAAACGTTTCTAACTCTGAATAAAGCACTAGAAAGAAAAAAAAAAATCGTTAACATCTTGAATTTAGCTGATTCTTCTCTCTTTCAAAAGATTCGTAAATCCATCCCACACACGTGAGTTTTCTCTATTTAACTTTTACGAAACATTTATGCGGCAGCCATTCCATGATTGTTCCACCACCAAAATAAGACCTTGCAACTATACAATCTATAACTTATTCGACTATTTTGAAATGGACAGAAATGTATAAAAAAAGCATTTCTATTGAATAAAAGCAAGTATTTACATGCATAGTTTATAAGATATTTTGAACAAAAAAAAAGTTTATTAAATAGTACGGATTTCGACATGAAATTTTTTGGTTATTTTAAAAAATCTAAAAAACGTGAATTATTGAAAGTGAAATAATTAAATTTTGAAATCTAAAAAATCTTTTCAATATATCTGAATCTTCTAACTGCGTTCATTATTGATTTCCATTGCATTTGTTTTTTTAATTAACCACAAAGTTCAAGACTGCAATATTGTCTTCTTTTCAAAATAATTATCGTTCATTTCTTTAAAAAAACATTATATTAATATTAGTCTTTGTATACAATAATGTTTGTGCTATATAATTTTATCGGATCAAATATAGATTTTTCTTTGTAAATTACAACCATCTCAGATTGAATATGACGTCATCTATAGTAAATGATGTATTGACAAAAGCACATACGTCATAGAATTCACAATAAGCAAAAGGAGACAAAGAAAGGCACTAAGGAAAATATTATGGTGCATAGTTTCAGACATACCTTCCCATCTTACCTTCTAATGTTATCCATTGTCACATTTGCGTATGCTACAATTTTAGTTGTTCCTTTTTTTTCTTTTTGTTCAAGAAATTTATTGCCTTTTTGAATTGCAAGTGTTGAGATTGAGCCTTCAAACTAGGTTTCGCGAAAGAACTATATTCACAATCTTAATTATACGTACTCATTTAGTTAGCTCCAACATACTTTACCAAGAGTCTTTAGGAGCTTCTCCGATCCTTCTATGAGGTAATGAGAGATAGTCTTCCCGAAACTTAAGTATGTCCTTAACTTACCACGTCGAGTAACAAACCTCATATATAGAAAGTATAACGAAGAGATTAAAATCGGTTATATTTGAAAGTGGTTATACTTCATTTGTCGTAATATATTTCAATTTACAAGATTTTTAAAATATATTTTCTTTTTCTTTTTTTTTGTTTTGTTTTGGGTTTGGCTTTTTTTGATCTGTTAAATTTTTTAGAGATAAAATCTGTAAAGCTAAACTAAAAGTTGGTCTAGGTCTTCAAATAAAATTTCTTAATTCCGTTTAGATTGAACTAAGTCGGTTTAACGGCATAATACACTTTCATGTGATTATTTCGGGTTTTTTTTTCCCCTCAAAGATAGTATGTTTATGTATAGATACAACATTCGTGGTTGGATTGTCTAATATAAAATCCATGAGATTACGTGATTAACATATATAAATTAGGTTTTTGTATAATATATACGATGAGAAGCTTTTTAAAAAAATAACATAAACCATGGACCACATCGTATGACGCAAAATGTCGAGTGATTAGCAGACAGATTAGTGTTTTCCGGTCAAATTTCTAGAATTCAAACATACATATCATTTATTGTTATGATTCTTAATATATGTACCTATGATTAATTGTAACGAATTTAAAACATACAAATTCCACGACAAATTCCTCGAGAACGTCATTGAAACGATCTTGATCTATATCCAATCTCTTTCTAATAATATTATTTTGATGAACCGTACGTAGGGCCGGTGCGGTACATTCTCACGTTCTTTAGTTTTATACGTAAAATCATTTTCTTACATCGGCTAATTACGAATTACTGAACATGCAGTCAAAAATAATCTTTATATACAACAAAGCAAGTTGACCCACCAACAATAACTAGAATTTAACGAATTGGTTTTTGGCCTATCTAATTAATGTCGTTAACTAGTGGAGGGAGTGACATTGGATTAGTTCTGAAATTTTCTACAGTATATTTTTGTTTTTTAAACAGCAAAGTTCAAAATTATATAAATATATATACATACTAAGTTACTAACCTTCTTAAAGTTTTTATGTTATAATGTGAAAATCTATTACCTAAATGGCTATATATTGTTTTAACAATAACTTTTTTTCTTCCAATGACATGTAAGATCATGCGTTTAAACTTGGGTGAAACAAAGATACTAAATACTAGAGAAGTCATCGAAAATTTTCAAGCTTCCGTCTTGTGTTTTCCATTTTCATTTTCACACACAACTGAAATACTTTATATATATCATTTATTATTTACTTAAACAAAATTCAATCAATAATCAAATAAACTACAAAATATAAATAGTAGAAAAACATTAACTGTTTTTTTTATAAAATTGGTATGGGAAAGTGAAAATATCACTTCATTTGAATTTTTTTCTTTTTCTAAAACATCATTTATTTTAAAACAGAGGGAATATATATATGAAAGATATTCAAAAACACAGCCGACATGTACTAAGAGTCTTGGTTCAAGACATAAAGGCTCCAACCACAAATATTAAAAAACTATATTTTGTTTTAGAACTATAAATGTATAATTTAAAGTTAAAAATAAGATATTTATTAGCTTAAGTTTTATAAATATATTTCACTATCTTTATTTTGTCAATACATGAATATCTTACAATCAGATCTTCAAAAATTGACGATAAAAGAATTTGATTAAAAAGTAGAAGGTATTATGCCAACATTTTGATTATAATATGTACTATTTATACACACGAGAGTAACCATGTGATCTATATTGATTATTAACCTATAAATTGACTTATGAATGTAATTAGTTCTAAACCCTAATCTTGTTATACCTTAATTAATTTATTCAGCATATCATAACGAGGAGGAGGCCAAGACTAGTCAAGCCACGAGCCAAAGTTTTTTTAGTTACTTAATTAGAAGAAGACTATGTTGAAATAACTAAATGTCTCTTAGATGTGAAAATGAGGTCCAGCTGTGAATGTTGGAGGGCGACAAAGCGGCGAGGGGGAGAGACAAAATCGTGTTGTCGTGTAGGAGAAACGTAACGAGATTAGTTGCTAAGGTTATGTCCAATCAAACAATGAAGTTGGTTTAGGTTACGGTCGGACTGACTTATAATGCATGAGATATCGTCGATCGATGCAATTATCTTTCTTTTTTCCCCGTTTAAATTTGAAAAAAACTCGTGAAAACTAGTTAGAAAACAGATGAAATGTAATAAATTTGGAAGTTAAGTTCTGGATTGGACTGATTATTGTCGTATAAGTCAATTTGAGAGCAACCCAAAGTTTTTTAAAAATTAATTTATAAGTGAATGTAATGAAAGTTTATAGTCATATGGGGAAAAGAAAAAGAGAAAAACTGTAAACTTTTGTTTTATTTATTTTTAAATTCAGAATTACGTGACTTTAAAAAAAAAAATTGAAAGCAAAGAGTAAAAAAAAAAGAGATTGTGAAAACTTTAAAACTTATTAAAGCAAAAAGTTTGATTGACAAAAAAGAAATTTGAAATTTTTTAAAAACTTTCTAATGTCTTAAAAACACATGCCAATCACCCCCACATATCAATGATGTAATTTTATAAGAATATGAAAACGCCATAAAAATCGCTATGAAGTTTAAATATGAAAACGTCATAATAATTGTTATTGGAACCATTTCAACCGCGTTCTCGAAATGATGATATCAAAAGTACAATACTAATATAAACCACCTATATATATCACAATTATTTAGTGTTTAGACTAAGGTATTTTAACTCCATAATGATTTGTCAAAATCATTTGACTACTATATCAACAAATACTTGTTTAATGGTAACTTTAAATGGTAAAGATTTTCATGTGGATTTATATCAAAAATCTAGTAATTTCATTTAAGAATACTCACTAACTACCTCTAGTTAACCGATATATATGTTTTAACTGACGAAAAAAATCCCTATATAATTAGTTACCTGAAATTGTTAAAACATAATTTACCTGAACTTTTCTGGTTATATACTAGCTTCAATACATAATTTACCTGAACTTTTCTGGTTATATATAAGTAATTAAAACATTTTTCTTACAATCTATTTTATGCTTATATATAAAAAGAAAGGAGACAATATTCATGTGTAATAAAGTCTAGCACGTGTTTATGTGCGATAAAGTATGCTAATGATATTTAAAATTACTTTTACAAATAAGCCAGTAATTAATTTAGTTAAATGTAATATTTATGGTGAGAGCAGATTCCGACACATAGGCTAAGCCTTAGCTCGTCCGGATCCCGGAGATTATGCACCTTGTCCCTCTATACGCCTCTGATCGACTCATGAATCTTGCTTGTCTACTACCTCCATATACATGTAGTTACACGAAACTTATTCACCATATGTCACTAGTTTAAGAGTGTTCAATCAAACTATACTGATATAATCCGATCCAAACCGAGTTAAAATAATTAATCTGAAAACCGAACTAAAATATAGTTTACGTGATTTAAAAAAAAAATAAACGACCAAATCTATTAGAACCGAACTAAAAAAAAGAATAAAACTAATCCGAAACCTAATTTTCTTAAAATGATATATTTGATTGAAACTAGAATATATATGAACAAAAACTAAATTCGTACCAAACTATTCATAATAAATTAGGTTTTATTTGTATATTATATTAATAAAACAAAAGAATATATAAAACTTTAAAATTTGAAGAAAAGCTTATCTGGGAAATTTGGCTTAAACACCTTTTGTGACCTCCATGTAAGTTATTTTAAAAATATAATTGTACTTTTTGTTTTGTACATTATCAAAAGAGTGCTTGAAATGACTTGAGACTCGAGTACTTAATATCTATCTACTCAGAGATATTGCTTTCAGCATATATTTCCAACATAAATATTTTCTCGTAATTTTATCATCTGAGAGTTTTGTGGTGGGGAGATAAATACGAGACGCAAAGCGAACTAGTGGATAGGAACGAGAGACAAAACAAAAGGGCATTAAATAGATGCGACAAAGGGTTTTTGATAGGGTGGTAGCTAGATATGTTTTTAACCTTACTAGAAAAATCTATTACATTAAAGTACCATCAATTCAAATAGTTATTGAATCGCTATTTATTACTATCTCCTACCATCTTTTAACAATTAGAGTTATAAACCAAATTATCATTCAGATTTGAGTTAAGACAAAAATTTCTGTTTGATCAAAAGGACAGAATTGCTCGACTAAGAAATACTAGTATTTTTTAATCTTGAACTCTGCTTTCTCTGGAGTGATTTGGCTGTATACCTATGTAAATATATTGAATATGCAATATTTATTTCCTCTGTCTTGGCTAAGGTTGATAAAAAGAGAGAAACATGGAAGTGAGACATGAAGCGTTGTCTACTGCTAATGAGAATGAGGTCATCATAGCTTCTGCCATTTCATCACTCTCGTCTTGTCAAATCAAAACCATTCATTATCATCATCATGATTCATACATCCCATGCATGGCAGACATAAGAAGCAACTATCTTTCTTGATGACTGATTTAGTTAATCTTTGTTTTAACATGTCGTAACCATGTTTTATGATGAAATCTACGGAACATGCAGAGGTTAACATTAACATTAATTTACGTGTCAATTAGAAAATAGAACGAAATGTTTAGGGACAACAAATAATGTAGGGTAAGAATGGTAGCCCTGTAATATACATTAAACTACCATAATTAGGTTTCTTATATAATCAACCGACGTCGACAGAAAGTATTATATGTTCCGATATGCATTCCTATTAACCACACAAGTTCTTGTCAACATGTGTAAGTTCCCAAAAAAAAAAAAAAAAAAAAAAAAAAAAAAAAAAAAACATGTGTAAGTTCATATGTATATACAATATATCCCAAACAAATTTGTGAAAGTAGATATATAAACATCGTAAATATGCATACGTAAACGTGATGATTCATCAGAAGTAACTTAAAATGAATAAACTTGGAATTTTTTTTATTTTGATAATAACCTGGAAAGTTCAGTATACATCGGTCTAAATAATTAGTATCGGTTTAATATGTGTCACTTATATTATTGTACGTGGGTTTGAGTGTGATGATGTTCATAAGAAGATATTGATTTACGCTTACCAAAATTTAATATGATTCTTTAGGTCTTAAACTCCACCTTTTAACAAAAATATCTTAATATATTTTTGGCTCAAGATAGAACTAAAAACTAAAATTTTAGTAGGGAAGTTTGCACACACGTACGGTGGTTATACTTGTAAGAGATTGATTGATTCAATTTCATAAAATCTGCTTAGAATGTGCACTTATGTATATATGGAAATAGATGATTAATGATTTACGATTTTACATGTATTATCAATGGATGGTTTCAAATCTAGAAAAAATAGATACCGCATATTTCTTTTGCTCATACATGTAATATTTTTTTATCTTTTGGTGGATGATTTTCTCCAATAATCTAACAAAACCGCCCATCAGATGCATGCATATACTGAAAAATCATGCACGAAAGAAATATAATTCTTCTGTTCAATTTTTTTAAAAAATATATAATTATATTTAATTATTGAAAGCCCTTTAACAAAAACATATGTGTGTATATAATCCTAGTTATCATTTTGGTTTCATATGTTTTAGATATAACAATATCTTTGGATGTGCGTAATTCACCAAATTCTTAGAGATCTTAATTATTTCCCCAGTAAGTTTTTGAAGCATCATTTTCGAGAAGAAAGAAAGAGACAGATAGCTAAATTGTAAATTAATAACAACATGAAATAGGATGATTACACAATCATTTGGACAAATTGATTAAACTAAACTAAACTAAAAAGATATAAGACAGACAGGTAGAGGTTGTTCCACAGACACAGTACTCAAGATCGGATTATGTGCTTATTGTCCCCTAATCACTCTTTGGATTAGATTAGCTAGAGATTCTCGTGCTTTCTTATTGTCTAAAGTTATATATCTAACTGACCGACCACCACTCTCAACTCCCGACTCGTGTTTCTATGTTCCACTGAGCTGTCAAAACCGCCCGCTGTGAGACGGTTATAGACAAAAGATGTTAAACCTGAAAATAAAAGGGCCTCGTGAACTGACCCGGAATGGATCATACGTTTAATGGATTTTTGTCCGCGGGTTGACGGACCAGTCCTTGGACTACTAATAGAATATAATTTATACACTTATAAATAAGTATTTGCATAGTTACTTAAACATAACTTATTAAACGTGTGGTATTTCTTCAATCAGTCACCTGAAAAATGGCAACCTTTCTCCAATTGCCTGTTAAAGCGGATTGTTTAGCCCGTTGTTCTAAACGTTTATTTTCTGGAATTTCTTTTATAAACTTTTCTCCTCCTAATTGTGCAACCAATCAAGGAGTTATTTATTAATTAAGAGTGTGGTTGATAAAAAAAAAAGTATGGTATTTAAAGAGTTTTAATAAATAAAATTAGAATATTTCTAAAAATAATAATATATAAGATCATTATTTTTTTTAAAAAAAATTCTTTATAAATTTAACAATATTTAAAGAACTAATTAATTTAAAATTATTTAAACTTAACTAGCGAACCAATCTACAAATCCGCATACATTCGCAGAACAAATTTGATTTTCATATATGCTATCCGCGAGTGATGTAGGATGATCCATCGAAGATCAAAATATATTTGCCCTATCGTAAAACGGGTCTAATGAGACAGAACAACCCGCTTTAACACCTCATTGTCCACATATAACTTTGACTTTGACTTTGGTTGTTACAATGACTTTTTAAATTTGTATTAGCTAGTTATGTTTAGATCATGACTAGTGAAGCTCAAGAACATCACTATTTGATTATTACATCATCGCTATTGCTATTACATATTTACATCGCAATAGATTAATTAATTAGAGAAACAAAGGGGTAAAGATATTGATATCAAAACTGAAAATAAAATCATAATTTATGTACACTAGCTAGAACCAAAAAAAAAAAAACACAATCATTTTTTTTTATTTTAAAACACAATCATACAGTTCTTTGTTTGGATTTTTATGATCTTTAAATGATATATAACTACATAAACTTGATAAAGTAAGACTTCAAACAATGTAAATAAATAAAAACTAACATAAAAGTGGGTTATATCCTGATGATTCATTATGGCCTTAATCATATATACACATCAACTGCGTCGCCTTTTTCAAATAGAACAAGTCCAATGGTAAAAAAAAAAAAAAAGAATAAGTCGAATATTATTAGGATAAATTGCAGGCCAGGGCATAAGACCATCTTTTAATTTCATGGTTTGACAAAGTGAGAATTGGTTTTCATGTTTTGACAATTTAGCCAAAATCTGACCATTTTACCCCTGCCAGCGTACCGACGTACTGTTCCGTGTACGGTTCAATTAAGCGGTTCAGTTAGGTACACTGTTCCGGTTTGGTTAAGATAATTTCGTTTTTTTATGGGTTTTGTGCGGCTGTACAGTGAAAAGGGGAAATAATAACATTAAAAAAGAAGGAGACATCAGTATTTAATGGCTAAAAAGTTTAGACAAGACCCTTGTCACATTTAATGCAAAACTCATCATTACACTTGTTGTAATATTAGTTTATACTTGTTCATTGAATAATTTTAAGAGATAAGCATGAACCATCAAACAAAAAAAATAGTCTGAACGAATGTGATGCTGGAGAAGTTTTGATCTTGTTGATTTACAAAGTTTGGAGCCAAGACAAGCATTGATCGTGTAAGTAATGCATTTGATTAAGAAGTTTTTTGTTATAACACAGTAGGATCTTGATTGTGTTCGAAATCAACATTATTTTTTATATAAAAACCCAGAAATTTTTATTTCCAATTTTGTTTGTTGAAAATACTAAATGAGGATATATATATGTTTATAAGTGTGTAGTTGGAAATTCTTTTTGTTTTTTTAGATATAATCATGTATTCAGTTGCATTTAATGGGGTTCTGCTGAATTTATGATGCAGGTGGGTAATGGATATTCCCGTATTTACTACGGTGGGTGAGTGGAGATGCAAAGAAGAAGAATGGAAATTTGAACCAGAGGAAGGCATGTTTGGTCGTTGTGTACGTGTTAAGGAAAACATGACGTACACGGAATTTGTACGTACATTATGCGAGGTTTTCAGTTTGAAGTCCACAGAATGCAATCCCATAATTAGTTACTGGATGCCGGGAAAGATGTCAGTCATGATAGAAAGTAAACGCCCTTCTGTCTACATTGACAATCAAATGAGCCTGGATACGTTCTTTTTGATTCGTGGTGGGGATCCTAGTGTCAACTTGTTTATCTCTTTCATTACAACCGTCAAGGCACTCGGGAATAATGTCCCTAGGACTGATGGTGACGATGCTGAAAGTGACCGTGTGTGTGGGAGTGCAAAGACACCAAATCCTATCGTAGCGGCTTCAAATGTGGATGCAAATAATGAGGCCGTAGATGAACAAGACGACGTACAAGACGATAAAACAGATGAGGATGAAGAGGAGGAGGACACCGAAGATGGTGATGGGTATGATGATTATCAGGGTGACCATGGATCTATGGGGAGAAGTACCCTCGATCCTACTATAGACGGTAGTGAAGGTAGTGGCGAAGATTACGATTACAACAAGTGGAACGATGTAATTGTAGAAGAATATGGAATAGGGAATGTTGAGGAGGACGTCATTCTCACTCAACAGACTGTTCAACATCCAGGGGAATTCAGTCGTCTATTGGCAGAGTGTACGTACACAAGACAACGTGTACCTGGCGGGGATAACATTTCTCATTCGGGTGAACGTACACCAACCGTGACTCCAAGACGTACGTGTCAACATGGTTTGTACCAATGTACGTATAAAACTTGAACACTCGAATAAAAAAAAATCAAATGTGATATCGTATAAATTTTTGTAGTTTATATAACATAACTTGTAATTGTAACAAAAATAATTTGTCTAATCTCAATTAAATGGTGAATAAATGTTCATAGCGCAAAAAGCCTAATTTTAGAAAAAAATCATAAATTCAAATTTGAAATAAAAAATCATAAATTAAATTATTTTTGTTTCTTACTGTTTTAATATAAAGATTTTAAAAAAATTAAATTAAGTTTATTAATATTAGGGTTTATTTAACCATTTATAAAAAGGTGAGGGTTTAAAAACTCACAAAAAAAGTTGAGATTTTTCTATGTTTAAAAAAAAAGTGAGGGTTTCTTTACCCATTTTTCCATTATTATTTAATACTACATTTACATTAAGTATTGTTTATTAAACTACATAAAGTTGTTGTCGTTTTCAAATTACTTCACTATGATTAATAAACTATTGGAAACATGTACGTACATTTGTACGTATACTTCTATTATCTTGCCTCTGTACGTGTTACTAGTATTTGCTAGGTGCACGTACAGTTATACGCCATTATTAAAATATATTGGCTGTGTACGATTTACTAGTTTGATAGGTCATGTACGTAATATTTGTCATATGTTATGTACGTGAATGCTTTCACCAATCTTTCAACCAGAAGACTCTTTACTTCGGTGTCACCAATCTTGCTTCATCAACATAGTCAAATAGAATAAAGCAATCAAGAAAAGCACATATTTAAAAGTCTTTGATTCAAGGATATATTTATCTTTGCGTTGGAACCAGAAACGCCACAAGATGAGGCAAACACATGCCAAGGAGAAGCTGTTAATGACAAAGATCTTGAGAAGATAAATGAAGTGTTGTCACTAGAAATCAGACATGTTATATTACAGGACTATAAGTTTTCATTGTATTGGTATATACAGCTGCCAGAGTTTTGTCTGAAAGCTGCAGGTTTCATAGAGAAGAGAACACACATTTGATTTGATGGTGTTAGGAATACGTATCTATGGCTCGACTCTTGACTAACTCTGAATACAAGTGGTTGAACCAAACCATAACTACTTCTGCAATTTCGTGTTACATTCCATAAACCATTAGAGAGTAACCAAAGAGATTAACTTACGTGATACAAACAAACAAACAAACAAACACAACTCCTCAAGAAGCTCAGAAGAAATTATTGAACTGATTGGTTAAAGAGCTCTTGAGGTTTGAATACAAACCATAAAGAGAATACTGCTTAAGATTCTCGACTTCATACCACGAGTTGAGAACCGCCAAGTGCTTATCAGTGCCAAAAAATGCCAACTGAATCCCGAGACTGCAATCCACTGAACCTCCCCGACCTTTACAGCTCGGTGTTCTTATTGCACAATCTTGCTTGTTAAGACACACAAAATTTTGATTCCCCTTGCACGACGCACACCCGTCTCTCTTCCAATACAGATTTTGAAGCCTACCTTTCTGAAACTCCATCACCTTAAAAAACATAACAACACCATAAATAAGATCTCATGATGAATCTATACATAACATGTATAAGATATGATATACAAAAAAAGGCTTTACCAAAGTAAAACTGGTTACGATGAACGTGTTATTAGCAATAAAAGCCGGAATCAACCTCGCTGCGTATTTCCGACCCGCGAATGCCACCATATATCCACCATAGTTGTCCTGAAGACATTATACATCCACAAATTAAGGGTCCATGAATGGTCAAATCATACACTTACCAAATCTGAATTCACTACCAATTCAAGTATACTTATTATACCATTTTGCATAATAATTTCACATAAAACCAAATCTGGTACTTTTACTATAATTAGTAAAGAAAATGAACCAATATAATTAGTGGTAATCAAGTGAGGTCAACACTAAATCTTCAAAGAAACCAAAGTCAACCAAATCTATACTCTGACCAGAGATTAATAAAATGTGATTTAACTAAACTTATTCGATTTATTAAATAAACAAAATTTGACGAATTTAATTACCGGGAAGAAGGCGGAGGTGTTGATGGAGAGGAGAGAGATCTCGTCGATTTTAGGACGGAAGAGAGAGAGAGAGAGAACTGTGAATTCATGGCGGCGAGGGAAAGTCGATGGTCACAGGGAGAGAGAAGAACCGTTTGGTTTAAGAAGAAAGAAGGACGAGAAGAGAATGCGATTCCGAATGTGAATCCGTCGGATCTTTGGATTCTGGTGTCGGAGCATGGGGAATAGATATTGTTGGTGTTACTTCCTCCGCCGTCTCCGCCTATGGCTACGGTTTTGTGGAAACTGGTGATGGTTAGTGTCACGGCGGAGAAGACGAGGAGTGTTAGCTAGAGTTTTCGAAGGGAACTTTTTTTTTTTGAAATTGTTATGGAAATGGTTTGGGGCAAAACCAATCAAAAGTAACTAAACCGCAAAGAAACTGTGTCGTTTGGTTTAACTCGTTAGGGGTATTTTCGTCCTAAAATGCCTTAAGTGTCAATTCATGAGAAAGAAATCTCACTTTGCCAAATGGTGAGACTAAATCTTTTTTTTAACACAAACGTGAAAATTTCTTTATCCTAATTATTGAGTCGTCACAAAACCACTCTTTACATATAAAAATACAAAGATTATTTATCATTAACAATCATATATGCCAATAAATCTTTATCTAAGGCTGATAGGCATTTTCAAGAGTGAAGAGACAAGATTCCAAGAATTTTATAGTTTCTGAATATTTTTAAAGATAACTTTAAATATGATCCAGCAAGTAGCTAGGGTTAAAGCAATTTAAAATGTCGTCGTCATAACGATTGGTGTTCGGAATTTTAATTATAGTATCTATTTTAATATCGTTATTGGCTATCCTCTCTTTCGCCTAATTTTCCATCCCATTTTTATGAATAATTTTAAGGGATAAATCCTTTTATTCACCTAATTTTTTTCTAACCAATCACAATTTGCCACTTAATAAAAAATAAAATTAAATGCATTTATTTTATAATCAAATCTAATTACTCTTTTATAAAACCGAAAAATCACTTGACCACATTTAATTGTAAAATCTAAACCCTAAAAAACAATTTATAAACCCAAACCGATATATAATCTCATTAGTTATGAAATATAATTCTAATCTTCTTTTATAAACTCAAACCGACATATTACCTTATTTAATTGTAAAATATAAACTCTAACCATCCCTTATAAACCCAAACTGACATAGAACCTCGTTTAATTGTAAACCCGAACTCTTCTTTATAAACCTAAACCGACCGACAATTAATAACGTTTAATTATAAAATCTAAAGCCTAACCCTTTTTCTAATTTTATTTATTTTAAGATCTCATTTCTTTTTACAAAAAATAATATTATTCATACAAAAAAGAATAGCAAATAATATTATGCAACATTCGCAAAAAAGAAGAGCCACAAAAAGCAGCCAAACATACAGTAAAAAGAAACAACTTTTGTTTTACATATTAACTAGATCATGACCCGCACGTACGTGCGGGGTTTCATATTTTAAAATTTTTTAATAAAATTTAATTCAATATAGATTATTTTATTGTTTTATGATATATATTTTAGTGTATTAGATCTGGATCTACGTACGTGTAGAAATATTTTTATAGAAATTGTTATATAGATTTTAAAAATATAAAATATTTGTTGTATTAGTGAACTTCGTAATAATATAAATATTAAAAAGTTAGAGTAATGAACAAAAAATTCAGTTGCGTTAATGCATAATTATATTTTAAGATCCGGACTAATTTAGTTGCAAAAGTTAAATGGTGTTACATTTTTATTTTCTTAACTAATCAAAACAGTTCTAACAGTTTGATTACATATGTTAAATAGGATATGAATTCGGTTTTAGTTTGAGTTATTTCATGTATATTAGCAAGGCGTAACTATTTTGAAACAGGAAACATATCCTGTTCGGTATCTGTCATAAATTCTTTGTCCCATAACCTGTCACGTACACGTAAAAAAAAAATATTACGGTCTCATATCTGTTATAAATAGAGTATGTGTAACTGAAAACGTATGTACATGGTTATGTGTAAACAAATTTATTTTATATAGTGCTCATAATCCGAACTCATACCAGTTGGGTATTTAGTTTGATTTTTAATATATGTTTCCCTTCCATCTCGTCTCGTAATTTCTATTTCCATTTTATTCCATTAAAATTATGCTTCAAATTCTTGTTTGCTTACCTTTAAATACCATACAATATTACAATATATACTGTGAGTTTTGCGGATTAATATGTATGCTGTTAAAGTTATAAATATATTTTAACAAATTTTTAATGTTTCTAGCTAAATTTTGCATATTTTTTTTTTCATTGTTTAATCATAATTAATTCGATTTTTGGACTAAAACTAAAATTTGAGATATATCTATAAAAGGGATATGCTATTGCTGCATAATTTGTTTTGAATGCATAATTAGTTCACATTATTTCGAAAATTGTGTGCAATATATTATGGATTGGTGTAAAAAAGATCCGGTTGAGAAGAAAAAAAAAACACAAAATATTTCGAAATTAATATGTACAATCTATTGTTTAGATATTTCCGAAACTTGCTCTAAATGAATGCCCAATATCGGTTTTTTAGAAATTGTGAAATAAAATTTTGTTTTATATTTCAAAATTTGTGAAAATATTATAACAAAACTGAGTCTTAAATATTTGTATTTAATTTTTTTATGAAATTTCAAATTCAATTTTAAAATTCTCCATTGATAAATTTTTTTAAACTATAGTGTTTTTAATTTTGAATTAAAATGGTAATATTTTTCTTTTTATTTTTATAGTAGAATAGTTTATTAGGATTGATTTAGATAAAACTTTAGTTGGATATCAAATCTTAATTTTTCAATTCTCATTGGTTAACAACTTTTTAGAAAAAAAATTTAAATTTTCGTCCATAATTAATAAGTGAGAGAAAGTGAGTTTAATTTTTTGGAAACTAATAATTACTTTAAAGAATTTTCTTATTTTTTATTTAAAGATATTATTTTGTGATTACTATTATATCTTTAATGAATTTATTTAAAAACTAAAACCAATGTCATTTTTGTAATACTTTACACTTTATAAGGTTATTTATGTTTGAGTGCTTCCCAATTAATAGTATAGATAAACTATGTAAGAACCAATACAATGTATGGATAAATTTTATATGATATAACATTTTTAAAAAAATATTATATATAATCCCATGATAACACGATTTTTTAGTCTATAAATAAACTTACAAATTATTCAAGTATTCTAATGATTTATATTATAGAAATAAGATTGTATTTACGCCATTCATAAATTTAGATTTATAGATTTACGGTTTTAAAAAGAATTTATTAGTGTTAAAATGTATATAATATATGTTTATATTGTTTATTTTTTTCGATTGAACATATCTAATAATTTTTTTTTGATAAATTTAGTTTATAAAAATAAATAGTATGTAGAATGAAAAATATTTTGCAAAATGGTTAGTATAAATAAAAAATTAAAAAAATGAGTACACTTGTAGACTTGATAAATAAGCACCAAAAACTTTGACATGTAAAATATAATAATGTCAAACTTAAAAATATGGATTTCCGCGTAAAATTAAAAATGAAGAGAAACTTCTTTAACCCGTCGTGTGGATTTTTTTATAATAAAATTCAAATGAGTTTGAAACTTGAAACACTGAGAAAGAGCGAAACAGCAGCAACACACGCACACTTGAGACGAGAGAATGAAACAATGACAAATCAAATTTATAACAAATTTGAATCCGTAAAGAAATGAAAAATCAGAAGATTGAACAAGCAAATGTTTTAGAGATCACTGGCTGCGCGGTGTACGGCTGCTTTCTGCATTTCTAATCGGGTAGAAATATGGATGCGCCTGGAAAAAATCATCATATTCTCTAAATTCACTTATCTGTAATTTTAAGAGAGGTCTATAAAGAGATCTTAAAGAAAATTGTTTCTTACCATTGCTTCTTTAGCCGTCGGCCTTTCTTGGTGATCATATCTCAGCAACTTGTCCACAAAATCAACAGCCTTCATAAAACAAAAAGTAGATGAAAACAAATGAGTCTAAAGAAGGTTCAAAAGTGTTGAAATGAGTCTTAAAAGTGTTCGTCCAAAAAACCGGTTTTTCGTTTTAACATGAAGGCTTCATAATTGTATAGAGAAAAAAAGCAAGTGTTGTACCTCAGGCACTGCTAAGTGCTGGTTTTCAGAATTGATGAACTTTGTCCATGGCTTCCGGCTATGTCTATATAAAATCAAGAGTGCATAATTTAAAGTTTTGAAATGATAAGGCGAAAAGTGGAGTTTTGAGAGTTTACCATAACTTTTAAAATCAGATTACCTGCCCACGAGGGATGTAAGATTAGGGTCCAACTCTATACGGTATTTGTTTAGGTAGGCGTTGAGTTCATCTGTGCCAAGTACCTGCCATAAGGATTCATACGTATTTTTAGCTATAACTTGGAGGAATGTAAAATCTGTTCAGTGGAGAAAAGACATGATGATTCAAAGAAGAAAGCTTTTGTAATCTTACCTTTGCAATTTTGACTAATTGATCATAGTTGTCATGGCCATAAAAGAACGGCTCCTTGCGGAATATCTGCGACAGTAGAGTATACAGTATTAATCACTTATCTAACTTACGGAATGGTAAAATAACCAAAATGTACTGTCGAATTCTTGTCATTTACAGTTTATTAAACCAAGTTAACTAATTATAGCTTAAAACAGTTACCATTCCAGCAAACATACACCCAAGACTCCACAAGTCTAAGGAATAGTCATAGTCCTGTAAATCCACCAGCAGCTCTGGACCTTTAAAGTACCTGCACATCAGATATGATGTGAGAATTGATAAAAGTATACGTCAGCCAATGAAGTAAAATAATATGTTTCAACTTCTAAAATCTAAAGAACCCAGTGCAAGCAATCTTCTACATCCCAACTATATGCCTTTCTCATCTAGAATCTCTATGAACAGAACTTTAACAATTGCAACATATAGAATGCTGCAGAGGAGAAATTAGCAAATAACCAAAAGGAACTACCTTGAAGCAACACGAACATTGTATTCTTTCCCAGGATGATAGAATTCTGCCAAACCCCAGTCAATTAAACGAAGTTTCCGCTGCTCGTGATCAATCATGACATTATGCGGTTTCACATCTCTGTGCATGATTCCACGCGAATGGCAGAAATCCAACGCCTGCATAAATGTTATAGAAAACAACAAATACCATTAGAGACGAATTCGTAGCTGAAAAATAATGGATTCAAAAGTCAAAATAAGGTAAACAACAATATCTGTAGCTATACAAGTATACATTGATCTACCGGTTACTTTTGCCAGACTGTCAGAGGATCAAAGAATAAAAACAGTACCAAGAAATCCAGGTCTAGTATTCATGAAACTTGATTACTTACCTTTAGAAGTTCAAAGATATAATATCGAACATCATAGTCTGAGAGAGTTGGATAGAGGACTTTAAAATCCTTATTGTTCACATGTTCAAATATCAAGCTGGGTGTCTTCGACTGCTGATCTCTAACAATGTCGAGCAATTTTACTATATTTGGCCCACCACAGAGGTTCTGCAGAATCTTAATCTCTCTCTTAATCTGTATCAAGGAGAGAAGCAAAACATATTAGAGAATTCAAACCAAGCGAAGGGCCAGGTGCACACTTCATCCTCAGCATAAGTCAAAAGCCAAAAACCAGCAAGCGGCTGGATCTACTAACCTTCTTCTTCTTCACAGGCTTCAAAATCTTGATAACGCATTTCTCGTTATCAGTAGCATGAATGCCTTCAAAGACCTCACTGTATTTTCCCCTTCCTACCTTCCTCACCACCTCATAATCATCCTGTACACTGCGGCATCAATGGAGCTACCTCAAACACTAATATACCATACAGTAATCACATCATATAAACTCAAGACTCAAAATCATATTTCCCAAAAAAAATGGAATAAATTCAACTGTCTAGGTAACATAAACCAGCATTTTTCATAACAAACTATATACAAAACAATACTATTCTGAATTCATTACGAGACTATACCTAACAAGAATCCGTTTCTCGCTACCTCAAACACTGATATACCGAATAGTAACCACACCAAACAAACTCAAGATAAACACAGATCTTCTGAATAGTAACAACACCATACAAATTCAACAATCTAGTTCACATAGAGCAGCAATTTTCAAGAGATTATATACAAAAAAAAACAGATACCAATTCTGCATTTTCCAATAGACTATGTACAAAAGAATATCAATACTGCATTATTTATGAGATTATATCAATCAAGAATATGAAACGAAACCCTAAATCTGCATTCCACATTGATTCCACAACAACCAACCCCAGTCTAATCTAATACCAAAGGCAAACATCTAGAAATCGACGTAATTAGGTTAAAATTAAAGAAGAATCCAAAAGACGAAGGAAGAAGATTATATACCCCCATTGAACAGCAAGAGACTCATAATCCCAATAATCCTTAGGTCTAACAACGTTGACATCAGCGTAAACCCTAGCTTTCGACGGCGCACCGGCACGCCGGATAGATTTTCCGATCTTCTGAGCCAGCGTTTCTGATTTCTCTTTCACGCGCGATTGCTGCTGTTGCTGCTGTTGTTGTTGATTCCGTAGATGTTGACGGTAAAGAGAGGCGCTGGATGCGAAACGACGGATGTGGTCTCGTAACGAAGAGAAAAGAAGATTCCTCTTCGCCGGAGACGACGACGAAGAGAAGGAGAGGAGAGAGAAGAGATTGTCGTAGGCGGCGGAAGCGTTACGAAGAGAGGAGATTGTGAATCCAGTACAAGGCCTTAAGGCCATTAATGTCTTTTTTTAAACCTCTTATTGAGAAAATGAAAAGAGATGGTAACGAATTTGCTTTTTAATTCTCTCCTTTTTTTTTTGCTTCTATTCAAAAACGATGTCGTTTCAACGGTTCGTTCCGGTTAACATGTGATTGAATCGGTCCGATTTGGGTTCGGTCCGGTTAAAGTGTGATTGAATCGGTTAGATATAGTTGGTTTTTGGTTATCAGAGATTTTTCTAGTCCTGCGCAACGCACTTGTTCTGTCATCATCGTCTTCGTCCACTTGAAACAAAAAGAAACGCTGTCGTTTAAACGGTTATTTCCGGTTAAATTGTGAATCGTTTAACCAGATTGAGTAAACGGTTCGGTTCGGTCCGGTTACAGTGTGATTGATCGGTTAGATTTGGTTATCATAGATTCTTTCTTCTTCAACCTTTTTTTTTTTCCTAATCCTGGGCAACGCACTTCTTCTGTCATCATCATCCACTTGAAACAAAAAGAGAGAAGATTTTGTGATCGCTAAAAGCTCAAAAATTTCTCCATTTTTAGATCGAAATTGATGTCGAAAGCTAGGGTTTATACAGATGTTAACGTTGTTCGTCCTAAAGAGTATTGGGACTACGAGTCTCTCGTTGTTCAATGGGGGTAAATTTTCTTGATTTTTGATTTTTTTTTCATGGATTCGGAATTCTTTGTGATGTTTTTTATGTGTCTTTAGAAGGAATTTGATTGATTTGTTGCGAAATCGAATTTGAATCAGAGAAAGTTTATTTTTTTAGGGTTTGGACTTAGGTTTCTTGAAGACACTGTGTTTTAGTATCTATTAGCAAATATTGGATTTTGAAATTCATCTGAGTAAGATTGTTAAAGACTTTGTGTGACTCTTTTGTGGAAATCTTTCAGTCATCAAGATGATTATGAGGTTGTGAGGAAAGTTGGTAGAGGAAAATACAGTGAAGTTTTCGAAGGCAAAAATGTCAATACGAATGAACGCTGCGTTATCAAGATCCTCAAACCTGTCAAAAAGAAGAAGGTGATTATCTCATGAACCTCTTCTCTAATGAATTGTGCTACTTGTTTTGTTGAAACTTGATTAGTTATTATTTTGATGTTATGCAGATAAAGAGGGAGATCAAAATACTTCAGAACCTATGTGGTGGACCAAATATTGTTAAGCTGTATGATATTGTCAGAGATGAGCACTCAAAAACACCTAGCTTGATATTTGAGTTTGTCAACAGTGTGGACTTTAAAGTATTGTATCCTACATTGACTGATTACGATATCCGGTACTATATTTATGAGCTTCTGAAGGTAAATGTATCGCTCTTCTATAATGGCTACTTACCATAAATGACTTTTACCGTGCATAAAAAGGTTTATCGCGGAATCCATAGCTGATAGTATTGCATTTCAGGCTTTGGATTTCTGCCATTCTCAAGGAATAATGCATAGGGATGTTAAGCCTCATAATGTCATGATAGATCATCAGCTGCGTAAACTTCGTCTCATAGATTGGGGCCTTGCTGAGTTCTACCATCCTGGAAAAGAGTATAATGTTCGAGTTGCTTCACGGTAATATCAGTTACTACAGCTCTATTTGAAATTGTTTGTCAGATACTTGCCTTGGCAATGCCAATAAGGGCCTTCGTAGACGCCAATATTTGGAACTTTTAAAATGCGAAACTAGCTTTGCAATCAAAGCTTGGTGTTGTTATTACTTTCGTTATACTGAAAGTCTGGGAATTGTTTGTCAGATACTTCAAGGGTCCCGAGCTGCTAGTGGATCTACAGGATTATGACTATTCTTTAGACATGTGGAGCCTTGGCTGCATGTTTGCTGGCATGGTGAGAACTGAGAATCCTCTCACTTCTGATTTTAATTTGTTTTTGCCATCTTTGAATATCTGTTGTGACGGCTTTATTCACTTATCAAATGCTCTGCAGATATTTCGCAAGGAACCGTTCTTCTATGGTCATGATAATCATGATCAACTTGTCAAAATCGCCAAGGTATATTGCTAGCGCTACGCTGCTGACTTATTTGAATAGATTACATTTTAGATTTCGATCCATTATTTGATTTCTTGTTGGAAATTTGTGCGTGTGTAGGTGTTGGGAACCGATGAGTTAAACACTTACCTTAATAAATATCAGCTGGATCTTGAGCCTCAACTGGAAGCACTTGTTGGGAGGTTTGATTTCAACCCTGATTCTCTTGTGTTAAGAAGTTGAAAACTGTTGCTTCTCTCAACTCGAGCTAGGTTAATATCAGGCCAATGAGTTATAATATAAGCCACTCTCATTTGCAGGCATAACAGGAAACCGTGGTCCAAGTTTATTAATGCCGACAACCAACACTTAGTGTCTCCAGAGGTTCTACTCTTTCTTGATAAAATATAAACTACTTCAGTTTGTACTGGGTGAATTGACTCTCATTGTATGAACTTCTTCAGGCCATTGATTTTCTCGATAAGCTTCTTCGGTATGATCATCAAGAAAGATTAACCGCAAGAGAAGCCATGGTAAAATCCTTTTCGTAGACACCCATCTTGTTATTTTTGTTTTTACTTGATAATCTCATCATACTTATAATCTCTGGTTTCCCTATTGATCTATAGGATCATCCATACTTCGCTCAAGTTAAAGCCGCAGAGAGCAGCAGACTACGAACTCAGTGAAACCGAAGCTTGATTTTGATGCTTACTACTATTTTTCAACCAAAAACTTTGCGATGATGTTGTTGTAAGAATCCCAAAAACACCAGAAAGTTGTATCAAAATTGTGGTAACTTTTTATACTTAAGAAAACTAATTCTGATAAGAAGCAAAAAAACAAGCCAACTTATATATTAAAAAGTTCCAAACAAAGCTTCATTATATGATCATAGCAAGAGACTTGTTGAAAACAAGTCTTTAAGTAAAGAGAGAAACAGAACCATAAATTTGTCAGGACTTTGATACAAACATAGGAAAGAGGAGGATCCATACGTTTTACATTGGAATCCTTTATAGTTGATATAATAGATTTCATCACTTGGTGAGGTGAGGGAAACAAGCGACAACATCGGCTTTCGGATGCTTCGCCTCTGCGTGCTCCCTGCATTTCACTTCCGATGTCGTGCAGATGAATGTTTGCATACACACCTTGCACTATAAACACATCAACATGTAACAAATTAGTGAACACAAAATTTATAGGATCATCAAGAAATTGTGCATCAACATGAGATATAATCTTACAAAAACGACAAATCGGGTAAATTACAAAGACAATTAAACTAAGGTATCATGACTCCATCCATAAACAATTGTAGTTATTAAGAAAAACCAATTCTACAAATCAAGAATTGTAAAAATACAAACTTTAATCTTTCGATGATTTCGAAGACGATATAAAGCAATTAGTAGTCAAAAAATGATTACCTGAATCGACATAGCTTTCTTGTTAGCTTCCAATTGGCTACCTATAAGAGAGATCAAACAAAAAAATCATCAAGAAACACGATTTTTACGGCTAAAATCCTAAAATTGACAAAACCCTAAAATTGAATCTGGTTTGTTGTTACCTTTTCCTGCAGCTTTTGCCTTCTCCAAGTTCTTGGCACGAGCCATCGCTGATTTCTGTGCGTTTCCTCCACCCATCTTTCTGATTGATTAGAAGAAGAACACAAACCCTAATTTTGCAGAAGAGGAAGAAGAAGAAAAATGCGAAATGGAATTTTTTGCCGACTCAATGAGAAAATATTTATATGAGAGGAAAAAATAAAAAGTGAGCCACTTGCTTCTTTTTTCTATAATGTCCACTTTCATTTAATTCGCCCACTCACACCAATCACCTAACGCGTTTTTTTTGGATTCTAGATAATTCGATTTCAACTTAATGGGCCTTTGGCCTTTTTAGCTATTTTGGCCCAATTAAAACGAGTGAGAGGCTTACTTTCTAATTTTCTATTGTTAACTCAAGATTTTTTTTTTTCCCCACCAAACTCAAGAATTAAGATCATTACATAATATTGAAGTATAATTCAGATTACGTAATCTAAAATACGATTTCATATTTATTATTTTTCGTCAAAACATGATTCATTAATTTTAACGATAATTCAATTTTTTGTCAAAAAATTCAAATTTTGGACAATGATGATTTTGTAATTTATGTTTTAAATTATTATTGTGTTTTTGATGTATACACTAAAAATTTTCATCTCACAATTTTGGTGTCGAATTCTAGATTTGAAAATCTTGCATATTTCATTGTCAAACCATGAAAAATATGCAAAATCATGAATCCTCATTATTCATCTCTTCTCATGCAAAATCTTAACTATTTTAATGAAATTTCCAAACTCTAAGGTATGTTGTCTCATCATAAATAATCATGTATGAATTAGAAATCATTATGAATGTCTCTCACACATCTCATGAAACTAAGTCCATCAGAACTGTCTCATATCCATGGTGATGAAAAGGCTTATTATATCTAAGAATGTTATGACCTTTACTTTTGCCTTTGTCTTTCACTCAACTACATGCACAAAATTTTGTTCTAACAAAACTAAATAGTGTAAACTAATTATTGTTTGATAAAATTTGTGTAAATTACAAAAGTTATTTCTTAAGTGAAACAAATAGACCTAATACTCATGAACTTATGCTTTTGGAATTTCTTCTTTTTGCATGAGAACTGTTGAATGATAAAAATTCATGATTTAGCATCACATTTAAAGAATCGATCAAGATTTTTTTAGAAATATGGAATCAAGATTTGACATTAAATATCCAAGTTTTTTTTAAATCTGGATTTCGACGTAGAAATTGTGAAAAAAAAATTAATGTATGCACCCAAAAACATAATAGTATTTGAAAGCAAAAACTACAAAATCATAATTTTCGATCAACATTATGATAATTTGGATCTCGCACCAAATTTGAATTATCATTAAAATTGAACTCCATAATCTTCTACTATTTCCATCGATCTCACAAAATTGATGTAGCCAGGATAATGCCTTAGAATTGGAGAGTAAAGATCGATAATGATAATATTTTCACAAAAAGATCCAAGAGAGATTCATACTATATCCAAAAATATCGATTTTTATATTTGAATTACATCTTTCTTTATCAGTTCCATTGTGGTTAATTCAAGCATCTAGTAACAACTAACGTTAAATCTTCGCCTAAGTTGACTTGAATCTTTTTGTTTATAACACATACACACATATAAAGAAAGAAAACAAAAACTAGACTAAAAAAACATGTTCAAACAAATGTGATTTGAGGAAGCTAGTTATAGTTACCCAAGCCGTCATTTACGCAACCTGGAAGCAGAGAAATAACATGCTACACAATTCGCAACACATTGCACCTGCTTCGGTCTTCAAGATCATCGATAGGGAAATCATCAACTCTATAAATGCTCGGAGACACCGACGAAAGTTCCGTAAGCTTATGAGCCTTTGGCTCGTTTAATGATCCTTCTTTGAAGATTGGTTTCTTCTTTGTCTACTTCCTTGTTTTTTATCCTAATTTTTGCCAAGGAACTAAACCTTAGGTATTACACATGTAATTCCTGACATGTTAATGGAACTAAACATGAGATGTCAATGGTTAGTAAATGCTATACAAAAACAAATTATATGATAGTGATGGTTTCCGCAACCAATAGAAAAGAAATTATGTAGTATATTAAGGGCCGACCCAACACTTTTATGGGCCCTAGGGCAAAAAAAATTTTGAGCCTTAGATTTTTTTTTAAGGGTTTTTTTTTTATATAACAAAATTTTGTATGATATTTTTATCAAAAAATTAATTATTAAAATTAAAAACAATAAATAAAAAATTTTATGGGCCCTTCTAAATATTATTTTTATGTTGTAATCTAATTTTTTAATACTTTTCTTTTTATATAGAAAAAAACCAGAATCAACTAAAATTCTTAATCCTTAAGAAACATAAGTGCGTTACATTTATTATGATGAAACTAAAAGACACACCCACAAATACTTCGTTTCCTACATATAGTAGAATACCCCCATTCCAATTACTGCCGCTGTCGGAATAGAAAACCCAGCAGAAATCAGGAAAATCATAATTTTTGCTCTTTTCACTCCCGCCCCCATTTCTTTAAGAAAGTTCGAAGTAGTAGGAGATTGAAGCTTACTCATTTTTTCCCTAAGTATCGCATCAGATATATCGATGCTGACAATTTCCGTCTTTGCAAGATTTTCCAATCTCTTAAAATTTGTTTCCAAAGAAAAACCAAAATCGGATTTGAACTTTGAAAGATTGGCGCAATTTCTCGATCTGAGACGCCTGAGTTTCGTCGTTCCCATTTGAAAATGTGCGCCGACCGTTCCACGAGCAAATACCTCGAGGCTTACTGGCGGAAAGGGCGGATCGAGCCGCTAACAGAGCCAGACGCTTTGAAAAAGCCATCGATTTGACGAATCAACAGGAGAAGCGGAAGAAAAAAGGAGATTCGAGAAATCAAGAAATCGCTTTTAATACTTTTATAAAAATATTTTTAAAATGAGGCCTTTAATTATTGGAACACGGGATTAGACCCCTGGCCGTCGCACCGTCTGTCCTCCTATGTAAGCCGGCACTGTACATTAAAAAAAAATTGGATGATTTGGATCTGAAATATTTTCCGGAAAAAAAAATATATATTTAAAAAAAAAAGAAATATTTGCCGGACAAAGACTGTGAACATATCTTGGATCTTTAGTGGTCGATAGTTTTTTGATATTCTATTTAAGTTTACGTCAAATTTTCATCGTTGCATCCAACAAATATTATGCAATTACAAATACGAATTTGGTCAAATGACAAAACTTTATCAAACAAAATTTGGTGTAGCTTACTTGAACTTATTTAGACCTTTATTTTTGTTGGGATAGTTATTGGGCCTAAAGGCCTGTAATATTGGGCCTCTTTTTTTTCGTGCACCACTTACATCAGTCTAAGATCTCAAATTCTCCGACGTAGTTGAGTTTTTTTTTTTTTCTTTAATTTCTTTCTCCGGCTGCTTTACCGGTGAATTTTGGATCGATGGGTGTCGTAATTGAGACCTTTATTTGGGAACCAAGCTCAAGTTTCTTCATCTTCTTCTTCATTTCTACATTTTTGTCGATATTTCTGTTTCCTTACTTCGCAAAGAACAGAACTTTTGGTAGCTTTGATCACTCTGTTTCTTCTTCTTTCGTTCGGTTTCAAAGATGGTTTCTAGCTATCTACACTCTCTCTTCAGGTATATCTTTAGATTTCTGCAAATGGGTCTTCGTGAATTTGTAGTATCTAGGGTGCTTTCAATTTCTGGTTACAAAAGCTTTCAACTTTTTGCCTTTTCTCGTTAATCAAAGTGGATCTTTTGCTAACAATTTGAATTCATTTGTTGGAATTTTGCAGTGATGGAAGGTTTATGGTCAGTGTATGGAGAATTGGAGTTAATATCTTATGGCTTAAGTAAAGAATCAATGGTGTTTTATCTCTGTGTTGGCTATTCGACTGCTCTTGTTCTCGGTCCTTTACTTGGTGTTCTTTCTGATCTCATGTAAGTAGCATTTAGTACAATATTCATCAAAGTGTTTTATTTTGTTTTAAATTTGAATCATATGGTAAAAATCGAAACTTTTTTGTAGAGGTCAGAAGAGAATTTGTCTATTCTATTGCGTCTTTCACCTTGTTGTTGGTGTGTGGAAGAGGATTACAATGATTCCTAGTGCTTGGTTTGCAAATGTTTGTCTCTCCCTTGCTGGTCTCGCATATTCATTTGGGTTTGAGACTTGGCTTGTTGTCGAACATGAGAAGGTATATGGGGATTGGTCATTGCATTTGAGTTTTATCATTAGAGAACAAAGTTCTGCTTTTGTAATGATGTTCTGTGTCTTGTATCTTTGTAGCAAAGTCAGCGGAATGACTCGTTGAATGAGACATTCTGGTTGATGACTTTCCTCGAGTCTGCATCTTTAATTGGAGGTCAAGTTCTTGCAAATTGGCTTGTGGATGAAAATGTTCAGCATGGCATTGCATTGTCTGCTACGGCGTCTTCATTCTTGTCTGTTGTGACTATTATTTGTATTGTCCAGACTGCAAAAGAGCCGTTGAAGACCCTCCCATTTAGGGATTATTCCGCAGCTTTCTATGCATATGTTCTTGGTGGTAAGCGTTTTTTGTCTTCATCTTTTCTTTGGCATTGCAACTTTTAGAATAAGCTAATCTTAGCTTGTAAATTTGATCAGATAAAAGAATATGGTTTCTGGGAACTTCACAAGCCTGCCTCCAATTTTCCACTGCAGTCTTTTGGATTCTGTGGGCACCAACGATAGTGGTATGATCAAGCTTCCTATTATAATATTTGCAGTTGCTTGAACCAAATTTTATATTTCAGAAATCAAATTAGCAATGATGGTTACTGTCATTTGATGTTTAAGGCATCCTATGATTCCATAATTGGCCTTTAGATAAGATAATTATTGGTATTTATTTGTCGACAATGCAATGATTAAAATGAGTTATGTTGGGTCAGGCTGATGGGCGAGAAGTAAATCTGGGATTGATATATCCATGTTTCTTGGGTTCAAGAATGCTTGGGAGTACTGTATTCCCATGGCTTATGAGCGGACAATCATTACTCCGGCTTGAAGATTGCTTAGTCTACATATATGCAATACTTGGGGTTGTGTTTTCTATAATAGCCTATGATTATCAGGTAACTTATTTGCTACTTTCACAAAAGCGTACCCGTAAAAAACTTGTTTGCTTCATATGGAAGGCCTCACGCGTTAAAACCATATCCTGCAGGAAATCCGAATCTTAGTAGTACTTTTCTGCTTATTTCATGGCTTTGCTGGACTTGCCCTTCCTTTGCTTGCAAGATTAAGAACAATGTAATGCTCTTATATTCATTTACTCGTTCATTTTTTTTCCTTATAATTCAGCAATAGACATTCTTTGTTAGTAGAAGAATCTTTCTTCTCTATTGTAACGAACTGTTATCTTTATTTATAGGTATGTACCAAATGAATTGCGTGGAGGGATGATAAGCCTCTCTCAAGTTCCAGCTAATGCAGCTATTTTGTTTTTCTTAATCCAGGTATGTGCTATCAAAAAACACAATTGTTAACGTATTTTGCTTCTGTTTCTGTTACCTTATCGATCTCAATATTTTGTAGAGAGGCTACTCCAACAAGATCGAGAACTCAACAGTGATGGCTTTTGGTGCCATTTCTTTATTCACTGCATCTGGTTGTATATATTTATTGAGACGATGGGGAAAGTCACCACACCAAGATTGGCACAAATTATGATCCTGAGTAAGTGCGTGGTCTCTGGTTATGAGACTTATGCGGAAGATGGACTAGGCAAACCAAAGACAAAATCTACATGTTTCCTAACAAAACTCAAGGTTGGTATGTGATCTAGTGTCAATGGTCTCGCTTCGTTTTGTAGCAGCATGAAGTGAGGAAACACAAAACCTGGGAAGTTCAAAGATGCAGTGTAAGCAGTATAAGAGGTTTGATTTGTTAGTTTGAGAGGATTATATTATTTTGCATTATTGTTTTCTTTGTTTAGTTAATCTTCTTTGGACCTTTTAGGCATTATTGTTTTAAAAGTAAATATGAATGAAAATGAAATTTTCACATTTTACAAAACAATCTGCATAATCTTCAATCATATGTTTGATCTCTTATCCATTTGGTGGCAACCCATTTCTCCCCCTTAATAACAGGACAACTTCCATGTAGAGATGTCTGCAACAAGAAAACCAAAATTCTGAGAAAGATCAAACATGTGATGTCTTAAATGGGGGTTTTGATTGTCTGAAACACTAACCTGATCGATAGTTCCGTTTGGGAGTAAATTGTAGAAGAAAATGGCGTCTCCTTGTCGTGGTTTTACTCTCAGACCAATACACTTCTCATAATCATAACTTCCATTCATGTTTCTCCCATTCTGCTTCCTCAAAACCAAAATCTGTTTCACAACCCGAGAACCCCAACCATGTTAAAGCGAAATAAAGAAACAATGATTACCTCGAATGGGAACATCGTCTCTCCACCTTCTTCGACACTCGATAAGAACAATAGGAAAGTCACGACCTGCACTCATATGTTGAATGGAGGATCAACAGATGGTAGTTTTGAATCGACTTACTGAATTCCAAAGACTAAATTAGGTAGCTTACTTACCCTTTGGCTTATCTGGGGACCATACACTGCTGGATGGAAAGCATCGTGATGTGAATCATATTTCTGGCCAAGCTGATACCTCAAGATGTTGAATGACTAGAGAATAAACACAAGAAGGTCTTATTGATATATTCAAAAGTAGAACCACATGTTCTTCGACGTTTTAGATCATATATGTATTGGTTTCGTATTGCTTACTTCGTAATAATCTGTAGAGATTCTCGTGGCTAAAGCTATTTTCTCTTCGATGGCAGTTAAAAGCCCGGATTCATCTTCATCAGCACCGATGAAAACTCCGGTACTGCATTTGAAAATGTTCAGTTTCTTGTAATGTTCATTGATCTAATGCTATCTAGCCTCATAATGGAGAATTGAGTCTTAAGTAAGTTTTCTTTAACCTTGTTCTAACGTTTTGAGTGGTATCTGCGGTTTCGCCTTTCCTTAAAGCAAGCAGAGAAGGTTTAAGCTTAGGCTTTGCCATATCGATAACGGCTTCACATTGTTGTTTCGTTGCGAAATTCGGCAAGTAAAAAACTCGAGGATTCCAGCTTAAAACCTGATCATCCACATCCAAAACATGTACCAAATCATCTATACTTGTGAAATCTGAATCTAAAGTTATGATCTTTTTTAGATTGTTGGAGATTTGAGAAGTAACTGACCTGAAAAGGAATGTTGGAGACAGAACCATGATCCAAAGATTCAGTTTCTTCGTTAACAGATCTTCGCGTCGGAATCTCACTGAAACTTCTCTGTAGAAAACAGAGGAAACAGAGTTTTGGAAAGAGCTTCACCGGAACTCGATGATCGAAGAGATATTAAGAGAGAAAGATCAAAACCTGAGAGAGAAGATTGAAGAAACAGAAACCGAAGATGGCTAAGAAGAAGCAACACGCCAAGAAAACGTAAGGAAACCCTAACTTCTTCTCTTTGCCATATGATCTCATCTTGAAGAAGAACTTCGAATCAGCGGGAATTTGAATTCTGAAACAGAGAAAATTAAGATTTAAGAAAATAAGTAATGATGACGTCATGATTCATCTTCTCAATTTCCAATGTAGATTTTGTATGGACATATCTTGCATTTAAGAAGTTAGTCTTAGATAGATTCGTACATTTGTTTGGACAGAATCCAACCAAAACTGTGTTCTTTTACAAAGCAAGTCATATCCAGTCTTATTATACGTTTAAATTTTGTGATATGGACAAAAGACAAAAAGAAAAGTATAATTAATAAAAGAATTATAAATACCTTATGTTCAACTTTTGAAATTAACCAAAACTAGTAATAAGTATTGAGATTTGGGACACATTGCATTAAAATTGTTGTAATAAATATTGGGACACATTGAATTGATAATTTAGTATGTTATTTTTGACTCTCTTTTTTTTTTTCCTAACAAACATAGTACATTTTAATTTTAGATTATACTTAAAAAAAATTAATGCAGTGATTCACATAGGTGCCATAAAATTTGTTACTATCTCTCTTTTGCGTTACCAAAGAATGCTTAGACCATGTACATAGGTGATACTTTTAGAGTATCACAAGCCCAAAAATTATTTTTATATGGACAAAATAATTAGAATGGGCCTGATACTCCTGAATTGGTATCAGCCCAGTGATACTTTTGATACCAGTATCATCTGATGTGGCATCTCCTGATTGGTCGCGTTTGCCAAAAGCAGGAAAAAAAAAACATTAAACAAACATTATAAATAATACTAAAAAATTCTTAATGATACTTTATGAGTATCACCTATGACCATGATCTTAGCCTCTCATTAGTCTCATGTAATCAATTCTCAAATCAAATCTTTTATGGTTTTTGAATTTCAGGTTTTAGGTCATCACAAACGGCCAACACAATGTTTTTGATCAAATACTCAACTATAAAACACCAAATATTACACATATAATTTGTTAAAAAAATATGGTTTATCTTTCTTTTCTTCCATACAGAAACTGGCTAGCTTGTACTTGCGGTCCGAAATATTTCTATATTTTACTAGAATTTAATTTATTGAAAAGCCTTATTAGTCTAGCGGTAAAAGACTACATAAGTTCACTTCGCTTGAGGTGTGGTGTTTGACTGTTGAAGTTCACTTGAGAGACTTGCGGCCTTGAGGTGTACGTGGTGTTTGGCTGCGGAAAAGTTCACTTGCTCTGCTCACATATAAAATGAGTCTGATAATACCAAAGTGTCGGTACAACATATATGATATTAACAGAGCAAAACGGTCGAGTGTTACCATCGTTAAGAGCAATTTCAATCTCTCCTTCAGTTCCCAGGAAATGTTGGGATTTTTATTCTGATAATTCATGCAGTTTTTAATGTTTTATTGATTCTAGATAGTTGCAATATGCTAAACAAATGTTGAAAAAGGTTGTATTTTTGTTATGTTCATATATCTTTTATCTATTTTATTCATGCTACATAATAGATTGAAACGCTTTTTATAGTTTTGATCAATTACAAAAAAAATGGTTTGGGAAGCCTCTTTATTTAAAATTCAAAGGCATGGATAAATTTCTTTGTCTACTTATTACTTTGTTTGCAAAAACATCTAATTATCATGCTATACGGTATTTGATAAAGATTTGGTGTGTATTTAACATACGTGTATAATTGTAATTTATGCAAAAGTCATTAGTAACAAAAACAATTACAAAAAAAAGAGATCTAGATGCTTCTAGGAGCCTAGTTTAGATAACGTAAATCCTAACAAAAAGACCACGTATATATCAGGAAGCTTACTAATTGCCACCGTGTCAACACGTGTCGGAAATATACGAGCCATGCGTGTTCCATATAAGCAAAAAGTGAATCACTAGCAAGCGTATTAGCAAACGTAAAACAAGATGGAGGATCAGAAAAAGCCACCAACGACGGAGCAACAAGAGAAAGAAGTTAAAAACGACGACGTTGAGTCTATCAAGAGCCCATATTTGGACTATGATAACTTGGAAGATTACAAGATGAAAGGTTACGGAGCACACGGCCACCAAGAACCTAAGCTTGGCATGGGAGGTGGAGCCACCGATGCTCCTACTCCTTCAGGGGGTCTTGGCCGCGGTGGAGGCGCTGCATCGACGGATCTTTCTTCTACCGGTGCGATTAACCGTCAGGGAGTTCCGTGAAAAAACTTTATTATGGGTACGTGGGATCGTCAACAAACACAAAAAGTAGCTTAGCCATGTCCAATAACTGATCTAGTTTCGTTTCTTTAACGTGTTTCGAAAAAGAAAAGAAAAATTTGTAATGCAAGTGTTTTTTCTTTTTGGTGTAGCGTTTAATGCTAAATAATTCTCAAGTTTGAAAATATATCATACCAAATAATTAGGGACGGTTTTGCGACCTGTTTCGTACTTCGGATTTGAATCCATAGATGAATATATGTGAGGAAAACACAAATTCTTATAAATTTTCTTATCGTTGAGAAGCAACAAACCAGTTATTAAAAAGCTAAAAGTCATTTTAAATAATAGAACTTTTGCTTTCAATAACTGGTTTGTGGCTTTTCAACGATGAAATTTTTACCATAATTTGATTTTCTCACATATATTGACCTATGAGTTCAAAAATATGTGGTATTCTCCTACGTATTTGAGAACATAATTCGTTTGATAGCTAAGAACACTTGGAGAATTTATGGACCTGGACTTTAATTTAACAAAGTGAATCAAATATCTTATATCAGAATAAAAGTAAGAATTAGAAACACTAATTGTATATATGTTTTCTTAGGTAAGCACATTTTATGATATGATAGACGGCTACGATTGGATTTCAGTATGAACATCTTCGAAGGTTATGTAGTAATTGCTTTTGTCTCATTCATCATATTAGTTAATAGTTATTATCATTTCTCCCTCCTCTTCCAATACATTATTCGTCTTAAGCCCACTTCAAGAAAAGTCCACTAAAAAGCCTACTTTAAAATTCAACTAAAAGGCCCATAAACACTACAGCCGACATCAGCAGACAGCAAGCCACGTCGATCTCGAGGAACCGCGTAATTGACGTGTCGGAATCACACGAGCCACAGTGTACTAGATAGCTCCATAAAAGCAGACACATCTCATGAAGAACCTAAACAACTTTAATAGACAACAAAAAAAAGAAGAAACTAAACATAAAAAAAAAGAATGGAGGCCGGGAAAACACCACCGACGACGACAACGACGGAGAAAAAAACCGAGCAAGTGAAAGACAACGACTTACCAACCAATAGCCCTTACATGGCCACAGGTACTTTGGAAGATTACAAACTGAAAGCTTATGGAGCCGAAGGTCACCAAGAACCTACACCTGGTCTTGGAGGTGGCTCCACCGATGCTCCTACTCCTTCTGGCGACAAACCCGCCGCCACCACCACCACCGGTGCCAAAGCTCCGTGAAAAAAGAAAGACTATAATAATAATGAACGGGTTTTGTGGATCTTCGAAAAAAAAGAGAAAACCCAAAATTGTAGTATTGTTCAATAACTGATCCAGCTTCTTTTTTTTTCTTAACGTTTTTATGGTTTGACTAAATGTATTTCGAGTTTCATAAGATATTTATTATCATATGTTTCGGATAAAATGAAGTTGTAACGATTTAATAATTAATGTGATCTTATTTCGGTTCGAAAAAAGATAACTCGAGCTTACTTAATTAGTCATATACAACTAAACTATAGGTATTCAAATTAACAAAAAAAAAAAGGTGTTCAATCCAATTTTGGTTTCGTTTTGGAATTTTATGAATAGTACTATCTAAATTAAGAAAACATTATTTGAGATATGAAAAAATCAAAAAGTGAATTCAATTTTCTTTATAATTGATCATTTACTTCGACATTGTCATAATATTATTCTATAGAACCAGTGATCATCATGATGTGCGAAGTGTGTGATGCCAAGCGAAGTCGGTGGCTTTGTGACTTTGTGAGTACGAACGAATATTTGGTGTAGGGCATATTTTATTGGCCCACGTACACGTGGTTGGCGGTAGCCAAATCTTGGACTCGATCACAATATGATATGTGGCTCACAAATTGACATGTAGTCAACCGAGAAAGCAGATATATAAATTAATGAATAATAAATTAATATTAATATTTCTATGAATTAAAATTTAAAGGGTTATTAATAAAATAAATCTCTTAACAAACGGATTAAGACTTGGTATGATTTCCTTTTAGTTCAGTTTTGGTCTTTTTCTCTCTTTGTTTATGGTTTGGTATTGACTAGTTGCTTGATACTTATGGTTTCTTTTCTTTGGACATAATTTCCAAAGACATTTTGTCATTCGTCAGCTTAGCTTCCGAGATTATCTCGTCTCCAATTTTGTATTTCATCTTATTAATATAATCTATCTTCGATAAGCGTTGCAAATGAATAGACATTGCATATTTATGAAGGGCATCCTAAATATTAATGTATCCTTAATAACACTTATGAAAATGAGTTTTTACCTTCTTGTTTTTAAGTATAACCGTTAAATGTGATGTCACTTCCAATTGATTGATGAAGTTCCTGCAAAAAAAAGCAAATGTAAAGAATTTAGTCTATAGTGTAAGTCTGTCTACAGTTAAAATAAGAAAGAGTCATATACGTTTTTATTTACCGTTACACACAAACGAACTATTTCAGGATCTCCTTGTATCTTCTGAGGCCTTGAATGGTTACTAGTTTTTAAGTGGTTTTTGGTTTTTGTTTATGGAAAAATCTATTTTTTCATCATTCAAGATTTTTAAAAATTAGATTCCCTAAAATTTAGGAAAACTAGCTTTTGAGTGGTTTCTCCAAATTTCAAAGAGAAACTAAAAACCACAATTTTGAGGATTTTGGAGAAAATTTTAGTTTTCAACGTAATCATGTTTCTTTTTTTTGATTTTTTAATTTTTTAAAATTAATTTTTATATTTATAACAAAAAACCAAAAACCAAAATTTTTAAAACCAAAATCCAAAAACCAAAATCTAAAAACCAAAAACCACTTAAAAACTAGTAAACATTCAGGGCCTGAATGAAAGTGCAAATTTGACGATCATTTCGAATATACATTGGTAGAGAATCTTTTAACATCAACTTCATCCTTGGGAGAAGTTCATAGCTAAGGGAAATATCTTTGACTAAACCCTCAAGTCCGAAGTCTTCAATAACACTCTCAACTAAACCCTTGTATGAGATATTCTCATCTACCTCACAAAGGGATCCACCTTTGTTTGTGTCTACGATAAAAATCCACTGAAGCTTTTCATTTTGTTTCTACTCCCCACAAACAGAATATATCTCCATCATGCATACACCATACCTATAGAAATCTACAACCAATACAATGAGCAAACTAGAAAATCCTTCAGAATTCGTAAATCATCTACATCCTAAATCGATGAAAAAAAATATGAAACAGCCACAACGGTAAAGTTTGCCTAATTTGCCTAATTAAGCTTAAAATTTCGTCATTAATCCCAGAAATCAATTGTCGTTAATCCCAGAAATCCCATAAATCTCAGAAATCAAGAAGCTTCATCGGAATGCGTTCAATTTAGCACCTGATTGAAGCTCTGAGATCTGAAGGTTCACCGCAATTGAAATTGGAAATCGGAACCTTCACCGGATTCACAAAATCGTAAGCTTCTCCATCTCGGAACCTTTCACCGGATTCACAAAATCGTAAGATTCTCCATCCCGATGAATTTGTGTATGTTTTTACTCATTAGTATTAATTAATTAATTTTAGACATTAAAAATACTATATTTGGAAGTTTAGAGATTATGTGCTAAATATGTCCATAAAACATATTATAGTGCTATCAGAGACCATTTCTCATATTTGTTTGAATGTTTTTAAAATCTTCTTCAAATGTACAATAGAAATGTAAGATGAAGAATTAAAGAGCTGGGCCATTAATTATTTTAGGTCCATTAATATAAAATCTTATTAAAAACCTTAGATGTTATGTGTGGAACATTGGAAATCTAGTGCTATTTTTGAAAATAAAATATAAAATCAATTGCTCTATAATCTATCTTGCAAGTGGAAAAAAATATAACAAACGGATTAAGGAAACTCTATAACAAAGCTATTTTTCAATCATAAAGGTTATTATTGCATGTAACTAAATAAAGCTGACGATAATAAAGTTCAAAAAGACATTGTTTGAAAAAGTGATGTACAACGCATGTAATATGATTTGTTTCCTGAGGACCACAGAAATAAAATCATGGCATTATCGACACGCCGCTCTCGATGGTATTTTCCATTTGTCATTGTCTCTTCAATGGATTAGCCACTCCAAATTTTTTTTAGAAAAAGGTTACACAAATGCATATGCAATGTATAGTATGTAGTGTACGTCGTATGATACGGTTCTGTATTATGTGCATGAAAAATAAGCAAACTCGTTAGAATAACCGAAAAAAAGATCGGAAACAAAGCTCAATAATAAGAATATCACTGAAACGAAAAATGCTGTTTTCGTATGTGTTTCTATAGCGGTGGTGGTGACGGTGACTGCCACAGGACCATCACCGGAATATGCCAATTCTCCAGCTGTTCATCCTTCTAGCAACTATAAAAACAAAAACAAAAAATGTCGTAGAAAACCAAAATTGGGAAACAACAAAAAATATTGGGCCCAATGACAGACTGGGCCTAGCTCAAATATTACAACAACCACACATAATTTGTTACACTCTGCTCCAACGGCTACTAATCACCGTAGGTCCCTTATACTCGATCAACGGTCCAGATCTCTCAAATGTTTTTTCCTATATACATGCAAGATACACTCTAGCATCATCTTCATTCTTCACTCACACTCACCTTTTCTCTAATTCCTTATTTCTCTCAACTAATTTCAAATTATGACTCGTAAAATTCTCTTAACAGTTACATTGATCTGCATTTTCTCCCTCGGCGTCGGTGGCCAGTCTCCGGCCACCGCGCCGAGCCATTCTCCTTCTAAATCTCCTCAAAAGCCTAAATCCACATCTCCCACCATTTCTCCATCGCCGGAATTAACTCCCACGACGGGGGCTCCGGCGCAGACTCCGGTAGAAGCACCCGTCGAGGCTCCTCCTTCTCCTACACCTGAGGCTTCTTCTCCGCCAGCTCCTTCACCGGAGGCTGATACACCTTCTGCTCCGGTGGATGCACCAACAGCTGATGTTCCAGCTCCAGCTCCGAGCAAACATAAGAAGAAGCATAAGACCGCCCCGGCTCCCGGACCAACTTCGGAGCCTTTAAGCCCGCCTGCTCCGCCCGGGGAAGCTCCTGGTCCTGGACCAAGCGATGCTTTCTCCCCAGCCGCCGACGATCAGGTAAATTATATGATTTAACCTAAACAATGGTAGATTAATCTAGCTAATATGTAATTAATAACACTTAAGTAAAAAAAATGAAAATTAGTCACATCTTTTGTAGGAACTAGGAGCTAACTATAGTAGTAACAAACTTGCAAAATAGAATGTTTCATTATTGGTCTAATGTCAATGCTCAATAATTTATATGATTTTAAAATATATGATAATCACATTTTTGTTAGATTTGGTTTTTCTAAAATTTGAAATCGAATTATTTAATGCAGAGCGGAGCAGAAAGAAGAAGTGTGATACAAAATGTAATGGTGGGAGCTGCGGCTATTGCATGGCCTCTACTTGCTCTCTAGCCTTCTAATTAATTTTTGTTTTTGTTTTTTTTAGTTTCAATTCTTAATTTTATTTATTTATATCTTTTTTTATCCTACCATATTTGTCTCCCTCAATACAGCTCACATTTTGTATTCAGCATTTGTTTTTTTTTTATTTATACTGATAATTTTAATATATGCAATGAATCATAAAACTTCTGTTCACAATTTGCTAATTAGCTCATCAATGGTAAAATATTCTCACTCATTCACAGAAAATAAAAAAAATTCTATTCCAAATCAAAGTTTTATAAGAATCAATTGAAAATTAAAGAATACAGAGAACCAACAAAAAATCTTGGGTATGAAAATTATTTGCAGAAGAAACCTCTTTTTGTACAAAATCACTACTTTGGTAAGAGGACAAAACATAAAATAAAGGCACTGATGAGAGACCAGAATCTGTGCATTATCAATATCATCATCATCCATCAGCCACGCCCGGCGTTTCCATGCCGTTGGTTTCTGAAGTAACTGAGCAACGCCTGTGCCTGACAAGTTACAAGATTCTCCAAATAAATAACTCTTCAAAACAATCAAAGTCATGAGAGTGGCTTCTTAAATCAAAAGCATCATGATATAGTTATAAAGTTTGTACCTTTTCTCTAGCTCTGGGAGTACCAGACTGTGAGAGAGCGACGAGTGGAGGAACGGCGCCTTCTTGAAGAACCATGTTGCAGAACCGACCACTGTTGGTTGAAAGTTGAAGAAGAGCTGCTGCGGCGTTTTCTTTCCCTCTAGCTGAACCCAACTCAACGACCTCAACAAGAAGAGGGATCCCGCCTTCTTGACCAATCGCGTTTCTTCCTTCCGGGATTGTCGCTAGATTTGCCAAAACAGCAACTGCTTTATCCACCATCCCAGCTGCTGGGTCCATCAGATCAATAAGATATCTCACAGCACCTGCTTGCACGATCGTCGCCTTGTTTTCTTGATGTATCGATAGATTAAACAATGCAGTAGCAGCGTCTTTCTTACCCCGAGGGGTACCGTTACCGAGTAGATCTACAAGAGGCCCGATTGCACCCGACTGACCGATCTTAATCTTGTTTTCTTCTATTACAGAGAGGCTGAAGAGAGTGGCAGCTGAATTCTCCTTAGCTTCAGAGCTACCATTTTCAAGCACGAATATGAGCGGCTCAATCGCACCGGCATCAGCAATTGCAGTTTTGTTGTTGTCATTGATAGATAAGTTGAGAAGGGCGGTAACAGCGTTTTCCTGTGTAGCTGAGTCACTTGAGTAAAGTAGTTCCACCAATAAGACGATTGCTCCAGAGTTCCCAATGACTATCCGATTATCCATGTTGTGCTTGGCTAGCAACCTTAGTTCTGCGGTTGCTTGTCTCTGAGTATCCAATGAACTGCTTTTCAACTCCTCCACCAACTTCTTAACTTGGGTTTCGACCTCAGAAAGATCACGTCTTGTCTCATTCGAAGGCGCTGAAACAATCCTTGAACCGAGCCTCTCTGATGGACGTCGCCAAAATTGACCACGGCTCCGTCTATCCATGAATTTTGGGGAAAAATCAGACAAATCTCGCCGAGTAGCTGCTGAAGTGGTTGCAGCAAGAGGCCCTGATCTAATTTCTCCTGAAGCATCACTGCTGTAAGGTGTAGCATGAGCTGATTCTTCTGAATTCTCATTCGCATCTGCTCTTGGAAACTCCTCATTGGAAACAGTGCTAGTAGCAGAAGGGGACCTATGATGGTGGTTCTCAGATGTTTGTCCATTTTCCACTGAGCCTCGTGTAGTGGAAGATACAGATGACCTACCGGGTGCATCTGTCTTCATTTCCCGAGAATCGTTAGATCTATCTTCAAAATCATTTAGTGATCCCCTCCTGGCGTCCAAACCGTACCCATTTCCAGATATACCCGGTGAAGAAGCGCCCAAGGCAGAAGCAGGACGTGAAGGAGAAGCACCTTCTCTTTCAGTTGCTCGGCTTGAGAATGAGGGCTTACCGGTTTCACTTGAAGAAGCATCCCAATCATGTGACTTGTTGCTAACTTTATGAGCAGAAACATCAGCACCCGTGCTAGGAATGGAGTCTGTACATGATAAAAGAGGAGAAAGCTCATTTAAACTTGTTGATTTATTGGGATCAGGCAGCTTGACATCGTTTGTCTCACACCAGTTAGCGATTAAGGCCTTCACGGTGTAATTGGGTATAAGAGTCGTGTGAGTCAGGGTCTGTCGAGTCTTGGGACACACTTTTAAACCCAAATCAATCCATCTCTTGATGAACGCCTTTTCATATGTTTGTCCTGATGACACAATCACTGGATCAGTCATTACTTCAAGTGACAGAGGGCAAAAGAAGTCGGCAAGAATGGCGACACTAGATGTCTGAGTCTGTTTGATCAGAAGAAGACGTTCGTGCATGCGGTTTACAATAACAATCAGTTGGTCAAGGAACTCGACTTCTGCATTATTCTCAGACTGCTCAGCCATCTCTTTCTGCCTCTCCAGAGCAACAGCTTCAATCAGAATCTCCTGGTTTGATCTCAGACCAGTGTTCTCTCCAATTTTCACCAAGATCTCAGGGCTAGGTCCAACACCATCTCTCTGATCCCTCAAAGCACCATCAATGACAGAAGATATTTCTTCATAACTAAGATGCTTAATCTTCTCTAGACATTGCTGCAATTACGAATATTTGTAAATTAACCATTCGCATCTCCTGCAATTCGATTCAATTGCTAATGTCGACAACACAACAAAACACAACGCAGTCAGCATCACTAAAGCTAATGTTCTGAACAGACGACGTATATACACCAGACCTATAGCATGTAAAATAAACAAGATTCCTCTAAATGTAAAGAGAAGGAAGATACCTCAAGGGAAGCTGGGCTTAGCTCATCAGGTAGATGGTTTTTAGAAGACATGAGAAACTGGAAAGTATCCACAATGGTGTCTCGCATCTTCGGTATCAAAGATTCAATTTGAAGAACCTAGACGAAACGACATATCAGTAACCAAAACTCAAGCAGGAGTGCAGCATAACCGTCACGGATTCAAGCTAAAGGCGAAAGACAGTTAGTTACAGAGTACCAATATCATCAGTTCATCTTATGCAACTTCTAAACAATCTATACATAAAACGAGAGAGGGACTTACGAAATAGACTTTACTGGAGAATGCTTGCCAACTCCTGAAAAGATCAATGGATTGATCAACATCTTGAGTCAATTCTTCAAATGCTTTACCAAGTTTGTCATCCAAAACAAGACCAGAGTTAACAACAACATCTGCAATAGGCTTCAACACTCTCAATAACTCTTCAACTCTTTTATAGTACTTCTCAAATGGGTCTAAATCTATATGTTTAGAAGATGATAGATTTAGAAACGACGAGATACTTCCGATAAGAACTTTTAAGATTTCCATTTTAACCCTGAAAAGAAGCAACAAAATTTCAAACTTTAGGGTACACGAATCACGAATCGAACAATCGTCAACTAAATCTACGAAATTGATCAAATGGGTCTTTCGAAAATGTAAGTTTAGAGAATTGGAAGAGAGAAAAGAGGGGAAATTGAAAACCCTAAGTAGATAGATAGATCGAAACTAAAGAGAGAAGAGAGAAGAAACAAACATGCACGTGAAGAAGAAGGGAAATCAAATTTTCTCGGTCTCGCCGATTATAGTTGAGAGCACGTAAAAAGCAAATCTTCTTCTTCTTCTTCTTCTTCTTCTTCTTCTTCTGTGTATTTTTTTTTTTTTTTTTGATTAGCGAAGGAAGAAGAAAAAAAAAAAGATTGGTCAGATAGAAAATTGCTGGCGTTTTAAGCCGTTCTAAGCCGTTTCGGACATTGTTTTGTCAGCTTGGTCTCCTCCACTTTGTGTTTTTTTTTTTTTTTTTTTTTGTAAGAAAATATGCCAAAAATATCAATATTTTGATAGAATCTTTTAAAAATATATAAATCAGATTTGAGTTTTTAACCGAAAAAAAAAGATTTGAGCAAATTTTATAGAATTATTGTTACAAATCTTAGTGGATGATTAGTAGAAATTTCAAGGCATTTGAGAAACTGAAAATGTGAGATCAAAAATAATTTGTGAATAGCATGTCGATCTTCGTCTTTAACATGTATGCTATTATAACGTTTATAATTAAGGTTGGCTACTGATACATACATCTTCTAGACCTTGTTATACTATTTCTATGATCTAATGTTGCATCTTTTATCTACGTTACGTTATTCGATTATTGACTTCTTCTATATTGTTAGATCACAGAAATATAACAAGGGCTATATTAATATAAATACACAGAAGACTTATAAATTAAGAATACACCTATACTTTTTATATAATTAGTTCTCTCTCATCAACTTGTATAAGTTGGACAAAAATACCCTTCCGTATATAACAAATTATTTAGCAACATAAAAAAATTGTTATCGACGTTTTTATCTGATTCTAACAAATCAAATACATGGGTAAGAACATATTATGAGTTAATTGATTATCTATTAGGTTAGCATGATAACATAATATATATCGATAAATTTATAAATATATCGTGTTAAATCATATTGTATCGCGATAAGTTTATAATTTATGTAATAAACTTATATTTATCGGGGCAACTCATTTGTTATATCATAAATAAATAACGAGTTACATATATTATAATGTTTGTGTGGATAACTATTCAATTAACATATTAACAAGTATTTTATCCAAATCAGAAATCAAATAAGAGAAAGAAAAACTTGAAATAATCTACTGGGATTTTTAATTTCCTCGTCACAACTCTCTTTACCGTCTTCGGGATGCTCCAACTCTCTTGTTAATCGTTAAGTTATAACTTATCGTCCCCATTGATGTTTCTCTTGATGTGATATTCCACATATCATCTTCACCACCATCATCATTAATATCTTCCCCGCCACTGTTACGAGCTCACCCTGAAATTGGAAACACCACCACTTACAAACTACTTTTACCAGTAATTGAGATGTTTTGTTACCAGAATATTTTGGTTGAATCGATTTCAAAACTTTGAAAATCCCATTTATCTCAATTGCGATGTTTTGTTACCAGAAAATTGTAGGTAAAGCCGTGGATGGAAATAAGCTACGTAACGGCCGGAGCTCCAATCATCTTCGTCGTCATCGCCTTTGTATTTGGTAAACCACCACCGACAAAAGTGAATCAGACAATTCACCAATTTGCTTTTCCATCAAGCTTTGATTTCAACATCTTTTATTCGATTTGATTTGATTTCTATGTTGTCAGTGTTATTCTCGTGATCTAGTGTCGTCGGAAAAGTAAAATACCATCGGAAAAATAAAGGAAAGAAGAAAAGAGAGGAGAGAAGTGGTAGGGGTAAAAGAGTCAAAAAGATGTTGATAGTGACATTTGCACAGTGACCAATTGGTCCAACTAATTATCAGGTCGTCTGTGGTTACTAGGTATAGATACCCATATAACAAGGTGAGTATATAACTATATATGAGGTGTGATTGTTCTTTTTTTTTTGTTCTTTTTTTTTTTGTCGGCAATTCATTTGTATTAAAAAGCCCAATGGGCAGTTACAGAAGAGGCAAAAGCCCAGGAAGATTACAACAATAGTCAACGGCCCAAACTAAAACAAATGCTTTAGCAAAAGACACGTGTAGGATACGTGTTCTGCTCCATTCCACGCGTCAAGTCTTCAGCTCCACCGTCAACGATCGCCGGACACCGCATGATTCCGATCAGCCGTCGCCGATCAGCCCAGGAGCGATGAAGATCTTCCATCCTTCTGTCGTTCTCAATTCCTATGCAAATCGTCGAAGAACCTCCGGATCTATGGAAAGAAGCCGCTTCAAAACTTTCCGAGCAACACCATCTCCGGGGAAGCTCCACCGCTGGCCACACCCAACTTGATGTGGATTGAGCTTTGCTCTTACTTCACGAGCAAAAAGAAGCGACGAAGATATTACTCCGCGAAAAGATTGGAGAGATCGGATTGAGATTTGAAGAAAAGCAGAGACATCAACGGCATGAAGGAAAAGAGAACAACCTCGCTAGAGCGAGAACCAAAAAGCCGGAGAAAGCCGATAAAACTAGAATCCGACAACTGTCGGAAGTTATTTAACTCGTTTAAAGACGAGAATATAAACAACTCCGGAGAAATCCGGAATCAAAACCGACGAGAATCTTCTTCTAATCTAAAGATTTGGAAATAAAGAAAGGAAAAGAAGCTTTTTTGATTTGCCGGTTAAAATTCCGGTATACCGGAAATCGTCTTCTCTCTCTGAAAAATAGGAGTGAGATTGCTCATCTCGTTCTTTTTTTTTGTTCAACAAAGTGTGATTGTTCTACCCACACTTTTTAACTATAAATTGTCTCGCAAATCATCTGATTTTTTTTCTACATTCTATGGAAAAATCCCAGTTTTCCAATAACATGAGATTTGGAAATATTATCCTAAATAATCAATTGAACCATAGAGTTGGAATGATTTTGATAAATACCTGGATTTTAATACATTTCAGAAAATGACCAGTCCAGTAAGGTGGGATTGTTTCAAAGGAATAAATCATCCCAAATTACTAATCCAATATGCCCTTAAATGTAAAAGTTGAACGTTGAATGAGCTTTTTTTCCAGAACAGCACCAAATATTATTGAAAACAAAATTCCTTTAGTAAGATGCAAAAACAGGAGCAAAACACTTTGTATAAATAAGCATATCTTTTATATATGTATATCAACCCTAAAACTAAAGAACAAATAAATCTAAAAAAAGTTCACAATGAATTGTTTTTCTTGTTTTTTACTTGTTATTGTATTGTGTGCAGGATTGAGTAGTGCGAAGTTCAACGAAAAAAACTCCATAATTTTTAAGAATGCTCTTGGTCCTAAAAAAGTTCTCAGGATTTCTTGTACATCAGACAACGACGAAATAGGCTACATTTTCTTGAAACGTGGACAAATCCACCAAATTAGTTTTCATGATAGTGTTTTCAAAACCAAATTTGATTGTGAGTTATCGAAGGGAAGTGGTGGTTTTTATGATTACAATTTTTATGCAAAATTTAGGGCATATACAGGTGGCGGTCTGATAGTTCACTACGGTAAAAAGAACTTTTGGGAAGCTAGAGAAGATGGTATTTACTTCACACATGGTAAAGAAATACCTAAATTAGAGTATAAATGGATCCCCGGAGATCCCATAGATCCCCCTATGGGAGCGAAGAGCCCCCTATGAGAGCATAAAATGTTTTAATCATCTATGTTTAACTACGATCTTATATCTCATGTTCTTGAATAAATCTATTGAATAAAATTTTATAATCGATTAAGATAGTCGTGATGTTGACAACATGTCGTCTTATAACTGTACATATGGACATACAATTTAGTTCGTGTTGTTGGCTACACATCTCTAAATTTGGGATATGTGGTCATATATTGTTACAGTCAAATTCAAAAGAAACATATAGCTTGCTATTTTTTTTCCTTTAAAATATAAAGTTACAGTCAAATTCAAAAGAAACATAAATAGCATAGGCTATAATCTAGTTATTAAGATTTTTTTTTTTTTTTGGGGACAAATCTAGTTATTAAGTTGAAATCCATAACAACAACAGCATTAGCAGATGGTGAACAGATCTTATTAATTCTCGTCTCTGGGACCTATCTACTGATACATAGAAGAGCCTTCTTCAACAAAACCAGAGCTGCTTTATAACAACAACACATATAATACAAAAGAGAAAGCTAGAACTCATGATCCTAAGGATTACAAGACATAGCTACTACACTGTCTTGTTTGGTCCATTCTCAATGACTAGACTCCGCTTTGAATCGCCAATGAGTGAAAGTGATGCCACGAGCAATGAGGTAGAGGATGAATGCACCATACGAAGCTGTGAACACAGTCACAAAACCGGTATAGACTATGCCACTAACCTCATTGGAGAAGAACTCCAACAATAGATAACCGTTGATCATTATCACGAGCGCAGCAACAAGCCACGCGATTGTCTGCACAACAAGGTGAGATCGAGCTTAATAAAGCGATCTTTAAGGAATGTAGTAAAAGAGTTTGAAAGAAATCCACAAACCTTGTACAAAGGACCGATTTTGAAGCTACCCATGATTTGTTCTTTGGAGACCAAACACAGTAAGGGAATGAGTGCAAAGGGAATTTGAATGGATTGAAGCACGTTAAGCCACTCGTTTAAGACATCGAGTGTAGCTTCCGATGAATCAAACACTAGAGCAACGATAATAGTTGGAATGATTGCGCAGCTTCGTGTGATCAAAGCTCTCAACCATTTCTTCATTTTGAAATTAAGAAACCCGCCCATGATGAATTGTCCCGCGTATGTACCAGTAATAGTGCTGCTTTGTCCAGCAGCTAATAGCCCGATTGCCCAAATGTATAGTATCGGGAACACACCGCCTCCATATTTCTCCTGAAGATACTGTCCCGCGTTAACCAAACCAATGCTATCGGCAAGGTCAGTATTATAAAACCCTTTGGCGAAAACCGTTGTGACAAACAGATTGATCAAAAAGGAGACAAAAAGAGCAATTGTGGATTCAATAGTGTAGTAGTTTAGCGCTTCTTGAACTCGGTATTTCTGTCGTTTATCGACTTCTCTAGATTGAACAAGAGCTGAGTGAAGAAACACATTGTGGGGCATTATAATGCAACCCACAACTCCAACTGCTTTCTGTATCGTTCTTGAACTCAGTTTCGGTACCAATATCCCTGAAACAAGAGAAAGCTAACTTCTTTAGAACTTAAAAATTGAGTTCCAATAAGAAAATGGATTAAGAGAACAAAGAAAGCCTAACCAATGAGAAGTTCAGAGCCACTTGGCTTAGCTTGACCAAACATCCAAGCGAATGAGATTCCCATTGTAGCGATAAGAACCGCAAACACCGCCTCGAGCTTCCTGATTCCGTAATTCTCAAGAAACAAGAAGACAAAACTGTAGCCAAAACACACATATGAATCAATAACCCACATAGCACCAAAACCTCATACCTAAAGATAAAATTCCATAAGACATTAACACAGCTAATCATCAATTAACAATCCATAGATTAGATTAGCTAAATTGCAATCAGAACCACAAACACTCACTAGAGTTTCCTGATTCCAACAAAAAGACCAAAACTTTGAGCAAAACACACATATGAATCAATGACCAAATGAGACACAGAGTGACAAAAATTCATGTCTAAAGATGAAATTCCAGATTAGAATAGCTAAACTGCGATTAGAACCACAAACAAAAAGACAAAACTGGGACCAAAACACACAAATGAAACAATGACACATAACAACAACAAAAACCCATGTCTAAAAAAGAGATTTTGGAAGAATTAAGAAAGGTAAAAGATTGAGAATTTGTGTGAGTGACTTACCAATCAAGAGCAGTGATAAGAACACCAGCCCAAAGAGGCAAAATCCCATTACTCAAAATCTTAATAGCAATAGCACTACCAATAACTTCTTGAATATCAGATCCAATCAAAGCCAATTCAGCCATAACCCACAAAACCATTCTTGCCCAAGTCGGATATTCATCACGACAAAGCTCAGCTAAGTGACGACCTGTCGCAACACCAAGCCTCGCTGACAAAAGCTGAACCAATAGACCCATTGCTGTTGCCCACATAAGAAGCCATAACAACGAGTACCCAGCAACCGCACCGGCTTGAAGATCTCCTTCGAGATTCCCTGGATCGAGAAACGCAATGCTCATTAAAAACCCAGGTCCGGTGAATAACCATAGCTTCTTCCATGAGAACGGTGGTGCGCCGCCGCAGCCTACGCCGTGTTCTAGATCTTCCTCTTCGTTTCTCACGATGTGTACCTTCTCTGTTTCATCGTACGCTCTTTCTTCTTCCTCTTCCTCTTCGTTGATCAGAAGTGGCTCGTTGTTCTCGAGTTGTGACATTTTTTTGGATTCGCTGTTTCAGTTTCGGGTTTTGTGTTTTTCGAGGTTTAACACGTTATTCTTACTTGCTCTTGCTTTTTATAGGGAAGTTCTGTTTCTCTTAGTACAAGATAAAGTATTTTTTTTTTTTTTTTTTTGAACAAAAGTACAAGATAAAGTATAAACACAGACTTTCATAAGAATCTAATCACTTTTCTTTTTTTTGTCGTCTCTAATCACTTTATATTTTTGTAACTCAATTATCGATAAATTAGGGAAAAAATATAGGGTTTTATTTGGTGGAGGTAATTCAGATAATCACTCATAAATAAATAAATATATATAATTTTGATGTGTAAATGGAATTTGGATAAATAAATTTAGATTTTTAATTGTTACTTATATCATAATTAATTCGTCTATTTACGGACACATATTCTATTTCCTCTTCTTTTTCTTTTTAATTTTTCGAAATAGAAAATTTTTGTAAAACTTTTTTGACCGTTTTAAAGGTTTAAATTTTTTTCCGGTATATAATTATATGAAAATGCATTTTTTTTACAAAAGAATAGATGCATAATATAGCGAAAATTCCATCGATGTTGGAGTCATCTACCATGGTCTCGTGTGTAAGAGACAAAGATGTATATCTTAAGTATAATGTAGATATAATCATCACTGAGAATGTAATTAGATTTGATGAATTAATTATCATTTGTAATATGATTTAATTATATTCTTTCCATTTCATAATATAAGATGTTTTAAAAAAATTTAGGAGTATGTTTTCCTCTTACAGTATATCAAAATCAAAGGCATGTATAGGGAATAAAAAAGCAAATAAAGAAAAAACAGGTGGTGCGAATCATGCGAAATAAATGGTCCACTTAGGTTGGTGACGTGGCGAGATCGAAAGAACGATGGAGATGGTGCCATGTCATGCAAAAGTAGGGACCACAAATCCGTAGATTAAACATGGTTCTCACCTCCGAGATTCTCTTTCCTTATATTTTGTTTTTGTTTTTTATCAGTTTTTGGTAAATTTACAAAAAAAATATCATTCACCAAATTTTGTAATTCGTTTTTCTTTTTATGTCTTGATTTACTCTGTCTTACCTATTGTTGTTTCCTTGCTCTTTTGCTTGACACTGGTGGTTCTTGAAAATGATAACAAGTTAACAACATATACTTTCCTCTCGAAATAATAGTTTTGTTCATATTTTTTTCTCTATTTCTACGGACCATTTTGTGTAATTCTTTTTAAAATAAATACTATCTGTAGTGGGCTTTATTTAGAATGAATGGTACACGACCAAAAATCAAAAACACGAATGAATGGCACAACTTTCAAAGAGCAATGTACATTTCCCAAGCTGCGCCAACATATTATCCTATCTTATGTTTCACTTTTCAGCGGGGAAGAAATATGAATCTCTTAACACGTAAAACTCCATTTACTAAAAAACAAGAACACTTTTGGAAGTTTGAAGAAACATAGATATAATCATTTATGTGTATGCTTGCCTGAATTGAAGCAAATAAATTTGGGATTTATCCGTGAAGATGTACATGTATGATGTATATGGACATAGTAAGAAGCATCACATTATCGAATCATCCGTGAAGATGTATATAAATTAATTCAGACTCAGTTTAACTTTTAAATAATTTAACAAAAATATAACATGACATGTAAGAATTAGATTATATAGAAACTTCATCCGAGTTTCGCTCAGTGTTTCGAAATCGGAATCGAAACCCATGAAAAAAAAAAAGCATGTATCCACGAGCCAACCATGTTAAAAATGGCCTATAAAGCATTTTTAATTTTAAAAAATATTTGAAAAATCAATTATGGGCTGTTAAAATATTGTGGTCTAAACCTATTAGAATTGACAAATATTTGGCCCCTAGAAAAACTTGAAAATTTAGTGGCCCTAAACCCATAACTAGAAATGTTAATATGGGCTAACCCATCCCATTTAGACCCACCCCATTTAAAACCCACCCCATTTAGACCCACACCATTTAACCCCGTTTAAGTTTACACCCCATTTAACCTCCCCATTTAAACCCATTTAAATTTCCTTTACCCATTTAAACCCATTTAGACCCATATAACATTGTTTTGTTCTAAACAATATAATATAATAAATAATTATTTTAATTGATTATTTAAAATTTACAGATTATTTCATTAAATATAATTGATAAAACGCAGATTTACGGTTTTTGCGGAAAAACGCGGATTTACGGTTTTGGTGGGAAAACGCTATTTTATGGAAAATAATTTTTGGTGATAAAACGCAATTTTGCGATTTTGGCGGAAAATGACGTTTTCCCGCCAAAACCGTAAACTCGCGTTTTCCCGCCAAAACCGTAAACTCGCGTTTTCCCGCCAAAACCGTAAATCTGCGATACTTAAAAAAAACTATCACTTTAGAAGCATGAGACTGTTTTTGATACATATAATTTATTTTAATAGTGAAACCTAATTTTACGATCGAACATCATGTGTACACACTAAAACTGAATCAATGAAAGTGGTGTTCAAAATCTATGTGGATTGACATTTGACAGCATCTCTACTGATCGGTGCTGGATGCGCATCGATCGGTTGCAGAGGGCAGTATCTATCTCTCAAAATTTATCAGGAGAAGAAGCAGCAAGCAAGACCATCAATCTCAACATTCAGGATCTGCCTCTTGATATTATCTAAATCAAAGACTCTCTTGTTTGTTTACCTTAAGTTTGATCCATATATGTTGTCTTGTCACCAGCCCCGGCCCAATGTATATAATAGCCTTAGGGCAAAAAAATTTTTTGGGCCTTTTACTAAACATTTGGGCCGGGCCTGCTTGTCACATATGATCGAGTCATGATTCTCGTAGGCGATTATTTTTTGTTATTTGTTTTTTTTTTCCGGTGATTAATATTAAAATTAGTGATATGTTTTTAAAGCTTTGTCCCAAAAACATTCATGAGCTCTATTTACGAGCATTATTCAACCTCTCGAAGACATTCATGGAGATGTTTTTTTCTATTGTATGTCTATTGGAAGTTCTTTAATGATCAGACATCACGCAGACGATGCACGAGTAATGTATAAAGCTTGTAATAGAGCTTATGTAATATGTACAATGAATTGACTAAACCGGAACAAACCAGAACTGTACAAGTAAACCACTACAAACCAAAATACATGATCTCATAGAGAAATTGACCGACTCGGACGTTAAATTACGCCATATTATTTTTTCTTAACCAACTTAAATCGAAATATATATATATATATATTTTTTTTTGATAAACCCTATCGGCTGATCCGGTCAGCCTCGGTAGGAACGCACCGAAGTGCTACAGAGTGGACTTCTCCCGATCCAGGTAGAATTGGGCCACCACACTGCCTGATCCGAGTTTGGAATGCCTTCCGACTAATGCCAGGGGGTAGTCAGGCCGCCTGCATTTCTGACTACCAGGTAAACCAATTGGGCCAAGGCCCAACTGACAGACTTCCCAAACAAATGTGTTTTTGTTTCCAGGCCTAAAACTATCGAAATATATATATATATGATGGTAGCTAGGTCTCTTCTTTAGTATAGCTTAGGTTTCTCTAGGTCTTAATATATAAGTTTTTATCTTTCTTCGTTCGATCGCAAAACATGAATTCATCATCTCCCAAATCGATTGGTCTCATCCATGAGATATTGTCGAGATTGCCTTCAAAGTCAGTCGCGAGGTTTCGTTGCGTGTCGAAGCCATGTGCATCAATGATAGGTAGTCCATATTTCACGGAGTTGTTCCTGACCAGGTCCTTGGCTAAGCCGCGCCTCTTATTCGCCACCGTAAAAGACGGTGTGTGGAGCTTCTTCTCGTCGCCTTATTATCCATATGAGAAGTCGTCTTCGACTTTTGTAGCAACCGCAAAATTTCATGTGAAGTTCCCTCCAAACAATATACGGATCGGTCATAATAAAGACCGACGATATTTTTCATATGGCTACACCTCTGGTTTGATCTATTTATATGGTGATACGTACGACGATAGACCTGTCATATGTAACCCGTACACAGGAGAGTATGCAATCTTACCTTATCTGAAACGTTATAGAAAGGCGTATAGCTTTTTGGTGTTTGAACCGATTGACAAGCAATTCAAGGTACTGTTCATGGCTTATCAATCTGGTTGCGATCGTAATCATAAAATTCTTACAGTAGGAACTGGAAATATGAAGTGGAGAACCATAAAATTTTCCTTGGGGCATGAAATTGCGAGTGAAGGGATAACCATCAATGGGGTTTTGTATTACTTAGGTGACACAAGCTTTTGGCTTAATCATGATCATGATGTAGAGTCTGATTATGTGATAGTTTGCTTTGATATTAGGTCTGAAAAATTCACTTTCTTTGAGATAGAAAGGTTTTGTAGATTGATAAACTATAAGGGTAAATTAGCTATGATTTATTTCGAGGATGATGTCAACTATCAATCGTTTGGTTATCGTAAGGAGGATTATGTCGAAGCTAATGACATTAATGAGTTGCATGTGTGGGTTCTAGAGGATATGGAGAAACAGAAATGGTCGAAATATGCCTATACTTGGACCGATGATATATTCTTCCGTCGTCGTCACGTTTCCGTCGCTCCAACGACTGCTTGGGGTGAAATAGTTTTTTCGATGTGTGAGTATACTCCTGGACAACCGTTTTATGTTTTCTACTTCAATCCCGAAAAGAACACTCTCCAACGTGTTGAAATCCAAGGTTTTGGTGAAGCCTTTTGTAGCGTTTACACCTTTGTAGACAACGTAGAAGATCTTAACGTTAACGATTTAAAAATACTCAAGCCATTCAATGCTCCATTTGTGAAGAAAAAAGAATCAGAATCAGATTATTCAAATTCAGATTCAGAATGAGACTGAGAAGGGATAAGGAGAAGAAGATAGAGATGATGATTGGAGTTAGGTGAAAGCAATGGGCATGTGATTTTGTGCTCTTTTGATATGTACTCTTTTCACTTTTAGTATTTTAATAAAGTAAGTTTTTGATTTCAAATCAAGTGTTCGTCACTAAAATCGACGCTTGGAAATTCAATATTTGCTTCGTTTCCGATATGTGAGGATTAGTTTATCTCCTTGCTAATGTTTGAATCATAAAATAGCTCGTGCATGAGCTGCTGCTTTTTTGAAGCTCTTATTATTTTTCAAATTGGGAGGTCCCATGAAGTGAGTTCATTATATCCAGAGTTGTGTAATGTTGCGAAATCATTTTCTCTCGTCTTGCAGTGATGGTGTTGCAGATTTCGCTGTCTATATATGAGCTTGAAGAGCATGGTCGTTGGAATGGAGTGCTGATTATGGAACACATTGATCCTCTGCTTCCATAAATGGTAGATTGATGCATGAGTGACATTTTTTCTTAGTAGAGAAGGTCTTTAATGCAAACAAGTGGACTTCAATCAGTTTCTTCTCTGCGAGGTCTTAATTAGGACATTCCATATGTCTTTGAGGAAGAAAAGGCATTACACGTAATAGAATCAACAACCCAACTCTACTCATCTTGATTTGCAGAGCTGTTTAATTTGGGACGCTAATTGTTGTTAAGAAACTAATTTCATGACCATTGCCCACGTTTGCTTTCAAAAAAGTCTCAGTCACTGGTCTCAACCTAAGGATTGCTTTCCAAGTCCCTTGGTGATTTTTTGACATCCCAGAAACTATTATTTTTGATGTTGTGAAGCTTATTCCAGAGTGCCCGGAGAAAAACATTTTATGAGAATAAAAGCTAAATGAATCTCAGACAAACACTACAAGAAAACATAGCAAGTGAACCAAGACAAGTTGAGTTTATGATATTTTCACCATTTGCATTATAACAAAGTTCAGCGAAAAATCCTAACCAAGAAAAGGGATTTTAGATTTGGGCAGCTCTAAAAAAATGTTGGCAACATTTCCAAGCTGTAGTCATAGAACTTAACACACAAGAAAGATAGGTTACTGAATAAGGGTAGTGGTTCACATCTTAAGTAGTCATAGATGACCTTCAAAAACTAAAAAAAGGCAAAACTACGAGGAAAACTTTTTTTTTTGTCAACAACTTTAAATTAAGCTCAAAAGAGTCATTCCTCAGGAATGTTGTTTACATATGTGATATAAGATACAGTTAAGCATTCAAATATCCAATTCAATATCGGTTACCTCAAGGGTTTTGGAAGAGATGGTCATATTTTTGACACGAGAGATCCCAACGAGAAAATTACGAATCATATTCCTCTTTGGTATATCTCTTGGATCAAAGCAGAAACACAAGTTTAACACAATATTAATATCCACCGCAACAAGGGAACCAAGATTTTTTATTATGAAATTTGCAGTCTGATGATCACTGAGCTTCAAATACTCAAGCATGGGAGCATCAATAACAATTGATATAGATCTTCTTCAGGAAAACGCTTGTGCGCAACATGAGTAAAGAAACGCTTGGGAGCAACATGAGTGAAGCTCAATAGAGATTGAGAACACAATAGTAAAACTTCTAAGCGATCAAAGAAACTTACAACTTCTACGCGATCAAAGAAACTTATAACTAAGTTTTCTATATAAGCGCAGCCTGAGATCAGTGTTTCTAGATCCAAATGGTCGGCGAAATTAACTGTACTTAGCTTGAGAACTCTGAGCGAAGGTAAAGAAACAGACTTGACACTAGACATGGTTACCTTACATAGCTTTAAGCATACTTAGCTTTCACAAGTGTAAATACTTGGAGGTAAAGGAAACGTACCACTCCCCCATGAATAGTCCGAAAAATCGACATGTTTAACTTTCAGCTGAATGATTGTGTTGATCCACCGCTTGATCATATCAATTTCAGTCTCACAATTCCCATCACCAGGGTAGCTTAACTTAAAACTTTCTATATGATACTCTCTATTAAAATCCAGAAATCTATTGACAAATCTCACGTATTTGTAGTATATTTTGATATCCTCACCATCCATATCTCTTAAACCTTCAATTAAAAAGGTTTTAGACAAATGTGAATCAATTTCTTCGAAATTACATTACTTAAATCATTTATTACTTAGAATTCAGACAAAGGAGGGAGACAGTGGAGAAAACATTGATCGGGTAAACATCCGTACACCGAACTTATTGTACGACTCATAAACCCTAAACCAAAACAAAATCTTCTCAACGACGGCGCTCTGGTGACCAATGTGGCAAAGCTGGGCTGAAGTGTGTAGATACAACCCTTGAGTCAAGCAGCTCCATTATTGGCGTGAAACTCACACATCTCGGCACCTTGTACTGATTGATCGAGGCTCCTCTCGATATGGCATAGTCCATAAGCTCCTCGAACGTTCCATTCTTCACCACACGTATCTCGAGTGGCCCTATCGACTTATCCGCAACCCGACTTTGTCTATACACAGAGTTCAACGACTCCTCCATTTCCAAGCAGCACCGAGCCATGACCTCGTCATTTGGTGGATTGGTTTGATCCTTCACTAGAAGCTCCCAGTAGATGACATAATGGCCAGGTATAGTCTTTGTCTCTGCGTAGCTTGTGTACTCGATCACGCGAGTTCCTTGCTCTCCAAGTAACACCGATGCGTTCTCAACCGCCTTTTGGAGCTCAGCTTCATCGGTTTTATCCGACTCAATGCTAAGCAAAACGTTCTTCCTCCGCACAAACTTGAACTGTGGAGCGGAATTGTAGAATCCAGTCACCTGAAGAATATCACCAACTCTATAACGGTTAAGCCCTGCATAGGTTGTGATCACAAGCTCGTACTCTTTCCCAACCTCGACATCAGCTAGCTCCACAAGTTCTGATTTTCCGGTTGGGACTTCATGAGGGAGAAACTCGAAGTAGGCCATGTTGGGCATAATGGTGTAAGAAACCTCAGAAGGTTTACACATTGGTTTCAAGTTGATCCCAAAGTAACTCTCGGAGGATGCATACATCGTGCAAGCCATCGGTAACCCGCCGCTATAGTACTCAAGCATCGGGATATACTGAGCCATGGCTCCAGTAACGATGACGTCAAGGTACTTAGTGTTAGGCCAAATCTTAGTAATAATACCTTCCCAATTATTGTCTTGACCACATACCGAAGTTATGAAATCAGCCAGTTCTTGGTCCGGTTTGGTCAAGATCTTGGACATGCTCTCTTTAATAGCCGGATCAGAGATTCTCGAACTTAAGGTTCCGGTTGAGATATCGTTGGCGAGTTCTTTCCAATTGGTTTGAAGGAACCCTATGGCACGGAGGAGACCAGAAGCGAAGACGGCGCCGAGACGGAGGACTTCGTGACGCATAAGTAGACCACAAAGCATCTGAGTGTACATGCTTTGGGACGAGTCGGGACAAAGAATGGCTTCGTTAGGGCTCGTGTACACGTTGTACGGATCGTAAGGACGTCTCTTGAATTGTTCGCTTTTGTAATAACTCGTGAGCACTGGACGTGCCGGTAATCCACCAGGAGTCTTCGATTCCGTCTTCACGAACAAAAAATATAGAGCCTTGCCTTTGTCTAATCCTGGCACGTAGCTGTAACAAAATAATTCAATGTTTTCAAATAAAAATTAGTCCATAAGATTATATCTTTAATAATTTTATTATTGCAAAATGAAATGAACATTTTAAAGGGTAACTGGATTATAAAAAAAAAAGATCTACGAAACTCTAAGATAAAAGAAAGAAAACGTTGAATCCTTTAAAAGTATTTTGTTAGTTAGATTTTAGAGTTAAAATTTCAATTTTAGGAGTTAGGGTTAAATATATATATATGTACTAATCTTGGAACGTAGCTATTAATTATTACTACAAGATAAGATAGAAAATTACTGCAAAGTAGATGTACAAAAAGGGAAATGTAACTTACAGATTCATCACAGGCATGAGAAGACTGTATAAAAGCTGACGTCGGTCCATGTCTTCTTCGATGGTGGGCATCAACTTCCTTTCACCAGCTGATGTCCCAGAGCTGGTTACAAAAATATTAATCCATAATTATTAATTAGTATTTTAAATTAACATTAATTAAGTATACATTATACATAACACTAAGATAATTTACATTTTGGGTTAAGTATATATATACCTTGTGAGGAACTCGGTGATGGGGTGAGAAGACAAGATCATTGACCGGTCACCATTGGCTATACGTTGAATCTCCGGTTTAAGATCATCGTAGGTAACCACTGGAACTTTGGTCTTAAATGCTTTCCGGTCAGTGAATCCCTTGAGACCGAACCGTTTCAGGTACTCAGTCTCCGAGTTACGACGAAGTATCTCTCTAATGACTTTCTTCTGAACGAAATCGACGTTACGTGTCATCTCCTCAATGAACCTCAAAGCCTTCACGTCCTTAGTGGACGGTGAGTGCATAATCGGAGATCGCAGAGCTGAATCAACGGTCATGATTAGAATGTTTTTTTTTGTAAGTGGATAATATTAGACTGTGTTTGATGATGAGGAGATATTGAAACTCGACGAGTATGGGGTTCTATTTATAGTGGCAAGAAGGAGAAAGCAAACGTCAGCGAAATTCCACGTGGACATAAAAGTGGGCTCGGTTTGTTATGGTTAGACCGAGACAGGGGACAAGAGGGACCATGAACACGTAATCTTTGGCTAGTTTTGGGCAGACATGTGGGACTCATATGTCTGAGCCACGTTGGCATGTTGCTGTGATTAGGCAATTTATTGTCATGACCGTAGCAGCTATGCGTCAGCCCGTACGTACCACGCGGTTCCCTTTTATTTGGCTTGTGACTCTGCCTGTCGCCGATAGCGACGGTCAATACTCAAAGCTTTTTCTTTCTTTTGATTCCTTTTTTAATCAGTGGTAATGGCATTGTCAATTTGACTAATCAGGATTAAGACTTGGTTAGTTGATTAATAAGAGCACAGTGTGTGAGACTGTGAGGGGATCATGTTGTTTCCAGAGCCCAAGTAAATTCTTTAGTTTTTCTTTCCATGCATTGACTTTGGTTCATTGGATGTAATAAATATAGAAGGAAAATTTTAATTTTAATTTTGTAGTAATAAAAGTAGATGTGTTTGTTTTCTTTACTTATAATCGGAAATTCTGCATATAAAATATAGAAATCTTGAAACATGTGACAAGCCAAATATCCTTGTGATATTAAAACTCTCTTTGTTTCATAATAAGTAGTGGTGTTTAAGAAAAGAAAAAAAATTGACAAAAAAAATTGCTTTAATTTGTTTTATTTTTAAAATTCTGCAATTTATTTTTTCAATGGTTAAATTGTTTTTAAAACAGAGACAACAGAAAATTATATGATTTTTGAATCTATGTGGCAAAACTTTAAACATCGTATAAAATAAAACAGAGAAAGTAAAAATGTGTCATTCATTTATTTTTTAGTTGGTTTTGAGTGATATAAATCTATGAATCCATGATTATGTATAGCCCAAGTTTGATCAAATATAATTGTCCCAATAGAGTATGTTGTGGTTTTTAAAGTGAGATTATGTTCGAGATAAATAGGAGAAGTCATCTCCATTGAGCATGTTAGGATTTTAAAATCACAAATTAATTTTATGTGACCTAGAAAAATATATGAGACAAATATCAATTCACCATGATCTTCCAATCAATAAATCTTTCGATTACTAAATTACCATAAGTTGGTTAAAACTATATAGACCTATACGATTATAGCTTAATCTTTTTGGAGCAAATTAAATTAAGCTTCCATAAATGTTTAGATGCTCCAGCACTCCAGCTAGCCTAACAACCAAACCAAAGCAGTAGTATACAGAAGCAAATTTGAGATTCCTGCGTATATGTTCTATAAAATCATTTTCAAAAACATTTTATGTATTTCATAATTTAAATATATGGACTAAGATTCATATGTATATGGTTCACTTTTTTTAAGGCAACGGGGGTAAGAAAAAAAAAAGATTAAGACGTTTGTCCTATGAATTGAAAGGTCGTGGTACGACTACTAGTGGGTACTCATATTTATTGATAATTAAAACTAATTCTTGATTTGGAAGAACTAACTCTAAAGCAATTAAAGGCATGCATGGGACATTTCGTTTTGCTCGATCGTGCCTGTACCCACTCCAACTTCCTGTATCATTTAATTCTTTTTTTTTTGGTAGGATGCTGTATCATTTAATTCTAGGGTCTTTGCCTTTGTTTTTTTTTTCTGAAAGAGCAAGAGGTACAATTTTAAGACATACTATTAATTGTTAAAACATATATTTATCCATTTTGCTTTGAGGCAATTCTCAAAATACTTTTTTTTTTGTTCTAAACTAGTTTTTATTTTATTTCAATAATACCAAAAATTCAATGTTAAAATTAATCAAAATCTCATTTAAATGGTGATATATACTCTAAAGTGGAAATAAAAAACACAAATATAACTTTTAATTTTATTTGTAATTTTAGTTGAACAAATAATTTTATAAGAAAATTTGTGATATTATTAAAAAATAAAATAGTGATTATACTTTTGAACAATAACTTAATAGTATTGTATTTTAAAGTATTTCTCTCTGTTTTATATAACCAAATTAGCAGTTGTGATATAAATACTAGTATACTATTATTTTGTTATCTTGCATGTATCCGAAGATAATATTCAGTCATGACGATCAGTTGACATGTGGGCCTTAAAATAATTACTGATATACATAATAAAAGAAAAATAGGATCTAAGACAATAATTAATGGAATATGTAATAATAAAAAAACGACATACATATGAATATGACCTAATGAAAGAAAGAAGAAAATTTGAGGAAGTGACTGATCGCACGGGTCATGCCTTATCTTTGATCAGACATTTAGGGGGAACACTTGGACCATTTCAACATTTTCTAATATGTCCATATCACTATTCCTTAGTATTGCTTACGATAATTTAAATAGTTATTTCCTCCCACTTGTCTGTTATTTTTCTCGAATAGGTTTGAAATTCGTTACTCATTTTCTTGGTCTAACTAATATATTATGTGTCTACAATAGGCACAAAAAAGATTGAGCTCACTTTTAAGCATCACAGAGCTTTAAAATAAAATAAAATTAAGCTCACTACTTGATGTAAAATGGTTTTATGTAAAAATAATACTCCGATTAGAAGGTTATCAATCCGATTAGAAGAAAACTGTTTCAAAATTTAAAGACTCGGAGAGATATCTTTTAGGAGTTGTAAATCAACTTTCGATTTCAAAAATGGAAAAAGGATGGCCACTAATTTTTTTTTTAAAAACATCTATTGGCCCCTAATTAATCATGATTTCTATTTCATGATTCAACATTTCAACTATTCTGCTATTCAGTTGATAATCTTACGTATCAGTCAAACCCGAAATTAGAAAAGATGGGCAACATGACATGAACTGCGATATTTTCTTTATAATTCAAAGCTATGTTTCTTCAATGTAATTCGAAGATCGGATGCTGTAATTATCTCATTGTTATTAACATTATTATTAGTCAAACAAAATAAAATTATTATTAGTATAGTAGTTAGTAGACAGGTGCACGTTTAATATGTTTGTTGACTTTTTGTCAATAATAGTCTTTAAGACTATTGTTGATATCTCCGTGCGCAAGACATGCAATAATGTAAATTAATAATCTTAAAATTTGTCAATTTCAACCCCACTAAAATAAAGAAAATATTTCAAATTTGAAACACAACTGGAAAGGATCAAAGGAGTACTATTATGTTGTTTCCGGAAACTTTAGATAAATAACGAACGAGATTAGTTTTTAAACTTCTCATGAATTTTTGTGAAAAATTCCGTATAAAAGATCGTGAAACATAACTTTCGACCTCTTAAAGCTAGAGCTCCATCCTAGTCTAGAGATGTACATCTTTATTTACAATTAGTCCTAGTGCGTGTGTCACTAAGAATTTTCAAATTTACAAACGAGACAATTAGTCCGACTTTATTTACATGCACACACTTTGCATTGATTTGCCACTAAGAATTTCCAAATTTAGGAGAATTCTAATTTAAATAATTACGGTTTCGAGACTCTATTTAACTAAAGATAATCTTATTTAGCTTGGCATATGCAGAAAAAAGACTGAGCATTGTAATAGAAAAGACAAAGCACGATGACTTTATAGGCAAACACTGTCTTTGTTCTTTCTTTACCATTGTCTTTCCATTACCGTTTCTTCTTTTTCTTTGGATGTGAACTTTGACGTGTGCTTGTGCTTTTATTTTTGACGACATGTGAGCTTGTGTTAGATAAATAAAATCTTTGATGTGATATATTTTAGATAATCGGGAATTTAAAAAAAAAAAAAAAAAAAAAAAATTGAATTCCAAAATAATTATTAGGGTCTTTGATAAAACCGAACATAATTGTCGTTAATTCGTCGACATGACTAACTCATTATCATAGTCAGTTAGTCACAACAACCAAACTCGAACTCTATTAGAGAATCGTAAATCACTAACCAATGGGCTATAAGAAATTCTTTGACTTTTATGTGTATTTTATGTTAATTAACCAAAAACCCTAAATTGTGGGACGAAAATATACTTCAATGTTTGTTTCTAATTACGAGAAAAATATTATTGCATTGATAAAGCAAAACTTTAATGTGTTCGTATTCACGAAAAGATACTTTAATGTGTCTGTTTTAACGAAAAAGAAACTTTTATGTGGGTTTGTATTAACAAACAAAAACATAGATCGTGTGTAAAAAACATCTTTGTATAATGTGTCTATTTCCTTTTTGTTTTTTTTTTTTGGTGGCCAAATTATCCATCAGCCACTAGTCAAGTTGTCTATGTTATAAACTAAAAGAAAACATGTCGTGTACGTATATTAGCATGGGATATTTTTTTAAAACAGTTAAAAAAATCGAAATACTAAAGAGTAAAGATAAAAACCATTTCTGTTCTTAAGAGTTTTTATTTTACTTTTTATATATACAAACTGTTTTAAGAATTTGATCTGCTAAAGTTTTAACACAATGATTCGTAATCGGTACCTCAAAGTTTTAAATGTCTAAACGTTAGATTAGCTGGTTAGTCAGATACTCAGATGACCAATTTATAAAACACAACTTGTATTATACTATAATGTACAAAGCCTCAAATAGTCTGTCAGACAATAACATCTCTTAAAAATATTGTACCCATTTCTTCGACAATAGAAATGAATTTAGTGGGTAATTTGTTTTTCTATAATGACATTACATTAAAGCTGTTGTAAAGTACGAAATTTGTTTAGTATGTTTATACGAATTTTGCAGTAACAAAATGTACGTACGTATGCTTATTATTCGGTTTAAGTATCGTTTTATCCAATAGAAGAAAACCAGTTCGCTACAACAACTTGAAGATGTGATTTATTTCTCTGTATACTAAAGACAGTAAAGATTCTCATTTTCACGAGGACCGCGACATGTTTTTCGTCTTATTATACGTATCCCTAACTCTACATAGTAGCATTTCGCAAATACGTATACGAAACCACTTAAAGATAAGGTTGGATCAAGTCTGTGTATTGATTAATTATTTTGGTCTATCCACGAAAAGTCCTAAGTCCTAACATTGAAAAACATGGTGGTAGGTTTTTAATCAAATCGTTTAAAATTTAATTTAATCCGTATTATTTAATACGAGGGGACATATTAATTTGAATATGTCCGTGACATGGAATCTATATTCAAAGTCAATCTATGATTATAGGCAGAGCCGTAGCTGGATAGAAGCAAGAGAAGCGGGAGCTGCGGCCCTCCGAGAAGTTATTAATATTTTCGGCCCTCAAATACCAATGTGTTTTGGTAGCCTAGTGGTATTATGTCATACACCACATATCTTAGGTCATGAGTTCGAATTACCTGAAGCGTGAGAGAAGGTTTTTTTTGTTTTTTGTTTTTTTTTATGGTTAAATTTTTTTATAAGTATACACTTTTGTAGAGCGGCCCTTTTTTTTTTTTCGCAGGCGGCCCTCATAATCGTTGCTACGACCCTTCTATTTGTAAAAAATATCGTTTACAATTGACGACCCATAACATTTTTTTTGTGGTGGTGTTTTTTTTTTTTTTTTCTCTTGTTCTTTTGCCAGCAAGTGGTGTTGGCTATTACATTTCTTGTTTTCATTATATAAAATTTTGTATTGCATGCAAAATATGATAAACTACCATGTGCAGCAGAAAATAGGCGGGGAAAACGTTATACAAATATATAAATTTTAGATAGTTATACAAATATTTTTTTTATTTAGTTATTTTATAAACTATAAAGAAAATGAGATTCATTCACTCAAACGATAAAAAAAAGTTAGTAAAATTTGATATTTATTATATATTTTTGTAAACCACCATCAAACTGACTAAGATTTCGTGGTGTAACTATTTCAATTTAGCTTGGCGTATGTAGATTAATAAATCCAACATCCTTTTATTTTATAATTCTTTTTTTTTTTTAAATCACCATTGAACTTTGTTTCATTACTTTTTGCTCTTACCATTATTTCGGTAAAGTTATTTATGCTCCTAAATCAAACTAAAGATTAGTATTACGAATAGAATCGAAATATTTGAAATATACGATGTATATAACAACGAGTACAATAATAAAAGCAGAATGAGTTCGGTGAATGTTAGGGCTGAATTTGGCAGAGCAGTATAAAACATTTTTGTTCAGTCGTTTTCGTTGTCGGGAGGAAATGACCCAAAAACAGTGATGTGTCTATATTAATTATCAGAGACGTCTTGTTTCAATGTTCAATTATCTTTTGGTCACTTCTTATTCTACACGTGTGTTTATGTTTTACACATGTGTGTTTAATGTACTCGTTTTTCGACACCCAGTGAGATTATCATTTGATCTATAATTGTGTATTTTGATTTCAGAGTATTTTGAAGTGTATGTCAAATGTCATAATGGCGAATATATTTGGTGGAAAATCAATCTTAGAAATTACAGTTATATATTAGTGAAATTTTAAATCCGCTTTAGTTAGATGTTATGGCGAATGCATGCGGAATTTGTAACACAGGAAATTGAGGTGTTTGATGTGCATTTTAAAAAAATTTAAAAGTATTAGAAAATTTTAATTTAATTTGACCAACACAATTTTCTTCTGAAAATTTTGTAACCATCACTCAAATATTAAAAAAATTAAACCAACCCACGTTGGTCCAGTTGGTAAAGGGCTCACGACTGTGAGTTCCCCCTCCTGGGTTCGATTCGGGTTGGCCACCTAGCCGCTCCCTTAACGATGGGGTAAAGCGTATCCGGATGCAAGGCCTCGTGGATTAGTCTTTGGGCCTAGGAAGCCTTTGGGATCCCACGGTTATCAAAAAAAAAAAAAAAATTAGAAAAATTAACAAATTTTATATCTTCATCGTAGTTATTGTGATCACCATCCAACATTTTTGAGCGAATCGTTATTGTAACCATACTTACTCAGCCTGATCCGATTTTTTTTTGTTTGGTGAAAAAAAAACAATTACTACCGATCCATTTGTTATGTCTTTATTCTGTCACCATTTAGGTTCTAACTATTGCGAGATAATACAAGACGAGACACAAAAACAAAAGATAGAGGGATGATTATTTTTAAGTGAAGTTCATCGAAACGTCACATGGCTATGGTTGAAAAAGGCACACAAGAGTCGTAGCTTTAGCTTTGTATTCAAAACGCAATTAATATGTTCCTTCTTCTTGCATGTTGCTCTCACTTTTTCTTTCACTTCTACTTCTCTTTTCTAGGTTTTGTCTCTATCTTTTTGTGTTTCTTACTTAATAAATTTATGAAATATCTTACTTAACTTTGATTAGATTCCTTTTTTCTTGTCAAAGTCTTTGATCCCTATGTCTCAAACAAATATTTGTAGACTCTAGCTGAGGTTGAAAATGAGACAAAACATATCTAATTTTTTTTATTAAAAGTAGAAGAATAATATATCTTGGTTTTCTTAATCAAAAAATGTATAGATTGTTTTTTGTTGTTTGTTTATAATCTGAGCAAAAAGGTGATAAAATCGAATCAAACACCAAACAAAATGAACTGATTAAAAAACATGTTTTCTTATAAAAAGTTACAAACTAATGATATAATCTAACATGAACTCTGTGAGAGATGGGCCTCAATCAGTTTTCTTCCCTGGCGGAAAATAAGCTAATATGTTACAAGTTACAAGTTACAAGTTACAAGTTACAACTTACAACTTACAATGTGGGCTCAAGTTGAATTGGGCTTGTTATTAAATTTGTAATGGGTTTGTTATTGTTTGTAGGGATTATTGTTGATTTTGCCCTTTTTTACCAAAATTTTTGAAAATGCCATTTGCTTAATGGCTTTGTGGATTATGCCCTTTTTGTCATTTTTAAAAACTTAATATTTGTGATTTTTTTTTTTTGAAATAAATACTAAACCCTAAACTCTACATAATAACAAAAAATTGGAAGTTAATAAACCTAAACATAATCCCTAAAAATGTGTTTCTAAATCTTGAGAAATGGCAAATATAAAAGTTTTAAGACAAAATGGCATTTTCTACAAATGCCATTGGAAAAAAGGACAAAATTCATAATTAATTCTTGTTTGTATTTGCAATAATGTAATTTTATTATATCCAATAATTTAACCAGAAAATGAACCGAATTAACCGAAATAAATACAATTTTTGTTCAATTCGGAATTGATTTTAAATTATGAAACCGAATAAACCGATAGCCGAACTGAACCGAACCGAACCAAATTATTATTCGGTTCAATTCGACAGAATTTTGATCAACCCGAATAAACTGAAAATTCGAATAAACCGATCCGGATAAACCGAACCGACCAAATGCCCATGCCTAGTTTCAACCTATGTTGCATGGAAACGGAAACGAAAACGTGGAAACGAAACGTTTCGAAAACGGAAAAACGATTTTTTTCTAAAATGGTTTAATTAAACAATACAAGTCAAAAACATCAATATTAAATAGGTTAACTAAAATTCTAAAAGATAAAGATTAAGAGGTTCAAGTTCAAATATTTAATTTTGACCAACATTTTCATTCTCATTTTCATTAGTTTCATCATAGATCATAAAAAGATGCCTCCAAATCTAGTTTGTCGATAGAAAGATCTTAAAACTCAGAGTCTTCCAAAATTAGTTATATGTATTATAAATCTTAATATTTTCAACTTTTATTTATTAAGTTTCCAAAGTCAATAAAAAAGATTTATCGCGTTTCCATTTTGGAAACGTGAGTTTCCATCGTGTTTGCAAACATAGATTTTTAGAAAACACGTTTTCGTGACGTTTTTCGTGTTTCCGAAGAGTTTCCGTTTCTGAAACGGGAAACGGACCTCGAAGAGAGTTTCCATGCAACATAGGTTTCAACTTACACTGTGGGGTCAAGTTGAATTGGCCTGTTTCGGTGGGTGTTAATTGCGTTACTTTTCTGTTCTAAGTTCTTTATTTTTTGATAAAAGGCTTTTTTTTTTTTTTTTCTTTTCTGTTTTGAACAGCCTCTCTCATATGAGTGTTTTATATAGCGCAGAGAGATAGAGAGATCAAGAAAAAGAAGGAAACCTGACGTAGCGGAAGCTTCTAGGGATAGATTACGAAAGTAATCTTGAGTATCAATGGATCTCAAGCAGGACAATCGTAGCTCGGAATTCTAGTGTTATCGGAGATCAATGGATTCACGATAAACAAAGACTTCAAAGACTTCGTTTGAGAATACTCTTCTCAGTGCTTATCAAAAGCTCTTTAATTTATTAATCAAAAACAACCGAATACAATAGGAAGCCTAAGAAGACTATTTATAATAAAACCCGAAAACCCAAAAACGTAGAATATTCTAGAACAATAATTATTAATTAATTAAAATATGATAATAATAGATATTTTGAAATATTCCAAGTATCTCGCTGCATCAAAACCTAGATATAGAGAAGTTCGAGTCTTCGATATGAGAGTGTTCCTTTGATCTTTCTTACTATGTTGATTGTATCCTCTTTTGCTTTCACATGTAACATAAAGAAAACGCTGTTATAACGTTGTGTAAGTTTTTGATTGATGGTAAAAATTTGTGGTAAGAGTCCCACGCAAGACGTTTTGGTAAATTGTCCGGGAACTCGTTAAATACACTGTGTCAAGGTTGAATTAAGAGTGGAGATCAAAGCAACCAAGTGATAAAAACCATTACAAACTCAATTTACTTAAATTTTCACAACTTATTCTAGTTATCCAACACATATCGTAATTCGTAAGCTAATTGATTAAATATTTTGGCAGTACCAAACATTTTAAGATTTTTCTTTGCATTATTGACTTTTCAATTACACTTCAAATTATTGTTGGTATGTGGAGCCAAAATTTTCTGATCCCTTCATTGACCAGACGACCGGACTGCACGGTGATAGACAAATGTTATAATTAAAAGTTTCTTGTTTGTTTCTTTGGCTGGTCTCTTGGTTACAGAAACCAGCTAGATCCTTTGTATATTATCTATTGGGACAAATAACTATGAAAATATCAATTGTCACAAGCATTCATTTCCAAATTATTATTATTATATTTTTTGCATTGGTTTCCAAATTTGGTCCAACAAAGCTAGATAAAGGAACAAAACAAATGGATCAATAATAACCAGAAAAAGTAAGATATTATTTAAAATTTCGTAACCTACACGAGAGAGACACATCACCAGTTTCAATGGCACGCAGGCCCTTGTATTAATTTATACATTATCTTATATTATATGTATGTAAATATGTAATAGGAACAAAATCAAGAATCAAGTTTCCACAAAAAAAGAAGAAGAAACACTTTCTCAATTCTCTCTAATGGCGCTGATAACCTTATTTGAAGTCTCAATTTCTTTACTTTTTTTCTCCTTCCTTTACGGATATTTCTTGATTAGCAAGAAACCTCACCGTTCGTTTCTCACTAACTGGCCGTTCCTTGGTATGCTTCCGGGTTTACTCGTGGAGATCCCTCGTGTTTATGACTATGTAACCGAGCTTCTCGAGGCCTCAAACTTAACTTATCCTTTCAAAGGTCCGTGTTTCGGGGGTCTCGACATGTTGATCACCGTTGATCCGGCTAATATCCACCACATCATGAGCTCAAACTTCGCGAATTATCCGAAAGGATCCGAGTTCAAGAAGATATTCGATGTTTTGGGAGATGGGATTTTCAATGCAGATTCTGAGTTATGGAAAGATCTAAGGAAATCAGCTCAAAGCATGATGACTCATCAAGATTTTCAAAGGTTTACACTAAGAACAAGCATGAGTAAGCTAGAGAAAGGTCTTGTCCCACTTCTTGATTACGTTGCTGAGAAGAAACTAGTCGTTGACTTACAAGATGTGTTCCAAAGATTTACGTTCGACACTTCGTTTATTTTATCGACCGGGGTTGATCCAGGTTGTCTTGCGACCGAAATGCCGCAAATCGAGTTTGCTAGAGCTTTAGACGAAGCAGAGGAAGCAATTTTCTTCAGGCATGTCAAGCCGGAGATGGTTTGGAAGATACAAAGATTTATTGGGTTTGGAGATGAGTTAAAGATGAAAAAAGCTCACTCGATTTTCGACCGAGTTTGCTCTAAATGCATAGCTTCTAAGAGAGATGAAATAACCAATGGGGTTATTAATATTGACTCTTCTTCTAAAGATTTGTTGATGTCTTACATGAGTGTGGATACGACCAAGTACAAGTTGTTGAATCCAAGTGATGATAAATTCCTTAGAGACATGATCTTAAGCTTCATGATAGCTGGTAGAGACACCACAGGCTCTGCTCTCACTTGGTTCTTTTGGCTTCTCTCCAAGAACCCAAAAGCCATAACCAAGATTCGTCAAGAAATCAACACAAAACTATCTCCAAGAACCAATGATCTTGATTCATTCAATTCTCAAGAGTTAAACAAGTTGGTGTATTTACATGGCGCATTATGTGAAGCCCTCAGGCTATATCCACCGGTTCCATTTCAGCACAAGTCTCCTACAAAACCCGACGTTCTTCCAAGTGGACACAGAGTCGATGCGAGTTCGAAGATTGTGTTCTGTCTTTACTCATTAGGGAGAATGAAATCGGTTTGGGGAGAAGATGCATCGGAATTTAAACCGGAGAGATGGGTTTCAGAGAGTGGAAAGTTGATTCATGTGCCATCTTTTAAGTTCTTATCGTTCAATGCCGGTCCAAGGACTTGTTTGGGGAAAGAAGTGGCTATGACACAGATGAAGACAGTGGCTGTGAAAGTTATACAAAACTATGAGATAAAGGTCGTTGAAGGACACAAGATCGAACCAGTTCCTTCTATTATTCTTCACATGAAGCATGGTCTTAAAGTTACAGTCACTAAGAGATGTAATTTGGTCTGAATATTGTGCAATGCTTTTGTACTATATAGTATGGAAAACTTGGTTTAGTTACTGTCTTATGCTTCCATGTATTTATCTTTTTTGTCATGGAACTATGTGTATATGTTTCAAATATTTGGATTGTAACTTAAACTGTTTTCATTAGTAATGAAATATTTACAATTTAGCAATTAAAAGAAGATTTTCTCATTCTTTGGTATAAAGAGTTTACAAATGAAACATCCACAAAAATCTAGATCTAGAAATGCTGACTAATTAAACAATATGTTCTATCATCTTTTTTTTTTTGATAAAGAAATATGTTCTATCATCTTCTTGTAGATAGATCCAACCTAGATCTGATTTATGATCATAAATTTTCCATCCTTAAAATTAATCCTAGTAAAACACAAACAAATAGAAAGTAATTAATAATGTTGATTTATATATTACACATGTTTATTTGTAATTAATTGCATGAGACGTTACGAAACATATTTTTATTGACAAGTGGGATATAATTCCCATGATAACACCAAAATTTGAACATCTTTTTTTCATCATCATGCTCCACGAAAGCAATCACTTTCGTTATAAATTAAGCTATAACTTTTAACTCCAATGTTTCAATTCAACACATTTACAAGTTCTTAGATCTAATGGAAACACATTTCCTAATTTTATCTCTCGCCTTCTTCTTTTTCATTTCTCTTAAACTTTTGTTTGGTAAAAGGCATGGCAAGTTTAACCTACCACCAAGTCCGGCTAGGCCACTGCCTTTTATTGGACACCTTCACCTCCTAAAGAAGCCGCTTCACCGCACATTCCTCTCTTTCTCTCAATCCCTAGGTGGCGCCCCGATTTTCTCCATCCGCCTCGGAAACCGTCTCACGGTTGTTGTCTCCTCCTACTCCATAGCTGAAGAATGCTTTACAAAAAACGACATTGTTTTGGCCAATAGGCCAAAGTTCATTCTAGGGAAACACATTGAGTACAACTTCACCACTATGACAAGTGCGCCTTATGGTGACCACTGGCGAAACCTGCGCCGTATCGGTACCCTTGAGATCTTTTCGTCACACAAGCTTAATGGCTTTTTATCTATCCGTAAGGATGAGATCCGACACTTGTTATTGCTCCTATCAAAAAACTCGCAACATGTATGTAAGCTTCTTCTACATATCAAAAAAAGTTATATAGCAAGAGAATCTTATAAGTTATAATTAACCTATATTGATTTGTGCTAGTAACGTCACTGTATCATTATCTAGGTTTAAAATTTGGCCATGTGCATGTGCTAGATGTAGACGCCAAAACAAATATAACATAGGAACTCTACTAAAATATCTTAATAATCTCAGAAAAGAAATGTATTTACATATTCTATACCAAGTAAAGATTGGGAAGTATAAATATGAAAATTTGAGAACTAATCCATTTGTTTAAGTGATTATAAAATCAGGGGTTTGCGAAGGTGGAGATGAGACAATTGTTTTATGATTTGACTATCAACAACATTCTTCGAATGATAGCCGGGAAACGATATTATGGAGAGGGAACAGAGCAAGATGACGTTGCGAGGCGAGTCAGCCAGTTGATTGACGAGATTGTGTACAGGGCTGGCGCTGGGAATGCAGCCGATTATTTACCGATTTTGCGTTGGATTACAGATTTTGAGAAAGGGGTCAAGGAGTTAGCGAGTCGAGTCGATGAGTTTTTGCAGAGTCTAGTAGATGAGAAACGTGTGGGTAAAGAAAAGGGTAACACTATGATGGATCACTTACTTTTTCTCCAAGAAACTCAGCCTGATTACTATACAGATGTCACTCTTAAAGGAATCATAATTGTAAGTTTGAAGAATTCATATACTAAATGTAACAACACTAATCAAACTTTATGATAGCTGATTATTGATTTTAATTTTACAGGTTATGATACTTGCCGGGACTGAAACATTAGCAGGGACTTTAGAATGGGCGATGCTGAATTTGTTGAACCATCAAGAAGTACTAGAGAAAGCGAGGACCGAAATCGATACTAAAATCGGTTTTGACCGTTTAATAGATGAAGCGGATACTAAAAATCTCCCTTATCTCCAATGGATTGTGTTGGAGACCCTACGTCTTCATCCAGCAGCTCCAACAAATGTTCCTCATATGACGTCAGATGATTGCATGTTGGCAGGATACGACGTTCCACGTGGATCAATGTTATTGGTGAACATATGGGCCATGCATAGAGACCCGTCTATATGGGAAGATCCCGAAATGTTCAAGCCAGAGAGGTTCGAAAATGAAAAGCTTAATCAAAAGTTGTTGTCGTTTGGGATTGGACGAAGAGCTTGTCCCGGGGTTGGCCTAGCTCATCGGTTACTGAGCTTGGCTCTTGGATCGATGGTTCAGTGTTTCGAATGGCAGAGAATTGGAGAAGAATATGTTGACACTAGAGAAGAACTTATGGCCATGATGCGTCCTGCGACACCATTGCTAGCCATGTGTAAAGCTCGTCCCATTGTCCATAAAATTCTTGATGCTTTTGCTTGAAGTGTAACTCTCCTTTCTTTGTCCTGGGAAAATTACTAAATAAATATGTATTAAGAAAAATTATCGTGTCAAAAAATCAAATAGACAAACATATAACTACAAATTTTTTAATGTTAATATCTCAAATTAATTTATTTTTTTTGAGAAATATAGACTGACCGTTTACTAGGTCAGTTTTGTTGAGCCATAGGTAAAAAGATTAGAGAGTGACGATGACTTCAAAAGTCAACTCCAGTCGTCTCTCTTTTTGTTCCACCAATAATTTCAATTCTCTATTTCTCTTTCAATCTCATCTTCTTCCTCAATCCAGTCTTCACATCGACCACACATGTTTCTTCATCCATTGACCTCAAATACTTGACTTTCTCTCTTTCTCCTTCTCTGCATCAAAGCTATGGAGAATTTCTGTTTTCAAGACTCTGTTTCTCTCTTTGTAACGATTATGGTTCTTGTTCTTCTTCCTCGTCTCACTCTTTCTGCTACTCCTAAGTACTCTCGTCCCGAGAAGTTTTACGTCAACTGTGGGTCGGATTCCAATGTCTTTTATGGTGGTCAGACCTTCGTTGGAGATAAGAACTCCAGTGGTAACTCTGTTTCCTTCACCAATAAAGGAACTGAAGTCATCGACGACAAATCGTCCGTTGCTCCCGAAATCTACCGGACGGTTAGGATATTCAGACACCCTTCTTCTTACGAGTTCAAACTTGATTCTCTTGGTCTGCACTTTGTGCGTCTCCATTTCTCTGTTGTGTTTTCTCGGGCAGATCTTTTAACTGCTCGGTTCACTGTCTCTGCAACTTCTGGTTCTAATCATCACTTGAAAAGTTTCCCGCTTCAGAATTTCACTGAGACCCCACGAGTTGAAGAGTTTCTCCTGATGATGGACTCGCTGGAGTTCGAAATTCGATTAGTGCCTGATCATTCCTCTTTGGCTTTCGTCAATGCCATTGAAGTGTTCTCTGCTCCTAATGACCTCGAAATTCAGCCAGATTTCGACAAGAATCTGCATATGATTTACAGATTAAACGTAGGAGGCGAGAAAATCACACCGGATAATGATACCTTGGGACGAACTTGGTCGCCTGACGATGATGACTTTCTCTACCGAAAAGATTCTGCGAGGAACATTAATTCAACACAAACGCCTAACTACAATACAGCAGGGTCACTGTCAGCCACGGAATTCACTGCTCCTGCTTTCGTCTACAAGACAGCTAAAGCAATGAACCGCAGCTCGAATGAGCGGGTGGGGATGTTGACTAATGTTACATGGTCGTTCAAGGTCAAAAGTAACTATAGACACTTCATCAGGTTTCATTTCTCTGATATTTTAAGTAACTTCTCAGACTCCGACTCCGATTTCTCTCTCTATGTAAATGGGTACTGGCGAGTAGATGTAAAGCCTTCAGAGCAGCCTAAGTTGGCAACTCCGTTTTTTATCGATGTCGTGAATGTCTCTGATGGTTCTGGACTCTTGAATATTAGTATAGGTACTAAGGAGGCCGATAAAGATGCTGGTTTTCTGAATGGTCTGGAGATGATGGAGTTTTTGATTAAATCTGGTTCTGATTCTTCAAATAGAAGCAGTTCCCGGGTTCATATCATCGCTGGTTGTGTTTCTGCTGCTGCATCGGCTCTGGTCTTGAGTTTGTTGTTTATGGTATTCTTGAAGCGGAGGAGATCGAAGAAGACTAAGCCAGACGTTGAGGGCACTGTATGGTCTCCTTTGCCATTGCACAGAGGTGGAAGTTCAGACAATAGACCTATCTCACAATACCACAACTCGCCATTACGCAACCTACACTTAGGCTTAACGATTCCCTTCACAGACATTCTAAGCGCAACAAACAACTTCGACGAGGAGTTGTTGATCGGGAAGGGCGGGTTTGGAGATGTTTACAAAGCTATTCTTCCCGATGGAACCAAAGCCGCTATCAAAAGAGGCAAAACCGGCTCAGGACAAGGCATCTTAGAGTTTCAAACCGAGATTCAAGTCCTTTCAAGAATCCGGCACAAACACCTCGTCTCTCTAACGGGTTACTGCGACGAAAACTCTGAAATGATCCTCGTCTACGAGTTTATGGAGAAAGGTACACTTAAAGAGCATCTATACGGCTCGAATCTACCTCCCTTGTCATGGAAACAAAGACTAGAGATCTGCATTGGAGCAGCTAGAGGTTTACATTATCTCCACAGTTGCGCAGAAGGAGTAATCATACACAGAGACGTCAAATCCACAAACATACTACTAGACGAGAACACTATAGCCAAAGTCGCCGATTTCGGACTCTCGAAACTCACGATCCGTAATCAAGATCCAACTAATATTAGCCTAAACATCAAAGGAACATTCGGTTACTTAGATCCAGAGTATCTCCAAACACATATCTTAACAGAGAAATCTGACGTTTACGCTTTTGGAGTCGTCCTCCTCGAGGTTTTGTTAGCGAGACCAGCTCTAGATTGTACTCTACGTTACGAAGAAGCGAATCTAGCGGAATGGGCGTTGTTCTGCAAATCAGAAGGTAAAATCGATGAGATCTTAGATCCGAGTTTGATAGGTCAAATTGAGACGAATTCTTTGAAGAAATTCATGGAAATTGCTGAGAAATGTTTGAAAGAGTGTGGAGATGAGAGACCGAGTATGGGCGATGTGATTTGGGATCTTGAGTATGTTCTTCAGCTTCAGATGATGACGATTCGTAGAGAAGCTCATGAAGAAGATAGTACGGCGATTGTCTCCTCTGGTGGTTCGTTGGTTGCTCCGAGGTTGATGGTGAGTGATTCGTTTAGCATGAACTCGTTTGTGAAGAAGGATGATGAATCGAAGAATAGATTTGGATTTACGGATTCGTCGGAGACTCGAGTTTTTTCGCAGTTGAAGATCTCTGACGCAAGATGATGAAATCATTTTCAATTGTGTAAATTTATAAATTTTTAGAAATGTGATTTTTCATTTCTTACGCAGCGTCTGGTTCAATTTCAAAATTTAAAATCCGGTTATTTCCGGTTTATAGATGAATAAGAAGTGTACTTGGATCATACATTGACAAAAAGATAGAAATACTTACATGTAAATCATCCAAAAAGAAAAAAAAAACATCATCCATCAACCCTCTTTCAGAAAGAAAAAAAACATCATCCATCCAAAATTTATAAGTTAGCGATTTAAATATTTTTTGGATCCTAAAGAAATATACTTTGATAATATTAATCAAATTTGAATACCATAAAGTCATTAAACGTATCATGTAACAATTATTCGACAAAATGAATAATCAAATGTATCATGAATAATTAACAGGTCAAATCGATCTGAGTTCTTTGAGAAAATTTATGGAAATCGCCGAGAAGTGTTTGAAAGAGAACGGAGATGAGAGGCCAAGCATGGCGGATGTGATCTGGGATCTGAATTACGTTCTCCGACTTCAGATGATTCACGAAGATGGTACCATGATGATCTCTAGGGTTGGAGGCGATGTTGGCTCGTTGGTGAATTCCGAATATAATAATTGAAGAACAGATTCATCGGAGACTCGAGTTTTTCTCCTAATTGAAGAACAGATCTTTGAAGCAAGATCAAACTCTAATTTTCCAGAAATGTGTGCATTGCAAAGCGTCTCTGGTTTATATATTTTTAAATTTGGAATCCGGTTATCGCCGGTTTAAAGATGATGATTTTTAATACTCCTTCCGTTTCATAATATAAGTCGTTTTGGAGAAAAAATTTTGTTTCACAATATAAGTCGTTTTCAAGTTTCTATGCAAATTATATATTACTTTAATATTTTATAATTATTTATATTATGCAGTCTCTTTTGTGATTGACTGAACTTTTTAAAAGTAGATCTTCTTAATCTGCGTGCTTAATCTGCGTGCTTAAAGCTAAAACGACTTATATTATGAAACAGAGGGAGTATATGCAAATTAAATTCCGGTTATTTCCGGTTGTAAGATAATAATATTAAAATAGATGCAAATTAAAAGCCGGTTCTCAAAAACAAGTCAAGTAAAGATTTTGATGTCGTTGATGAACACATCCAAATTACGAGCTGAAGATCCACCAGGTGCCATTGCAGATCTCGCTGCTTGCTTTAGCTCTGCGGCTCTCCTTCTCATATTCACGGCGGCTGGACCATTTGTCACGGTCTCAATGCATCTCTCAACCTCAGCGACCTTAAGCTCTCCGTCGACGACATCATTCCTCATCCTTACTCCTATTCCAAACACATCCACAAGCAATCTCGCGTTAAGCGGCTGATCAAACCAAGTCGCATACGCCAACACCGGAACACCAGTCACAACCGTCTCGATTGTCGAGTTCCATCCACAGTGAGTGACAAAACAAGAGATTGCCACGTGGCTCAGTATCTTCTCTTGTTGACCCCATTCAATAACAACTCCTTGACCTTCTTTAACCATCTTCTGCAAAACGTCGACGTTTTCAGCTTTCTCTTTCGGCCTAATCACCCATAGGAATGGAACTCCTCTGTTTTTCAGCGCTGTTGCTATGGTCTCGACTTGATTCTCCGATGATTTAAGTATGCTTCCGAAAGATATATAAACAACAGAAGACCTAGCTTGCTTGTCAAGCCACTCCATATAATAATCATCAGCTTTCCACATATCTAGGTTTTTTCCATCTAGGGCTTTGTCCTCATCAGCTCCCAAAAGAAATGGAGAAACAAGAGGACCAATTGGGATAATAGGTTTTAAATCAAACATCGAGTCAATTGTATCCGATTCGAGTTCATAAAATGAATTAGCCAAAACCCATTTCACATCTTTTAAGCATTCGACAAATTCCGCCATTAGTGTATTAAAGTTAGCACCGTGAGAAGGTAACATCAATGTCGGGAGATCTCGGACTTCTAACAACGGTAAGGCTGGTAATTCCACTCTTTGATTAGGATCTTCGAGATCGGGGAAAGAGTTTGTCTTCATGTAGTAACGGTAATAAACCGAGAAAACTGCACATGCTTCAATCCAGAGGATTGCACAAGGAATGTTATGAGCAGCTGCAACAGCTGGAACCCATGGAGTAAAAGGTATAGAGATGATGCAATCAAATCTCTTTTCTTCGATGATTTTCGAAAAATTCTTGGCTCCGACTTTTCTCAATGAATCTATGAGAGGTTCGGGGTCTCTTGGATCGTCTTTAGACAGACCATCAGAGAAGAACACAAGGTCCATCAGGCTTTGCGGTTCGTCGGTGGATGAGAGGAGGTCACGGGCTTGTTCAATGGTGGCGAGAGTGAAGTGTAGGTTGGTTCGAGCGAGGTGTTTGACGAATTTGAGCATTGGATTGAGGTGACCTTGAAATGGTAATGCTACCATTAGAACATGTGTTTCTTGAACCTCAATACTTCCCATTATTACGTATAGACTTATTGCAATTTAGAGGTATTATATTAGACTTAAGTTTTGTACGAATTATGAGTTCTAATCTTAGTGGTATATATAACAATGGGTGTTCAACGATAGATTTAAAATTAATTGTGATTTTTTTTATCTTTTTGTAATATTGTTGACAAGAAATCATGTTCTTACCAATTTCTAGTATAGATTTTGGAATTAAATCTATCATTGTGATTTGCTAATCCAATTAATGTTGTTTCAATAGATTCAAAATTGTTGACAAGAAATCATGTTCTTACAAATTTCTAGTATAGATTTTGGAATTAAATCTATCCTTGTGATTTGCTAACCCATGATAAATGTTGTTTCAATAGATTCAAAATTAATTTTGATTTTCCATCTTCTTGTAAAATTGTGGACAAGAAATCATGTTCTTACCAATTTCTGGTATAGATTTTGGAAGTAAAATCTATCATTGTGATTTGCTAACCCAATAAATGTTGGTCAATTAATAGATTTAAAATAAATTGTGATTTTCTATCTTCTTGTAAAATTGTTGACAATAAATCATGTTCTTACCAATTTCTAGTATAGATTTTAGTAGTATAATCTATCATTGTGATTTGCTAACCCAATAAATGTTGGTTAATAGATTTAAAATCAATTGTGATTTTCTATGTTCTTGTTAAAGTGTTGACAAGAAATCATGTTCTTACAAATTTATCTTAGGGAAAATTAGCCCAAATACCACTTTTTAAAAAAAGTTTAGGTCCAGTACCACTTTCTGAGCCCACTTAGCATCCATACCACATTCATCATGTGAAAAGACGATTCTACCCTCCAACTTACTGAGATAAGACCCTGCGGTTGATGGGACTCTCCGAATTTTCTGCCGTCCACAGTCTCTCTCCTAACGCATTGGTAACCGTTTTCGTCCCTCTGGTAAAACAAAGTTGTCCCCGAGTAAATCCAGATCTTCGTCTTCGGCTCTTTGGCGGAATAAAATAATGATCAAGTTGTCTCCAAGTAAATTCAGATCTCTGGCTGGTAAAACCACATCATCTGGCGATGGACAATCAAGAGAAGTTGTCCCCGAGTAAATCTAGATCTCTGGCTGGTAAAACCACATCATCTGGCGATGGACAATCAAGAGATCTGGACTTATTCTTGGGGGACATCATTCACTCTATTTCATAATTATTGTCCATGGTAAATGTAAACTGCATTTAATGCAATGTTTTGTCCTTTTTCTCTGACACAAAGTTGTCTTTGAGACAAAGTTGTCCTTCTCTGACACAAAGTTGTCCTTCTCTGACACAAAGTTGTCCCCGTTTCCCAACCGGCGTCTACTGTAGCTCCTTCCCCTGACACATACCTGACGCACAGAGAAGGGCAAAATCGTCCAAGAGTTGCCACACAAACACCAAATGTAGTATGGATGCTAAATCCATTTCAAATGTGGTACATTTGCTAGGATTTTCCCAAAATGTGGCACATTTGGCAAAATTCCCTTTATCTTATTAACTAAAAGTTTTATATAATAGTATGACACATTATATATTTTTTCTAAGAATACTTATGAAAAATGTTTCAAATTAATAACGTCATATCTTTGATTTACATTTTTATTTAGACTTTATGATTAATTAGCGTCATATCTTCGATGAACTCTCGACCTCTTTTAGTTTTCTCTCGCTGCGGACTTTCACCATCTTCTTAAGGCTTTGTTAGGTGTCATCCAAGTTCAACTTCAAAACATTCTATAGCATGAAAATCGTGTTTCAAAAGCAACTCATCGTCAGTAACGTGATCTAGAAGCAAGGTTGCCTCTAGGTGCTGGCAACCCTACCGGAAACCTGAGCAATGTGGGAGAAATATATTTGGGGAAGGGAAGTCTTGTAGCTGAAAACACCTACAAAATTGTAGTTAATGAAGCTACGAAGAAAAACATTGGTCCAGAGTCGATAGAAATACGTCCCAAAACACAACATTTAAACTCTTTTTTCTCACATTGATTTCATTAAACACAAGATCAAGTGGACTACATTCTTTAGAAAAATTTAAGCATGGACTTTATCCTCTTGATATGGTGACGTTTAGTGTTGGTTTTTCTAACAAAAGATAGTGGTTATCCCGGAAGTCTCAAACCTTGTAATCATACATTTATTGCCAAAGAGGTAGCTATGTGTAGAGCTCATCCTTTTGTCCGTAAGATTCTCAATTTAGCCTCTCATTGTTTTGTGTCGCTTAATTTCCATAACTTAGCTGAATTCTTGAACTCAAAAGATCTTGTATAGCTGGCTATGTTACTTGTGATGGCGGATCCGAATTTATATTTTATTAATGTTGATATATTACAAGTGTTTAATTGCATGGGACGTGAACATATCTTTAGTGACGGGTGGGATAAACTCCATGACAACACCAAAATTTGATCTCTCGCTTTCGTCATTGAACATCTTTTTTTCATCATCATGCTCCACGTGAACTCTCCCTTACGTTATAAACTAAGCTATAACTTCTAACCACCATGCATGTTTCAGTTCAACACATTTACAAGTTCTTAGATCTAATGGAGACTCATTTCTTAATTTTGTCTCTCATCTTCTTCGTTTTCATTTCTCTTAAACTTTTGTTTGGTAAACGGCATAGCAAGTTTAACCTACCACCAAGTCCGGCTTGGCCCCTGCCGTTGTTTGGACACCTTCACCTCCTGAAGCTCCCGCTTCACCGCACATTCCTCTCTTTCTCTCAATCCTTAGGTGACGCCCCAATTTTCTCCCTCCGCCTCGGAAACCGTCTCACGGTTGTCGTCTCTTCCTACTCCATCACTGAAGAATGCTTTACAAAAAACGACATTGTTTTCGCCAATAGGCCAGAGATGATTCTCGGGAAACATATTGAGTACAACTCCACCACTATGACTAGTGCGCCTTACGGTGACCACTGGCGAAACCTGCGCCGCATCGCCACCCTGGAGATCTTCGCATCACATAAGCTTAACGGCTTCTTATCTGTCCGTAAGGATGAGATCCGACACTTGTTACTACGTCTCTCCAAAAACTCGCGACATGTATGTGAGCTTCTACATATCTTAATATTATCTAAATATATAGTATAACCTAGTCATTTGTAGTAGTGTTGCCACTCTATCATTACGTGGGTCTAAACCCGGCAATGTGCGTGTGCACACGGTAAAAAACCTGATCACAAAGGAAAAAAAAAATGTTTATACATAGTCATAACCAAAAAAACATTTAGAGCATCTCCAATGGTGAGAAACTATAAGTTTCTCAAATATAATAATTTAATGCTTTTGTAATAAATAAATTATTTGTTTAAATTTTAATTAATTAAAAAAAACTTTAACCAATCAAATGATGCCAAGTGTTAGACACAGTGTCTCACAGTTTCTCAAATGAGACACTGTGTCTCATTCTCTCTCTTACTTTTAATTATTTTTTCTTTTTTTAATCCTTGAGACACTCCATTGGAAGTGCTCTGAGAAGTATGAAAATGAAAATAATTAACAACCAGAAAATGTTCGTTCCCAACCGCAAATAATTACTTATGTAAACGATATTCCTCAACATTGGCTTATATGAGTCAATCTAATATAGTTGTTGACAAAAAAAAATGAAAATTTGAGAATAATTCACTTTTTATCTTATTATAAAATCAGGGGTTTGCGAAGGTGGAGATGAGACATTTGCTTTTTGAGTTGACTATCAATAACGTTTTTAGAATGGTAGCGGGGAAACGATTTTATGGTGAGGGCACAGAGCAAGACGAAGTTGCGCAGCAAGTGAGACACCTGATGGACGAGATTGTGTCCAGCGCCGGCGCCGGGAATTCAGCCGACTATTTACCAATCATGCGCTGGATCACAGATTTTGAGAAACGCATCAAGAAGTTAGCGATTCGGATCGATAAGTTTTTGCAGAGTCTGGTGGATGAGAAACGTGCGGATAAAGAAAAGGGTACCACTATGATAGATCACTTGCTTTCCCTCCAAGCAACTCAGCCTGATTATTATACAGACGTCATTCTTAAAGGACTCATAGTTGTAAGTATTGAGTAATCTTTAAGAACACTAATCAAACATTATGATGGCTGATAATTGATTTTGAATTTACAGGTTATGATAATTGCTGGATCTGAAACAATAGCATGGACTTTAGAATGGGCGATGTTGAATTTGTTGAACCATCCAGAAGTATTAAAGAAAGCTAGGACCGAAATCGATACGAAAATCGGTTTTGACCGGTTAATAGATGAAGCGGATACTAAAAATCTCCCTTATCTCCAATGGATTGTGTTGGAGACCTTACGTCTTCACCCGGCAGCTCCAACAAATGTTCCACATATGACGTCAGAGGATTGCATGTTGGCAGGATACGACGTTCCACGTGGATCGATGTTATTGGTGAACATATGGGCCATGCATAGAGACCCGTCTATATGGGAAGACCCCGAAATGTTCAAGCCAGAGAGGTTTAAAAATGAAAAGCTAAATCAAAAGTTGTTGTCGTTTGGGACTGGACGACGAGCCTGTCCCGGGAATGGCCTAGCTCATCGGGTAGTGAGCTTGGCTCTTGGATCGATGGTTCAGTGTTTCGAATGGCAGAGAAGTGGAGAAGAATATGTTGACAATAAAGAAGACGAAACTGTGGTCTTGATGCGTCCTACGACACCGTTGTTAGCCATGTGTAAAGCTCGTCCCATTGTCCATAAGATTCTTGATGCTTTTGCTTGAAGTGTAACTCGCGTTTCTTTGTCTTTTGTGAAAGTTACTAAAAAAAACATGTACTCTTTACATGTGTTCACATAATGATAGTCAAGGTTCTTTTAGAATAATTTTTTCTTTCTTGAAACACAAGTACAACACATTTTTTTTTGTTTTAGTCTCAAAAGTAAAACACAAAACTGTATGTAGAAATAAACCTAATTTGATCTGAGAATAGCAAGTTTCATTTCCATGGTGGTGGTGACAAACAAGTTCTTGGAATCAATCGGCGGAGTTCCAACAAATTCGTCGCCTTTAAAGGATCCGTCGTCGGAGGAGGAACTGCTAGCCGTCGTGCTCTTCGTTCGACAATCGAAATTTTCCTTTCCAAAATCGATCAATTAGTTCTTGTTCATGTCATGCCTACCGTTCCATCCATTAAAAAACCCTATAGTAAAACACAAACAAATAGACAGTTAATAATGTTGATTTATTACACATGTTTCTTTGTAATTAACTAATTGCATGAGACGTTACGAAACATATATTTAGGGACAGGTGGGATAATGATTCCCAATTTCCCATGATAACACCAAAATTTGAACTTCCTTTTTTTCATCATCATGCCCAACGTAAACTCTCGCTTACGTTATAAACTAAGCTATCGTAACCCCCATGCATGTTTCAATTCAACACGTGTTCAATTGCATGAGACGTGAACATAACTTTAGTGACGGGTGAGATAATTCCAATGACAACACCAAAATTTGAACACCTTTAAATTTTTTCATCATCATGCTCGCTTACGTTATAAACTAAGCTATAACTTCTAACCACCATGCATGGTTCAGTTCAACACATTTACAAGTTCTTAGATCTAATGGAGACCCATTTCCTAATTCTATCTCTCGTTTTTTTCGTTTGCATTTCTCTTACACTTTTGTTTGGTAAACGGCAAAGCAAGTTTAACCTACCACCAAGTCCGGCTTGGCCCCTGCCGTTGATAGGACACCTTCACCTCCTGAAGATGCCGCTTCACCGCACATTCCTCTCTTTCTCTCAATCCCTAGGTGACGCCCCAATTTTCTGCCTCCGCCTCGGAAACCGTCTCATGGTTGTTGTCTCTTCCTACTCCATCGCTGAAGAATGCTTTACAAAAAACGACATTGTTTTAGCCAATAGGCCAGAGTTCATTGTCAGGAAACATATTGAGTACAACTCTACCACTATGACTAGTGCGCCTTATGGTGACCACTGGCGAAACCTGCGTCGCATCTGCACCCTGGAGATCTTTTCGTCACACAGGCTCAATGGCTTTTTATCTGTTCGTAAGGATGAGATCCGACACTTGTTACTACGTCTCTCCAAAAACTCGCGACATGTATGTGATCTTCTACATATCTTAACAATATATCCAAATAAGCTGATAACAGGCTAGTGATTTGTAGTAGTGCCCCCTCTATCATTACCTGAGTCTTAACCCGGCAATGTGCGTATGCACACGGTAAACAAACTCAGAAACGAAAAAAAATGTTTATACATAGTCTTTTGGATTTCAGGTTAATCGGGTTTTTAGTTAGGAGTGTTTATTATCTGTTCAGATCGGTTTGGGTTTGGTTTAGTTCGGGTAGGTATCGTTGGGTTCCGTTCGGTTTCTTGGAAAAAAAAAACTATACAAATGGTTCAATTTTAGTAAAATTTGGTTAATTTTTACAAAAAAACTTGTATGATTTTGAAAAGTATAACTATTTTTTTGGATTCAAGTTAATTTGGATATTTTTGTTATTCTCACATTTTTGGGTCTATAATTATAACTAGATATAATTAATATATTCAGGTATACTGTTCGGTTTTCCAAACCGGTTCTCGGTTCGGATTCAGTTTGGATAATTCAGATAGGAGAGTTTATCATCTGGTGTGACTATTCGGTTTGGTTCCAGTTCTCGGGAATCCCTAATCCTAACTAAAAAAAGATTGAGAAGTATATGAAAATGAAAACTTGAGAGTTGATAATTTGTTTTGTGACTATAATCAGGGGTTTGCCAAGGTGGAGATGCGAAGTCTGTTTTTTGAGTTGACTATCAATAACATTTTTAGAATGGTAGCCGGCAAACGATTTTATGGTGAGGGCACAGAGCAAGACGACGTTGCGCAGCAAGTGAGACAGCTGATTGACGAGATTATGTCTAGCGCTGGCGCCGGGAATGCAGCCGATTATATACCAATCTTGCGTTGGATCACAAATTTTGAGAAACACATCAAGAAGTTAGCAAGTCGGCTCGATAAGTTCTTGCAGAGTCTTGTGGATGAGAAACGTGCGGGTAAAGAAAAGGGTACCACAATGATAGATCACTTGCTTTCTCTCCAAGCAACTCAGCCTGATTATTATACAGACGTCACTCTTAAAGGAATCATACTTGTAAGTATTGAGTAATCCATATACTATCTTTAAGAACATTAATCAAGCTTTATGATGGCTAATATATAATCGATTTTGAATTTACAGGTTATGATATTCGCAGGATCTGAAACAATAGCATGGACTTTAGAATGGGCGATGTTGAATTTGTTGAACCATCCAGAAGTATTAAAGAAAGCTAAGACCGAAATCGATACGAAAATCGGTTTTGACCGGTTAATCGATGAGTCGGATACTATAAATCTTCCTTATCTCCAATTGATTGTGTTGGAGACCCTACGTCTTTACCCGGTAGCTCCAACACTTGATCCACATATGACGTCTGAGGATTGCATGTTGGCAGGATACGACGTTCCTCGTGGTTCGATGTTATTGGTGAACATATGGGCCATGCATAGAGACCCGTCTATATGGGAAGACCCGGAAATGTTCAAGCCAGAGAGGTTCGAAAATGGAAAGCTAAATCAAAAGTTGTTGTCGTTTGGGATTGGACGACGAGCTTGTCCCGGGGTTGGCCTAGCTCATCGGGTAGTGAGCTTGGCTCTTGGATCGATGGTTCAGTGTTTTGAGTGGCAGAGAATTGGAGAAGAATATGTTGACAGTAGAGAAGAACCCATGTCCTTGATGCGTACTGCGACACCGTTGCTAGCTATGTGTAAAGCTCGACCCATTGTACACAATATTCTAGTTGATTAGGGCATTTTAGTGAATGAATTACCTTGTGATGTATGATAAGTTAATTTACATGTTAATCATGAAAATCCTAGCTTTTAATCACTATATGTAAAGGAACCATGAAGGTACGAGTGGATTTCGGAACATATTTTAGGCGAGAAGTAGGGTTATGTTCGGAACATGAACTCGTAAATTTAAGAAGATATTAACCAACTTTGAAGCCAAAATGATATTAGTTTTCAGTTTAGAATATAACGTTACAACATGAAATGCTAAATTAATAAACTACATTATTAAGTATAATGGAAGACTTACCTTCTCTAAAATAATCTCAAGTATTTAATTTTAAAGAGATTATGAACACAAAAATATAGAATTTTATACTAAAAGTTATTAAGCTACGTGGGATTATAGTAAATTTGATTTTATAATTAACCTTAGAAAAGCTTGAGAATTTTCATGGACTAATGTCGAAAAAGACCATGCGGGCAGTTTGCCACGATACACAAATGTCAACGGCAGACCTTGCAACCTTAACTCTGCAGAAGTTCTACCGAAACTCTGTAGAAATATAGGAATAGCGCTGGTATTTAGAAAAATGTGTAACATTTCTACAATTTTCACTACTAGTGTACTCTTATTCAGATTATTGTGTAAAAACGTACGATTCTAACGGATTTCTTCTAAATTTATAGGTACAACAAAAATCTGCAATTGCAATCAAACCAATCACCCAATTAATATGTAAATAATTCACAGTAGAATATAGTAATTTATATTTTTGTTATACCTTTAACACTTGAGAAAAAAGAAAACATACAGGCCTCAGGAAAAAAAAACTTAAACATGAACGAACTAAAAAACAAAAGATATTATAACTGTAAATTTGAAAAATGATTCATGATATTGAGAAACCATATGTTTACATAGGATTTTCAAAAATGTTATTATCTTATTAATTAAAGAAGTAGTGCGTTATAGAGTCGAGTATCTATTGATTAATGAGTTGATTAGAACTTTGAGTTTTTTTTTTAGTATCGTTTTGATATTATCTCTTTATCTCTTTCTTATTTATCGGTATTCTTGGTGAATCAATGATATTATCAAAAACCCTCTGGCCATTCTTCGGATTCAACGGTTTTCGAGTTATCTCTTTGTTTATTTCTTGAATCAGCAAACGTTGAGTTCTATTAGGTTTACGCTGCGCCACAGCGGAACTATTTTTAATTGACTCATTTTTTTACATTGTTCCCCTAAATTTGCAGTGGTTCACATCATCCTTATGTGTTGGTCTGCAGAGAATCATTGTTGCCACGTTCCCTATGAGTTGTTAGCTTATGAGAGTGTTAGAGACAAATGCTTCATCAGATGCCATATGGAGGAATTCATGCACATGCAATAAAATGCATCGTTTATATAATGGAATTCTATTAAGAAGAAGCAAACAAAGCTATCAAGACAGTGGTGATCATTACAAATTATATAGACACATATCGTTAAAAGGTGTATATCATGTTGGCTTGGTTTCTCCGTCCTATGGGATATGACACCTAACGAGTAATGAGACATTTGTCTTTTAATCTCTTATAATCTTAGCCATATGGGATACCATGTTGGCTTGGTTTCTCCGTCCTATCACTCTAGAAATTGAATGGTACCCTTTATTTAATGGCAACCAACACATTACACAAGCAAACAATATAGGAGATGTGATGATACAAGAAAAACAGCTTAATAACTTATAACTAATATGTATATCTATCTGTTTTTCGTCGGAAACGCTCTAACTGTCGTGGAAGCAGACAAATTTGTCTGTCGATTCTAGAACGTCCGTATAAAAAATTTGTTGATAAGTCATTAATAAATACCAGCGGATTATCGAAGGAAATTACTTATGGGTTATTTGCCTCCTTAGAAAAATTTGAACCTTGGATAGACTTAGGAGATGTGATGATAAGTAGGTAGATAGATATCAACTTAGGCCATCTTTGCTCCCGATACTGGTGGGTGGTGGCGTTTAGATTATTTAGCCGGTAACATCGAAATACTTACTTCTTAAACCGACATGCAAATTTAATATTTAAATATATAATGGTTATATTGTGTATTATTTTGGATTTCGAATGATTAATCTGCAATTTTTAGAGATGAAGGGTAAAGTTGCAAAAATAGATGAGTTTGAGGGTTTTTTGCACAAAACTCTTCTATAAACTATAACGGGTGTTTGTTATAAAAATTAAAACGATTTAAAAAAAAGCTTGATGTTTTCATTAATCTTGAGTTGTCAAAACCAAATTTTGTTGACATTAAAATATTTTAAATTGAAAATAATGTTATATAAATACTGCAATAGCTCAAAATTTAGTATATAAATTAAATTTTAAATATTTTATTTATTTATATTATACAATTAAAGTAGCGTTTATTTTATTCATAAGTTTAGACATATATGCGGTTTATATACTATATAAAATGACTGCTTGGTATTGAAATATATTTAATATATGTTTATACTATTTAATTTTCCAATTCAAAAATACAGTACAAAGTGTTTGAAAAGAAAACGAGTAGGATCAAGGTGTTTGAAAGAATGGTAGTAGTAAGGATAGGCAAAAAAACCGTAAACCGAAAAACCAAACCGAAATAAATGGTTTGGTTTGGTTATGGGTTAGCCTAAAAACTAATTTGGTTGACATTTTTATTAAATTTTTGGTTTAGGGTTGGTTTGATTTAAAACCGTAAAACCAAATAGTTTTTTGGTTTTTGATTAAAATTAATAATGATTATATATTCTATATAAATATATTATCCAGTTTAATATTGTTATTAGTAATAGTATCATTATATTTTTTCATTATTGGACTTGTAATTATTGGTCTCTTAGAAAATTTTAATTATTAATAATTTATGTTTACTTTTATTTATGTATCAAACTTATATATTTTTTGGTAAGAACATAGAATAACCTTAAAAGATCGGAACCAAACCGTAATCGAACCGAACCAAGATACATATGGTTTTAATATGGTTTCAACTTTTATAAGACCGTAAAACTGTAACCAAACTGAATTACATAAGGTTTCTATATGGTTTTAGTTTTTATAAAACAAAAAAACCGTAAAACCGAACAAAAAACCGAACCGAAACCAAATTGAAAAACCGTACGCCTAACCTAGTTAAGTAGAGATACAATGTTTAAAAATAAAGATAGCACAATAAAATAATTAAATATATATATATATATAAGAATAATTGTGAACTTGACACGTAGCATAAATAACTTTCCTTTAATATATAAGATACACTAGCTGTTTTAAATAATCTTGGTTTTCAATTTTAGTGATGTTTTTAGTTCCCGCCCTTGTAATTACTTTTTATTGTAATTAATTAATCCAACATTTAAAAAAAATCATATGCACTTTGAAAAAAAATGACCAGCGTCAAACACATGTAACTTAAAATCATATAACGATCTGAACAATTTGACAGATAAGGTCTAAAGCATACGAATAAGAACTTTGTTTGTACTCAAACAAACCTGTGGTCACATGCTCTAAGTCGTTCATGAATCATTTTATCATGAATGTATATAAATATCTCCGATTCTATCGACATTGTAGCTAAACTTTTGACGTGACACTAGCAACAAAGTATATACCATGGAAACCTTGACCAGTTTAGGACAAAAATGTGGAACTCAAGTCTCTCTTCTTTCTCCGAATGTGGTGAGAAAACTCTCTCGCTTTCCACTGACATCATTTGCTCGTAAGCCTACAAAGCAGGTTTGTTTGAAGACTACGGATTGTGACCTTGATGAAAGTAAGCGTACGTTTAACAAGTTTCCACGTTCTGACTGGGGTGATCATTTCCTTCGTCTTCCCTTCAATGTCTCAGTGAGTTCATTACACACACACACACACATATATATATATAAAGGATTGGTGCAGGAGATATTAATTAACTAGCTGGATTCTTATAGGATATGGATGCGGTTACTAGAGAGATGAACGCACTAAAGCCTACAATAAGGAAGATGCTCATGTATTCACAAGACGTGGAGGAGACAAAGAAGAGAATTCTTCTAATCTATTCGCTGGTCGCACTTGGTGTGGCATACCACTTCGAGGATGAGATAGATGATAATCTGAAACAAGGGTTCGAAAAGATAGAGACCATTATGGCCGGTGAAAATGACTTGTCCACAGTTTCGGTCATGTTTTGGGTTTTCAGGACATATGGATATAACTTGTCTTCTGGTAAGGAGTATCTTATTGATGTTCAATAATTTTACTAATTGTCTCCTTTAAGTAATGGTCTATATATTTTTGTAAACAGACGTATTTAGGAGATTTAAAGGGGAGGATGGGAAGTTTGAAGAATGTCTTAGAGAAGATGTCAAAGGTTTGATAAGTTTGTATGAAGCCGCACAATTGGGTACGAGCACTGAGGATATTTTGGACGAAGCCATGAGCTTCGCGTCAAGCCACTTGGAGTGTTTAGCAGGTGGAACATGCCCGCCTCATATCTCAAGGCTTATAAAAAATGAGCTTTACATGCCTCAGCACCACAATTGTGATATATTATTCGCAAGCGAATACATTTGGTTCTATGAACAAGAAGATGTTCACAACAAAGTCTTACTTGAGTTCGCCAAGCTCAATTTCAAGTTCCTTCAACTCCATTGGATTCATGAGCTGAAAATTCTCACCAAGTAGACTACTTACTTTATCGGTCGCTTTTGAAAACGTTTTCATGGATCAATTACTAATATATATGTTTTGCAGATGGTGGAATGACCAAGATCTTCTATCTAAGCTCCCACCTTACTTTAGAGACAGAATGGTGGAGTGCCATTTATATGGAGTGATTATGTATTTCGAGCCAAAATATTCATTTGGCAGAACCATATTGGCTAAGTTATTGGTCCTCTTGACCGTTGTCGATGACACGTGTGATAGATATGGTTCTGTTCCTGAGGTTGCAAAGCTTCTTGATTGCGTCGAAAGGTAATATATGCTATACATATAATATGTAAGCTTAACTAATGACATAATTGTCGTGTTAGTCGTTGAGAGAACTTCAATGAAACGAAGAAGTAGTATAAATTCTGTTATTTCTCTCACAAATATATGATGATTACCTTAGGAACCTATTTACATAGAAGAGGGTTCCCGTTTACTCAATGTAATTACAATCGATTTCTGGTTTTACTTAAACAATTCAATAGACCAATATCCAATAGTATATACGTGCAGATGGGATCCAGATCTTGGGGAGAGTCTGCCAGATTATATGAAAACCGTCTTCAAGTTTACTTTGGATGTTTTTGAAGATTGTGAACGAGCGGGGAGGTGTGAAGAAGGACAAAGCTTCAATGTGGAAGGTGCATTAGCAGAGGTAATACATATATAGTGTAAATTGCACATATTGATATAATATTTAATATTGAATACAATTCTATATTGGCAAATAAAATAACAACACATCTATTTTTTTAAAATGTATAACATTTGCTGAGAAGAAAAAAATGTTAACATTCTATTATTCTTTTTTCGAAGACATATAACATGTTATTCTACGTTCCATTAATAACATTTTATAACTCGATCGGAACACTTTTTCACTACATTCAGAATCAGCCCATCCGGCACTGTCGCGTATAATTCATATTACGTAGTCTTTTTTTAATGACTAATAGATTCTGGATCTAGACCCGTACATCTTCTTAGCTTCTGGGCTTAGGCCCTAGGCCTCCATACATCTTTTCAGGCCAGGGAGCAGAGCATTCATGTTACGTATTTTTTTCTGATCTTTGTAAATTTGGAACAAATTTATTTATACATATTTGAGATGGAAAAACTCACGAAGCTTGACAATATGAAGCAGAAATAGAATATTTATTTAATTCGCATGTGCTCCTAATAATGCAGTTCAAGATACTCCAGCGTACCCATCTTAGCTTTGCTGAGTGGGCAGCGGCAGAAAAGGTGCCAACAGTTGAAGAGTATTTGGAGGTTGGGGGCGTGGCGGTCACAATGTATGCAACTATAGCATTGGGATTTCTCGGGTTGGGACCGAGGGCTAGGGAACAAGGTTATGAGTGGCTAAAATCTAGACCAAAACTCGTTCATGATTTGGCAACAAAGGGTCGTCTGATGAATGACATGGGAGGCTTCAAGGTACATATATATGACTCACTTTGTTTCAAATTTCTTCTTCTGAGCTAAGTAAACATGAATGGCATGAATAGGATGACATTGGCAGAGGTTTTATCGCAAACGCAGTCAACTATTATATGAAGGAAAATGGAGCTACCGAAGAGGAAACATATAAGGAGTTTCATAAAATAGTTAGAGACCTAGAGAAGTCTGTGAACTTGGAGTTCTTGAAGATAAATAAAGGAGTGCCTCGCGAAATCCTATCTCGAGCCATTAATTGTGGGAAAATGATCGATGTTACCTATAGATCCGGTGATGGGTACACTCGGCCCAAAGGAAAATTCACAGAGTATGTCGAATCATTGTTTGTCGACCACATGGATGCCTCTTTGAAACACTTGGTTCCAGTCTAGCTCCTGTGATGCAGCATGCATCTTCTTCTTGTTAGTTTATAATTGAGTTTGGTAATATGTTAAATATTTAAGTATCAAGTTTCTATGTTATAGCAAAAGGTGCTTGTAAGAGTCGCGACTTAGGTTGGGCAATTTATCTTAGTTTCAAAAGTCACGACGTTTAATTTATGTACGTAAGATCTGTATATAAGTGTGTGTCTTGTCTTCACAAAACAACAAGTTTCAGATTCAATAAAAGTTTCTATTTCGTTATTTGTCTTTTTTAAAGGAGAAGAGATAATTCTTTATCTCTTACTCTGTTTCTTCATTCTCTCAATAAACCAACACTTTTACCTTGTGAGCTTTATTGAACATGTAATATGCACATCTAATGCTAATAAACAGATCATTTAAGCATAGAACACCAAGGGCAGTCTCTGCAGCTGAAAACACCTTAAAAGAAGTAGGTAATGAAGCATGATAGATCGAAGAAAAACATATGTCCGAAAACAGACACATAACATCTCATTAAAAAAAAAAAAACCAACACAACATTTAGACGCTTTCTTCTCACAATGATTTCATTAAAATACAAGATCAATTGGACAGTACATTCCTTAAGGAGATTTAAGGGTATATATATTGGTTAAAACCTAAGGGTGTCTCCAACCCCATTCTATTTTTCTCTCTAAATTTTATCATGTAGTAAAATTCTCTCTAATCCTATTATGTATTCACTCTAAAATAGAAAATATAAAAAATTGTTGTATACATAAAGCGAAAAAAAAAAGAAAAATCTCAATTTTGTTATTAATTCAAGAAAGAAAATGATATATTGGACAAAAACTCTACTCGACTTTCAAGTCCTCCTCATAGCTAGTCACGGCATGGATTAGTGTGTGTTGACATTCGCAGAGTGATGATCATTGTGGACACTGGACAGTATATTTCTTAAATGAAAATTCAAACGTATACATATGGTCGTTGATTCCAAAAATGAACTTTTACGCGCAAGCCACCACCATCTCGATCGTTGAGTTTCAGCCACATCTCCTACAAAACGTCAACGTTTTTGGGCCTTTTCCTTCGACCTTGTCACCCATTGAGACATGATCCCTGCTTGACTCAATTAGTGGGTTGTATTGGTACAAGACCCACAAGTTATAGGAATTGACAAACTCTTGGTGAGTCATAAGAAGGAAACACAAGAAGTAGAACATACGATTGTTGTGCAGCTTTATTTCAGATCTGACTAGCTAGTAGTACCTATTATACAAGTATGGTATAAACATAGTTAAGGATGTCTAAGCAGCGCAAGTGGCACAGGTGCAGCCCTCACCACAAGTGCAACCCTTAGCAGAGGTTTGAGTTTGGGTCTTGGGACAGTTGCAAGGGTTACAGCCACAGTGCTCCCCACATGGACACGTGTTATGCTCTTGATCCCCACCAGATGCTTCGCTCATCATCTTGCACCTACATGGAATTGAACCACGTTTTCAAAATCACAACATATCAATTATAGCTAGAGCATATATATAATGAACCAACCTGCAAGATTCGCCACCGGGACAAGGAGAAGGGCAGCCACAACGATCGTTGCAGCTAGAGCTTGAGCTTCCTTTGCCTGTGTCTGCCATTTTTTGTTTTTCTCTCTTTTTTCTCACTAGCTCTTCTTTTTTACATTTCATATAGATAAGAAGAACAAATTAAAGAGCATGCAAGAGAACTGAATACGTGGCCTTTATATCATCAGGCAACATCTGCCATGTGGCAACTTCTCCTCTAACTCCAGTCGTGACGAAGCATGTTCTTACCAACCCGAAAAGTTAACTTTGTGTTTTTGTAATCTTGTAAAATTGTTGATGAGAACATCGTGATGAAGGTAGACCTTACTAGAGTTGTATGACGTATTATGACTTTATTGTACTAGTAGTATTCAACTTTTATTTTTTAGATTTTTCTAAAGTTAACAAAAGAGCTCAATTTTTAGTTTAACATAAGAAAATTTTAGAAGCATTGGAGCAGCCTTAGAACTAAGCTAATTTAAATTTAAAGTCCGGTTAAAGATAACTAATTATATAAAAAAAAAAAAAAATCAAAGTTACAAATTGAAAAACAATTCAAGTAAACGAGTCATCATATGATTGTGATATATCACTAATGAACGAGTCTAAATTCCGAGCCGAAGATCCACCAGGTGCCATAGCCGATCTTGCGGCATGCTTCAGCTCCGTCGCTCTCCTCCTCATATCCGCGGCGGCAGGTCCTTCTGTCACGGCCTCAATGCATCTCTCCACCTCTTCAACCTTAAGCTCTCCATCAACAGCATCGTTCTTCATCCTTACTCCTATTCCAAACACATCCACAAGCAATCTCGCATCAAGCGGCTGATCTATCCAAGTCGGATACGCAACCACCGGAACACCAGTCACCACCGTCTCAATCGTCGAGTTCCATCCACAATGCATGACGAAGCAAGAGATCGCCATGTGGCTCAATATCTTCTCTTGTTGACCCCATTCAATTACAACCCCTTTACCTTCTTTAACCATCTCCTGCAAAACTTGGACATTTTCGCCTTTCTCCTTCGGCCTAATCACCCAAAGAAATGAAACTCCTCTGTTTTTCAATGCCTTTGCTATGATCTCTACTTGATTCTCCGATGATTTGAGTATGCTTCCGAAAGATATGTAAACAACTGAAGACCTAGCTTGCTTGTCAAGCCACTCCATACAAAAATCATCATATTTCCACATATCTAGGTTTTTTCCATCTTGGGTTTTGTCTTCTTCAATTACCAACAGAAATGGAGAAACAAGAGGACCAATTGGGATTATAGGTTTTAAATCAGACATAGACTCGATTATCTCTGATTCCAGTTCATAAAACGAGTTAACCAAAACCCATTTCACATCTTTCAAGCAATCTACGAATTCCGCCATTAGCGTATTGACCTGAGCGCCATGAGAAGGTAACATCATTGATGGGAGATCTCGGACTTCCAACAATGGTAAAGCTGGTAACTCCACTGTTTGATTCAGATCTTCAAGGTCGGGGAAAGGATTTGTCTTCATGTAGTAACGGTAATAAACGGAGAAAGCTCCACAAGCTTGGATCCAGAGGATTGCACAAGGAATATTATGAGCCGCTGCAACAGCTGGAACCCATGGGGTAAAAGGCACAGAGACAATGCAATCGAATCTCTTTTCTTCGATGATTTTTGACAAGTTCTTGGCTCCAACTTTTCTCAATGACTTGGCCAGAGTGTCGGGATCTCTTGGATCGTCTTTAGGCAGACCGTCGGGGAAGAAAGCGAGGTCCATCGGTCTATGGGGTTCGTCGGCAGTGGAAGAGAGGAGGTCACGGGCTTGCTCAGTTGTGGCGAGAGTGAAGTGTAGGTTGGTTCGTGCGAGGTGTTTGGCGAATTTGAGCATTGGATTTAGGTGACCTTGGAATGCTAATGCTACCATTAGGACATGTGTTTCTTGACCCTCACTACTTCCCATTATTACGAATAGTTATTATTCTTTTTAATAGTAATTTAGAGGTATTGGACTTGAGTTTTGTATGATATTGTGAGCTCTAGTTGTTGTGGTATATATAACAATGGTTGTTCAACAATAGATTTTGCATAATTAATTAATATTGTTGAATTTGGTAATAAAATGTATCTATTGTAAGTGATAACCCAATAAATGTTGGTCAATAGATTTAAAATTAATTATGGGTGTTCTATATTCTTGTACAATTGTTATAAAAAAATCATGTCCTTACCAATTCTAGTATGGCTATGGTCAATAGCTAGTTACAAATTTTATTATATTAACAAAAAGTTTATATGCTATTCTGAAACATTATATATTTTTCTAATTATATTTATGAAAGTGTTTGATAGTATTTCAAATTAAAAAAATGTAGATTAAGTAAATCTTCTAATTATATTTAATATCCTCAACAAAAGAAGAAAAAACCAATGAAAAAGCTAAATTGGAATCAAATAGAATAATACACAAAAGTGCTAGAATATATAATATAATTATCAAGTAATATACAATTTTAATTTGGTCAAGGAGACTGTATATATCTACACAAACAATTGGTCCATAGTCCATTCATCAGTTTGGTTTTTGTAACAATTGATACTGGTTATATCCCGGAAGTCTCAAACCTTGTATTCATACATTTTGTACTAATTGATTTCAAAGTAAAGAGTTAGGCGATTGTGATATCACTAATGAACAAGTCTAAATTCCGAGCCGAAGATCCACCAGGTGCCAACGCCGATCTTGCGACATGCTTCAGCTCTGCCACTCTCCTTCTTATATCCGCGGCAGTTGGTCCCTTTGTCACGGCCTCAATGCATCTTTCTACTTCTTTGACCTTGAGCTCACCATCAACAGTGTCATTCCTCATCCTTACTCCGATTCCAAACACATCAACAAGCAACCGCGCGTCAATCGGCTGATCCGTCCAGCTCGGGTACGCTACTACAGGAACACCAGCCACCACCGTCTCGATTGTGGAGTTCCAGCCGCAGTGCGTGACGAAACAAGAGATCGCCGCGTGGCTCAAAATCCTTTCTTGTGGACTCCACTCGAGAACAACCCCTTGTCCTTCTTTCACCATCTCTTGCAAAACATCAACGTTTTGGGCTTTCTCCTTTGGCCTTATCACCCATAGAAATGGAACTCCTTTGTTCTTCAGTGCCTTCGCTATGGTCTCGACCTGATTCTCCAATGATTCGAGCATACTTCCGAAAGATATGTACACAACCGAAGACCTAGCTTGCTTGTCAAGCCACTCCATACAACAATCATCAGATTTGCACAAATCTAGGTTTTTACCATCTAGGGTTTCGTCCTCATCAGCTCCCAACAGAAATGGAGAAACAAGAGGACCAATTGGGATTACGGGTTTTAAATCAGCCATCGAGTCAATTATCTCTGATTCGAGTTCATAGAACGAATTAACCAAAACCCATTTCACATACCTCAAACAATCAGCAAATTCCGCCATTAGATTATTGAAGTGAGAACCACCAGAAGGTAACATAAACGATGGAAGATCTCGAACTTCCAACAATGGTAAAGCTGGTAACTCCACTCTTTGATTCAGATCTTCAAGATCAGGGAAAGAGTTTGTCTTCATGTAGTAACGGTAATAAACCGAGTAAGCTCCACAAGCTTGAATCCAAAGGATTGCACAAGGAATGTTATGAGCGGCTGCAACAGCTGGAACCCATGGAGTAAAAGGCGAAGAGATGACACAAGAGTATCTCTTTTCTTCAATGATTTTAGACAAGTTCTTGGCTCCTACTTTATTCAATGACTTCAAAAGAGTTTCAGGGACTCTTGGATCGTCTTTAGGCAGACCGTCGGAGAAGAACACGAGGTCCACCGGACTACGAGATTTTTCTACGGTGGAGAGGAGATCACGGGCTGGTTCAATAGTGGCGAGAGTGATGTGTAGGTTCTTTGATGATAACGAGAGATGTTTGGCGAGTTTGAGCATTGGATTGATGTGACCTTGGAATGCTAGTGTAACCATTAGGACATGTGTTTCTTGACCCTCACTACTGCCCATTCTTTTTATTTGATTTTCACTAATAGTTTAGATTTTCATGAAACTGTGAGTCATAATTTTAGTGGGGTTATATATAATACCAATGGTTGTTTTAACGATGGATTTTGCTTAATGGAGACATAAAATAAGATTATGGTAAGAAAATCTATCTATAGTAATGGCTAACCCAGTCAAATGTTGGCAAATAGATTCTATATTATCCACTTTTTTACCAATTATGTTCATCTATTGGTCATCGGGTCAGTTACAAATCTTACCTTACTATTAAATAAAATTTTAAAGTAGTGTGACACTTGACAGTTACGATAATCATACTTTGATATGTGTCAAAAACTTTCATGAGATTTTAGCATCTGTTAATTAAGTATTGTTTCTTTCTTTATAAAGTCCTTATTATAGTAAAAAAAAAAAGTATGAAAGAATAGAATTGAAATTAATATACGGGAGATATACAATTAAAGTTTGGTCAACGATAAGATTTCCAAAATAAATAAGGAATAAAAATAAAAATGTTTAGGTGGCATGTACCAAATCGAAAGTTAATTTGCTAAATTCTATGAATGTAAAAGTAATTAGCTAAAACATAAATTTACTGTTTCACTATGCGTTGGATTTTTACTGGATTCAGGTGTGAGATACTAGTCTTCGTCTAACGGTAAAAATCCAAAAACCTATAAAAGTGAAAATATAAACAGAAATTTACGATGTGGTTTTTTCAAAAAAGTCATCCATTGACATATTCGTCACATTAATTTCCACTAAACGATTTTTAAGGATGGTTTTGAGAAAAAAAAAATACACTCAAAGGTTGAAAAATCAACAATCTGATACTTCGCTCACGACCTTTCAAAGAAGGCTACTTTGAATGGAAAAAATAACAACGTGAGAAACAAGAAAAGTGCATAGATAGATTGGTGGGGTGTCTGAACTTTTGAAACATCGATCAATTTTGATGCACCTAACAACTTTAAATTTCAACTAAAAACTACTTCGACCATTAATTTGGTATACATAGTGATATTATTTTTAATTTGAACAGTAGGAAATTTATGTAAATGTGAATTCAGGTTAGAGACCAAAAATCACTTTATATATCTACGATCGCTACTATATATTAATTTTTAATATTTAACCCAAATTCGAAAGATTAATTCGAGTTTTGGTTTGGAATGTTATCGGTTATATTATAACTTACGAAAATAAAACATTTGTCCTAAAATTTCTAAACTAAAATAAAATAATATAGAAAATTTACAATAAAAAAATTTGAAAAATTATTGTTAAACTAAGTTGTTCTCAATCATAAAATATGGTGACACATGTGAAAATGGTTTCAAAAAATTATGTAACAATTTATGCATCAAAAATATGTTTTCGGTAATCAATCCTTAGAAATATCATAAAATATATTTGAGTTAAAGTGATCTATAGTGATTTTAGTATTCTTGAAGGAAGGTGGGGACATTAGGTTTGTCAGTTGTCACTTAATATGATATTAAACATAAAATACCATACTAGATTTGAATTTCAAACATATTTTATGGTGTACAACTAAAACTCTGCTCCAAACAATCAGAGGCAAAATTATAATCATTTTATTTCCTAAGACAGGGAACAAACTAACTAATCTCCATTCTTCGTTGATGGCTTTTTTATTTTCGTAAATTATATATTTTAAAAATATAGGAAGACCAAGAACAAGAAGCAACCTCAGTATTTTCCCAGGAAGGAGCCTAAATTCAAATCTCACGTCTTGTTGAATTTTAAACTTATGAAGTCAAAATCTGAAAATGTCAAACTTTTCTTCTTCTTCACGGCTCTTTACTTAACTATATATTCCAACTCCAAGTCCACAAACACCTCACAACAAATTTAGTCATCTCATAAATTAGTAAACACAAGGCAAAAAAAAAACATTTTTGTTTTAGTTAGTCAAAAAGCACTTAAAAGAAAATGATGATGAACAAAGTTGTATTGGGTTTAATTCTGTTTTTCATGTTGGTCAGTTCGATTCTTGTGGTAGAGGCTCGTCCGTTGGGTTTAACGAAGGCTGAAGAGAAGCTCGTGGCTAAGTTCTTCGATGGTTTGTCACTTGGGGCGATCAAGGAGTCGGGTCCTAGCTCTGGTGGTGAAGGTCATCGGTTCGTGGACCGGACTGAGACGCTTGGATATGGTAAGCACTCCGGTCCCAGCCCGAGCGGACCCGGTCACTAATTTCAGACCGGACCAGTTAAGGTGGCTGCTTTGGTCTAGCTCCAGAAATTGATTGCTTGTTTATTTTTTAATTTTTATTTTTCAGATTAATTATTAGGATTTTTCTTTTTATGCTTAGAACTGGGGAAAATCAAGAATTGGTAGAGCCTCATTTGTTCTCTGTATGAATATTCTTTTGTTAATTATTGAAATTCATTTGATAATAATGTACAATGTAATATATTGTAATTAATTTATTATTCTGATTATATGAATAAATTACTGGATATTCTTGTTTGTAATGAGTTTCAATAACAACATAGTTAAACATCAAATCCACAAAGCAAAAAGATATTCAAAAAAAAAAAAAAAAAAAAAAAAAATAAGTGAAATAATTTTCATCTCGTCTTGCTAGACCCTCCGGTCTAGCTCTACCAGAAAAACCTTGTTTTTCTACCGACAAAAACGTAGAAAAATGGTAAGAAACAAATCATTCTTATTATTTTCCTACGATTTTTCTACGATTTGTCGGTAGAAAAACAAGGTTTTTGTTGAGTTTCTCACTGCAAGTTGGACATGAATTATGGTGGCGGCGTAGCTACTGACGAATACAATTACAGTGAAAAGTGTGCTTCTGCGAACACATTAACGTATGAAGGTCTAGGTAACGGTCTAATAAAAGTGCTTCTCCACAGATTATGCAATCTTCATCTAGACCTTCTTCGGAGTCATAATCACCTAAGTTTACCTCTTTAACTGCTACTTCCACTTCAATTTTAACAACGAAACCGCGATTTCCGTGGAAATTGAACTTAACCAATTCTTTAGATAGTTTTCGAAAGATGTTGTTCCGGACAGAGCTGTGGATATTTGGCTTGGACAACAAGTTATACACATATCTAGCGCATATTTCCTCTCCATTATATAGGTAAACATTGGGAACCTCGGAAACGATTTCTACTGCTTCTTTCTCGATTCCTTGGATCCTTATTGAAACAGAGATTGAAGATTTGGAAGCGTCAGGGTACGTAGTAGATCCATAGTGCTTAACCTCCCATGAGCTCGACGCTTGCTTCTTCTGCAAGTTCTCTTCTCTCTCCTTCTTCCGAAACTCCACCATGTTATCCTCCACCATTCTCCGGTGATCTTCATCCGCACTGATTAGGTATGGATTAAGAAACATGGTCGATCGCTTCATCGAATCAACCGGAAGAAAAAAAAGGATTTTTCAAGGAATTGGTATTACTGATCACGAGAATGCCACAAGTTTGTGGGTAGAAAGTTTGATAATCAGTGCATAGCAAAGACTACTAATAAGCGTAATATATAGAGAAATAGATTTTGATAAAAAGGAAATTAGGGTTTTGATTTAGATAGCCACAAGCTATAAAATTAGAAATATAACAATTATCCACAGCTTTTCTTCCTAGCTACTAGTATATTCCTATTTAAAAGGAAATAACGTAAAGTTTCCAAGCTAACTAAAATTTAATTTCTTATTGTTTGGTAGAGAATTTTAGAAAAAAAAAACATTTTTCTAGCGAAATTAACATTTCAATTTTAAGAACTAACATTTAAACAGTATTTAATTTTCATTTTCTAATAAAAAATCATTCACATCATGTCATTTTCTTATAGGGAAAAATTCTTAAAAAAAAAACCATTTACTTCTTACTAGGACGTTTAATATCCGAACTTTTTCGGTTTGAAGAAAAATACACAATCTAATTAAAGCGTGGGATTAAATATCAAAAAAATTAAGTGTTACTCCCTCTGTTTCAAAATATAAGATGTTTTAGGAAATTTTTTTTGTTTATAATATAAGATATTTTACAAGTTTCAATGCAGTTTTAAATGTATTTGATATTTTGTGACTATTTATATTCTGCGGTCTTTTTGTAATTGGTTGATTTTTTGGAAATCAAATATTAAATGATAATTTTAAAGAAAAAAATTAATTTCTTAAACTATGTGCTTTTATCTAAAACAACTTATATTTTAAAAGAGGAGTATTATTTTCAAACTCACTATATCAAAACAAAAACAAAATTTCAATTTTACCTTTACCATCTCAATTAATTATTAATTTTTAAATGATGTGACGTTAATTTTAATTTTAGTTGAATAAAAATTAATATTTTGATTTTATGAATAAAAATAGAAGAAAATCTTACAAAAATAATCTTCTTCACTTTCGTTTTCAAAAACGCTAATTTTGAATTTTGATAACAAAACAGAGCAAAGGGCCACCAATGAGATCATAATGAGGCCATATTACAACATCTTTCGTATAACTCCAATACTCTCTTCTTCTTCTTCTTCTTTCACCTCCTAGTCCGAGATCAGAATCCTCGACAATGGAATCTGCTGCACTTCTACATTCTTCTCTCACTATATTCTCTTGTCGTCAAAACTCCACTCTCCGTCTCTCTCGACTTACCACTCTCCCCACAGATGTTCTAATTCGCACCACTAACTCCAATAGTACTCTTCCCCGAAGATCACTTCGTCTTTTCGCCAAAGCGGCTTGCCAAAACCACCACCATCACCATGAACACGACCATCATCATCACCAAAACCATCACCAACATTGCTGTTCCGTAGAACTCACGGTATCTAATCATCTTCAAAAGTTATTGATTAAGTTCGCTAAAACTATTGGATGGATTCGCTTAGCCAATTTCCTCAGAGAAAATCTCCATCTTTGTTGCTCCTCCGCCGTACTCTTCCTCGCCGCCGCCGCTTGTCCACACTTGATGATTCCTAAACCTTACATTACACACATTCAAAACTCCTTCATGATTGTTGCTTTCCCTCTTGTTGGAGTATGATTTCTCAACTTCTCTGAACTCTGTTTTTTCGACGAAACAGAACGCTAAAACAGAGTCGTTATTTAGATTTCAGCATCTCTCGACGCACTTATGGATATAGCTGGAGGAAAAGTGAACATTCATGTTTTAATGGCATTAGCTGCTTTTGCATCTGTGTTTATGGGAAATGCTTTAGAAGGAGGATTGCTTCTAACCATGTTCAATCTTGCTCATATCGGTACGAATACGAACTTGTAATTGTAACGTTTCTGGTTATGTTTTTGATGAAGTGTTGTGACATTTATTTATGTAGCTGAAGAGTTTTTCACTAGTAGGTCCATGTTGGATGTTAAAGAGTTAAAGGAGAGTAATCCAGATTCCGCATTGGTGATTGATGTGAATGATGAAAATGTACCAAACTTCTTCGATTTGACATACAAAAGCGTACATGTGAAGAATGTAGAAGTTGGATCCTATATTTTGGTAGGAACTGGTGAGGTATGTGTGAAACTCTGTCTCTCTGCTTTCGATTTCTCGATATTCTGAAACTCTTAATAAAGGATTTTACTTGTATCTAGATTGTGCCTGTGGATTGCCAAGTCTATCAAGGTAATGCAACCATAACAATTGAGCATTTGACTGGGGAAGTGAAACCATTGGAAGCAAAAGCTGGAGATAGAGTTCCTGGTGGTGCAAGAACTTTGAATGGCAGAATTATTGTGAAGGTATATATATATTTTGTAGCAAAGTACTTTACCTTGGTTTATTTAGAACTCTCAAGGTGATGGTTCTTCAATGGACTATATACAGGCTACAAAGGCGTGGAATGAGTCGACACTTAACAAGATTCTACAATTGACTGAGGAAGCACACTCTAATAAACCCAAACTTGAGAGATGGCTTTATGAGTTTGGTGAGATTTATAGCAAGGTGGTGGTTGTTTTGTCAGTTGCTATTGCCTTCCTTGGTCCGTTCTTGTTCAAGTTGCCGGTTCTCGGAACCACAGGTATAGTGATCCTTTCCTTCTTTTCTTGAGATTGTTTTTGACTATTTACTTTGATTTGGTTTCTGTTTGATGATGGACACAGCATGTAGAGGATCAGTTTACAGAGCATTGGGATTTATGGTGGCGGCATCACCGTGTGCCTTGGCAGTTGCTCCATTGGCTTATGCTACTGCAATAAGTTCTTGTGCAAGAAAGGTATAATATGTGTGTCAATTGACAGTTGTGATGACTAAACAATGCATATGTCTTTCTTGCTTAGTAGATGTATCTTCATGTGTAAGATGTGCATTTTTTGTAGGGGATATTGCTGAAAGGTGGGCAAGTACTGGATGCTCTAGCTTCTTGTCATACTATTGGTTTTGACAAAACCGGGACCTTAACAACCGGAGGCCTTACATGCAAAGCAATTGAACCCATTTATGGGCATCATCAAGAAGGGAATAATGAAAGTGTAAATCCTTGTTGTATGCCAAATTGTGAAAAGGAAGCATTAGCTGTAGCAGCTGCTATGGAGAAAGGTACCACACATCCTATTGGAAGGTATTGCTTGTTAAACATCGGTTATCTTATACGGCTTCATTACATCTAAAATTCTAGCAACATAAAAGGCTTTAAGCAAGCTCTATGTTTCCTAAAATCTTGTTCTTTATGATATATCCCACTTTTTTGCAGAGCCATGGTAGACCACAGTGTTGGGAAGGACCTCCCTTCTGTTTCTGTTGAAAGCTTTGAGTATTTTCCTGGTAGAGGCCTTACTGCTACTGTTAACTGTATTGAGGTACAAGCATATTATCTACTAGATTATGTGACATCTATATCTAGTGTTGTCTCTCACTACAACTTTTATTGCTTTGCTATAGTCAGTAACCGAAGGTAGGAAACTGCGGAAAGCGTCACTTGGTTCAGTAGAGTTCATTACTTCACTCTTCGAATCCCAAGATGAGTCTAGAAAGATCAAGAATGCTGTAAATTCTTCTTTGTATGGAAATGAATTCGTTCATGCTGTTCTCTCACTTGATCAAAAAGTAACATTGATTCACCTCGAGGATCAGCCTCGTCGAGAGGTATCAAAAGTTATAACAGAACTAAAAAGCTGGGGTGGAATGAGGGTAATGATGTTAACTGGAGATCATGAGTCAAGTGCTTGGAGAGTTGCAAATGCTGTAGGTATTGATGAAGTCTACTGCAACTTAAAACCAGAAGATAAACTGAATCATGTCAAAAACATCTCAACATATTCAGGTGAAATTATCTTCCCAAATAGATACGCTAGAAGAACCGTAAACTGAATTTAGGTGATTGTTTAGGTGGAGGAGGTTTGATCATGGTGGGAGAAGGTATCAACGATGGCCCGGCTTTAGCAGCTGCAACTGTAGGAATTGTTCTTGCTCAACGCGCAAGTGCCTCGGCTTTATCGGTAGCTGATGTCTTACTGCTTCAAGACAACATAACTGGTGTTCCTTTCTGTATCGCCAAATCCCGCCAAACAACATCACTAGTCAAGCAAAACGTGGCTATTGCGTTAACCTCGATATTCTTAGCTGCTCTTCCATCAGTTCTCGGATTTCTTCCCTTGTGGTTGACGGTAACTCATAGCTACTCTCTAAAGATTTTAAAACAGTTTCTCTAAAGCTTTTAACACATATCTTTGCATTGGGAATCATCACAGGTACTATTACATGAAGGCGGAACACTTCTCGTTTGCCTTAACTCAATACGCGGTTTAAACGATCCATCCTGGTCATGGAAACAGGACATTGTTCATGTAATCAACAACTTCACCTCAGCAAAACCCATCAGCAACATAAAACGTATATAGATCGGAATTTATAACTTAGTGGTTTGTACTAGTACTGTCGCATAATCGCATTACCACATCACAAACTTTGTTCTCATGAACACTTTTATGGACCAATTTCATCAAATCTAAGACATGTAATGATCAAAATCAATACATTTATTCAGTTTTATTCGAATGAATTCAATCTCAAATCATGAAATTGGCTCTTTCTCTGCATTTGCTACACAATTCTTTGCGCATTTTCGCGGAAAAACGATTTGATTCATCTCTTCTTCTTCTTCGTCTTCTTTCTCACTACTCGATCTTACCTATTCCAATAAACTCTCTAAACCCTACATTACGACCATTAGTTCCTTGCACCATACACGAACTTGCTCCTCCTCCTCCTCCTCCTCCTCCTCCTCCTCCTCCTCCTCCGCCGTTCCCTCGCTGTAAATCCGCCATGTAACTCCTAACCTCCGTCTTAATCATCTCCTGCACCACCGTCATAAAATCTCCACCAAATCCAGAAATCTCTCTTTCCTTCTCTTCTTCTTCTCTCTTCACCGGAAACGAGTCATTGACGCAAGGCAAAGACAAAGTCAAACAAGTCATCGGATCTTTCTCCTCCTCCTCCGACGATGACTCAATCACCACTCCACCAGCTCTCGCCGTCGGTTTAAAAACATGACAAGAAGAAGAAACCGGCAAAACAAATCCACTAGATTGCGATTGCTCGCTGACGTCAGATCCCGTTGGACTTAACGCCGTCAACACAACTCCTCCACCTCCACCTCCACCACTCGCCGTCCGTTTTAACGGCTTTTCATCTGTTAAATTACCATCATACCCTCCATTACCACCGAAATCACAACTCTGCCCTTCCTCTCCACCGCCGCCGCCGCCGCTACATTTCCGCTTCAGCGTTGAGTTCCAATGATTCTTAATCGCGTTATCGGTGCGACCATTGAGAAGCCGTGCAATCGTAGCCCACTTGTTACCGAACCGAGCGTGGGCTAGTATAATCGTATCGTCTTCCTCCGCCGTGAATCCACGGTGTTCAACCTCCGGAGATAGCTGATTACACCACCGGAGACGGCAAGATTTACCGGAACGGCCAGGGATTGATTTGCTTATCAGAGACCAGTTCCTTGGTCCGTGCTTTTGAACCAGCGTTTGTAACAGATCGTCTTCTTCAGGACTCCATGGTCCTTTGATCCGATCCATTTCTTTCCGGGTCGAACCAGACATCGTCGGATCTTTTTTATAATTTTAAAATAATCGAATCGTTTAAAACGCGTTTCTTTTGTTTGTGGAATTTGGAGAAGAAAGAAACGATTTGAGAGGATAAGCGTGAAGAGAAGAGAGTATTTATACGAGATGTGATGGTTAGAAAGGTCACCGGTTCTACCGGTAAAATTTATCGTTAGTTAACAAGAACTTAAATTAACTAATTTAATTTTTTTTGTAACTGTTGATTGGATTATTTATGCTTTCAAGATCTGCAACCGAATCAAATTGAAATAAGTAAACTGAAACAAAACTAAAATTTAATTATATGTCGTTTGGTTTTATATTCTGTTTCAACATATAAAATGTTTTAAAAAAAAAAATTATTTTCTTATATAGAATTTTATAAACAAAATTTATAAAAACTTTAAATATATTTGATATTTTATATATTCTTTGTATTTTATAGGCTTTTTATAAAGGGTTAAATTTTTATATTAAATTATAATTTCTTTTTAATATTGGTGCTTTTAACCAGAACATCATATATTTTGAAACATACAAGGTAGTATTATTTTAAAATTCTAAAAACTGAAATTTAGATAGAACCAAACAGGAGTATTTTCTTGTAACCAAACAACCTAAACTAAATAAACTAAACTTCATTAAATTTATAAACTATTATTATATAAATTATTATGTATTTATATTTCTACCTAGAACTAAACAAATATATAAACTAAAATCAAATCAAATCAAATTTTGAATAATTTTGTGTAGTTCAAGTAATTTTAATTTTTCGTAATCTTTAAATTTTAATTAATTAAGTATGAAAATGTAACGTGAGTAGTCTAATAAACACACCGGCTTGTAATAATTGTAACGTATTTGAATACTGTATAAAAGAAAAAAGAAAAAAAAAACACGTCTGCGATTGGCGGTACGATTGGGGAAAATGCGTCTGAGAGTGACGTTAAAATAAAGAGAGAATCTTTCCAAGAAAACGGTTGGGGATTTGGGATACAGCTGTTCAGTGGACACGTGTCAACTGAATATGTAACAGTGTGTGATAGAGAGAGTACATTTGTGGTACTTGAGAGAGCGTTTCACAGGTGGAGCGTTTCTTTATTCAATTCAAATCATTTTCGTTTTTTCAGTTTTTTTTTATATTTCTCTATTTTTGTTGTGTAAACAAAAAAACATTGCGAAAGATTTCTTGATCCATTGGTTGATTAAAGGTTTATTAATGTTTTCATACCAAATAGTTTGGGGTTTGAATCCCAGATACTGCGATTTATTAACAAATTTGCAGACTAATGGAGACAAGTATGTAGAAGATCTCCGACAATGTATAATTATAGTCGCTCGCCAGGATTCTACGCAGAGAAGAAAGTGTCTTCAGATCAGGGATCATTTAAGATGTCCATCAAAAGTATGAAGAAGAAAGTGTCGTATATCTTAGATCTAATAAAAATCGGAAAAAAATGTCCGTTGTAAATCGTCTATGTAACAGTTCTCTTAATTTGCAATAAATAATAAATTTAGATAATAAAAAAAAAAACACATTTCGTTTTCAATTTAAAAGCACTGACGCAAACATCGCTTTTTCGAATTGTAATTTGCGTATTTAAATTGACATATCTATACATATTAGAAACGTATAAGTAAAGTATCCATACTTATTATTGAGTGATTCCAGTTTCTTGTTTTTTTTTTGATTAAAATGAAGATAAGGATTACGTTAAAAAGGGGTTTAGGTTTTTTGTTGGATTCTTCAAAGACTTTTCTGACTAATGAAGCCAGCCTGTATGCCATTATTATTACCTTTTTTTTATTTATACAAAAATCAGTTATTTTGGATATTCAAAAAATAAGATGCTTACGAAAACGACAAGATATTTGAGTAGAGAGTTTTGAGAGCCTATCGTTAGTATTCTTTTTTTTTTTGGGTTAAAAATCGTTTTTGATTTTCATAATTTGTTTTTCATTATGAGAAAATACAGGCTGTATTAACGGCCATTTCCCCACCTGCCGGTAACCTCCCCTGTGACTGGTTAACTCTAATAAAAAAAGAAAAAGAAATTGTCAAAAAATAACTTTCTTGTTTTCATTCAATCACTCCAATGCATTAGTACAATTTACAAGACTTGAAAGAGCAATTCTTTTTGATGTTTAAAACAACAAGGTTAAAAATGGTAAAAGGTGAAATTCGATAATCTGACAATAGTTCCATAATAGTTAAACGACAAGAATTGTAAAACACGTCAAAAAGTAACTAAAACAAAAGAATTTTTCCGTCTTTTAAACAAGTAAAATTCTTTTCTTTTTCTTATGTGATTTTTCTTTCCCTCTATTTTTTTCTATATATTCTATTTTTTTAGTTTGTGTTAGTATTATTTTTCTTTAGCCGTGAATAGAGAGTGCAATGGGATTATATTAGAATATTGTCCCACATCGGTTGGGTTTGTGATTCTTGGGCAATATATATGTGTTGTGGCAATCCTCCTCCCTTGAGCTAGCTTTTGGGTGTGAGTTAGGCCCACACTAATATGGTATCAGAGCCAATCTTTTGAGCTTCCGCATTCTTCATCGGAGATGAATCTTTCAGTCATCTTCTTCCTTCGATTTGTGCAATCTCTGATTGTTGCGATTTGCAATTTGTTCGTCAGAAACCTCATTTTGGTTCTGATTCTTTTTCTTTCTCTTTGATTGACCTTTTGTGTTGACGGATCTTGTTTTCTTTCACTCCGTTACACTTTTCTTTATACTTTGTTGAGCTTTCTTTCAAGTTTCATTACGAAATGGCTTCGGCGAATATCCGTCCACCGCCACTGGTTCATAATCCCGATCAAACGCAATATCCGACTGATCAATACGAGAATCCGTATCATCTACACAGAAATGACCACGCAGGTTTGGTTTTAGTCTCTGATAGACTTAGTACTTATTAACTCCGGTGAAACTCCGGTGAAACAGAAGAGAAGAAAGATCGGAGAGGTTTAACAGAATCTTATTCAATCATCAAAATGTTTGTTACAATCTAATTAAGCATTAAATGTGTACTTAAGCTTATATATACAATAAACCAACGACATCAAACCAAGACTATGAACCCAATTAAACCGCAGATAACCGGGATTAAACCATGATCTCAATACACCCCCCTCAAGTCTTTAGCTTCTAAGTGTCTGGTTTGGAAGATAAAGACTTGACAAGGACATTCTTTTGAGGAGATTATGGAATGGACCTGGATGAAGAGGCTTGGTCAGAATGTCTGCAAGTTGATTACCTGTGGGAACGTGCATAGTCTTCAAGTTCCCTGCCTTTATCTGATCACGCACTGTATGGCAATCAATCTCTATGTGTTTGGTACGCTCATGGAAGACCGGATTTGTAGCCAAATGCAGAGCAGATTTATTGTCACAGAACAGTTTTGCAGGACAAGTAACTGTAATGTGCAAGTCTTTAAGCAACTGTTGTAACCAAATGATCTCACATGTAGCTTGAGCTAGACTCCTGTATTCAGATTCAGTGCTGCTTCTGCTTACAACTGATTGTTTCTTACTCTTCCAAGAAATCAATGAATCTCCAAGATATATGCAGAAACCAGTAACAGAGCGTCTAGAATCCTTGCAAGTACCCCAGTCAGCATCCGCAAAGCCATTTAAACAAAGTTCAGAGTTAGCTGAGTACATCAAACCTTGTCCTGGATTGGCCTTGATATATCTCAAGACTTTGTGAGCTGCCTGAAGATGAACATCTGATGGAGCTGATAGAAATTGGCTTAACTGATGTACTGCAAAAGTTATATCAGGACGAGTGATGCAGAGATACAAAAGTCTTCCAATAAGCTCCCTATAAGATGTTGCATTTGGGAGAGGATTTCCCATGTCTTTAGTAAGATGAACACTAGGATCCATAGGTACAGAACTCGGTTTGCATCCTGAAAGACCTGCATCTTCAAGTAGATTCTGAGCATATTTTCTCTGACATACAGAGATTCCTTGAGATGACCTTGCAATTTCCAAACCAAGAAAGAACCTTGCTGGCCCTAGATCCTTGATCTTGAATTCAGACTTCAATAAGGCTTTTAATTTCTCAACAACAATGTCATCATTGCTTGCAATCATCAAATCATCAACATATACCAATACTGCAATGAATGAACCACCAATAACTTTGACAAACAAAGTATTATCAGCTGGTGACTGAATGAAATTTGCTCCCAACAAAACTGATGATAATCTCTTATACCACTGTCTTGAAGCTTGTTTTAAACCGTAAAGAGATTTCAGAAGTCTACATACCGGTTGAGAAGGCATAGGAGTGTTTGCAGGTGGAGTATAACCTTGTGGTAGACTCATATAAATTTCTTCATCAAGCTCACCATGCAAAAACGCATTTGAAACATCCATTTGAGTTAAACTCCATCCTTTAGCAGCAGCAAAACCCAGTAACAATTTCACACTAGCCAATTTAGCTACAGGTGAAAAAGTATCCATATAATCGATTCCCTCTTGTTGAGTGAAACCTTGAGCAACTAGTCTTGCCTTGTAACGTTCTACACTTCCATCAGGGTTATACTTTATCGTGAAAACCCATTTACATCCAACAACATTTTTACCTTGAGGCAAAGACTCCACAATCCAAGTCTTATTCTGTTCAAGAGCCTGAAGCTCCTCATTAGCCGCTCTAGTCCACTTTTCTGATTTCATAGCTTGACTAAACGTTTTTGGTTCAGTTTCAAGATTATAAGCACAAACATAAGACTGGAAAAGAGGAGTAAGTTTATCATAGGATATAGAAGAGGAAATAGGATAGGGAGTAGTCTTTTTAAGTGGTAAGATAGGAGTATTATTAAGTGGTGAAATTTCTGAAGAATAAGATGAAGAACTGAGATTAGTAGGTAAAAGAGAAGAGCAAAAGGGAACTAGTGAACAATGATACTCAGACAAGTAAACAGGTGCTTTAGTAGCTCGTTTAGGCCTAGCAATAGGTACAGAATCAATATCTTTATCCAGTGTCTCTGTATTTTGTGTATTAATGTTGGTACCAGGTGCTAATTGTGAAAGTGATGCAGATGTAGATGCATGATTTTCAGGTAATGCAACAGGAAATTCATGATCAAGAGGCATACTTTCAACAAAATGCAATGGTGCTGGTAAAGGTAGGATAGTATTTGGAAACATGTCTACTGTTTTTGATAAAGATTCACTAGTTTTAAATGGATATTCATTTTCATAGAAAACAACATTACGAGTAATGATAACAGAATGAGACTCTAAATCAAGAATTTTGTAACCTTTATAGCCTGAAGGGTACCCTAGAAAGACTCCAGGTTTAGCTCTAGGAGAGAACTTATTTCTATCATGTACATTAGTAGATGCATAACAGAGACACCCAAAGCTTTTCAAAAGAGAATAATCTGGTACCTTCTTTAGTAAAAGTTCAAAAGGAGATTTATTCTGTAAAAGAGGAGATGGTAAACGATTGATCAAATATGCTGCAGTAAGAACACAATCACTCCAATATTGCAATGGTACATTAGACTGAAATAACAAAGATCTAGCTATATTTAACAGGTGTTGATGCTTGCGCTCAACAACAGAGTTCTGTTGAGGAGTATAAGCACATGAGAATTGATGTATCATGCCTTGTTCTTTAACAAATTCTGTAAAAGCAAGTTCTTTAGCATTATCAGATCTTATAGCTTTAATCTTGAGATTGTATTGAGTAGAAATGAGTTTAACAAAGACAGGAAAAATAGTAGAAACTTCACTTTTATTTTTCATCATATAAACCCAAGTTGTTCTAGTACAATCATCAACCAATGTTAAGAAATATCGAAAGCCATCTACAGATTCAACACTAAAAGGACCCCAAACGTCTAAATGAACAAGATCAAATGGACTAGAAGCTAGATTATTATGAGAAACATAAGCTAATCTTTTCTGTTTTGCCAAAGGGCATATAGAACAATGTGATTTTTCAAGAGAAACAGACTTTAATGAAGGAATAATACTGACAAGTTTCTGTAATGCAGGTAATGAAGGATGTCCAAGACGCTTGTGCCATAGAAGACTATCATCTTGTACAGATCCAGTGAAAGAACTAGCTTCAGGTAATGATGGTGAGAGGGATGTGTTCTGTGTTTCAAGAATATACAGATTGTTGTAGATTTTACCCCTCCCAATCATCAAGCCCCGAGTAAGTTCCTGGATATAACAACAATTGGGATAAAAATGAGCAGAACAAGACAGAGTTTTAACAAGACAACTAACACTTATTAAATTGAAATGAAAATCAGGTACATGTAAAACATTATGCAAAATGAGTTTAGAAGTGATGCATATGGTTCCTGTGTGTGTGATAGCAACCTTAGTACCATTTGGTAATGTTACAGTGACACCAGACACAGGTATTAATTCCCTAAACATTGCTAAATCTGAACAAACATGACTAGAAGCACCACTATCAATTATCCAAGCATCATTAGGCAAAAATTTCTGAATTGAAGAAAGTATATGATTTTGGAAAGTGAGATTATTATTCTCATATTTAAGGCTAGTAGAAGGAAAAGGAATAGTACCAGAAGTGGATGTTTGTGCCATCAAACCATGATTTGTTATAGTAGCAGTAGGACTAGAGGTATTAATAGAGGTAGTCGCAGGCTCTGGAATCTGAACTTGAGCATTGAACTGAGAGATAAGATGTTGAATTTGTTCCTGAGAGAGATCTTGCAAATTTAAGTTGTTACCTCCACATGTAACCTGAGGTGTCATTGGAACAAAAGAACCATGCTCAGCATAAGCAGCATTCGCCATCTGCATTGAGTTTGAATAAGGAACCATTTGCATTGTTCCTGTTGGTATTTGAGATTGCATCAGTGCAGCTACAGGTTGTTGCATCCTAGGATAAAACTGTTGAGGGGCCTGCATTCTAGGCTGATATTGTTGAGGAAGCCTGTATGATGCAGCCGTCTTATACCCTGGAGGATAACCATGTATCTTAAAACACTTCTGCACTGTATGACCAATCTTTCCACAATTTGTACAAATCGGTTTCTGAGCTGGTCTTGCAGTATTGTAAGCTGCTATGTATCCACTCTCTCCATTTTCTATAACTTGAGATCCACTGTTATGAGCCACAGTCTGAAATGCCACATTATCTATCTTGGAAGAGGAAGGTCTGATTGCTTTCTGTCTCTCATCTTGAGTAACTATGTTGAATGCTTCCTCAATAGTTGGTATTGGCTTTAACATCAAGATATGACGACGAGTTTGCTCATAACTCTCATTTAATCCCATAAGGAACTTAGTAACATGACTCCTCTGCTGCAACTTTTCCCATTTAACCGCAGCATCACATTCACAGCGACCACAAGTACACACTGGAAGATCTACATAGTTCTTATGTTCTTCCCAAAGTGTCTGCAATTCTGTATAGTAGGCACATATATCCATAGAACCTTGCTCAATCTTGCTAAGCCTTTGTTCTATATCATATACTCTAGGAGCATCATCCTGCTTAAACCTAGAAAGTAAATTCTTCCAAATTCCTTCTGCAGTTGGAATAAAAAGAAGACTCTGGCCTATTTTCTTAGACACAGAATTCATCAACCAAGTAGAAACAGTATCATTGCAACGAGACCAGGCTCCAAAATCTCGATGATCTTGTGCTGGTTTACTAATTGTTCCATCAATAAATCCCAACTTATTTCTAACATTCAAAGCCATCCAAACTGATCTTCTCCATGAATGAAATTCCGAAGCAGTACTATTGAGATCATGGTTTAATCCCGGTTATCTGCGGTTTAATTGGGTTCATAGTCTTGGTTTGATGTCGTTGGTTTATTGTATATATAAGCTTAAGTACACATTTAATGCTTAATTAGATTGTAACAAACATTTTGATGATTGAATAAGATTCTGTTAAACCTCTCCGATCTTTCTTCTCTTCTGTTTCACCGGAGTTTCACCGGAGTTAATATGGTATCAGAGCCCAGGCCCAATTTCGATTGTGGACCACCCGTGGATGTCCAGTCCCACAAACTTCACGCTTCAGATGTCCAGTCCTGAGCGTGAGGGGGGTGTATTAGAATATTGTCCCACATCGGTTGGGTTTGTGATTCTTGGGCAATATATATGTGTTGTGGCAATCCTCCTCCCTTGAGCTAGCTTTTGGGTGTGAGTTAGGCCCACACTAATATGGTATCAGAGCCCAGGCCCAATTTCGATTGTGGACCACCCGTGGATGTCCAGTCCCACAAACTTCACGCTTCAGATGTCCAGTCCTGAGCGTGAGGGGGGTGTATTAGAATATTGTCCCACATCGGTTGGGTTTGTGATTCTTGGGCAATATATATGTGTTGTGGCAATCCTCCTCCCTTGAGCTAGCTTTTGGGTGTGAGTTAGGCCCACACTAATAGATTATGGGAATAAATAAACGGTTTCTTATAGATTTTACTTATACAATTCCGAAAAAGATTGAACATAATGACATGATGAAGATCAAATGGAAGATCTCTCGTAAATTACACTATACAATTCCAAAAAAATGCAGGTAATGTCATGATTAAGGTAAAACTGAAGCTGTTGCTATATATATATATATGTTGATAACTTTGAGTATAACATCTCTAAAAGATTTATGTCGAAATAAAGTTCCTTTTCTTTGTCGTTTTATTTGTTGTCAACATACTCATATCCAAAGGAATACGTTAAACCGTACATCAGCCGTGTACCGCACAAAAACGTCGCACATGTTCCAATGCCAAAAGGGACCTTCTCGTGAGCTTCCTCATTCTCTTCTTTCAAGTAATAATTAGATAAAGAGATATTGAAAAGAGTTCTTAAGATTCTGTCTAATTATCGAACCCAAATTATAAAGATTTAGGACATAGATTAATCAAGAAGGTGTCATTAATGGAGATACGGAATGAGATTTTCCCTTATTGGTCCATCGTATCTACTACCAAATTCTTCCTTCCCATAATTGTATACTTACCACTAATTATTTGCTGATATTTAGTATTTATATACTATGTAGTAGTATTTTCTTAATTATTCAAATATTAATGACATTGACCAAGTAAAATGTACTCCGCAAATTAATATAAGTGTGTGGTTCGCAATTGTACCTTTATATCTCATTTGATAAGTTTGCATTCGCTTCACGTGAGATTTGATTAATGTCTCTCATTTTTTGTTTTCTTAACCCATGTAAAAGTACTAGATAATTGAAATTGTGTGAAGCAAATCATAGGGAAGAAGAAGCATCAACATTGTGTGTTTAGAACTGTATAAACCTGAACCAAATACTGAGATAGCTCTCATATACCGAACAATGAGATGTGATAGCACTTCTGCGAGTAAGAGTCCCTCGCCTACACATTTTCTGAAAAATTCTATGAACATTGTATGTTTAATAAATACATTTTAGTATAGCTATGTACATATTTTTGTATAGTATAAAATAATATGATATGTATGTTAATGTGCTTTTGTTTTGTTAAGTTTTTCATGCTAATTAATATGCTATGTCCCTTGAATCCTATTTTACGTAAAAGTCTTGGTTAATGATAGAGAATGCATTACATTATTAAGTAGCACGTCCTTCAAAGTATTCTTTCTTTTTTTCCTTTAAGAAAGTACAACTTTTTATTACGAAATTTGAGGGAGAATGTATTGTAACTCAATTCTTAAATTATATTCTTTCACGAGTAAGGAAATTATTCCGTTTGGTCTGTCTCAATTCCATTATATATACTCACATCGAGACGTAATGTTTACTTTTGTCGAGAGAAAAGCATGTGACTCCCGGGAGAAAAAAAAGCATGTGACCATATATATCTCTCATTTCCTTGTAAAGCTATCTCTCGAGATGAGTTTATTATAACTATTCAAAAGTTTTTTGTTCAGGTTCAATGTATGTGTGAGACTGAGCATATTCCTTTATTCATTGATATCTTATAATCCAAAGTTGGAGATTTATGTAACGATATTGTCTCGAATATTTCGTGATTAGAAACCTAAGATATATTGATCCATTTTAACGAAGAAGATGTAACAAAAAAAATGTAAATTAACGAGGCATTAGAAGTCAAAGAGACAGCTCATTCATTTGTGTGGTTACTGGTTACACTTTGAAATTGAAAGCAGGTTGTCGTCAAGTCAACTCCATTATATAGGTGAGATTTTGTTTTCAAATATATATCATTATGTCATTTTAAAGTCAAACAAAAAAATACTACTACAAGTTAGACATATATTTTTTTCCTATATATTCACATTTAAATTGAATCTCTATATTTCACGTATATTTCTCAGCCGTTTGATAAAGATCAGTGTCTTCTTCCTTTTTAACATCTTAGAGGGTGTATTAAATAAAAGATTTAGAGTGATTTGTATTAAAATAACAAATCATATATTATTCAAACTATATTTTTAAAAAATTCTAAAATATAGTGTTATTGGATTAGTAATTTTAAAATGTACAATCAAATCCACTTTTATTAGGAAAAATGTAAGTAATGGATTTGAAGTGATTTTAGGTGAGATTTCAGGAAAATTCTTAATTAAAAAAATCAAACATCCAAATCTCATGGTTTTAAGTGAGATTTGAGAAAATTTTAATAACAAATTTTTTAATTCACTAAAATCATCTCAAAACTCATTAAAACTTACATCACTCTAAATTCTTCCTTCAATACACCCCCCTTAATAACAATGTTTTATCACAAAATTATCAAAAAGGAAAGAAAGAAGATTATTGTCTTATTTATAATTATATATGGATTTATTTGGTGAAATGGGGTAAATCTGAAATGATGTAATTTATGGACAACATTTGCATAAACACGCGGTCTCATTCTCTTAAACAATGTTTGATACTTTTAATCGCATATGGTAAAAAAAATGTGATATTATATTAAAAAAATATATTAATATTATATCAAATAGTGTGCCATATGATAAAATGGGATAAGTTTTAAAATATCCATAAAATCCATCTTTTGCAAATATTGAATATAGTAAGAGCATATACACTATAGTTATCCTAGATTTTTTTTCACTTCTAAGTGTTGTTTTTCGCCTGCCAATTTTTTTCTTAAACCAGATTAAATCAACTGCCAGGGACACGTGAAAGCAACGATCGATCACGTGCGGTCGAAGCAGACACTCGTGCCACTTGTTTCCCACCGGTCAGGCACAAAAAAATAAATTTACGAGGCGGACAAGTTTGAGTAACCCAAACTCTTAACCTTCTTAGGCTTCGGTTGTTGAGTTCTTTGATAGTATGTACGTAATTATTCTATATGATATGACCCATTTATAGTGTTTAGATACAGGCCCATATGTGAATGTGAGTAGTTTAGGATGACAGAAAAATAAGGTTTAATCGTTGATCACTATCTCATCACAAAGTATATCATTAAATAGATAAAAATCACTTATACGTAGAGCTTTCCAGTGTGGGGATTGTCTTTCCATTGGCTGTCCCGGCTTTTCGATATGCAGTTATCAGATTCAGAGTGACGCCGATGCTTTGCAAGAAGCCTAATGATCTGCCCATTCAGTGAAAAGGGATTCCTAATCAAAACTTACTAACTCATGCATTTGAATCAAAACTTAGATACTTCACTGGCACCATCAAAATCTTTCACACGTAATATTTTAGAATGTTAAAATCTATGACTATATGGTATCAAAATTTGCTACTCACAAGTTTGCATATGTATATTGCTTAGGCTAAAACAAGGAGGCCAATACCCATAATGCCTAAACTAACGTAGGGCCTTAAACGAGGCCCAAAGCAAAAACAAATGTTTTTTCTTTAATGTTTTATTAATATAAAAGACCATTGTATTGGTCAATAAAAAAAAAGTTGATCTAATAGAATTTGTGGTGTAAATATTTACATATTTAAAAAAAAAAAATATTACATGAAGAATTAATTGGCAATAAATTGAAAAGTCCATATCCATCATATACTAGTGTTAAATCATCTTCACTTCTAATGTGTGATGATATTCTAACAACTCACATGAAGAAATTCATGTCATGTCATTCTTAACGACATTGAGATGTGAGGGACATTTTTATTTCAGTTGTTTTGATTTGTTCCACGTTTAGTAAACGATTTGGCTGCTTTTCTCACGATTTTTTTTTATGTTGGTTCTTGAAATTCTGTTCTTGTTTTCTAACAAATGAATGCAGATCCTGACTAAAAACCAAATAGATATTGTTTTAATGATATTAGAATAATGAATCTGAATCTAAAATACTAATATGAAAATAAATGTTTTATGTTTTGTTGATCCGTTATAAATTAGTGTTGGAAGCCTTTTGGTGATACTTAGAAAATAATTTTACAAGATTATATCTAAAATTCTGTGTTTGAGGCTTAAATTAATTTTACCAAGATTAATTTCGGAGACACAATCGGCGTTTGTGTCAGGTAGACTTATTACAGATAATATCATGCTAGCACAAGAAATGTTCCATGGTTTACGTACGAATAATATGTGTAAAACGGACTTCTTGGCTATTAAAACGGATATGAGTAAAGCGTATGATAGGATAGAATGGGATTTTTTAGAAGCAGTTATGACGCGATTAGGATTTCTTGGATCATGTGGAGTGTTAGTTCAGTTTCATATCAGGTTTTGTTAAATGGGCAACCTAGGGGAAATATTATACCCAAAAGAGGTTTACGGCAGGGTGATCCTCTATCACCCTATTTATTCATTTTATGTACGGAGGTGCTTATTGCTAATATCAAAAAAGCGGAACGAGAGAAAAAACTGACTGGCATTAAGATAGCAAAAAGAAGTCCTTCGATATCACATTTGCTTTTTGCGGATGACAGTCTTTTCTTCTGCAAGGCAGACACTGAGCAATGTAAAACGGTTATGGATATTATCGGGAATTATGGAAACGCATCAGGGCAAGAAATAAATTTCAGTAAATCATCGGTTATTTTTGGTAAGCGTGTTGACAACCAAAAAAAAGAGCAACTAAAAAATCTCCTTGGTATTACTAAGGAAGGTGGAATGGGTACCTATTTGGGTATACCAGAGAGCCTCGGGGGCTCAAAAAGTAAAATCTTTAACTATGTCCGGGAAAGACTTAATGAACGGATTAATGGTTGGTCAGCCAAGTATCTGTCAAAAGGTGGAAAAGAAACAATGATTAAGTCTGTTGCTTTGGCTCTTCCAACATATGTCATGTCTTGTTTTAAACTTCCTCAAGAGTTAATATCTAAGTTAACAAGTGCTATTTCAAACTACTGGTGGAGTTCCAATGGGAGAGATCGTGGACTCCATTGGCTAGCATGGGAGCAAATGTGTAAGGATAAAGAAGAAGGAGGTTTAGGATTTCACTCCCTTGATAAATTTAATGATGCCATGTTGGCTAAACAGTATTGGCGTTTAATCCAATATCTGAACTCTTTAATAGCCCGAGTGCTTAAAGGTAGATATTTTAGAAATATTCATCCTTTACAAGCAAAAAAACCAAACTCTCCATCGTTTGGCTGGAAAAGTATTTTTTCAACAAAAAAACTAGTTGAAATGGGAGCAAGATGGAATCTAGGATCTGGTTTTAATCTATCGGTATGGCGGGATTCGTGGATTCCAGATATTAACCCACGTCCTGCAAGAGGCAGAGGAAAAATCCTCCATCCAAATCTGATGGTTAACCATTTGATTAATCCGGTATCTAAACAATGGTACCTACCTATTTTGCAAGAATTTATGGACCCGGAAGATATACAAATCATTGGGGGTCTCCCTATAAGTCAAATGTATAAGCCGGATAAGCTTATTTGGCATCATACAAACTCAGGAAGGTATACGGTAAAGTCAGGTTATCGGCTTGCCCAATCTATGACAGAAACGATTGAGTGGGGTCCAAGTTGTAAATTGCTACAAGCACAAGCATGGAAAATCAAAGCTCCTCCAAAAATAAAACATTTTTTATGGCAAATAGTTTCGGGATCCTTGGCAGTTACGTCTAAACTAGCTCATCGTGGGATTCGATGCGATATTATCTGTCAACGGTGTGAGATGGCCGAGGAAACAATTAATCATGCGCTCTTTGAGTGCCCACATTCTCGAAAGATATGGGAGTTATCCGAGATTCCCTTAGTAACAGGATGTTTTCCTCTAACTTCGGAATATTCAAATTTAGATTACCTCTATTGGAGGTTACCACCTCCTCTGGAAGGGAGGGAGAAAAATTACTGTTACGCCTGGATTTTATGGTTTATATGGAAAGATAGGAACAAAAAGGTTTTCAAGGGCTGTCAATCTGAACCCATAGATATCTTAAACCACGCTCTGAGTGAAAAATTAATGTGGGAAGAAGCTCAATTGGAGCCGATTGAATCTTCAGCTATTAGGGAAGCTCTGAATGATCCAATACAAAATATTAGATGTCGGACTGATGGCTCATGGAAATGTTCGGATCCAACTATGGGTCTTGGTTGGTGGTGTTTTCAAGGAAATGATCATATCATACTACTGGGTGCTAAGTGTCTTCGTAGGTGTCCCTCCCCCCTTCACGCGGAGTTGGAAGCATTAATTTGGGCTATGGAAACTATCCTTTCAAGAAGGATTGATTGTCAAGCGTTTGAAACAGATTGTTCAGAGTTAGTCTCGATGGTTCAGTCCCCTGAAGAATGGCCTGCTTTCTCCAATCTGCTAGATGATGTTGGTTTGCTCCGTGCTTCTTTTCCCTTCTTCTCGCTTTCTTATATTTCTCGTTTATGTAATTCTAAGGCGGATTGTTTAGCTCGATCTTCTAGACTTCTACTCTCGGAAGCTACTTTTGTAAACTCTTCTCCTCCTGATTGGATAACCAATCATGGAATTACTTTTTAATTAATGTGTGGTTGACAAAAAAAAAAAAAAAAAAATTACGATGTGTTTAACTTTAAATTAATGTTGGAATCTTTTTGGTGTTACTTCATAGAGAAGAAAAAAAAACTATATGTAAACGAAAATGGCGATAAGGTCTCAAAGAAAATCTGCATTTGCACATTCACACATATATGTGCTCTCACGTGTTTTGTGAATTTAATATATTTGACTACGATCTTTCAACGTAAGAAAAAGGTATTATACTACTTTATTTTAGTGGGAAATAAACAAATAATAGCTACAGTTATCTATATGGTATAATAATTTTACACTTTTATAATGAATAGTGATGACAATCGAGTGTCGGATATACAGACCAACAAGTGGAATCGACTTATGTAACTTTATAATCACGGGATTAAATCACTTAACCCAATGTCCTAATTGGTATTTAATTTTGATTATTTCGATGATACATATTGTCAAATCTTGATCACGTGCAGCTAGCAATTTAGACATTTTGATACCGCGGGCCATATCCTAGTGTAATAGTATATCAGAACAATCAGTTTTAGATTTTAGTATACTCCGAATTAAATAAATACCATCAATATATAATTTGAAAATAGATTGGTTAATTGTAGTGCAAGTAATTGGTGAACTTTGTATTACAGCACGAAGAGAGTAAGAGGAGCAAGATCCGGTTTTTAGGCAACAAGTAACGTTTTTGAGTTCAGAGAGTTTGCTTCTTACTTCAAATTACCACTACAAAAGCCAAGTTCCTACTTCCTAGGTCTTAAGTCAATTTTCGAATATTCACAAAATTTGTAGTCTACTATATCACAAAGTTTTCACCAGTGAAATGATATATAAATGAAGACTCTATAAAGCGTTAATCAATTTTTTGAACGTTGATATATAAATAGTTTTCTTAGATCTAAAGTCGGCTACAGTTTTTTTTTTTTTTTTTGCTGCTACTTGCAATTTATATACATGCAAATTACAATTTATAATAGTTTTTTGGGGATAATTAGCTATCTAGCACCTTTTTTTTATAAAATTAATATGCTCGTATAGCAGTTCATCATTTTTTACATTTAATAACTAGGGTTTTAATTTCAATATCTAGTTCACAGAAATGTATTGTTTACAAGTTTTTTTAATTTTTTTTTGGAATACGCATTGTTCATCACGTATAAATTAAAGTATAAATTATCTAAAGAGAGTAACTAAGTATTCACTACTCACTAGTGAATTAGACTAGCAAGAAGTGCTATTAGAGTAAATTGAACTATTAAACTGTGTTATGTACACCAAATTTTTTTCTTTTCTTTTTTTAAAGAATATGTTTAATAGTTAGAAAACTGATCAGACTGAAAATTCACATTAAGGAGACTAACTAAATTACATTCTCTATGGATGGAAATATATAAATCCAAATGACACAAAAAGTTTTAGGAATTGAAAGAAGAAACTAGATTTTTCTCTAGGAATAAAAGTCAAAATGGGAAGACAAAAAAACAAAGAGAGGCAAATAAGCAGTGATGGAGCTAAAGCAACACTTTGCTCTTTTAATTATGAATCATTTGATTTGACCTCCACTCGCCTTGGCTTCTTTTGGTTGTTCTTTATTGAAAAGTAAAATATAACATACCATGAGTTATCTAGAAACCAACTCTTAATTTTATTAATTTTTGTAACTAATTATGAAACCATTTTTCCCAGTTTATCATGAAAATTATTTAGAACCTAAAGTATTTTGTTTGTTTGTTCAAACACAGTCAGTGGCGGAGCTATAGCATTAGGAGGGGGGTCACTTGACTATAACTTATATATATATATACATTTAGTGAAAATAATTATTGAATATGTCAATTATCTCATAATTTATCATTGTCAAACAAATTTTTTAACTCTTCCAAATTAATTCCCACAAAAAAAAAATACTACAATATAGAGATCCTAAAACCAATTTTTGTGAATTTACACCACTCTCTATTAATTTAACGATATAATTGTTGCATTGGAGTTTATACATTAAACACACATGACACATTAATGTCCCGCACCCAAGTAACCCTAGTTAAAGAGAATTGTATCTTACACTAACCAGACAATAAACCCAAATCCTCTGAATTGATTAATTTGATAAGGAATTATCATATAATTTCCTAATGTGTCCATAGTTGTTGGAAAAACATATATTATTCTTTTCATGCAAAGGACCCCATTATAAAACTAACATGGCTTTTACTATTAGATTCACTGTAGTAATTAAAGGATGTGTCACCAACTGTTTTGAATTTTTATCAACTTAATTAGTTATTAATTAAGAAGTGGGTAAAGCTAACACACCGACCTTTTTACTAAACAATTATCTAAAAAAATTCTTAACTTATAAGAATACAAGCAAGCTAAAACAAAAAAGGAAAAAGAACAAGCAATCGAGTGAAATGGTGAACAGATCCCTTTTTGTTTATATGGATGAGGTCCAAAATTTTGGGGCATACATTCTCTAATAGTATTGAGATATTTCAATAATAGTATTTGCATGATAAAAGTAACAATTGATCATTTTAGAAGATAATATGCTCTTTTTATTTAAGTATTCAGCAATATATGGTTTTTATTTTGTAATATGTTATTTCTTACAAAACATATAAATTTACCAAATTAAAATTGTTAATTGTTTTACTCATATAATCTAAGTGTTGTATAACGTATGATTTGTTTTCCCTACCAAGCTATTTTTGTTAAATATGGAATCTAATCAACTGGACTTATTATCTTATATTTTCTGTAATTATTTAGCATGTTAAATATTGTTTTTTATTATATCTATGTACGATAATAACAAACAATTATGTTTTATATATTCATTTTTAAAAATTTCAACAATTGTAATTAGATAAAATCAAAATATGTATCGGAAATAATATACGATCCAACTAAACATCAATACATCATATGAAAATTTTAAATCTTCAATTTGTTTGTTAAACTAATCGCGATTGGGATACACATATATATATATATATATATATATATATATATATATATATATATATATGTATTAATATACTTTGTATATGATAAATTATTATTTTATACAAAAACAAAGAATGTTTTTTTTTCTCTATTATATCATCATATCCCATAATTAGGGGAACAAAAAATAAAAAGAAAAAGAAAAAGGACCCTCCAATTAAAATTATAGTCATATTAAATTTTAGACAAAACTGGATTTGTCATAAAGAAATTGGAAGCAGAATCTCCGTGACGGTTGATATAGGATATAGCAATAATCAATACAATAAAAACACTAAGAGTCTCTCCATGCCTGACACCTCAGCTTTTTAAGCTATTCTCATGTTGACACATCATTAAAATTGTCACCCAATAAAAACATTTCGATTAATACAACTCATCATATCTCAGCCAATAACAATTTTTCTATGTTCCACATCATTTTTTTTGTTAAAACTTATTTATTATCTTGGGCTTATTGTTTGAGAAAAAGTGGGCTTATTATTTGATAAGAAGTGGACTTATTATTAGGCCTGGACAAATAAACCGAACCGAATGTACCGAACCGAAACCGAAGAAAAAAAAACCGAACCAAACCGAACCAAAAATTTGAAAATAACCGAATGGATACTAAATTCTATAATTGAAATAACCGTAACCGAATCGGTACCGAACCGAAATATTTCGGGTAACCGAAATACCCGAAATACAATTATATTTTCAAAATAATTAGTTATTTATAGACCAAATAATCAAAAATACTTGAAAATATATAAAAATACTCGAAAATAACTGAAATATATCCAAAAATATCCGAAAATACTCAGAAATAACCGAAATATCCGAAAATATCCTAAGCAAAATAACCGAATGAATACTAAATTTTAAAACCGAAAAAACCGGAACCGAACCGAACCGAAATTTCAAAATAACCGAATGGATACTAAATTTTGAAACCGAAAGAACCCAAACCGAATGGACCCAACCGATAACCGAACGGTTAACCGAAAGCCCAGGCCTACTTATTATTATTCAGATGTCATTAAAATATTAGATAATTATATCATTATGTCTTTGCTCCTTTGACTAAAGGCCTTACTATTATTATTCGAAATCGTGACAATTTGCCAAAGATCACATAGCCCTAACTCTTACATGGTAACTAGATATGAAATTGCAGATATGTACATGTTTATTTTTCTTTACGAATTTTAGTATAAATTGTATAGAAGAATCATAAAAATGATGATGATCATACTCCGTTTTGACCTCTAGGGACTTGTGTGGTGGTGGCAGTACAATTGATGGGTAACAAACCATCAGTTAAATCGTTACCAAAGGTACAATTAATGGTTAACAAACCATCCCCTCTATGTCGGGATAGTTTTGTTTTTAAATTTTTTTTTGTGAATATTGAATTGTTAAAAATATGACTTTTATTGTTTTGAATTGGATTAATCATAAATGTATGGGTTACACCATCATAACTTTATAAGATATAGGAATGCAGTAAAAGAATCAAAATAGAGAAAAATCTATGATGATTTGTATTATTGTTATTAGAAGTGTTCACATTTAAATCAAGTAGAGTTAATTATATCTGCGGAGCTAAACAAGATTTTATGATCGTCTATTTAATCTACATAGGACAATTGCAGTGTTGCATAATTGATATAATTTGAGTTGAGTTAAAAAGTAACTTTGAACGATGCTTGAAACATATTCACTTTCGTAATAATGAAAGTAATGTAAATAAAGTAACATCCAATAGCTAGGAAATATATGTTTTACGTATTTAAATGGCTTTGTTAGAGTTTTCTATATTAGTTTAGTTACAAAATTTGCGATCCTTATATTTCTTCATCGGTATAAGTTTGCATCATAAGAAAACTATTTTATTAAAATATACGCTATTAACTTTATGATAAGTAAGTTTATGAACCATATCCTTAAATGATAAGTCATGTTAATAAATTCAATATGTTTTATTTAATTGTAATTACAAACTATATGATTAAATTATTACAAATAATATATTAAATAAAAAATATTTCAAAAAGTATCCCGCAGCGTAGCGCGGGTTTCGAGCTAGTAACTCTTAATAATCATAGCAACAAGCAAATAAAAGCAGCACATGGAAGCCATTTGCACAAGGATAATTCTTGTAAGAACCCATTATGGCATTACCTAAAAGCTGCTAATAATGATAAAAACAGCAGAGACATTCGAAACCATATAATATAAAAAAGTTAAAAATTTCCTTAAAATAAAGCTAAACTAGATTCGATTTTGCTTGTTTAATCCACTTGATGTATGAACAAAAGAAACATAAAACTCAAAGGATCTATGTAAAGTCAAAAGGAAAAAAAAAAACTAAATTTAAACAAGCTGTAACTGCAGATCATGTTATGTCTTTTAGCTATTAAATCCTACGACCTATTAGATTCGATTTATTTTCTTGTATAGCATAATCTTCTTGTTCTTTTTGTGCAATTGTATATCATAATAATAAAATATCAAATTTATAGTTATCTATATTAATTTCCACAGAAAATACTGTAGTAAACAAGTAGATCAATTCCAAATACCAATAAAATGCGTATGAAACATGTATAGTATGGTCCGGAGGATATGCAAAAGACTAGAGCCACCAATTCTTTTATGATTTTGAGAGCCAATTTTTCTGTTCTTACCAATGAATTTGTTGTTTATAAAACTATTATGTGTGTTAATAGAAGTTTATAAAATATTTAGTAAAAATCTACTTTAACAAACAAAAAAATTTAATACACTTTAACACATTTTTTGAAGTTAATATGTGTTATGAATGATGATTCAAACCACAGTTTTCATTAAATCAGCTCTAATATAAAAAATGCTAGTTTTCTTAAATCATAAAATACGTACTATACTTTATTGAGCTTGTATATGGATGTGAATCCGAGTGACGTTGATATTTTGGTACAAATTATTATAGTATAGGACCAATATATACAAAATTAAATTTTTGGTATTCAATGATTAATGAACCCTGGAAACTGGAAGTGCAAAAATGTACTCCCTCCGTTTTCGAATAGTTGTCGTTTTAGAGCATTTTTTTGTTTTAAATTAGTTGTCGTTTTAAGGTAATAATGTAACTTATGCCAATAACTACCCAAATTACCCTCATTTAATTAAACACAAATTATTTGTAAATAATTACTTGTCATTTTTATGAGGTTAATATAGTCATTGTATACCTTTTCTTAATTTGTCTAAATACAGTTAAAACGACAACTTTTAAAAAACAGAGGGAGTATTGATTACTTTAATCAAAAAGAAGAAAAAAATGCATTAATTATACTCCCTCTGCAGATTTAAAAACTCTGCAGATTTTGCAGAGAGCAGGAAACAGAGAGGTTTGGTTTTGCGTTGCGTGAGCTGTTTCGTCTTTAAATCTCTCCTCTTCTACCTCTTCTACCTCTTGACTCTCTCTCTCTCTCTCTCTAGCGATGCAGTTTCTTCCTTGGAAGCCATGAAAACACAATTAGCTTCACCGATCTTCTTCTTCTTCTTCACTTCTCTGTTTCTTGTTTCCTCTGCTTTAAACTCTGATGGAGTTCTCTTAATGAGTTTCAAATACTCTGTTCTTCTTGATCCTCTCTCTTTATTACAATCATGGAACTACGACCACGACAATCCTTGTTCATGGCGAGGTGTGTTATGTAATAACGATTCAAGAGTTGTTACCTTATCTCTCCCAAACTCTAACCTCGTCGGTTCGATTCCTTCCGATCTGGGTTTCCTCCAAAACCTTCAAAGTCTCAATCTTTCCAACAATTCACTCAATGGGTCATTACCGGTTGAGTTTTTCGCCGCCGATAAGCTCTTGTTTCTTGATTTATCAAACAATTTGATCTCCGGCGAGATCCCTGTGTCAGTCGGAGATTTACACAACCTCCAGACGTTAAATCTCTCCGATAACATCTTTACCGGAAAATTACCAACCAATTTAGCGTCTCTTGGAAGCTTAAGAGAGGTTTCTCTGAAGAACAACTACTTCTCCGGCGAGTTTCCCGGCGGCGGATGGAGATCGGTTCAGTTTCTTGACATTTCCTCGAATCTAATCAATGGATCACTCCCACCTGATTTCTCCGGCGACAATATCCGCTACTTCAATGTCTCGTATAACCAAATCTCCGGCGAGATTCCTCCGAACGTCGGTGCCGGTTTTCCTCAAAACGCTACCGTTGATTTCTCCTTCAACAATTTAACCGGTTCAATCCCAGATTCTCCGGTTTACCTTAACCAGAAATCAATTTCGTTTTCCGGAAACCCTGGTTTATGCGGTGGTCCGACCCGAAACCCATGTCCCATTCCTTCCTCTCCAGCCACCGTCTCCGGCACCGTCGCTCCACCTACGTCTACGCCGGCACTCGCAGCTATACCGAAATCAATCGGGTCAAATTCAGAAACCGAACCGGACAACAACTCAAATCCTCGAACCGGGTTAAGACCAGGAGTTATAATAGGAATCATAGTCGGAGATATCGCCGGAATCGGAATCCTCGCTCTTATCTTCCTCTACGTTTACAAATACAAGAAGAACAAAACCGTGGAAAAGAAGAACGATCAAAATCTAGAAGCTCACGAAGCTAAAGACACAACTTCGTTATCACCATCATCATCAACAACTACATCATCTTCATCACCAGAACAATCAAGTAGATTCGCAAAATGGTCATGTCTCCGTAAAAATCAAGAAACCGATGAAACCGAAGAAGAAGACGACGAAAATCAACGGTCAGGTGAGATTGGAGAGAACAAGAAAGGGACTTTAGTAACCATTGATGGAGGAGAGAAAGAGCTTGAAGTTGAAACTTTGCTTAAAGCTTCTGCTTACATTTTGGGAGCCACCGGTTCGAGTATAATGTACAAGACGGTTCTTGAGGATGGGACGGTTCTTGCGGTTCGTCGGTTAGGTGAGAACGGTTTGAGTCAACAACGCCGGTTTAAGGACTTTGAGGCTCATATTCGAGCTATTGGTAAACTGGTTCACCCGAATTTGGTACGTCTCCGTGGATTCTATTGGGGCACCGACGAGAAATTGGTCATTTACGATTTTGTCCCTAACGGCAGTCTCGTCAACGCCCGTTACAGTGAGTCAACATCATCTCTTTCACATTTCTTTCTCTTGCTTTATGATAAAGGCATATGTTAGCATTAGATCAAAGCGCATGCTAGCATTATTTTCCAGGATTTTGCTAACGTGTGCATATTAGTTGGTGGTAGTTATAATATAGTTATAGCATTATTGATAAAGTCAACGCCTGGTCAAACTTTGATTATTTGTACTATCTTGGTCATATTTGCTGAATTTGCTTGGGACTGGACAGGGAAAGGAGGGTCGTCGCCGTGCCATTTACCGTGGGAGACTCGGCTCAAGATAGCGAAAGGTTTGGCTCGTGGGCTTGCTTACCTCCACGACAAGAAACATGTGCACGGTAACTTGAAACCTAGTAACATACTTTTGGGCCAAGATATGGAGCCCAAGATCGGCGATTTCGGGCTTGAAAGGCTTCTCGCCGGAGATACAAGTTATAACCGAGCTAGTGGATCATCTAGGATTTTCAGTAGCAAGAGATTGACAGCGTCCTCGCGTGAATTCGGATCCATCGGGCCCACACCGAGCCCAAGTCCAAGCTCTGTTGGGCCTATATCTCCATATTGCGCACCTGAGTCGCTCCGCAATCTCAAACCGAACCCGAAATGGGATGTGTTCGGGTTTGGAGTGATCCTCCTTGAGCTGCTCACAGGAAAAATTGTGTCAATAGACGAGGTCGGGGTAGGAAATGGGCTGACGGTAGAAGACGGGAACCGGGCGCTGATAATGGCTGACGTAGCGATCCGCTCTGAATTGGAAGGCAAAGAGGACTTTTTACTTGGCCTTTTCAAGTTGGGATATAGTTGTGCATCTCAAGTTCCACAAAAGAGACCGACCATGAAAGAGGCATTAGTAGTGTTTGAAAGATTCCCTACTAGCTCATCGGCTAAGTCTCCATCGTACCATTACGGACACTATTAATGTTCGATCTTACACTAACTCTCTAAGCCTCTCTCTTTGGCCTAAGTATATACACATGATGCAATTTGTTCTTTCTTCTTGTTTGTCCACTTTGTTTTTTTGTTTAATGATTTTTAGGATACAAAGTGTGGTTAGAATATTCGTCCTTATGGATTTTGGGCTCGCTAGCACTAGGATTGGGCATTGAAGGTTTATTTTTCTGGTTTGGTTCGATTGATTTGGGTATAATTTTAGCAGAACTCTAACTAAGTTAGCTTTCGGTTTGTATTTAATTTAGCTAAAGTTCGGTTTGTGTTGGAGTTGGCTCCCATATACTTAAATCTTCAAACATAAGTTATTGTGTTCTACAAGTTGTTCTTGGATTTCTAGAAGTTGTTATTGGATTTCTAGAAGTTTACTTCATTATGAATCCGTCAAGGCGACTAGCGATATTCCCATCAATGCAAGCTTTTTGGGAATCTTCAATGGATAAATCTTCAAGTCTATATCTCTGTCTTTCATGTAATTTTCAGTTTGTATGGACTCTTCCTCTTTTGAGACTCTAAGTTGAATGCAATTGTTTGGACAAAAAAAAAAGAAGCTTTTGTGTTCTACATGATTTTCGTCATATATCATTTGTAGGAATTAATTAATATGTCATTTGTAGGTATTAATGTGGTAAATCGATCAAACTTTTTTTTTGGTCATCTAAAATATGTTATAAAGCTTTTTGAATGGAAAACGGTCTTTTTTCAACCCAACTATTTGGTGAATTAAAGTAGAACAAAAACAAGATTATATATCTGAAAATAATACCAAATTAATAATAATATTGGTAATTACCTCATCAATTAATAAAATAAATATTTTGGGTCATCGGTTTAACCAAACCAAACCGGAGCATTTGTGTTGAAGAAAGTTTAACGAAACGGATTGTACATAAATTATGGTTCGATTTAGATCAGTTAATTCGGTTTATTCTATGTTTCCAACCGTTAAAACCAATCAAACAAATCGTTTAATAATGTTTAAACTTACAATCGTTTGTTTTCTTAAACTTCTCCATCCGCTGCGTTTAAAGTTTAAACCAGTTTAACCTTTATTAACGGGTAATTGTTCTTTTTTTTTGTGTCAACCAACGTTTAATTGTTCCTTTTTTTTTTCTCCACCAACGTTTAATTGTTCAGATTTTCATAAAGGTTTAACTGGTTTAAAGTTTAAACTTTACTTTTTTTTTCCCTGAACCACTAAACCCGCTCCTAAACCGATAGATTGATCGTATAATTTCAGCCGGTTCGGGAAATAAATGGAGTAGATCTTTCGTAAACCGGATCTGATCTGATATGATCTGATCCCCCAAAAAAATTCCCAAATCCAAATCTACGAATCTCCGTCTCCTCCGTCGCATTTTCCGAGGCAGAGAGAGAGAGAGATCAAACCAGAGAGACACAGAGAGTATCCACCGATGGAATCCGCAGCTACGGCTGGTGTTCCCACTCCGGTAGCCGCCGCCACCACCACCGATGATAATCTCCAATCGACCGACTCATCATCTCCCGCCGACGCCGTTAACCGTTTGATCCACGCCGTTTCGCAGCGACAACAACATCTTCTCGACAAAACGGTGCCTCACGTTCTCTATCGGTGGATCGCTTGCCTCTGTGTCGTATTGATCTACTTCGTTCGTGTTTACTTTGTGGAAGGCTTCTACATCATCACTTACGCCATCGGAATCTACCTTTTGAATCTCATCATTGCTTTTCTTTCTCCTCAAGAAGATCCTGAAGCTTCTCTCACTACCGGTGGTTCTCTTCCTACTCGGAGATCCGATGAGTATCGTCCTTTTGTTCGCCGTCTTCCTGAGTTCAAATTCTGGTTCGTCTCTTTGATTGTTAGATCTGATCTAGGGTTTTAGTAGCGAAATTGGACATACGTTATTGGTTTGATTGCAGATGAAGTCATGAGTGTCACTTTTATCGCTTGAGTCTTGAGAGGATGATGAAGTTTGATGACTTACTTGTTATGGAATTCAACTATTGTAGACTTTGATATAGCTAGATATATTCAATTTTGCAGTAAGATTTGGAACCAAATTTTAGAAGAGATCGACAAGATTGACTTCGTGAAGCCTGTGTATGAATGTGATGGAAGTATCGATTAGATTCGACTTAGATGTTGTTGTTTGTTGAAGGTTGCATAAAGATGTAATTTGGTTGTTTGATTTGATGTGGAATGTTGTGTGTGTTTTTCCATGAAGGTTATCGATCATAAGGGCATTCATCATCGGTTTTATGATGACGTTCTTCGACGTGTTTGATGTACCTGTTTTCTGGCCAATACTTCTTTTCTACTGGGTGATGTTATTTTTCCTGACGATGAGGAAACAGATACAACATATGATCAAATACAGATATGTTCCTTTCTCTTTCGGGAAAAAGGTGTGTGCTTTTCTTCTTCTCCTTAAGAGAACCGAGCTTTCGCCTCTGAAAAAATTGAGTCATAGTTTTCTAACTTCATCATCGGTTTGTTTTTTTCTTGCAGCAGTATGGAAAGAAACCGGCTCCAACAGAGAGCAGTGAATGATTAATCAAACTGTTCAGGTCAGCAATTTTAAAGTCTTTTGAGAGAAGTAGCATTTTAAAGGTCGGTCTTTTGTTTTCTTTTGATCGCCTATATCTCTGTTAGGGATGAAGTAGAGATAGACAGATTTTACTCTTTTATCATCCTGACTATTTTACTGGTTTCACCTGAACACAAATGTATCTTATTTGTTACATCCTTTTTTCAGTGACAATAATGTTTCATACTTGACCCTTTTGTAATCATCATGGTGGAAACTTAAGACTAATTGCTGTCCGGTTCTATCGATGTTCATGGATTGTGTCCTAGTTTTGAAAGAACATGGAAATTGATAACTAAGAAGTACAATGAGTCTCTATAAATTAATATTCGATAAATTAATACCTCGTTAAATTAATATTTTCGCCTTAATATCACCTCTATAAATTAATAATCACGATAGATTAATAAAATTTTGATAAATACATTGATTCCAATATTATTAATTACAGAGGTTTTACTATAATCCAGTTTTGGTCAATTTAACGGCCCACTTTTGTAATCACTGAGTCTGATTTACAAGAATTTGTAACAATAAATTAGGATACTCTAAAATACACAATATAAGATACGGAATTGACCAAGTAAATATCCTAGTCTATCAATCATTTCCTTTTTTCTTTAAATATTTAATATGAAATTTGAAAAGGTTTCGTGGAGAATATTCTTAAATCGTAACTAACTATATTTGTCTATTTAATAAATACTAAAACCCTATTGCGTATAATATATAAAGAGCAGATTATTGCTGAAGCAGCAAAGAAGCAGTTTTAGGTTTAATGTTATCAATTACAACATCTGTTCCTTAAGATTCAATCTCCACATCGAGGTAGATAAAATCTTTCACTGTGACACGGCTTATTGCTATGCGTTATAGAGGACAACTAGAGTCTTGTGGTATGGAAATCCATATTTGGGACAAACGAGGAGGATCGAACTCACAGTTACAATTCCGACAGGAAAGGTGATAGGTATGCTTTCGATTACGGTTGTTGTTATTGTCGTAACCGAGAGCATATCTATCATATTTCCTGTCAATATCTTCCTTGTCCGAATCATTACTGAGTTCGATCCTCCTCGTTTGTCCTAAATATGGATTCCATACTAGAGTTGTCCTCTATGATGCATAGCAATAATCCGTCGCAGTGAAAGATTTTAGTCTATGAATGTCCTTCAAAGTAGGAGTTAATGGAAGCTCATTTGATTAGTAGAATATAATCCGGACTCTTATAATGTTGGGTCAAAGATATGGGCCATTGAGTTATGTCCACTAAGCTAGTTTTCTTGCTTGGTCATGAATTTTTCTTTTATAAAAACAAAATTTTGGGCCGAGTTTTCTATCAGTAATTAATTATCCAAATACATTTTAGAATAAAATTGAGAAAAATAAAAACACAAATATGTATATATTTCAAATATTTTTCAATAACAATAATAATTACACACTTGAATGCACCCAAATGAATTACTAACAAATACACACGCATATGTTATTTCTCCATGTCTTTGTCGAATTTAGATCTCATCTTTTAGAAATCGTTTTTATCAAAGGTTGTAAAATGGGAACTTTAAATGCGTTCACAATAATACGCTTACTAAATGCCTCTCCCTAGGTATATCTCATTCAAAGCCTGAAAACTACACATCCTCATTTTTATACGAATCCGAATACATTTTAAACACGATTTTGGTGACGGAATGCAACAGTTTAATTATATAATGTAATTTGTTCATTAAATTATCATCAACTAAAACTATGTTTACGAATAATCTATGATCAAATAATGAAGAGGAAATGTTTATATATAGTGAAGGAACTTTCGGTGATAGGGCAAAAGAAACACGTTATTGGGAGGAATAAAAATGGTTTCGTCAGCTTTCCGTCTTTGACTTTGAGTGTCTCTTCAGTCAAGTTTTGTGTGTACTTTGTTTTTCTTCTTTCTCAACTCTCTCTTTTTTTTTCTTCTTGTTTTTTTTTTTTTATCAATTGGTTACAATTAACAAAAAAACAAAAAAACAAAAAAGAAGATTAATTGGTTACATTTACATATAGTCATCTATGAATCTTACCGTGTGAATGTCTCGTCGTGATCTGGTTAACTAAAGGTTGAATATTTCCACACTAATGTTTTCTTTTTCCAACCTTCTACACTACATCTAGAGTTAGGTTTCTATAGAATACGAATTAGTGCATATTAATAAAGAAACTTTATCGTGTAAAATTGTATGTCATTGTTCCATATACCAAAGATAAAGATATTCATTGATTATTTACTGTAAATCATTGTAATGTGGGTATTATTTGTTCTAGAATCGTTTGTAGTTAAAAAGAGAAAGAAAGAAGATTTGATCGCCGTGAATGCTAAGATATTTTTTTTAATATAAGCAAAAAATTAAAGAATAAATCCTAGTGATGATGTAGTAAACAACCCAAAAACATTGTAAAAATTATTTTCTTTTAAGTGATGTTTTATATTTTCAATGTAAAATTAATTAACTATTTCTGTTTTATAAGTCCTTTTATAATAGTACAATTTATGTTTTCGTTAGTTGAATAATGTTTAGGTAGATAATCAATAATGTTTTATTTTTAAAAAAGAAAAAAAAAAGTAAATGAATTTTTATAATATGTATGTTAAAATCTTAAAACATTAATAAAATGTATGATAGGGAATGTATATAACTGCCACCAATACTCCAAACCAAAATGAAAATATACCTATTAGTGTATGAAACTAATGTGAGGTCTAAATCTAGATTTTACAATAACAAAATATGTTTGAGCTATTAGTGTGTAGAAAATGAAAAGTCTAATAAGAAATTACTCTAATATGATATCATCCATAGATAGTGTATTAGACTTCACTTGTAATGAAACAATTTAATAAAGTGTTTATGGGTTAAGTGTTTTCTACAACAACTAACCTAAATCATCATTAGTGAACAAGAAGCCATAAAAATAGACGTAACACCACAAATTAGTGAATAAAATAACAAAAAGATGTTGACGAAAAGTCAACTCCACCAAGTTGGCGAAGACAAAAAACTTCAGCGATTAAGTTAAATTTGTTGGGTCCCACTTGGAGACCAGATCATACGGCTGACGACGAAAGTTTGACTCGATCCTCTCTCTTTTTTTTTTCGTCCGTTATGACTCTTATCATCACACTTATCTTTATTTGTCTCTCCATAAAAAAAAAACTATTTAATTTAACATTTTCTTTTTCATTAACTTTCTTTTACTAACAACATTTATTTTTATGGGTAAATTGCAGGCCAGGGCATAAGACCATCTTTTAATTTCATGGTTTGGCAAAGTGAGAATTGGTTTTCAAGTTTTGACAATTTAGCCAAAATCTGACCATTTTACCCCTGCCAGCGTAACGATGTACTGTTCACTGTACGGTTCAGTTATGCGGTTCAGTTACGTACACTGTTCCGGTTCAGTTATGCGGTTCAGTTATGCGATGTACTGTTCACTGTACGGTTCAGTTATGCGGTTCCGTTACGTACACTGTACACTGTTCACTGTATGGTAATTGTGTGCAATTTAGTATTGGAAGATCTGTTTTACCTAAATCAGAGTACGATTGTTGAATTAACCAATGTTGCAATTTAAGAATTTGTAAATATTACACGTACGTTGCCTCAACAATGCTACATACTCTGAAAGACGTACACGTCCATATACTCAAAGGCATCATTCTAATTTTGTATTCATCTTTAACTTGGTTTCTTCTTCGGCAACTTTAATTTTGTGGCCATTGTTCACAATTTTCTTATAATCTTTTGTTTTTTACATTTAATTTATTTATTGATTTTGTAAATCTAGTTTATATTAGCGTATTTTGAAGTCAAAAAACTAAAATACAAACTCTATAAATATTACGTACACCGTCTCCACAATAGTACATGATATAACTGAAGTACATATCCATTTTATAATCAATACTGTGTATACCGTAAAATACATACACGTAAATAGAAAAAACTCAAATAAGGACATATTTCTACCAAAAATATCTTACCAATTTTATACAAGTTTTCTACGAACTCAATTAAAAAAATATTAATAATTTGTTTTCAGTAAATAATTGAAATCAACTATGATCAACACACAAATTGACTCTAATGAGACTCACAAAACTCTAGCTCTGTTACGCAATTTACATAATCATATGTCAAATACGAGAAGCAGTAGAAACAAACCTCACAACTAAAGAAAAACATTGAGGAATAGTATGTTTTAACGTGACACAGAGCCGTGTGTGGTTTGAAAATCTTAAACACTTGTCAGTAGATGATTCGCTTTTCCATTTTATAAATATTTATTGTTTTTATATTTTTAGTTAAAATTCTTTTTTTTTCTATCAGACCCATTTTCATATTTTTTATTTCTATTTTAAATAATATTTTATTTATTATCATCGAAGACTATTCACGATTAGCAATATCATATACACATATGTGCGTAACGGTAATAATATATACGTACACGGTAATAATATATACGTAATGCTGCTCCGGTATTCGATGATTTACCCAGTTTTTGAGCCGATGAGACACAAGTTGAACTGAGTACGACAAGTGTTACTTTGTATGTGGGGAGTGTTTTTATGAACATGCAAGTCATAAAACAAACAATGGCTTATCTTGCAATCAAAGTTTGCTTTTGCTACAAGGTAGTGGCAAAGATTACATTACAATAAGTTGACTCATCTTATTGTTGAAAAATATGGGATAGGACATGTCGGAAATGCTGGTGACACTCAACTTACTGTGGGGCTAACATGAAAATTCAGTTGATTATTAGAAATGTGTACGTATACTAATTAACATGTACGTAATTGAAAAAGCATCAATCATTTTGGAGAGAATGGTGATATTCAACCATTTGTAGTCATAATCAGGAGGTAAAACATGATTTTTAGAAGAATGTACGTACATTACTAATTATGTACACAAGGAAGAATCTGACGATGAATGTTTGATATACACAAATGCAAATTGGCATGGTACATGTCGCCAATAATAGTTTATTATTGTATCAATACATTTATCTTAACAAATTTAACTCACCAACAAAGATGTACGTACATTACTATACGTATACGTACATAATATTTTCAGAAATATGAGGAACAAATATTCTTTGACCATATATTTTTACTTAATTATTATATATGCATGAATTTTATTGAGATAGACGAAAGTAACAAAATAGCTTAATTTTGGAGTCAAAAGAGGGTGGTTAGATATATAATTATTACAACCACTTTAATATTGTATCATATACGTTCCACTAAATATGTTCGTGTACGTACACCGTAAATTATATATACGTACACAGAAGAAATTCGATGAAGGGTAAAACTGTAATTTTCCTGTCGTCTTCAACCTAAGTATTCTCTTCTGCAACCCTAATTTTGCGGCCGTCTTTAGCAGTTATCTCATAATCTTGTTTTCCTTAAGTTTTGAATGCTTTCTACATATGAATCTAGTAAACGTTAGCATATTTTAAATTTGAAAAACTAAAGTGTTTGAATCTCAAGAAATTTCTTGTATTTTGTTCATCGCCGGAAATATGAAATTTGTTTCTACTTACTCGACTCAAAAACTCTCAATCGAAGATGAATGCGAGATTGTTCAGATTTTAAGAAAACTATTATCACAAAGATTTTTGAAGTTGAAAAATTTGATTTTCGATTTGTTTTTCGGCTTCTTCTTCTGTTTTTTTCATTTTTTTTACACATATAAGATAAAAAAAAAATAGGAGAAGTCCAAACATAACTGAACGAGAACTGTTTATGGTTTGGGGGTATTTTGGTCAGAAAAAACCTAAATTGCTAAATGGTGAGAACCAATTCTCACTTTGCCAAACGGTGAGAGAGAAACTCAATTTCTTACTAAACGTGAAAATAACTTTATTTTTATCAAGTTTAGATTAAAATATTGTCGACGACAAAAAGAAAAAAAATTAGAGTTAGTGGATTTAGCCGTTTGTTCATCTTCTTTAGCATAAAACTTTGACTTCTCTTTCTCTTTTTACTTTTAGTGAAGTAAAATATGAGTAATGGATTAATTAAAAAGAGAAAATAGATAATAATACCCTATTACAAATTACTACACTATACACCAAATGGTAATATCTCATTTGGTTTTTTTTTTAAAAAATTCAATTTCTTTAAGTTTTTGTTTTCAAATTCGAAAAAGATTCACGTCTTAAAAACGATATTAAACTTTACAAGATAACATATAATCAAATACATTCCCTATGTTTCTAATAGGTTAATGGTTTAGTTTTTCATACATATTAAGAAATAATATTTGCTGTAAAAAAAAAGAAATAATAAATTTTGAATTATTAGTTAATCTAAGATGATTTATGAGTGACGGGAGAATATATCATCTAGTAAAACTGAAAATGTGGCAAGAAAATATAAAATGGGAAAATTATTTTCAGTTTTCAAATTTAAAAATTCAATTTCTTAAGAACAAGATAAAAATTTAAAACATTGATATATTAGAAACATAAGAAATATTATTTATTTTTGTTTGTGTTCATCTTCAATCTGATAAGATCATCTTACTTTTGACTATCATTTTTTTCTTCAAAACGTTCATAAACTCTTAAAAGTAATATTGGTTGCAAATCCATTTTTTCATCGCAATCTATCCAAACATCTAGATGACATCTTTCTTGGTTAAATCATTTTCATATGTTTTGTTGATGCTCAATTGTTAAGTAAAGAACCTGCATGCACCGATACCTCTAGAAATAGTCTTAAAACGTTTTAAAATAGTGATGATCAAGACTTATTTATCACTACTGTTATAACAACATGTGATGGTTGAATCCTATAATTTTGTATAAACTTTTGACTTTTTGTATCTAATAACAAAAAAAAAAGGAAATTTTGACTCTTAACAACAAAAATTGAAGACTCTATTTATGAACATAGGAAAAGTCTAAATCGTGACACATTAGTCAGTCACCTACCATACAAAATACATCACTTTAAATACCAAATTTCTATTCATTTTTTCTTCTCTCTTATTTTACTTAGTCCTCTCAAACCCCAAAAGTCCACAACTCTCTCTCTTCTTCTTTATGGCGGTGGAGCTCATGACTCGGAATTACATCTCCGGCGTCGGAACTGATAGCTTCGCCGTTCAAGAAGCAGCAGCTTCAGGACTCAAAAGTATCGAAAACTTCATCGGTTTAATGTCTCGCGATAGCTTTAACTCTGATCAACCCTCTTCTTCTTCCGCCTCCGCCGCCACCACCACCGTCGAAGATCTTGAATCAGCTCGTAACACGACGGCGGACGCGGCGGTCTCAAAGTTTAAAAGAGTCATATCTCTTTTAGATCGAACTCGAACCGGACACGCCCGGTTTAGACGCGCTCCGGTTATTTCTCCGGTTATTATTAATCAAGAAGAACCAAAAACGACAACGTTTCAATCTCCTCTTCCTCCTCCTCCGCCGCAAATGATTCGAAAAGGTTCGTTTTCTTCGTCGATGAAAACGATTGATTTCTCATCTCTCTCCTCTGTAACAACGGAATCAGACCACCACAAGAAGATTCATCGTCCCTCTGAAACGGCGCCGTTTGGGTCTCAAACTCAAAGCCTCTCCACGACGGTTTCTTCTTTCTCAAAATCAACAAAGAGAAAATGTAACTCTGAGAATCTTCTCACCGGAAAATGCGCTTCTGCTTCTTCCTCCGGTCGTTGTCATTGCTCCAAGAAAAGGTTAAATTTTTATTAGATTTGGTATTTAGATTCGACCCAATAATAATAACTAAATATTGTTTTTTTTGTTTGCTCTGTTTTTCAGAAAGATTAAACAGAGGAGAATAATTAGGGTTCCGGCGATAAGTGCAAAAATGTCCGATGTTCCACCGGACGATTATTCATGGAGAAAATACGGACAAAAGCCAATTAAAGGATCTCCACATCCAAGGTAAAACTAATAAGAATCAATTTTCAGTTAGAGAATTTTGATAAAAATCGAATCTTTTTTTGTGAATTTGATTTTGGTTTGTGTTGTGCTCTGTTTCTTGATTTTGAAAAAACAGAGGATATTATAAGTGTAGCAGTGTAAGAGGTTGTCCAGCTCGTAAACATGTTGAGAGAGCAGCTGATGATTCGTCGATGTTGATTGTTACTTATGAAGGAGATCATAATCATTCTCTATCCGCCGCTGATCTTGCCGGAGCCGCCGTTGCTGATCTTATTTTGGAATCGTCTTGAAAACAAAACAAAGGCTTTTTAATATAAAATAGATCTTAGTGAAGTACTTTTTAAAAAAACGATAGAAACTATGATGAATCATGTAATCAAAAAGCTTTTGTGAAAGAATGCAAATTTAGATTTTGGAATTCGTTAGTATTTTGGATTTTTTATAAATTGTGATATATTTATGTTACTTGAAGGGTTTATTTGTTAATGTTTATGTTATTTGATGTCATTTATATAATTTAAAATTAATATGTTAGGAAAAGTTTAGGGGTAGAGTTGAAAAGAAAGGTAAAGGAGATGGGACATGTGAATTTGGTCAAAGGATGAGAAAGATTTGGGGACCAAAGTTGTCGTCTTTGACCATTGTTTATTTGACCACAAGTGGTCTTCTTTTTCATCTTTTCTTTTTCTTTCTTTATTAATTTTTCGAAAAGTTTAGGTTATCCCCTCATTAAAACATCCATATACCAAATAATGAAGAACACGATAGGGAAAGTAACTTAATAATTTGACAAACTTACTAAAACTAAACATAACAAAAAAATGGAAGTCAGACTATATTTTTATGCTAAATTTTATTCGTTGGTTTGGATTGTGCTTAAACGATTTCGAACATTTTTATCGGTAATAACTAGGCCTGGGCAAAATATTCGTTCGATCCGCTTCGATTCGGTATTCGATTTGATTTGATTCGAAAAATCCGAATATCCGTAAGATTTTGAAGCAAAGCAAATAGAAAAATATAATATTCGTTAAAATCGAAGCAAATACCAAATACTGTTTTTTTAAATATTGGATATCCGCTTCGATCCGTATTTTCCTATATATATTCTATTATATATATATATATATATCATAATATAGTTTGTGTATTTGTATCTTTTGGACTTGGGAATTAGTTTGATGGCATGTTCTTGATCGGTGATATCAACAATGGTTACGTTTGTTTTTTTTAACATATTTTGAAAGCATATCAAACAAGAACTTTGATATCTGATATTTTGTTATTTTTATATTTACGGTTTTTTAAAATATTTAGATGTATAGCGGATATCCGCAAATATCACAAAAAAATCTGGATATTCGAATTTCCGGATATTCGCAAATATCACAAAAAAATCCGGATATTCGAATTTCCGGATATCCGGAAATTTCCGAATCAAAGCAAATCACAAAATCGAGTATTCGGTTAAGACGAATCAAATATCAAATATCACAAAATTTCCGGATATCCGATTCGTGCCCAGGCCTAGTAATAACCGTGAGCTAAGCTGCCGAAATTGTCGCCAATTACTTATGATGATAATCGATCATTATCAATAATTACAAACACACCATGCAGGTTTTCCAACACAGTATCCATCATTGTAACCATACTGAAGACAGTCAACTTTGCATACACTAATATCAAATCTAATACCTTCACATTTCCAAAGATAACGACCAGGTTTTGCTGGTTTGATCACTGCACATATATAAAACTCAACATTATTATTATAATTCTATACATACATGTCCAAATAACAACATTCTTTCCCTCAAAGTTCTTAAAACAATACACATACATTTTAAAATATAAAATTATACACAGATACATGTAATCCCTTATATATTAATAGAGAAGCACTTTATAAAATAAACCTTATCTTCACGTGTTATTAACTAAACTGCCATGCTGACATGTCGCTCTCAGAGTGAATTTTCACCCATTTAAATTATTACCCAAATTTTACTAGACTATTTACAGATTTTGCCATTAGTCTTAATACATACATATATCATACAAATAACAAAAAAACGAAATTATAATTAAAAAGCAAATAATTAGGCAACTGATATCATATTTATATTTAACAACAAATCACGGGATCTTTGTTTATTTATATTAATAATCTATTTTCAATCATTAAAAAGGAAAAAAATTGTGTTTATCTTATATTAATAAATTTTTATATTTATATTTTTCTTTATATACATTTATATAAATCTTCTCTAGCCGATGGGTAAAAAATCTTTTTATTTATATATATATATATATATATATTTATGCTTATATTTAAATGATAAAAGATATACATTTTGTTCAAGAATCTCGAATTCAAAACTACAAAATCTCTAAATCTTTCATAAAATTTTATATCTATTGTACTTAAATAAATAAGATAATCTATTTTTTATACATGTTACGGATACTTAAAATCCGATTTTTTTGGAGTGGTTCTAACTTTTCGAAGAAAAACATTATAACCACATTTATATATAAACCAAAATCTGGCCACATTATAACCTCTTTTTTTTGTCAAACGGTCACATTATAACCATTTCGTAAATAATCCATTCATAATATAAGAATCTTATATTTGGAACACTACAAAATCTTAACTCGGAAACTATCAAATATCATCTTTGCTAAATTTTTGGATTTCTTATACTTAAATAATAATAAAAAAATTATTTTTATACTACAAAATCTCGAAATCTTTAAAACATACGGAAAGACATATTGCCATAAATGGTAACATTTCGTCAATAATTTCTTTATCACGTTGAAGCTTTATTCAAGGTTCAAATATTCCACGGGTAAAACGTATTCTTATATAAATAGTCCCAAGTTTGAATAAAACAAAAAAAAATTATTACATGTTACGTTTTACACAAACGGATCTTGGATCCCGGATAATAATTTTAATCATAATAATTTTACTTGAATCACTTCATCCCGCACATAGTGCGGGTTGTTATCTAGTCTTCTGTTACTAATTCTCTAATTCTGAATAGTTGTTTTTTGAAGTGATCAAAGATAACTGAAAAATAAAATAAAAATGAAAATCTTTTAAAAAACACAACATACCTCGCACGGCCAAAACATTGTAATAAGAAAATGAAATTGTTAATATTATCAACAAAAAAACAGTTAAAGAAGCTTTTGTGATACCCATTATATACCAAGAAATTATGTTATATGATTTCTTAGTTTCCTTGACAAAAAAAAAAAAAAAATGATTTCTTAGTTTTTGGTGAAGAGTTTATTTAGACAAAAGTCTCAATTTGCTACTATGTTTTCACTTTAATGGATCTTCTACATATATAATAATAAAAGAGTTATTTCCATTTATTTTTATTATCGTTTCAAAAAGGAAAATATCTTAAAATAACTATAACTGAATATATGAATTGAATAAATCACATACAAATTACCTTAACCGCAAGATTATGCAAGACAATGGTTAAAAACGAATGTGGAGTTTGACTAAAACTGACTATGTATCGTACTTTTTTTGTATCATATGATTAATTAAATTTGACTAGATAATAAATGTGACCATGTAAGAGAAAGTAATAAGTAATATTTACTCAGCTTTTAATTAAGTCTATATATTTGAATATTTTCAGTTTTTAATATTTAATTAAATCTATTAATCTATTAATTTAATCTGAAATTATCAGTTTTCTATTTTATAAAATAAAATTTTTAAAACTTATTTTAAAACAGAAAAACGTTTAAATTAATGTAACAACTCAAATATTTGTTACTAACTTACTACATACATAGAAATATTTCCGATCTCATTATATTCTCAAAACTAGATCATGACCCGTGCTGTATAGCACGGGATTTAATATTTTTCATGAATTAAATTGTATATTTTGTTCGAAGAAATAAGAAATAATATAGTATAATAGTATAATATAAAAAGGAATATATCATAATAATTTATATTTATTACTATTTGGATATAATGTTATATATTTTATTTGACTAAAGAAGGAGAGAATTTTATATTTTAGAATTTAATATATTTAGCAGCATTATATTTGTATTTTTTTTATATGAGATTAACAATTTATTTGGTTCAATTAGGTATTGATAATTTGATTGTGTGATTGTGAATAAACAAAAAAATAGTTGTATTGGGTCTAAGTTTTTTAATGGATTATATTGAGTTTGTGGGACCCAGTTTCATGGTTTAAAAAAAAGAAAAAAAAACGGTTTAACATACCTTTGGAATTTGCTGATGTGTTCTTTTTTGATGTCTACTTGAATTTTGTTACCCTGTAATTAAAATAAGATGATTTAAAACTTACAGCACATATATTACAAAGGGAATTGTATAAAATTTCAATGGTACTTACAGCCTCATCTGTCAAAATTATTTCCAAAGAAATGCCAGAACCTTTTGTAAAATGAATCCACGAATGAAGTATACTAACTTGAATACACCAAAAAGTCTTGACAGGCTTCAAGTTGTTAATAGGAGTGTAGCGACTAACCATAACTATTTCTGCTGTATTTTTAATTGTAGGATATGAGAATGGTGCTGAGATGATTTATGTGAGAAAGCTACGTCAAACCTAAATGGATATTTATAGTTGTAGATTGTTTGTGATAATTAGGAGATTCAGAAATATATTAATTAGCATAAAATAGTTAAATAATATTTTAGAAAGGTATATTCTAGATTATTTGGAATATAGGATCAAAATTATATAACAAAGAGATTTGACCATCTTTAGAAAAGATTTTAAGGAAACTGAATAGCTGATTATATTTATGCGTGATTAACCTAAACAAAAAACGTAAAACCAAACAAAAAAACGATCTAGAATATAACAATTATTATAACTTATTTTTTTTTATAAAGGGTTTTAAGGAAATTGAATATATTCTCAAAGATTTTAGGGAAACTGAATATATTCTCAAAGATTACGAATTGCTTGAATACGAATTTATATCTAAACAAAATATAACAACCTAATATCTTTAAGATCTTTAAACCCGTTTTTCATTATTTGACCCGTTTTTTAATTAATTTGTTAATGTTAGTGACATGGAATTAAAATTATTATGATTAGAGATCTCTAATGGCATATATTATAATTTCTTACAAAATTAACGTTACGACTTATAGGATGTACCTCCCAAATAATAGTATAGGATATAACATTTTGAATAACATTTTCGAACTATATGAGTATTATAATTCAAAATAGCATTTTTTATAAATTGGATTGATATAATATGTTTTCAATGATGTATCATTTTCATTAACATTTTCAATAACATTTTTTTATAACATGTTCGAATAATGGATTAATATATAACATTTTGAATAACATTTTCAATAACATTTCCGAATAATATATTAGTATATTAGTATAGGATTTTTAATAATTGTGTTACATTTTCGAATTGATTAGTATATAACATTCTCGAATTATATTAATTATGTATTATATAAACAAAATCTTTTAATATCTTTAAACCCGTTTGACCCGTTGACCCGTTAATATATATTAGTGAAATGGAATAAAATGATTATAATTAGAAATCTCTAATGGCATATATTGTAATTTCTTACAAAATCTAAGTTATGACTCTTAGGATGTACTTCCCAAATATTAGTATAGATTTTATGTCCTACAATTTTAATATCATTTCATACTTTTGTGGTATCATTTGATTATATTGTTGGATATTGTGAAATAGCAAAAAATAAAATCAATTAAAAATAAATCAAAAATTGTCAAAGAAAGTTTTCTCTCTTGGTCAACCATTCGAGAGAGTGAGAGTTGCCAACATGTAGTATCCTCTAGAGCAACTAAAGTTGTAGACTTCTTTTTCTTATGATAACCAAACCATTACTGAGAGTTGCCAATATATGTATGATGTTGTTTGTTTCTTTTTAACTGATGCCTTTGGGCTGAACACCATCTGGTTCTGATTTCTGTCTTAGTAAGGACATCAAAAGGAGGGCCATAGCTAGGCACTCACTGAGATCTGTGATTTGGAAACATAGATTTTAAGATGAACTTTCTTAATTGTTGCTTTTCAGTTTTTTGATAGTGAAATAAAACATAGAGTATAATTTATCATGAATGAGGAAAAATAATGAGCCAATAAAAATACAAGGAGATAGAACAGTTTTTCCCCCAAAAATTAGACAAGACGTATCTTAGATACTAGCATCTCTTCTGCTTGTATCTCGACCATAAATTAAAGTTCCACAATCCTCTCTAAGGTGAGAAATTCCCGGAAATTTGAAACTGATAAATCCTCTTCTCTCCCTTTTTTTCTCTGATAACTTGATTCACTCGGTGCTTTTCTCTAGCATGAGCCTGCCGAAGAGAAACCAACAATCAGGTGAACCAATTTTGAGATAGTTAGATAGAAACTATCATTGTTTTATTTGGGATTGATTGTAATGTCAAATTAATAGTTAAATAATGGAATAAGTGAATTATAAAATAACGAAATTAATAAGACGATTACAATTTTAAACATAAAAAAGTAATTTTTCAAAAACGCATAAAAACTAGTAGATAAATGAACTTTCTCTCTCCTTTATCTCTATCTGTTTCAATTTTATCCCGCGATTAGAGAATAGTGATGCAGATGTTTTAGCTAAAAATGCTTTGCTTGTTGTAAACTCTTCCCCCCTAGTGGAGGCTAACTCTTTCATATTATCTATTTAATCAGTGGTTTGACAAAAAAAAAAATGAACTTTCTCAAGTTTTGGTTTAGTTATAATTTTAAAACGTACGAGATAAATTAAAAAAACAGCTGTTAGTTTTCACATTTTATAATTCCGCGCAAATTTTTGTGAATTATATGTTTTCAACATAATCACGTTTTTAAAACATGAAAAGTTTTATACCGTTCAAGCCTTTGCTTAGTAGTTAGCACTTTCTCTTCTTTTTTTTTGTCTTGGTTACTTTACAGTTTTACAGTCTTCGTAGAAAATATTGCAAACCAAATCGTACCAATCTCTCAGATTAGAGGATTCATCCTGAAAGTACCAAGCTTGAAGACGATCTCAGCGAAGATAAAAATCAGAAAAAGAAAAAAAAAAAAGATGTTGTTCAGCCGAAATGCATCATTTAAAAAAACCAAAACAAATTAAACAACATCATACATATACTGGCAACTCTTAGGGGAAAACGGCCTTTTTCAACCTCAACTATTTGCTGGCGGGTTTTTCCAATCCAAACTATGACCCCTAGTCGATTTCAACCCAAACCCAAAAATAATTCAAAATCGAAACCTGAAACTAATGCAAATGAGCCGATTTCAACACGACGCGAAACGGTGTTAGTTCGAAAGTTAACGGTTGCTCAACCTTGGGTAATTCTCTCTCTACAGCATTCATCAAACCTTGAAAAGAAAATTAAATAACCTTGAGAACTGTTAACTTCTGAACTAACATTGTTTTGCGTCGTGTTGAAATCGGCTCATTTACATTAGTTTAGGTTTTGATTTTGAATTATTTTTGGGTTTGGATTGAAATCGAGTGGGGGTCATAGTTTGGGTTGGAAAAACCCGCCAGCAAATAGTTGAGGTTGAAAAAGACCGTTTTCCCCAACTCTTAGTAATGGTTTTGTTATCATAAGAAAAATAAGTTTACAAGTTTAGTTGCTCTAGAGGATACACATGTTGGCAACTCTCACTCTCTGCAATGTTTTTTCAATTTTTGTCTCATCTTCTCTTCACTTTTGACACTATTCCTTAGCTTTGAACATATATCTCTGATTTTGACAAAATGAAAACTTTGTAACTCTTGTGTGTTGCACTTTAATTGGAGCTTTGTTATTCTTTGATCAAAGATAGTCTCTTTTTTTTTTTGTATGTGCTTTTATTTTTTTGAACGAATGTAAAATTTATTCTAACTCAAAAAACCACTTTACAATATATATGCATCCTGTTAGAAAGATCTAGCTTTTCGAAATAAAGTTTATAAGAGTTTCGAGAAAAACAAAACAAAACCGAAAACTAGCTTCTTGAAGCTAGCCATATACGCAGACGTCTTCAAGGTTGGAGGAGTCTGGTCGCTTAAGAGAGCAAAGCCGATTATGGACCACCCGATCAATGAACTTAATGATATGTGATATCATGGTTTTTAGGGATTTTGACCATGATATTACTATCTATATATCTATGTTTTTGGTATTTTTCTAGTGTTTCTATGTGATTACAAGTAATTTAGTGTTTGGAGCTACTTAGGAGCAAATGTGGACAATTTGGAGCTTTTTGGAGCATTTGGAGTTTAGTACTAGAGAAAACAGTTTCGGAGGCCCATCTGAGCCCACCAGGACTTGGTGTCGATTGGTGTCGATCGACACCATCCTTGGTGTATCGATCGACACGCTATCGCGGAGCAGAAACCGTCTCGAGTTTTCGAAGCCCAAACTTTCCCGAAGTTTCCCACAGAAGCGCAACACGACTTTACTCGTTTTTACTTAGGGTTTTAGACTTTCTTTCTGATTCATACACGCTTTGGCTGAGACTTTTCAGAGAGATAGAGAGTTTTAGGTTTTCTTGAGAGATTTGGGGAGATTGATTCCTTCTGCTTCAGTTGTAATCTTGAACCCCCTTTTTGTTATTGATATCTTCATGCTTTCTAATCTATTCATGATGTTTTCTTCTCTGATTATGTCTGAGTAGTTTTCTTGTTAGATCTAGGGTTTCTCACAAAGGATTTTGATGGATTGTTGAGTTATCTGTGTTAGATTAGGATTCTATATCTTTAGATGTTCTTCACCATAGGTTGTTCTTCATACTGATTTCTAGCCTGATCATCTAGACTTCTGATTTTAGGATTGTTAATTGACACGACAATGTAATTGAATTCCTGAAAGAACCTAGGGTGAGCAAAAGACTTATCTGCAAAGAAATTTGGTTTAAGGCTTTTGTGAACAGATCAAACTTGAACTAAAAGCTGGTTAGAATCTTAGGATTTGCAAAGAGATTTGATTTCTTAGTTTCTTAACTTAGATAGTTTTCGCAACGACAGTTGGTTAATTATACTTCTGTGATTTGAGTTTTAGAACTGTTCTTTATCTGAATCCTGATTGTTTGATAACTTGATTTTCCTGATTTTTCCTGAGAATACTTGAGATCTAGCGTTTGTCTTAATTGATCACACCTTCATTTAATTTTCCTGCAATTGTTTTATTTAATAATTAATCTTTTCTGTTTAGCATTAATCCGAATTAAATTGCCTATTGTGTATCTAGAGTCTCTGTGGTTCGACCCCTAAGTACTGCATGCAATCGATCTCTTAATTTGAGAGAGTAGTCTAGGGTTAATTTGATCCTACATCAATATGTTCCGCTGTTTTTGGTAGTTCCTCATGCCGTCTTCCTTTACGCTCACACCAAATAGAGTAAGTAGTAGCCTGAAACACATATCTCGTGATGAAACGAGTAAAAGAACTAAGAAGAGAAGGTACTTCCTGAGCAAAGCTAGACGTTATATAGATATCCTTTCAAATTACTATAAAGACTTATCTTGGTTGCTTAATATCGCCATTGTAAAACATTCAATATAGATATAATATGAAAACAAAGTTTGAGCGTGACGACAAAAATGCCAATTTCTTAATCTTCAGTGTACTTACTCAATAGTCAGTCTATGTACGGTAATACACTCAGACGCATTTGAATGAACATATTATCCCTCTTATACATTTATAAAATCATAAACTGATTACATTTCACAACAACAAAAATATTGGTCATACCAATATATAATTCTTACGTTCAATCATGAAAGTGATCATTTTTCTCTCATCGAGCGGAAACACTCGTTTTACAATAACATGCGTTAAAATTAAATGCTATACAAGTAATTTATTATAATATGTTCATTACAAACAGAGTTTTTACACAAAGACTTACACCAACAAATAAAAATAAGAAAAGAAACTAAATAATAATGAAAAAAACCAAAACTAAATACAAACTCAATCTTAGAGGAACGACTCCTGAATGCGTCGTATAGCTAAATCCTGGTAACCCATAAAAGATATGAGCTCCTCAATCATCCCTATGCAACTTCTTGGTGCTATAATAAGTACATTCTTCCTGTGTAACCAACTTTTGGATATCTTGTGAAGTGTTGGTGTTGTTTACTACCTCTAGGTTTCGGAAATAGCTCGCATATCCGAAGCCTTCCTCAGGGAAGCGACCAGAGCCCATCTGAGTCTTGGTGTGTCATCCGAAACTGTGAGAATCCACGATTTCACCACTTCAATCTATCTTCGTTGCATGATCAACAAAACTAGTAAAAATCTCTTTTGGCCTCTATCCTACCAGTGAATTTTCGGGGGATAAACTCAGCCACCAATTTGCACTTTTGCGATTCTAGAATCTTTTTTATTTTTTAGTATTAAAAATTGATAATATATGTATAATACACATAAATTAATATAAAATATATAATAAATAAAAAAATTGGAAACATTAATGTAAAACCAGGTTTTCGAAGGTAATAGCCTCGGGTTAACTCGTATGCGTCACTCTGGAAAATATCAAAATTATTATTACTAGATTATGAGTCCTGCGATGTCGCGAGGGAACACATTTCTAACAAAATATTATAAGGAAAATTTTATTTGATTGTATTTATATATAAAATTAATATGATACATAATTATATGTATATGGATTTGTTGATGTTCACACAATTATCTGGAGGAAAAGAGAGGTCGCGGGCCGAGTATGAAGCTATAGCTGCGAATTCGGGTTTTCCGCATTGCAACTTTGTATGCCGCGCATCATTTGTGGGTCATTGAGTTCTCTAAAGTTGTAAGTTGTGTTGGTGTTGTGAAGACCGAGTTTGGAGATCATCAAAGTAATAGTCGAAGTTAATAATATGTGAAGCTTGGATTATAAAACTCACTAAGAAAGGGAGAGATTGTTGATGTATTCTTAATGAGCTTTATATCAAGATGAAGAGAAACAGAAAGCGGCATTTATAGAAGGCAAATAATGAAGATGAAGCTGTTGAAGCAGTCGTTGTACTAGTTCAGAGTACTTTGAAGTGTTGGTGTTGTCTACCACCTCTAGGTTTCGGAAATAGCTCTCATATCTGAAGCCTTCCTCAGGGAAGCGACCAGAGCCCATCTGAGTCTTTGTGTGTCATCCGAAGCTGTGAGTATCCACAATTTCACCGCTCCAATCTATCTTCGTTGCATGATCAACAAAACTAGTAAAAATCTCTTTTGGCCAGTATCCTACCAGTGAATTTTTGGGACCTAAACTTAGCCACGAATTTGCACTTTTGCGATTCTGAAATCTTTTATATTTTCTAGTATTAAAAATTGATAATATAATACACATAAATTAATATAAAATATATAATAAATAAAAAAATGGAAACATTAATGTAAAACCAGGTTTTTCGAAGGTTATAGCGTCGGGTTAACTCGTATGCGTCACTCTGGAAAAATATCAATATTATTATTATTAGGTTATGAGTCTCGCGATGTCGCGAGGGAACTCATTTCTAACAAAATATTTTTGATTGTGTTTATATATATAATAATTATTATAAATAATTACATCTATAAAGCGAATTTCAATATGAATTATTTCTAACTATGCAATACTTAAAACTTGTTCTAAATTTTGAAAAAAAAAAAATTTGGCAAAAATTAAACAGAATATAAGCAAAAAAAAAAGAAAAACTTAAGCAATTTTTTTTAAAAAAGGTATAAATTCAATTATTTGTTGGTTGAGGAGGAAAAAAGAGAGTTTTACTATTGTAGTATCTCCACTGAAGAAATAACTATATAAAAACTGGTCGAAGCTTCAACCTTTAAAAATAGGAGGTCATTTTATTAGATTATCCTATCTAGACGTGACAATATGATCATCATCATCAGAACTCTTTTTTGAGAATGTGTTGAGATCAAAAAGTCGGTGGGGATATTTTATACATAGTATTCGCGGAGATTCTCAATTCTTAATGATATTTGTTATCATCAACATTTTCATGTAATCGATTTAGGCGTTAGGCCCTACTCGAACACCTAACGATTTTATGAACATTGCACAAAAATATAAAATGATATTAAAATTGTAGAAAATAAAACTTTTATATTATAATGAGATGTAGTAATTAAGTTGTTCCCACCGTGAACCGAAAACTGAAACACGTACCTCAATGCAAATGGTGTAGTTTTTGGTATTTTTATTGCCTTCTTCCATTGATTCCGTTGCTAATTGCAACAATTGTTAGTCCAACACAGTCTCATCATCCAAATTCGGTAAATTGACAGTTTCAAACTATATGCCTATACATTATATATGAAGTTTTCATTCAAGTCTCCTTCCTTTATGGACATGATCTCTGCTGTCAATTTATCAATGCAACATCATCTCCTCTTTCGATAAGTCTAACTCATTACAATTTACAAGGTAACATAATCTTTCTAATTAAGAAACATAAAAGAAAAAGGAACCAAGGAGACTTGTATTGACTTATATATACGCGTACACTTTCTTCAAATCCTAGGAGAAATCTAGATGCCGTGTATTAAATTTTCCATCAATAATGATTTTTTATTGAAAAAAATAAATCTGGAAAGAGAAGTTGTCGTGTTCATGTGTTCGAACATGTGAATAGGTTGGAGTTTTGTGGAGGACGAAACAAATTTGATTTGGACCATTGAGACACTTACGTGTCTATTTGTTCCACTGTAGTCTCTCCATTAGGTCATTATTTTTGACCCTTCGTGTCTTCTAAGTTCTAAATAATTTCTTCTATATAAAACTACCTTTTATTTTAGTTAGTTACTTGGCTTTGTCAAATTCAAATTCACTTGAAAAACTTAAGAATCGATCCAAACTCTAACAGATTAGTGAATTTAACGAGTGCATATGGGATGAAATATCATAAAAGAACTACATATCAAATTTTGATATAGGAAATAGCTATAATTAATTGTTTTCTATAATATATACTCACATGTACTATCAAATTTAAATTTCATTTCGGAAAACATTCAAATAGATTATAATGTATTTACTGTAATATACCTGTATTTAACAGGGCCGGCTCAATGGATTCATAGTCCCTGTACACATACGTTTTACCAGGGCCCTTAAATTTAGCCCAAAACATTTAGGCCCTGCACACTTGCTCATCTTATCTTCCACACACTTTCCAGAAATCAACTCGTCGAGTCACACTTGTTTTTGCTGACTTAAGCGTCATAGAGTTCTCAGAAAAATTGACTATATTATGTCTTCCCGAAGACTATGCCGTGTTGTTGAGTTCATCTATGAGTCTTAGAAACCCCAATTAGATTCTCGTCCCCAAGCGAAAGAACTCAACCGAACGGAGCAAAAGTTCACTCTCCAGTGGACTAAACTCAGACCCTAACCTCTCTAGTTATTCCAAACACATGAAGTATCCACCAATAAACAAATTCAACCGTCATTAAAAACCCACATGCAATTCTCACTCGAACAATAATAATTAAAGCACTTCTTCATTGTTTGAGACGAGACTCCATAGTCGAGAGTCGAGACTCCATCCTAACAAAATTAACCCACGTTCAAGGGAAAAAAAGAAAGAAAGAAGGGGAAAAAACCAACCCGAAATGAACCAAAACTTTTTCGAAACCTACAACATCAAGTCCGGCCTAGAATAGCTGGTTTGGCCCAAAATATACTTTCAGCATCTTACAAGTTTTGGGTTTTTTTTTTTCTTTTTGGTCTAACAAATTTTGGGTTTATTAGGTTAAAGGTCATAACTCATAAGTTATGGCTTATCAGAGATAAAATGGGCTTATTCATAGGCCCACTAAGTTAACCATCTTTTTTTTTTATTTTGGTCAAAAACCATCTTTTTATACAATAGTTCCATTTCCGCAAGTCCGATTTGTTAACACTCGAATGTTTTACGGATATTAATTAGAGTCGTCTCTCTATAATCGATTTTACGAAATGGTAACTCCAACTGTTGAATAATAATACACTGCATGAAATGAAGCCACAAGAAAATAATATATTGTCAAGAAATCAAATCAGAGAATACCCACACGTATAATCTATGTAAGTCAGAATTAAGAATATTTTGATATTTTATCACCTGTGAAAATTATGATACAATAAATTATAAATATCGTTAAAAAAATTATACATATATAAAAATTATTAAGAACTTCTATTATACTTATGATTTGTCGCTTTCTAGTTTATAAATCAAGGTAATAGGATTAATACTAAAACTTTAAAAGCCTGCATTAGAATAAAATTAAACTCTAAAATTCTGAATTAGTATAAAATTAAATGACCATTTATATTTTTGATTTATTGTGTAATTTAATAGTTAAAAGTTAAAACCTCCCAAAAAAAGGACAGGCGGTTATAGGTACATTTAAGACGTATTTATTTACCTAGCTATTCACAAAGTATTTATTAATTTTGTCAATCCAATTTATGACAAAACGTTTGTTGACTATGCAAGTTTGCTAAGTCTAAAGTCAACTATAAAATAAAGCTTGAATATGAGATATTACGTTTTTTCTCCAATAGTTATCGTCTATACGAGATGGATCTAGTCAATAAAATTTTATGACACACGAAATTGAAGCAGACGACTCATTCTACAATATGTTGGGATTTCTACAAAAAACTTGCACTCGCAGTTTGCAACATATGGCAGAATTCTAGATTTAAACATCAGATTTGATATAGAAATATTAATCTTATGACCAAGAAGCCCGAAAGTAAATAGGTTAATATATGTGAAGGTTGGGATATTTAATGAATAAGATATAACCTAATAGGGAACAACCTGTGAATGTCGTAGACTTCACCATTTCAACACATTGACTTAATTTGCAACCGGCGCATTCATATGAACAAACAATAAGTGAAGTAGTTATAATTATCATTTTGACTTTGCGTTAGTTTCATTTTGACTTTGGAACAAATGTCATAAAAAGCCTTCATTTTATGTTTTTGTTGAAAAAAGTTCAATTTTGTATGTGATAAAATAAATAAATAATTTTTTTTGTTGATTTTTAATTAAATTATAAATTTGTGTTGATTTTACCAATTTAGAGACATCGTTAACTCGTTAAACGGAACAAATAGTTAGAGGTTACATATGTTTCCGTTAACAAGCTTCTGTTAATTAGCAAAACGACGTCGTATGAAACCAGATCTAAGGATTCATTTGGGAATTTTGGGAGAATAGAAACCGATATGAGGATTTTGTTATATTTTCAAACGACGCCGTTTTATTCATAAACGGAAGACTATTAATAGGATCGAAACACTCCTAATATAACATTGGTTTTTCACTTTTTCTCATATGAACTAATACTTCTTATATATCTATATGATTTACCTTCTAGATTTTTTTATAAAAATAAATAATTAGAACCATACATACGAATCGGTCTGATCCGAGTGAAGCTTATAAGATCTGATTCTGATGGACCCATTTCTTGAATCAATCAAACTTAAATTATATACTTTTCACATGACTTTTTCAAAAAAAGTTCATGCGATAAATTGATTTTGAGCTCATTTTATAGAAATTGAAGAAGTAGTTTTCTCATAGCAAAACGTTACAAAAAATTGATGCTCCATTCACATTTGGAAGAGAATTTTCAGAATAAAAAGAAAAAAAGATAAAGATAAACATTCACATCACGTCATAAATTCCATGACTCAAAATTCATAAATCTAGATTAAATATATATATTTAAAACCAACGACTGTCCTTGAAACTTTCTAAATGTGTAATTCTAATTTATAGAACCACGAGTACACATGAAAACATAATGGTTCATAATATTTCATACAAAGGATGTGAAAATCAATAATGTAACCATATTTGTGGTCCCTTATTGATTATCTAGGCTTTGCTACTTTGCTTTATGATTCCAAAAAAAATATGTTTGGATTTTGGTAATTGGCACCATGTTCATGTGCCAACTAGTTAACAGCTAGCTAGTCCTCACCAAAGTTAAAGAATTAGACACACGTTTAATTATACAAAATTGATATCTAACTCACATTATGTGTGGCGTTAAATTTCAATAATATAATTACCATTATCTTTTTGAAAATAGTATATTGAAAACAATATTATTGGTAAATGGTAACTGTATAATTATATACATGATTTACAACATTACTAATCATATTAGTTTGTAACCTTATGGTAGAAAATTACTATATTACAGGGAGGGGAAAAAAAAAATAGAATATAGCTAACTTGAAAATCAACTTTAAGTTGAAGAATGAATAGTATAATTTATCAAAACCTCTTCTTGACATATCGATGGTGTATGGTAACATTAGTATTAAAGAATTGGGAGGAATTATTGAGGAATTTTGGTGGGGAAAAATGGTGTTACATCATTTGAAGACTTTAGGAATTTTTTGGTTAGCTTTTTTTTTCCTTTTTTTTTGTTTTAATTTAAAATTAAATTATTTTTGAAACTATAAATATTTAGTTTCAATAGTAAAAGTTGTTAACAAAAAAAATTGTAAACTAAATAAATACAATAATTTCGTTTTTATCACAAATTACAAAAGAATTTTAAGAGTTTATATTTTTAAATAATAATTATGTTTGATTAATTATCAAATATATTAACTTTAGATTTCTTCAAAAGTCAACAAAAATATATAATAATTATATTCGATAAAACTTTTATATATACTAACTTAAAATTCCACTCAAATCTACCTTAATTTTTTATGAGTTACTTATAGGGTCTATCCACTTCTCTTTTGAAGTATTTCTTGTAGAACATAGCCTAATCTTCTCCCTATACTCGAAGTGTAACAATGGTGTCTATCTCTCCTATAATTTCTTACTTTATTCGGATAAAAAAAATTGAGAAAATCATGTGCTGGGTACTCAATGTACCTCATGTTTATCCATTTAATGAACAGCAGCGCACTGATGAGTTCAACTTTTACATTGTATCACGCCCTCCTTGGCTTCTAACATGCATCATCTATTCCTTCCAATTTGTACCTTTCAAACTATCTGGTATCAGTGTGGAATTTTTGGCTAAAGATATCATTGCGAACATAGCAGCCAAAATTGCTCAATCTTGGTACATGTTCAATTTTCTAAAGGTAATTTCTTGTATTTATGAATTTATCCGACTTCTCTTTTAGAATAGTTATTTATATGTCTTTTAAGTTATTTCTGACTTTCTTTTGCTTTTTTATAGGTTATCTGGGCTATGATGATGATCATTCAAGAGGATCTAGGATGTTAATTGATGAAAAGGTTGGTTTAATCCCGACATGCTGCCACGTGGTCTTATGACAACATGAGAAGGTTGTCAAAGAAAAATGCTTTTTAAGTACAAAATATAGATTTTTCATTGAGATATCAATAGAAATTTTGTTGATGATAATGAAGAAATCAAGGCTCTGAAACGAGATGAAATCAAAGCCATTACACAATGGATGTTAGTTGTATTGTTTCTTGTTTATGTTATTCTTTCTATTGTGATAGTTGTTCTTATGACTGATTGTACATGTGTATCTAATTTACAAATAGACTAGGATTATCCACTCATTGATAATTAGTTGTGAGTTATAAATCTATAATCTAATACATATGTCTTAGATTATTACCTAAAATTGTACTTGATTTGAGACAAATTGTAATGCCGTTTAAATTGGTTCATAAATTAAGAAGTAAATTCCACTATTTTTGAAGAGTTTACACTCTCGAGCATCTTTTATCATGTTATGAACATTCGAACATATATAATCCAATCCGAAAAATAAAATTTAATATATATATATATAATTTATATGCAAAGCTTTTAAATAGTTTTAGACATGTCTTTAACACAAATGTTTTGAAAAATTAAAATTGGTAATTATTTAACGAGGCTTATGTTTTTCCCAACCCCACTATAATTTAAAATATGTTTTCGCAAATATAGATGATCAAAAGTTGAAAAAAACTAATGAGCCAAACTAAATATAAGAAATTTTTATCAAAAAAATAACACTAATAAATATAAGAAATAGAGACAACAAAAGCTTAGGAGATGGTTTGAATTTGGTAATCCAGTTTTTGTCTGTACTTATGAAACCTAATCTGTATTATAATTATAATAGTTTACTTATACAACAGATTAGGGTCCATATTAAATCATTAACTTTATACAATTATTTTTTTTGGCGTTTATACGATATATTCAATAACTTAACTTTGCCACTAATTCAACGTCACAGGTATGACATGTACTTTCATTTTGTTATATATATATATATGACAAAGTGAAGTTCTTTTGTCTTTTTTCTTTGTAGGATTGCCTACCAATCATAATCTATATGCAATTATTGGTACCTATAATTTTTTTAATTAATATATATTTCTCTAATATATTTTACATGTGACTTTACCGCCATGTAAATCCAAATCATACAATATTTTTCTTTTTTGGCAAAAATCATACTAAATGTCGGTCACATTATGTATTCAAGGACAATTCGACATGCACGATTGCTAACTTCTAAAAGATCATTAATATGATCTATTTTATTGATATGGTTTGATTGGCTTAGAGAGCAATTGCCTCATACTATGTCACTTCCGACTACCGACTTCAAAATTGGCTTCGAACTCTCGTAAGTGGAAGTTAAAAGATGGTTGTGGTCCTTGTGGACCATTAGAAATAATGATATATATATACGAAAAGATAACAAGAATTTAAAATTACAAAAATATAAGGTCATAAACAAAACATAATTTGCTATTTTTTTTTAAGTATCTTTTGTGATTTTTAGACCTCATGATCGATGCCAAGAAGTAGTATTCAAATTAGGTTTTCACCATGCAACACCAAAATTGTAACCACTATCCAAAGACTTTGTGATCCTAAAACTTTGAAATGCATTTTTTTTTGTCGCCCCCTATGTAAAGAAACCACTTAATCCCTTTCTCATTGCATTTGTTTTGGTTATATTTTTTTTTGAGTTTTATCTATATATATATATGAACGAAAATTTGTATGTTGAGATGAACAATAGGCAAGAAGAAAATATAGTTAAGCTCAATATGTTAAATAGAATTTTAGTTTGAATGTAACATTTTCGTTTACGTACTCTTTGGTATTGTATGTTTCTGAATTTGATAAACAGAAAAGAGTACTATTCCACACTGAGTACCATTAAACTCTCTCAATGAATTTTGAAACAAAGTCAGACAGGGGTATAACAGTCAATTAACATAATAGTCTATTTGCAAATACCATACATTGTCGACCGACCTAATTGTTTATTTTTGGTCAAATAAAAATTCAGATATATTTCAATTTCTCAATGTAAAAAAGCATCTTTTTTTTTAGATTTTTTTAAAAAATTTGGGTTTTCTTTTCTCAAAAATTCCATATGTCTCAGTTTTTCCGTATTTTTTAGATTTGAACATTATTTTTTTTTGGTAGGAGAGGGGGGCGAACCCCCATTTTATTAAAAGAAAACTACGAATTACAAACGAACATTTCTAGGGCGCGCAGGCCCGTTAATATCCTCCAACAAAAGTAAATTAACACTTTCTGGACTTGACGCAAACAAATGAAAACCCAAAGGCAAAGAAAACGCATAGTTAGCCAATCCATCCGCAAGACGATTAGCCTCCCTATACACGTGTGAAACCCGGACTAACCAGTCCTTCGATAAAAAGCCATGGCACAGACGTACCAGGAAGGACAACGGATGTGAATCCTCAATCCCTGTCCGCAAAAAACCAACCACCATCTCAGAATCAACCTCCAGTTCCAAGCGTGTAATGCCTCGCCCCCAAGCTATGTATAAACCATAGTATACTCTCCATAACTCCGCTAGCGGTGCTGAGCATATCCCAATATTAAGCGCAAAACCACTACACCAATTACCTTCCCCATCCCTTACCACCCCTCCTGCGGTTGCTAGACCGGGATTCCCGTGAGAAGCACCATCAGTGTTCAGCTTGAACCATCCAACCATAGGAGGAATCCAAGCGATCATTCGCTCTACTCTTACCACTTGACTCAAGCTTCCCGACACCTTCTTATGCGCAGCCCAAACGTCTTTGGATAAATCTTTAATAAAACGCACCCTATCTCGACATCTCCTATTTTCACCAAAGACGTTCCCGCATCTCCACTTCCAACCCCACCAAACAGCCTGTGAAAAAGTTGTGGCCCACGGACATTCACCAATCTCCTTCTCATCACCCACATTACTATAAATCCACTCCAGAAGAGATTTAGAGAAAAAAGCTTGTCGTCGCTGTGGAGGTAAGAGACGAATCCACACTCCCGACATGGCGGGACAGTCCCGTAAGATATGTAGAATCGTCTCATCCCCACTTTTACATACCGTACAAAGGCCCGAATCCCCTAAGTGTCTTCTCTGTCTCTCCACATTTGTCATCAAAACTTGATTGACCACCAACCAAAGAAAGACCCGCACCCTCTCATGAGCAACAACTCTCCAAATACGTAGAAAAAATGATCCCATGTTCTGTTTTGGTGCCATATCTCGACTTAGAAGAGAGTAAGCCGACTTAACCGTAAAACTACCATCAGAACACTCTCCCCACGACAGCCTGTCCCGTGCGCCTGTTACCGTATCCACCACCATAGACATTAGTTTAAGTTGCATCTTCTCCGAGATAAAAGGAGTAATCCGTTGAAGGTCCCAACCCACTCCATTCCTCCAAACATCACTGACCTTAATCTCCTTCCAATTCGCCGGTAAATCACGAGTAGCAGATTCACACAGTGGTGCGTTGAATAACCATCTATCTCCCCAGAAATTAACATTATTGATACCTTTTAATTATAACTATGAACACACAAAATATATGAAAATAAACACATATAAAGAAATAGAAATAGCTGTCAAAAAAGATAATAAAGAAATAGAAATAGAAATAAAACTGTTGTTTTTTTTAATGAAACAAGAAAAACGAAAAGACAAGATAGAAAAAAACACAATAAACAAAAACAGAAAAAACTTATTTCATATGTAACAAAAAAAAGGAAATATGATGGCAAATTTTGGATATTGTTGATACAACAAACTTACAAAGTCTTTTGCTTGAGTAGTTGTTAAAACCAGGCTATTAGTGACATATAAATAACAATTCAAACGTATATTTTCGTTTTCTAAAATTTGATATTCCTACATTCATACAATAAAAAATAACAAACAATAAAAATTCATTGGACAAGTTCAAAATTCTTTGATTTCAACTATTCATCCAAATAAAATTTTAAAAATTTGCAGAAACACTTAAACTTTTTGGTTTACAATTTTTCAAATTTACCTTTAACTTACGAAAAATACATATCAAACCTACAAAATCAAATTTAACCATCAATATAATTTGTATAGGTATCATCAAAGAGATTTTACTGTTAATATATAGAAGAGTCTTTAAAATCTAAAAGTATATTTGGATTCCTCCTCATGAAAAATTCAGTTTAATATATAATTAATCATAATTTAATAAATTTGACGATAATGACGACATATTAGATTACAGATTAAACTTGACTTAATTGATCTAATTTGTATTTTTTGAAGTTGAAGGTAAACTTGCTAAAAAAACATCTTTAAATAACTACATTCATGTATAAGAAAAACAAAAATCTTATCAATCTCTTAAATGATATACTAAAAGTTATACACACTAAATATCCTTATTACACATTGTTTTTAAAAACTAGTGATATATATTTAATACTAGCATTAGGCCCGTGCTAATGCACGGACATAGTATTTATTTTATTTTTTAACTAAAATCAAAATATATTTTGGCATCAAACATTTATTTTGGTATAATCTAAAATATTTTAATAATTGGAGAATTTAATCAAATACTAATGTAAGATAGTATGTATATTTCATAAAGTTGTAACTAAAAACCAAAAATAAAAAATAAGCTACTAATCTAATCAATAAAGAGATAGGGATGAAAATAAATACACGTGTAAGACAATTGGCAGGTGGAATCTCACTCTCATCTCCCCTATCTCTTTCTCCTGTTCCCTTCAATTACCCAGAAAAGTGAGGGTTTTATGTTGAGAGAGACCATGAAAAAGTGATAAGCAATTAAACGTGAATCAATGTCAGATTGCTAACGTGTAGACGTAAACACATATATCACAAACAAATGTATTGAAAGGTAATCTATTAAGCATGACATATTTAATAATCTTTGACAAAAATAACAAAATAAAAAAAAACTGAATTTGGAGATGGTAAATTAAGGATTGATTGAAAAATAAGAGAACACGTTGGATTCCTTTTGGATTGGGTTCAGTTCGTAACTGAATCATGTAACAAAATCATTATGTACTGTAAATGCTTTGTAGATCTAAGGAGAAAGTTAAACACTTATCCAAAACGTAGAAAATTGGATAACACCGAATAAAAATCTGCAATTGTTTTCTGATCTGCCAAGGAAAATGAAACTTTTGAATGCTTGCTTGAACTTGAAGACGTATTTGGCGAAACTGTAAACATATAAACACATATATTGAAACATTATTTATTAAGCATGATATAAGCAATCTTTGACAGCTATAACAAAATTAAAAACTGAAATTGGAGATGGTAAATTGATACCTTTGGGGTGAAAAAAGTAACTGATTTCTGAGACTAATCGATGTATGATGATGAGAAGACCATCTTATTCTTTTATAGATAAGTCATCGAAATTTTGGAGGAAAAGAAGTGGAAGAGGTGGAGATCGTGGGGATGAAAGAAAAAAAGGGTTTTGAGAAAAGAAAAAGCCAAATAAAAACGATTTCTTTTTGTTGTAAGTATTAGATATAATCAAAATCCTCCGTGAAAATTAAAATGAAAGAGTAAGAAAATTGTACTAAGCTGATGTGTCAATCAGAGAATGCATCAGTTATTGAAAAAGTGACTGTTGATTTAGTATAATTAGATTTAAGTATATAATACTTACAAAAACCCCAATCAAACAACTTTCAATAAAAAAATAAAACATAAATCATTTGTAAACAGTACATTTTTTTTTAAAAATACATTTTTTGGATATATATATAGGAGTGGAAGGAGGAGATTGTTTGTCTGTCTGTGTCTTTAGAAATATAAAAAAGAATCTAAAAAAATTAAAGTGTCGGTGAATTCTCAATCTTTGTCTTCTTCTTACGTCTTTTTAAAACCTCCTCCTTCCTCCTTCTTATGTAACCGTTTCGCCGTCACGTTTTCCAAATCTCTCCCTCTGCTCAAATTTCTCAATCTATGATTTTGTGAGTTTTTTCCGCGGCGGTTATGGAGACGGGAACGGCGGTGACAACGACGGTTACGGCGGCGACGATGGGGATTGGGACGAGGAAAAGAGATCTGAAACCGTACAAAGGAATACGAATGAGAAAATGGGGAAAATGGGTGGCGGAGATTAGAGAACCGAATAAGAGGTCAAGGATCTGGTTAGGTTCTTATTCTACACCTGAAGCGGCGGCGAGAGCTTACGACACCGCTGTTTTTTACCTCCGTGGTCCTTCTGCTCGGCTTAATTTCCCGGAGCTTTTGACTGGACTAACAGTTTCTAACGGTGGAGGAAGAGTTGGTGATTTATCGGCGGCGTATATAAGAAGAAAAGCGGCGGAGGTTGGTGCTCAGGTTGATGCGCTTGGAGCAACGGTGGTTGTAAGTTCCGGCGAGAAGAGCGGTAACGGGTCATTGGAACGGGTCGATTTGAATAAATTACCCGACCCGGAAAATTCGGATGATGATGATGATGACGAGTGGGTGAAGAGGAGATAGAAGGAAAGTAAAAGTAGTTTGTAGAAGGGAAACGAGAATGTTTGTCTTTACGGTGCGCTGTTGTCGCTAACATGCGCTTTTCGTTTTAAGTGTTAAACATGCGCCTCCATTGTTTTGGGTTTTGTTTCTTCCTCGATAATCGAAGATTTCAAAACTCAAAACTCTCAAATTTGTCACTTACGACTACAAAAATAGATTTGCATGATCTTTTGTATTGACGAATAACGACGTATTATTTAAACTTTATGTCCTAATAACAACGTATTAATCGAATTTATATCTATTTTATTGATTACTTTTACCGTCTCACTTTCTTTTTAATTGACGTTAAAAACGTCAAAACAGTACATTTTAAAATGATGAGAGTATCGTAGACCCGTAGTAAAATCTACATTTTGGCTATGAATGGTTATGTAGTATGCTCTAGACCGAATTAAAATCGGACTAATTCGTACTTAAATCACTATTCACCATTGTGGACCAATATGCACTATTGCAGATTAAAAATTTTCATACTACACACTTGAGGATAAGACTCATACCATCAAAAAATCACTGTTGGTCCGCTTAAATATTCTACTCCCCAAAAGCTCTACACTAATAACTAGCAACAATGTTAAAATGCATACTATTGTCTTTTCTATACTATAATCTGACGTTTTGCTTACTAAAATATTGGTACGCATGCATGGTCCGATCCGTATGAACCAACCATTCAAAACTTTTGTGTTTTTTACAAATATTTTTACATACAAAGTGCATAGTTTGAAATATTGAGCATAGTATCCACAAAATAATTGAGTCTGCTTTATCAGAAAGCTGAAGATGCAAAAGTATCTCAGTCCGTGAAAATAATTTTGATGTGTTTAAATTTTAAAAGTAGAGTTGCGAAAACACTTATTTGTGGAAGTTGGTGTCCTAACAACTAAAGCTTTAAAATTATCGTAACCACTAAAAGTGATTTGATGGTTTTTTTTTTTGAGGATTTTTATTGTGGGGACAAAAATAATAATACAATTTGCTCAATCGGTTTTAGGGGCAGAGTTGGTCGGCAAGATTCTTCGGTGATTCTGATATTTTTATAGTGTACACATTGGCCAATACCAAAACGTGAAAAGTGAGGAACCGTTTAGATAACGGGTGATATGTGAGTCTAAAGATTTGACGCAAAACTTGTGACCACAAAAGAGAAACACACAAAAGATTCGGACACGAGACACCAACTTTTTTTCAGACATGTTATGTGTGATCCCCCCAAGTTCAACAAACCCAAACAAAACGAGTTTGAAAAGTAATAACTGAATGTGAAATTTCGGTTTATGGGTTTTCTTGAATCCATACATATTTTCAAACATTTTCGTATGCCTCATGATGAGCCTTTGACGTTGATATTACTCTCTTTCTCGTTTTTGCTACATAAGTACATAACCAAAATTTCCGCCAAAATTCGCAAATAACGCAATGGTAAAACGGTAAGTAAGCAGTGTATTTTTTGCGTGTGGTTTAAACAAATAACATAATATCATGTAAAACTGTGTTACCAGAGGTGACATTTTTTACAATAAGCATAAACTCCTATTTTTGAATACTCATACTTTCCATTTTATAGGATGTTTTAAGATTTTTTATTTGTTTCATTTTATTAGATGTTTTGTAGGTTCTTATGTAAAATTTAAGTGCATTTAAGATTTTGTAGTTATTTATATTATGCAGTAATTTTATGATTGGTTAAATTGTTTTAAATTTAAAATATTAAATGAAACTTTTTATAAAGAAAATAATTTTTTTAAAATGCTCGCTTTTATCCAAAACATCCGGAGAGAGTAAAATAAATAAACTAACTTATTTACAATTCTGCCATTCTTTTTTCCAAATAAAATGGTAAAAATTTAACTGTGCAAAATATACCCTTTTTTATTGTAAGAAAAATGAAACAGTAAAAGATTAATGCAAATGGTAGCTGAACAGTATTTAGGTCAATATTAGTGCCCATTGTTACCGACAAATTCAGCAGCAAGGCATGTAAAGATATTTTGGTTGAACCAAAGCAAGAAGTACCGTAAAAGAGAGTACTTTGGTGGATAAACAAACCAAAGAAAAAGAAAAACTTTTTTTCTTTGTTAATGAAAAGTATGGTTAGATGAGAATCATATACCCAAAGAATCTGATAACGTAACCCATCAACAAAAGCAGAAGCTGACTCTGGTTCTGCACAAAGACAGAGAGATGTGCACTTACAAAGGAAATCCTCGCTGCGTCCCCTAAGTTCTTGGAAGCTTCTTAAGTTTACTACAATTATGCCGAGAAAGAGAAACTAAAAATGGCCTATAAAAAGAGTAAAACAATAGCTTAGCAGGTCTTCTTGGTTGGTTCTTTCTTCAAATCTCAAACAACTTCCCCATTGTTCTTAGTTCTTACTGAGTAGCTTTTGCACAACTCAAGTCGATAGAAAAGTGATACGAGACCATCACAAGATGCGGACATAGGAGAAATGTAGAATCATTTGTCCTCGAACTAAGAAAACTCTTAACAGAATCATTCATTACAAAATAAAGAAACTAGATGAATTGTTGTGCTATATAAGGTTATAACTCTAGCATGATAGTCAACTAGATTAGACTGAAAACCATAACAAAAGCTTCAAGATTTTCAATCCATGCTATCACAGATCCATCGCATGAGAACCGGAATAGTGAATGCCAATGACATATTATAAGAAAATCATATAGAGAGCTCAAAGTTCTTTTACTGCCTATGGCACAAACTTCCACTGCCTATGGACAAAGCGAAAACGTACCATAAGATTTCAGGTGTGTGTCAAGAAGCTTTTGTTTTGTCAATTCATAATGAATGAGACAGACGATTTCCGTTACCCACACAACCCAATGTGTTTATAATAGCTTTCTTGTTTGACTTCATTTCAACCAGCATAGATTGAATAGGCAAAACATCCATTAATATAAAACAAGGAAACCAAAGCCAACAAAGTTATAATCTGAAATATCCTCATGAGTTAGTGATACCACAAGCAGGAAAGTATTACCTGAGCATAGAAGTGCATACTAAGCAATTTTCAATCGCCATTTATCACAGGAATGCCTGCGTTCAGAGCTGTTGAAAAGAGGAGAAAAAGATCAACTGATAAAAGCCAAAGACAAACAAAATGATGCTTAATATAAGAAATACAATCTGTTAAAAATATTAACAGAGACAGTGAGCTCTCAGTTCTTTCACTGAGTATTAACACAGTCAAAGCTTTTACTGCCTATGAGAGAAGCAAAAACGTGCCATAAGATTTTCAGGTGGTGTCAAGAAGCTTATGGTTTTCATTTCACAGCGAGCACACACTTCCATAACGAATGAGACAAAAGGAACGCTTAACCTGAGTATAAAAGTGCATACAAAGCAATTTCCAATCTGCCATTTATCACAGGAAAGTATTTGAAAAGGGGAAAAAATGATCACCTGATAAAAGCAGCGTTTAGATAGATAAACAAGCACACAACTTGAGACATTCCTTAAAACCTGATATGATCCCACAGTCTCTATACTTCATCCGAGAAATCTAGAACCGCAAGAGTCAGCAGGCCATTATCATTGTATTGCCTAGTGTATTAATTTTGCCAAGTTGTGGATCAAACCCGGAATCATTGACTAAAATCAATAAAACAAAAATGAGTACAGAAAAGCTAGACTCGAATTCAATTATCCCGAAGATGAGTTCATCATAAACCATAGATAATAGCATGAGAGACATTCCTTATGATCCCCACATTGAAGAAAAAAAGAACTAGTAAGATGGCTTATAAGCCTAATGCTTAGAAGAGCTCACTCACTCTCATAATCCAGCTTATAAGCCATCTTACAACATCTCTTTCCTCATCATGAACTCACTCACCAACACTCTAATACTCCACTTCCTGCCTGCACTTAACAATCACCAAAGCTTAAAACTAACTGTCAACATCTCCAACTAGAATTCTCAATTTCAATAGACAATAACCAGAAAAGTTACAAACTTTAGAAACCAAATCAGATAACAGTATCAACTACCATCAAATTCAACACTTTTTGCATTGTAGACACAGTAACTTCGTGTAGGAGCTTACCGGAGATGGAAATCGACATAAACCGGCGACGGTAGCGGCGGAGCAAAGCAAAATGCGATGATTCATGGAATAAGGTAGGTCTCAAAAGTCACGAGAGGATCACGTGAGATATGGTGGACCAATCTTGAAAACAAATCGGACGGCTAAGAATAAAGCAGACTAATTCTCTTATCTATCTCTAACCGTTAAAATATTTATTTTAACCTGGGACTAGGGTTTTCAGATTTAACTCTTTGTCGTGTAAGACTTGAGCAACTATATAATCTCTACTTTTCTCAATCACTATCCGCTGCGGTCTCGCCGTGCTGCCCACAACAATCTCCGACTTCGTCTTCCTCATCATCGTCGTCTTCACCTAATTTATCTCTAATTTATCAAAAAAAACAAAAAAAAAACCTTAACTTTCGTTTCTTCAATCCCAGCAAAAAAAAATGGCTCAGGTTCAAGCTCCTTCTTCACATTCTCCTCCTCCGGTTGTTAACGACGGGTCGGTGACGGCTTCTGCTACACCTGGAATCGGCGGCGGAGATGGAGTCAATCACGGTGCTCTTTGTTCTCTCTATGTTGGAGATCTGGATTTCAATGTTACCGATTCTCAGCTTTATGACTATTTCACCGAGGTTTGTCAGGTCGTATCTGTTCGTGTTTGTCGTGACGCTGCTACCAATACTTCCCTTGGTTATGGTTATGTCAACTACAGCAACACCGAAGATGGTTTGTGCCCTAAATTTTTCCCCTTTTTTTATTTGATTACATTTGACATTTTGGATAAAGATCTGATTTTTCGGTTTTGTAATCATTCCTTTGGCTAATTTGAGTGATGGGTATTGTTTCATTTGCTTCGATTGGACACTGATTAGGGAAATTTGTTATCTTTTGTGGTTTTTGTAATGATAGCGGAAAAGGCAATGCAGAAGTTGAACTACAGTACTCTCAATGGGAAGATGATTCGGATTACTTACTCGTCTCGTGACTCTTCTGCTCGTAGAAGTGGTGTTGGGAATTTGTTTGTAAAGGTATATTCTTTGTTTTCTCTAGCAGCTTCTCTTTCTGTTTGATTGTCTAATTGTGTGTTTTATTTTCTCTATGTGAAGAATTTGGATAAGTCAGTTGACAACAGAACTCTGCACGAGACGTTTTCCGGGTGTGGGACTATTGTGTCCTGTAAGGTTGCTGCTGATCATATGGGTCAGTCTAGAGGATATGGGTTTGTGCAGTTTGATACTGAGGATTCAGCTAAGAATGCTATTGAGAAGCTGAATGGCAAAGTGTTGAATGACAAACAGATTTTCGTTGGACCTTTTCTCCGTAAGGAGGAAAGAGAGTCTGCTGCTGATAAGATGAAGTTTACCAATGTTTATGTGAAGAATCTCTCGGAGGCGACTACTGATGATGAGTTGAAGACTACTTTTGGTCAGTATGGTAGTATTTCGAGCGCTGTGGTTATGAGGGACGGAGATGGGAAATCTAGGTGTTTTGGATTTGTTAACTTTGAGAATCCTGAAGATGCGGCTCGTGCTGTTGAAGCTCTCAATGGAAAGAAGTTTGATGATAAGGAGTGGTATGTTGGTAAAGCTCAGAAGAAATCTGAGAGGGAACTTGAGTTGAGCCGAAGATATGAACAAGGCTCAAGTGATGCAGGAAACAAGTTTGATGGGTTGAATTTATATGTTAAAAACCTTGATGATACCGTCACCGATGAGAAGTTGCGTGAGTTGTTTGCTGAATTTGGTACAATTACGTCTTGCAAGGTCAGCATTGTTTGTTTTCTGAATACATAATAACATGAGCGATGCCAAATTTGTCTCTTGATTTATCGGAATCTCTTTACTTTTTAACAAACAGGTTATGCGGGACCCTAGTGGTACTAGCAAAGGATCAGGATTTGTTGCCTTCTCTGCTGCCAGTGAAGCTTCTAGAGTGGTAATATAACTAATAGTGTGTCAAGACATATTAAGTTTGTTTTAAGCCTCTATTTTCTTTCTTGATTCATTTTCTTTTGGGGTATTCTGCAGCTGAATGAAATGAATGGTAAAATGGTTGGTGGCAAACCGTTGTATGTCGCTCTTGCACAGAGGAAAGAAGAAAGAAGGGCTAAGTTGCAGGTATTACTTCCCACCATAGATAAAACAACCCCCTACTACGTGCACTTATGTTTGCTTTGTCTCAAGTTCTTATGTATCTTTTTTCAGGCTCAGTTTTCTCAAATGAGACCTGCTTTTATCCCCGGTGTGGGTCCTCGAATGCCAATATTTCCAGGTGGTGCTCCAGGTCTTGGACAACAAATCTTTTACGGTCAAGGGCCTCCACCAATCATCCCTCACCAGGTACCACTGTTTTTCTAAGCTGATCAGCTCTGTAATTGAGCTTGCTCATGCAAACTTAAATCTGTTGGATGGAAGACTCTTTTAATTAATACTAACCCACTCATTTGATTCTACTTAAATCTGTGATGTAGCCTGGATTTGGTTATCAGCCTCAGCTGGTTCCTGGATTGAGACCAAACTTTTTCCCGATGATGCAGCCTGGTCAGCAAGGTCCACGACCAGGTGGCAGGCGGTCAGGCGATGGACCCATGCGCCATCAGCATCAGCAGCCAATGCCTTATATGCAGCCACAGGTTAGATAAAAAAAAAAGAGTATTTCTTAAATCCCGGATCAAGATGAATCTGTAATTCTTTGCTTTCTTCTCTCCTCTAGATGATGCCAAGAGGACGCGGGTACCGTTACCCTCCAGGTGGTAGAAACATGCCTGATGGTCCAATGCTAGGAGGCATGGTTCCAGTTGCTTATGACATGAATGGAATGCCTATTGCTCAGCCTATGTCTGCTGGTCAATTAGCTACTTCCCTTGCTAATGCTACACCTGCTCAACAGAGAACAGTAAGTCTCTCTCAGTATATACATCGAGTTGCTGCGGTGTAGGAGAAAGGATAAGTTCACTTACATTCTATATGTTTGTTTTGGGGTTTGTGTAGCTTCTTGGTGAGAGTCTATACCCATTAGTGGACCAGATAGAGCATGAGAACGCTGCAAAAGTGACTGGTATGCTCCTGGAAATGGATCAGACTGAGGTTTTGCATCTGCTCGAGTCACCAGAGGCTCTAAATGCCAAAGTTTCAGAGGCATTGGATGTGTTGAGGAATGTGAACCAGCCATCAACACAGGTGAGTGAAGGCAACAAAAGTGGAAGCCCAAGTGATCTCATGGCTTCACTTTCCATTAATGATCACTTATGAGAAGCTTTTGTTCGAGTTTTTTTTACCTTTGACTCTCTCCTCTCTCTCTTTCTCTGATTGACAAATTTTTGCGGGAATCTATTTGCTGTTTTAGACTTTTTTGCTCGATATGATTGCTTCTGTTTTGACTTCTTACTTTTTTGGGTTGACTTAAAAAAGGATTGTTTTTTATTTTTATTTTGTTGGATTATTTTTTACTATTGCAAATTTGCGATCAGTTAAAAATTAAAATACTTTTATTATTGGTTTTGAGTTTTTTTTTGTTATTTGTTGGTTATTGTCAAGTTCGAGCAACAAGAGAGAAGATGATGAAATTAGGATATGTATAGTTTCATTAGCTAATTAATCCAATTTTTAAGTTTTTGTCATTACCAATTTTTCATAAATTAGGATATTTATAGTTTCATTAGCTAAGTAGGATATGTAAATTGCTTATGGTTATGTTTTGTCTCTAGGAGAAAACAAAAGCAAATCAAATGTTCAATTAATGAAGTATACAATTCATCATCATTCATCAATGATTAATAAAAAAAATATATAAAAACCTAGAAAATGTAGTCTTGCAACCATTTTGTTTTTAGAATTTGGATTAGTACATTACTACAAAACTTGTGTCAACGCTACAAATTTTTTATATTGAAGTTAAATTCCTCTAAATATATATATATATATATATATATTTTTGAACATATAGTGTAATTGTCAGCTTCTTACCAAAAAAATGGACGTCTATTGCCACTTATTAATATTTTAAAATCTAATTAAAAAGAGAATGATTACATTGGCCCAAGAGTTTACAAAAGCTTATGGAGTTCAATCTCAACAATATTTTGTGACATCTATTTTATTTTCTGAACCATTTTCTTGGGCACCAAGACTTTGGCCCACAAAATTTATTTTCCATCAATCTGCCAAATTAGGCCTCGGTCTTGAAATATCGAGTTCCTTCACGTAGGGATAACTCGTTTACGTATCCATTCTTGTGTCCATATTTGTAACCTGTAATAAATTTAAGATTATAATATTTGACACTTTAAACTAGATAATAAATCTTACTGTTATGCTTGGATTTTGTGGTTTATATGGAAATATAGGAATAGGAAGGTTTTCAAAAGAATACAATCTGAACCCACAAATATTTTAAATCACGCTTTGAGTGAAAAATTAATGTGGGAAGAAGCTCAATTGGATCCAATGGAAGATAACACTATGACGGAAATTATGGAAAGCCCAATTCAATCTATAAAATGTCGGATTGATGGCTCTTGGAAATCTTCGGACCCAACTATGGGTATAGGATGGTGGTGTTTTCAAGGAAATGATCAAACTTTGCTGCTTGGTGCAAAATGCCTCCGGAGATGTCCCTCCCCCCTTCACTCGGAGTTGGAAGCTTTAATTTGGGCTATGAAGAATATCCTTTCAAGAAGGATTGTATGTCAGGCTTTTGAAACAGATTGTTCTGAGTTAGTCTCGATGGTTCAGTCTCCTGAAGAATGGCCCGCTTTCTCCAATTTGCTAGACGAGTTGGAATTGCTCCGTGTCTCTTTTCCCCTTTTCTCGCTTTCTCTTATTTCTCGTTTATGTAATATTAAGGCGGACTGTTTAGCCCGTTCTTCCAGACTTCTGTTTTCTGATGTTACTTTTGTAAACTCTTCTCCTCCTAGTTGGGCAACCAATCATGGAGTTACTTTTTAATGAATGTGTGGTTGACAAAAAAAAAAAAAAAAAAAGACTAGAGTTTCACACTTAACATTTTTGTCGAGCCATCTTTAATTTTATGGATTTACATTACTAGTTTTACATTGAGGTTGATACCTTTTTTACATCTAACTAAGATAATAATTTTTTCAATAAAAAAATTGAAATAAAGTTATTTGGTTAAGAAAAAAGCATCTTCTCTTTTTTTTATAAAAATTTATTTGCTCGGTTTTTTCTTCAAATCTAATGGTTAATATTAGTATCAAATCCATGTTCTAAAAATTGGTCGCCTAGCCGCCTAGCCAAATGACTAAGCGGTCATCGTTAGCATTGCGATTTTAACCAAATCGGACTAATTAATCAGTAACCCGATTTTGGGGCCACCTAATATCTTAGGCGTTAAAAGTCGTTCATGGACCATGTATCTTAGACTTATTAATAATTTATACTGAAATAGATTATACCATAGCTTTGTAAAAGCCCACACAATCTCATGGACCATGAGTCATGGTAAAAGAAGATAAAAACAAGTGCCATTTATAGAAAAAATCTTGATGGTTGCTTCTTACCTTGTCGATGTGGAACTTTTCATTTTGTAAAGGTAGAGATTTTCACATAGATATTATTTATCTCTTAATATTCAGTTTATGTGTGTGTACTGGAAAACAAAAAAGTATACCAGAAATAATTTTTTTGCATGAAAAATCTAGGAAAAAATTGAAGCACGTTACATGGTTGATTAGAGACCAAGGCAACCACATATATTGGTGGATGTACGCGGTATCAGATTTGATAAGCTTGTATGCTATGTTGCATAGTTTAGAAAATGAATACGTCCCACTTTGTACACGACTCCTCTTCCAGAATATGAATTCAGTGAAGTATAACCGAGTGCTTTAGGCTGAAGACCGAAAGAGTTACCTTGGTATAGACGAAAAATGTACCACATAACATAAGTGATAAGGTACCCTACCCTAAAAGAAGCATTGGTCAGACTTTGTAGTCATCCAATTGGTTAAGGGAACAAGAACAAAACATATAGTGGACCGGGTAAAATATGTACATTAATCCTACGATCAATTGAAACTCATCTGTTACTATTTTCATCAATCACATGCGCCGGATGTGCTCCACCACTCTGCTGCATTCTAGCCCATTCCCATGTAGCTGAAGCAAATGTAGCAGGAGGCAAATCACCATTGGTGTTCCTCTTCCTCGCCACCAAGACGTTTTACTTTCCTGTAGCATGTAGAGCTCTTGTAGCTAGGCTAAAATTTTGGTCGGTTGAAATAATAAGTATGTTTGGTGGTAGTCTGCCTAGAAGAGCCTCACCCAACATTTCTTCCATAAGAAGCGAATCTGCAACATTAAACGATCTCTCAATTCATCTGGTATACCCTCTCCTTAGCTGTTCTACATTACATCATCCATCGGCCGCAAACTGTTCTTCAAGGAATCTGAATCCCAACGCTTGAATACTGGCAAGCTCGGTTCGGTAATAAACACGTTTGTGTTCACTGTAAACCATCACCGGCTCACAAACTGTATAATCCCCATCAACCAGCTGAAGACTACTCTGAATATTATCTAGAATGCGAGCCACGAGAATGTTGCTAGAGAAGCTGAAGTTTTCATTATCCTGATATACGCCAACATCATGATCCCGAAATTGAGCCATGATCTGCATAAGAGAGAAATGTTCTAGTAACCTAAATTAAATTACCAAAAGAAAGTCACAAACTCAATTTCAACCAAAATTTCAGGGCTCGAAGAATATCAAAACCATATAAATCAGGTTTCTAAAGTAGATTGCATCTAACCTGTTTTATTTATTTATTTATCCTAAATTAGCCAAAACTAGAGATGGTTTAATAGTAGAATCACCTCAAAATCAAGGATATGAAACACTGACAACACCAAATATGGAGCAAAACGATCTAAGAGAAAATAGAAAGCTAAAAAGGAAGTCAACACTCAAGGTCAGACGTAGAAGTCGAGATACGTTTTTCGAAAAAAAATTGGAGAAAAGTTTACCAAAATAATCCTAGATTACCAAAAAAAAAATTCACGAAAACATCAATTTCTACCAAAATAAAATTCAATTTGGTCTCTAGAATAAACTACATCTAGGAAAGTTTCTTCTCCTAAATCAAGCAGTAGAATCAACGATACCAAACATTCACAACACAAAATCTCAACATAAGAAAGATGGAAAGCAAGAAGTTAGCGGGAAAAAAAAACTAGGCAAGCTCAAAATCGAAGAAAAAAGCTAAAAAGGTCGCAGATTTAGTAAGTACTAACACATATTCACACACAAACATCAAGCTCAAAAATATAGAAAAAAAAAAAAAAAAAAAACATGAATACCTCCCTCCTCTATAAAAGTATAAAGGAATCATTCAATATACATATTGAAATGGACAATCGTTTTTATTTATTTAATGATGAAATAAACAATTGTTGTTAGAATCCACCAAATAGTAATCAATTCATATTTAGAAGTTATCAAATATTAACTCGAGAGTAGTTTAGAATTGTGTGATGACAAGTGACAAATGACAACTACTATTTTGTTGTTGGATTAATTTTCTAAAACTGAAAAAAAAAATACTGATTTTGTTCGATAATCTATTTATTTATTAGTTCAAAGTCAATTTTCAATTCTAAAAGAAACCAACCTCTTAACTCTTAAAGATAGAGATGGTAAGGTAAACAACAAAATCACTTTCTTAAAGTTGATTAGATTGCACACTTAACTCAATTAATTATTCATTAAGCATAATGCATTCCCTACTAATCACTCTTTCAAAAAAAAAATCAGCTTAAAATGGTTAAATATTAGAATTTCGAGGTCCATGAAATTCATAAACATGTTTCCCTTAAAGTACAAATTATAATTTTAATTTTGTTGCTTATATTAGTGATATAAATCTTGTACGATCCAACGTTCATTAAGCGTACGTGGCCCATTTCGATCAGATCCTACCCGACACATCGGCTCTCTCTCTTACACAGTCTCACTCACTCTCTCTCTAAAGTTGTTTTAACTTTGCCAAACAATCTCTTTTTCTTCCTTAACCCTTTTGTCTTCTTCACTTGGTCTTTCTCTGTTTGTTAATCTCCATTGTTGTGTTTCTTGAAGAGGATCGGTTAAGTTTTGGTTAAGAAGGTGAGGAAGGTTTTGATCTTTATTAATGGGTTTTCTTCAAATCTTCTAAATGTGGCTAACAAAAAAAGATGACTTTATTGTGATTGTGTCATGGGTTTCTTTTTAAAGTCTTAAACTTTATGAATTGGATCTTTCTTCTTTTTAGTGTATAGTGCATGTAGAAGCCATTGATGGAGATTAGCTCAAGCTTTCTATTTATACATAGTGGGAATTTGTTTATTCTGATTTGGGATTTTTAAGACAATGAGAGGGTTTTGTTTTGCTTTTTGTTCTTCAGTCTCATTCTGGATTTGAGTCACATTAACTTGTGAATGTGGGTCCATTTTGAGAAATGTGGGATTGGAGAAATCAAACAAAACAAGAAAAATCTGTGTCTTTTTATGCAAATGAGGTTTTGAAGCATTTCTAAAGTCTTTCTGTTTATTTGGTTTCTGTGTTATAGGATGTTGTGAAAATTTTCAAGAGTAGTTGTGTGTGGCTTGTGGAGGTAATAAATGGATCATAAAGGATGGCCTTGGAAGAAGAAATCAATGGAGAAAACCGTTGTTGAAAGCAATGGAGAGGTAAGTGGATATGATGATGAATTGATGATAACATTAATGTTTGATGTTAGGTTGGAAAATGGTTCTTCTTTGCTCATTTATGTTTTCATTGGTTAGTTGTTAGTTATGAGAGTGTGATCTGTTTGAGATTCAAGTGTTGTTTAGGTCAGTGTGTTTGAGGTTAAGATTCAAGTGTTCTTTGTGATGTCATTTGAGACACCCGATGATTGTGAAACTTGTGTAATAGCTATGATTATCTTGATGAGTTAGGATTTGTCTCGCCTGATTTTAGCCGTATTTGCTGATTCATGAGCTTGATTGTTCTTAAAATTTAGACTGAGAAGGTTGTGGCTGACAAGATAGAGCTGGAAAATTGCGTGAAAAGTCTAAATGATAAGCTTACCTCTGTCGAGGCTGAGAGCAATAAGCATGAGACTGAGGCGCAAGAAGCAATTGTTGGTATAATCTACAAACCTTACTTTCCTCGACTTTTGTCCTCTTCACGGTCTCATGTAGCTTAATGTTCCATTTGCATTTTGTGTTAACAGGTTGGGAGAAGACAAAAGCTGAAGTAACATCTCTCAAAAAGAAACTTGATGAAGCTTTGAATGAAAAACACAGGAGTGAGGAAAAGTCGAGTCACACGGATGCTGGTCTAAAAGAATGTGTGCAACAGCTTCGTTTTGTTCGTGAGGAGCAGGAGCGAAGGATGCATGATGCTTTGACAAAAGCATCACAGGAGTACGAACAACGATTGATTGTTATAAAGACGGAATTGGCAGGTACTAGTAAGAGGCTTGCAGAAGCAGAAGGTGAGAACGCTCAACTCTCAAAGGCTTTATTAGCAAAGAACAATACTGTTGAAGATTTAAACAGAGAGAGGGATCGAATCGAGGTTGATTTCAATTCTTTGGTGAGTAGTTTAGAGTCGAAGGAGAAAGAAAACGTTTCACTGAGATATGAAGTCCGAGTGCTGGAGAAAGAGCTCGAGCTTCGGAATGAAGAGAGAGAGTTTAGCCGTCGAACCGCTGAAGCATCGCATAAACTGCACTTAGAGAATGTGAAGAAAGTTGCAAAGTTAGAATCAGAGTGTCAAAGGTTACGGGTTCTGGTAAGGAAACGGTTACCAGGACCCGCTGCTCTGTCTAAAATGAGGAATGAAGTAGAGATGTTGGGAAGGAGAAGGGTCAATGGAAGCCCTCACAGTCCGATGATTGATTCCGAAAAAATCAATAACCTCACTGAGCAATTATGCTTACTGGAAGAAGAGAATAAGACCCTGAGGGAAGCCTTAAACAAAAAAGTCAGTGAGCTTCAGTTCTCAAGAAATATGTATTCTCGAACAGCTTCTAGACTACTAGAATTCGAGTCTCATCTTGATGAATCTTCTAAAGGCACAAACATTGAGCCAAGCCGGAGTAGCAATGTGTCACATGAAGTCTCTCTTGCATCCGTATCAGAGTTTGAAAATGATGATAAAGTTAGCTGTGCCGATTCCTGGGCTTCTGCTTTACTTTCAGAGCTGGACAATTTCAAGAACAAGAAGCAAATGGGATCAAGTTTGGTTGGAACCCCTAAAGCTTCAGAGATGAAACTAATGGATGATTTTGCTGAAATGGAGAAGCTTGCAATGGTTGCAAGTACAATTGATAACCGACCTGGAAGTTCTCCTATTTGTTCTTCTGATTCCATTTCAGCTACTGGTCCGGTAGAGAACGAATCTAATGAAAATACATCAGAGGTAACTAAAACTTCTGGAACAGATTATTCATTGAATCCTGATGCATCTCCCAAAGATGATATTAAGTCAGATTCGTTACCTCAATCTCTTCATATCGTCTTGAAAGCGGTAATGGAGCATAAGCATATCACGCAGAGAAACACTGATGAAGTACTAGAAGATATCAGAAAAGCTCTGTCAAGTGTAAACCATTCAAGCTTTTCTGTGATAAACCATCAGGAGACTAAGACTATCACTGTGGAGGATAGACTAGTTATGGAGTGTAATATCAGCAAATCGATTCACAGAATCATTGAAATTATCGAGGGAGTCAGTCTAAAAGATGAGAGGCATGTGTCCAACGGAGAATCAGAAAGGCTTTCAGGTTACACTGCTCGCGTCTTGCAATGGAAAACTACAGAGCTAAGTAGTGTGTTGCAGCGATTTCTTCAAACTTGTTACGATCTGTTAGACAGAAAAGCAGACATGAAGAAGTTCGCGCAAGAGCTAAGCTCTGTGTTGGAATGGATGGTAAACCACTGTTTTTCTCTTCAAGATGTTTCAACCATGAGAGATGAGATTAAGAAGCAGTTCGAGTGGGATGAATCACGGAGCGGAAGCGAAGTTGATATTGGAACGTTTCGTCAGGTTTCAGAAGCAGAGAAGCTTAAGACAGAAGATGTTTCCTTTTTGGCTTGCAAAGATCAGTTGATTGATGACAAACCTGGTAATCAAAAGTTGTCGAGCAAAATGGTTGAAGAAGAGGCAAAGGACAAGCCAGCGAGGTAAATTTGAATACTTGAAGACTTCATGTCAGCAAAATCTTACATTTATCTCTGATGCATCCAATGGTTTTCTTGTTGCAGTGCTTCAGAGAATGAGCTCAAGCTGGAGGAAAAACAAAACATGCGAACCGTAAGTTACAAGCAGAACAAAATCAATTCCATTACACTGAGAATTGTTTTTGTCCAAGACCAATCTGTTTTATGTGTTTGATGATTCAGGAACTGGAAATCGCTGCTGCTTCAGAAAAGTTGGCCGAGTGTCAAGAGACGATTCTAAACCTGGGAAAGCAGCTCAAGGCATTGACTAACTCGAAAGAAACAGCTTTACTTTCAGAAAAACTGATGTCTGACATTACAGACAAATCAAACAACCTAGCTGGTGCACAACCTTCACAAGAGACTACTAAACCAGAGAAGAGATTGACCAGCCAGAGATCATCTCTTCTGGACCAGATGAAGGCAGAAGATCACAACACCGGGGAATCCAAGGATCAGAAACCGCAAGCAGCAGATAAAAACGGAAAGGGAGGAAACAGTTCTGTTTACAATGAAACCATTGAGGCATTGGAACAAATTCTTCTCTCAGACAAAAGCAAAGGCTCCGACTCAAACTGCTTCGCCATTGTTCCTCAGAAAAAGAGCGGCGGAGTTAAGAGCCTCTGGAGAAAGCTGTTGGGGAGAAATAAGAAAGGTAAGAGCAAGAAGGTCCCTAATCCATTTGCCACCTAAGGAGATGGTTTCATCTAGACTATAATCTAATACCTTAATCCTGTTTCTTTATATGGTCCCAAACTATGCAAAGCAAACTGTCATTTTCTTAGATTTTTTTGGCAGTATATATAAATCTCCACGTAGAATACTACCCAATAAGATGATCTTTCTGTTTTATTTCACTTTTTGTCTCAGGAAAGATACAATCAGTAATCTTGACCCAATGAATCTTTAGCAGGGTTAATGTAAATCTTCAACGTAGACACCAAATGCAAAGATCATTTGATATAATGTTGTCTCATGTCTCAAAGAACAAACTTTCATTTTTGTGGCCTTTAAAAGAGAATTCTCAATCTCTGTATAGAACAAACTTGGCGATGTCGTTAAGTCCAGCTTCCTTGTAGCATTGAGCAACCCGATCCAGTGATTCGTCCCATGTCCCTTCAAGTGATGCTAGATTCAGTAAGAACGCAGCCTCGTCCAAAGATGCCTGAGAATTACAAGTTTTCTTTCAAGCCCTTGTATCCAGAAACATGATATGAAAATCTGAAACATGAATAGTGAATACAGGGCAAAGAACAAACCTGAGCCATTGGCTTTCCCCTGTCTATATCCCGTTGTTTTCCTTCTCCTGTAACTCTCTCCTTATACTGCGCAATTTGCTCATCTCCCCACTCAGCTATCCGCGCAATTTCCTGGGCACACATTCCATATGTTCAACACTTTTTGTCCCTTCTCTTTTTAATGAGACAATTACCAAAATTGTTTGTCGATAGTCAAGGAATTGTACCTCGTATCTATATCCTAAGGTCCACCACGAAGATTTCAAAGCACCCCTAGCTGCGTCTTTCGCTTCTAAGCTACGCCCAAGTCTACAAAACCATAGGGGTCTTAGAGTTTTCTAGAAAGGACAAAAGCATCTACCCATGGATATATTAATAAGTGGAAAGAGGGCTGTTGAGATAGGATCATACGAACTTCAACAAAACCTTTGCATTGAAAGCAAAAGGCCGGGCAAATCCGGGAAAGTTCCCTCTCTTTGTATAAAACTCGGTAGCCACCAAAGCTGAAACCTTGTATTAGCACGTGAAGATAGTTATAAAGAGAGAAAACAAGCTGACTACAACTGGATAGATGTTATTACTAGCCTTACATGGTCTCCATTCTCGATATGTCGAATAACTTTTCGTTCTAGAGAATCCGGAAACAGTCCAACCTGAATAACAAAGCTCATAATCATCCACATGCAGAAAAGATTCTGATATTAACAGGCTCAATATATGTACCTTTCTTAAAAGATAGGCATCTAAATCCATCAGTCTTGAACTGGCGAAGTCACCCTTACTGTAAAGTTTCATCCCAGCTTCACCTACAGCATTGAAGATTTCTTGACTGGATTCTTCGGGTTTAGAAACATCTTCTTCCACCAATATTCTGTGAATGAACTGATCAACCTGAATGTTGGCCAATGAAGTCAAAGATGAGAATGAACAGTCAATAAAAATGACCCTTAAACAAAAGCATCAGTAATGCTATAAAAAGACTCATTACATTATTGGCTAGAAACCAAACCCCATGTTTCTGAACTTCCACCACAGGCATCTCCATACTGCAAACACAAGAAACAATCGTAAGATATTAAAAGAAGAGAAGAAACATGACAATATAACAAGAGAAATGAGGCACTAACCTAGGAGGGGCTGTTGGCCACCGTAGTAGAGCAATTGATGAACCTGCAAAAATGAAAGATAGTCACACAAACTCACAACACTAACTTCAAAGACCTCAAGTGTTTCAAACTCAGATAAAAACTTATGTACATGTCCCTAATCATACCCGGACTCATTCGCACCAACGGAATAGTAAGAGGTAACAAGCCTTCCTTGGCACCAGGAGAAACTACGGATTTACCTGATACAATGTCATTTACAAGCAAAAGTCACCATTTCCCCAAGTTACACACAATATCTTGGAAGATACGATCAGCCAAGTGAGTGTAAGATTGAATTTACCTCTAGCTATGAATATGTTCAGCAGCTGCGTCAGATGCTTAGGAGGCTGAGCTTTTGCTATATCCTTAATGAAACATTCATGTTCTGCAAAACGAAAAAACTCACATAATCAATTCAATAGTGTTTCAGTTCAAATTCAGCTTCATAAACATCAAAAACCGATCTCAAGCCATTTCCAGAAGTTAAAATTGAAACAGCGAAAATGTGAATACTGAATATTCTCACCAGATAATGGAGAAGAAGACGAGCAAAAGGATCTGGAAAATTTTCTGCCTACACGAAGAAGTATCAATCCGCGTTTCCGTCCGTAAACCACCGCGCCGCAATTCATCTTGGAAGTTTTTCCGATCGCCGTACTGTTTCTCTTCCGATGAGAAGAAACTTCGAAAAACTGTCACAAGAAAAAAAAAAACACCTCCCAAAAATAAAGCCCAATAATTAGGGTTTAATAATAGCCCATTAAAGCCCAGCAACGTTCGTTTTGTTCGGTTAAAAATAGAACCAGTCTCGAGCAACGTGAAATTCCGGTAAACCGTCACAATTCCGGTAAACCGGAGATGTACTTTTCCCGATGTACAGTAGATAATTCAAATCGAGCTGCCACGTCGCTATTTTCCCACCAACTTTTTTTTTTTTTTTAATAATTAGAAAAAGTTTCTAATTTACACGCTTCCCAATTCGTCAACAACTGTTAATGACTTAATGTTCTTTAAAAGTTTTAGGAAATTTTATTTTTCTAATTGGAAAATAAAGAAAAAAAAATTGAAGATAATTTTAGGGTTTATAACGACCCGCCAAATTCCATCTCTCCTCCGACATTTCAGATTTCGCGACCCGGATCTTGACCCGGACCCGCATTTTCTTCGGTTCCGATCTGGTTTCTTCACAATGGCGTCGGAAGCTTCGCCTTCTTCTTCCGCGACCAGATCGGAGCCACCCAAAGACTCTACTACGGTAGGTCAATCGGTGAGGCATTGACTATGATTTGCTTTAGTTTGACTGAACAAAACGAAAATTGATGGCTTGGTTAAGCTTCTATAAGCTCGTTTTTGGATCTAGAGATTGCTACATTGTGAGCTATGAAGTTGTTTTAGGGTTCCATTTTGTTGAAAATGCGTTTGATTTGTCTGAAATTTCAGCTGGAGGAGGAGAGAGGTCCAGCTGCTAAGGAAGTATCAGAAGTAATAGAATCGCTAAAGAAGAAACTTGCAGCTGATAGGTGTATATCAATAAAGGTTGCTATTTTTGGTTCATTGTTAATTTGTATGTTTTTTGTTGTGTTTCTGAATCTGATTGTTAGAAATTTGATGTTTTTAACCAGAAAAGGATTGATGAAAACAATAAGAATTTGTGTGGTATTACTCAAAGCTTTATGAGGTCGTCTATGGAAAGAGGAGGTAGTTGTAAAGATGGTAGTAATCTTTTAGCTAAGAGGCAAAGAGATTCGCCCGGGATGAAAAGCGGAATCGATGAAAGTAGTAATAACCACAGATTCGTTGAAGATGGACCTGCCAATTCTGGAATGGTTCAAGGATCTAGTGTCCCTGTTAAAATTTCCTTACGCCCTATCAAAATGCCTGATATCAAACGGTTGTCACCTTATACCACATGGGTTTTTCTGGACAGGTAACGTCGCAAGAGGACTTGAAAGTATTCAAGTTCAAACGTTAGCCCTTTGCGGAATATGTTAACATTATAATCACTCTTGAAATGAATGCAGAAATCAAAGAATGACTGAAGACCAGTCTGTAGTGGGTCGAAGGAGAATTTATTATGATCAAACTGGCGGGGAAGCGCTCATCTGCAGTGATAGTGAGGAGGAGGCGATTGACGACGAAGAAGAAAAAAGAGATTTTTTGGAGCCTGAAGATTATATTATTCGGTTAGTATTAGATAAAGTAGCATCTGTCTAATCCTTCTTCATTGCTGTGTACTTGCATTTTGGTCTCTTAGTGTGAATCTTCTGTCTGCTACATTAATTGTTATGCTTTTTCGTTCTCACTTATATTGTTGGATTAAATTTCCCTTCATTTCTTCAGCATGACCCTTGAGCAACTAGGTCTTTCAGACTCGGTCCTGGAGGAACTAGCAAATTTCTTATCTAGAAGTTCTAGTGAAATCAAGGTATCAGCTACTTTTTCTCTGCCTATTGCTGGTATGAACTATCATGTCCTATTTTCTTTAGAATCAAGAACTTCAATTGTAGGATTTCAAAACAGAGTGAGTGATGCATCGTTTAAGGAAATCCAATTAGTATTGTTCCAGCCCTTTCCCAATTGGCTTTTTGCAGAGATATGAACACCGACCATCTTATACAGGCAAGACATGGAGTGCTTATGAAGGAAAAAGAAGTATCCGAGAGTGGCGATAATCAAGCAGAGAGCTCCCTTCTCAACAAAGATATGGAAGGAGCATTAGATTCTTTCGATAACCTGTTTTGCCGTAGATGCCTTGTTAGTCCATTTGATTTCTCAGGCTAATTTTTCAAAGGTTATTACTTAATTTTTCAAAGTCTCTTTTTAACTTTTTGTATGTGTCTATGCAGGTATTTGATTGCCGACTGCACGGGTGTTCACAGGATCTTATTTTTCCTGTGAGTTTAGTGCCAACTGAAAAATCTTATTATAACTTTATTGTTACTTATCTAATTTTGTGGATTTTTAGGCTGAGAAACCAGCTCCATGGTGTCCTCCTGTAGATGAAAATCTAACCTGTGGTGCAAACTGCTATAAAACGGTAAATTTGTTATTCGCGTTGCTAAGCTCATCTCCTAGAAAGACTGGTTTGACGAAAAGAATTGTTTTCATTTTATCAGCTTCTCAAGTCTGAAAGAATTCGGGGATATGGCACCATTGAAGATAAAACTGGCACTTCATCAGATGGTGCAGGTACAAAAACCACATCCAGCAAACTTAATGGGAGAAAACCCAAGACCTTCCCAAGTGAAAGTGCATCGTCTAATGAAAAGTGCACACCAGAAACAAGTGACTCAGAGAACGGACTACAGCAGGATACCAATTCCGATAAAGTTTCATCATCGCCAAAGGTGAAAGGTAGTGGGAGACGTGGAGGTCGTAAGAGGAACAACAACCGAGTCGCTGAGCGAGTTCCTCGTAAGACTCAGAAGAGGCAGAAGAAGACAGAAGCCTCAGATAGTGATTCCATCGCCAGTGGAAGCTGTTCACCGAGCAATGCAAAACATAAAGATAATGAAGATGCTACTTCCTCTTCTCAGAAGCATGTGAAATCTGGGAACTCTGGGAAGTCAAGGAAGAATGGCACTCCTGCAGAAGACTCCAAGAATCCTGTGAAGGATGACGATCCTGTTTGCCAGTCAGATAAGATTGCGTCTGAGCTTGATGCACCGTGTAGTGATGAAAGTCTAAGGAAAGAAGAGTTTGTGGGTGAAAATGTATGTCGAGCAAGATTGGCTACAAATAAATTGTGGAGACCACTTGAGAAAAGCCTTTTTGATAAAGGTGTTGAGATTTTTGGAATGAATAGGTGAGTAATAGATGTCTTTAGCTACTGCTAAATTATCATTCCGCTTCAGGTTTTTCAATTTGTGGAATATAGTCATATCGATTCTTTGTTTCTTTGCAGCTGCTTGATTGCTAGAAACCTTTTGAGTGGTTTCAAGTCATGTTGGGAGGTCTTCCAATACATGACTTGCTCGGAAAATAAAGCTTCCTTCTTTGGAGGTGATGCATTGAATCCTGATGGCTCTTCCAAGTTCGATATCAATGGAAATATGGTATATTAACACTAAATCTTTTTTTTTTTAACAAATTCCTGATAAAATTGATTTATTTCTCTTGGGAACTAATGCTTTAGTTTCTGGACTAACTAGGTTAATAACCAAGTGAGGAGAAGGTCAAGATTTCTACGTAGGAGAGGCAAAGTGCGTCGCTTGAAGTATACTTGGAAGTCTGCTGCATATCATTCAATTAGGAAAAGAATTACTGAGAGGAAAGACCAGCCCTGCCGTCAGTTTAATCCATGCAACTGCAAAATTGCTTGTGGGAAGGAATGTCCTTGTTTGCTAAACGGGACTTGCTGCGAGAAGTACTGCGGGTAATGTAATCTATGATCATCCACATTTGTATTTCTTATCTTTAATCTCATTACCAACAAACTATACTTTCTGTGCAGCTGCCCAAAGAGCTGCAAGAATAGGTTTAGAGGTTGTCATTGTGCCAAAAGTCAGTGTCGAAGCCGTCAATGTCCATGCTTTGCTGCAGATCGGGAATGTGACCCAGATGTTTGTAGGAACTGCTGGGTCATGTAAGTCTTATTGGCGATGCAAATACATCTTGATTGGTCGCTTAGAAAAGGATCAAGAAATGCTACTTTGATTTAATAGTTCCAGATGCACTTATACTGTTTCTGAATGAATTTGAATGTGTAGTGGTGGGGATGGTTCACTTGGGGTCCCAAGCCAAAGAGGCGATAATTATGAGTGCAGGAATATGAAATTGCTCCTGAAACAACAACAAAGGGTAAAATACTTGGCCTTGTTAACTAAATATGTATTATCTGCAATCAAATGATTAAAGATGAAATTGCTAAGTTTGCTTCCTTTTTTTTTTTTTTTTAATGTTAATTTCAGGTTTTACTTGGAATATCTGATGTTTCTGGTTGGGGAGCTTTCTTAAAGGTATAGTAGATGCAAGATTTGTTGAAAAGAATTTTGAAGTCCTTAAAAGATGATACTATGTTTGGAGTTTGGGCTTGCCTTAAGAACAATTCTTGTTCATTCTTACAGAATAGTGTAAGTAAGCATGAATACCTTGGGGAATACACAGGAGAGCTGATCTCACATAAAGAAGCAGATAAACGCGGGAAGATATATGATCGCGAAAACTCATCTTTTCTCTTCAATCTAAACGATCAGGCACGTCTCAGCTTTAAAATGTCCCAACTCTCTTTCTCTCTAGGTTGTCTTCAAATTTAAAACCTTTTTTGGATTTTGCTGCAGTTTGTGCTAGATGCTTACAGGAAAGGAGACAAACTTAAATTCGCCAACCATTCTCCGGAACCTAACTGTTACGCAAAGGTAATGCGAAAAATGCAAGTTAAAGACATGGTTTTCTCATGATGGGTCTGTTCTGTTTTTCCTCAAAATCTTACTTGAGGATATTGTATCTGTTCAAGGTCATTATGGTTGCTGGAGATCACAGGGTGGGGATCTTCGCAAAAGAGAGGATACTGGCTGGAGAAGAACTATTTTACGATTACCGGTATGAGCCAGATCGAGCTCCAGCTTGGGCCAAAAAACCTGAAGCTCCGGGTTCGAAGAAAGACGAAAATGTTACACCTTCTGTTGGTAGACCCAAGAAGCTTGCTTAGCAACAAAAGAAACAACAATTTTTTGTCAATTCTTTGATTACAGGTGGAAGAACGCATTAATCCTCATTCACACGGAAGAACACATTGAATCAAATTCATACATTTTGGTTTTGCTGAGTCTAAAGAAAAGTTGTATTCGTTGGATTAAAAATTTACTTTTTTGTTTTCATGACAAGTGAGTACATTTCTGGATTATCATTGTACTGTTCTGAGACTCCGGTTCGGGTTTTTAAATTACGGTGTGATTAGAAAGCCATAAAACTCAAATCAGAAACGAACATGAGCCAAATTAAAATGTACATTGACGCATAAACCTAAAGCTTTTACACAATATTTGCGGTAACAATATATAAATGCATCTAGTCTACTTTCTCTTTGAAGGGTCCATCTTCATGCAACAGTTTGATGACAAAATCCACCTGCGACGTTCAAAGTTACATTGTTTAAGGCGACGATCCATTTACGTACCTATGTTTATTTACTCTTTTAACACCATAACTACAAAACGTACCTGATTTGATTCTCGCACTAAAAACTCGTCTATGGCTTGCTTGAAACCTTCATCGAATATATAATGGCAACTATATGTTTTAACGGGAAGGTAGCCTCGTTGAATCTTATGCTCGCCCTGAGCTCCAGCTTCCACCGTTTTCAGATTAAGCTCTATTGCTGCTTCAATTGCCTGTGACCATCATTGTACATATAACCTTCACAATCATATTTTTAATGAAACATATCAATTTTGTTGGTTTGAGTCCTATTATGGATTTTTTCCATGTAAAATATGGTCCTATACTGAAACTTTAAGACTTTGTAACAACAAGACCAACCTGGTAATAGCACGCTTCAAAATGGAGACTAGGATAATAGGAATCAGGACGACATCCCCATAGTCTCCCAAATAGAGTATCTCCTCCAATAAGATTCAATGCTCCTGCAACAGGTTCCTCGTTTTCTTCAGCAAGAACAAGCAATACCTTGTCTCCTAACTTCGATGCCATGTCGTGAAAGAACTCCCTTGTGAGATAAGGTGTGCCCCATCTACAATTAGCCGGAATACGTTAAGCATGTGAAAGTACAAGTCAGAATTACGATGTACAGGTGCAAAACACTTGACAGATAATAAGAAAACAAAAATTGTCTCAATTATATGGACTAAACTTGTTATCAGTTGTGTTCCTGTAGAAGTCATAGAAGGAATCCCAATGCCTAGCCTGCAAAAACATAAGGAACAAAAGATGAATTGAAAATTTGATTGATTTAGGCTAAATACAGTTAAATTTTCAAGACTTTTAGCATGTTCCATCAATTCTAACACTGGTAGTAGATTGAGATCCTAAAGTTGAATATAGCCATTAAAATGAAAAGATGCCTCGAGAAATAATCAATTACAAAAAAAAAAAATTGTGTCATCTCGTGGCAGTCCAGTTTCGTACCTTTATTTCATCTCCTTGTAGCCGTCTCATTTTCAAATTTTGGGTACCAATCTACTAGAGAAAAGGAGCATTAGAAGTCAGCAGCGTTCTTGAAAAACGCCACAAGGAACGGATAATGAAATAAGGCTACAATTCAAAAGTTGTATGGGAAGAACCAAAGAATAACCATTCCATTTAACTATCAAAGAACTTTAGAGAAAATGGATAAATCTCAACTATACGCACAATAAGGATTATATGAAAACAGGAAATATAAACAAACCTTTTTACGTTCCTGCCGGATATTTTTCCTTTTGCTTTGCTTCATGTCCATCAAGAACTCATCAAAACTAAAGCATTAAAGATAAACTAAAGCATTAAAGATTAATAGTTGACATCAGTCATTAACTTTTTAAGTGAGCAAAGTTGGAAGTCAGCAGATATGACCAGATAGAAACCAATGTATTACTATTAGCAACCAAATCCAATTAAAGGCATCAATTGTTTAAAGATATAATTCAAGGGTTTCAAATGTTAGTCGTATAATCAAACCATCAACATATTCCACACAAATTGTGAGCTATGACATTTAGTTGTTAGGAATTTTAAGAACATATACCTAAACTGTTAGACAACAATGTTTTAAGTTGAAGAAAGTATCTACACAGGTGAATCCTACGACTAGAAGTCTAGAAGTAGTTTTTTTTTTTTTTTTTCAATCAAATAATAACAATAAACAAAATATAAAAGCAACAACTATAACCAGTCCAGACAATCCAGGCATTGAAACTTCAATTACGTTTTATAGTCACGATTTTGCCAGTGATACTGCATTCCAATCCTCTGTGAGAATCCTTTCTCCTTCAATTTGTTCCACTCAACTCCAGAAGGAAATGTAATGTGCAAAGATGAAACTCGTAACTGCCAAAGCGCACAGAATAAAGCTAATCTGTCAGCAGATAGCATATGTTGAAAACCAGAACTCAATGCAAGATAACCATTACAGCTCAAAGAAGGTAAAATGTGAGATTGTTCCTACAGTATTAAAGATAGCTAGTACACAGAAAAAAAAAACAGTTCTGTATACCATGAGATCACAAGTTTTTTCATTTTATCAAACTCAACATGTTCCTAGTATTGTTTTCATCTACAATGCAACACATTTCATAATAATAACATACCTTAGCTGCCAATTCTGTCATGGCAGAAACAATAGCATCAAAAACTTGGTCTTTGCAAGGATTATTTCGGATTAAAATCCTAGGGCCAGTAACTGGGGTGAAAGGAACACAACACTGAAGTTTAGGATAATATCTTCCGCCAAAACTACGGTATGCATCAGCCCAAGAGTGATCAAAAACAAACTCGCCGTAGGAATGGCTTTTGAGATAAAGTGGAGCAACGCCCAAAATACTCTCAGATTCATCCTTTGCAACAATATGCAATGGCATCCAACCTGTTTCCTACAACACATTTGCATATAGAAATTCCCATAAGAATGCCAAACATCAACGCTTCTTTCGATTGAAATTGTTTTACTAACCCGGACGGCACATCCCGTCTCTTCTAAACTGGAAAGAAATCCATAACTTAGAAATGGATTATAGCTTTCAGGTTGAGAAGAATCCAAAGCACATGCATCCCATTCAGCTTGTGGTATCTCTAATATTGAAGAAACAACTGAAAGTGAAATCACATTTCCCCTCGGCTGATCCGAAGCTTCCTAAACTCGAAGCGAATTCACTATTAGCCATAGAGAAGTGATGATTTATCAAACTAGAATCAACAATGGAGACTGAAATACCTCAAAGTCTGATCCAGTTAGAGTGTAATCCCTAAGTGATATATCGAATTCCCGTACTTCCGCCGGTTTATTAGACTTCCAAAACATAGCAGTAACCGTCGATGATCTTCTTGAACTCCTAACATTTTCTTTCTTCCACAAATTTCCCTACAGAGAGGATCAATGAACTTGATTTATCTAATTCCAAAAGTCTAATTGCATAGACACGAATTCGCAAGATTAAGCCATAGCTAATCTAACAGAGTAAAACATCGAATGAATCAGAAGAAAAACTCACGCAGCGACGATGGAATCGACGAAGAGGAGGCGAAGGTTTGCAGTAGGAAAGTACAACGGCCATGGACGAACCAAAAGATAAAGATGAAACTGGTTACGCGTCTGTGTGTTTGAAGAGGATCGGAAAAGAGTACCGACGTGCGCGTCGGCGACGACGGCGACTCCGGCGATCAAGTGGAATCACAGTGGTCGCTGATGATTTCGAATTTTGGTTTTTGCTTCGTGACGTGTCAATTTTGGGGTCTTGAGTTAATTTTGTGTTGTCGATAAGGTGGGCTATTGATTTGACAGTTAGGCCCATTTAAGTGAGTGAATATGGACCTTTTAAAGCCCAAACTATTTCCCGCAAAGAGTGGAATTAGGTTTTTGAGAGTTTCTTGTGTAGCAAGATATTGATTTTTTAGTGACAAACTGATACTTGCGTAGATGGAGAAGCAAGGATTAAAAAAACACACATTACTGATTTTATTCGATTTTACAGACATAAATTACAATAACTGAAACAAAGAGCAAGTAGTTTGATAGAAATCACAGATGAACTGGATATAATAGAGCTGAACAACGGATCAAACCCGACAACCAAATCGTCTTTCCCTGCGCTGATAAGAAGCGAGAGCCTCTAGAAGCTTATCCTTATCGAAATCAGGCCAAAGGATCGGCGAGAAGAAAAGCTCAGTATAAGCAAGTTGCCACAAGAAGAAGTTACTAATCCTCTGTTCTCCACTTGTCCTAATCATTAAATCAGGACTTGGGAAGTCAGTACAATTCGTCAGAAGCTCTCTCTCAATCAATGCCTCGTCAACGTCTTGCTCTCGGATCAGCCCTTTCTCTGATTTCTTCACAAGACTCTTGCAAGCGTGCATGATATCGAATCTCCCGCTGTAATCTATTGCCATGATGAGATGCTTATTCTTGTAGCCTTTTGTAGTTTCCTCTATCTCATGGATTCTTTGGAGGATAGGTTCAGGGATATTTGTTTGATTCCCGATAACAGAAACGCGAATTTCGTTTCTGAAACAACAAGATCATTCTTGGTAACAAATGAACAGACCATATATATGACCAAAAACAAAAGAAGCTCAATGGAATTTGTATTTATACCTGTGGAAGTATTGGATGTTGGACTTGAGTTGGTGTTGGAATAAAGACATAAGCCATTTAACCTCATCCTTATATAATAACAACAAAATTTTGTTAGTCTATAATTGTTTGAGAATATAAGCTACTTGTGTCTAAAATGTCACACCTCGTCTCTTCCCCAATTCCCTGTGGAGAAAGCAAAAGCTGAGACTGTATGAATCCCGAGTTCGAAGCAGAGCTCGGCGATCTCTATAAACCGTATAGCTCCGGCCTGGTGGCCTTGTTCCGTCAGCAATCCGTGTTGTTTGGCCCATCTCCGGTTCCCATCCAGTATGAATGCCACGTGCCTCGGCATCAGCTCTCTTTGTAGCTCCTCCTCTCGGACAACACAAGTTCCCTCATCACTACACAAGCACAAAAGCTAGAACTAAGTTATAAAGATTTAGCTTTAAATTTTGTTGTTGTGTCCTTGTTTGTTTCTTTTAACAAGACCAGAGAATATGCTCAAGCGGCTTCCACGCTTGGTTTGCATCAAGGCCATAGAGAAGACTTTGTTGTCTTTTATATTTTCAAAAAAATGTTTCGAATTGCATCGCATTGATTTGTAGAAAACGTTAATTTAAAGATAGACATATAAAAGAAAGAAAAAAAAAATGTGTAACCCTCGCAGGTTAATTATTGCAGTCGGATATAACTATCATAAAATTTTATTCTAGCAAGTTTTATGACTTTTTTTTTTTTTTTTTTTTTGGCAAACACGAGTTTGAAACTTTGAGTTAAGAGACTAAACGTACTAAAAAAAAAAAAAAGTATGACTAGAAAACGCAAACTACCGTTTCTCGTTGTCATGATCGTCTCGAGCAGCTTTGAATTTGATGAGGCCGAGGAGTTTTGGCAAGAATACAGGGAACCATATATAGCTTGTGATAAAAAGGCAAGGGATGAGAAACAGAAATAAGAGGGATACTAGAGAAGAGAGAAGAGACAACATTGTTGTGATTGCTTACGCTTATGAATATTTGTTCGAGTCATTGAAGCGATCATATATATAGAATTCAAAGACATTGCTTGAACAATCAAACTACGCAAAAACAGGTCATACGTATTATAAACTCTTCCGTGGAGAAACGTTAACATTCGTTAATTGAAGTCTTGTAACGGTTTCTCTATCTTTTTCCAGCTGCATTAGGGCTTTGAAGACCCACGTGATTGGTTTCTTGTGTCACAAGACTTTGATGAGACCTAATAATTTTAGAGAAATTAAACTTTTTTTAAAAAAAATCAGATGTTATTCTATTAGTGATTTTAAAATCTCTTCCCAATTTCCATAATACTGAAACTGAAATTTATGTAGAATCATTCCATATGATTTCAAATCTCTTGTTATTCAACCATGAATTTTTAAAAACTATATCAAATCCATTGTTATTCCAACTTCACAATTTGTTTTTAAAAAATACTGAAAACTGATTTGGAGAAACTTTGTATACCTTTTTAGTACATTGTTGTGATTGCTTACGATAAATTTGGCTTTGCCCTCAATGATTGTTCGAGTTATAATTGAAGCTTTCTAGTATATGTTAATAATTCAAAGACATCGGTTGATCAATCAAACTACGCAAAGACAGGTGGTCTTATGTATTAAACTCTTCCTTGGATTTTAATATTAGTTAATCGAAGTTTTGTAACGGTTTATATCTATATTTTTCCAGCTGCACTAGGGCTTTGAGAACCCACGTGATTGGTTTCTTATGTCACAAGACTTTGATGAATCCCAATAATTTTAGAGAGATTAAACTCTGTTTTTCTTGCCAATTTCGAGTCGACTGATTTGTGTCGTGTTTTATCGGTTTTTAACCATTATTTTTATTTTTGTTTTGAGTCTTTTATTGTGTCAAAGTGTGTTTTTAGAGTCTTTTAGTGCGTTATCGAATTTTTACAAGTTTTAGGTTATCTCGGAGAAAAAAAGAAGCCGTTTTGGATGCAAACACGCATTTGGAGATGCTGAATCGTGTAGAAATGTCAGAAGTTTGGCTTCAGATGGAGGATATCCCACCGTTAGATCTCCTCATATTTTGACAAAAAAAAATATATGAGGATCTTAATTAGCTTTCATTTCCTAGTTATTTGTAGGTAATCTAATGGTGCAATAAACAATTATGGTCGATCTACTGAAGATATATAGGTCAAGATGCCAAGCAGATGAAGCTGACGCGGAAACTGATTCAGAGAGTCAAGACCAACCAATACACATCTCGGAACGACCGGTCCACCTTCAGACAAAATTTTAGAGTTTCCAAAACGACTTAATATTAGTTTTATACGACCCAACCTTTTTCATGTAGTTTTAAATTGTTATAGAACTACAATTTAGCAAATCTATAGAACTAGAAGCTTTTGAGATATTTAAGTTTCTTGTGTAGCAAGATATATTGGGTTTAGTAACGACTGATACATGCATATAAGGCAAAGCAAGGAGAAAGAAAGAAACACATGCATCACTGATTTTATTCGATTTAAAGAAACAAATTACAATGATACCTAAAACAAATAGCAAGTAGTTTGACAGAAATTACAGATGAACAGAAAGGATGAAAGGTGGATCAAACCCGACAACCAAATCGTCTTTCCCTTCGTTGATACGAAGCAAGAGCCTCTAGAAGCTTATCCTTATCGAAATCAGGCCAAAGAACCGGCGAGAAGAAGAGCTCGGTATAAGCAAGTTGCCACAAGAAGAAGTTACTAATCCTCTGTTCTCCACTTGTCCTAATCATTAAATCAGGACTTGGGAAGTCAGTACAATTTGTTAGAAGCTCTCTCTCGATCAATGTCTCGTCTACATCTTGCTCTTGGATCAACCCTTTCTCTGCTTTCTTCACAAGACTCTTGCAAGCGTGCGTGATATCGAATTTCCCGCTGTAATCTACTGCCATTGAGATGCTTATTCTTGTAGCTTTTCGTAGCTTCCTCTATCTCATGGATTCTTCGGAGGATTGGTTCATCCATCTTGGTTTTCTCCCCGATAACAGAAACGCGAACTTCCGATCTGTAACAACAAGATCTTGCTAATAAATGAGCAGAGCAAACAAAAAAAAGGTCAATCGAATTGTATTAATACCTATGGAAGAATTTGATGTCGGACTTGCGGTAGTGTTGGATCAAAGACATTAAGTTATCAACTTCAATCTTAATAATAACAACAAATTGTTAGAATCGAGAATTGTATGAGAATGTAAGCTACATACTTTTTCCAAAATGTCACACCTTGTCTCTTCCCCAATTCTCTGTGGAGAAAACAAAAGCTGAGACTGTATGAATCCCCAACTCGAAACAGAGCTCGGCGATTTCTATAAGCCGCTTAGCTCCGGCCTCGTGGCCTTGTTGCGTCGTCAATCCGGCCCGTTTGGCCCATCTCCGGTTCCCATCCAGGATAAATGCCACATGCCTCGGCATCAGATCTCTTTGTAGCTCCTCCTCTCGGACAACAAAAGTTCCCTCATCACTTCACAAACACAAAAGCCAAAGTTAAGTTAATTATGATCCAACTAAGTATGAAATTTGAGTTAAGAAGTTAAACATATAACTACTAAAAACTAAAAGTATGATTAGAAAACCGTTTCTTGTTGTCACCATCGTCTCGAGCAGCGTTGATTTTGATGAGTCCGATGATAAAAAGACAAGGGATGAGAAACAGAAAGAGGAGTGATAATAGAGAAGACTCAGAAGAGAGAAGAGACAACATTGTTGTGAGAACTTAATTTTGCTTTGTCTCGATGTTTGTTCGAGTTATTGAAGCTTTCTCATATACATTATATATTAAGAATTCAAAAACATCGCTTAATCAATCAAAAACTAAGCAAAGACGTACAGGTCATATACACTCATACTCATACATATTAATTAAACTTTGTCTTGAAGAAACGTTAACATTCGTTAATCAAAGTTTTGTAACGGTTTATCTATCTTTTCCCAGCTGCATTAGGGCTTTGAGAACCCACGTGATTGGTTTCTTGTGTCACAAGACTTTGATGAGTCATAATAGTTGTTTTGCCAATTGCGAGTCTGGTTAAAAATATTTTGACCTCCAGGCCTTTAAATACACAAAGAAAATTTGTTGATAAGAATCCAAAACACATGATTCCTCTGATATCGAACTAAAGAAATACCACTATTTGCTAATAAAAAGAAGTAACAAAAATTTTTGTAAGGAAGAAAAATAAATACTTTAGTTTTATATTGTGAGATGATTTATTAAAAATAAAAATATTTTGTGGTACTTTTAAGTTTTTATATGTACGAAGTTTTAAGTTCTACATTTAGCATTTAAGAGTTTCTAGAATTTTACTCGAAGCACTAATTTGATTGAGAGCCAACATTTATATCATGGCATAAAAGAAGACAATGAAACTTTTTTTTACCGTGTGTCCTTATGCAATGTGCCTTCAAATGCCAAGTAAATACCAACTGATGTCGTAGTCAATATTTTATGCATTTTATATTTGAAATAAAATTTTCCCTTCAATAAAAATTTATCAATTTAAAATATTAAAACATTTGTAAATTATTTTATATATTAGATGCATATTATTACCAACATGAATATAGTAAAAATAATATTTTTTTAACTGTTATTAATCAATATATTTTGCTAAAATATATAGAACAAATTCACGCGTACCGTGAATTCAAAATCTAGTATATCAATAGAAAGTAAAAACATAATATTTTTTGTTTTTATAATATGTTATATGTGTATCAAAAGTTTAAACGACCCTTACAAATTGAGGTAGTATAGAATAAGGTATGTTATATGTGATCAAAACTTTAAACTATCCTAATTTCTTAAAAGAATTCTTTGGGACGTGACAATTCCCATAATCAAATAGCCAACAACCACGAAAATTAACACTAGTCACTAATCTAAATGAGAAATAATTAAGAAACCAATAAAGGCTTATAAGAAGACTAGGTCAAAGTTCAAACATGTTTTGCATTTTGTGTGGTTGTCGTCACTTTAAAGTTTTTCTTTTTTCTTTTGCCTTTGACCACTCCAATAGACACAACAAAAACCAGTGTTCCTCGTCCATTCACGCTCTCGTAATCACACACATATACACACACACACTGATACACATACACATACACACACACACAATCCAAGCCAATTGTTCCACACAAATTGGAAACGACGACAATGGAACCGAAAGAGAACGGCTCAGAATTGGGTCAGATCATTGACGGACCAACCAATCCAATGGTCACACCTTTACTCAATGATCTTTATCAATTCACCATGGCTTATGCTTATTGGAAAGCTGGCAAACACAACGAACGATCCGTGTAACCACAACAATTCTTCTTCATGCTCTGTTTTTTTGAGATTGTATATTTGAAATTGATGATTTCTTTGTTTTGTTTTCAGTTTCGATCTGTATTTTCGTAAGAACCCATTTGGTGGTGAATATACTGTGTTTGCTGGATTAGAAGAGTGTATTAAGTTCTTAGCCAATTTCAAATTGAGTGATGAAGAAATCGATTTCGTTCGTGATTGTTTGCCTGGATCTGAGGTATAATCAAAAAACCGTTACTTTGATTCGGTTAAAGTTTGGATTTTTAAATGTGGGTTCTTTGTTTGTGATTCAAATTAGGAAGCTTTCTGTGATTATCTTAGAGGGCTTGATTGTTCTGATGTTGAGGTTTATGCGATTCCGGAAGGATCAGTTGTTTTTCCCAAAGTACCTCTCATGAGAGTTGAAGGACCTGTTGGTGTAAGTCTCTATCTCTTTCTCACTTAAGGAACAGTTTCTTGAATGAATGATTCATTGAGTTTTGTGAAATGTATATAGGTTGTTCAATTGTTGGAAACTCCATTCCTCAATCTTGTCAATTTTGCATCTTTGGTAGCTACTAACGCAGCTAGGCATCGGTTTGTTGCTGGAAAATCTAAGAGTCTACTCGAGTTTGGTGCTCGAAGAGCTCAGGTTTCTCTCTTGTTTTTGGATATATACCTTTTGTGTTGTTCTTTCCATGTTTGTCTGATGTTCTGGAATCTTTAGGGACCGGATGGTGCGATAAGCGCATCGAAATATTGCTACCTTGGGGGTTTTGACGCAACGAGGCAAGTCTTGCTTTTTGTTGTTTGTTGTTCTGGAAATAGTTGAAAGGGATTGTAGGAATGATATGGTTTTGTGTTGTTTGGTATTTTGCCAATGACAGTAATGTAGCAGCTGGAAAACTTTTTGGGATACCTCTCCGTGGAACACACTCCCATGCTTATGTTAGCTCATTCATGGTCAGTTCACTTCAGCCAAAAGTTTCAATTTTTATGTGGAGGTCATATAATTTTAGCATTATATTACCATATTGCTAAGCTCATAACAATACATACTTGAGTTAGCTAGTAGAGGCGATAACAAAAAGTTTCGTGAGAATAAGATGTTCTTGTCAATGCCTTTGTTGCTATAACTTTCATGGTTTTGATGTACACTTAATATCCTCGTTCATCATCACAAAAGCAATTTTGATATGATTACCTTAAATTTGGATTGCAGAGCACTGATGAGATTGTTGACAAAGTACTTCGCAGTGCTGATGGGAAAACCACGTGCGAGGATTTTGTCAGTCATGTTCAGACGTGGTTAAAAAAGATTCAGGTTTGCTATTGCAATCTCTATTCACGTCTGCTTCAACCCTTTAAATCTTTGTCACAATTTTTATTATGTTTTGTTTCCTTGTGGATGACAGTATTCACCATCTCTAAGTGGCATTTTCTCTGAGACAAATCAAAGCGAGCTAGCAGCATTCACCTCATATGCGCTGGCATTCCCCAAAACTTTTCTTGCCCTCGTAGATACATACGATGTGAGCATTAAATACCATATTATATAGCTCATTTGAGCCTTAAGATTTCTAATAAACTGTTGTATTAGTGTTTTGCCGACTGTTTTTACAGGTGATGAAGAGTGGAATCCCTAACTTCTGTGCAGTTGCTTTAGCACTCAATGACTTTGGGTGTGTAAGAATCTCTTATCAATACCCGATCGTTTGGCTTGAATCTTAACGATTTAGTGACTCTGTACTTCTTCGGGATCATACGGAATTTGAGATGCAATTGATGTTTGTTGTGCTGTGCAGATATAAAGCATTAGGTATTAGACTGGATTCAGGTGACTTAGCTTATCTATCTAGAGAGGCTAGGAATTTCTTCTGCACGGTAGAGAGAGAACTAAAAGTGCCCGGTTTTGGGAAGATGGTCGTCACCGCTAGTAATGATCTTAATGAAGAGACGATTGACGCTTTAAATAAACAGGTGATTCTCTAACCCCACTCTCAAATGCCATGCCTCCATAAGGTCGATTTTTTAAGCAGCTTTTTTTTTCATCTTTATAGGGACATGAGGTGGATGCTTTTGGCATCGGGACCTACTTAGTCACTTGCTATTCGCAAGCGGCTTTAGGTTGTGTTTTTAAACTTGTGGAGATAAACAATCAGCCTCGGATTAAACTTTCTGAAGATGTTACAAAGGTTAAAACTCCCTCTCTCTTGGGTTTCTGAACATTCAATGTCATATTGCACTTAATCTAATTATCATTCTGATTTTTTAGGTATCGATACCGTGTAAAAAGAGAAGTTACAGATTATACGGGAAAGAAGGTTACCCTCTGGTGGATATAATGACTGGAGAGAACGAACCACCTCCAAAGGTAAAACGAAAGATAATTCTCTCAAAGGTATTAATTGCATTTTACATGATATATTTCTTGATTTCAAAGGTTGGTGAGCGTTTACTATGTCGTCACCCATTCAATGAATCCAAAAGAGCATATGTAGTGCCACAACGTGTCGAAGAGCTCCTCAAATGTTATTGGCGTGGAAGTGCAGGTAAATATTTTTCAGTACTGTAAAAGTTATAATGACATTGCTTTTAACTGCTTATTGCTTCTCTCTGCCAATGAAGATGAAGCAAGAGAAGAATTACCGCCTTTGAAAGAGATAAGAGAACGTTGCATCAAACAGCTCGAAAACATGCGACCCGATCATATGAGGAGATTAAACCCAACTCCTTATAAGGTATGGTTTTCTCCTACAAACATGTTTTTCGGTTTTCTAAGTTAATGTTTTATCCTCGGTTACAGGTTAGTGTCAGCGCGAAGCTGTACGATTTCATCCACTTCTTATGGCTCAACGAAGCACCTGTTGGTGAATTGCAGTGACAGAACAAACATAAAAGAAGAATCTGGTTTTGGTTTTGAGTAATGTATATAGATTTATATACCACAACATCACAAATATTCATTTCTTTCACTAAGTTTCATTTCTTAGAACATTTTGTTGATCTTCTTACTGAGGAAAGAAACTCTCTGCGTTCATTGGAACTTTGTTTACAAAATTACAACTGATTCAATAAGATTATATTTACCGCTGTAAACATACTAGAAACTGTAAAATTTATTTTACTCAAGTCAAGGATTTTGGATCAGATATATATTTTGTACTTCTTCTGTCTCATATGTAGAGTAGTACATTGTTCGATCAATTTGTGGTTAGCACCGGTTCCGTGGATCAGGTTTAGTTTTCATAATACGGCGGAGTTGAACTCAAATTTGCGGCTTACTGTTGCAACCAGATTGGTAAGCAGTTAATCGAGTTTTTGTAGTAGAGATTTGATGAACATAGTCCTTGTTAAAAAAATTCGTTAGACACTAGTCTGGCGTTCGGGGTGGGCCTAGAGACTAACCAAATATTCAAAATTCATTTCTGCAAAGATTGAATCAATGGCTAAGAACTGATGACCCAGAAGAATATATATATAATAAAATGGTACCAAAAAGCAAAAGATATGGAATATGAGGAAAGCACTATTGAACGGAAAATCACTTAACAAGAATACAAGATGAGTAAAAATGACAAGACGACACTCCATCCAAATTGAGGTTAGAAACAAGTGATAGTTTTGTTCTTATACAACAGAGTTATACAAGTGTAACTTTGAATTCTTATGGTCTCCAAATAGCCATGGCTTAGAGGGCAGGGCACTCGATAAGGGTTTTCTTGGATGAAAGTTAAAATTTGTTGATATAAAAGAAACACACTTTTTTTTTTTTTGTACTGACTAAGAGGTTCTGGGCGTACATCTCCTCAGATCAGAGACCAGATCATTTATATGGTTTCCTCTCAAGTGTCATTCGAACGGGTGACCTCTAAGCTTTGTCTGAAAATCTTTACCAGTGAACTATTGACACTTGTATAAAATCAACACATATAATATATATAAAACTGGTGCGGACCAAATACATTTTGTTTTTGTGACTCCTTCCATATTTTCAAAACAACAATTCCTTAGTGAAAATTAATAGATTGACTAATATATAACATTTACTCTAAAAACAAGAGAGTAAAATATCCCTCAATGAAAATTTTTTTTGCTGGTTTGAATCCCTCGTTTAACCCGTTTGTGATCTGAATCAAGCTTACATATACAAAATGGTCCATGAGAGAGTTTGGTTTAAACGATTTTACCCAAATGGTCCACGAAAGAGTTTTGTTTCCAAGTCTTCGGATAATTTGTCTAGTTACAAAATGGTCCTGCATCATTTGTTGCATCATTTGGAATAATGTATTTATGGCATTATCTCAAATTTCTCTAACCATTGGGCCAGCACAATATGACCCCTTTACAGATCTAAAGTGTGTTTTTATTATTATTAAATTTTGTAACGTTTCAATGATGGAATTGTCGATTAGTTGTTTAAAGTGGGATTAACTAATTTCATAGTACTACCTTTTTTTATGCATATTAAACGTTGTAATAACTATTTCTTCTTGAGCCGTCTGTTATCGCTTGCAATCGCAAATATTTGCGAAAATGAACTTTTGGAATTTAACGATTTCGAGCAATTGCTCATAACGGTATAAAACGATTTATGTGATTGGTTTTAAACATTACCAACCACAACTACCTGTAAACGTAACATTTGCAAGTGATTGCGGGAAAACCAATCAATCCCTAAACCAAATTAGAAAATCTTTTTAAGCATTTGGGGGAGTTTGGAAACGCACCAAAACGACAAAAACGCATAGAGAGTTTTAATAATTGAGAGGACAGAAAATGAGTGTGGGGATAGAAATTTATTATTATTGTCCAGAAAAACCAAAACAAAAAAAATGTACTAAGAATATGCTAAAGATTCGAAGACGAGGTAAAAGTAGAGCTAAAAGACACGACTTTTCTGGGCTCTAAATCTGTTAGAAACTCAAAAAGCTTCTTCTTTTTCTGTGCAATTTAGTACTTCTAAAAACATTCTTCTACAAATCTTCTATTTCGAAATTAACAAAAAATTTAAAAAAAAAAAACTTATTATCTGAAAATTAAAATCTAAAAAAATTAAATAAAAACATAAACTTCTTCTTCTTCTTCTTCACTCTAACTTTGCCCATTCGTAACGTCCTTCTAATGGCTTCTCCTTCTCGAAATCGAAATTGTACCTAATTTAAAAAAATAAACTCACTCTTAATTTACCTCAAAATCAATTTTAAATTATGGATAATAAATCAATATCAAACTTACTTCTTCTTGAATTTTTCATTGAGTTGTTTCTCAGCTTCCACAAAAAAATCTTCAATTTCCGATTCCGTTGGCATCTCAGTCGTCGATTTCGCCATCTCCTCCTCCGTCGTCGCCGTCTCCTCCCTCGTTATTCTCCCGCTACAACAACAATCTAACGATTCTTTAACCGCCGATTCAAATTCCGATGAATAATTCTCCATAGATTTACTCAATCCCTCTTTCTCCTCCTCTCTCAGATTTTCAAAAAGCTTCCTCTTCGTACTCCTAAATAATTCACAATAACAAAGTTTCTAAATTTATTGAGGAGAGAGTCCAAATAAATAACCGGGAAAATAATAAAACCTTCAAAATTCAAATAATTTTCAGTTTTTTTTTAAAAAAAACTCTCTCACCGTCGATACGTCGACGTTTCAGTGTCACCATCTTTATCTTCCTCCTACAAAAAAAAAAATTCAAATTTTCAAAAAAAAAAAAAAACATTAAATGATATATCTTACAGTTACAAGAATCTAGAATCAACAACATTAAATAACCTCCAGATCTATAAATTCATTGTTCTTATATTCATTGCTTCCACAACAAGACGACAAAACTCCATTATCACCGGAGCTAGCTTTTTCCGATCTAACATAAACAATTCTCCGACTTCGAAGCTGCATATACGTTGACGAAACTCCAGCTTCTACGATTCCTTTAGCTTTTCTACATTTTCTCACCATCTTCGATTTAGGTTACGTGTGCGTGAAGTCAAAATCGCTCAGAGAGAGAGATATGATTGAGAGGACGAGGAAGAAGAAGAAGAAGAAAGAAAGAAGAAGATGATTGATGATGAATTTGGTTTTTTTAACGGTCAGGATTGAGTTTTGTGCTGTGATAGAGAAATGGCGTGTTTAAGTGGTCCCGTTACAGTGACGGGGAATCTTTAACGGGGAAACTGGAGGCGCCGTTATTTGGATTGTGTGAAGTTACTTATAGGGACGATTAGATTTAATGACACGTGTCGGTTATAGACGGTGACTTAACGGAACGGGAGGCGTAACAATTGTGGTGTAACTAACTATTTTAAAAACCCTTTCATTTATTGGTAATTCACAGATTTGCCATTACGCGGACCGGAATGTAGATCATTATTGTTACTACTAATATATGTAAGGTTGGAATGGTTAGCGCGGACAAATTCGTTTGCGTGTTGGACCGTTTTTTTTATTTATCATTTATAAATTATAACTGCGGATCACTTTTACGTAGAGATAAATTTGGTTCGCGGCGGTTTGTTGTCTAACTCCAAAAATAAAGTAGTTTTGTCCGCTAACGGTTTAGTCTGTTTTGTCTATATCATCTATTCAAAATCGTGACGTAAGTATGACACATTTGTTAAAATAAAAAACAAGTAGAAGAAAACAAATAAATAAATAAACAGTAATAAGATACCAAGAGTCCATTGGTTGGGGAAAAAAACATAAGCAAAATGTAAATATCAATAATCATAATTGTTCGTGCATATGCATATTTCAACTAATAGCTCGGAATGACATGAACGTTGAAACCCATGACAAAGTGTCAACTTTCATAACGAGAAGAATTTCATCCTACACAATCTTTAAAACACTTTGGACTCATTATATATTATCACTCCACTTGTAGTCAAATAAATTAATGAGTTATAAGAGTTATATTTGAGTTAGTTTCATTACTTCTGTTTTCTACTTTTCATCTCATTACCCATTAGTTGATATAGTTAATGCTGACATCCACACACAAAAACAGATTCATCGGTGAGTGACAAACTAATTTTATCTGATGGTAACATGAGCTTATTAGTTTTGAATAAATAGTGAATACGTGAGGTTCTGACATGGATAAATTTAAAATTACAAACATCCATTTGCATTAAATGAAAAGATTACCAAGTGTCGTTAGCTCAATTGGTAAATACTTTACGCGAAGCTTAGAGATCGCCGGTTCGAGTGACGCTTGGGACGAAACTAATATTACATGTTGTGGTTTCGGGTCTGGAGAGATTACGGGCTTTGACCCAGAACCTCTTGATATTAAAAAAAATAAAAATAAATAAATAAATGAAAATATTAAGCTGTTTGACACTTCAAGTCTTTAATTACTGGTGTGACGTAACGAGCTTGTGTTCATGTTTCTGAATAAATAATAATAAAAAATCATATACACTAGAACCTCTATAACTTAATTAATAATGTTGGAATTATGATATTTTATTAATTTATATATTAATTTATAAAAAGACTTGTTTTAAGTGTTAAAATTTTTAAAAGAGATGAATTGAGAAAAAATTGGCAATTTTTTTTTTTGAATGCTATATGTTTTGTAGTTTTAGATTTGAAATTTTAATATTTAGAAGAAAAAACTTTTGAAAATAAATTAGACAATAAATTACAAAGACTATAGATGAATTTGTAAATTTAAATTTATGATTAATAACCTTAATTGTCGTATTTTAACAGATCTAAATGAAAATGATGCATAATTCAAATATTTAAAACTTACAAAAAAGTTTGACTATTTTTATGAAATAGTTATGGAGTATATAGGGGTGTCAAAAAGGTTAACCCACTCAACTCAACTCATTACCCAATGAGTTTAGAGTTAAATGAATTCATGAGTTGGCTTTGATACTAAAATGCTACTATTTGTGTTGGGCTTAATAAGTAATATTTTAGTAAAAGTTTATAACAACTAAACTTGGCCTCCATTACTCCCCATGGGCCTAGTCAGCCTTTTACTCTAACAGAAGCATAACCTATATTCTGTTTTGTCTCAAAGCATGCATGGACAAAATAGAGGGCATTCAGATAAGCATGCCTTGCTTTGAGACTGATTGTTCGGACATGATCAAGATGATGATCGCATATGCAGAATGGCCAGTGTTCTCCTCTCATTTGGTAAGATTTCTAATTTATATAAACTTTTAGAATGTTATGTGTGATCATTTTAGCACTCATCGCGTCCGTAACCTTCAGAAACTATACAAATCCTCCTTCACAGACATCATTGGCTCATTGCCATTGATGCCTCTTCAGCGGATCTCCATTTGGGCTATGTATCACCTCTCTTTCACACTGAATAGTGAAAGGAGAAACCTATGTAATATTTTTTTCCTTTCTCATTCTATTGTGAATCTCTAGTTACACAACACATATAATATTTGTTCATATTTTTTTATCCAACAAGAATTTATTAAAATTCGAAATAGAAATTAAAGATACCTCAAAAAACACAATGTTATTTCGGATCAACTAGAGATTTAAAATTAGTAATTTTTTAAAAAACTTAGACATTGAAAATAATAATATATATAGAATATTTATCAAAATTCTTTTATTACATTTTTAGGAAAAGCTGAATTTTTGTAATTAATTTATTATATATTACAAAGAAAAAAAGCATTTCTTAAACTAACTAAAAATAAAACTTATCCATGCATCTCTTTTTCATAGTTGGAAGAAGCGCAACAATGTCTTGCACAATTTGCAATCGATCACTCCACAGTCAATATTCAAGTGCATAGACCGTGACATCAAAAATATCATCACATCGAGAAGAAAGAAAAGTCAATTTCGCAAGTTAATGATGTTATGGCTGCGATGAATTCTCCCAAAAGTTTTCCCAAATTCTATTGATTTCTTGTTTTTAATCTTTTTTTTTTTTAAGGAGTCAATTGTATAGGTAATAGGTTAAGCAAACCTGTAAAACCTGATTATTTATTTCTAATGATATTTACATGTATAGCAAAACCAGAAAAAGAAAAGAAAAAAAACTTACAGTATGACCCATTCGGGGATATCCATGGACAGGGGAAGGACAACTAAGTTTTAATCATGAAAGGTCAAGCTATATGAATTAAGAAAAACGAATAAGTACTTAAAATTATTTTTGATATAATTAAAACTTAATCGTTGTAAAGCACACGGACTCTTTAACTAAATATTTAATTTAACTCATCAAGTGTTGCGCCCATGTGATGTAAAATTTCATCCCTATAAATACACCAAATGGTCCAAGAGGTTTCATGCATCAACACATAATACATATTCGCCTTATATAATACATATTAGAATTTTGTTTTTCTAATTCTCGTCTCGGTTTTTTGATCAATGGCGAGAGTTAATGTTTACCTTTTTGCATTTATCTTTCTTTTGACTATTACTATTGGTTCCATTGAAGGCCGAACACTCACCAAGTCCACCTTAACGACGTCTGATGAAATCGGAGCTGATGGCTCTGTGTTGCTGTCACCACCGGCTGAGCCACTTGAGCCGCCGCCGAGCCACGGGGTTGATACCTTCAGGCCCACGGCACCTGGACATAGCCCCGGTATTGGACATTCCGTACACAATTAACGGAGAAGGAAATAGCATGGTTTATGAGACTATATATTAATGTTTTATTTTAAATATTTTGCCCCTTGTTGAAAATAGGATTGGGCTGTGTTATCATTTTTTTTTTCTGAATATGGATTTTTATATCATCTATATGTATTTACGTACTGTTTCTTCATATTCAGTTTCTTGTAAGTGTGATTCTGTGATTGTAATATTATTAGTTGATTAAATTAAGATTTATGTAATAATCCATCTTCTTTTAAAAGCAAAAATATTTTTAACCTGTCCCTTTTCCCATATTTTCTCTATCGAGATGTGTCATTAATTCGCTTGAACTGATCAAATATAACTACAGGTAACTCTAATCGCAAACCGATCTAGGAGTAGAAACAATTTCGATTACGAGTTAATGACTTTATGTCTTGAAAATCCGTAAGTAGTCAAAAACTATCTTTAAAAACCTAGTTTCATTCCATATCTCCGTTTCGAAATTTGAACAAGACATTTACCTTATTTTGCATGGACAAAAACCTAAAAGTTTGTACTACGTAATACTAAACTCAAAGTCACTCAAAAACTTTAATTGTTTGTAAAAAGGTTTAGACGAAAGTGAGTATTTGAGAAATAAGCAATATACTAATTAAGTAAAAGATGAGTGATTAAGGACAAATAAAGAAAGCTGCAAGCTATATTTCCATTAACGGAAAAGTAATCATGTATTTTTCATTAACAATAAAAAACATGTATTTCGTCTAGCTAAATTATATATTTATACCTACTACTTAAAAAATAAAGAAAACTAAAAAATATTTCCAAAGTACAAATGTACAATACTTATACAAAAACTAATTAAGACAATCAATAACTGAAAAAAAAAACACTCATAAATTAACATTTTGGAAGCCATATCAACAGGAGGGACCTAGGGTCCGTGAATGAAGAAGGCTCGGGAATTTCACAAGAGCATGAAATTACATGACACAGTCTAGTCTCCTTTAATTTATTGTAGAAATGCACAACTTGAGCTTGAAATGGTAGGTAAGCTAGCTATACATGTGGTATTTCTCTATATATTTGTAAAAGCTAACCGTACAAAAAGAAACCAAATATCATGGGATTTATTAAGTGAATGGTCTCACGTTATATTGGACCAAAAAGCGTTAAGTACAATGATGATTAAACATAAAATAGAAAAATAAAGTTATTCAGATGGTGAGTGAGATTCGAATAGTGTTTGAAAGATTCTCTGTCTAGCAGCTATAAATATTTCGTAGGCTTCAACAACCACTAGGATTATAAATTTTAGTTAGTAGTACTCCTTTTTTTCGTTCAATATTTTTCAATAGTATAGTAGTACTCTTAACTAAAATATGACACAATATAATTATGTCGCCGGCTAAAACAAAGACATAATTATGCGTATTTCTTTCATTTATATATCACCTAACTTAATGAAATGGAGTATAGTTGTCAAAAAAAAAAAAAGACAATTCATCTAACTATAGTGACTATGTCTATAGGTTTCCTAACAAAGATCACTATAAGTATTTAGTGATTTTACATTATGTTTAGAGTTCGCATTAACGACATAATGTGAATTATTGCATATATACTGATGAAAGAACATAACTAAAAATCTTGATAAACTAAATGTCATAACTAAAGAACATAACTAGTCAAGACTTGTCACTTGTGTATTGAGTATTACTATAATATACCTATTAGCAGTGAATCAAATGAGAAACCTAATGAGAAAACAAGTAACTAAATAAATTTGCCTTCTATAGTTGCAACAATTTTGATAAACTAAATGTCATCATTAATCCATGTTTTGTAACCTGGCCAAACAATTTAAAAATCATATATAAACTATATTTGTGTGACTAATTTTCAAAAAAAAAAAAAACATTTTTCCACAATACAAATTATTATATCAATATTATAATCTGTATTATATACATAAATCTATTTGAAAAATGGGTCAAATATATTCCACTATACATACTCTAATATTAAATTGGTTTTGTACTTTGTACTTAAATTTCTTTTGATTAAGAAATCAACGGTAGTAGATGCACGACAGCCTTGCAAATCAAATTTAATTCACAAATATATGAGTTTGTTTGGTGGCGCATGAGCTTATTATAAACTAAACCTCTTCTATGGCCTCCTCTTCATTTCGAGTAGCCAACTAATTCTTTTTTCTTCATCTTTTTTTTCTTATAATCATTAGGATTAATCTATTGAGTAAAGATTGCATTAAGTAATACTGTAATAGTGGTGTACAGAAACTAAGTGGGATCCATTCAAGGTACTTCCGAAAAGGCAGGAGCCAATTAAAATAGAGTTTAGATTCCACTTCACTGGCTCGACAAAATATAACCAGTGTAATAAAAGGTGCACATGGTTGAAAAATTAAAATGCAATTTCTTACACCCATCATATTCTAATCTAACAGTTTTGAAGTCTATTGGAAAAACAAAAGCCTTAACAAAACTAAAATTTACCTAGTTTTGTACAAATATTAGCAAAAATAACTAGATTACACCCATTCATACAAAAAAATTAGAATGACCCAAATTTTGTGTCTAAAGACGAAAAAACCAGTTTTTGCCCTTTCAAATATCTTTTTCAAACTTAAATTATATATTAAATTTAAATAAATAAATAAATAAAAAGTAAAAGGGAATAAAATAGAAAAAAAAAGCATAATCAATCGAGGTTTTACAACCCATTAGTGAAAAAAAAAGTTTTTGGTTCTTCCCCAAAGAAGAAGATGAACTATTGGTAAGAAAATATACTTAATAAAATCATCCATCACAAAAAAAAAAACAATAATATGTTATCATTATATTTCAAAATACAAATCTGTCATAACATAAAACAAATCAGTTGTCACTATGGCTCCGATTGGTAACCAATTTTGAGGAAAATAATGAGTAGAAATGTCATGTTCTTTTTGTTCCTCATTTTTTTTTACCATTTATAAGGAATTTTTATTCCATTTTCAGACATGTGGGTCCTACATTTTTCCTCTTCATTCCTCAAAAAAAAAGAATGATAGAACAAAATTGTTCTTCCCCAAAATTGTAGAGGAACAACAAGGAACAAAAATTTAAAATTCGTTTTTAATTTTTAAATAATTTTAAAATAGCTTTTTTGATAATATTTACATTTTTATACATAAATAATTCCTATATTTTTATTATATATTTATGTATAAAAAAACTTTTATCAAAACTTTAATTTAAATGAATCTTATGACTTTGTTTTAAATTAGTATTTATACTAAAATAAATAAATAAATGCTTTCAAGTGAAATTTATATTATTTTAAAATAAATTTTTTGAATTTATACTATATTTCGTTTCAAATTAAAATAAAACATTAATTTTAAATAAAATTTATAAACTAAATAAAATACATAATTTTTAATAATTATTATGTTAAATATTTGTTCAATTTTTTGGTTACCATTTACCATAATCATTTGTTAAATTCTTATGTTCCTTTTGGTTCCTGGTTTTGATCATTTTCCTTTCCTTCTTATTCCTTTTCATTCCTTTTTTTTCTTGTTCTTATTGTTCTTTTTTTTGTCACCAATCGGAGCCATATATGTCTTTCTAACAAATGTTTTTTTATCTAATACATATGTTACCGGGCAGCAGACTTTTGGAAGTTTATTAGACTTTTGGAAGCTATAGACGAATCTGTCATAACGTAAAAAGAATATGTTGAAACACGCAACAACAATGTTCTCACCGTAGGTCTTTGTAGCTATTTTTTGTTTTAACTTTAACAAATTTGCCATCACACGACAAATTTTTAATAAAACTAAATAATCTGTCGAAACCAACAACAAATTTGTTATCACTAGACGTCAATCTAGTTATTACTTTGCCGTGAACCAATCGTAACAAGTTTGTCGTAAAAAAATCAATCTGAAATAACTGTTATAAAAAATCTGCTACACATTATAACAAGTTTGTCATATATTATGAAAGTTTGTGGTGTCGTCATAAATAAATCTGTCGTCAAAAATAAATTTTCCCCCAATTATAAACATGTTGTAACTATCTTCAAATAAGTCTATCGACTAAAATAAGGCTGCAGAAGGAAATTTGTCATGGACAAATAAATATGTCACGATTAGAGTTTTATTTTTAGAAATGTTTTTACCATGCTGAAAATAAAATTTAAGCGTATTTTTGAATTTTTTCTTAACAAAAAAAAAGTATTTTAAACATGAAAATAACCCAACTAACCATTACATTTTATGAGTTAGTTTAGTAATTAAACTTTTAATTTGTGTCAATCTAGTTTTTTCCCTAAGAAAAAAAAACCAAACTAAGATATATATTGGTATACTAGATATATATATATAGGGAAATATAAAGATATTAAGGGAGAAGTATGCAAGATTCAATAGACAACAACCTGATGCTTATTTCCTTCTAATTTTTATGAAGTCTCATGCTTATGAGCTTCACTAATTTAGGTCATAAAACTCTAGCTTTAGACTTTAGTCATACCAACTTTTGTGATGTCTTGTTTTCGAATTTCAAAAACCATCACATCAAAATTTACAATGCGATTGCAAATTTTTGGTGAAATTTCAAGTGGTAATGAACAGGTTTTAGATTAGAAACCTTGTCAATATTATTTTAGTTAAAATGGTAGGATTTCTAGAGTTTAGGATGGTTAATTATTTCAAAATGGCTTTTCTAGTAAAAAAGTTAATTAATCATCCGGACCCTTTGCTAGCAAAGTTTGCAAAAGGTCGCTATCATCTATAATCGATTTAATACATATCTTTGATAGAAAAAAATGACATACTGAATCACAATTATCAAATTTAGTATAGAGAAGATTTGGCTACTATTTTGTTAAATCGGGAATATGCTTTGTGAAATTGGGTTACTGGATATAGAGAAATTAAATGTCCATGAAAGAGACAATTACAAGGACCAGATATATTTTCAGTACATGTACAAGCGCAAGTTTTGAAGTTTAAATGTTTCTTTTAAGCTAAATCATTTTATATGGCAAATAATTTTTGGATTAAGTATTTTAGATAAATTAGATGTAGAATGGTTTTTTTTTTTGTTGGGGAAAAAAAAAAACAGGAATCGCTAAAAACACTAACTCACTCATAGAGTGAGGTTTTAGGTTAGATATAAACCTAAAAAGTTGAGATGATACCTCAGAAAAATGAAAACTTCTATCTCACTTTACATGGTAATGGAATAATCGATTAAACTTATGTCTCATGGAAACAAGATGTTTCTGTTTTGGGATTAGTATGGTTTCTAGGATCCAAACCGGCAAATTTGCTCATTGATTGGAATCACAAACTTACTTCCCATATAAACTTATCCTTAAAAAGTTGTTTTTGATGGGACGACTATAACTCAGTTATGTGATTCATGTATTATCCCAACTTATGCAGACGAAAGTATCACATTGGAAGGCCTTGTTTTGTGTGGTGTCATTCTTAGAGAGGTGTCGATGTCAAATGCTCTTATTATGATAGTTGTTTATATATCCAATTATTGTGATTTGGATTGGACTGTTATCAAAACGGTTAGTATTATTTGGTGATTTTCCTATATCATGCATAGAAGACAAAGAAACTTTGCACAAAAAAAAAGAAAAAAATGAAAAAGAAAAGAAGACAAAGAAACAAATGACGGCGTCACGCACAATATTGGCATGTACATGAAAATTTAAATGGATGAAATTCGTTATTTACAATGTTTCATTTCAAACCAAAAAAATACTAATTAAAAAAATATATGAGAAATTAATTCGTCAAAATCAAATAATTGGGAGTTTTTTAGTTTAGGAAAAGAATGAAAAAGAGAATATCAGACAGAGAGGCAAAACTAACGTGCAAATGCTTACAACTTTCCCTGAATATCGAACATTTTATTGCGGCGACATTAATATTAACCATCAATTAATATCATAAATACTAAATATATAAACATATACGAAACCATTTCAACCTATATTCTAGCGAAACCACCACAACTTTTCAGTTTTCACATGTTTAATTATGTCTCATCTTTTCTTAAAACATTATTTCACTTTGCATTATATTCTCACGTATGAATTAATTACTATCATTTTACTTGTTCTTAGATATACATTCATTGCTTCTTTAGTTGAATTTTATAATTTTTATTAAAAGCTTTGGCATGTTTTTGTTATCATCATGCAAAATTCTGCAATGAAGAAGATAGTTTTATATATATTTGTAAAATAGTTTTTTTATATTTTCAATCTCTATAGGCATCAACTACTCTGCTTAAACCCAAATCTAGATTCACATCGAATAACTAACTAAGAACAATCTGTCTTTCAAATAAAATCATATACAAACAACAAGAACGAGAATAAAATATTTACGTATATAATAAATAAAAGTCCTAGATTACAATCATGGGGTCTTGCATGCTCCACGAACAGTAAAGGTACGGTCGTTTTCCATCAATAACTTAAGACATCGTAATCAATTGTTTAAGTCCACTTTGTCTTTAAATAGCCACAGATTCAACCTCAAAATCTAAATCATTATTAAGCGTTCCATAACAAATATATCATATATATTACTACTACTCACGATCAAAGACTTTTAAACCTAAGTAAACAAAAAAATATATTTATTTATATTTGTATAGTTTGGATATGGCAAAGACTCGTCGTGTAGTTTACATTTTCCTCAGTATTCTCCTTATCTGCGAAGTCATGGACGAGGCGCAGAGTAGTCGTTTAAGGTGTCATCATCTAGAAGCTTATTCATGTAAGAAACGTTCAAGCCATCACCATCACCATCATCATCATCATCATCACAAGGACACTCTCAGTGAATCAAATCATCGAGGAAGCAATAGCATCAAGGCGAGGAGGAGCAAGGATATTTATGGCCTAGATGCTTTCCGGCCTACCGCACCAGGTCATAGCCCCGGTGTTGGCCACGCGATCAAGACCTGAGAAATTTGAATTTTATTTGTTTCTCCCACTTTTTTTTTCCTTTGCATGCCTACATTGGTCCATTGACTGCTCACCTTGGAGACCTAATGCGGATTATGAGTCATGCTGTTTTCTCCTATTGTAAATAGTAGATTGTGGTTTAGTCTCTTAATAATAGTTGTGGCTTCGTAATTTTATGTTTTCATTGTTATCTTGCGGTTCAAAAATTTGCAAGATGTTATTTAAGAGAAATAAAAAAAATTATATTTTTGATACTATGGGCAGATGGGCTTATTTGTAGAGAGATGATCTTTATTAGAATCATCTTTAATGGTTTCAAAATTTGCGTTAATGAAAAAAATATATAAAGGATTTTCAGCTACATATACTTTATTCCCTCCGATATTTTTTGGTCTTGACGTGTACAACTAGTGTTAGAATTAGGCACTTAGTTAGGCTAATAAAGTGAAACTTTAGAACGTAAATTTCATTTAGTTAACTGTGTTACAAATTGTAAGTACTAAATAGATATTTGTTTTATCATTTATTAATTAATTAATAAGAAAATATCTTGCATACATCATTCCCTTGGATTATGATAAATGGTAAGAACATATCTTGCATACATCAACATCCACAAAAAGAAAAAAGTTAATAAAAAATCTGAAGTTACACAACTCAAAATGATTGATTGTGTGCAAATAATCTATGATAGGATCCACAAAAGGAAGGGCGTGTATCAAAAGCATTTAAAATATCTAACTCGAGTAAAAAAATATATCTAATAAAATTCTTAAAGAATACGAGAAAATTGTAAAATGAAACATAGAGAATCTAAGAAATGCAGGCACCGTTCAGGACCGGTCCTAGTTGATAGAACAAAGGTCTAGTAGTAGTTTATGATTTATTGGCCTCTATTTTCTTATGTAAGCAAAAAATAATAAAATAAAAATAATTGAAATTTTAAGAAATAGCTAAAAAAATAAACCAAAATGACTATTGACAACAAAAAAGATTAGATGAAAATATTATTTTTTCTTAGATTCTCTTATATATTAGAGGATAACCGGCTTCACCCCGTTTATTTGTATAGATTTATATGAATTTATTTATATTTTCACAGACTGTAATTCACTACATAAAATTAATGCTGCACAAACATTTTTAAAAATGCCACAAAAAATCAGAACATTCAAGAAAATGATCAAACGGTATTTTTTGGTATCAAATATTTTCGGAGGTGTCCTTCCTTCTTTCATTCGGAAATGAAAGTTCAATTATGAGCTATAAAAAATATCCTTTAAGAAGGATTGACTGTCCGGTATTTGAAACAAATTGTAGAGAGTTAGTTTCGATAGTGTAGTCTGCTGATCGGTTGCGCTTGTTAGCGTTTGGTACCAATCGTAGAAACTGCTCTATACCGCTTCAAACCGCTTGAAATCGTTGGATTTCAAAAACTCCTTCCCGCAAGCGTTTGCGGTTGCGAGTGGTTGCGGTTGGTTTAAAAAACGAAAATAAACTAAAAAAGAAAAATGAACAAATTAAAATAAATATTATCATGTCTTATATATATTCAGGTTAATTCTTAAAAAACAATAATGATCTAACTTTCATTTTCTAATATTAATAATTATTATTTTTCAATAAAAAAATTATTTGAATAATTTTTAGTAATATTCATGGTTTTCAATCATTAATCATGTTTAAAAATTTATACTTTTTCATAATTATAGTTTTTGGTGTTTTTATATTTTTTATAATTATATATTAAATTTATTTTGGTAAGTTTTGGTCTAACCGCTATCGTAACCGTTGATCAACCAGTCGTAAATCTTCTGCAAACGCACCCGTTTTTAACCGCTAAACCAGTCGATCAAAAAGCTAAATAACGCTTGAGACCGCAACCGCCCGCTTCCGCAAACTCCCACAACCGCAACTGCAACCGCTGCGTTTAAACCAGTTAAGCCCTGAATAATGATCCACTTTCTCCAATCTATTAAATAAATTTGGAATGCTCCGTGTCTTATTTCCATTTTTTCGATTTCTATTTCTCGTGAATATAATTCTAAGACGAATTGTTTAACTTGATTCTCTAATTATTATTTTCTGAAATCACATTTGTAAACTTTTTTCTTTCATATTGGATATCCTATCATGAAGTTAGCTTTTAATTAATATGTGGTTAACAAAAAAATATTAAAAAAGTGTTTTGAAGTCCTTAGAACCTATACAAACTCGTGTCATTTGATATAAAGTCAAATTAATTAACAAAGAAAAAAATTAATATATGTATATATATATATATATATATGTAAATGAAATTGTAATTCCAATATATGAATGTACGTAGTCTAGATTCTCTTGTATCATTTTTTCACTATAGTGGTTTAGTTTAGACAAGAAACACAAACACTGTTTTCGTAGATATTGAAAAGAAGTTACGATTAATTCTTAAACGTGTAATGTAAACTTGATGACAAGAATATCTTTAAGATGTTTTATAATCTTTATTATTCAGTGACGTGAGGTTCGTATCCAAGAAATTGGTAAATGGACTATGTAGAATACTGTAGTGTTTTTCTTAGATAGATAATGTTTATTGTATATTTTGGGCCAATATGTAGTTTAATTATATAATGTTTTCTAAAAAGATTATGATAAATGTCAGCAAAAAAGTTACCTCAGCGAAATCATAGTGGAATATAGACTTTTTGGTGCCGTGATGGATTGAGTAACGATTTCTAATATTTTTCAGAAATCGTACCTAAAATTAAAATCTGGTTCCTATCTATTTCCGTGGTATATATCATCAGATAGTACAAAAATGCAATTATTGCCAAATTTTCAGTAATCTTAGGTTTTCTTTACAAGTTAATCACTAAACTTCCCATCTTTAGTATTGACTAGTATTGTATGAGTTTATGACTCAAAAGATTTAGTATTGACTAGTCAAAAATATATCTGCCGACAATGAAAAAATTAGGAATGATTTTTGTTTGGAAAAAAACACTACTGTAGTCTTGATGAAGATATCTTGTAACTCTTCAATTAAACGATGACAAACAGAATATAACTAACTAAGGTTATGTTTGTTTGTTCATTTGGAATAAGCATTTAAATGATCCATCCAAATAATCTATATAGATAATCCATCTCGATGATGTTCGTTTCGATTTTTGATAGTTCATCTAGATGGAGATGCTTTTGGTTAAATTTTTGTTTGTTGGTTAATTATATTTTCATCTATAATAAACACAAATATAACAAGTATGTATGCTATAATAGCTCCCAATGGTAATAGTAGATCTTTTAACTTTTAAGTGACAAGAATAGCAAGTTTTTAACATGTCTCAGTGATTAATTGAATTTCAATTGAAAATGTTATAAACTTTGCCAGCTTACTATATAATACACAATTAATAGCATATCTTATCACATTTTACTATATAATACACAGTGAAAAAAAAGTATGAAATTTCATTAATTTCAGGAATGGTTTGATGATTAAAAAGTTTTTTTCTAAATACATAATGTTTTGGTCAAATTTGTTGACTATGGCCTAATGCAATTCTATATTATTTTGTTGTTTGGGCTCCTACTCCACATAGTATAAACTTAGGTTGGTTGGCTAACTAAATTCATTACCAACTTATCAGGCAATAATTGCTGAAAACGCGTTTCAAATCTAATCAAAACAATTTAACATTACATAATCTGTTTCTTAAGTCAACCAAAACCAACCATATAATATTTAACCACTCATTTGATATGGAAAACAAAAAAGAATAGCCTTAGATTAGAAGATTCTTACTAAAATTTATGTGGTACTGATTGAAAGATCTTGTTTCAAGACCGTTTACATTATAACTCATGTATAAACCTGTTTTCTCCATTGTTAATCTCTCTACTTAGCATTATAAACACTGAACGATTGTGAAAGCTACACAAAAGAAGGACTTATATATAAACAAGAAAGTGGTAAAAGTGTTTTGAGATCTCATTATCACCTTGGAATGTTACCGAGCAATGTATTTGTAGAAGGTGAGCTCTGTGCACTTAACCAAGGATCTTGAACTGAGATAGGTGAGCTATCGCTAATCTCTTCGACGGAAGCGAGGTTATCCAGTTGTTTCTGAGGGATAACGACTCTTCTGCTTCCTGTTGATGATTGTTTAACTGATCTTTCGCTTCCTCGATCAGATGACCGGAGAGAACCGGCTGGTGAATCCAAGCTCATGTTTGGAATCCAACCGCTGAGTCGTATCTGTTCGAGCTCGTCTGCTACTTCAGTCATTGTCGGTCTCATGTCGCTGTGGAAGGCTAAGCATCGGAATGTGAGCTCAGCCACTGTGTGTATTGATGAGAGTGTCCATGCGTCGAGATCCAGGTCAAGAATTGGGTCTATAATCTCATCGATACAACCTGACCCGATTTTGTCAACAGCAAGAGCTGCTAGGTTGATTTCGGTATGTGGGCGGGTGAAATCAACGACTTTCAATCCTGTTATAATCTCGGCAAGGACGACTCCGAAACTGTAGACGTCGCTTTTATCAGAAAGATGGAAGCATTGATGGTACTGCGGGTCAAGATAACCAGGAGTCCCTTGAGGAGCCGTTGATATGTGAGAAGATTCCGTCATTCCCAGTCTAGAGAGTCCGAAATCCGCAACTTTGGAGTTGAAATCATAATCAAGAAGGATATTGGTAGATTTGATGTCACGGTGATAAATTGGTGGGTTCATTGCAGAGTGGAGATACGCGATTGCTTTAGCAGTTTGAGTGGCAACAGTGAGGCGTAAGGTCCATGGAAGACCGCTCCCTCTATCTCTCTGTAGATGTTCTGATAGAGTTCCATTCGGCATGTACTCATAAACGAGAACTGGATCGCCTTGTTCTATACAGCATCCTAAGAGACGAACAAGATTTGGGTGACTTACAGAGGAAAGAAGCTTGATCTCATTCATGACTTGGTCAAGACTTTCTGAATCTCTGTGTCTGAGTCTTTTGATAGCAACCCATTCATCATTTTGGAGTTTTCCTCTATAGACCGTACCGTATGCACCTACTCCTAGCTGCTGCTTTTCAGAGAAACCATCTGTCGCTTTCTCGATTTCCTTGTAAGGGAAAAAGGCGACACTTGAGTTCCCTGCAGCTTCAGACAAAAGCCGCTTTGCGCTTAAATGGCTTCTCAAAGGAGTAGACCGTCTCCGCTTACAATAGAACAAAAGAGCCAAGCCAGCTAGTAAAAACGCTCCACCAACAGTTCCTATATATAGCAAATAAATAAACCTAGTCAAAGATCCATAAAGAACAAAACTTAAAATGCCAAACAAACACTAAAGCGACCATTACCTCCTATAATAGTAACAAGATTAGATCTACAATGTCGCCAGACGAGTTTGGAACCACGGCATTCCGGTAGTGCTGCAAAGAGTATAGAGGAAACCAGTTAGCAAAAACAGCTTTGCGAATTTCGAAAACAAGAGAAGAGAACGTCCTCAATCACTCTAAAGAACTAATAATCTATATAGCAAAATGATACTATATTCTAAATGACAGATTACAACCGCTCACACCTCAATCCACGATTATTTTTACTTCTTGGCCTTTAATACAAATGTTAAAACAAAGACTATAGATTGACTAACCTCTCTGGCAAGGGTTGATGTATCCGTCTCCATGGTAACCGTCAAGACATGAGCACCGGTGTCCTGCATATCCATGAGGAGTTTCAACGTCTGTACAATTGGTGTTAGCCGCGCAAGTTCCGCTCTCGCAACCTCCCTTTAGCCACCAACCTAACCTAACTCGCTCAAACTCTAGCGCTATACCCGCATTCACACCTACAGACTCGAAAGCTATCGACGAGAACAACAAACTACACGAGCTGTTCCTCAATTCCTTCATACTGAAAAACTTAGCTGAATTCCTCAAACTCGAATTACTATCTAAAGAAAAACAGCTTATGTTTCCCGAGGAATCGCAACTTTCCAGATTCAGCACATTCTCCAAGAACTTCTGCTTGATAGAGCAACCATCGGTTGTATTCACACAATCCTCCATTAGGAAACTATTCTCTGACGTCGGTGCGAAATGCTCGCCGAATAGCGGTCTCATATCTTCAATCTTCCGAGTACAATTGTGAGGTAGACCGACAAATATACCGTCTTCCGTCACGTTTTGGACGGAAAAGTCTCCGATCATCGGTTTCTCCACTGCAGAGCAATCAAATCGGATCAAACAACCGTTTGAAAACCCGAAAGGATAAGGCAGAGTCAATCCACCGCATCTTCTCTTACAAGGCTCGGTGAAATTAGCCACCGAGGAAGAAACACGTCGGAAATTAGATCCTCCGATTACGATTACGATCACCAAAATCAAATTCAAGTTATGAGAAATCATCACCATCTTCGTTAAACGTTGATTGAAAATCGATCTCAACATTCATCACCTACCTGAAAACATAAAACAACCATGGATCATTCAATTCTCCAGTGAAGCTAAAACCCTAAGACCTCGAGACAAGTTGAGCTCCATTAAAAGCTCTCAAGCTCCCCAACGGTACACACAAAATAAATACACATAGAAACGAGAGAAAGAGAGAGAGAGAAACTGATTCCTCCATTAATGGCCGAAATTATAGACTCTAATTAGGGTTTTAGAAAATTTAAACTAAAAATTCAAAATACCTTTGTTCTTCATCTTCATCTTCTTAGATTCGATTTCAGTTAATTCGAGAAGTGTGCTTTGTTCGTATTTGGTGATCTCCGGCGAAGAAGTTGATTGCTGATGATCGGAAAATCGAAACTCCGGTGGTTTTTTACCTAATTGCGAAATAATAATCAGAGTAATAAATTGGTTTGATTAAAGACGAAGAAGAAGAAGATACGTACGTGCCCAGTGGATGTCTTATTTTTTATTTAAAGACGAATAAGCCCTTGGGAAAAAGCGTGGGAAGAGTATGAAATGACGGATATACCCTTAACATGGTCAACGAGCAATTGGGATATCTTTGACCGGGTTTGAGCTTTTTTTTTTCTTTATCTATTGATGATGCGTGTGTGAGTGGACAGCATAACAATTTGCTTAAAGTCGTTTTGTTTTTATTATTAAAAAAAGAAAATATTATTATTAGAATATACACTTTTATTGAATCGAATAATATTGTTTTTTTTTGTTTGGGTCAATAGGTCAACTAGAACAAAATTGATGCAAATTTCGGAAAATAATATGTCGATTGAAAACATTGGATCATTATAGTGTTGAACTTCAAAAATATCTTATTAACATACTATTTTGTGATTGTGATGATTCTCCTTTTTTCGTGAGATGAAATTTGATTATATCATATTATATACAAATTTAATCATATAACATATTGTTCTATGTTTTTTTATTACATAAACTAATTCAAGTAATTTGCGTTTATTCTAAGAATCCAAATAGTAATATTTGTGAAAATAGATCTAATTTATAATATAATGATGAGATTATTCAATTTATAAAAAGAAATATGGCACAAAATTTAGAAATGATACTAAAGAAAAAGAAGAAATAGAAAGAGAAATTGTTAAAAATGCCCCTTTTTCAATACCCCTTTTCAAAAATGCCCCCTTTGAGAGTCCATTTTTAAGTTTGCCCTCTTTTAATTTTTAATGACCATTTTACCCTTATTTGAAACAAAATTAGGTCCACAAAATACAAAATATTTTTTGGCGGGAAAAGTGATCCCGCAATTTTCCCGCCAAAACACTTGTAAAAAACCTTTAAAATACCTTGTAAAATTTTCCCGTAAAAATTTTTCCCGCCAAAAAATTTTTTTTTCGGGAAAAGTGATTCCGCAATTTTTTTTTTTGGCGGGAACATTTTTGGCGGGAAAAATTTACAAGGTATTTTAAAGGTTTTACAGAGTATTTACAAGTGTTTTGTAAGGTTTTACAATGTATTTTAAAAGGTTTTACAAGGTACTTATAAGGTATTTATAACTTGTAAAACCTTATAAAAAACTTGTAAAACCTTATAACTTGTAAAAACCTTATAAAATAGCTTGTAAAATCTTATAATATCTTATAAATACCTTGTAAATACGTTGTAAAACCTTTTAAAATACATTGTAAAACCTTATAAATACCTTGTAAAAAACCTTTAAAATACCTTGTAAATTTTTGGCGGGAAAAATTTTCCCGCCAAAAATTTAACGCCAAAAAAATTGCGGAATCACTTTTCCCGCAAAAAAAAATTTTTGGCGGGAAAATTTTTTGGCGGGAAAAAATTTTACGGGAAAATTTTACAAGGTATTTTAAAGGTTTTTTACAAGTTTTTACAAGTGTTTTGGCGGGAAAAATTGCGGGATCACTTTTCCCGCCAAAAAATATTTTGTATTTTGTGGACCTAATTTTGTTATATTTCCTTATATATTTGTGATATCTTTTATTAAAAGAAGGGTAATTTAGTCATTTTGTACATAAAAAGGGGTATTTTTAAAAATGGACAGCCAAAGGGGGTATTTTTGAAAAGGTGTATTGAAAAAGGGGCATTTTTGTGAGTCTCCCATAGAAAAGAAATAAAAAAGAAGCGTCTCTTAACAAAATGGTTAACGTTTCATCCATGTGGTCTTTTTACCCGAATTCGATTTTATTCGGAGTAGTAAAAATTGGATTATGAAAAAAAATTAATCGCCCGAACCATTACATTAGTACAAAAAAATTATAATGCAAATGGTAGCACAATTTGAAATTAAAAAAAAAAATGAACTGAAAAACTATTCAACTAATTTTCACCATTTAAGATGAAAAAAATTGAAATTATTTACACATAATCATTTGCACCGTTAATATATTGGTCGAACAATATAATTTTTTTGGTCGAAACGTCGAACAAATATCTTTAGTATATTGGTGGTTACATTTAAGAGTACTGTAATAAGCAAACAGAGTAGTTACGTACAATAGTTGTTGAACCGCTCAAACCATCATTTGTGTTATCTAACCAAATTTGGTCTTTTGTGCATCTTGTCCTAACAAAAATAAAAACTACTTTTTCAATAACCGGATATCAAATGGCTGGATCAAAATCTTTGAGCATTATTCCATGTTTTCTGGTAAATCCAACTAAAGATTGATAAACTTGTTTTCAACTGTACACAAACACTCAATTACTTACAAGATTTTAATTTCACAATCTTCTATTTGTTAAGCTCATCCCTATAATCCAAGTCAAGACAGATGAGATGTATGAATCGATCTTTTCTTCATTGAAGTAATATCTAGTTTACTTGAATTATTTATCAACATTTCATTTCTAGAATCTTGAACTCTTTGGGTTGATATCCTAAAGCTTTTGATCCATTCTCCATATTTTAACAAATGTTTTGTCTTAGTTTTTATAAAAGGTGTTCATAAAGACAAATGATTTGAAACCAAAAACAAGATACGGTAAAATACTCTATAAAACATTGTAATGCTTAAAAACAAACTACGAAAACAATTTTTAAATAAGCGCGCTTAAAGGTAAAAACCATATACATCAATTACATTAAAAAAAAATATTTTTGTACAATTAACATTTTAAAAAATACCAAGTGGTTTTGGGTCAAGCGGTTTTCTTGAAAGAGAACAAAAACACTGACAAAGAAATCTTGAGATCGAATCCACTTGAAAAGAAAAGTATTTCCAATAAAAATGGTCTAAAGACCGATTCCCGACTCACATAGATTAGAAAGTCCTAATCCGAATTTTGGGGTTCTAAAAGAAAAAGAAATTTAAAAATAAAATATAGGTTTAGTGTGAACGTGTTATTCGTTGTTTCACGCAAAACCCGTTTATATGTCAATTCGTTGGATGTCGACTCGAGTCATGGTCCGGTCACGAGCCTTGTTCGTTATCGACCTACTTGTTACTTGCCGTGTGAGCTGGGGTAACTCATTTTCTAAATGACATCAATGCCCCTATTACTTACATCCATTGACTTCTAATATTTCAAGAAGGATTTAGTTAATAAATACGTGCCTTACTATACACGTTCGTGCCTTACGGTAAGTCGGTAACATTTATTTTCGCTTTACAATTTTTTTTCTTCCATATATCTATCTACCATTTATATATAGGATTCACATACTATTATATATGTTTCATTTTGAAACTGGCAATACTCAAACTCAATTAGAAATGAATCACTATGGAATGTGACTTTGATGTTGATCATGACTTTGAAAGTGTGTACGTAACTCAACTCTAAAAATTACATTTAGCATGGAATTTAAACTCATATCTGTTTATTTAATTTATTAGCTTAATATCTCTAGAGATACAACTAAACGTTTGATCTATTATTAAATGTTATTTGTTACCAATATTCATTGCGATCTAGTGGTCGAATGATTCAATATATGTCATTTGAAGAGACAATGTTTAAACCATGGTAACTGCGAACTCTTTAAACGATAAGAATACAAAACTTTGATATTTCCCGGTTATAAGACATCATAATTAATTTGTTGTGATATATAGTTTTGTCTTCAGCAATCACAACATTATTAAATTATCATATTTGAGTATGAAAAAGTCAGATAATTATCAATTAATCAGTTTTGTAGACCCAAGCTCAATGATTTTGTTTCTTTTCGTTACTTTATAAGAAATTTGGGGAATGATTATAATAATCGGCTTGAATTCCGCTGATGAGAGGAAAGACCCAAACTCAATGATTGAGACTGGAGATTTTGTTTTTGTCCCGATTGTACTTTTCAACACTTGATTTCTTCTCAATGTTCTCATGCGGAATTTTGGGGAAATTATCAATGTGCCAAGTTTTGGTTGTCTCTTCTTATTATAGCGTTACAACTTGTTTTTGACAAAGTGGGTTCGACCATTTCTTTGGTGGATTAATTTTATAGTGAATACGTTTTATCAGAATAAGTAGATTACAACATGATGGAATCGTCACCGCGAACATTATATAATATATGGTAGTATATTGAAACATAAAAACAAAATTCCGTCAAATGAAAAATGGAGATTGAAGTAGTTAGTTTAAAAAGTTTAAAATTTTACCTAAACATCCAATGTTCCACTTTGAAAATTAGAAAAAATACCTAACCACACATGTAACCGAACCGAGCCGTGTCATGCCAAGCGCTGAATTTGGATTTTGAGATTTAGAATTTGAGTAAAGGACTTACGACCCCAAACATTTATTGTATTCTTTTGATCCATAATTCGGATAGATTTTATGTCAACACAAATGTGTTCTCCCCTAATTGATTTTTAAAACCGTTGCGTAATGATAGAATAAATTTGAAATCTATAACAATGAGCATTGATCATGGGATTTCTCTTCTACAAGAAAGGAATTAGGTGCCTTAACCTCTTCTCCAAGGCTGAGTAGACTACAAAAAGAAGTCTTGGGTCTCATTTTCAACACACATCACAATCTCTTCCTTCATCATTTCTAGTTTTCAAGCTTGAGAGTACAACGCAACATAAGTTTTCACCAGCTCTTGATTTCGAGTAGTGCGAGAAAAGAGAAACTGAAATAATTTTATCTTGAGAATCTTGAACATATGAAATTGGTACTTAAAGCAACTAAGGAGGGAGATCAGATGATTATATCGACTTTACTTTACTTCAATCACTCTACGGTATTGAAGTCGTGTAGTTCATTCAGATTTCTCTCTAAGTTTTCTTTATAATATCAGACTGTGCCCATTGATTAAGTTGAGGATAGATTGACTTGTATTGATAATTAAACTTATAGTTCTAATGTCCATCTGAATTTGCTGTAATAATATGTGTGCAATAAAAATTGGTTTTCAGTCTCAACAAAAATAGTTAACCCACTAGACTTACAACAAATTTTGTATACATAAAAATTTCCAAAACAATATTTATGGACTAGGAAATGCGAGATTTGAACTCGCAAAAAGTACTTAACTGATCGTATTTTTTTTTTGAAAAATGAAAATTTGATATAATTTCCTAGTAAAATCATTAAATTTTTTTAATTTAGCAAATTGGTGCACCCCTAAGAGGATACACCTTAATCACCTTTAGCTTTAGGTCAGCTTGTCCGTAGCTAATGGCCAATGGGCAACTTCATGGGCCCATGAAAAAACTTTCGAGGTCATAGTCAATATTATACACTAATGGGCCTATATAAATGTCAAATTCAAAGATTACCAAAACCCAACAAAATACACAAGCCCTGAAGCAAAACAAATCAATATTTTATTACCGTAAATTTCGGACCAAACAAGAGGAAAAAAGTGAAAGATCAGAGTGTTTTTACTGTTCATGGATCCCACGTGATCAGACAGCTCAAATTCCGATCTCGTAACGACGTCGAATAAGACAATTTCGGTTTTGTCCCTAATCCCATCTTAAACTGGGTCCCACGTTTTTTTTCTTCCTCCCAAAAAAGCAAACTTAAAAAAAAATATCGGACAAGATTCCAGCTAGTGGTTCTTTCTTCTTCATCTTTTTCTCAATCACTTTCTTCTCCATTCTCTCTCTTTTTTTTTGTTCTCTCTCTCTCTCCCACTTGTGAAGAAGCTCAACAAGAACCCTAAAAAATGATTCTTCTTTGATTTTGTGTTTCTTGTTTAGTGTAACAGTGTTTTGTTTGCTTAGTTTTGAAGCAAAAGCTAGGGTTTTTTTTTCTTTTTTCTTGAAAATGCCATTGAACAAGATGACGAAAGAAGATGATTGTTGTTTATTCGCTGAAGAATACGATGGTCCACCATTATCATACAATATTCCTTGTGCTCTTCCGATTAACGTTGAGAAAATCCCCGTCGCCGCCGTTGTTTCTCCGGTTTGTATTTCCGATAACATGTCTTTCCCTGTGATTCAACCAATTTTAGCTGTGGAGAGTAGTAAGAAGTTTCTGAGAGATTCGGTTTCTCCTACTTCTGTTATTGCTAATTGTGGATCTAATGAGCTTGAATTGGTTTCTGATTCAATCACTGTTTCTCCTACTTCTGTTATTGAGCATACGGAGGAAGAAGAAGAAGGTGGTGATGGTGATGGTGAGGATTGTGGCATGAGTAGCTCTGGTGAGTTATTGTTGAGGTCTTGTTCTGTTAGTTTTGATCAATCTAGGGTTAGTTGTTCAGTGAAAGAGAGCTTAGATTTGAATGAATCGTCGAATCCGTTAGTACCGGATTGGGAATCGAATGAGTCGGTTTTGAGTATGGATTATCCGTCTTCTCGGGTTACTGGAGATTGTGTTAGTGAAAGTAATGGAGATGGGAAGAAGCAACCAGTTGTTACTTTCTTGGGTATTGCTTCTGATGATGGTTTTGAGGAAGAGGAGAGTTGTAACCAGAAGCGGGTTCGGGTTGTACCGGTTAAGAAACAACCTCAGACGAAAGGTAAAAAGGGGTCTTGTTATCGGTGTTTTAAAGGGAGTCGGTTTACGGAGAAGGAAGTGTGTCTTGTTTGTGATGCTAAGTATTGTAGCAGCTGTGTGCTTCGAGCTATGGGTTCTATGCCTGAAGGAAGGAAATGTGTTACTTGTATTGGGTTTCCGATTGATGAATCGAAGCGAGGGAATTTAGGGAAATGCTCTAGGATGCTTAAGAGGTTACTTAATGATTTGGAGGTTAAACAGATTATGAAGACTGAGAGGTTTTGTGAAGCTAATCAATTACCGGCCGAGTATGTGTATGTTAATGGACAACCTCTTTACCCTGAAGAGCTGGTTACACTTCAGACTTGCTCTAATCCTCCGAAGAAACTGAAACCGGGGGACTATTGGTATGATAAAGTGTCTGGACTTTGGGGAAAGGTGAATACTATTTACTGTCCTTTTCAGATATCTGTCTTAGTTTTCTAGTGTGTCGAGAACATTTATATATATTTTGTTGGGGTTCCACAGGAAGGAGAGAAGCCTTATCAGATTATTAGTCCTCATCTGAATGTTGGAGGTCCTATTAGTCCAGAAGCTAGCAATGGAAACACTCAAGTTTTCATAAACGGACGCGAGATTACAAAAGTGGAGCTACGAATGCTGCAGGTTGGAATCTTTTTGAAGTATGCTATTCTTGATTTAAAGAGAGCAGTTGATGTCATTGATGATTTAAGCTTGTTTTTTCTATCGTTATGTATTGCAGTTGGCAGGAGTTCAATGTGCGGGTAACCCTCATTTTTGGGTTAACGAAGATGGATCGTATCAAGAAGAAGGACAGAAGAATACCAAGGGATACATATGGGGCAAGGTTCGTTGTTTTGCCTGGAATCTATATTCCGTTTAATTTTCAATTGAATTTTCCTCTTTGATTGAAGATAACAAACCTATGCTGCTTTCAGACTGGGACCAAGTTACTTTGTGCTGTATTGTCCCTTCCTGTACCATCAAAATCTACCGCGAATGCTTCTGGGGAACTTCTCTATAGCGCAAATAGCAGAAGCATTCTGGATCATCTTGAGCATAGGACTTTGCAAAAAATTCTCTTGGTTGGAAACAGTGGTTCTGGAACTAGCACAATATTCAAGCAGGTATGAGCTTCTCAGCTTCTCCTTATAAATAATCTTATCCATTATTAGTGGTTATGAGATCTGTTTGGTATATATCGTACTGCTTGTTAGCGTAAGCCCCAAAATCTACTCAACTAAATTACTTTCTCGTTTAGGCGAAGATCCTTTATAAAGACGTACCATTCTTAGAAGATGAACGTGAAAATATAAAGGTGATTATCCAGACCAATGTGTATGGTTATCTCGGTATGCTTCTTGAGGGCCGGGAGCGGTTTGAAGAAGAAGCTCTTGCTGTCAGGAACTCGAAGCAGTGTGTCATTGAAGATATTCTTGCAGATGAAGGTGCATAGATATTACAACTCCTACTTATTCTTGAGTTTCAGTTTCCAGAGAGAAATATGTCTATGAACAAGAGCAATCATGAATTTATGTATATGTGTGAAGCATTGGCGTCTTAAATTGATTTCTGTGTACGAACAGGAGATGCTAAAAGCAACAACAAAACCATGTACTCCATTGGCCCAAGGCTCAAAGCATTTTCTGATTGGCTATTAAAGACTATGGCTGCTGGAAATCTCGGTGTCATTTTCCCTGCAGCTTCCCGTGAGTATGCGCCACTGGTTGAAGAGTTATGGAGAGATACAGCGATCCAAGCTACATACAAGAGAAGAAGCGAGCTAGGACTCCTTCCGAGTGTTGCCAGTTACTTCTTGGAACGGGTAAATAAGTGCTTCACTATCTCTTGTGCCCTCAATTTTCCATATTGTTGGTTACTGAGAAGTGGAACTATGAGTTATTATTAGTCTTCTCAGAAGCTGCTTTCTCATTCTTCAGGCTATTGACGTATTGACACCAGACTATGAGCCATCGGATTTGGATATATTATACGCAGAAGGAGTCACTTCGTCCAGTGGTCTAGCTTGTCTTGATTTCTCATTTCCACAGACTGCATCCGAAGAGAATCTTGATCCTTCCGATCACCATGATTCCTTGCTCAGGTAAGTTCTGATTCCCCTTTTTGTTTTATATTACTTAAGTCAGTTCGAAAACAATTGAAGACATTTCCTGTGTGCTTTCAGGTACCAGTTAATTAGAGTACCCTCGAGAGGCCTTGGGGAAAACTGCAAGTGGATAGATATGTTTGAAGACGTCGGGATGGTTGTGTTTGTTGTTTCCATGAGTGACTACGACCAGGTTTCAGAAGATGGAACAAACAAGATGTTACTCACAAAGAAACTCTTTGAAAGCATTATCACTCATCCCATCTTTGAGAACATGGACTTCCTCTTAATACTCAACAAGTACGATCTCTTGGAAGAAAAAGTAGAACGTGTTCCTTTGTCACGCTGCGAGTGGTTCCAAGACTTCAATCCTGTGGTCAGTCGTCACCGTGGTTCCAACAACGGTAACCCCACTTTGGGTCAGCTCGCCTTCCACTTCATGGCGGTTAAGTTCAAGCGGTTTTACTCTTCCTTGACCGGGAAAAAGCTGTTTGTTTCTTCAAGCAAGAGTTTAGACCCAAACAGTGTCGATTCGTCGCTCAAGTTAGCTATGGAGATTCTGAAATGGAGCGAGGAGAGAACAAACATCTGCTTGAGTGAATACTCAATGTACAGCACCGAGCCAAGTTCCTTCTCAAATTGATTGATGCTTTCACATTAAACAAAAGAAGTCTAATGTAAATTGTAACAACTTTCTTGTGTATAGATTTGCCACGTAGAGTTTTAACAAAGTACTTACGCATCAATTTACAGACCGTCTCTGTGTACTAAACAACAATTAACTTATCCTTCTCTTTTATGTTACAATTGGGTTTTGTCGAAAGTATATCTAACTTGCTCTTCTGCACTCAACAAGACATTCTTCACAATCCATCCTTGTTCTTGCATTTGCCTGTTCAGTGTGATAACATCATCTCGTGCAGCTCGCTTACTCTCTCCTGCGAGTAATGACCAATCTTGTAGCGTCAAGTCTGAAAATGATACGTCTCTTCTCTTGATTCGATTGGTTCCAAAGGCTTTACGAATGTAACATGTCTGAACAAACAAACCACTATGTGTTAACAACAGTAGACACTATCATGAACTTTTACAAAATTGATTATATTTAGTTGAATCTTTACCTGCAACAAACTGGTGATAATGTCTACACTGTTGGCTTCTTCACGCAGACAAATAACGATGCCCGGCTAAATATTATACAAGTGGGAGGATCAAACCAGAGAATTGAAGGGATATGAGTACATATAAGTTAAGCATATATGCAACTCACTTTTGGTGTTCTTCTAAAACCTTTAGAGGAAAGTTCAATGGTTATGAAGAAACTATCATCATTGCAGAGTGACTGCATCGCCATCATCGATAGTGTAGGAATCTGAGCCTTAGGATCTAAGCATCCAATTCTAATGGGCCAAACCCTTTTGCTACCTACAAAGAACATATGAAGGATTCAGCTTATTAACAATGTCTGAAAAGTGGATAGCGTTAAGAGCCTTAAGAGGTTTTTTGTTTTTCACCACTGCTCCCTAAAAGGTCAATTCCTTCCTCTTCACTCACTTCGGCAGGGGAAGGTACTTGCCTGAATTCAATCCATCTTTCCAGTATTATTTCAAGCCTATCCTGGTAAGAAAAAGATAAATTGAACTTATAACACAGTAGTCTCCATTGTTTGGGTCTCGTTACCGAGATAACAAAAAGCTACCTTTGTTAAAGTTTGTAGATTGATATGCTTGAGCCCTTGATAAATGCCAAGGAGATCAAACGTGGAGAAAATCGGATATAGAACAAAAGGTAGACTTGCCTGCAGTCTAGCACAATAGCAAGTCAGAAAATTCAGCAACGAATCTCGCAAATAAAGTAACTAAACAGTACTAGAATCATCTAACCTTTGGTTGTTTTGGAATAGCATATTTAGAAGAACCGCCAGTAGGAGACCAAGATTATCAAAACACACGGTTTGAATCTGGAAATTCACGAATAAAATCAATGCATGTATATGGGATACAAACAAAAGAGAACTCAAGTAGGTTTCTGAAAAAAACCTGTGCCTTTGCAGAGACTTCGCCAAGGTTATCCGCTACAGCAAAGCTTCGATGTACAGCTGACTGCACAATGTCAAAACATTGGCTGTCAAACCAAAACACCAAACATAAAACACTTAAGTCACAAGGAAAAATAACGAACAGGAAACCTTACACCGGTTGCTAAGTAGCACGACAGACTAATCTGTTTAGCGATGTTAGCGATGGAAGCTAACAAAAGGAAGTACTGTGGGAATACTGGAGTCATTAACTCAACTCCAATGCTTAGACTGAAGAGTACAGACGTCGAAAACCTAACTCTCTTGATTTAGCAAAAGAGTATAAGTAACAAAAACTCTCCACAGTTTCAAGAACTACAATATAATGAAGTAAATTACCTTCAAATTAGTGTCAAAAGCAGAAGCAAGACTAGCAGTGTATATACATCTACTTAATCTTCCAAGTCCATCTTTCAAAATCGAATTAAAAGCAGCAGATGAAGCAAGTGACCGAGATTGTCCAATTCCTATCGCTCTAAACATCGCCTGAAGCAACAAAAAAACAACTCAAAATTTTGTAACAAAAGTCCAATTTCAAGTCTAGTATTATACCTGAGTGGCAAGAACTTGTAAAGCAGAGCTGAAAACTCTGTGCAAAAACTTCCATTTGACATAACTTATGTAATTGTCACTGACTTGTTTCGGTAAAAAGAAGTCTTTTGCAGCTGAAGATGAAAGTCTTATCAATTTCCAGAAACCATCGTCGAGGCCAAGGCAAAACGACGTCGAATCATCATCATCATCTTCTTCTTCATCAACACATAGCAACTCCAAGGAATCTCCTTTGATGAAGTACCTAGAAACTTTGCCAGAATTTTTGATTATGATAGGAAGACGACGGGTTACGTTACTGAGTACTACGAGTTCTTCTTTCGAAGCACCTTCGTGCTCGTAATCAATGGAAGTTCTCAGAGACTTGACGAATTTTCTTGAAGCAAATTTAGGGAAACTGAAGATTGGATATTGGGTTAGCGTTGATTTACATGGGTTTAGAAAAAGACGAGAGCTTGGAATCGATGAATGCATCAGAGTTCTTAGGGTTTTAGGGAAGGTTTTGCGTCGCCTTCTTCTTCTTCGTTGGTTCTGTGAGTGGGAACAATTCTAATGTATTGGGCTGGATATGGGCCTTCTACACTTTAGTTTACTATCTAATTTTGTTGAGGAATTTAATAATCAATTTTTTTAGATCTGACCCGACTCCAAACGTATGATCTTGTCCTGGAGAGGTAAACTTCTATAAACATCTCCACCTTTTTTTTTTTTTTTTTTTTTTTTTATCTCCCACCTTTTAACAAGAGTATTTTCACTAAACATTTAATATTTTTCTTGATTGTAGGACTTCAGATTTCTATTTTCGGTTATATGCTTCTCAAACACATGATGCCGTTATTCGTTTTTTCCGACTTTTTTTCATCTTCGACGTTGTAATATCATGATCTCTTATTTTCCTTTAATAATTTCATGCCTTGAACATTGGAAAACACCCTACTAACATGTTTTCGAGACTTCGACATAATTGTCGTTTGCATAGGAAATTTACTTATAATGGTTGGACTTATAGACGAAAAAGAATAGTTTATCAGTATGTACAAATGATCATTTTTATGATGTAGGAAAATGATCATTTAGTTTTCAAATATAGAAAATGATCATTAAATTCCTCAACTTTTGCAATTTTGCAAAATTATTTCTCAATTCTTCTGTGTGCAAATTAAGTAATGTTCTCATTATTTTATACAAAAATTTATTACTTTCTATATTTGTTGGCTATTTGAATTCTGCATGCAGAGTATATTGTTATTGATGGCACCATTGCTTCTCAAACCTAGTTTTGTTCAGTTTCCAGGCGACAATACTCTTTTCATTAAGCAATCTGGTTCATCATTCATTGCTCTTCTTGTATATGTTGATGATATCAAGATTGTGATGTTGAATTACAGGCACTAAAAGCTGCCTTGCATACTGCTTACAAGATCAAAGATATGGGTATTAGAGCACTCATTAAAACCCAATTATTGTAATAGACATAGCCCATTAGCCCATGTTTTTAGAGAGAAGAAAATAGGTATCTTTGGAGTTGCCTATTGTGCAACTCTCTTCCCCAACGTATATGAAATCAATCTAAGAATCCATTTGAGATTTTGGTGACAAGATAAATTTCTCTTCCTCTTTTATATTTCTTGTACAATAAAGCTCAATGAGCTATTTCATTTTCAGTTTTAGATTTTTATGTTAATAAGCTCATTTGAGCATGAATCCATCTTGTCTTACAATTTCTCACATGGTAGCAGAGCCAAACGGTTAATATGTCATAAATCCAAGTTTGCTTCCTCATCACTCTATCCACCGGTAATGTGTCTCTGTACTTTCATCTGAGGCCGAATAAGAGGGAATAAGGAGAAATTGGTGTGTGATAGCTTTAGAAAGGGATCAAATGGTTTAGATTTCTAGGGTTGGAATTATGAAGCTCGAATACATTATGACTGATTTGGGTTTGAGAAGGGTGCGTTTAAGTGAGCAATTTTTCTGTTCATTTCTATGGCAAATACAAGGATTATTGAGCGCACACAAGCTGTTCGGTGAAATGCCAAAGAGAAAGGCACAAGGTTAGATGGAATGTTAACGATCTGTTTTGTTGTGGTTGTTGTAAAAGAAGCTGAGAGTGAGTAGTGTGTTAGTAGACGTGGAAGAGTTCTCACCTTCATCATAAGACAACCTAGGGGAGTTAGACGGTAAAGAAAACCCCAACTCTTTGTGAGATAAATAGGCTACAATGATAGACCTGAAAAGATCTCACACTAATGACTGCTTTTAGAGTGAACTGAGACTATTGACTACATCAAACGAATTTACTTCGAGCTGGAAATTAGGGAATCCCATTGGAATTTGAGAAAGTGCCCATGTCTGGAGTGATGGTGGGCACTAAAAAATGACAGATAGTATGTATTAATTATTTAAAATGAAAATAGTGAACGGGAAATTAGGGAATCCCATTTCCATACCCTTTTTCTTCTCTCACTCGTTTGAATAAAATAAATATGGAAATCACTTGAACGGAACCGGGAACGGGATGTTTTTGAGCCAGCAGGGAGAGCCTTCTTGAATAGCAAAAGCCTTTTCATAGCCCATTAGAAAGGCCCAAAGGTTTCGCGTATATATATCAAAGTAGAAAGAAAACCCTAAACGCCAATTGCGTATATGATGTTTGATTGTATCAATGAATTTTAATCTGATTGATTGATGTTTTAGTTTTATCTTAGGGATCGAGAACGCGTGTGAGATCTCTTCTTGTTTCAGGTCGGTGGATTCAATCATGACTACGACGGTGTGGTGGGACATCAACGGGTGTCCGGTTCCCGATGATTACGATGTAGGTAAGGTCGGTCCGTGTATAAAATTAGCGTTGGCGAAGTTAGGCATCGATGGTCCAATCACCATCAATGCCATGGGCGACCTAAAAGAAATCCCTGATCAAGTCTTAAAAAGCTTAACTTCATCTGGAATCTGTGTTGCATACTTCCCATTCAGTTAATCTTCTCATCCCTTTCCACAATTAGGTCTGATTCAAATGATTGTCATCTGGCTTACTATTTCCTTTGCTGAAACAGATATCGTCTTGTATACGGGGTTGCTTATGGATTATAATCTACCTCCGGATACACAAGTGTTTATAATGGATTACCATAATTTGCTGAAACTCTCGGCGGTGGTTTTCAGTTTAAAAGAACGTGGATACAACATAGTTCTGGTATGTCCAGAAGAGCCTGCAAAAGAGCCTCCAGAAAAGCTTCCTCAATACGCAGGTTTAGACCTGCACCGTTTGCCCTGGGAAAGCGTGCTACAAGGTGTGTTTGTCCTCTCTCTCTCACACTACTCAATGATAGCTGAACAATTAGTTTTTTTCCAACAGATGCAAAGATAAGTGAAACCTGCAGTGTTAATTGCCGAATATGCCACCTTGGTTTCTCAAGCCTTGCAGATTTCACCGTGCATCTCAACAGTGAAAAACATGCAAACTTAGTAAGCATCCTTGTCACTTGTATCATCTTTCTTACTTTCAAATTTGACACTTTGTTGTTAGGTTGATGCCATGTTTTCTGAACCCCCGAAGATCGATTATGAAGACTCATCTGAAGGCAAGTTTTAATATCTCAGGTTTCTTAATGAGTTTGATCAACTAGAAAAGAAAACATGATTTTGAATATGCTATTAAACATTGTAGATGATGAGGATCTTGATGAACAAGATGACCCAAAGAAGCAAAAGACCTAATTGAGCATCTACGTGAACAATGTTGAAGTGTTTATTTGTTTCGATTTTTGAATAAGAAACAGAGTAAGAGCAATGGTTGTAACTTGATCTTTATTGATAACTTGAAAAAGTATTACAACTCGAGTAACGTGTTTAACAATCACACGATCTCGAGTATTTAAACAAACCGAACAGATGTGATGTGTAAATGAAAGAACACAACTCTTAATCTAAGAGACACAACCTTAACACAGAGTATTTGTGCCTCTTGATCATGTAACTAACTAATGTGAATGTAACTAACTTATACGAGATTTTGATTATAGTTCAACAAACAAGACTAAGAAGAAGAGTGCATGGCCCGAGGGGTGTTGTTCTTCTTCTCTAAAATAATCTTTTTTTTCTGTTCTGTGCAAACTTCGTTTCAACGTTACAAATTACATCAGTGCTATCATATTGCCTTTAGTTTTTTTTTCTTTCTATGTCATCTTGTTAATGGATCAAAATAATTCTAGAACGATTGCGATTTCTTTTTTTACCTAAACACACCAGGATCGTAATCTTTTCGAAGGTTCATGCTCACACACATAAACAAAAAAACAAACCAAAGTTCAAATGGTTTACCAGAAATACATTATCATGCATAAGACACATGTTTGAAGATTGAACTTGATCATGCATGCATTAAAAAAATTCAAATGGTTTACCATTATCATGCATAAGAAAAAATATATAACCTCTTACTCTCTTTAGGAAGCACATTTACTTTATGCAATCTACTATACATTTTTGCAACACTTTTAAGGGATCCTAATCGGATCGAATTTTGTTTCAATTTTGACCCGGAAATCTTTAATCGGATCTTCCCTTAAATATTGGCAAAATTTAAAAACGAAATTATTTAATAAAATCTAAAAATATATATTCTCAACTAATTACTATACATGAACTCTTTATTTATGGCATATTCTCTAAGATTTTTATAGATAAGGAAATTAAATATGATGATTTAATGCTAATATAACAAATTTGAGCTAATTTCCTAAAACCTTTTTACCTAATCTAAACATAAATATATGATTCTCATTTCACTTTTATATGATCTTATATTTATATTATTTTGAACTATTATAAAATTTATATAGTTAATAAAATTTTCGATTTTTTTTTGCAATATGCTATGATTTAAATTTTTTAAAATAGACATATATTACTCAATCGATAAAGAAAAAAAGTATGTGTACAATTTATATTAACATTTTTTAAGAACAAATTTACGCGTTTAATCAGGTCGTATTTTTTTTTTACTCTGTCCCGGAAATGAGTCATTCGGATATTTCTTTAATTTTTACAATTATCCAAAAGGGAACAATATAGTACGGGTGAAATCCTAAAAATTAACAAATCAAAATACAATTATTTAGTATTTTAAGATACAATTATAAATTATTTTTACGGGTTGGTCCAAAAACACACACTAATTTAAAAATATATATATTATGGAAACCATTTGAAAGCAAAATTTTAAATTGCCTTGAATTATATATATTTTAAATAAAAGTGTTATTAAAAGAAATAACAAAATGATGTTTAATTTTACGGGAAGGGATTATATGGTGGGACGGGTTTGGATTGATATTAATACAGGACAATATATCACGGGTGAAATCGTAGGATTAACTAATCAAAATACAATTATAAAATTTTAATTTTTAAACACTAAACAAAACAAATACGACTTAAAATTTCCATTTTTTAGTTACAACGCATGTGACCCGCGGTGTACAAAAAATATATTATATACAGCAAATTCATCAGTTTATAAAAAGATAAAAATCAAATCAAATAATTAACCCGCGGTATACCGCGGGTCATATCCTAGTAAAATTTTTAAAAATTAACCAAGAAATATTAAATATTATGGAACCCCTTTAATCCATTAGTTTAACTAAAGGTTCATTAATGCTTCTACATCCGGAGGTCTAGGTTTCAAATCCCAGAGAATGGGATTTAGTATGCAAATTAAATGCGACAAGTTTACAGGAGATCTTCAACGTGGTGCAGGTAAAACCGTCAAATATGGATCTTCATAAAGCATGTTCAGGTGAAATCGGCAGGTTTGGGTCTTCATAAAGTAGGTTCAGGTGAAATCGGCAGCGTGGATCTTCATAAGATGGTATAATTGTCAGTTGTAAAATTCGTCAATGTAATATATCATAATTTAAAAACTTTTTAGTTGAGAAATTAGGAAACCATTCATAGTCCAATAGAACTAGATTGTAACAGTAAAAAGCAGGAAAGTACAATCTTGAATAATTAGGAGTTCCAACTACATAATAGATAATAGCTAAGTAGATTAGCAGATAAGTTGAACTGGCTTCATCGCAGAGGCTGCTCCATCTCCATCTCCATCTTCGGTTCTTGGCTTCTCCAAAGCAGTGAATGGTGTACAGTAATCTGGATACATTAGAAACCATTCCCAATCGCTGATGATGGTCAGTGCCGTGCTAACGCATACGGAGGCTTAAGGCGAGCTTAAAAAATGTGGCCTTAATAATAAAAATATTGTCTAAAAACATACATAATAGTGTCAACAAAACCCAAGTCTTAAAACACACATAATAGTGTCAACAAAAGGATGATTTTTTTAGTACGGTCAGTAAACTTTTTATCAAACCAACACTAATGAAAAATCACCAATCCATTCCATAACCAAAAATTCTACATCAATTTTTTGTACTTAATGTGAACAATGATGATCGGCTTTGTTAAAGAAGAAAAGATACAATCTATTAATAGAAGTAATCGTCGATTAGTCCTTAGCCACTGCTTCTATGCCTCTCTTTTTTTTTTATCTTTGGGATTTCACTTTTGACGATCTAAATGTTCCAGTCTAAGTTTTCTTTTAATTAGATTTTTATTGTCGTTTAAGTTTCTTTTTCCTTTTCTAAATTATTCTTTAAGCATAATCATGTGGGCCTGTGGATTGTGGCCTTAGTTTATTATGTATTAAATATTATGTATTAAACAAAAAATGCTAAACGTGTAGAAATTTCCATACAAAAAAAAAATATAATAGCAATTATAAGGATTGGTGCTTTAATACACAAAGAACTCAAAACAGATTAATAAAACTTATGAAACCCATAAGAAAATGTGGCCTACTAAATTTTAAAAATCTGGTGGCCTTAGGCAAATGCCTTTCTCCCAAGGCATTAAGCACGGAACTGATGATGGTTACCCCTAAATCTACAAGTTCCTCAAGCACCCCTATCTTCAGACCTGCTTTGCTCCGTACAACTACTATCACATTGATGTTGTTTTTCCTAAGAGCTCTACACTCATTCAAAACTTTAAAGTCACCCGAGATCAACACATCGGTACTACCCATATTCTGATGCGGAATCCACGATGCTAATTGGGCTACGATTTCCTCATCAGCTATGTCCTTTTCATCTTTTCGGTACACTCTCCCCGGATGCGGATTCTCCATGCAATTTGTGTATTTAAAGCCAGAATCCGGGTTGGCAAGAATGGCCCACTTGGCCCGTGTTTTCTTGGGGAATTTATCCGAGGTTGATGATTCAACTACCACGGATATTTCCATTTCCGCTGCCCATTGATATCCAAGCCTGAGAAAAGTAGCATGCAAGGTGTGGAGAACGTCTTCAGTGTTCAGCCATCTTGGAATAGGCACGTTCTCAATGTCCCACCACGCAAACAATGGACCCCGTGCATACTGTTGGAGAGGAGGAGGGAAAGGTTCAGGGAGTGGATTCGGCGGAGGTGGACGATTCCGCGGTTGATTCCTCAAGGTCTTCCTCTTCTGTGGAAACATCTGAGAATCCATCTGAGAATCAAATAACCCTAAGGTGAAATCTCTTCCTGTTTCCAACAAGATAGAAAGAAATCTCTTATTCATGAATGATTCAATTGAGCTCTTAACACAAAAGAAAACCAGAAACATCAAGACCAGCTATGCAATTCCAATGAACAAAACACAAAGCCATATACTTTCGAGAAATCTTAAAGTCTCATCACTTATACAATTTAGTCTATCACACAAGACAAATTTCATAACAATTGTAGTGTTCGATTCGAAGGTGAAAGCAAAACTCAATATAAACGCAATCACAAAACGATTACTATAAGCCTCATACCCACGAAAACTGAATTCTCTATTTTTTCATATTGTAATAAGTTTTATTATCCATTCTTAAATTAACTAATTAGATTTAAATTAAGAATGTTAGTAACATTTAGCATGTTCGTTTCGTCGCCGCGGCAGACGCAAGTATCCATGTTCGTTTCGTTACAGCAGGTACCTGCGGCTAAAAATTTTGGACGCTATTTAAATTCAGCGTCAAACGATTAAACAGTTGCGATCTGCGGCTGCGGCTGCGGCGACGAAACGAACAACAACCTGCGGTAGTGTTTGCCGCCGCCGCTGCCGCAGCCTCCAGCGGCGACGAAACGAACAGACTAATTAGATGTAGACTTCGTCTTTTAAAATTTTTTTATATTCTTTTATGATTTTTCAAAACAAAAAAAAAAGATAAAAACAAGCTTTACTGCAAAGCTTTCATCTCTTCCTTGAACTTAACCATTGCAATTCTTGGCAATGTAACCACAATCTGAACCCCTCCGACCATATCCGGTTCCAACCTAGATGGTCGCATGAACATATTAACCGTCCTAGCTGTCTCCGATGGAACCACCGGGACGATATTCACCGGCTCATTCCACCCGAAATCCATCGACCCAAAGATCCCGATATTCCTCCAATCCGTCAAACAAAACAACCCATCTTTTTTTCCTTTGATCTTTAAATTCATCTTAATGATTTTTTCAGTGTTTGCAAGCTCTTCTTGGAGATAATCTTTATCGTGACCCTTCCTCTTTGCTTCTTTTATGAGCTTTACGATATCTGAGATCGTAAATTCTTCCACTTCTCTTGCGGTTAATGGCACATACATATCAATGTATGCATTACCGTAGTACCCATCGGGCAAAGGGGGATCCACAACGTTGCGGATTCCTACTGATAAACCCAAAACAGTGACTCCATCTCGGTCCAAATTAAGAGCTTTAACTCTTGACTTCCACAAATAAGCTCCTATAACTTCGAAAGTAGTGATTGTCTCATTAGAGAAGTCGTACTCTTTCAATGTAGCTTCTTTCAATCTTCTTATGCTATCTGCTCTAATATTTATTTTTTCAGTTACCTAGTTACATTTATAAACATGGATAGAGTTAAAATTATTGTTTTAGATTAATATATATAGTATGTGAGGATCTTGTTTTGTGCACACATACCCAATCATCCGTTGGTAAGTAGGGCGAAGCAGCCGTGTCGTCGCCGGGAACAAATGGAGGTTCATCATCTTCCGGCTTCCCCACAAGTCTTTCTCTTTCCCAAACCGGTGTCACCATCGGCTTCTTTTTCCCGCTGGCCAAGTCCGTCAAGGCACACATAATATGACCTTCTCCATATCCATCACACATTGCATGTGACATTGCCATCCCTAAGATAAATCCTCCACATTCAAATTTGGTTACCTGTATCAAAATTAAAAAAAAATATATATATATATATATATATATGTATATACATTTCTTAATAAAGTTGGTGTGAGACAAGTTTGGGTCACCTGCTACAATATGTGTGTAAATTACATGCATCTAAAATTATGTCCAAATCAGGCCGAAATAACTGATCTGAAAACTAAAGCATATTTTATCATATGATTTGAAAAATTATTTATTTTTCTATATCCCCAAAAAAAAAACGAATCAGAATTCGGACAAGAAAAAATAATCAATTTAAAACCAAAATATCATTGAAAATAAAGGAAAAAATGTGATTAAAAACCGAATCCGAAGCGAAACCAAAATCCTACCAAACCATCTATAGTAGCTTAGATTTTATTTTGAAACTCTAATTAATAAATCCCCAAAAAAAGAACCAAAATCTGGAATGAACACACCTAAAAAACATGAATGGTTCTTGTACCTGCAACGCAAAAGGTCGATAACCATCGTTATCCACGTGAAGTTCAGGCAAGAAGTTCAAGGCCGTATCTGAGTCAACATTCTCTAGATTCTTCAAAGAAGAGAGCTCCACATTTGCAGTAGCTACCGTGAACGGCACACCGCCTCCATCGTCGCCACAACTCAGTTGAAGCTTCCGGTCACTCTCCTGCCGCTTCAAACTCCCCGAAAGCGGATAGTAATACACAAGAAGATCGGACAAAGCCTCCCTAAGCAAAAAGTCAGGCCGGTTATCATCATTAACAACGTTCTTATTGGCTTTGAAAACATAACATGCCTTGTAAATAACTTCGTTGTAAGGATCATTGTCAAGTGATGAAAGGGAAAGAGTTTGTTGAGGAATATGTTTTGAGGGTTTCACCATTTCGGTGAGCTTCTTCTCGACCATTAAAGGGATCGACGAACCTATTTGAATTGACATGTTCTAATTTTTGTGTGTGACAAATATAAAGTGTATAACTCTAAGAACACTCTTGTCTTTTATAGATAAAGTTTTGGAATCATACTTGCCACGTTACCCTTAAACATTGTAACAAGTAACAAATGGCACTTTTATTTATATTCTAAGTAATCCTTATTGTCCGCACGGCCAATAAATGAAGAAAATGGAAAAGGTTTGACATTTTGAAAGTAAACAATGCAAAGTTATCCTTGTTGTCCGCACGGCCAATGAATTTTCATTATTATTTGAAAAGGTAAAAGCAAACGTACGTAACTAGTATCAAGTTAAAATATTTGGTTTTACGATAACTGATATTATGTGGTAGCCACGGTTTTTTTGTATACCATATTTTTTAATAGTTTTAAAGTATGATCTTAATTCCTAAATCATCAACATTTCATTTCGACTAGCCAAATAGAGGAATAATTTAAATAATTACACGTTCAAAAAAAATTTTTTTTGACCTATTTAGACTTACATGCCAACTCTATCTCAAATGATGAGAACCACTAGACTACTATAACTTGGTAATTACTAATTACTCCCTCCGTCCCACGAATATAGATTTTTTAGAAATTTCACATTCTTTCTTAAAGAATGTATAATGACAATTTTAACCTTTTTAACATTTTAACACATTTTAAAGAGTATATTATTTATTGTTGTTTAATAAGGGTAAAATATGTAAACTGTTTTAAATTTGACATTAGAAACACAAAACTTCTATCTATGTGAGACAAAAAAAATTCTTAAAAATTCATCTTTGTGGGACGGAGGGAGTAGTTAGTTTTTCCTTCTTCTTGGGTCTTTTTATATTGTTGTCCCATAATAGTCCAAATTACATCGGACGATCGAAGGTAACATGACATTTGATTTGTAACGCTTTGACAGAAAAAAGAAAATACTATCTAAAAAGAAAACTAGAGACAAACGTAATAATATCGTATTGTGAAGACATCAAGCGTTTCTTCCAAAGTGCAAGACATAATTCTACAAATGTATGCGAAGTTCTAACCATGCAAAATTGGATATTATAAACATATAACTCTTTTAAACAACTTATCAGATCGATCATCGATGACAGTATAATTTGTTGAAGGTTTCGATCTCAAATTCCCAATGCTCACAATCAGAATTAAAAAATAGTATGAGCGGGCGGAGAAACAATAGTGTGGATTCTGATTCCCAATGCTCACAATCAGAATCCATAAGTAATACTTACTCGTATTCAAAGTTCCAAAATTCCAATGATTTATAGGGTTTAGGGTCGGTTTTACTTGAGGTTTAATCAAATCCGTCAACAAAATAACCCATCTTTTTTTTTCCCTTGGATCGTTAAATTCATCTTAATGGGTTTTTACTTTTTAGTGTTTGCAAGCTCTTCGTGAAGATAATCTTTATCCTGAGCCTTTATCTTCACTTCTTTTATGAGTTTCACGATGTTTGAGATCGTAAATTCTTCGCTTCTCTTGTGGTTAATGGTACATACATTTCAATATATGCATTACCATAGTATCCGTCAGGCAAAGGTGGATCCACGACGTTTCGAGTTCCTACAGGTAGAGAAGCCAAAAAATATGTTTTTAAAAGGGTTTAAGGTCTCAAACATTTCACTTGGCTTGGTGTCAATAACAATTTTTACGAGTTTTTTTTTGAACTAGCGAGGTTTAGTGTGAGAGAAAATATGCTTAACTAGGTCTGTAAACGGAACGGATATCCGGCTTTTTTAAAGATATCTGTATCCGTATCCGTATTATCTGCCAATTTAGTATCCGTATCCGGATTCGGAATACCGGATATCCGTTAAAAATCCGGATATCCGCGAATATTTAGAAATAGTGTTTTAAAATCCTAAATTCATTAATATCATACATAAAAAGCTTAAAAATTCATAAAATAGCTAGAAGTTGATTAAACATACAAAACATTTCAAAAACAAAGAATTTATTAAAGTAGCAAAAGGTTCAAAAGATTCAAATGATGTTCTTAAACAAAAAAAAAAGACATTAATTAACATTTTTATTTTTTGTCATATGATTTATTTATTAATATTGAAAATAAAATAAAAATAATTAAAAAAGTTGGGTTTACAAATTTTGTTGGGCTTTAACACTTGAAGAATGAAGTCATTAAGGCTTTTAAGTTACAATTTTTTTTTTTTTTTTTTTTTTTAATTTTTAAAAATTATCCAGCCCAAATTTTAGGATTATTCGTATTTATATCCGTATCCGGGATATCCGTCGTTTTACTATCCGCATCCGTTTGGCCGGATATCCGTTTTTTCGGATCAAAAACCGGGTATGGATACGGATATCCGCGGATAACGGATATAAATCTCAGGCCTATGCTTAACTGTGTTCCCTTCTCCAAAAGTGGAAATATTTGGCCAAAACATGTTCTGCTTTCCAGTTGACAAGAATTGTCCTCCTATCTCATATTCCTAAAAACTGAAACAGAGCAATACGAAAAAACTATATTTAGCAAATCTTAATTCACAGTTTTACTTTTTACCCTCCTTCCATTTCCAGAAGCCTCTAGGATGTTGTTAGTGGCTCAAGGCATTATCACAAAAAAAGCGAATTCTTGATGCAGCGGGTTTCAAAAAGTTTTGAAAGAATCAATCACGTCTCTGAATCTTCTGCTTCTTCTTCAATTACAGTTGGGAGCGATCCTTCTCTGCTGAAACCGGGGTTTAAGAACTTGGCGACAAAAGCCCATAGCTTATAAACATCCTCAAAGTTTGTCAAAAAGCTGAGAGAAGCTGTGACAACCTCAAACCGCACAAACCCATTTTTTCCACCGCGTTTACCAGCTTCTCTCTGCAGATGCAAAGAACTATCTTCCTTGATCCTAGCGCCCCCACGGTGGTTTCTCGGAAGATCCATTATGCGTATGTGACTCAAGATACCAATACCAAGAGATACACCTTCTCTCTCAGCCAGTTTCAGAACAACTTCTGGACTTACAAACCCTTTGCTTTTGTCTTTTACGTTGAAAGCAACCGCTGCTCCTCTTTCGTACTTTATCTTTGGGCCATAAATCTGCACAAGATTCATGTATCTGCTGCTACCGTCATTGCCTGGTTCAGGCACTTTCAGCTGTAGCAAAGAGATCACAAGCCAGTTAATCAGAAATCTGAGCCTACTTGTGGTTTTATTAAGACCTAACATATTCACATGATCGATATGGCTGCAAACAATCTCGGGCTCCCTTCTGTCCCAATCATCCTCATTCGGGTTTTCACCATCACTTTCGTCATATACACTGGCCATAGAAGCTTCACCTTGGTCCAGACTATGACTGACACGGTCCATGTTAAATGAAACCCGTGTTCCTCTGCTTGGTTGTTCATCTTCCACACCCAAAAGCCTCCCACCAGTACCCCTTCTTCCCAATAACCTAAACTCACCTTCTGTTTCTCGTCTAATTGCGTTATCTTTCATATCTGAAGAAATCTTGGAGCTTGAGCCATTTGATCCAAAACCAGATCCTGCGCGATATACAATGTTACCGCAGTTTTCTTCCTGTATCTCTTGAACTTGGAGATTATTAGAGTTCCTCAGATTCCGTGATGGTGTTGAGTTTGTGTCCTGAGTAACTGACATAACTGCAGCATCAAACGAGAGGACATCTTTACCATCATACATAGGACTGCTGTAACTCTTTGCTACCGGTTTTGGTGATTGCCGTTTGCTGGTAAACCAAAACGGTGGCAATGGAGAGGCGATTTTATGGTGGTTCAAGTGACCCGCACGGTCAGACCCAAGCGGACTTTGACCCAAATCGATCCAAAAGGAATTATCAGATGACTCATCTTCACTGAAAGCTGGGCTTTTCATCAGTTCTCCAACCGAAACACTTTCATTTTCTTCAAATATGGTACTACTAGTCCCATCTCTATCAGAGGCATTATCTTCTAAGAGGTCTGTCTCAAACACATCCCTCACTTGAGCTGAAGTGTATGCACCAGAGAATACCGGCATCTGAGCAGCTCTACGAGCAGCCTCTGCGGTGGCTGGTTTATCACCATTTGTACCAACGTCATGATCTTCAAGACCAACCAATCCGTCCAGACCATCTATCGAATCACTGAGATATAACGGATATTGAGGTGTGATCTTCACAATTCCCGATCCTGTTTTCCCGGACTGACTCTGAAGATTACCCATCACCGACTTCTTAATCAACAGACATCCAAAACCTGTAGGATCATGCCCAAAGACCTTGTAGAACGAGGTGATGATAAACTCTGGTCGAAACAATGATAATCCGAGCGAATCCATATCTTTCGGACCTAAAGAACCAGCATCAAGCAACACATGCCAGTTGTTCTGCTGAGCAAGAGCCATCCACTGGTAAGAGTACTTAGAACCCGTAACCCTAGACTGCGCAGGAAACACAAACAACCCAACCGCAGAATCCTTCTTCTTCCTCTTCTTATGAGACAAACGCTTTTTCAAATCCGTGGAACACAGCTTCAAAGTTGGCCATTTAAACCAAGCGTTATAAGCTTTCGCACCTTTCTCTCTCGCAGTCTGAGCCATCCAATTCACAGACTGACTCTCATGATCAAACATTGTCAAAAGCCGCTTATTCGTATGAAAAGGGTAAGATTCCGCAAGCAACCTAAACGCAGAGCCTCTACTTCCAGTAAAAACAAGACCATACTCACTCTCAGGTATATTAAGATAATCCATTATCCTAGTCTTGAGATCATGTTCCACAGTTCCAATCTCAGCTCCACCATAAAGCGCATGGTTACTCAAATTCGCAGTAATCTCAGATAAACTAAACGTACAAGAATCCCAATAATGCAAAGTCTGAACATACGAAAAAAGCCCAAATCCACAGTAATCAAGACATACCTTAGAATCCAACAAGTGACCATACTCATCAGATCTCAACTGATCAACTTTCTCAGAAGTCTCAAACTTTGGATACATAGTAAGAAACTTATTAAAAGCTTCAAGAAGCTCAGGTATGTCATCTTCAGACTCAAAAGTACGTTCAGCAGCTAAAGCAGTAGCACGCAAGAACTCACGTTGAGCGTGTAACCTAGCCAAAGATCTAGAACGACCTAAGCTCTCATCTTGATTCTCTTTCTCAACTTCTTGAGATTTAAAGAGCAACCCATTCTCAGATGCTTCTTCAAGAGCATCTCTAAGCTTATCTTCATACAATTTCCTAAGCATTGAAGCTTTTCTTCTAACATCAATTGGTGAATCAGAACCATCTCTTCTCCTACTCTTACTCTTATCTAAGATCAGAGTAGCACAGTGATGAATTTGCTTCCACAAAGGAAAATGCATTAATCTCAATTTCAGAAGAAGGGTAACAAAAAAAAGGGTTCTTTTTTCTTTTTCTCTAGCCCATAAGAGGAAAAAAAAACCCTAAAAAGTGAAGATCTTGAAGAAGATCAAGAGAAAGCCACTAAAAACGGAAACTTTCACAAAACCCACAAAAAAGTAAACGACTTTCACGGAAGAGAATTAGCAGAATTTTCAAACAAACAGTCAGATCCCAAAATTGTGAAAGGAAGAAGATGAATTTTGTGAAAGCTTTTGCTCTGTATTTTTTTTTTTTTGGGAAGATTTTAGAGAAGAAGATGATGATAATAAATGCAAAGCTGACTCCTTTCACCACCAATCTCTCGTTTCATTTACTACACAACACTCTCTCTCTCTCTCTCTACTCAGTGCCTTTCTCTTTCTAATCCTTGGGTCAAAAAAAGGCATTGACTTTTTTTTCATAGAAGCAGAGTAGTGGTGGCGTTAGGGTTTTTAGAAGGTAAATTAATTCAATTTCTATAATCATTTGAGTATGAAAGATATAGTAAGCTCATTTTATGCATTATGAATAGACAGTAATTTTATATGATGTTTATAGTGTTTATTTTAATTAGAGTAAAACAAAACAGAAATTATATTTTTTTACTTAAGAAAACTGAAATTTGTCTTATTTTGTGCACTGAAAAAACGTATGAATTAGTCAACTCTGCAAGCAAAGAAAAAAGGTAATTTATTTAGGGGAAAACATTACTGTCCACATTTGGGATTTATAAGTTCATTTTGGTAACTTAGGATTATATTTAGAAAAATATATATTTTTGTAGTCAATTTAAGAAAGTAAAAAGCTTTAATTTAGATATGTTGGGAGTGTTGGGTAAGGAGACCAAATGTATTAAATATGTTAGGTTGAGAACAGTGGGAAGATTCTTGCTCTTTTTTAGACTCCACATTTATGAAAAAAAAGATTGCAGAATATTTATTCAAATAGCTTATAGAATTTTATGTGTTATTATTATTAGTAGCCTTTAATTCGGAAAAAATTGGCAATTACAAATGACTTTATGAGATTCTTCCTAGTATACTTGAAAGTATTTATGTAATATTAAAGTTTGGAGATTTTTGGTTTAGAGACTTCTAATAAGTTTACATTTTAAATTGAAATTAAGAAAATATTTCAAATAAGAGATTTGGATCTTATAAGATTCTTTTTCCTAATCCTTAAATAGATTAACTAGAGTTTTAAACAAAAGAGTCTTACAAAAGAGTCTCTTGATCCGTTAGAAACAAAAGAGCTTATCTTAGATTTTGAAGTTGCTTGCACATAAGCAACAAAACCAAACAGAGCTTATGTGCAACAAAACCAAACAGAGCTTATGTGCAACAAAACCAAACAGAGAGGGTCAAGTCGAAAAGAGAGCTTAACAATTTAGACTAACAAAATACGTTGGATTTTCCTTCTGAAACTTCTTCTAAAACCCACTTTGGCTCCTTCGACGCTGCCTTAGTCTTCCACCAATGCTATCTGGATTAGGTTGGAGAGCCGCTTTCCTCTTACTTCTCGTCACTCGAGCACTCACTGAGTTACCCCCGGTCTCAGTCTCATCGCATATGACCTGGTTCTGAGCTTTGACAACAACGGTCTCCAAATTCGAATCTTGTCCTGTCCCTTCTTGAATTTCTGGAAGATCATCATCAATGTGGGCACATGAATGTTCTTGTTTATCCTGCTTTGGCGTCTCAAGATAACTCAAGACCTGCGCATCCGCCAATGGAGTTTGATCATCCATAGGAATCAAGTAGCTAACTGGTATTGTCTCCAAATTCGGGTCTTGTCCTGTCCATTTTTGAATTTTGGGAAGATCATCACCAATGTGGGCACATGAATGTTCTTGTTTATCCTGCTTTGGCGTCTCAAGATAACTCAAGACCTGAACATCAACAAATGGAGTCTGATCATCTACAGGAAGCAAGTCGCTATCTGGTAGCATCTCCAAATTATGGTTTTGTCCTATCCTTTCCTGAACTTCTGGAAGATCATCACCATTGTGCGCACATGAATGTTCTTGCTTTGGTGGCTCAAGACAACTTAAGACCTGAACATCCACGAATGAAGTTTGATCATCAACAGAAGGCAATAAGAAGCTCAGTGACCTTCTAGCTGAATTTGGCGTCTCATCCTCCTCTTTCTTCAAGGAATCACCACTCTGATTTTCGATATTCTGAAGCTTTTGTACTTCTTCAGGGAGATCACCATTCTGATTTTCGTTTGTGTTTTCATCTTCCTCTTTCTGCAAGGAATCATCATTCTCAAGCGTTGGTACTTCTTCTTCATCAGCAATCTTCTCTTGAAAGGAAAGTGATCTCTTTGCAGAAGCTTGATTTGGGCTTGAGTCATCAGTTGGCGCCCGTTTGGTTTGAATCAGATAATGTGCTACAGACTTATACCCAAGTGCAGCTATCTAGAATCTCAATAAAGAAAGAAATCTTCAGCTCTTGATTCTATTCAAGAATCGAAAACCACAATATAATATAAAAGAACAATCGAAAGAAAACAACGCACCCTTCTGTAAATCGGGCCAGTTGGAACCCATCCTTTATTATTCCGGCACAGACTGCAATTGCAAATCCTGCGACAAGCAGGACAAATCCAGTTTGGATTCTCCAGAGCTTCAAGCACATGTTCACCATATCTGTTCATCAACAACAATAAAATACATTCACCACCAATAACAGAAAAACTCCATTGCTAGTAAGTCATATTTAAGTAGCAACCAACCTCATGAACAAACAATCTCCACAGAATTGTCCTTGAACCAGGTTGCATTCGCTGCACTGTGTACGATATCCCATCGTTTTCTGCCTGTAAGACACACACATAAACACACTGAAGCATTAAGCAAATTGCGTTTCAAAGAACTGCAATACCAACACATGGGTTTGGTTCTTACCTGCATTGATGACAAGTCTTACCGTTAAACGGATCATAAATCCGTTTACCATTCTTATCATAACCATCAACAAAACAAGTCCAGCTTCGTTCTGTATTCCCAAGAAGCTTCTCATGTTCCTCTGTGTAAATCTCAGCTCTTGTCCCTTCACCAATCACCACCACACTCTCTCGTTTAGATGTTTTCTTACCCTTCTCATAGATCCCATCAGTGTAGATTACTGGAGTTGTGTTCTCCAATCTAACAATCACACAAGAACAAGCAATCACAAACCCTAATTCCTCCACACATAAAAAAAAAACCCATCTTTTTAACTGAGACAAATCGATTCACAAACCCTAATTTTGATTCATAAACCCTAATTCCTACTCAAAAACCCCAATTCCTCCATAAAAATCTCTCCTTTAAACTGAAACTAATCGATTCATAAACCCTAATTCCTACTCAAAAACCCCTTTTTCAAAATCGACTCAGATGTGAAGAGAGAAACAGAGACAGAGAAACAAAGAGATTACCGAGAAGATCGACGAGAAGGCTGAAGAGGAGGAGTCGGATTCTGAGCGGAATTAGGGTTACCATAAGATCTTTTAACGGGTCGGGTCTGGGGTTTGAGTTTGCGAGAGAGATTCAAGATACCCAAATTTTGCATTCTCTGAAGATTCTCTTTGATCCTCTCTTCTCTGCATTGTTCGTAAAGAGAGACCTTTGGGGTTTCATGGATTAATTCTGGGTTAGGGTTTGTTTTGGGGGTTGAATCTTGTGCTTTGGTTCTCATGGTGAGCATGATGATGACGATGAATCTACTGGGTTTCAGAGTTTTAGAGCTCTCTGAAGAAATGATAAAAGTTTAGATTTTTATTTTGTTTGTGGTGATGTTACAGCAACGGTCGGATTTATTATTTGAAAAATGTGCTCAGGGAAATGGGGAATTGTGTTTTGAGGGTGTTTAGTAGCTTCTGTATCCTAATGATGGGACTTAATCTTATTTTTTAAAAAATATTTTTGTTTCTCTAATTGCAATACAGCTATTAAATAGTGGAATTATGGAAAGTTGTGTAAACTTTTACTTTTTACACATTTACTTTTTACAGTTTAAAATATTTTATTATCCTAATTAGTTTTTAAAAATAAGATTATTGTCCAAAAATAGGATTTTTTGTATATAAGAAAATAGCATTTTTGAAAGTTTTTTGGCCAAATGGCAAAACTTATAAACACCCCTCAAAAAAAGAAAAATACTTGGGTTCACCCCTAGGGGTGAACCAAATACATTCACCCCCTCTTTAATAACCAATCAGAATATGACACCTAATAATAATAAAATGAATTATAATTTAATTATAAAATATAATTTGCAACTAAAACGAAATTATGTATCGGTTTGGGTTTATTAGATTAAGTCAGGGTTTAGATTTTATGATTAAACGAGGTTAAATATCGGTTTGGATTTATAAACGGATTTAGATTTTATAATTAAACGAGGTTAAATATCAGTTTGGGTTTAGAAAGTACAATTAAGGTTTAGATTTTATGATTAAACGAGGTTAAATATCGGTTTGGGTTTATAAACGGATTTAGATTTTACAATTAAACGAGGTTAAATGTCGGTTTGGGTTTAGAAAATACGATTAGGGTTTAGATTTTATGATTAAACGAGGTTAAATATCGGTTTGGGTTTATAAACGGATTTAGATTTTACAATTAAACGAGGTTCAATGTCGGTTTGGGTTTAGAAAGTACGACTAGGGTTTAGTTTTTTAATGATTAAATGAGTTTAAATGGCGGTTTGGGTTTATAAACGAGAATTAGAGTTTAGATTTTGTAGTTAAACGAGATTATATATCGGTTTTGATTTACAAAAGAGTGAGTTTTTAATGATTTAATTGAATTATTTTATTTTGATAATATTAATTGTTTTAATTTTTTTAATCAGATGACATGGCAAATTCTGATTGGTTATTAAAGAGGGGGTGAATGAATTGGGTTCACCCAAGAATTGTTCTCAAAAAAAACAAAAAAAATTTGTTTGATTAACAAAAAAAAATTGTATGATTAACAAAAAAAAAAATTGAACTACTGGTAATTCTTCATCTATAAAATTGGAGAGACTTTTCATTAATTACTGTTCCAACAAATTTGAACTACTTTGAATTATGAGTCTAAATACAGAGAGTTCAAGCTTCCAACGAATTAAAGGTCTCGTTGTTATTTTCTCACTAGCAAAAGGAAAAACTAGACCACGTTGATGAACCACCACTTGAAAAATCTTGAAGCCTCCATTTATAACAAAAGAGTCAAACCAAATTCATTTTAACCAATTAAACACAATCTCACAAGTTTCCTTCGATCCCAAACTACACTTTATTATCTTCATTATATAAATCTCAAACAATAACACTAAAGTTTCTCAAAATCAATAGATATGGCCACAAGAGCTTCTACTTCAAGCAGAGTCTCAGCCATGGACATGACTCTCTACTTCTTCCTCTTCTTCTTCTTAACTCTCACTGCTTCAGTGGAAGCTGCTGGTCGTGGAGTTAACAATGATAACAAAGGCGGCGGTTTAGGAGCTTCGTTCATATTCGGAGATTCTCTAGTCGATGCCGGGAATAATAATTATCTATCGACATTGTCTAGGGCCAATATGAAGCCTAATGGTATTGATTTCAAAGCCTCCGGTGGAAATCCTACCGGCCGGTTCACCAATGGCCGGACCATCGGTGACATTGTTGGTACGTACAAAAGTGAAAAAAGAGTTCATCAATATATCAATCTATAATCTATAACCCATATATAGTAAATGATATACATATGTGGTATACATTATTAGTCTAGAGATTATGTTCAACTACCACACCTACACACTACAAATTTTTGTAGTGTTAATACGTTTATTTGATCTATATACAAGTTGAATTTCGATATAAATGGTTCTAAAACGTTAAATTTGATTTTACGATTTTTCAGGGGAAGAACTCGGATCAGCGAACTATGCGGTCCCATTCTTGGCACCAAACGCGAAGGGAAAAGCTTTATTAGCCGGTGTGAATTATGCATCAGGAGGAGGAGGAATCATGAATGCAACCGGGAGAATCTTTGTATGTACCAAACTAATGCTAATTATATTTGGATTTGATATTTTTTTAAGTTCATTCTTGAAGTTCTGACGTTACGTAATTGTAAATATTTGGTAGGTGAATAGGTTAGGTATGGATGTACAAGTTGATTTCTTCATCACTACACGGAAACAGTTTGATGATCTACTTGGAAAAGAGAAAGCAAAAGAGTACATAGGAAAGAAATCGATATTCTCAATCACTATAGGAGCAAATGATTTCCTCAACAATTATCTATTCCCACTTCTCTCCGTCGGAACACGGTTTAGTCAAACTCCCGATGATTTCATCGGCGACATGCTTGAACATCTACGCGATCAACTAACCGTAAGCGACAAAATATTGATCTCATCCATCGAACTAAATTTAGAGAGTTTTTTGTTTTGTTCATTTACTATCATATGCATGTTATAAGCTTACAATCTATGGTTGAAAATACAGAGGCTGTATCAATTGGATGCGAGGAAGTTTGTGATCGGGAACGTTGGACCGATTGGATGCATACCATACCAGAAAACGATTAATCAGTTAGACGAAAACGAGTGTGTGGACTTGGCTAATAAGCTAGCAAATCAATACAATGTTCGGTTAAAGAGTTTATTAGAGGAACTAAACAAGAAACTTCCTGGAGCAATGTTCGTCCATGCCAACGTCTACGATCTCGTCATGGAGCTCATTACTAACTACGATAAATACGGTAAAATATATTTTTGTCTTCTACAACTCACACACACACACTACCATATATACAACGTTTTAAGATATGATATGTAGATTGTGAATATATGATATAAAGATTTTTGGATTTATAAACTTGGTAGGGTTCAAATCTGCGACAAAGGCTTGTTGCGGTAATGGAGGACAATACGCGGGTATAATTCCGTGCGGACCGACTTCGAGTTTGTGTGAAGAGAGGGATAAATATGTGTTTTGGGATCCTTATCATCCGAGTGAAGCAGCAAATGTTATCATCGCAAAGCAATTGTTATATGGTGATACAAAAGTTATATCTCCTGTTAATCTCAGCAAACTTAGAGATATGTGATTTGATTGTTTGTTGAACTAAAATGTCCCTTTGGAGATTTATATACATAATTTCTTGCATTTACGTTTGGGATACGCCAAGTTAAGATTGCTCTTTGTATGTATGTGTTGTTGTGTTTGATTTAGTGAGAAATTGAGAATGCTTTTGTTTTGTCAAAGATGTGATAAAATTTAAGTTACACATACATTATTATTTATTTGGAACTGGATCACCTCTTTTTCCAAAGTTTTCAAAATCGGAGCGGACACTGATTCGACATTGTTATATGGTATTGCCGTATTGGTAGCTAGTCCGATCGATGGAGACCAAATTTTAGATTTTTTTTATTAATATAATAATAAAGGTATATTTATTTATGAATAACAAAAATAGACAACAAATCAAAAGAAAAATGTACTTCTAATAAAAAGAAAAGACTAAATAGAAAATAGAAATGTTACTTGACATTGACTTCTGGGCATCTAAATTCTCTGCAGTGGTGTTTACTTTTGTTCGACGAAATAGCAACACTATTGCACATTTCTTAGCTTCTCTTGTGTGTACTAGTAAAGAGTTTTATTCTGAAAGTGTGTCTCAGCCCTTGTGGCTTCGAAAACTCCTTTGTAAAGATTCAAATTCATAAATATATTCAGTTTGCAGAAAAAAAAAAAGAAATGGTTACAAAAATCAATAAGTGAGACTTCTCACAACGTCAAAAATATACGCATACACATGTGATAAATGTTACGTAATTTATGTAGAGTCCACCGTCCCTATGCGAACACAGTAAATTTATCTTTTTACTTCTATATATAGAACGATGAATCGTTCATTGTAAAGACACAACATTCACATAACTTCAATTATATATAGATAACAAATGAAAAGAAAAATGTACTTCTAATAAAAAGAAAAGATTAAACAGAAAATAGAAACTAATTTATAAAACTATAAAGGTGGTTCAAAAATTCAAATTAGTCTTTGATAAAAAAGCAAAAACTCAGATTAGTAAAAAGTTAATTTTTGTGAACAAGGTTTTTTATTGGTTTTGATATTGAAATCGAATTATCTATCAATTTTGACGGTTCAGTTAAAACCAATTTTATTATATAATCTAGACTCAGCAACCTTTTCCGGTCCGACCCGGTTTGCTAAACACTGGCTCTCTCTCTCTCTCTCTCTCTCTCTAGGGATTTTCCGTTAATGTCGCCGGCGACGGAAAATTCAGGAATGTGGGTCCTTCATTCCGACTCAAAGGCAGCAAATTTGCAGTCGTTTCAGACGCAGAGCATCCCCTTCTTCTCTAAACCGCAGCAACCGTAGAAATTCCGACGGAAAACGTCGTCGTTTTCGCTACATTATTAGCAGCAGCAAGTAGAGCAGTTGGATTTTCAAAAGCATCTGCTTTAGATTGAGTATGTTTAGTTTGTTCTGTCTCGTTAGCCTAGATTCTTAGTTTTATTGCTTCAGTGCTTGAAATTGTCTATTGGTAGAGGAACTTTGATGAAAAGTTTCGTCTTTTCTTGAATCTAATTGAGAAACAATAGGTTAGATTAGTGCAGTTTCCTTAATGGTTCTGGTTCTGGTTCTAGTTCTTCTTCATTGCCTTCTTTTTTCTCAGCTTCTTTGTTCAACACCTTATTGACGGTTAGAGTTAGTATCCCTTGTACTCTTGAGTTCCAAGGACTGGTATAAACCAACGTTAAAGTGATTGTTAGTTAGTTTATGGCTGTTGTTTAAGGTCCAGAGAATGGTACACCAACTTTACATTGACTGTTAGTTTTAAGTCGGTAGAGTTGATGGAGTTAGTTAGTAAGTCGCCCTCTAGATTGGATACAAGCTTAGAGCACAGAATTATCCCTTAGAGCATAATCTTTGGGGTGAAAAACTGTTTATAATTATGGACCTCAATATAAGAACTCTTATTCGTATAAACAATTTCAGTGGCGATCGTAGATGATAGAGATCTTGAGGATCTGCATCTTTGCATCCAATAAAAACAGATGTAACCAATCTCTACCCTCTCTCCTTGAACTTGAAGTGGCACACCCCATGAAAGTTGATGAAAAGTTTTAGCTTTTCTTGAATCTTGGAATATTGTTCTGTTGTTTTCATGTTGCATATAGAAATTGCACTGCGAAATTGCTTATGGTGATGGTCTATTATGATGCTATGATCCTACATTCGAAACCACGAGGCCTTATAACTGCTTCTCTATGTAATACAGTTTTCTCACGAAACTTTATTTATAACACTTTTCTTTTAAGTATTATCATTTGCTTAGCTCGCATACATATAGATGTATTCTCATATGACGTATTATTATTGGTTCAAGCTGAAGTTGGTAACTCATTTGCAGGGACGATGTCAGGTTAATTTTAGCAATATTTATCTGCAATCTCCAGGAGAAGAGCACAAACTTCTTGAGGCTTGGAGAACATTGGCATATGATCTGCACATTTGATCTCCATTACTTCTTTTGGCGGAAAGTTCGTGATCATCCAACGCTGGTAATCTTCGAGTACCACAAGATCCTCTCCGCATACAATATATATACGTGTAACGGATCCGTACCCTTCCTCACTGAAGCTTCTTGTCCCTGCCAGATTGTTTGTAACTAACGGGTTTGTCCTCACCAACGTCTTCACCAATTCAAGATCCTTCATTGCCACAACAACAATCAACAAAAGATTGACTGAGGTTACTAGCACGATCACATTTGATTTTATTAAAAAGATTAGAGTCTTACTTGAACTGGAGAGTGTTGATACATTTTCTTGGCCATAAACTTTGGTCCCAAAAGAGTACTCTGTAGAGGACAATCAGGTTTCCCGTAGGTCCCACACTCGGTGTCCAACCATTCCTCTTCTGGAATGCTTCTGAGCAGCTGCAAATTTCAGTCAAGTATCAGAATCGCTCAGAAGAGATATCACTCAGATAACATCATGGTCATTTATGTACCTTTTCGTAAACATAAGCAGGTGGGTTTTTTGTGTCGGGCATGAAAGCTGTCACAAAAACAATAGCAGCAATCTTACAAGCGAAGATGTCAGCAGCAAGTGCAGCCGGTATTCCTCCCATGCTATGAGCAAGAAGAATCACCTTATTGTCATCTGAGCCAAGCGAGCTCAGAAACTCAAGCAACGGTTTGCAGTAATCCTTCAGAGTCTGAATCTCTTCCACTCTGGTCATGTTTAGACCCGATGCAGCTAGATCCACTGCCGTCACACAGTGACCTGCAGCCTCCAGCTGCGTTTTCACCTTGTCCCAAGTCCATGCGCCGTGGCACACCCCATGGACGAGCACAAACCGCTTCTGGTTCTTATTCTCCATTGCCTTTCTTACTCTCAACATCTTGGTTCAACACTTATATATATATATATGGTGAGTTTCCCACATATACTCTTGGTATATTGACTGTTAGTTTTTGGTCGTTCTCTGAGATCCATTGACTGTTAGATTTCTCATTTCAACTATAGTAAGCAATAAAGTTTGAACCTATAGAAAGATCCATTTTAGAACACACTTAATTGTATCAAATCCAGATACATTTTCTCTTGGTTGACTTAACTGCTTTTCAAGTATTTTCACGAAATCTTATTCATATAACCATTCTTATAACTGATTCACAATGTAATATAGTTCTCTCATGAATCTTTATTCATTAAATCATTCTTATGAATATTGTTTCTCATATGGCTTATTGTTGTGGTGGAAGTTGAAGTTTGTTACTCATGTGCAGTGACGATCTCAGGTTTATTTAGGCGTATTTATCCGCAATCTGCAAGAAAAGAGCACAGAGCTCTTGAGGCTTAGAGAACATTGGCATATGATCTGCATCTCTGATCTCCAGTACTTCTTTCACCGGGAAGCTCTTAATCATTTCACGCTGGTAATCCTCGGGTACCGCAACATCCGCTCCACATACGATATATATACGTGTAACGGATCCGTACCTGTCCTCACTGAGGCTTATTGTCCCTGCCAGATTGTTTGTCATGAACGGGCTTACCCTCACCGACATTTTCGCCAATTCGAGATCCTAAACCAACACAACAACAATTAATAAAAGTTTGACTGAGGTTACAAGCAATCCCATCTAGGCTTGGAGTCTTACTTGGATTGGAGATAGGTTATACAAATACTTGGCCATGAACTCTGGTCCAAAAAGAGCAAACTCTAGAGGACGGTCAGGTTTCCCAAACACAGTATCCATCCATACCTCTTGTGTAACGTCTTTGACCAGCTGCTAGTTTCAGGCAGATATCAGAATCACATTGAAAAGATCACACCGTGCGCAATTGAATCATCGTTCTTACATACCTTTTGGAAAACATAAGCAGGTGGGTTTCTTATGTCGGGCATAAAAGCTGCCACAAAGACAATAGCAGTAACCTTAGAAGGGAAGACATCAGCAGCAAGTGAAGCTGATATTCCTCCCATGCTATGAGCTACAAGAATCACCTTATCGTCATCCGAGCTCAGAAACTCGAGCAACGGTTTGCAGTAATCCTTCAAAGTTTGAATCTCTTCCAGGCTAGTCATGTTTACACCCGATGCAGCTAGATCCACCGCGGTCACAGAATGACCTGCAGCCTCCAGCTGCGTTTTCACCTTGTACCAACACCAAGCTCCATGGCAGATTCCATGGACAAGCACAAACCTCTTCTGGTTCTTCTTATCCATACCCTTGTTTACTTCTCAGCATCTTTGTTCAGCACTATATGTTTTAAATATAATGCAATAAAATCCAAACCTTTGGAGAGATTAATGAATTGTATAAAATATTGAAATACGTTTTTGTTATGTATCAAATGTTTTTCTTATGTTAAAGAATGTATAATGCCAGTTGTAGGAAAAGAACGTATCGAATAACAACTCCCCAAAAATAAGAAAACGACAAAATTAACACATTCGGACTTTAGTGAAATAAAGTAATGATGTTGATGATTATAGTTTTTTCTTTCTTTGTCAATTATATTTAATTTTAGTAGTTAGAGACTTGGAATTAAGTAAGCCTAATGGGAGTGGTATGTAGTAGTTAGAGAGTAGTTATCCTATTTTCTATTATTAAGTGTGTGTGTGTGTGTGTGTGAATAACGTTGTGAAAAATGTATTATGTTTATGTATGACAAAAAAGTACATATATCTTATGTCTTCCATTTCTCAAATGCTTAAAAAACATTTTTTTTTTTTTATCAAAGTCTAAGTAATAATAGTCGAATATGTGATAATATTACGTTAGCATTTTTTTATTATTATGAGATTGATAGAATTATTATCTTCCTTGGACAAACAAAAAGTAGACGTCTAAAACATAAGAGACATTAAACGCTGCCGGGGAAAAAAATTGAACTTTGAGGTTCTATATGTTTTGAAAATAATGGTGATATTAGCATTATTTTCCATCTATACTAGCTTAGCGTAAGTTGTACATTGCTCCAAGCGACCTCAAATCTAATGTTTCTTTGATTCTTTCACATCAGGAGGTGCAGTAGTCGACCTTGTTACATCCGAAATTAATGCTGGTAAAAAAATGATTGAACTTGTTATTTCGGTTAAGAAGTGTTATATATCTTAAGTAATTCATCGGGTGTTTGTTTGGTCAGAGAGTTTTATCGCCGGCCGACCAAGTAAGAGATTTCAAAGGCTACATATAAGGAAGCTGAAGGGCATAGTAGTTGATTCAAAAGTAAAAGAAATAGTTGCAAACGCAATGATTTTTATTTATGAGAAAATAATGGTAATAGAATCACATATTCGACTCATGATGCTAGTATTCGATTAATGACTCCGAATATATAAAGCAGTTAGCTAGTGGTTGGAACAAAAAATAATGAAAATAAGATAGAAAAAAGGAAATTATATTCATCAAGCATCAGTGTTATTATTCTTGTATTTGTTCACATTCTTTTGTTTTTCTAAGTGTATGACATATTTATATGATCAAGGACTAGGAGCTAGAAAAATTGGCGGTGATGGGGAGTGATAGTGACTGTGATACCATTGGATTTTTGCGTCTGTCAAGAGTCGTCCTTGGTAGGTTCTTAGTGTTTTGTAACTTGTAGCTAGGCTATTAAAAGTTGGGGAGGAGAATCTAATTTTAGTGGTGACAGGTTTGTCTATATGTCGACATATACAACTCTCTTATCTGGATTTAGTAGTCAGTTTTCTGTACGACATGCCGTTTGTCAGATTTGAATTAGAACAGTACAAAAGATTCATACTTGTCTATGAACTAAACCTCAGAGAACATGGACTTTGTGGGCATCATTTATACTGAAATTTGATGACAATATTCTAAAATAATTGATGGCTCAATGGGTTCATATTACATTTTCTCTAGTTCTTTGTAAGACAATAAGAATGGCCAAAAAAAAATGTAAATGGCCCATAAAAATCTTATGAATCAAAATTTATTTAAATTAAATAAACTATGTATGTAAAAGATCCATATAATAGTAAAATATTTACATTAAAAAAAATTTAATTTATGGAAAGGAACCACATTTTTAGTGTTGCTATAGATATTTTTGAAATCTCAGGACCGGTCCTAGTAGTTAGGTATCAATGTACTTCTATGGTTGCAGGATTTACCAATGAGAACAATGGATGTTGTGTATGCTTACCATATAGATTTTTGTGATACAATATACTTAATTGTATAACCATTCTTATAACTGCTTCTCAATGTAATACAATTCTCTCATAAATCTTTTATTCATAAAACCATTCTTATGAATATTATTTCTCATAGATACAAATGTATTCTCATATGGCTTATTGTTGAGGTGGAAGCTGAAGTTCATTACTAATTTGCAATGACGATCTCAAGTTTATTTACGCGTATTTATCCGCAATCTCCAAGAGAAGAGCGCATAGTTGTTGAGGCTTAGAGAACATTGCCATATGATCTGCATCTTTGATCTCCATTACTTCTTTCACCGGAAAGTTACTGATCATCCAACGCTGGTAGTCCTCAGGTAATATATTATCCTCTCCACATATGATATAAATACGTGTAACCGATCCATATCCTTCCTCAGTAAAGCTTCTTGCCCCTGCCAGATTGTTCGTAACCAACGGGTTTACCCTGACCAACATTTTCGCCAATTCAAGATCCTAACCAAAGATAACAATCAAAAGAATAATGAATGAGGTTACTAGCAATCTCATTTGTTAAAAAGAGGTTTGATTAGGCTTGGAGTCTTACTTCTACCGGAGACAACTGATACACTTTCTTGGTCATGAACTTTGGTCCCAAAAGAGCAGACTCTAGAGAACAATCTGGATTACCGTACCTTCCAAATACGGTATCCAACCATTCCTCTCGTGGAATGCTTCTGATCAGCTGAAGATTTCAGGTCAGTTATCAAAATATATACCGTACAACCAAATCATCATTTTTTATATGTACCTTTTCGAAAACATAAGCAGGTGGATTTCTTGTGTCAGGCATAAAAGCTGCCAAGAAAACAACAGCAGCAATCTTACAAGGGAAGATATCAGTTGCAAGCGCAGCGGGTATTCCTCCCATGCTATGAGCAACAAGAATCGCCTTATCGTCATCCGAGCCAAGCGAGCTCAGAAACTCAAGCAACGGTTTGGAGTAATCCATCAATGTCTTAATCTCTTCCACTCTGGTCATGTTTATACCCGATGCAGCTAGATCCACTGCGGTCACACAGTGACCTGCAGCCTCCAACTGTGCTTTCACCTTGTACCAACTCCACGCCCCGTGGCAGACCGCATGTACAAGCACAAACCGCTTTATCTTCATTGCCTTCTTTAGTTTAGCATCTTGCTTCAACACATATATATGTATTATCTTAGCGGTACGGTTAGAGCTTAGTGTCACCATGCTTCTGGTGGTATGTCGCGTGCAAACATTTACATGATCAGAGAGCTATAATTTGGATTTATGTATCTTTCGAGGTAAAGACAATTAAATCTATAAGTAAAAAATCAATTTCTTGGAATGATGTGGATGTAAAACTCTAAACCACCACGAAAGTGACACTACTTTGGACTTTTATTACAGTAGATGTGATGAAACTAATTGTAACCACATACACGTTAGATTGTCAACGTATATGATCTATGTTTATGGGCCTAATACGCAAAATATAAAATTTAACAAAATAACAAAGACAACAAAAATGAAAACTTATATATCTTGATTTATTGGCTAAAATTAGCGTGGTTCATCCTCAACATGAGAGTTATATACATTTTCCAATGATGCGGAATTCAGTATAATCAAAGAAATTTAGGAGTTACAATTTTTTTCTCTCTGTTTTGCTTTCTTGCTCTTCTTATCTACCTTAAAGAGAAAATACTAAAAATAGTCTTTATAAGATAGAATCATGAAATAATTTTGAATGAGTATTATCATTTGCTTATAATTGTAGCTGAAGCTAAATTTTGTACGATCTTAAGTTTATTTAGGCATATTTACATGCAATCTCCAAGAGAAGAGCACAAACTTCTTGAGGCTTGGAGAACATTGCCATATGATCTGCACATTTGATCTCCATTACTTCTTTTGGCGGAAAGTTCTTGATCATCCAACACTGGTAATCCTCGGGTACCGCCAAGTCCTCTCCACATACGATATATATTCGTGTAATGGATCCGTACCCTTCCTCACTGAAGCTTCTTGTCCCTGCCAGATTGTTTGTAATGATGGGGTTTACTCTCACCAACACTTTCGCCAATTCAAGATCCTAACCCGTCATCACAACAATAATCAATCAAGTATTGACTGAGGTTACAAGGAAAATCCCATTTGGGTTATTATTAGGCATGGAGTCTTACTTGGTCCGGAGAGAGTTGATACAAATTCTTGGCCATGAACTTTGGTCCAAAAAGAGCAAACTCTAGAGGACATTCAGGTTTCCCGTAAGTTCCAAACACGGTGTCCAACCATCCTTCTTGTGGGACGCTTCTGATTAGCTGCGGATTTCAATAAAATATCAGAATCACTTGGAAGAGGTCATACCTCACAACAAAACTTCTTTAAGCACTCTCAAAATTTAATTTTTTCAAACTCTTTTTCAAATTCACGAGGCACTTTGCTGTAAAAACGTTTATTTTTCTTTTGAATATAATTTTACATTACATTCAAAAAACAAATTATCATGTTTGATGTACCTTTTGGTAAACATAAGCAGGCGGGTTTTTTGTGTCGGGCATGAAAGCTGTTAAGAAAACAATAGCAGCAATTTTACAAGGGAATATATCAGCAGCGAGAGCAGCGGGTATTCCTCCCATGCTATGAGCAACAATAATCACCTTAACGTCATCCGAGCCAAGCGAGCTCAGAAACTCAAGCAAAGGTTTGCAGTAATCCTTCAGAGTCTGAATCTCTTCAACTCTAGTCATATCTATACCGGATGCAGCTAGATCCACCGCGGTCACATAGTGACCTACAGCCTCCAGATGCGTTTTCACCTTGTACCAACACCACGCGCCGTGGCACAGCCCATGGACGAGCACAAACCGCTTGTGGTTTTTTTTCTCCATTGTGTTCTTTCTTCTTTACTTTCAACATCTTGGTTCAACACCTATATATATCGACGGTTACTTTCCGCATACTCTTTGTATATTGACTGTTAGTTTCTGGTCCTTCTAATACTACATTGACTGTTAGGTTTCTCATTTCAACCATAGTAAGGAATATAGTCTTAACTTTTAGAAATATCCATTTTAGAACACACACTTGATTAATGTATCAACTCCAAATACATTTTCATCAAAATATTATTTAAGAGAATTTTTCGGCGATTTCCAATAGATGGTCACTTAGTAGTTGAGGTTTGCAAAACATTGGCATATGATCTGTCTCTTCCATCTCAATCACTACATCCGCCGGATAATTATCGATCATCCATCGTTGATGTTCTTCCGAGATAATGTTGTCCTCTTTGCACACTATGTAAGCTCGAGGAACCGATCCATACCCTTTGTCAGAAAAGTTCTTCATCCTCGATAAGTCATTAATAAACAATGATCCAGGCCTCTTTAGAAGCAATCCAAGCTCAAGATCCTAAATTAAGGTTACCATATTCATGCATGAATACTATCATCAATTTATGATGGTGATGATTATTATTATTTTTTTTGGTTAAAAATGATGATAAAATTAAATTACCTCAATAGGAGAAAGTTGGTAGAGACGGTGCTTCATGAACTCAGTGCTGAAGAACAGCGACAAGCCGGAATTGTCTGAACCATACGGCTCGAGCTCAATGCCCATCCACCCTTCTGGTGTCATGTTGCTTGCAAACTTTTACATAAAAAAAACATTTATTTATTTTTCAAGTTTAATACAAGTAAATAACCAATAGTAAAACTTTGACAACCATGAAAATGATTGATGCTAAAAAAAAAAGGAGTTAATACAATTTAAGCTATTAGAACAAAGTTGAATATTAGAATGATATATATGGTGGTAAAACTCTAAAAACCACGAAATTGAAACTACTTGGACTTTTAATACAGTAGATGTAATCAAAGTATCACCATACACGTTAGATTGTCTAACAAATGATCTATGGTTATAGCCCGTCCTGGGCGTTCAGGTATTCAGATCGGTTCGAGTTCGATTTCATTCGGTTTCGGGTCTTTCGGTTCTAGAGTTTAGGATCCATTCGAGTATTTTGTTTCGGATATTTCGGTTATTTTTGGATATTTTCACTCTTCCTTAGTGTAGTGGTAAAAGCACACACCCCCCCCCCCCCCCCCCCCCCCCTCTTTCTTTGTTTTCAAGCTTAGTAGTTCGATACTCAGTTGCTACATGTGTTATCTATACTATATAGTTGTATTTCAGGTATTTTCGGATATCCGAAATATTTTGGTTCGGTATAAATTCAGTTACGGTTTTTTCGGTTCTTAAATTTAGGAAACATTAGGGAATATTCAAATTTCGGTTCGATTTTAGTTCGGTTCTATTTGCTTTGGCGGTTCGGTTAATTTACCAAGGTTTAGTCATAACATATACAGTACAAATTATAAAGAATGCAAAATGGAAATCGCGATTTAATCGAACGATTAGACTGACTAATTGGACGAATAGACCAAAAGTAATTAATAGTTATGACGATCAATTTTTGTAGTCTTTTGGTTAAAAACCTTGTAACCGTTTTGGCTAAAACTACACGTCCATGTGGTTTTGACCGTTTAGACTTCTAGGCGGCCGATTTTTAGAACAGAGAACAAAGTTTGGTCAGTTAAAAACGAGATATACCTTGTCCCCGACGAACGATGGTGAGTGTTTGGTGTCCGGCATGTCAGCAGTCACGAAGATAGAGACGAAGATTTTGTCGGGAAACTTATCCATGGCTATGGGCCTATGGCTAAACTCAAACCTCCAAAGCTATGACTAACGAGCACAACCTTCTCATCATTTGGCAATGAAGTCATTAGCTGCATCAATGGCTCAGAATATTCTTCGCATGTGGCAATTTCAGTGATCGACCTGGTAGTGTCTAGACCGCAAGCAGCTAGGTCTAAGGCGGTTACACGGTGGCCCAAAGCCTCGAGCAGCGGCTTTACCTTGTACCAGCACCACGCGCCGTGGCACACACCATGTACTAGCACGAAGTGTTGCTTCCTCTTCTCCTCACTCATTTTCTCCTTTCGTACATTTTTCCTACTCTTTACACATCCACACATAAGTAGAGAGTTTATAAAGCTTATCGTTGAATTTTCCAATATTGTCGCTTTCCTTGAGATTTTTTCACGATTTAATTTCACTTAAGAATTACAATTTCGAATTTTTTCTTGCAAGAAAGAAATAACAACTTTGGAAATTTTCTTTGCAAAAACGACAATTAGCTCTGCGGATAAGACACTTTATCCTTCTAAAGCCAATGTTACAGTGATACAACTTGACAAATGACAACTTGTGTTAGATGTTTGTTCCGTGTCACGCATACACCAGGTCAAATCACAATTAGTTGAACAATAATAATTTCTTGATATAATCTTAAAACAATAATTCGTCAATAAAAATAACTATTTTCTAGAGATAGCATTAATTTTTTTTTTATATTACTCGAATTCTTGTAAAATAACTATTTTTATAGAGATTACCATGAAATATGGATATCGTGGATGATATATATGGTTGTATAAAATCGGTATTGTATAAGGTTTTAATCAATGGAAAAACCACAAAAAAATATATTTTTTCAGGGAATATAGTCCTCACACGAATCAATATTCATAAAACTATTCTTATGATCACTTGCTTTGTTCTAATAGATGGTCACATTGGCATATTATTTAAGAGAATTTGTCGACGATTTCCAATAGATGGTCACTTAGTAGTTGAGGTTTGCAAAACATTGGCATATGATCTGTCTCTTCCATCTCAATCACTAAATCCGCCGGATAATTATCGATCATCCATCTTTGATGTTCTTCCGAGAGAATGTTGTCCTCTTTGCACACAATGTAAGCTCGAGGAACCGATCCATACCCTTTGTCAGAAAAGTTCTTCATCCTCGATAAGTCATTAATAAACAATGATCCAGGCCTCTTTAGAAGCAATCCAAGCTCAAGATCCTAAATTAAGGTTACCATATTCATGCATGAATACTATCATCAATTTATGATGGTGATGATTAATTATGTTAAAAATGATGATGATAAATTTAAATTACCTCAATAGGACAAAGTTGGTAGAGACGGTGCTTCATGAAGTCAGTGCTGAATAACACAGACAAGCCAGAATTGTCTGAACCATACGTCTCGAGCTCAGTGCCCATCCATCCTTCTGGTGTCATGTTGCTTGCAAACTTTTACATAGTAATTACAAAAAAAAATCATATTTATTTTTCAAGTTTAATACAATTAAATTATACAAGTATATAACCATACGATAGTAAAACTTTGACAATCATGAAAATGAAACAGGTTCAAAAAACTTACTAAGAGTTAAATAGAATTTAATCTATACGACCAAAGTTGAATCTTAGAATGATATGATGGTAAAACTCTAATCACCACGAGGTCCACGAAAATGAAACTACTTGGACTTTTAGTAAAGTAGATGTAATCAAACTATATGTATCAATTCACCATGCACATTTGATTGTCTAACATATGATCTATGGTTATAGCATATACGACACAAATAATCAAGGCTGCAAAATGGAATCTCTGTTTAATCGAACGATTAGACTGGCTAATCATATTGGACGCATAGAACAAAAGGAATAGTTATGTTGATCAATTTTTGTAATCGTTTGGCTAAAATCTTGTAACCGTTTTGGCTAAAATTGGACGTCCACGTGGTTTTGACCGTCTAGACCTCTAGGCGGCCGATTTTTAGAACATTGAACAAAATTTGGACGCTTAAAAAGGAGATATACCTTATCTTCGACGAAAGATGGTGAGTGTTTGGTGTCGGGCATGAAAGCAGTCACGAAGACAGAGACAGAGATTTTGCCGGGAAACTTATCCATGGCTATGGCTAAACTCAAACCTCCAAAGCTATGACCAACGAGCACAACCTTCTCATCATTCGGCAATGAAGTCATTAGCTGCATCAATGGCTCAGAATATTGTTCGCATGTGGAAATTTCAGTGATCGACCTGGTTGTGTCTATACCGCAAGCAGCTAGGTCTAAGGCGGTTACACGATGGCCTGAAGCCTCGAGCAGCGGCTTCACTTTGTACCAGCACCACGCGCCGTGGCACATACCATGTACTAGCACGAAGTGTTGCTTCCTCTTCTCCTCACTCATTTTCTTCTCGTACTTTTTTCCTACTCTTCACACATCCACACATAACACATAAGTAGAGAGATTATAAAGCTTATCGTTGAATTTTCTAAAATTGTCGCTTTCCTTGAGATTCTTTTACGATTTCATTGAGAAATACAATTTCGAATTTTTCTCTTGCAAGAAAGAAATAACAACTTTAGAAAATTTATTTGCAAAACGACAATTGGGACTGTCCCACGAGCTAAAAAGCCTATGTTTTCGGTGATACAACTTGTGTTAGATGTTTGTAAGTTTGTTCCGTGTCCACTTATACACGAGGTCAAATCATATTTAGTCGACCAATAATAAATTTATATATCTTATAACATAAATAATAAATTGGAAATAAAAACTAAAACTCTTTATAAAGATAATATTAAGAAAATTTATTTGTATTAATAAAATGCTTAGGAAATGCTCTACGGCTTCCGCTCAAAAAAAGACAAACCAAAAAAAATTCAAATATGACAGTCAAAATAGATATGTAATTAAAACATATTTATAACAATCAATGGACAAACCATATATCATATTTCTCAGGTACTATTGTTATCTCACGAATCTTTATTCATAAAACCATTCTTATGAATATTATCATTTGTTTAAGCTGTTGACAAAAAAAAAAAGAATATTATCATTTGCTTAGTTCTCATACATTATAGACGTAGTCTCATATGGCTTCTTATTGTGGTGGACGCTGAATTTTGTAGTTTGTTTAAGCATATTTATTTGCAATCTCCAAGAGAAGAGCACATAGTTCTTGAGGCTTGGAGAACATTGGCATATGATCTGCATCTTTGATCTCCATTACTTCTTTCACCGGAAAGTTGTTGATCATCGAACGCTGGTAATCCTCGGGTACCACAAGATCCTTTTCGCATACAATATATATACGTGTAACGGATCCGTAGCCTTCCTCACTGAAGCTACTTTTCTCTGCCAGATTTTTCTTAATTAATGGTTGTGCCCTCACCAACATTTTCGCCAGTTCAAGATCCTAGTTCACACCACAACAAAAAAAATCAACAAAAGATTGACAGAAGTTACTAGCATAATCTAATTTTTGCTTGAAAAGAGTGGTTTTTATTAAGCTTAGAGTCTTACTTGGACTGGAGACAACTGATACATGTTCTTGGCCATGAAATTTGGCCCAAAAAGAGAGAACTCTCGTGGACAATCAGGTTTCTCGCTCGTAAACACGGTGTCTAACCATCCTTCTTGTGAAATGCCTTGTCTTAGCTGTAGATTTCAGTCAAATGTCCGAATCACTTGGTTTTTAGTTTCAAAACATTATGTATGTTAAAGGTTTGTGTGTAAAGTCAATAAAAGTTAGAACTATGACTTGTTGGATAAGATTAGGTACTTTTATTTTCCGTTCCCGAACGTTCTTGACAGTTATGTAAGGTAACTATTAAAGGGGATGTTTTCTTAGGGAAAGGGAAGTGTATTTGAGAAAATATTTTAAACTCCACTGTTATTGAAACATTTCAAGCATTGGATTCTTATTTAGGCTTTGATTGGTAACCACTTTATAAAGCGGTACAAAGCGTTACAAAGTATACAGTTTTGACAGTTACCAATCACAAAAACTTTACCAAAATCGTTACTAAAAGTTTTACTCTCACCTTTTTTTGTACAACTTTCTCTTACAGCTCTTTCGTACAGCTTTGCACTATTCCGGAAAAGCTAACAGCTCCAGCTAACAGCTAACAGCTTTTGGTTACCAATCGGACCCTTAATGATTTACTAACTAAGAACTCGTGTCATGCACAAATAAATCTTATGCTATTTAATTTTACAAATAGATTTATTATAATATAATATATTTTTATTAAATGAATTCAAAATTTTCAATACTATTAAAGAGTACATAGTGTTTGTGTTTAGTTTTATAATATGTTTTAAATACAACTCGGAAATCAAATCAGAATATTTCACAGGTGTCCGGATCGAATTACTCTAACTGTTGGTCAACGACGTTAATTTTTTTATTACTATACTAAATTTTAACTCGCGGTACACAGCGGGATAATTTATTTTTTAAAGTTAGTATATATAAAATTTTGCAAATTGTATCTCCTTATAAAATTTTAAATATTTTATAGTTTATAATTGTTATTAAGTAACGGTATACCACGAGTCCACGTGACATTCAACTCGTATTAAAGCGGTATGTTAATGATATTTTAAAATTTTATATATATTGATTCAAACCCATCCGCCATATAAACCCGTTCCGAAATATAACTCGTCCCGTAATTTCTTAACATGTCCTGTCATTTGTTTTCTAAAGTAGTGATTTTAAAATTTAATGATTATTTATTATATATAAAAGTTTACAAATTGTATCATCCTCTAAGACATTTATATTTTAATAAACTGAGGATTTAATCTGTATTAAAGCGGCACGTTAATGATATTTTAAATTTTATAAATATTGATTCAAAATCGTCCACCATATAACCCCGTTCCGAAATATAACCTGTCATGTAATTTCCTAACCCGTCCCGTGATTTGTTTTCTAAAAGTAACAATTTTAAAAATTTAACGATTATTTATTATATATAAAAGTTTACAAATTGTATCATTTTCTAAGACATTTATATTTTATAGTTTACAATTGTTATTAAGTAACATTATACCACGAGACAATTTTTGGTTTTATACAATCTTTTCTAAATGAGACAGATTTGATATGTCTAATATTTGTGGTATTAAACAAATTAAGGATCTAATCCGTATTGAAGCGGCGGATTAATGATATTATTATTGTTGATTCAAAAACCTATCCCGTTAAACCCGTCCAGCCAAAAAACCATTTATTTTATTAATGTTGATCTTATTTATGATATGATTCTCAATCATTGTCTAAATATCTTAGTCAATGTGGAACGTTGAACACCTATTTTTCGTCAATTGGATAATATATATCCGTTTTTAAATTTCGAATCACAATATATGCAGAATATGTATTATATGATGATTCAAAACAGTTAAAAACAAATCAAACAAAGATGACAGGAGAATCATAATTCTAAATCTTAATCAAATCTTCTAAATATCTAAATTATTAAATATAGAATATCCGGTGTATGAGTTGGGTTAAATATAACCCGACCCAATAAACTTTTTATGACCCAAATTTGTAAACGGGTCGGATATCCATTGTATCCAAATGCATTTTGCCCCACCCGCTAAAAATGTACTTCAAAAATACTAGTATAGATTTATTGAGTAAATTAATGTTTTTTTCTTGTTTTATTTATCCTGAAAAAAGTTTAAGCAATATGTGTGGATATATTTCAGACAAACAAAATGTGAGCGATATAAAAATTGTCACAATGATGGGTATTTGGGCGATGGATAATACATATCATTTTAACTGAAGGCTTATTGCTTACACCATCTGCTCGTGAGAATATACATACGTCTAGATTGCTACACGCTTCAGATTTTGATATGTACACTGCCCAACCGTGGGGAAAAGAAGCGTACAATGTCCTTGCAAATTCCATTCTGAAAATGGATAGAGAATCTTGGGCCAGAGGTCAATATGAAGTAAAGGGATTTGCATTGGCAGTAACAATATGGGGGATGAGCGCAGTTCCACTGTTTGGTTCAGCATTTGAAGATAGATGTAGTGAATCCAAATCTGAGTATCCTTTGATTTTGAAGTGGAATAGCACTACTACGCCAATGTTTTCTTAGGTTGTAAATGTTGTGAATCAAATTACTGCGAGCAGCCAATATCTTGTTGCTTTTAGGAGATGAGGATGACTAATGTGACATATTGGATTATCTCCAAGTAAGAGAACAAAATATGATGGTAGCTCAGATCCTTGTGACAAATGCGTACGATTTTATCACACCAAATAATCATAATTTTAATTCATATCACTTTGCAAACCACCGTATTCTAGATCTAAAATTAAGATGTTTATTTTAGCTAAACAAAAATGAAGATTAATATCAAATAGTAAATTTATTCTTGAATTAGTCCAATACATTTGATTAATGTTCTTAAATCCGAGTCAGGCAACAAACTAAAGTAGTGTTTGGGTCATCGGGACAACCCAATTCAACCGCATATCAACTAGACTTAAATTTTTAATATATTTATAGAAATTGTCTATATAGTTTATAAAATTATATAAAAAAAATCAAACCATATTTGACAAAAAAAAATATAGATATTTGATTAGATTCTTATGAAATTTTAATATGTTTGTAATTTACAAAGTTGTTGTGTTTAGTTTTATTATAAATTTGGATTGGTGACAAATTAACAATGTTTGTTTCATCTTCTGTTTAGTAGAAGATTATTAAAATTTGTTTTACGGATTTAATTGATTATATATGTTTTGTAGGAATATTTAATTTTAGAAAAATATTTTTTTGTAGTTTAAATGCATTAAATTACAATGTATATATTAAAAAATTTGTTCACATTTGCTGGTAAAATTTAATATTTAAATTTTTGAAATAATTATTTTTTGGTAAGTTCAGGATTCTTATGTGTTTGGCAATTAGCATTAGAATAATCAAAATAAGTATTATTAATGGCAAGTGGAATATGTTAACTAAAAAAACAAAAAACAAAAAAGGTTGAGAAAAATTGTGGGCTTGCAACATCAGCAAACAAAACTCTCTTTTAGTATATATAGAAGATATACTTCAGATTCTAGGCTATTATGATTACAATATCATTTTTCTTTTTCTTCTTTTGCACAAAATGAACCCATCATTATGTTGGGATTAAGAAGCCATAGGTTCTAAAAATTGTATCATAGCGTTAGTGATTCAAGTGCCATCCGAAAAACAAAGACCAACCAACTAATTTGCTTAAATCTAGGAAATTCATTTGACCACATGTCAGATTGTCAACACATGATATAGAGTTTTAATCTTGTAGCATATATAATACAAATAATAAAGAGTCCAAAAATCGAAATCTTTGTATCATATGCTTGAGATTTGTTGTTAGTTTCTTTTCATCTATATGCTCATAAAAAGATGAAATATTAATCAAAAGTATTCTAAGCATAACTAAGTATTTTCACAGAATTATCTAAAATATAACATTCTTCAACTCTATTCATCTTTATAGTCATGGACTAGATTTCACTGTTTAATCAATGGTATAAACATTAATTTAGAATAAGACCAAAAAGAGAAAAAGTAAAGTCTGGTTCGAATACCTTATCCAATACGAAGGATGGTGAGTGTGTGGTGTCGGGCATGATAGCAGTCGCGAAGACAGAAACAGAGATTTTGTTTGGAAACATATCCATGGCCATGGCTAAACTCAAACCTCCTAAGCTATGACCAACGAGCACAACCTTCTCATCATTTGGTAGTGAGGTCATTAGTTGCATCAATGGCTCTGAGTACTGTTCGCATGTGGATATATCAGTGATTGACCTGGTCATGTTTATACCGGAGGCAGCTAGGTCTAAGGCGGTTACACGGTGGCCTGAAGCCTCGAGCTGCGGCTTAACCTTGTACCAGCACCAGGCGCCATGGCACGCACCGTGTACTAGCACGAAGTGTTGCTTCCTCTTCTCCTCACTCATTTCGTTCTCTACTTTTAACTTTGTCTCTCGACTTGGTACTCTTCACCCACACACGACACAACACATAAATAAAGGGATTATTAAAAAACTTCTCATTTTTTGAAATTGTCCCTTTCCTCTATATTTTTATGATATCAAGAATTATAATAATCTGGATTTTGTTTTCTAGAAACAACACATATGGAAGAAAAAGAGAAAGTCTATAAGGATTAGACACCTGTTAATATTTGATATAAAATTATAAATGTTGGAATCTTTCTAAAATTATAATAATTAAGATTTATTTATTTACTCATGACTCACGAGTTGAAGCCATGTTCACCGTATGACATAACATATCTCTTCTTCTTTTTTTTTTGTGTTAAAGGTGACCTAACATATCTCACTAGAAAATTATCTCGAACCATGCGCGAAAATAGAAGATTATTAAAACATAAATTACTTCTCTTTTTTTTTTTAAAAGCATAAATTACTTCTCTGTTCCGCGAAAAAAAAAACAAAATTACTTCTCTGTTGTGTGCACACAGAAAAAGAAAAGAGAAAAAGAAATACTTTTCACTTGTATAGTGAATTATATCATAAAAAGTACTCCCTCCGTATTTTAATAATTGTCGTTTTAGAATTTTCATTTTTTAAAATTGGATGTCGTTTTCAAATTTCTATGCAAAATTTATTACTTTTTAATGTTTTATGAATGTCATAAAACATTAAAAAGTAATAAATTTTGCATAGAAATTTGAAAACGACATCCAATTTTACAAAATGAAAATTCTAAAACGACAATTATTAAAATACGGAGGGAGTAACAAAGACTGGAATTTTTTTTTCCTTTTTTTTTCAGCGAAACAAATTTTATTAAATTCAAAAGAGTTATTACAAAGTCTTATACAGAATTCTTGTAACACAGACTGGAAATTTAAAAACATTCGTTACTATTCATTTGCAACAAACCCTTATTATATCAAATCCAATACATTTTCAAGAAGATTGATTAAACAAATTTGTCCGCGATTTCCAGGAAGTGATCGCAGAGTTGCTGAGGCTTGCAGAACATTGGCATATGATCTGTCTCCTCCATTTCCATCACTAAATTCACCGGAAAATTATCAATCATCCATCTTTGGTGTTCTTCTGGAATTGCTTTGTCCTCTTTGCACACTATGAAAGCTCGAGGAACAGATCCATATCCTTCATCTGAGAAGTTCTTCATCTTTGATAAATCGTTAATAAATAACGATCCTGGCCTCTTTAAAAGTAATCCCAGTTCAAGATCCTAACTCAAGGTAAATACATATGTCACATTCGGTAGGCAATAGTTCGGTCGGCCATGAAAAATATATATGCTATTGACCATTGATCCTTTATATTAATTTTCCATTTATTTTAGTACGTTTAAATTGTTGTTTAAACTTTTCCAAAATTGAAAACTTTTGGTTTTAAATTTTAAGAGTTTTTTTTTAAATCTAATAATGAAATAGTCTCATATAAAAGATCATATTGATTTGAAGACATATTATTGCTTTCAATAATTTTGTAGACCACGAAAAGTGGAAAACGATATATTTAAGTATGCATGTAAAAAATGCCTATTTTAAATGAGCATACTTTGTAATATACATTTTTATAAATAATGGAACATTAAAAAATGATTGATTGAGTCACTAATTTATTGATTGAGTCCCCAATTTCATCAAGTAATTCAATGATCTCAAAAGAACTTTTTTTTTTTTTTTTTTTTTTTTTTAAAAGAACTTCAGTTTCATATTCGGTTTTATTTTAGAGACATATAAGTATAAGAATGTATGTTAAACAAAAAAAAAGTATGTGGATAAAGTAAATACAACTTTGGTGGAAAAAATTTTTTTACCTCAACTGGAGAAAGCTGGTAGAGACCGACCTTCATGAACTCATGGCTAAAGAACATACTCAGTCCAGAATTGTCTGAACCGTACGGTTCGAATTCCGTGCCCATCCATGCTTCTGGTGCTATGTTGCTTCCAAACTTTTACACAATTAAGTAAATAAATAAAAAAAATTTAAACACAGATTTGTTTTTCAAGTTTAATACAATTAAATATCCAAGAAAATAAGGAACCGTACGGTGGTAAAACTCTAACAACCATGAAAATGATACATGTTCAAAAAACTACTAAAATTTAATTTAGACCCCACGTGTACATTGTATTGTCAATACATGATCTATAGTTATCTCATATAGGCCACAAAAAATCATAAAGTAGATTCCAAAAAGAAGGAAACATGTATAGAAAAAACTCCACAAACGAAATCTTTCATGCGTTAAGTCATTAATATCAGGAATGAAAGTATTAGCTGGTTGGTAGGTACTAACCATGCTAATTAATATCTTTTTAACAATATGCAATATATGTAGGGTTAATAACATAACAATGGCCATAAAGTACTAATTTATATGCCATGATTACCACTTTAAAGTCGCTTATAAAAATAAAATTTGCCAAACATGACCATAAAATTTTCTATATATTTTTGATATCTTAGAAGCAATCTTCATTATTCCTGTTAGATTAACTTTTCTTGGTTTGAATACAAAGATTAAATTCTTGGACTTGTCCAACTTGGACACTACTACAAATTTTTCTACCGTTCAACTTCTAGTCAGCATGAGGCCTAGACCTATTTAAAACTAAAGAAGACTTTGTAGATTCATTCATATTATAATGGTCTATATACATATCATCAAGAGTAATTTTTTTTTTCTTCAAGAGTAAAATACCAAAAGAAAAAAGGAGGTACCTTGTCCAAGACGAAGGATGGTGAGTGTTCGGTGTCGGGCATGAAAGCAGTCAAGAATACAGCGACAGAGATTTTGTCGGGAAACTTTTCCATGGCTATGGCTAAGTTCAAGCCACCAAAGCTATGACCAACGAGCACAACCTTCTCATCATTTGGCAATGAGGTTAGCAGCTTCGACAATGGCTCCGAGTATTGTTCGCATGTAGGGATGTCAGTGATCGACCTGGTTGTGTCTATACCAGAAGCAGCTAAGTCCACAGCGGTTACGCGATAGCCCAACGCCTCTAGCAGTGGCTTAACCTTGTACCAGCACCATGCGCCATGGCACGAACCATGTACTAATACAAAATGTTGTTTCCTCTTTTCCTCACTCATTCTTCTGACCTTCGATATTTTCTTACTCTCCTAAAAGTCATACGCAGACAAATATATATAGAAAGATTTTATAGGTAAATGTTTGTGGGAAAAAATAATCTTCGCTTCGGTACGAAGGAATAGTCGTTAGTCGATAATGTTTATATTTAACTTAACGTTTATCATCGACCAATATAAAAATTTAACAAATAAACAGTCTGTCGCCGATAATGTTTATTTTCTCCTAAGCATTTAATTGATCAATTTTTTTATAAAATATTTACAGTAACAAAAAGAACCAACTTTTTTGTTTTGCATGTCATAGGACAAAAGAAAATTTGGAAACTTTGGATGACATTTTATAACCTGCGCGCATAATCTTCATCAAGTTTTCTCAGTTTTACATTTTGAAAAGTGATTCCACTATATAAATACAACCAATTAACACTATAATTAGAAAAAGTAAAACATTATTAATCTACTAAACTAGTTTTTCAGCATGTTATAATTATTTGACGAAAATTTTATCTAGTTCAATTATTTCCGATACAATGAAATTTCTGAAATATGTTTAGAAGAGTTGTTGTGACTATAAGACACTCTGAAAGTGAATAAAGTTTACTTTTAAAAACCTAATATCATGTTTTGTTTAGATATACACTATATGTCTATATATTTGTATGGAACTATAAATAATTGGGGTTTGAACTATTGTGCCAAGCCACTATTAATCCACATAACTTTCAGGATCTAATATTATATGTACAATTTAAATACTGATTCTAATAATAAATACTAGTATATTAAAATCGTATTGGTTTCGTTATCAGCTAAAAAAAAAAAAAAATTGAAGTGGAACTGTATCTTCGAGCTAAATGTACTATATATCACCGGCCTAAAAGTTGACTTGTTAGTATATAAAATCCAATCGAGCTGTAAGTGCTAAGATATTTTTAAATTGTCATTATCACCCAGCTAATTAAGAGATTTAGTTATTAATTTTCATCCAACTAACCAATTGACTTAGTTTCTAATTTTCATGTAATAATGCAGTATCAAGTATTAACTCTTCAACATATATAAAAATTAGGAGACGAAGAGAGAAAACTAAAGAATAATATGATTTAATTTTAACCAAATTGCAACCAAATTTCAAATAATTAGTATAAAGAATAATGTAATTTTATATGGTTTTACACATATCATCTTATAAGTATTACAGGATTCGTGTTTTTGTTTCTACACCACACTATTTTTAATGTGTTACATCTAATTTATCAAATGAATATTATATTTTCATAATTATGAAAATATAATATTCATTTGATAAATTAGATGTAACAACATTAATGTAGCTTTTGGATTTGCATATAAATGGAGTAATCTTTCTTTTGCTATAGTGGTCAGAAATTGAATATTATAACCTCTAGCAGCCCGTAGATTCTTAATTCATGCCATCAAAATTTGGTGTTGGTAGTAACTAGTATGATTTCATCGTTCGTTAGAAGCATAGAAATGTGATCATAAAGGAAATAAATGCTCATAACAAAAGAAATAAATGTTCGTTTCGAAAACGTCCAAAGAAATGTAGATTGGGGACCTACCTTCTACGTCTCTTTAGTAGGTGACTCAACCATACAAATACAACATGTGGTTTATTTCAACATTAGTAGGGTAAGATAAAATGGCCAGATCTGTTTCACGGTTCTCTATTCATTTACTTTTTGGTTTGTTTTGTTTTGATTCGTTTGTTTATCTCTCATTCACCACAGTATCATCGTTCTTTTCTTTTAAAATATTATATAACCGCTTATTTATCATTTGCAATTGAAGGATCAAATTATATACTAACTGATATTATCGTAAATTTTAATTAAATTTCCGACGCATCAAGTTATATTTTAGGGTTTAATTTAAAAGAAACTTATCATCCGTTTTAGTATAGTATTAAGTTAACGAAATATTGACAGTCTTGCCATTTAATCAAAATAGCAGAATCAAAATAGCAGAATTTTCCAAAACATGAAATGCTTTTTTTCTTTCTCGAACCCAATATATCAATAAGGACGTATACATTTGTTATAATGGAGCCCATGTAGTGCTAATTCTTGTTAACAAAGTCGTCATCAATTTTGTCTCGGAAAAAATATAGACAAAACTAGTTATTGTTTCTTGTTGATTGGCTTGCAAGTCGTTATTCTCGTGATTTGAAACGCATCACTCAAAACTTATAGAAGTGTCTTTTTGTTCAACGTCACACCCTCGTGACTTAATTAATATTGTAATAATCTATATATATAATTAATCACCATAACACGATAAGATAATTATTAATAAAATTATATCTAAATCAAGCGGGGACGTTTGGCTTTGCCGCAAAAGAGAGCATTAACAGGAGGCTCGGCTTCAGTGTAAAGAGATCTCTCGTCGTTCCATACACGAACATAGAGTTCTTGTCCTAAGTATCTCCTTGACCATATTTGTGACCTCAAATTCCACATTCCCTTATTGTCTAGTGATACCAATATGCTCGTCCACGACATTGGATACACCTATTTTAACATATAGAACATTTAGAACCATTAGTTAATTAGTTATAAGCATGTATGTACTAGACGACGTGATATAGATTCCAAGTGTTTCAAACTCGAAATAGCAAAACAAATTGACGCGACTATTCATAATTATGGGTAGACATTTTGGGCTACCAATCGGGGTATGATATATATTTGGTTTTTAAGTTTTAGATTGGCCTAAAAAAAGAAGATATATATTTGGCTTTTGTGAGAAATGCCCATATAATTTTCTATCCCTTGTAAAATAAAAAAATTTCTGTCTTGATTTTAGGAATTATATACCTGAAAAGTGTGCCTTGAAACAGCATCAACCAAATTGTAACCCCTCCTGTTGGCCATGTTCCATGTGCCCGACCCGTATCTGATTATATGTCAAAACTTCATCAATTAATCTAACAAACAAATTTGGTTGATGTATTGAGAGCAATAGGGAGGGATGTTAAAAAATTAGGGCGTCATTATTATCCAACAATTATTTTCATATTTTTATTATCAGAAAAAGATATATATATATATATATATATATATATATATATATATATATATATATTACCCAACAACATATGCACTAGTGCCGTCAAGGTGCCAAGATTGTATAGATGTCTCGTTGTTCTGGAACACGAACTCGACGTACTCATGAAGAGCCACATCAAAGACCGAAGTTCCGAGAATGGAGGGTCCTGGTGTAGGAATGTTCAAAATCGTCTTGAAATTGAACACCCCGGGAATGTTGAACCAGTCGGCTAATTTCAATGGAGTTGTTGGGTTAACGTAGGACACACGGTTTACTGTGTACCGAATTTTACCGTTGATTATCGCTCTCCCGTTGGCTAAAACAAAAGTTCGATTTATCGGTATGGTGCCGTAGTGAAAGGATCCTTGTGGATTTGGTCTTGCTGCATTTGCCGTCAAATTTAACCTAAATTCACCTTTCAAATTAGGTGTTGCATAAAAAGTGCTCGGTTTAATTTTGTGTGATCAGATAGTATATATTACCTGATGGTTCTTGCTTGTTTCATGGACCAATGTATATGGTAAGTAGGACCAATAGGAAGGGGATGAGATGGTCTAATTTTGGAGCCTTGGTAACTGAGGATTCCTGTGGTGGTGAGTATCGGTTTGGTGAACCGGGTTGAAGCCACGATGAAGTAGTCCTTCACTGGAGCCTTCAATGTGACCAGCACGGTCACAGACTGGCCAACGTGTATGTCAAGTGACTCATAGACCTCTTGCAGAGTGTGAGAGCCTTCTACTTCAACGAGAGTCATCATGTGCCCTTGTATCCTAAAGTTAATTGATGTCGATATCCCAACATTCGATATCCTAAACCTATATATCTTGCCTTTACAAACACACACAAAAAAATAAAAACATATCATCAATAAGAGATCACATAGTGACATAACGACTGAGAGTTGAATTAAGGAGAAAAATTGATCTTGGTGATGAGGATGTACCATGTTGCCCGGTAAAGACTAAACCTTTAGAAGCGCCGTTGATGAGAAGACCATCAGGAGGAGGAAGATCACGACCTGAGTCGAGCCTCGTTCGCAGTTCCTGTAAAAAAGAATAACATGGAAGCAGAGGTATTCAGATCGCTTAATCAAACCCTAAAAATAATTTAGTTACTTGGAAACCACGTTAACTTGTGTATTAAGGATTCCTTTTTTTGTACCTTGTGTCCCATCTTGTACCAATCACCGACGAGGAGAGTGAAGTCAGCGTCTGGTTTAGGGTAAGGAACGAAGATGACTGACCTCTGGTTAACATTAAGTGCACCAAAAGCACCACTTGCTCTGTGCATCGACGTGGAAGCAAAGTATGTATAAGTACCGATTTGGTCCTTAAGTTGAAAATGGTAAGTCCAATTCGATTTTGGTTGGATCGGACAGTTTGTTCCCAAAACACCGTCTTGCCACGACATCCTCCTCTGTTTAATTCCGTTCCTACGCAATTTTCTAAAGTGTCAAGTTCTAGTTCTGATTGGTAAATGGTTTTGTGATTCCATAGTTTTTGCTTTGATCAATTGTATAACTTAATTAAATCGCGGTTTCTATTCAATACTTTATTATTTTCAAGCTTAAAGACACAAAAATAGTTATTATACATTTTAAAAAGTTTTGATTTTATTGGTTTATAATGTTCGCAAATATGTTTCAATTTCCATTTTGACAACCAGTTTTATAGTGTGTATATATGAAAAAAGAGCCGTCTCAAAGAATTTTTAGAACCTGTGCCAATTTTTAAATTAAATGTATAGCATGTGTTTAACAATTTTTTCAAAAACTAAAGACCTTAAACTATATGTATATTTAAAACTAAAATATTGAAAAAATCGGAGGCCTCTTCGTATGATCTAGTTGCCTATGCTAAAAAGGCCATGTGTGAATTTTACGTACCAGGTGATGAGGAAAGGTTCGTCAAGCTTGTTAATGACATTAACAACGATATTATTGTTTGTTACACCTTCAATTGGAGGACCAGGGAACTGGCCATTAATAAGTATAACCTGAAAAACAATATGAGATGAAACATTTGAGTATAATTATGAAACAAAATATTATTTAAATCGGAATATCTAAAGTCTGACTCTGAGTATTTTGGGAGATAATATGGCTAATTAAGGCCACAACTTTCGCGGTCTATAATATAGAAAGAAAAGGAGCAAAACAAAACCAAAAAAAGGACATAAAAAATAGACAGAACAATCAACAATGTATATAACCTGTTGAGGAACACCTAAAGGAGATCTGGTTCCATAAGTAACAGTCCAAGTGAAGAAAAGATACGGGTCCTCTGCGTTTATCACAAAAACAGAGCTGAAGCAATAAGCTAATAAGAACCCTAGAAGCAGGAGATTTTTTTGCTTCATTGTCTAGAAGAAAAACAAATCTATTGTTGAGATCAAAATAGGTTTGAGAGTGTTGTTAAGATTCCACCAAAGGTTAAGTCTTAAATAGTAGTGACTAAGTGAGTATGTATGAAATAGAGAAGTAATTAAGGGAAGTGAGCGAGTAAGTTCATATTGTAAATCCCCATGCATGCATATGTACACAAAGGCACCAATGTTCTTTTGCGCCGTACTTCATGCAATTGCCGCAAACATTTTTTTTCCTTTTTCTTAAATTCTAATCGAATTTTATATGGATTGTGAATATGATCGATTTAATAGAATATGTATGAATTATGTGTTGTTAATATCACATTCACATCACTGTAAATGTTTTTACGTAAATCTTGTTTCAGTGAAAAGTTTTTTTTTACATATATATGAGTTAGAATTTCATTACTCGGCAAAATAGTTACCTATTGTGGTAGGACTATAAGTGTATGAATCATGGTCGACTTATTTCAAATAAATTGTTGAACCGAAAACAATAATACAATAGTCATTCAATGAACTTTCATTATCATGCAGAATTTATTGAGAAATAATTTAGGAGTGCGAACTCTAAACACATTTATTCATCTATGTAAGAAAACATACACTACAAGAATATTGAGTTTTAATAGCATTAAAAGATAGCGATTTATGTATTTCTGCTATAGTTGATTTACCCTTAACTCTTTCGTAGCGTTTCTAAATTGATACACGCTATAATATGTTATGCAGATAAAAAGTTATGCGCTGGCTCAATTTTTTCGCTCAAAATTCTTTTAACATGGTATTTGATAGCATATATACACAACTAAAACGTTATGGAAAAATTAGCGGGAGAAAAGATGTCAGTGACCGCCTAAACTAAAATTGGGCTCCAAAAACCCTTATCTTTAGTACACTTAATTTTTTATTTTTCTTTCACTTTATTCTTCAGGCTAATGAAACCTTCTATCTTCTTTGACTTCTCTTCGTCTCCGTCACTCTATTCTCGCTCAATCCACTTCTCCTCTTTGCTTCTTAGTCTCTTCGTTTCTTCATCTTCTTCACCTCTTCCTCTTCTCCCTGTTTTCTCGTCTTCTCCAGCAAACTCATTTTTCCAGATCTAATTTTTTTTTTCAGATCTCGTCGCCGTTTATGATGTACCGCCAAAGTAATCGAAGAAGACGTAGCGAGAGATGTTCTGCTAGTTTTCCGATAGTTGCAAGGGATCTCCGCTGTCCACCCTAGCTCCATCATTGCCTCTTAGATCTGTCGCCGTTTCCACATCTTAGCCGCCGGTGAGTCTCTTCCGAATTCTTCTTAATGTTTGAGATATTAATTTAGGGTTCTCCAATTTGTGTTTTTCATCCATAACTCTTACGATTTTTTAACTCTTTGTGTTGGGGTTTTTTTCTTCTAATTTGATTTAATTGAGCCACGAGGATGGATGTATTTGGTTTGATTTTTGAAGGAATTGATGTTCTCAGAGATGAAAGTGAGGGATAATTGGGAACAAATACGATCCTTTTCGTCGGAGCATTGGATCTGTGTGGCTTCTCGATGGTAGAAGGGAGGAGTCCTAACAGCGATTGATGAAGAGATGAACGATATTGTGAGGATTAAGACAACAGATCGTGAAGATAGGTGATGAATCAAGTTGAGGTGAAATCAGATTCGAGGTTAGGGTTTAATCTTTAATTTGTACTAGTTTAAGGGTAGTTATCAAGCGGAATTTTTCTGTGTGCTTTTATTTTGTTCTCTGAGAAGCTAAGTTGTATATTTGATTGATGCTTTTTGTTTAATGTAGGCATTGAGATTCCTAAGTACGTTGACACTGTTACTCCGAGATACAAGCCAAAGTTTGATGCTTTGGTGAGCAAATAGATGAGAAACTCGATTGCTAATGTTTGTTTTCTTATAAGTTTCTCTTCTATAAGATCTTTTCAGTTGACTTAACTTTGTGTCATGTTTGTGCCATGTTTCATGCTATATCTAGTTGATGCAACTTGTAAGGTTAATCAAAAGTTGTGATTAATCATTTTGTTTTAAATCTATACATGCTATTCTAGGTCAAAGGGAGGCGTCGTGGAATCTGTTCTTGTATGCAACTTGAAAAGTTGAGTTAGGAGAGGAGGATGGGATAGAACTAAGGTACACAAACCAACATTTCTTGTGAATTCCAATTTTTCCGTACTCTTTGCTTAACTTTTTTTAATTTCTTTTGTCAACTCTGGGCAGAGAGTTGCAATATGTCATGTGTCTTCAAGTGATCGAGCAAGAAGGTCCATTTCATCCCTTTAGGTTCCAACGCTAGCAAGGTCTGGGTAGAGATTTCCAAGGTTGATGGTGCACGAGTGTGGAGAGCAAATTGAGAATTTGAAACATTTGCATGGGTTTTATATATGAAGTACTTTGAACTCCTTATCTTGGTGTTTTATAATATGTAGAGCTTATGTTTGACTCTTCATGACAAATAAATGAAGTATTTTGATTAAATATATTGTTTCTTATACCCAGTTATATATATATTGTTTCAAATTAGTATAAAATAAATAGAAATGGTTATATTTATATAAATGCTATTGTAATAATAAAAATAACAATTCCAAAATGTTGTTAATAATATCATTAATAACAACAAAAATACGCTATTATATAATATTTAATTACATTCAATTAAACGTTATTGTATACGAGAATACGATAGCAGAACAAAAAAACGTTATCTAAAGTGTCTGACCTATTATGACGGGCGCAGATATAGCGCTTGTCAAAACGCTATAGAATAGTTAGATAGCGTTATTCGGATGCTAAGAAAAGCCATTTTTCTTGTAGTGATATTATCTACATTATGAACCATGCACAGTAAGATACGCTGCGGTAATTCGCTGTACTTCTAGGATGAAATCACGAACTTGTATCAAGGTTAGCTTTGTTTTACACTAAACCGGCATACAAGATATACAAACCAATACATGAAATAAACATGAACTATATAGCAAATATATCTGAGCACTAATATGTACTATGTACGTAGGGATTTGCATCAAAAGTATTAATATTTTTTTTGTATAAAATAAAGTTGTGGAATGGCGTTGGTTAGTAAAAGAAAAGTTATAGTCACCGCCACGAGCAGCTTCTCATTTAATGCACCATTAATTGGATCGTGGAATTTGACTGAGATTACAAGTTTTCATAAATATAAAAAAGGAAAAATAAAAAAAGAAACTTAAGAATCATAGATATTAATCCTAATTCAAATATGAAAAAATTTATCCATTCATTTGACTTTTTTACATGCTAAATTGCAGCTAATATTAACTTCGTTGGCAAAACAAATTGATATAAAAACAAGTTTTTTTTTGGCTCAACATGAATTTCGTTTACTCAAATTTATGAATATAAATTTGCCTAGAGAAAAACAGAAACTATATGCTACGATACACAAACTAGCACTGGTTTTAAAGAACTAAACTGAAGGTAACTTGTGAACATGGCGAGGCATCCCTAAAAGCTCGGTTTAATTAATCACACATGAATGCGTCACCAATAAGCTCGGTTTTTTCATGTTGCTCTTCTTCACATCAATTAGCCAATTAGGCATATATTATAAGAAACAATAGAAACATGAACTCGATCCGATGAAGCCTCCTAGAACTGTCAATTTCTAAATTCTCACTGTCTCCAATGCTAATTTAGAGATTCCATTTTATTTTTATTTTTTCACGTTTCCATTTTTTTCTAGGTCCTCTGGCAAAATTTATTTTATTTTGGAAAACTTCTTTTTTATTTTAAAAATTTTAATTTATGTAAAGATGCATTTTTCCAATACTTCTTTGAGTATATTGGTATAAAAAAAATTCAAGATGCTGAATGATAAATCATAAATCATTTAAATTATTCTTTTTGTCAACCAAGCAATTAAACTAGATAATTCACACAAGTCGTAATTCGTCGACATGAGTTATTTATTTATACTTTTTCTATAATTATTCAAGTCATCAAATTTACTATCGAAGTGAACGACCTAAAGCCTCTAAATTTATTCGTCACCGAATAGTCCTACATGGCTTCATATTGAACATTTTTTTTTTTTGATAATCAAGCAACACATATCAACCATGCATGACTTCCACGTCACCACAACCTTACCACGACGTGTTACACCAAGAGGCAAGAGCTACTGAGAAATCTTTCGCTCGCAATCCGATCTAAAGTCTATCAAATTCTAATAAATTATCATAAGCTATAATTTTCTTATTTTTAATATCCATCTTTCAGCTATATCAAAAACAGCCATGGCCAACGACGTGACCAAAGATCCATCACCCAAATCTGGTAAGAAAAAATAGTTTAAGAAACATAATGCCAAAACATATAAAATTCTACACCCACTAATGAATTTTGATTTCTTATACTTACTTTAATTCTATTTTCTTCCTTTGGTTTATAAATTACATCAAAGATATTGTCGAGGATATTTACTTATGGAGGAGGAAGAAACTGGCCTTCTCTATACTCTCGGTCTCAACATCGACATGGATTTTACTCAACTTTTATGGTTTCACTACCATAACCATTATATCGTGGATCGGCATCGCCGTCGTCTCTATGGTTTTCCTCTGGGGGAGTTTACTTCGCCTTCTCAGCAAGTAATTAAAATTCCATTTCAAACTATTTGAAGATCTCATGCAAATAATGTATTTAAGATAAATTTGTTATTCTAAAAGATTCTTTAAAAAAGTTAGAGACCCCAATAATATACATACTCAAAAGAAATTCTTTTTTAAAAAATAATTTCTGAATCGGATATGTTTGATTTCACATGCATGCATATAATAGTGCGCACTAGTTGTTCATGTTATAAGTAAGTCCCATGTTTTTAACGAAACACTGTTCAAATATGGTCTTATAATTAAAATGGTTTTCTTTTGTGTGTTGATTAATTTTCGGACAGAGTCGAACCGGAACTATCAGGTTTAGAAGTTTCGGAGGAGTTTGTAGTGGAGACAGTGAGGTCTTGTCGGATGCTAATGGAAGAAATGGTTAGATGGATGTTTCGAGTTGGTGCTGAGAGTGAATGGTTTGTTTTCGCGAGAACCGATTTGGGTTTATGGGTCTTGTCAAGAATTGGGAACCTTGTTGATTTCCATACTTGTCTCTTCATCGGTACGTAACTAATTTAGTAGTAGTATACAACTAATCTAATAATACTGATTAATCAACTATTATATTGATTCGTTAGTTTAATTCATCTAGTATAGGATTAACGGTTGATGATAGTGATAATCTTTTCAAAATGGTCACACTTTTTTCAAAATGGTATATACGATAGGAAAAAAAATAGTATAAGAATGAATACTCTTTATACTATGAACTCCAAACTTTATCAAAATATCATACTGTATAATTCTAAAATCTAAAAAAAGTAGTATTAGGTTTTTGTCAAGATGGTATCAAATAGATGTGATTCATGTTTCTTGATTATCTGGTCTATTACAGGTTTGGTGATGGGCTTGACAGTTCCAAAGTTGTGGGACAAGTACGGAGATCAAATACAGAAGCAATTGGGTAGTCTTAAAGATAAATCGAAGGGAGCGTATAATACAACTCATGAGAAGATTTTACTGATGAAGAACAAGTTACAACGTGGTACAGAAGAGAAAGTGAAAAAATCAGAGTAGATTTACCTGTTTTTTTAATGTAAAATATATGTGTGCTACAACATGTGTAGATACGAAAAGAAAATTTAGTCGATTTTACCTGTCTTTTGCTGTTTCCACTGAAAAAACAAAAAAAAAACAAAACAAAACAATATGAGACACGGAAAATTGCATAAAAGTTTACATTAAAAAATCCAAAAGAATTCGGAAGCCACTCTATCAGAGCCAGGTTTCGATCCTGGGACCTGTGGGTTATGGGCCCACCACGCTTCCGCTGCGCCACTCTGATTTTTTATTAATAGTAATACCAAAACTCTATATATACGCAAATCACTGTTATTCTTGGTTTCATCCTTATAAGCCCTATTTTTACTATCCGCTTTCGTTCGTAACTTCACAAAACCGTTTCTTTCGATTCGATGATTTATCAACGTTTTCGAGACAGAATAATAAGTGGTGGCAGAAATTGGAAAATTTGATGAGGGTGGAAGGACAAAAGATAAAGAAGACATGGATAATCTCTCTCCTCAGCTAATGGATCTCCACTTCAATCGGTAATTCATGATCATTAACTCTTTTGATCTTAATATTGTTGGAAACTTGGATATATTTTGGAACAAGAAGAATAATTAACAAGTAGAAGTTTGCTCGTGGCAACTAGGATGGGACTCCAGCTCCTTGGAGTTGTGAAAATCACGCATATTTCTGAGTTTGGTGTCTCGGAATTAGTGTTTCTTCTTTCATTTCCGTTCTGAACATACGTTATCCTCTTTTGTTGTTCAGTTATTTTCTGTAGAATTTTGTTTTTTTTTTCTACTTCTTTGTAATTTCTAATGGAATCTTTGAAATTGGTATAAATACTTCACATTTTACCAAAAAAAAAAAGAGAATAATTAACAAGGAAGAGTAAAATATGAGGGGCATGGGGCATTACTGTCATTACACGTCCCTTATGACCACATGTAAAGCCTCTCTCTCTATCACAATCAAGAGTATTTTAGGTTTCATATGAGATTGCATGATCACTTTCTTGCTTTGGTTGGCTTCATAAATACATACATAATCCATTATCTGAAAAAGCTGGACAGCTCAAAATCCGAGTTATCCGATCAAATTCTATGTCGATGTTGAGAAGGGATGCATATTCAGAATGCTGAATTTGTAGATGCAAAAAGTGAGAAATGAATAATGCCATTTGATTAAAAAAGAAATTAGATCCTCAAGAGTAAGTACGTAAACTATCCAAGAAAAGGAAAATGTATGTTGTCTTCTTATTGCATTTAGGTCTTAATAACTAGCTTCCTTGCTCTCAGACTTCCTCCACTTAACCGGTGGCTCAAGCTCTTCCTCCTCCTCTTCTTCATGGAGATTCTCTTGTCCCATTGGTTGCATTAGAAACTGTCCTTCCTCTGTTTGCTCTTGACCTTCTTGTAATGGAGGCTGAAGCATAAGCTGTGTCTGAAGCTGATCATGGTTGATATGACCATGTTCTGTCTCTTGACCCATTTGAAAAGCATCACCAAAGCTTCCTAAAGCAAGAGATGGTCCAGACAACGACCCACTAGCACCGTGATCATTCACATCCATTTGGTTAAAACCCGTGGCTGTAACCGAACCATTGTTGTCTATTCCGTAACCATTGAACATCCCTTGTTGATCTCCTCTATCTAACATCATTGCAGCCATTCTCTGTGCATCAGAAGCTATGAATTGCAATTGCTCGTCTTGCGGTTGATGTTGATGATGTTGCTGAGACAAGTTTGGTTCACGTATCATCAACGGTTCTCCTTGAGGGATCACTCCAGGTGGCATGCCTTCCATAGACATCATGAAATTTGGTGGAGGATTGTTACCAAGAGCAGGAAGATAAGGCGGCGGAATCACAGCATCGGGTCCCATGTAACCGGCAAGCTCTTCTTTAGCAGCGACAAGATCTTGTTGGATTTTCTTAAGGTATTGTTGTAAAAAAGAGATGAGACCAACACATCCATAGATTGGGTCACGGATACGCGCCTCGGCTTCATAGAAGAGGGAATTAACAGTGTCTTCGCGTTGATCAGGTGGGAGATCGTTAAGGATCTTGGTTACATTGCTTGCTCCAAAGACTCGGTGAACAAAGATAAACTTTTGAGGATTTGTTGGTGGAAAATACGGCGCAAACACACATTCTTGAGTGCATTTACGCCTCAAGAGCTTGCATGCTGCACAAGGTGTTGAAGCCATTCTCTTTCAAGACAACACTATTAAAAAAAATGGAATTAAGACATAGAGAACAAGGAAAAGTACATGTAAAATATATCTTGAAGCAGAAGAAACACAATCATATACGTTTTAGCTTTAAACACAAGAAACCAAGAACAAGGCAAAGGGCCATTTAGATCATCATTTGAATCAACCAGATTATATCAACTTTCTCAACAACAAAAAAGAAACATAATGAACATTTAATTATTTTGATGAGAAAAAAGAAAACATAATTAGGAAATTATATCAGTTTTGAGCCAAATCAATCTATACATATGAGAGAATTAAGAAATGTTCAAATTAAATTAAAAATCAAGAAATCGCACCCGATCGTTTGAGAACACCAATCCTGTTCTCATATGACCTTGGATGATGATACCTGAAATTACATTACTATTTAGAAAAATCCAACCAAAAAAATTGAAATCAAAATTAAAGATAACCTAAAATAATATAGAAGTACTGGATTTTTGGGAGAGAGTGAGAGAAAATGAAGGAGAATGACAGAGATTTGCCAAGTACAGTGCCTGAGGAATCGTGAAGATTGATTACAAAACTAAGGAACAAATGACGGAGATGTTTCTGAGAAAATTTTAAGAAGACACAAAAAATGAGATTTAGAAACCTTAAACACATCAACAAAGAAGAGAGAGATAGAGAGACATCGTGTTACAAAGTTATATACACGTGTGGTCAAATTTAAATCATAACCGCTCATGCAATTTTTGTTTTTTTTCTTGTGATTGATAAAAAAATTTGAAGTGTTATTTGATAAGGATTTAGCTCTGATATTTTAATTTGCATAATTAGTAGAAGACTAATTCAATTTTGAGAGGAGAAGAAAATCAAATTCATTTGCATTGGAGTAAAAGTTAGTTATTTTTAGATATTGCTTTTCTGTTTTAACTGATTACTCTTGAAAGTCTTGAATTTAACTTTCAAATTTAGAATATAAAAAATAATATACTACATTCTTTAGCATTTTACATTTATTGTTCAAATAAATAGTGAGAAACTAGATCATGACCCGTACTACCGCACACTAGGCCTAGGCAAAATATTCGTTAGATCCGCTTCGATTCGGTATTCGTTTTGATTCGATTCGAAAAATCCGTATATCCGTAAAATTTTGGAGCAAAGCAAATAGGAAAACGTAGTATTCGTAAAAACCGGAGCACGTAACAAATATTATTTTTTTAAAAGTCGAATATCCGCTTCGATCCGTATTTATATATATATATATATAGTATCATAAAATATTTTTGGCTTGTATTTGTAAACTCAGTTTTTTATCTTTCGGACATGTGTTTGTGACACAATTTTATAGTTTTTATTAGTGAAGTAGAATTTATTAAAAAAAAAATCAATATCCATTAAAAATAAGAAGTTGGAATTCTGTGACGATTTCTTTTTCTCAAATTTTATCTTTTTCTTTGTAGTTTCACACGCGAGCGCTTAGCTTTTTAGGGTTTTGATAGGTGCAGAAGTATCGAAGCGGATATCTGCAAATATCACAGAAAAATCCGGATATTCGATTTTCCGAAAATCCGGAAATTTTCGAATCAAAGCAAATCACAAAATCAAGTATTCGGTTGAAACGAATCCAAATTTTCCGGATATCCGCTTCGTGCCCAGACCTACCGCACACGTTCAATTTTATTTAATAAAATATTTATAGATTATATATTTTAGAATAAAATTTTGATATATTATAGTAGTAAGTGAAAAAATAATAATTTTTTTTGTCCATTCCTATATATAATATTAGAATGAATATATTTTATTTTTTATATAATACTCAATTATGGATAATTTTTCTTAAGATCTGAAAATGGAAAGTAATATTATTTTTAGAAAAATTAATATTGTTTGAACAATGAGTTAATTTATGTTTACAACAGCAAAATGAGATTGCATATAATTCAGTTAGATCAAAAATCGAAATATTATAAATGAGTCGCATCTAGATTATTTTGAGTTAATTAAGGAAGTTAGCTATTATTTTAAATTAATTTATAAAATTCCTTTTTCAAATTTTAATTCATTGGGTATTGAAATAAATATTTGTTTGAGGTAATTACAGAATTTAACAATTATTCGCATAACCTAATTCAATCCGTGCGTGGAGTCTATATTTTTATTTTAGAATCGCAATAAAAATACTGCCAGCAAAATCTATCATTCATTTTCCAAAATTGCTTGCATAATCAAATTTTCCAATATTTAGATGTGTCAAATCTTATTTAATATATCTCATCATATAATCTTAACATATCGTCTGTTATTAGGATCATAACTCTTTCTATCATATAATACAATATATTTCACCTGCCGTCTGCTAAAATATTTTAAATATATCTGTTTTAAGAAATCAAATTAGAGTATTTATAATTTTTATCTTTTTAATCTATTAAATATTTATAATATTATTTAAAGCATTAAATTAAACTAATTTTAAATGTTCTAAACTAAAATATTTAAATTTTTTATTGTAGTATATAAAATTATGAATTTTTTAAAAAAAATTATATGAATTAAATAAAATATTCAAGTAGTTATAAGGATCATAACTCATTTTATCATATAATTCATTATATTTAACCGCCGCGTATTATAAATATATTTGTTTTAAGAAAATCAAATTAAAGTATTTATAATTTTTAACTTTTTCATCTATTAAGTAGTAATGATATTCTTTAAAAATATCGAGTAAAACTATTTTTAACCGTTACAAATTAAAATGTTTATTGTAGTATAAAAAATTATACATTTCAAAAAAAAAGTATGATTAAAATTTTTTTTGTCATCCAAAATTAAATAGAGCTCAGAGATTCATTCGTAGGGAATAGTATCTCAACCTAGTCTTCTGCGGAATTCATTTTTGTGAGTTACAGAAATCTGTGCATGTATTTCATCCTCTTTTTACCAAAAACACAAAACATATGTTGATAAAATACTGAAAACGGCACCGCTTTTTTATCCTTCATTCACAACTGATAAGAGCCACACAGTAATACAGTATAGTTATCTCCGAGACAAATAAAACTAAAACAACTGAAGCAAAATAGACCACATAATTCTGATCTTTTTCATGTATAGTTTATGATATTACAAAACTTAATTAACACAAAAAATTAGACAACTTTTTCTTTAATTCCAACACAAAAGTACACATAGCATTAGATTTATCCTAAGATTTCTGGGCTTCTGGTCCTAAAATCCCATTCACCACTGACGTAGCGACAAGAACTCCGACGAACTCAGCCGCCACAACGGCTCCGGCTTGTGTCAATCCATTAAAGCTAACCGCCGTCACGATTTCCTTCTCCGCAGTCTCTACACCTCTCTCCGCCGCTTCTAATCCTCTCTCCGCCGCATCAACACCTTTCTCCGCCGTCTCAAAGCCTTCCTTCACGATCTCTACCGCTTCTTCTTCTGCCTTTTTCAGCTTCTTTCTTATACCAAAGAACGGAATATTCTCCGCCATTGATGCAGACTGAAGTCCTATCATCACCGTCGCTGCCGTCAGGGAAAAGAGGAGATTCCTGCGAGATGCGCCGGTTAGTGAGAACGACGGAGGCGCGGGTTTGCTAGAATGCGCCGATCTTGGGCTAACATGCGCATTTCTTGTGCAACGCGCCTGGAGAGCTCCACCACCGCCGCTGAGTAAAGAAAGCGAAACAGTGGAAGCCATTTTTTAGATGACACAAGAAAAAAGACTCTCAGATGTGAAATAGAAAATTCGAAAAAAAATTTGATAATATACAAGATAACAAAATAATTTCATTGTCAAATGACGTGACACGTCATCTCCATTGAGATTCTTTGATAAATATGGGTAACAAAAAAGATTTTAATTAAAGAATAATGGAACATACTATATACATCAAATTTCAGCCCCAAAACTCAACAAATTCGACAAAAAGATCTCTCATGAAGCACTGGAAGGTCCAGACAGAGCCTATGGATCAGGTAGGAGAACCAGGCCCATTTAGATTCAAATTATAAAGGTTACCCGTAATCATAACGGACAGACTAATGGAGAATTAAGGCAAGATTCAGGGAAGAGGAAATAGAAGGAGAGGGAAGGACATCGGTGGCCTACCGGAAATCGAAGCTAGAAACTGGATGCTATACACTTGTGTACTCAACAATCATTCATTAAGATACCATTAATAATAGCATATGTAAATGTTTATGTGTTTCCATATCTCATATGTGCTTAGATTTTATCTTTTATACAGTAAAACCTCTATAAATTAATAATGTTGGGACCACAAAATTTTATTAATTTAGAGAGGTATTAATTTATCGATAAATTAATAATTATTAATTTATAGAGAGATTTTACTAATTTTGTAATTTCTTAAAAAAAATTCTATCTAAAAATAAATTTTTTCTATATAAGCAATATCTTTTAAAAATTAATTACAAGTAGAGAAGCAATTATTGAGTTCAAAAAATAACATAAACTGTTTTCGAATAATATATTCATATTTCATTAAATTTTTTACATATAATATTATACATATATATATAATAGTAATTCATATATGACATATATAAATTTATATCATATATATATTAAGTTGAATATACTTATATATATATATTGATAAGTTTATACAATTATTAATTTATGATATAGATGGGACCATATGTTTATATGGGATTTTCTAAAAAATTATTATCTTATTAATTTATCGATTTATGTCATATTTTACACTGGTCCCAACTCGGGACCGGAAGAATTTATTAATTTAGAGAGGTTATTAATTTATAGAGTATTAAATTATAGAGGTTTTACTGTATATCCTTGTATTTTTTTCAGGTTTAAGCCCGTATATCCTCTCATATCGAAGAGTTAAGATATATAACATGTACTCTCGACCTCTAGTCTAAACAATCCTTTCGTCAACGTAACCCAACGAATAATCGGTCACTAAATCGTCCAACAATGTAAATGGCTACTTGTGTAAAGGGATTTTTAAATCACTAAACTGATTATTAGGGATAATAATATCACATAATGGAAAAGACAATGAATCTTGACTAGTATATAAGATATATATGGGTCAATCCATTCATACATAATTGGTTTTAAATTGGAAGTCCATATTCTAATATGGTATCTGATTCCGATCCACATGTATCCAAATCTACATTCGGTCCGACCTAATAGTTGGCTCGCCGATCTATGCCCGAGCATATCGAGATCAATAGTTAGAAAAGTCATCATCTCGAGAAAGCGTTTTAGAGATGATAATATTTCATTTTGTCAATTGGTTTTGATTGAAATCTCATATTCTAAACCGTAATTAGGAACCGGTAGGGATTCGGTATAGTTTGAGGATCTTCTCATCTCGCATTCTAGTTTTCTAATTTTCATCTCAAGACTTTTTCAACTATTGATGGCTAATTAACAATAATGGATTAATAATATTAGCAGTCCAGTGACAATGACAGAATCATATATACACAAGGTCAACTTTGAATATTAAGAAAGTAAAAAAAAAAAAAAAAAAATATTAAGAAAGTAGCCACAAAGACGAAGACTTCGGTTTTGGGTCTTCTTGTTCCGTTTTATAATTGAGTTCTTCTGCTCTGCTTATGTTTTTTGTATTTTGCTTCTTTTAGTTTATATTGAAAAATGGAAAATATTGAGTATCTGAAGCTCCAAGCCGCTGCAGGGAAGCTAATCCACAGCTATGGAGTCCCAGTTATGATCACGTTGTTCCTAAAATGGCTCGCGTCCTTCGTTGCAGTGTCAGGCATCATGTTTAAAACATGTGAATTTATGTTTTAACTCTTTTTTATTTTCTTTTTTTTTAAATGTTTTTAACTTCTTTTTTTGTGGGTAAAGTTTTCTGATGATATTGGATCGAACGAAATGGAAGTACTCAAACAAGATAAAGACTTCACTACTAGCTCCTTATCTCTTCTCTAGCCTTCCGGTTGTTATTTTCCAGTTCTTGAGGTAACAATCAATACACACAAATTAAAGTAACTTTTTTGCTGTTGTTGTTCTTGTGCATGTAACAATGATCGGATTATATATTTGATTTGTATTCACAGGACCGGGTTTGGGAAATGGATCGCTCTTCTCACGGTTGTTCTCAGGCTTTTTCTACCAAACCATTTCCATGGTATGCAATCTAATTATAACATCTTGAATATAATTAATTACGTCATTAATAATATCTTCAAAGTTTATTCTCCCTCCGCTTTTTATGTTTTAAGAGAAACTTTTGTTTTAAAATAGATGATGTTTTCAACTTTCAATGCAAAATTAATTGTTTTTTTTATTGGTTTTGACGATTTATATTCTGTAAATTGTTTTACTATTGGTTGAATCAGGTATATAATTAATGATGTTTTTGTTTAGACATATATATATATATATATATATTAATGCCATAGAACAGTTTGGGATATAAATAATTGTAGGGGTGGACAAACCCGATTTAAGGTTTGGTTCAAGTCATTTTGTGTATTGCTTAACTATAAGTTAATAACAAATTGCAGAATCGTTAGAGATCCCGGGTGCAACGATTCTTCTTATTGTGGTTACACCGAGTGACATAGGGGCAGTATTCAGAGACGACCTAAGATATACGGGAGGTTTTGGGTGCATTCTCACGAGCCTTTACCTTCTCAATAATCACACTAAAGCTTGTGGTGATATCAAAAACTCATTCACTCAAAAGGACAAAATCACTTACACCATTTGTCTTTGGATTCTCTTTGTCTACCCTATTTTGTCCCCATTTGCTGCCCTCTTCTACTTATAAACCCAACTATCTTACTGGATAAGGTGGCGAGACGGATCTTGTGTCTTGTTTTTGTTCGATCGTAAATAAAATATCGATTTATTTTATTTTTAATTAAAATTATTGTTTAATTAGATTAAGACTCGTGTGATACACGGGTAAACTGTCAAGTGCTTTTTTTTTTTGACGTCTAGATTTATTATTTATTGCAAATTATGAGAATTGTTACATAGACGATTCTACAACGGACAATTCCTTCCGACCCTTATTAGATCCACGACAGACGATACTTCCTTCTCTATGCTCTTGACGGACACCTTCAATGATCCACGCCCTGACGACATTTCTCTCTCTGCGCAGAATCCTGGCGAACGGCTATAATTGTACTTCGTTGGAGATCTCCTGCACACTTGCCTCCTTTAATCTGCAAATTTATTAATAAATCGCAATATCTGGGACTCGAACCCCAGACCTCTTGGTGTAGAAGCATTAATTAACCCTTAGTCAACCAATGGGCCAAGGGGGCTTCCACAAACTGTCAAGTGCTTATTTAAAAAATTAATTCTTTTTTAAAAAAATGTGTAAATATTATATTTAATTTGAGTTAATTTAACCGTGAATCTTATTATATGTTTGACTTTAATATATTTTAAAAGATTTACTTATATTAAGATTTTTTACTTTAACCGTTAAAATTATACGAGTTAGTATTAAAAGTTTTCAGAATCTAAAATTCCTTATTTTTTTTTATTTAGTTTCATAACTTAATTAAGGAAAAGTTGAAATATATTTTGGAGGATAATTTAATAACAACAATATATATATATATATATATATTACTACTGATATCACACACAACTTATTTTAACATAATACATCCATGAAATTTAGGTACAATTTTGCTAAAATGGTTACCATGGTTTCACAATTCTTTTAGATATCAAGCTTAAAATAATACAAATTAAAAATAATGAAATTATATTTTAATTAATATATGAGAAAGATTGAACTTGAATACAACCACCACTATTTAATTTTTTAATAATATAACTTATAACCCTTGTCTTAATTTATCTAATCCATTTATCTTAAACTTGAATGTTTCTATATAAATCATAATACAAGTTTTTTATTAGAGTTATATAATCGTAATATAAGTTACAACTTACAACAACAAAATAAATATCAAAACTAAAATAATATAACAAAAGACAATACCAAAATAAACAAAATCATATACTATTTAAACTTAAAGTGAATAACAAATTCACATTTTAATATTATAACAATGATTTTTTTTAGCTTTTATTTGTATATTAACCACATCATTTCTTTGGCAAGACAACAGCCATTGATTTCACTCCAAGTCTCCATGGGCAGAAAAACCCAAACCAATAAAAAAGTTATCACTCCATGTTGAAGACCAAATTTAATACCGAAATGCAGAAATTTTTGAAATTTATCACTTATTTTTAAGATATTTAAATATCTTAGCATTTTGCAATGTAGTTTTGGAAATATCTTCTCAAGACTTTTCAACTACGGATGGCTTAAAAATAATTATAGCAGTCCGTGACAAATGACAATGACATAATCATATGCACAAGGTCATCTTTGAATATTAAGAAAGTAGCCACAAAGACGAAGACTTCAGTTTTGGGTCTTCTATTTCCTTTTTATAACTTGAGTTCTGCTCTGCTTCTGTCTTTTTGTATTTTGGTTTCTTTTATTTTATATTGAAAAATGGAAAAGATTGAGTTTCTGAATGAGGGCCAAGCAGCTGCAGGGAAGCTAATCCCAGTTATGGTCATGTTGTTCCTAAGATGGGTCACGTCCTTCGTTGCAGTGTCAGTCATATCTTTCATGTTTAAAACATTTGGATTTATGTTTTAACTCTTTTTTTGTGGTTTGTGTTTATTACTTTAATTATTTTTGGGTAAAGTTTTCTGATGATATTGGATCAAACGAAATGGAAGTACTCAAACAACATAATGACTTCACTATTAGCTCCTTACCTCTTCTCTAGCCTTCCTATTGTTGTTTTCTAGTTCTTGAGGTAACAATCAATACACACAAAGTAACCTTTAATTTATTGTTGTTGTTTTTAAGCATGTAACAATGATCGGATTGAATATTCGATGTGTGTTCGCAGGACCGGGTTTGGGAAATGGATCGCTCTGCTCACCGTTGTTCTTAGGCTTTTTTTACCAAACAATTTTCCTGGTACGCAATCTTATAACGTTGAGAACAATATTAATTACGACGTTATTAATCTTCAAATGAAGTTTCTAATAAATATCTATAGTAAAGCAAGAGAACAGTTTGGGATATCCTATAAATAATCATTCGATCAAACTGTAGGGGTGGACAATCCAGTATATGGTTTGGTTCGGGATTTGGTTTTTCGTTCTGACATAGAGTGAACCATATAAAACCATTTGTAATTCACTATGGTTTGATGTAGTTACCGTTCAATTTTGTTTTAAAAGTAACTTTAAAATTGCAAGAAATAATAAGTTGTTTTAGAAAATTATTAATTTGATTGTATCTATTTTTGATAAATTTTTCATTTTAAAATGTTAAAGGTTTAATAATTTTGGTTTCTTTACATTGGTTTGGTTTGGATCAGTTATACAAAACGATGGTTTCAGTTCGGTTTTTGTTGTCCAGATCTTACAATAATGAAACAGAACGATTTATAAACAGCTTGGTTCAGTTTCGGTTTGGTACGCTAATGGTGTTTTTTCTCAACCCTAAGAATTGGTTCAAGTCTTTTTGTGTATTGTTTTAACTAAAAGTTAATAAACAACTTGCAGAATCGCTAGATATCCCAAGTGCAACGATTCTTCTTATTGTGGCTACACCAAATGAACTTGTGGAAGCATTCAGAGACGACCTGACATATACCGGAGGTAGTGTGTGCCTTTTAACGAGCTTTTACCTTCTCGATAAACACACTAAAGCTTGTGGTGGTTTCAAAAACTCATTCACTGAAAAGGAAAAAATCACTTACACCATTTGTCTTTTTATTCTCTCTGTCTACCCTATTTTGTCCGCATTTGCTTTCCTCTTCTACTTATAAGAACCCAACGATCTTGCTGATATTGTGATTGGTGATCTTCAACTAGTCTTGTAAGGTGGCGAGACCGATCTTGTGTCTTGTTTTTGTTCGGTCGTGAATAAAATATCAAATTTTTGAATCTTTTCTAAAGGTTATTGTTTAATTAAGACTCGCGTGATACACGGGTTAACTGTCAAATGCTTATTTTACAAATTTTTTTTTTTTTTTTTGCAATTTTGTGTAAATATTATATTTACTTTCAGTTGAATTAACTATGAATGTTATTATATGTTTGACTTTCATTTATAATAAGAGTGATTTACTTTAACAGTTAAAATTATACGAGTTAGTATTAAAAGCTTTCAGAATCTAAAATTCAAATTTTTATTTAGTTTCATAAATTAATTAAAGAAAAGTTGAAATATATTTTGGAGGCTAATTTAATAACAAAAATATATTGCTACTAATATCACATACAACTTATTTTATCATAAAATATCCATGAAATTTAGTTACAATTTTGCTAAAATGATTACCATGGTTTCACAGTTCTTTTAGATATCAAGCTTACAATAATACAAATTAAAAATAATGAAATTATATTTTTATTAATATATGAGAAAGATTGAACTTGAATACAACCACCACCATTTAATTTGTATAATGTTATAACCCTTATCTTAATTTATATAATCCATTTATCTTAAAATTGAATATTTCTATATAAATCATAATACAATTTTCTTATTAAAGTTATATAATCGAATATAAGTTACAACTTACAACAACAAAATCAATAGCAAAACTAAAAAAAAAAATAACAAAAGATAATACCAAAATACACAAAATCATATATTTAAACTTAAAGTGAACTAGAATTTAACCCGCGGTATACCGCGGGGCTATATTTAAAAAAAAATGTAATGTTAATTTTTTTAAGATTAACTGAAGATATATCATATTAATTTGTATTTTTAAATGTAAATATCTATCTATCAATTTTTGAAGTATAGATACGAAAACATATATATTTTTTTAAGTAACGATGTATGGTAGATTTTAAAATTTTGAATATTTTACTCTGCAGTATACCGTGGGTCAGCTTTTTTATAACTAAAAATTTTAAATTTAAGTTGGATTTGTTTTGTTAATATTGTTTCTTTTGTTTTGTGTTTAAGATTGTATAATTGTATTTTGATTGTTAATTTTAGGATTTCAACCGTGATATACCGTTTTTTATTAATATCGACCCAAACCCGTCATCCCATATAAACCCGTCTATATTATCTCGTTAGCTAAATTATTAGTGTTATAAAATCCAAAAAAATAAATTATTATTGTTATAAAATCTAATAATTTTAGGATCTCACCCCTGGTATACCGTTCTTTGAACGATTTTAAATTTATACTACTAATATATATTTTAAATTTATCATATAAAGTATATGATTTCAAGTTTTTGTGTTTTTTTTTTAATTTAAATAAAACAACGGCTTAAATGATGATAGATATAGTTCTTTTTCCTGTTTGTGTATATAATTTTTCTATGTGAATATTTTGATTATTATAAATTAGTATTTTTATGAGAAATTGTTAAAAATGCCCCTTTTTCAATACCCCTTTTCAAAAATGCCCCCTTTGAGAGTCCATTTTTAAGTTTGCCCTCTTTTAATTTTTAATGACCATTTTACCCTTATTTGAAACAAAATTAGGTCCACAAAATACAAAATATTTTTTGGCGGGAAAAGTGATCCCGCAATTTTCCCGCCAAAACACTTGTAAAAAACCTTTAAAATACCTTGTAAAATTTTCCCGTAAAAATTTTTCCCGCCAAAAAATTTTCCCGCCAAAAAAATTTTTTTGCGGGAAAAGTGATTCCGCAATTTTTTTTTTTGGCGGGAAAATTTTTGGCGGGAAAAATTTACAAGGTATTTTAAAGGTTTTACAGAGTATTTACAATTGTTTTGTAAGGTTTTACAATGTATTTTAAAAGGTTTTACAAGGTACTTCTAAGGTTTTATAAGGTATTTATAACTTGTAAAACCTTATAAAAAACTTGTAAAACCTTATAACTTGTAAAAACCTTATAAAATAGCTTGTAAAATCTTATAATATCTTATAAATACCTTGTAAATACGTTGTAAAACCTTTTAAAATACATTGTAAAACCTTATAAATACCTTGTAAAAAACCTTTAAAATATTTGGCGGGAAAAATTTTCCCGCCAAAAATTTAACGCCAAAAAAATTGCGGAATCACTTTTCCCGCAAAAAAAATTTTTGGCGGGAAAATTTTTTGGCGGGAAAAAATTTTACGGGAAAATTTTACAAGGTATTTTAAAGCTTTTTTACAAGTTTTTACAAGTGTTTTGGCGGGAAAAATTGCGGGATCACTTTTCCCACCAAAAAATATTTTGTATTTTGTGGACCTAATTTTGTTATATTTCCTTATATATTTGTGATATCTTTTATTAAAAGAAGGGTAATTTAGTCATTTTATACATAAAAATGGGTATTTTTAAAAATGGACAGCCAAAGGGGGTATTTTTGAAAAGGGGTATTGAAAAAGGGGCATTTTTGTGAGTCTCCCTATTTTTATTGCTATGCAAAATGTTAATATAAATATTTGTTATAAATGTTTTTTGAAGATATATGGAAAGATTGTGTAGAGATTTTTAGAAACAAATTAGGCAAGATATTGTTTGAGTAATATCTTTTATTTAAATTTTGTAAAAGTAATAATAAATGCCAATGGCATGGACTCGTAAATACTTAGCAACTCTAGGATTTATTTGCTAAGTGTACTCCAAAAATGTATATATACTAGATTTTACCCCGCGGTACACCGCGGGTCGATTATTTTATAACTAAAAAATTATTTAGCAAAATTTTAAATTGTATTTGTTTTGTTAATATTTTTTATTTTGTTTAGTGTTTCTGATTTTATAATTAAATTTTGATTTTTAATTCTAAGATTTCATCCATAGTATATTGTTTAATATTAATATCGATCTAAACCCGTTGCACCATATAACAACGTCCCGTAAAATTAAACATCATTTGTTATTTTTTTTGAATAATATTTTTATCCACTACGGGTCGCAGGTTCATGCGGATAAGCCCGTAGAGAGTTGCGGGTTTGCGTGTCGACCCGCCAAAAGAGAAGCTATCTTTTGAAACCTTTTGTTTTATTTAAAGGTTTTGAGAAAGTATCCCTAAAAAATAATTTTCATTATATGAAAAAAAAAAGAAGTAGAAGAAATTGTAATATCAACATGCTGCTCCGATTTTTACATCACTCGTTACTATTAATATTTTTTTTTTTGCAGATAAAAATCAGAAGTTAACTAAGTCGAGTTTTTTAAAAAAGATTGTGTAGAGATTTTTGGTAAATTGTTGAGAACATATTTGATTTCAAAATCTTTACTTAAATAGATAAGGAAAGATTTTGTAGAGACTTTTGCTAAATATATGAGAAATGAATTTCATTTAAAAATCTTTACTTAAATAAAACAAATCTAAATAATTAATGCTAATGGCATGCCATTGTAAATACTTCTCAACTTCAGGATTTATTTACTAATTGTGATCCAAAAATGTATATATAGATAACAAAATTCACATTTTACAATTATAACAATGATTTTTTAGATTTTATTTGTATAATAACCACATCATTTCTTTGGCAAGACAACAACCATTGATATCATTTTTATTATATATTATTAAAATATCTCGCCGATCTCTTTATATTTTTCTCTTAGTTATCTAAATAATCAAATATATAAAATAATAAATAAATTTCGTAAATAAAATTAGATATATACAAAATTAGGTTTATAAACTATTTTATATGCAAACTATATGTGATATCCTTATACATATTTCTTATACATAGTTTAGTGTTTCACGATTTTAAGTTTCTTTTCTATGTGTTCCCTTATTTTAAAGTTTATACTCATTAAACCATATAAATTTGTAAGACATTTCTTTATCTGCTTGACCTTTTTTAATTTTATTTTAATTTTACTTTATCTTTTATTGATTTCTAAAGTCTATGTTCACTTCTCTGGTAATTATGAAAGTAGTAAAACAGTTTGAGTAAAAAAATTAACTATTTTTTTCCGGCAACTTATATATTATTAGAAAAGCTTATAAAGCCAAACTGGAAAAACATTGTTTACATACGAAATAAGAAGGAAAATACGGACGTTCCATGCTAACTCATCCACTCTAATATTGGCATTGCGAGAAACTAAGACTAAAGAAAATGATGAAATCGCTTTCTTAGTCTTATCTAGTTAACTATAATTATTTATATTAACAATTTTAGCAAAAATAAATAGTGAATGAATATGTTAAGAAAACTAAAAACATGTAAATTGATATTTATGTTTTGGTTAGTTTTTTTTATTTCGCAATCTAATCGACAAATTAACATGTTTTGTGATCATGTTAATTATGACACCTCGGCCCTCTCCCATAGGACTGAGAAGGCGTCCCTAAACGGCCATATACCATTAGTCTATCAATCTAAAAAGATCTTCGGTTAATTATTATTATTATTATTATTATTTTTATCTTCGGCTAATTATGTATAAGATAATGCATATGTAGCCATAATTTTTTTATGATAATGCTTGTAGGGATAGTATATAGAAGTAATAGTAGGGTTGGCTGATTTTATAGCCATAAACTAGTTGCATTCTCAGCTTTTCCCCCCAACCTTTTCGCTCCAGCTAATTCCACCATTAACTTAGATAATTCTCGCAATTTCAACATGTACTTTCGGATTCATCCTTAAAACTACGCCTCCAATTGAACCGGCCAATAAACCGGTACCACATAACTCGGTTTTATTTAATTCAAATTTAACCAAATTTAAACCCGATTTTGACCCAATCTTCTTCTTCTTCACCCGATTTTGACCAGAATTTTTTTTCTTTAACGACGGCAGACCCGACTTTCAACGACGACGTTTTGGGTCTCATCGACGGCAGATCCGAAGACTACGATCCCTGCAACTGGGTCGGTTGCACATGCGACCCTGCCTCCAACCGGGTCTCGGAGCTCCGACTTGACGCCTTCTCTCTCTCCGGTCACATCGGCCGTGGCCTTCTCCGTCTCCAGTTCCTCCACACCTTGGTCCTCTCCAACAACAACCTCACCGGAACCCTAAACCCCGAGTTCCCTCACCTCGGCAGCCTCCAAGTCGTCGATTTCAGCGGCAATAGTCTCTCGGGTCGGATCCCAGACGGGTTCTTCGAGCAATGCGGGTCCTTGAGGTCCGTCTCCTTGGCCAACAACAAACTCACATGTCCTCTTCCTGTCTCCCTCAGCTACTGTCGGAGAAGATGAACTAGGACTACGAGGAAGCGGAGGAGCTAGCGGAGGAGGAGGGTGGTGACGGTGATGAGGTTGATACTCAATTGCGGCGGTTGTGGATGAAGATGGAAGAAGAGACGGTGGTGGAACAGAGGAGGAATCGTCAGGTTCACGGCGGTGGAAGTTACAGTGACAACCACAAGCTGCACACTTGAGAGAAGTTGGATCGGAAGGTGTTGAAGAAGGAGACGGCATGAATTCTCCGCAACCGTCAAGCGCGTGACCACCAATCGCCGCCGAAGAAGAATAAGATTCGGTTGGGTTGGCTGATTTTATAAAATTTTGGTCAAAATCGGGTTTAAATTTGGTTAAATTTGAATTAAATCAAACCGGGTTATGTGGTACCGGTTTAATGACCGGTTCAATTGGAGGCGTAGTTTTAAGGATGAATCCGAAAGTACATGTTGAAATTGCGAGAATTATCTAAGTTAATGGTGGAATTAGCTGGAGCGAAAAAGTTGGGGGGAAAAGCTGAGAATGCAACTAGTTTATGGCTATAAAATCAGCCAACCCAAGTAACTTTGACAAACTATTTTTCGCTCTCAATCCATATGAGACAAATATCTTAAACCTACATATATAATACATATCGCTTTTAGTTCACACAATATTCTCTTTTCGAGTATCAAAAACAATTATGAAATTTTTATAACCTGAACTAATAATTGATGATTTTCTTATATAACCAATAATTAGGAAGATCTTGATTGATTATGAAAAAAGAGATATATATGGGCCAAGACAACCTGATTGAAAAATGTTGATCTTAAAACTATAGTGGGAAGTTTCATGGCAATGTCAAGTACAAGCTTTTTCCATTGAATCTTAGCAACAAAACAACAATTGAATCCGACAAAATAAAAATATATGGAATCCCACTCCTTCGGAACCACAAATAAACAAACATATAGATACAAAACAATAAATATTAACTATCATATAGTATGGAGTATTTAAATGAATATCTCATTTTTGCAAAATTTTAAGTAAAATAGTTGTTGTTGAATGTTTGCGCTAATTAATAGAAATGGGGAAATAATTTCCACTAATTGATCATTTAAACATTCATACATATACAATACAACTACTATGCTTACAAAAGTAATCTTTCTTTTTTACCATGGCAATTCATTTGTTAAAAAAAATGTTTGTAGTTAGGAGAGTAAAGTTTGAATCAATTATGTTGTAGTTAGGAGAGTAAAGTTTGAATAAAAATTAATTTGAAGGTTTTACTCATAATCCCAAATTATATAAGAAAAAACAAACTTAGACCAAAAACCAATTTATCTTTCTTTTTTTGCAGTCCATGATTTGCCGGTTGGTGTCTTCCTACTAATTGCTTAGACAACTTTGCTTGTTCCATATATATACAGCAAAAAATTCATAATACTAGTATTTAAGCTTTAGATTCCCAACTTAAGAGCTTTGACCAATATTCCGGATCTCATTCCTTGCACACACGTGATGTAACCAAAAATTTTACAATGTAAATTAAAGTTTCAATCTATTTTTTTTTTGTCATTTGTATTAAAAAATCAGATAAAAGTAAAGATTTAGACCAATTTCAATGCCCACTTCTTTGTTTTTTTTTTTCTATTTTGGAGGCAATTCTATATTAGAGTTGATTTTGTTCTAATGTATACTTCTAAAATAGAGTTGTCTCTAAAATAGAAAAAAAAAACAGAATAATTTTATTTTTTACTCTATAAATAGAATCATCTAATATCCATTCTATTTTTTCTTTTATTTTAGAGGCAACTCTAGTTTATAAGCATATATACATTGGAGATGCTCTTATTCAGTAACATCTTCTTTTGTTTTGGTTTCCTTAAGTCAAAATCTTGGATTTTAAAAAGTATCAAAAAAGAAAATAAAAGAGTCACTTAATAGTAGGGCTGGGCAAAATATTCGTTAGATTCGCTTCGATCCGTTATTTGGTTCTATTCGATTCGAAAAATCCGGATATCCGGAGTTTTACGATGCAGATCAAATACTAAAAATTGATATTCGTTTAAAGCGAAGCAAATAACAAATACTAAAATTTAAATAAGCGGATATCCGCTCCGATCCGGTATGCATGAACATATGTATATGTATATAGATAATTACAGATATATATTAATAATTTTACTATTTTTATATGTAAGTTTTATAAATTTATGTTCATCAAAATAATTATTTTACTATTAGTTTTAACAATTAAAGAAGAAATATTTTTTCAATGAAATATTACTTATTTTGGATTAAATTTCTCATTTTTATGTTTTTTTAAAAAATTTTATAATTGTTTTTTGATATATACTGAGCAAATCGAATATCCGGCAAATAGCTCAGATTTTAACGGATATCCGGACAGCCGGATATTCGGTTATTTACGAAGCAAATACGAATCAGAAAACCAATTATTCGGACGAAGCAAATCGAATAACAAATACTACCAAAATCCCGGATATCCGCTTCGTGCCCACCCCTACTTAATAGTATAACAAAACACATTTAGTTAAACACAAATAGAATTTGCATGTATATACCATCAGATGTTTTGGGCTAGTGGTTAAACACAGCTATAGCTGTAGTTGGTTATGTTGTGTTCTTAGTTCAAACTCCGGTGGAAGAAATATTTTACTTCGTGTTAGAAGATATTAGCAAAAGTTGGTTTCGGGTTGTGAGGGGAGGGAGTGGAAGAATTAGAGCCTTGATCCAAACCCATCTAGTTAAAAAAAAAATGCATGTAAATTCAGATTATAATCATATGGAATAAAATATCTGAGTTAAAAATAAAAATAGAAAATCTATAAATAGAAAATTTTAGAAGGAAAAGAAAAAAAGTAACAACTTAAATCTCAAACAGGAAAAAAAAAAAAAAAAAGTATAAAATATGAGACATCACCTTGAAATTTTATTCTTAAAAAGAGTATTTTTAATACTCAAATGTGTTACTAGTATTTACGTTAAACATTTTTTAGATGTGGCTTTTAGGCGAGGTGCCCTTCATTGTTTGGAAAATATGTTTTTATAAATTCTCAAATATAAATCGGTTAATTTAATAAGGAACCCAATTGAAGATTTCTCTGGAAAGAACGATCGAAGGTAACTAAAACGATGTTTGGCACAATTACTGTTACTGATAATTTTCATTTTTATTGTTAGAGTCTCCATAGAAAGTTTGAACTTCCAAATATATATCAATCCTATGAATCTATGATGATACTTCGATGTTCTATATCTTAATTTTTTTTTTATAAAATGCAAAACATAGTAAAAACCAACGTCTTAAGATTTTTAAATTAAAATTAAAAAAACATCAGTTAATTAGTCAAAAAAAGGTAACGACCGGTTCAATATTTATAATTTTAACTTTATCAGAAAAGTTATTTATAACTTTTGGGGGGTGAGAGATCAATGTATCGTCGTCCATGAAGCATCTTACAAAAGCGAAGTGCATGTGATGTTCTTTTTCTTCTATTTCATGCAAAACATTTTTTTATTGGTTAAACCTTTCATGCAAAACTTTACAAGTTTTTTTTTGTTAAAGCAAAACTTTACAAGTTAAAAGATAAGTTACTGAATTTTTTTTTTTTTTTTTTTTTGCAAACAATTTTTTTTTAACTCAATGCAAAAGAAAACTACGCCTAACTAAAATCAGTTCACAAATAAATTACTAAACTACGCACACGTATGCACGACACAAGTGTATTTATAATAGAGACCAAATGATTCTGTAAGAAAAAAAAACACACACACACACAACGTACAAGTGGATTATAGCCAACAAGCGTATTATTAATTAGACATTCCAAAGCTACAACTAAAATAATTTAACTTCCAAATCAACAACATGCCTATCTGTTTCTGCTCCCATTGCACGAGAAAACTCAGAAAACTTAATCATGTAATATTTTAAATCTAAAATTTGTAATCCACCTTTCCTTAAGTAATGACCAAACATATGTCTTAATGTGGGTTGAATTTTTGGAGTAGTATTCATGAAGTGTTTAAAAATACAATAAATAGAAGTTTAATAGGGAACAAGTCACTTGTGGTTGGCATCAATGTGCTTAGTTGACAATTAAAACCATTGACCCATCATATCATCATCATCATTTTAAACTCCTTAACAGCTAAACAGCCATCAATTCTTAATAACTACACTTCATACATAAACTATATATAAGTACATATAAAGCAAAAAACATTATCCCTTAAAACTACAGTATATGGTAATAAAAATCATGAAAAGAAATGTCACCGGTAATAAGGGACTTGACAAGCTTCTTATTACCTCTTTTCTCCAACAACTAGTCGATTTCAGGTAGGACACGCTTATTAACGTAGAAACGTCATTGCGTTCATATTATTATAACGTGGCAGATTTAGCCATGTCATATATCACTCAGATTGTTTTTGCCACCGTCCCCGTGAAGGCCACCAATTCTAGTTTTACTTTATTTTCAACTTATTTTCTTAAAGATTTTCTTTTTTCTAACGCCTTGTTAAGTTATAGGGATTATTGTTAAAAATGTTACTTTCTCACACGATCGATCTAAACCCATACGAACAACGACTTATTTGGACATGAAATTTTCTGTTTTTAGAAAATTAAATATGTCTTTTGATAAATATTAACGTAGAAATTTGTCTGTATTCAATTAATTTTGCTATCACACTTATATTCTATTATTTGTAAAAATAAATTTTTAAAGATATTCCTCTACTTTTTAAAGAACTAACCAATATTAAAGTAAAATATAAAAAATACCAGTAAGACTATCCACAAAAACCATAATCATATACTGTATAAGATTGGATGGATAAGAGTTATTAACAAAAAAAGAAAAGTAGTATATCGAAACTAATCTAACGAATAATTTGCCAAGTCTTAGTATCATCCCTACATGCTCGACAATGAAATTAAATAACATTCAATGGTTAAATCTCGTAGCTTCTTGGCCATCAAAATCATAGGGCTTAGTGTATGTCAAAGCTAATCATCTCTTCATGTACGAAAATTAAAGTAATACTACTAATAAATGAGAACCATATATGAAATGCATGGTCCTTCTTTTTTATGATTTAAAAATAATTATTATACGTTATTATCAGATAATAAATTTCAGATCATGCAACTTATACATATCCCCACATCGATCACCATCAGGCATATACTACGCTTTAGCCAAAAATTAAATGCATCACGAACATAACATATGTGGTTGATGTAAATAGAATAGAATTACAAAAGAAACAAATATACTCGAACAACAGATGAACGGTAATAAAACAAAATATAATTACAATTTAATATTTTCAACAAACGTTATCTAAAATAAACACTTCCAACTACCATACCTTACGTTGATAAAATTTATTTGTTTATAGCCAATTTGCACCTCTCTATTAAAAAAACCATTAGAGAGAAAACTTTAAGGTTTAAACACTTTAAAAACTGGAAAAAATCTAGATAGAGAATTGAAAATTTAGGAACAAAAAAGCTTTGGCGGAAAAAAAAAAAAAAAGGCTTCGAAAAATCAACCGGCAAACATTGAAACATATATACGATCTGAAAAATTAAACCGGAATAACATTTTAACATATATAATTATATAAAAAAAAACATTTAAACATTTATACGATTTTTTTTTTTTTGAATATCAGGAGGTTCTGGGTCAAAGTCCATAATCCCTGGCTCAAAACCGTAACATGTAATATTAGTTTTGTCTCAAACGTCACTCGAACTGACGAGTTATAACATTCGCTTAGGATCTTTACCAATTGAACTAGCGAAACTTGGTATGTATACGATCTTTTTGCAATCTCTAATCCGATTTTCGAGTGTTTCCAACCAATTATCATTAAAGCGGATCAAGATACATTTTCTAGTTTAACGCTTCCCCCTAAATATCTTACATCTTACATCTTACTTACTATACAATATTTTTTCAACTTTTTATCGAATGCGACATACATACTTACATTCTCATATCAACTGGTCCATTTATCTATATCCTTAATAAACTGTCTATTAACCCAATAAAGAGACGTCATTAGTCAAATAGAACAAACGAATTCAATTCCTAAAACACAGTCCCTAAACTCGTAATTATACACCAAAATCAATGGCAAAGAAATCACAACGCAAAGCTGTCATCCTCCCAACTTACTTACACAGCCTGTCATTGCCCCCACTGGTCGTTCAAACTTCAAAATAAATATTGAAAACACATAATCATAAAAAGACAAAACAAATCCTACGTGGCACATCTTTCTATATATATAAATACACACAAAAACACCTTTCACTTCTCATCTCCTTTCTACTATTCCCTATTCGCCGGAAACCGAGTCGACTCATTGAGTCAAACCAAAACCAATGGGTATATGCAGCTCGTACGAGTCGACACAAGTCGCGACGGCGAAGCTGATCTTACACGACGGAAGGATGATGGAGTTCACAAGTCCGGTCAAAGTTGGTTACGTGTTACAGAAGAATCCAATGTGTTTCATTTGTAACTCCGATGATATGGACTTTGACAACGTTGTATCCGCCATTAGCGCCGACGAGGAGTTTCAGCTTGGTCAGCTTTACTTTGCTCTTCCTCTAAGCTCGCTTCATCAGTCTCTTAAAGCCGAGGAAATGGCTGCATTGGCTGTTAAAGCTAGCTCTGCTCTAATGAGAAGTGGTGGTTCTTGTGGCCGAGATAAATGTCGGTGTCGCCGGAAATGTGTAGCTCCGGTGATCTTTTCTGCTCGGAGAGTTTCGGCGGTGGGATCTAATGGAGAGACGAGGAACGGGAAAAGACGCGGTGGTGGTGGTAGCGGGAGGAGGAAGTATGCGGCGAAGTTGAGTAAGATTGAAGAGTGAAGGGTAGTTTGGTGATTTAGTTATTATTGTAGGGTTAAGTTTGTAAATATGTAGTTATTATTGGAGGACCATTACATATTTTTGTGCCTAATGCAAATTGCATTTTGCAACGTGGGAAAAGTGATTGTACTTGGTTTACTAATCATATGATTTGATTAAGACCAAATTCTCATATTATGGATTAAAATTCAATTTTGTTACCATTCATCTAAAAGATATAGTTTAAATGAGGTGTGATCTAAATACAATGTGGTTCTAATGCGATGCAAAATTATTATTAGCTGCATTTAAAACCGCATACCAACCATCCAAAAAGTGTTAGTGTATTTTTTATTAGAAAGCTACTTATACTAGTTATTTTTTAATCATGTGGATTTATTTTAATGTATAAATATAGTTGTACAAAAAAAATCTATTCATATTTTCAAATTCAATAATTATTATATTTGTATCGCATTTCGCATATAGTTTTCATTCAATATTTATTTTGTTTGTTCTACACCGCATAAAGAGTCTAATCTATTTATTTTTGACCTTATTTATTCTGTCTGATATGCTTGTTTAGTATTAGTTGTTTTGATGTCAGTTTCCACCATTTAAACCCCAAATTTAATTGATTGATCCCTATTATTATGATTAATATGGACATGGTTTAGTCCACTTACACAATACTTTCTGGATAAGAAAGGACCATGGGTCTCATTCTTATAAGCTATAACTAGTTATTTGATTGGCCAAACAAAAAATAACAACAATTTTCTTGTAACATAATAAATCTTAGAGTAAACGCCATACTAATTATGTGACTTGTAAAATATTCGGGGTTTTTTGTTTGTTAGTTAAAATTTACAGTAACAATTTAGAAATTGGCATTTCACATCAAGAATATTAGTCCGAGTTGAAAATTTGTGAAAGATATGACTGTTAATGCATGTTAGAGTAAAATATTCAGCTGAAATGACGTTTTACACTGTTTGTGCTGATTTACTAATCACACCTTTAGATAAACAATTTAGTAAATAATAAGAAGGTTAATATAAAAAATTAGATCTATGCAACATTTATTGGATTTTGATTGGTAATGGAAACAGTGACACAATATGAATCAACCAAATATGACTAACTGCAATGAAACATCACATAGACTCAAGTAATTTGACTTTAAGAGACCCTACACACACTAGGGGTTAGGTTTGAGAGGCATCACCCGATTTGGTCCCATCCATCTGATGCATTATGACGAAGTCAATATCTTGGGATTACAGGCTTACAGCTATTGATTGATAAACTATTTGATCGAACCACATCACGTACTTGATTTCTGATTCGATGTGAGATCTCTATGGCGTATGCATGTATGTATATATTTATGGGTGATCCGGTTTGGTTTTGAGTTAGTTTATTATCTAATTTATCTCGGTTTGATTGGTTCTATAGAAACTGAACCAATGAATGCCAATTTATAATTCGGTTTGATGTAATTTTGATTTTGTTCGGTTTTGTTTAAAGTTTGGATCTTGTTTAATTTTAGCTTTCTATGACACTAAAATTGTTTCAATGTGGTTTGGTTATTTTGCTTCCGAATTAGTTATAATAATCGGTTTATACACAAGATTCATTCGGAACGATATTAATCTAAATATGGTTTGGTTCGGTTCGGTTGGTGGTTTTCATTATCGTTTTATACAAAAAAAAAAAAAAATTTGGTAAGATATTAAAATCTAAATATGGTTGGGTTCAGTTTATTTTTTGTTACCTTTTATTTTGGTCCACCTATGTTTGTATGCATGCAACTACACTAGCAAATGGTGGAGAGCAATAATGAATGGGGAAACAAGAGAATGGGAGTAATAAGTTTGGACATGACTTTAATGAGACGACGATACGTGCGGTGCCAAACCATCATGGCCTACTTTTAAAAGCCCACTTCTTCTTCTTCTTTTTTTGTATATGATGGAATAAAAAAAAGGCTAAAACCAGACATATAAATATGCGAAACTTAAAGGGTCCGATTGGTAACCAAAAGCTGTTAGCTGTTAGCTGGAGCTGTTAGCTTTTCCGGAATAGTACAAAGCTTTACGAAAAAGCTGTACGAAAAAACTGTACAAAAAGCTGAGAGTAAAACTTTTAGTAATGTTTTTGGTAACATTTTTGTTTTTGTGATTGATAACTATTAAAACTGTATACTTTGTACCGCTTTGTAAAGTGGTTACCAATCAATGCCAAAGAGTAAACACTCTTTTTATATATATGAGCACTTTAAAGTGTACTTATATATATATATGAACAAGAAAGTAAATTCCAAACAACATGAAAAAAAAGAAAAGAAAAAAAGACAAAGAGAAGTTTGACAAAAGAAACGTTATAAAGCTATCCAACAAAGTTTATTGAAAGTGTGTATATAATATATCCCATAAATAAAAAGCTTTTGAGTTTGTTTATGTCTTTGATCTTTCAAAACCACTCATCGATTTTCTTTAGACTTTGGTATAATAAGAATGGTGAATTGTTTTCCAATGTACATTAGATTCATATGGGGCGTGACTAAAAGATATTAGTTCGATTCGGTTCAAGGTTTTTGGTTTTTAGATATTAATATTGAAACCATGGATTGATATTTTTACTACCTAATTGTTGGGTGATTAAACATGGAAATTAGTAGTTTACATTAACTTTGTCGTTGTAATTATCATATGAATTTAAATTCGATAAAACTTGTGTGGCGAATTATTGATAAACGAAAGTATATGATCTTTTAACTTAAAATCAATTTAACAATAAGTGATATGAACCATTAGGTAAGATTATTTATCACTTTCAACTTATGATTCATAATGGTAATCCACAAACCGATAAGCCTATTAATTCGGTTTACTAGATGAATCGAAAATTTGGTTCTAATTTGGTTACAAACGGTCTAAGTAGATCTCTAACAGAGAAGTCTTATAATATTAATGAGATAGTCACTAAGGCCCCGAATGGCAATCCGTTTTAAGTGTGATTGCGATTCGGGTGAGGGAGCGATGTGATTTGGGAGCGATGCGATCAACTAAATTTGTGAATGTAAATACGATTCGGGTGCGATGCGGTAGATCTACATTTCTGATTGACAATGCGATTTGGAAGCGATTTAGGAGTGATTGAAAAACAAAATTACTAAAATAGACATTAGTTGCATTATTTTTTATTTACATATTTTTTTTTGAATTTTTTATATTTTAACATTTCAAAAACTTTATTAGCATCAAATAAAATAATTTGTAAATTACATATATTTATTATTATAATTTATAAGTTACATATATCTGCTACTTAGTATAATTTATAAGTTACCTATATTCATAAAGAAAAAATAATTTACAAATAGAATAAAGTAATTCATAAAGATAGCTAACAAAAATATTTCATAATTCATAAAAAAAAATACACAGCATCTTCATTTGGGCAAATGAACGAACACCTTGCGTGCATACAAACTCTGAAAATACAAAAATGAAGCACAGGTCTTTATAACCTTGAAAGCTAAGAAAGTATGAGCATCGGAGATAGCCATTGTCCCAAAATCATTTCCAATCACAAAAATAACATATGATTTATACCGAAACTACTTTATGGAGAGGAAATGGAGTCTGAAGCTTATTGCGTCCGTGAGAGTAGTGATGGAGGTTGACGCCGGAATTGAACTTGATGCCGGAGATTATGCCGGAGATAGAGACGATGACAACGTAACAAAGCAAACACCGTGATTGAGACGATGATCCGATGATGGAGATTTGGGAAGATCTTAATCGTAAAAGAGTAATGTAATTTATCTAAGAAAGTAAGGGTAAAATTGTAAAAATATACTTGATGATAAGTTGCCGCAGCACAACCGCAGCTTGTGACCGTGATTTCAAGTCTTTGTATTTTCAGCAACATCAATCACACTCTCCACGCTCATGAAACGAACCACTTCTAAATCACATTACCATTCGTTGGTGATCCTCCGATTAAGGTCACCGCACCGGAGCCGAATCACACTCCCATTCAGACCCTAAGTGACTCACTTAGTGAGTATCTAACTCACTTAGTGAGTATCTAACCATCGGAGATGCTCCAAGTTGGGTGAATCGATGGGTTAACGACTACACTAAACTTGCTGAAAAATAAGACATTATCTAATATATTATATCGTTACTATAACAAATAAATTTTAAAAAATAAGGGAATTGATTTTGTATGTACAACCTATTCTTCTAAAGCAAAAGATAACACAAGCCAAAACATCATCCCGGATTGGTAACCGAAAAACGGCATGCAGTTTCTCCTCTATTTCTATTTCTACTCTCTACACTCACAATACATTCTCCTATATACTTACTTCACCAATAACATTACAAAGAAACAGAGTCCTGCAAATAAAAACCCTTACCAAAAGGACCATATAAAAATCTCATCTAACAAGTTCTCTGGCTATCAAATACCGAAACACGAAACTATGAGGCGTCCATTCAACAATGCTCTTTCGGGATCTCCCGGAGTTAAGTTTCTTTATGGTTTTCTTCATTGTCTCCGGGAGACATTCTTGAATCATCTCCATCAATGCTGCTTGACTCAAACCTGAGTCTTTGCTAAAAGACTCAATGATCTTTGGTAAGACTAGTTTCTGGTCTTTTTTAACCCCAAACGTTGCGCGAATGTACTCTTCCTTTGCGGTTTCTAGCTCTTGGTATATTCCCTTGGGCGTATAAACACGAATCTACAGCAAAAGAAAACATATTCAAGATCTTTCATTCTTCAAAGAAGATAACAAAAGTGTAAGCTTTCTCTACTTACCGCAGGGTCAGAATGGTTGCCTGAACATAGGGCAAAGTATAAGAGAGGCTCCGAATGTTCGAGGGAATATTCGGGATTTACGTCTCCCGTTCTGAACTTTTTCGGAATGAGTAATAACTTCAGCCACTACAAATAAAACAGAGAAAGCTTTAGACAGTCACATAGACAATTTGTATTTTTGAGATACATGAGAAGTCAGCCCTACCTGGCCAGGACGAGGCATCTTGATGCGAAGAATATAATTTTGTATCGCTTCTACGCTTACCATGCGACCTGCTATCTTGTAAGCTGGCTGGAAAATGTTAAGCAGAGGCTAAAAACTTTTAGTATTCATTCAAAACCGCTTGTCTTTTTGAAGCAAACCAAGACAAGTGTTGATTATATTACCTTGGAGAGTAGTAAAAACCGCTTCCCATTGTTCTGTGGAATCCCACTTGCCAGAAATGTCTGCAATGGTGAAAACCAAGTATAAGTTAAGATATTGAAGTAACAAGAAGACAAATGTTAGATCAAAGAAACAGAGAGAAAACTGCATACATGCATCACAAGCGCGTTATGTACGTTAATCCAGAACGCCAGTTTCTCTTGATGAGTCAGCTTTCTCGGATCAACACTTTCCAGTTGCTTAATAAGCAAGCTGTATAAGTATAAACCAATGACTACTATCAGCATAAGAATTGAATGAAAGAACAAAGGTAACGTTGGAAAGCTGCTATTTAAAGGCTGACCTGAAGTTTCGATTCATCAGGTCAAGGTCGCGTCCTTTCCTATGGTTTCGATGAATCTGTGACACTTCGATCATTGAGCTATAAGGTCCGCTGAATTCAAATTGGTCATCGAAAGACGAGTTTTTTCTGAAGCTTGGACTCCACATATCATACTGTTCTTGAGGCGAAAACTCGCTTGTTGATGATGGAGACGAACTTGGGGATGAGAAACCATGGTTTATCGATGGTGGATCAGCGAGCTTGGAGTATATAGCTGATACACATTTTATCATTTCCTCTGATAACTTGTTAGGAGTCATAAATATGTGATCGGATATTCGAGTTCCCATGTGTTCGGCAAGGCTTGCAGCATTTGATCCATTTTGTATGTACTGTTGCATCAAAAGTGAGTAAAGATACAGACTTTATAAAGTTTAATGTAAATACAAGAAAATAGGACCGTTGCATTGAGACTTACTTTCTGTATAGACAATGGTTGGGAGTGGCACGCGAATACCGAGTCTTCTGGTGGAGATATTCGGTTATTGAAGGTGGAACGTTGATTAAGAGAGGACTGGCAACGACGAACACAAGAATCGATGTCCTCCTTCTCCATAAAACATTGATCTTTCAGTCTATTGTCAAAGGAGAAACACCTAGAATCAATTGTTGAGTTTTCTTGAATGAATCGCCGAGCAGCAGCAGAGCCGGGTTCCTTCAGTCTATTGTCAACGGAGAAACTCTGAGAATCAAATAATGAGCTTTCTTGATTGAATTGTCGAGCAGCAGAAACGGGTTCCTTCACTCTATTGTCAAAGGAGAAACACTGAGAATCCATTCTTGAGTCTTCTTGATTGAATTGCCGACCAGCAGAACCAGGTTCCTTCAGTCTATTGTCAAATGAGAAACATCGAGGTTGCGTGGCTAAGCTTTCTTGTCTGCATCTAAGGTTAGGAGACTCTAGCTCCTTCTCCACCAAACGTGGACTCTTCAGTCTGTTGTCAAAGGAGAAACACCGAGTTTCAGATGTTCTTGAGAAGTCTAGACGTTTTCCTCTGAGAGTAGATTTAGGTGAACTCGAGCTCTGTTGTTTCGATGTTGGTGGCGATACAGAAGATGTTTGTTGATCAAATGCTTTACGATACAAAGATAGAAGGTACTGTTCCAAATGTGAAACTTCCAACTCTAACACCGCGATTTCTTTGATCAATTCGGTTGGAGGCTGCAAGAAAATATAAAAACTCATTCATGAGCTGCAACAACATCAACATTGTGTCGCCTATAAGAAACCGATTATTTACCTTTGGAGTAGAGTCGGCTTTGATGTCTCGAGAAGGCGTTTTATAGCCTAATGCCTTCTCTAACGCACCACGGACATCGAACTGGTTCTGTAATCTTTTCTCTAGCTCTTGAATCTAAATATAACCAAAGATCATAAAGAAATCAATTACAATGTGAATGAACACAAATGATCTTGGACTACACATAAGTTCAATATACAAACCTCTTGCTTCAGAGAGCTCTTGAATTTGACATCAGGGGATAGATCCTTCTTTGTTTCAACAGATTTATCGCTGCATCGAGGTAAGTCCTGTGATAAAAAAAGTTAAGAGAAGCTAAGAATCAGTTGTTCTCAATAAGCTTTTAAAAATCATAAATCAAAAGAACACTCACGAGCTTGAGGCGTTGAGAAGCATCCAGAGAAGAATCAATGCTATTCTCATCTTCAAGCTTTTTCTTTTCAAGAACAGTACAACTAAAACAAGTGAATCAAGATTCAAATATCAATCAAAAACAGTTGAAACCCACAACAGAGAAACAAAGATTCTGTTCAAAATTAGACAGAAACAAAGATTCTGTTCAAAAATAGACAGAAACAAAACCACATTTCTATAACAAGTACATAAAAGCTTCAATCTTTTAGTCCTAAAACCTGACTTCTTCAACAAAGATTCAAACTTTAACTCATCTAGCATTGCATCTGGGTAAATTTTAACCACCCAAGTTGTCGAATTTGAGAAATCTCTCATTATACCCAGAAACAAGTAACATTGAAGCTAAAAACAGAGCTAAAGAAGAAGAAAGTCTCAAAATTGACAAACCTCTTTGAACGCTTATGTCTCTGTCTCTGCATTTTCTTGTCTTCAAATCCCATCTCTTTGTAACTGATCTCAAAGAGAGAACCAGAAGAAGAAGAAGAAGAATCTCTGAGTTGGGTTTTGACTTAAGAGAAAGAGAAAGAAACAGATTTGATAAATTTCCTCAGATTTATGACTGAATCATAAGAAGAAACTAAACTCCAAGAAAAATAAATAAAAACCATCACTTGTCTTCTTCCACCATTGAGAAACAAATCTGAATTTATGAAAGCGATTATTTTTTTTCTTTCTGCTACAATAAGAAGAAGAACATATATACGGATACGACCAAAGACAAGTAGCAAAGATTTGATGTTTTTTTTTTCTGTTCTATCTCACGCGCCACGGCGCCAGTACACACAGAGAAATACAGAGGAGCAAAAAGAGTGTGGGTTTTACTTTTTGACCCTAGAGAGAAGAATCTCACATCATCACCTCTCTTAGCCTTTAGCAATCTTTAAGCTTTTTGTTATTTTAGGGACTTTCTCTTTTGCATTAAAAGCATAACATTTTACGTGGGTTATCGATATACGTAAAATTATTAAAAAAGAAAATAACTTTTTCACGAATTGCAAAATAATGTATACAATATTGACATATTGTGGATAAATAGTAAATAAAGTAGAGTGTGATTACATGGTTTTTTTTTGTGTGATTACATGCTTGGTTTAAAGAAAAGAATGATAATATGATATATGTAAAATAGTGTGTTATATGTTTTATCAAAAAAATAATAGAGTTTTTATATGTTTAAAACACTGGCAAACCAAAAAAATATATTAAAAATTAGAGAAATACCTAAAATAGCATATTATTAAGTATTTTGTTACAAAATTATTATCACTAGTTTATTTTCTAATTATACATACCACAAATTTTTTGTATAAAAATATTTGTTCAACCAAAATAAATTACAAATAAAATTTAAAATTATATTTTGGCTCCCTGTTTTCAATTTATGGTTTATATTTCTATTTGAAAAATATTTTTTTGTTTTAATATTGTATTTGTGGTATTATTGGAATAAAAAACTAATTATGATATTTTTGGAACAAAAACTTAAAAATGTAATATTTTAGAGAATTAATGTATTTATATCTAATTGTATATCTTATAAATGATGATACAAATAAGAATATAAAATTTTATGGGTAAATTTAGAAGCTATGAAATATTATATATCTATATATATATATATATAAGTTTATTTCTACGATAGAAAATAAATGTCAAACATTTTATAAAATGAAACAAAAATACTGCATTAGTTCTATTTCCGCAGGGTTTGTGCCTTTGTGGTATAGATTGGTGAACTACATAGATATAACTTGAATGTAAGAATCTTTCGAATATTATACACTTTTCAATACGACATATATTACACATCAAATCCAAATATTTCTTTGTATGAAAGTCACTTAGTAAACTTTACAACTTAAGATCACTTGTGATCTTGTAACACAGAATTTGACACAGCTTTGACTACCCGTAGAGACTTTGCATGACAAGTAAAAAAGACCGTCCGTTACAAAAGGCTGATTTTATAGCCATAAACTAGTTGCATTCTCAGCTTTTCTCCCCAACCTTCTCGCTCCAGCTAATTCCACCATTAACTTAGATAATTCTCACAATTTCAACATGTACTTTCGGATTCATCCTTAAAACTACGCCTCCAATTGAACCGGTCATTAAACCAGTTCTAACCACAAATCCGCGTTTACTGTACCGCGATTGCGATTTACCCGACTAAAAACCCATTACCCGTTAAGAAAACGACGTCGTTTTCATTTTGATAAACTCATCAAAACCCAAACAAAAAACGATGTCGTTTTCATTCTTCTTCTTCTACAAAATCGATTTGGGCGTTTAGGGTTCTTCATTCCTAAAGCTGTGTGCATCAATCAACATAGAGTTCCCTTGTTTATAAAAACAATCTTAAGAAAACAGAGAACAACAAAGCCAACTAAGATTCCCATTCTTCACAGAAATACAGAGAAAGAGAAGATTACTTACCTGCTCTTGAGAGGAAGACATTATAGGTACATCGTGTAAATCTCCCATCTCATCCACATCAACGTTCATCAAACTGTACAAAAACATTTTCTCAGTAATCAACTAAACCCTAAATCAAGAAAAGTAAAAGGAAATTACCCAGAAGAAGAAAAGTTGCCGATTTGATAGCCAACAGAAGCATGTAACGATGGAAGAGGCGGAGCACTAAGGTCCATCAAATCCATAGCCAAAGCCGTCAATGTTTCATCTTGTGAGAATCTTTCCAAATTCGAAACCCCAATCATCGGCATATGACCCTCTTGAAACCCCTGCAAAGACGACTGATCAATCTTCGGCATATGAAGTACGATGCTGCGAATATCGCTGGTCACAGTAATGGTCCCCGGCTCTCTCCACATCCCAATTAAAGCGCTCGAGCAAAGAGAGGACTTCTTGCGGAGGCAATTCAGGAGCCACTTCTTGTAATAAAACGATGTGTTCTTGCTTCAATTCAGACGATAGTTCCTTCGGCGCCTGATTCAAAACCTGACGTGAATCGATCCTTTTTCTTGGCGGAATCTGATTCGAAATCCGACTTGGATAATTGATCGATCTTGGCCACTCCGCCGCCGTGGATTGCTCGTTAACTGAAACCTCCGGCGAAGATTTTGTAGAAGAAGAAGAATGAAAACGACGTCGTTTTCTTAACGGGTAATGGGTTTTTAATCGGGTAAATCGCAATCGCGGTACAGTAAACGCGGATTTGTGGTTAGAACCGGTTTAATGACCGGTTCAATTGGAGGCGTAGTTTTAAGGATGAATCCGAAAGTACATGTTGAAATTGTGAGAATTATCTAAGTTAATGGTGGAATTAGCTGGAGCGAAAAGGTTGGGGAGGAAAGCTGAGAATGCAACTAGTTTATGGCTATAAAATCAGCCAACCCATCTCCAAGAAACAAACTAACAAAGAGTCTTTGATAATTGATATATAGAAAAGTAAAAAGTCAACAAATGATATGTACCAAGACAAGCCAGAGGGTAAAACAATCTTCCGTTACTATTTTTGTGGTGAAACGAGAAAAACGAAAACAAAAGGAGACAAAACTATATATTATATATATCTACTCTTTTGTCAATATTTGAACGACTTCCAAATATCAAATTATAATATATATTGCTGATGACCTATCGAAGAAAAGTTACTCAAAAAGTGAAAGAAAAAAACTATTGTATTGTATGGGCTTGTTGGAATGTAAGTGGGAGTTGTTGAACCATCGCATTGCACATTGTCTCGTTCTGTTTCTTCTACACTCATAGGATTATTAGGATCCTACGTTTTGTTTTTGTTTCGTTTCTTGTTACATTCTCATAACTTTTGTACTTATTCCTAATGTTTGATTACTTCTACACATACATATTCTACTTAGGTTTATTTTATTTTATATTAGATAAATCTCATATTTTATAAGAAAATCAAAGTTTTACTATCTTTACACCTAAATGGTCGATCTAGAGTATCAGAACATGCTAATTATATTTCAACTTCTAAATAGATTATGTAAATTGTTTTTACAAACGATTATTAATTATTATATTTTCATTTTTTACGTAGCCACTATGGCACTATATAGTTTATATGACTGTAATGCAAGTAGTAAATGAATATGAGTTTGGTACCAACTATATAAATGAGTCCAATTTAGAAAAAAGGCAACAAATAACGAAAATAAATGATTTGGATTGCTTAAAAATTAATGAAGTAAGGATTATGATATATGTTTGCATCTCACTCGAATTGTTGGTGCATTAGGCCAACTAATGAAGATGAGATCGATTACTAAACCACTTATCAGTACATCAATAAAACTACTATCCAAACAACTACACTTCTACTTTTGTCTAAATGATTTGACGTTTAATGTTCCCTGGTCTCAATTTAATTATCTTTGTATATACAAAAACAATTGACAAATGCATACCCGACCCACTTAGTTTGACAATATATTCTCACTGTTTTGTAACCATTAGATACTTTATTGTCGTCAACTATTGGACTATAAAAATCATTGTACTATAAGATTCGAATGGTGACATCAAATTGGGTACTGTTAATTCAGTAGATCAAGTAGAACAGAATGTGACTAATATATACAAAGTAAATGTATCAAACAGAATCAGTCTAACAAAGTTAAATTAGTTAATTCTTTTAATTTCTAACATTTAGGATGATCAAAAGATTTATAATTCTGTTTCTAACGTGTAGTTGATCAAAAGATTTTTTATAAATTTATTGATAAATCAACCTTCCACAAAACATGAGAAAAAAAAAAATTTGCATTTCATTTAAACAACACTATTATTCCATATCGCACCACAAATGAAACAAAATTCGCAATTGGTCACAAAGTGAAAATTGTGTGATCGAGTCGCTTAACATTATACTTTTTTCATGCCACCATTCATAGCCTAAAATTATGTTGTTATTTTACGAGTTATCAACGAACTATATATTTGACAACATTTAAGTATTTTAGTGTATATATATATATATATATATATATCATATATATATATATGTGTGTGTGTGTTTATTAATTCTTTTAGTAATGGGCAATTTTCCTTCCAAAAATTGTTTTCTCCAAGACATAAAGGAAAGAGACATAGGATGCTGTAAAGGGGAAACTTCTTCACAATGTGGCTAAGTTACTTTTCTTTTCTCCTTCTTTTATTCACTTTATAGTTCAATTATTTTTTAATTAACCATAAATAGTCGGATACCAGAATTGTCTTCCAGTACCAAGAAGACTATCGTTTGTCAAAGAATCCCAGGGGAAATAAAATTATTTAACAAATAACCAAAAGTGACATCTCTAAGAATAGGGTTTTGATCAATTATAAGCCCTGGCCTTATATTATTAGTGCTGTGTTATTGTTAATATAATAAAACTGACAGCTCTTTCTACTCTTTTTATCTTGATTTTCACCTGCTCTGCTTGAAAATGATACAATTCCTAGTTTTAAGAACATTTTAGCCGAAACCAAACACAAATAATTAGATATACTTTTAAAGCAGTATTACATATACACTGTTATTCTACTCAACTTTAAATAATAATTAATTGAACTCAATTCCAAAATATAGTTATTTAGAAGATTAAAACTAAATAATCATATTTGGAGTCGAATTCCATTTACCACTTAACACTAAAAAAATAAGATACTCTACTATAAAGAAATTAAGTTTCATGTTTGCAAATTTTAAATGTATATATATATATATATATTTATCTGCTTAATGACTTAGCTTATATAGAGTATCAAATTATTTAAAATGCATTTCGAGACCAAATGTTTACGTTGGTTTTAATATTTAGAACATGAATACACACTTCCAAATGGTTACCTTAACGTTTTAAATTAGGGCTTATTGTACAAACAAAAAAAAAAAACTTTTTGCCTAACCATTTTTCAAATTTGCCATTTTTATTAAAATATTTGAAATTTGCCATTTTTAAAACTTCAAACAAAAAATTTAGAATTGTTTTTTCATAAAACACATACTTAATAACAAAAATTATATCCTAAAAATGGAACCTAATAAACCCGTACATAATGTGTTAAATTATATTTTTAGATATATAAAAAAACAAATTTAAAAGATTTAAGGAGATGCAAATAGCAAAAACAACATAGAAAGGTCTTATCTCGTAATTGATTCTTTAAATTATAGCAAGTGATTAACTTAACAAAAACTATTTTAGTGGAAAGATCCAAAACTTTCTCACATTGAGATTGAGGAAAAGGCCAAAAAGCTTGTCGTTATATATTTAAAACTAATTGGACGTTAGTGAATTCAGAAGTGATCGTAAGATTGACCCAATTTAAATTTGATTGTTAGTATAATATTACTAAATAAAATTTGTGATAATCTATGCAAGTTGAGCTCGGTAACAGTGTTACAACTTCTTATTTGCACGGTGTCGGGGACACAAATTACGGTAAAAATTTCAAGTGTCACCACTAATGACTGTTACTTAAATTAAAACTGGGTTTGAAATAAGATAAATAAATAAAATAATACTCTCTCTGTTTCACAAAGAGTGTCATTCTACATTTTTTCACACATATTAAGAAAACTAATAAAATTTCTATTATACCCCTTATCAATACACTAAACAAAATTATCTCTCTTATTAAAACATTAAATAAATAAGGTTAAAATTAGATTTTTTTCAAAATTTTGCATTGAAAATACAAAACGACACTCTTTGTGAAACAAAAATAAAACCTTAAAACGACACTCTTTGTGAAACGGAAGGAGTATTTACATTGATTTATTTTTGTAAGGAGTTTAAAAATGTGAGAATGGTGAATTTAGACTTGATGGCATGTGGAGAGCAAAGTGTGAAGAGATTAGATCAAGATTTGCCAGCTGAGAGAGACAAATATGCTTTAATGAATCTTATTAAAGATGCATTTGAGTTATAAAATAGTATTTATTACAAAGTTGTTACTTATTTATTACAAAATGTCTCAAAGAAATTAATGATGCACATGAAGTAGTACTTATTGGATTCCGGTTTTAAATTCCATCGTGCCGTAAAAAATCAGTTCCTTCAAAAGAACTAAACATTTCTTTAATATTTTTTGTTAATTAATATAGTTGGAGAGTCTTGGAGATTTTAGGGTTAAAAAATAGGAAACAAAAAAGTTGGGGTAGTTTAGGATTAAAAAATAAAAAGGGGGTTGAAAATGGAATCATACAAATAAGACAGGAAAAAGCTGAAGTTTACAAAGGCATTTGGACAAGAGAGTCAATGCCAATCATAACTAGCAAAAATATAAAGAAAAAGGTATCTCTACTTTAAATTCACTTTTTGCTCACATGTTATGTAACACACGCGCTTCCACCGATTCGTTATATCCACAATGTGATTAAAAAAAAAATTTGGACAAACAATGTGATTAAATTTTGGAAATACATTTTTCTAGGAATTTAATATATGTATTCATTTCTAGCGTGGCCCATAATGCAATAATGAACTTTGCAATTATTAAATTTGCTATTTCATGCATACATTCATGTTGCTTTACTAATGTTTTGTACGTATATGTTTATGAAACGATTTATATATATATATATATATATATATATTGGAGAAGTAAATTAACTATTTTGTGTTTCAGACGATTCTTCTAGAAATGTTCGGGAGGGGGGGGGTAAATAAAATTTAGTTCCACTTTATATATATATATATATATATAAGAGATTTATAGTTATATTTTCTGTTTATTAAAAAATATATATATTCTGAAGTCAAAATGATTACAAGTCAACAATTCAGAGTCAACGTCTTCATTGTCGTCAAATATGTATATACATATAACATATCAATTTTCAGTGATTGGTTTCTGCCCGATATATATATGAAAAGGAACGATAATTTTATATAATGGGAGTATTATATTTTACGAAAGGAATAAAACTCATACCTCAATGAAACGAAAAACATAAAATGCTAAAACAAATGTTTGCCAGTGCTCTCGTAAATAGACAAGAAAAAAAAAAAGAAACTGGGATATTAATCTGGTTTGTTCCGCAATTTTCTAACCACTCTTAAGAAAATATTAGAATCATGAAAAGTAAAGTGAACATGCATGGTTGATGGCCTGATGTTGATGGGTCCATTAAATTGTTTTACACATTATTACTTGTTTGGTAAACTATCCAACAAGAGTTGTGATTTTTTGTTCCTATTTCCCCTTAATGTTTTCAGTTTTCATCTTTAAAAGCATATAATCTTCAAAATTGAGGTAGATTAGAATGCTATCACTAAAAGCTCAAGCCCATCAGGCCATCAGAATTATATTTGTGATTAACTTAACCTCTTTCTTGTAATTAAATATATATATCTATGTCGATATTAATCAGTTAAAAGCAAAGAAAGTTTTCTCTCAAACTTTAAGATGTTATCAAGGTCTGAATTTAATCAAAGTAGTAGGATGGAGAGCGCTTCATATTGTTGTCTAGATAACCTATCCTAAAGAAACTGATTTCTGAAACTATGACATTGAAATATCCCAAAATTTTGAAGACCTCTCGATTTCGTAACATCTATAACTATGAGCTTATTTAGAGGAGTCTAACAATTATACCAAAATGAATCGTTTTGGCCATTGTGAATGTGAATCTCAATACGAGTCAAGTTGATTACTTTGTCTCCAGTTTCAAAACTCTACGACATATTTAATAACATTTTTTTCAGTACATCTTATCAAAATGTATGGTTAGCTAATAAAGTAAACCCATTGTTTTAGTTTACAGATCTGATATGACTACACTGGTAGAGTATAGATGATGATTCAGCTTTTGTATACAAAAGAGAAATGTATACATGGAAGTGAAGTGCATAAGTCTATCTCTACTCTCTAATGCATGCATGCATTAAGAAAAAGTGTGGAATCATAACAAAAATACGAATTGTGCACGTTTATGTTTGGTGGATAATGGACCATATATGGGCCTCAAGATGTCATTTTAGGGATTGTTAATGGGCTTTCTACAAAGAGCAAACCAAACCCTCTGATTTGATGGCTTTCTGGAACTGGACTACGCTGGGAGGTAGTTGGAGGTTATGAATAATGGAAAACGGTCGATATCAACCTAACTATTTCCATGTGTTTTCTTTTTACTCAAACTCTGATCCCTGCATTTATCAACTTAAATCCACATAAATTTTAAATAACAAACCTGAACTATATAATTGTTAGCCAATTTCAATATATACCCATTAATTAATTATGTAACAAACTTGAATTATGTAACTTTTAACCAGTTGAATAAAATAAATGATTGAGATACAAAAGAACAAATAATTATGATTTAATAATTCTAAGCAACATTAACAAATACAAAAAAAAAACTATGTTGAAATTGGCTAACAGTTACATAGTTCAAGTTTGTTATTTAAAAATGGTATGAGTTCGGGTTGATAAGTGCAGGACGTAAATTTGCATAAGTGCAGTACATTTGCATAATTTCATATCAAATTTAACAAATATATTTTAAAAAGACAAATGTAAATTTTTGGTACCATACAAAATATCATGTCCTAAGCGGAACAAGAACAAACGAAATAGAATATTAACTATACACTTCTTCCAAACTATATACGAATAACTGACGTAATTAAAATTTAATAGGATTTTAAGTAATTATTAGACTGCCACTTTTACATTTCTTTAATTGATTTCATTTTTATTTTATATACAAATTTAAAATTTTAAGTCTTACTTAAAGATAATTTTAAATAGATCGTTCTAGTTTTATATTAAAACTTATTATACAACTGAAAATTATGAATTTTTGATATGAAGCATTGAATTTTGTTTAGTAAATTTTTTTGTTATAAAGCATTTCTTTAATTGATTCCATTTTCCTTTAAGTTAACAAAATATCTTGCTAATGAGTTTTGTTTAGTAAATTTTGGTTATGCCCGTAGGTTTTTAATGATGTCGACACGTCTAAATGATAAAACGTATAATTTTCTATTGAAACTATTTAAGGAATATGATCACAATGCAAGTAAAATTCTATATATAACATGGAAGGTTATTTAGTTTATCTTTAGTTTATCAAAACATGGAAGGTTATTTATAAACGCGGTTTTACACTCACTTTGTTCTGATTTTTTCTCTCATTTTTTAGGAAAAATAGTTTGTTTATATGCCATTTATTTATGTAACAATGTTAAGTAATTATACCATTTTCATATCTGCGAAATCGATTACAAAAAATACAAAGAAGACAAAAAAACCGAAATATACAACAGAAACCTACAATTACATGTATTTCCACTTGACATGCACTTTACATGTATTTTCACTTTAGTTATGAGATTTTACGTTTTATTTTGGGATCTGAAGTATTCAAAGATGGAACACACAATGTATCTTTCCAATGAACATTTTTTTTGGTTATGCTGCTGACATTGTTGAAATGGAGGTTGTGCAAAGGCTACATTCAGAGGTGCTGGAACTCGGACTTGGGAACAATGACCGACACGTTAGCATGGTGATGAGTTTGTACAACCGAGTTGCCAACCGCCCTGAACTTGCATGTGAGTTCTTCTCAAGCCTTAGATCCCCAGGCTACACTGCATGGAGGAACCTGATCTGGGCGTATGCGGCATACGATCCAATGAAGGCGATAGCTGCATTTGGGAAGATGGAGAAAACCCATATCAAGCCCAATCTTGACTCATTCCGTGTCCTAATGTATGTTCATGCTCAGGCTGAAACCAAGAATGAAGATGCTCTCAAAGTGTTGGTAAAGATGAAGGAGGAGTACAACTTGCAGCCTAAAATCGAACACATTGGGTGTTACATCGACAAACTGGCTGCAGAGATCGAATGCCTTTTGTCAAACCACATCTGCGGCATGATCTTTGGGGAATGCGCCAAGTCCTTACCTGCCGACAAAGGTTCCGCCAACAAGATGCGCCAAGTCCTTACGAGCACGATGCTTGTACACTTTTTTTTTTATGGTCAATCTCCGTCCAAGTCAGTGACCGCCAAACTACAAGATCACCTACAATTAGCTTACCCACGACCGTCATGTATTCCTTTGTGTCCAATTTTCCTATTTTATTTTTTCGCGATCAAAAATGGAAACATGCCTCTTAAATATACAAGAAGGTTTCTAAACTCCATTCATCCCTTCTTACACCATAAAAATTCATGAAAAAGAGAGAGAACTAACTTCAAACTTGATACGAATATAAAACATATTAGTTTTATGTGAGATACCAAACGTGATTTATGAATGATACACATATCAATATTTCTTCTCTGGACTAGATTGTAAGGTTGAACATCTAATAATATATACTCAAGTTGAAAAAAAAATCACAACAGTGTTAAGTATTGACGTAACATAACATAATAATCATATAGACAAGAAAACATTGGGGTTTTCATCGAACATTTCTGACGACAATATTCATCGGAAAAGTTTCGACAATATTCCGATGACTTTCCTACAATATTTTTAATACATAATATTCTTCGATATAATATAATATTTCTAATTATAAAAATATTATGTTGTGTCCTCTTATAAGATAACACGTTATTCTTGCGTTCTAACCATGCCGTTTTTTCCGCTGTAAATTTGTCATTTTGCATTAGCGTTTTCCGACTACAATAATTCTTTCTTTTAAAAGCTCAATAAAGATAATATTAAACTAGAATTGCCATTTAACTATGACTTAGAATATAATCACTTTATAAATTTTCTCATTTTTTTACTCCTTTGAACACTTGTTTTATAAATTAAGTGATTTAAACATTAAATGTTTTTAATTTTTTAACCAATGTTTAAAAAACGTTCACATTTACTATATTGTGTAACTTAAAAAAAAAGCTCAATAAATATTATATATAAACTAAGTGACTTAAACGTCCAATTATTTTTCGGAAGGTCATCAAACCACTGTTTCAAAACAACTTTCAAACATTTACGATTTGCGTAATTTACGATTGATGATCTCTTTGAGTAAGTTCTTTAGGTGCTTATGAAGTTTTTTCAGGTTGTTTTATGCTAAGATGTTTTGTACCGACTGTGGTAAAACAGAAACAAACCATTGTTGTTATTCAGTAATATCCAAGTCATAGTTTATAGTATGGGTTTAAGATAGAACAAAATTTGTCATAATTATTGTTTTGTTAATATTAAAATATTTACTGGCCCAAAATCAGAAATTGAAATTACATTTATCTTTAAGGGTAATTTAACTTTTTTTTGTCATTGACAGCTAACATAATCATTAGCAAAACCAAACAATTTACATACATACATTTAAAATTGAAACGTATAGATTTTTGCCCTTTCCTATATTATCTTTCTATCTTATTACTTAATTTTTAACCACACAATACAGTTATCCCTAGCATAGAATTTCTCTTCCCTTTTTTTGACATTGTGGCCATGGTACATCCCCAAATACTGATACCCTAGTAGTCCTTAGACCTATAAATCATCACAATCCAAAAGAGAAGAATCATATCCAAAAAAAAAAACAAAAAACAAAGTATAGATCTGAAATTCGTAGATTCAACCTCTAATTTGCATCATCGCATATCATAAGGTATGACCTTCCATGCCCAAACTCCAATCTTTAGAGTAAAATCATTTGCTTTATCTTCGATCTCTTATGTCACATACATGATTATTGTGTTCCTTATTATATTTCTTCTATCTAATTGTTCCAATATCATTTGGTTCCTCGTTGGTCACCTAGCCTTTGACTCGGACATTCCTGTTACCAGTTATCATGTGTGTCCTAACAAGTTGTTGTGTTACATTACATGAACTTTAGAAGATCTCTATGCCAAAGCCGAAAATATGGTTTGGGCATTTTAACATTTTTTGTGTACTTGACCCTGTAACTTTTCCAAATATTAGTTTAGTCCTTTAAGTCTATTCATAAAGCACCAAATTCTTTAAGTTTTCTTTTAAACTTTGAACACAAATTCCAAGTTACTAAAGCTTTAGTTAGATCTCAAAACTCTTATCTTTTTAGTTTGATTTTGATGTTGATTAATAATTCATAATATTCTTTGGTCAACAAATACAAAAAATAATAATCCTACATCTTCCATGTGTATTCCATTTTTTTTATTTCAATTTGTTTGATTTAAATATTTAATTTTTCTTACCCTGATAAAAAAAATTACTCTATCCGTTTTAAATTTGTTTTCGTTTAAGATTTTTCACGCTTATTAAGAAAACATTCAATATTTTGTATGTAATTGGAAAAATCTGTCAAAAATATGCATTGACAACATAAAACGACAACTAATTTGAAACAAAATTTAGCTTCTAAAACTACGACTAATTTAAAATAGAGGGAGTATGGGTCCACCACTAATTAAGAGTTCTCTCTTTGAGAAAATATTTGAGATTTATTTATACCTACTTTAGTTCCTAGTATGTTAAGAAAAGAGAATTCTCAAAAATACTACATTTTTCTTACTTTTTTTTTTATTTGTGCCTAAATTTTTATTTAAAAAAACTACAAATTTAAGAATTTTTCAACTTCTGAAACGTTTTAGAATTTTTTTTCTAAAATAATCAGTAATAATTTTTTGGAAAATATTTGTTTGTGGTATTATACTTGTTTTATATATACTATACTGAATTTTGTTGGTGAAACTATATATTTAATTTCAACTTTCAACCACTATTTCAATAAATTTCAACTTTTTGAAACTAATTGTTACTGTGTTAAAACTTAAACCTTGAATTTGCTTTCGAAAGAAACCAAAACAGTGTTCAAAAAAGCTTCTGATACTTTACTATGTTAAGTAACTTCTTTTCTTCCTCATAAATTACCACTAACATTTAAATTACTTTTCTTTCTCATAATTATTGTATAATTAATAAAAATGTATTTTGTTTTGAACAAAAAAAAAAGTATAATACTGCCAAACTGACCCATTTAAAAATCCAAATTTACATTTATCCTTCAAGTGTTTTTTTTTTTTTTTGGGAAATAGACAGCTACCAAAACCACCCCCATTTTAACTTTTGTTTTCTTTACTAATAAGCTCATATATACATACGCATATACATATTTTTCCTTTATATATATATATATATTTTTATCATATAATTCAATTTATAAACCACACATAAAAATAATTATCCCTAGCAATAGCATAGACAAAAAAATTATCTTCCATTTTCGACATTTCTGGCCATGGTACATGCCCAAATACCGATGCCATCGACCAATAAAATCTTCATTCATAATCCAGAAGATAAGAATCATACCATAATTCTTTTTTCTTTTTTTTAATACAAATCTCAAATTCATAGATTCAAAACCCAATTCTCTGAGAGTCGCCTCCTGTTGGTTCGTGATGGTGCTTCGTGATGTCGTCATGCCTCGTTCGGTGGTTTTTTGGGCGTAGCTTCAAATCAGGTTTTTGGCCACCGCCGTTTGGTTTTGGTTGACGTGTTGTTGGGTTCCACTACGGCCGAGATGTTCTTGCTTCCTCTCTGTTAACATCTGACCTTCGTATTCTTCCTTCTATGGGATTGCATCCTTTGGTCTTTTGCTGTTTTGGTCTCGTTGGCTCTTCAAAGTTTTTTTGTTTAGTCGTTTAGTTGTGGCTATCTTAGGGTGGTCGTTGCTATTGAGGAATCTGCCTTATTCTCAGTCTTTTGTGGTTTAGCATCATTTTCATTTGCCTATTGACTGCCATTTGGAGTTTACTTGTGTTTCGATCCGGTTCGTGCTCTTACCGTCTCTAGTCTTCGGTATGGTTCGACTTGCTTGGGCTCGGTCCTTGTCTCTACATTATAGATCTGATCGAGATCTCATCTTAGTTTTGGTATCTTTCTAGGCGTTAACAAATCGTTGTTACCTTGTTTCTTCGATATCGCCGCTTCCAGGAGCTGTGTTTGGTTCTAGATCGTTCTAGTTCCCTTCTTGCTGGTATGGATACCTTGTTTCTCCTTAGTGAGGTAGTCTTCATTGGTTAAAGGAAGAGTCGCTCTCCGTTTGTGTGGATTTTCTCGTCCCTTTCGGTTAGCCACTTTGTCAAGCTTGTCTCTCTTATGGTTTGTTGATAGGTTCTTTGATTTGTGCTAAATTCTGGGTCTATTGTTAGATCTCTCTTGTTTTAGTTTCGGCTTTCTCCCTCTTTGTTGTTGGCGTTGTTTTGCCATTGTTTCCCTCTTTTGGGCTTAGTTTCCGGGGATATCTTGTTATCCGTCGGCTTAGTTTCTGGGATCATTTAGTTGATCGCCGGCTTAGTTTCTGGGGGTTAAAGTCCCGCCGGCCTTTGTATTCCGACATCGTATTTCACCTTTGTTATATAATCATTCAGACGAAAAAAAAAAAAAAAAAAAAACCCAATTCTCTCACCACGATCAAATCACCAAGGTATGTGACCTTCCATGCCCAAAATCCAAATCTTTAGGTTATAAAAAAAAACATTTGCTCTTCTTATTATTATTATGTCACATACATGATGTGTTTTGGTGTTCCCACTTTATAATTCTTTTTTTTTTTTTTTTTTGTTGGTTCTTCTTCCGTGACCTAGCCTTTGATTCCGCCATGTCTGTTTCTATGTGTATCCTAACAAGTTATTGTGTTACCTGACCTTATTAAAAACCCAATTACCCAAATGTTAAAATTACCAAATCTCTTTCTTTGTTTTGTTTTGTGGCAGCATTTTAACATTTTTTGGTCACCTCCACCTGGGTTTGTTGTTTGGTCATGTTATTGATCTTCAATTTGGTATTCCTTTCTTTTGATCTCTCTATCTATGGACCAACCTTTTTTTTTATTATATAACACTTTTGGGTTCTTTATAATGATAGGGTTTAGATCAATTCTTGATTTCTTTGTGTGGTTTTAGCTAATTGTTCTTCCCCAGTTAGGAGTTTTACTTCATAAGATCTAACAATTCTGATTAGTACTACCAACAATGGTTATGTAATACTTGACTTCGTTTGTCTGAAAATTTCTTGCCTTATTAGAAATTTCTTATGGTGAATGTTGACAATTTGATTAGGAAAGCAAATTTCTTATGTGTTGATTTTTATATCTCTACTATTGACTATTGTTTTTTTTAATTCACCTGTTCTTATTGTAGAATTGTGTGGTTTTATCAAATCCTGGGTTTAAAGAAGTGAAATATCTTCTAAGTGGTGATTTATGGAAGTTGAAATGGATGAATTGGTTCTTGACGTGGATGTTGAGGAGGCAACTGGTAGTGAAGTGTTGGTGAAACCTGAGCCGGGGGGTGATTTAAATGAGGTGAAGCGTAGTACCGATTTAGTTACGGTAAGTACCGGACCTATTGGTAATAATGGCGAAGGCGAGTCGTCTCCTTCTGAACCCAAATGGCTGCAACAAGATGAACCTATAGCTTTGTGGGTGAAGGTAATAATACGAGTTATCGCTATACGAATACGGAATCTTAAATTCGATTAGATGATATTTTTGTATGGTTAATGTTTTGTGTCTTCTTGTGGTGTTATAGTGGAGAGGTAAATGGCAGGCTGGAATCAGATGTGCGAAAGCGGACTGGCCATTGACAACTTTGAGAGGCAAACCTACTCATGATAGGAAAAAGTATTGTGTGATTTTTTTCCCGCATACGAAAAACTACTCATGGGCGGATATGCAGCTTGTTCGATCCATCAATGAGTTCCCTGATCCTATTGCATATAAGTCACATAAAATTGGAATTAAATTGGTTAAAGATTTAACTGCTGCTCGACGTTACATTATGAGGAAGCTTACTGTTGGGATTTTCAATATAGTTGACCAATTCCCCTCAGAGGTATAAGCTGGAACTAAGTATTCGACATACCGAAGAATTTGGATTGCATTTGGTTTAACGCTTTTGATGTTGCAGGTTGTTTCTGAAGCAGCTAGGGATATTATAATCTGGAAAGAATTTGCAATGGAGGCTACTAGAAGCACAAGTTATCATGATCTTGGGATAATGCTTGTGAAGCTTCACAGTGTAAGCTGCTCTCGTTGCGATTAAGTTTAGAGTATGTTTAGTTTGATTCCTCTGTAATCATATATCAGCTTTGTGTTCATCTTGTTCAGATGATTTTGCAACGATACATGGATCCGATCTGGCTTGAGAACTCGTTTCCTTTGTGGGTACAAAAATGTAACAATGCAGTGAATGCCGAGAGTATTGAATTACTAAATGAGGTAATGACTTTACCAGAGGCTGATAGTGTCATTGATGTGTATTGTTTCCTTAACTAAAGCCACTTTATCTGGTTGTGTTTAGGAATTTGACAATTGTATCAAGTGGAGTGAAGTCAAATCACTTTCTGAGTCTCCAATGCAACCAATGTTGTTTTCAGAATGGAAAACGTGGAAGCATGACATTGCGAAATGGTTCTCGATATCTCGCCGTGGTGATGGCGAAACAGCGCAGCCGAATAGTAAAAGTGTGTTTAACTCAGATGTCCAGGCTAGCCGTAAAAGACCAAAACTTGAGATTCGACGCGCAGAGACAACAAATGCATCACAGATGGAGTCTGATACTTCACCACAAGGATTGACTGCAATTGACTCAGAATTTTTTAGTTCTCGAGGCAACACTAATACTCCTGAGGCGATGAAAGATGAAAACCCGATAATGAATACACCGGAGAATGGTTTGGATCTATGGGATGGCATTGTTGTTGAAGCAGGTGGTTCACAGGTCATGAAAACAAAAGAAACTAATGGATTGTCTCACCCACACATTAACGAATCAGTTTTGAAGAAACCATTTGGTTCGGGAAATAAGAGTCAGCAATGCATAGCTTTCATTGAATCGAAAGGAAGGCAATGTGTGAGGTGGGCGAATGAAGGTGATGTTTATTGTTGTGTGCATTTAGCTTCTCGTTTCACCACCAAATCTGCAAAGAACGAGGGCTCTCCTGCAGTTGAAGCACCAATGTGCGGAGGAGTTACTGTTCTTGGTACCAAATGCAAGCACCGATCTCTACCCGGGTTTTTGTACTGCAAGAAACACCGCCCTCATACAGAGATGGAGAAACCTGATGATTCTTCATCTCTTCTGGTGAAGAGAAAGGTAGCGGAAATTATGTCAACCTTAGAAACAAATCAATGTCAAGATTTGGTGCCGTTTGGAGAACCAGAAGGTCCATCTTTCGAGAATCAGGAGCCCCATGGAGCCACGAGCTTCACTGAGATGTTTGAACATCGTAGCCAAGAGGATAACTTGTGTATAGGCTCTTGCTCAGAAAACAGCTATATTCCTTGCAATGAGTTCTCCACAAAGCACTCGTTATACTGTGAACAGCACCTTCCTAACTGGCTTAAGCGTGCGAGGAATGGTAAGAGTCGAATAATATCGAAGGAAGTCTTTGTAGATCTCTTAAGGGGTTGTTTATCGCGTGAGGAAAAATTAGCTCTACATCAAGCTTGTGATATTTTCTACAAGCTCTTCAAAAGTGTCTTATCGTTAAGAAACTCTGTCCCAATGGAGGTACAGATTGATTGGGCGAAAGCAGAAGCTTCAAGAAACGCGGACGTTGGAGTTGGGGAATTCTTGATGAAGTTGGTTTCCAATGAAAGGGAGAGATTAACTAGGATATGGGGTTTCGCTACTGGTGCTGATGAAGAAGATGTATCATTATCAGAATATCCTAATCGACTGCTTGCCATCACCAATGCCTGGGCGGATGATGATAAAGGAGAAGAAACCAAAGACGAAGAAAAATGGTCTTTTAGTGGATTTGCTTGTGCTATTTGCTTAGATTCTTTTGTCAAGAGAAAGCTTTTGGAAATTCATGTGGAGGAGAGACATCACGTGCAGTTTGCGGAAAAGTGTATGCTTCTTCAGTGTATTCCTTGTGGCAGTCATTTTGGAGATAAAGAACAGTTGCTGTTACATGTGCAAGCTGTGCATCCTTCTGAGTGCAAATCGCTAACGGTTGCTTCTGAGTGCAATTTGACTAATGGTGAGTCTTCTCAGAAACCTGAAGCAGGCAGTTCACAAATTGTTGTGAGCCAAAACAACGAGAATACAAGCGGCGTACATAAATTTGTTTGCAAGTTCTGTGGGCTGAAATTCAATTTATTACCTGACCTTGGCCGTCACCATCAAGCTGAACACATGGGAACGAGTCTAGTTGGCTCTCGTGGTCCGAAGAAAGGAATAAGGTTTAATACATACAGGATGAAATCTGGTAGGCTTAGTCGTCCGAATAAATTCAAGAAAAGTCTTGGAGCAGTCTCATACAGGATTAGAAACCGGGCTGGTGTAAATATGAAGAGGAGGATCCAAGGTTCTAAACCGCTCAGCACGGAAGGAAACACTGGAGTATCGGCCCCTCTGGATGACAGTAGAAACTTTGATGGCACAACAGATGCTCATTGCTCTGTGGTTTCAAATATATTGTTGTCAAAGGTTCAGAAAGCGAAACATCGCCCTAATAACCTCGATATCCTGTCTGCTGCTCGATCGGCTTGCTGTAGGGTTAGCCTTGAGACCTCTTTGGAGGCTAAATTCGGGGATTTGCCTGACCGGATATATCTCAAGGCAGCAAAACTTTGCGGTGAGCAAGGTGTACAAGTGCAATGGCATCAGGAAGGATACATATGCTCTAACGGATGTAAGCCTGTTAAAGACCCAAATCTTCTACGTCCTTTGATCCCGCGACAAGAGAATGATCGATTCGGGATAGCTATGGACCCTGGACTACATTCTAATCTCGAGTTGGAAGTTGATGAGTGCCATTGTATCATGGAGGCTCATCATTTTAGTAAGAGACCGTTTGGAAACACCGCGGTTTTGTGCAAGGACATAAGCTTTGGTAAGGAATCAGTTCCAATTTGTGTCGTCGATGATGGTCTTTTGAATTCTGGAAAGCCGTATGATAGGCCTTGGGAAAGCTTTACTTATGTTACAAACTCAATTCTTCATCCATCAATGGAACTTGTAAAGGAGGTATTTTACTTGTTCTAGTTTGTCGTACCCTTGAAACAGAGTTGTGACTTCATGTTGTAACCTTGTTTTTTCGTCTGCTGTTAATGATGCAGAATCTGCAACTCAGGTGTGGCTGTCGCAGTTCACTGTGCTCGCCTGTAACTTGTGATCATGTGTACCTTTTCGGTAACGATTTTGAAGACGCTAGAGACATATATGGAAAATCCATGATGTTTAGATTCCCATATGATGGCAAACAACGGATCATCTTGGAGGTAAATTTTAGTTATACTTCTCAGTTGAAGTGATTTTGTGGTAATTTTAGATCTTGTTACTACTTGACAACATATTTGTGGATCCTCATTTTCTGGTTAACGGTGATTGTTGTCGTCGATTCTGAAAATGTAACAGGAGGGTTATCCTGTTTATGAATGCAATAAGTTCTGTGGATGCTCTAGAACATGTCAGAATCGGGTTTTGCAGAATGGAATTCGCGTGAAACTAGAAGTTTTTAGAACTGAAAGCAAGGTATGGTCCTTTTTGAGTCATTGTCTTTTACCCATTTGTCTTGCTTCAGCTCCAATATCCAACTGATTGATCCACAGGGATGGGGATTGCGAGCTTGTGAACATATACTGCGTGGCACATTTGTTTGCGAATACATTGGGGAGGTTCTTGACCAGCAAGAGGCAAACAAGAGGCGAAACCAGTACATATCTTTCTTTCTTTTTCTTTTCGCCTTTTTACCCGCCAGCTTTTAAGATTTGGAGCAGAACTTAAATCCTGCTATTGATTTCATAGGTACGGGAAAGAAGGTTGCAGCTACTTACTGGACATTGATGCTAATATCAACGACATCGGTAGATTGATGGAAGAAGAGCCCGATTATGCTATTGATGCTACTACTCATGGAAACATCTCTCGATTCATCAATCACAGGTGAGTTATATTACCAATGTATCAAAACCTTTACATTACTACAAGACTGATGATGTCAATCTATTTTCATCTCTAGCTGCTCACCAAATCTCGTTAATCACCAAGTTATTGTGGAAAGCATGGAGTCCCCGCTCGCCCATATCGGTCTATATGCCAGTATGGATGTAAGGCTCTTCTTCTCTCTTTTGCCTGAAAGAAGTATCAAAGTATTGGACCGTAATCAATCTTTCTGTCATGTATGTAAAACAGATTGCTGCAGGAGAAGAGATCACCCGAGACTATGGACGCAGACCGGTACCAACCGGACAAGAAAATGAGCATCCATGCCATTGTAAAGCAACTAATTGCAGAGGTCTCTTAAGTTAGATTTTGGTTCCTAGGAACATTCTTTGCAGATTTGTTTCAATAATTTTCCTTCAGACTTTACTTTCTTTAGACAGCTTTGCAACTATTCATTTTCCTTCAAGTAACTTTTCTTTTCCCAATTTTCAAATAATCAAATCTTGATTTCTCCTTTCTCAATTGTGAAAAACCAAAAGGGAAGTCCATAGCCAAAGATTACAATTGCAACCATCCCTGAAAAAAATATTAACAAACTAATCAAAGTTTTGAAATCTGAAACTCTTTTAAAAAATTGAATCTTTCTTTCTTCTTACCAAAGTCAATGGTTTCTGAAGAAGATTGTAGCTGCAGAACCATTGAAGCTATCACTAAACCACTTCCAATCTTCTCTCTAACCACTCTATGACTAAGATCTAAAGACAAGACTCCAACTTTCTCTGTTATTACATCTTCTACAACTACTTTAACCAACAAGAACAGACCTAAACTAAGAGCTGTTCCAATCATTTGTTTGATTCTTCTTGATCTTGATATTCTTCTTCTGCAGTTCATCAGATTAACTACACAGGCAAGTGTGTACAGAGGAAACCAAAAGTACCAATCTGCAGAAACATATAAATGTTGAGAGCTTTACATAATCTATAGAAAGAGAATAGAAGAAGAAGAAGATTTTGAATACCAGGATCATTAAGCTGGACAGATGCAGAGTAAGCAAACAAAAACGCCATTAGAAGAGAGCAAACCCTAAAATGATTTCTGGGTTTTGCCATATGTTCCTTCAAGTTTTCAAATTTGGAAGAAATTTCAGATCTTTAAACTCAGATCAAATCCAAAGATTGCTTGTGGAAATTAATTGACTCGCAGGGATGATGAAGAATTACGAGGACTCTGCTAAATCGTATCAAGAACCGACACAGAATCTAAAACCCGGTTCTTTGGTATTTTCCGGTTATCGTGTTAATATTGGTAGTGGATCGGTAATGACGCTCAGAGCTTGGAAGTAGTCCCAAAAGCCCATTTAGGGTTTTTTTTGGTATCTTTTGTTTTCAAAATTAGGTTTTGTTATTGCAATTAGCAAATAAATAAATAAAGTTTTTTTAATCGATACAAATTATATATGATGAAAAGGTATTTTGTTTTTTTTCTTAACGACATAAAAGATTTCTTTATATTCAAAACTGCTCAAGTTAAATCCTAGAAAAACAAAGCAAAACGAATCTAATTGCTGCCTTAATCTATGTTCTTCTTCTCCTCCTTAGCCTTCTTTTTCTTGTCATTCTTCTTGTCCTTTTTCATCTTCCTCTTATGCTCGCTCTCACGCTTCTTTTTCGTCAGATGCTCCACAAACCTTTTACGTTTCCTCCCAATAGAATTGAGGCCACCTGGCACATAAAAGAGGAAGTCCCTCCATTCCCAAAATAGATCTTTGAGCTGCATTATCTCAACATAACACTTCTCTTCTTTACCCTTAATGAAAGCCAGTAAAAATTGTGCGCCCTGCAGCTTTCAAACTCAAGGTATTTTGTTCAAAAATAATAATAATAATAATAAATAATAATAATATTCATAAAATTTATTGCAATTAACAAAGCCATATTTTTTCATCTACTTTTTTATTTTTTCTATCTTCTACTATATTTATTGGCAAACACATTTATTTTAAAATATTAATTTAATCTATTTTGATTATTCTAAGTCCAATTGTAATACATATTTGAATATTTCTTAAACTTGCCAACTATTTCAAAAAAAATTAATATTAAATCTGAATAGAAAATGCCAAAATGGGATAGCCTCTAGTTGTATGTTCATAGATTATTTTCTCATGTTACAAAAATCTGGACACCAAATTGTGTTAAGATCCCAAATTCACTTATTGTTAAAAAAATTTAAACTAGAAAGCTGTAAAAATAACATATATAATATTATATTACAATTTGTTGATCCAAATAAAGTTTATTATAGTTTTAGAGTGAGATTTTTTCGAGATAAATCGATAAAAATCATCAGTTCCAAAACGAATATTCAAAACAATAAGATAAATAAATATACATATATATTTGATTTCACAAAAATGATGGTAATATTTAATCTTAAATATGATGAAAAAATCACATGGTACATACCTTTAATTCTTCAAAGCCATTTGATCGCTTTAACATACATTTGGCTCTATTTTTTAGGACAAAAGTGGCACTTGAATCATTGTAGTTTGCTCATGTGACCAAAACTACTGTTGTGTAGTAAGATTGTGTAGAATCAATTAAAAGGGATATATTTCAATGTACAAAACTTGTAAAGGTTGCAATTTGATACTGTAAAATTGATTACAAATTAAGGACTAAAAGGTTTCTCATTGTTCTTCTTATGTCATTGGGAACCAAAAAAAAAATATTTCCCTCTCTTTGTACTCAATCATACATGCAAAAAAATAAATACATATATCAAATCTCTTGACATTTACAAGAAAAAAAATAATTTTATAGAATAATTGACTTACCTTAATATAGTTGGTGGCTAGATCGCGCTCTCGACGGACCCAAACAAAGCAATCGGTGAACAATATGTAGTGATGCGAGTCATTCCTTGAACCATAGATATATGTCACACATTTTATGTTTTGTTTTATTTTAATCTATAACACTTCATCTATCCCAATATATATGATGTATTGAGTATTTTTATTTGTTTCATTTTGGGTCTAAATGGTAATCGAAGAATATGGCCGAATTGTTGAATCTAGCATAATTTATTTGTGATTTCTTGCGGAATCTGGCTGAATAATTTAAAATTCAAATAGTAACCGCTGAATCTACCTGATTTTTTTTTATAAAATTAACTAATCAAATAAACTTCTAAAAATATTAATTAGAAAAGAAATTGACTTCAAATGTAAAATGTACTAAATATTAGGTAATTAAATGTAAACAAAATATTATTAAAATTTTGTAATTTTAAAAAATAAGGTTGAATTTTGACAAAACTTAAAGTTATTATATTAGACATATAATTACAATTATCACAAGTTTTTAACTATAACTCATACATAAATTAAGGTAGATTTTGGTGGAATTTTAAGTAATATATTTAAAAGTTTTAAGCATAATTTTTATATATATTTGTGATTTTAACGAAATTTAAATTTAATATATTCTGCTAATTTAATCAAACATAATTATTATATATTGGTGATATATTTGATAATCTAAACTTTATATTTGTTAATTTAATAAAATTTAATTTTCATTTAAAACCATAAAGCCTTAAAATTTTATTTATTTTTATATTTTTGATAAAACAGAAATTATATTTGTCTAGTTTACAAATATATTACTAACAACTTTCACTACTGGTTATTTATAGTTTCAATAATAATTTATATTTTTAATAAAACAAAAAGAAAAGGAAAAAAAGCTAACAAACAAAATCCCCAAGAATTCCACCCATTCCTCAAGAATTCCTCAGGTTGTCAAATGATACAACACTATTTTTTACCACCAAAAAATTCGTCAACAATTCCTCCCAATTCCTCAAAACTAATGTTACCATTTACATTCTTTATAAAATTTTATCTAGTTTCTATGCATTATTTTTATTAATTTAATAATTTTTAATTATTTAAATTATGCAGTATCTTCTCTTATTGGTTGAATTTTCACAAATGAGAAAACATTTGTTTCTTTTATGTTTTTACCCAAAACATTTAATAAAATAGGTAGAGATAATATCATATTTTAATATTTTAGGTTGTAGACGAGTAAACTGCTTAAAATTGCTTAGACCTTGATTAGGCGTTTTATGTGTTAGGCACTAGGTCATGATCTGTGTAGCGCCTAACACATTTTTGAATGATGATTACTACCCTATTGATAAGATATCAACTCTATGGATATAAGTTTTGATGAATTATACACCTGCAACTGAACCAACGTATTTGCAATAGAGGAACAGATCAAATAGCTCAACAAAGATACGTTTCTAAGGTTTATGTACCATGGTTAAGCAATTGCATTCTGAGATGACAATAACCTATTGTATTTATTGAAGAATGAATATCTTTGTTGGGTTACAAAAGATAAACTTCTTATGTGAATAAATATGTACATGTATTATGTGAGGCCACATTTCATATCACATGGAGATAAGACAACAAAAAGATACGACCTATCCTCTAAAAAATTAATTATTCCAACGATAGTGCACCATCACTGTTCTCCAATCATTCTATTCTCTACCCAATATATTTATTGTATAGTTATTATTATATTGATGCACACATAACGTATTTATTTTGTCGACACATGTAACGTTGTATTTATGGTTTGAAACTTTCAGTCATGGCCAAACAAACAATATGAAGAATATTATTATATCAAAATAAAATGGACAATATTTAGTATAATTATTTAATTTTCAATAATTACCACTCAAATTAATGTTTTAATAGGTTATTCACGTTAATTATGTTAATTATACTCTTTTTGATGACTGTTGTTTGTATTCCTATGGTAATACACTAATACTCCCCAAAAAGTGTTAAAGAAAAGATGTTTCAAAAACTTAGATATGGTTCTATGGTTCATCAATAAATTAGAAAACAACCAATATATCCAAGTCTAATAATCGAAAATTTTATTTTCTAAATTGAGGAATCATATTTGGAATATTTTCATTTGTGATTTGAATCATGGATAACCATTGTAAAATGCCTAAATGTCTAAATAACAAAACCATATTTCAATCGTAGCTCTACTCTTGTGTTATACAGTCCATATGTGTAACATGTGCTCGCTATATAATAAAATTCCTAAAAATAAACTAAGTTCCAACACGTAGGCATTTTGTTCATATTGTCATATGTAAGGTCGAATATATCTAAACAATTTTGATTAATGGTTTTAGTGAGGGGACCTGTTTGGTCATAAAGTATGGTAGTGTCTGATGGGGTAGCCATCGGATTCGGCGATCGCTAAATTCCGTGTTGTCATGGGCCCAAGCCCAATACCATTCAAATGGGACCGACCTCTCTTCTAATTCTTAGACCGGAGAAAATCATAGGACCCCAAAGTTGATTTCTTCTTCTTCTACTCCATTCAATTCAAGCATTGCAATTCTATCACAATATATAATTAAGTTTTCAAAACCCAAAAGATATCTATAAGAAACAAAAAGGGTAAGATATTAATGCCAAAGCGTTAAGTTCGAAGACATATTTTAACCTAATTTAGTGGTGAATTCGGTTCTAATTAGAGAATTGGATGCCTTAAAAAGAAACAATCAAATTGCGTTATTTAACAAATACTAGCTTTCTTACTATACGCGGAATTTATAGTGTGTTCAAAGTTGACACGAACCCAAATTTTGCGAGGCCAGCTTAACCACTTATATTAACTCGCATGAGAAAACATAAAAATTTGAAAAGATATTTTTGAAATGTTGTTATGTATGCATGACACAGAAAGTTCCTATCATGCGTGCTAAAACCATGCAAAACAAATTATAAACATGACATTGACAAAGAGACTGTCAATGAATTTGACAGCAAATAATATAATACGCTTGCGAATGGATCATTAAAAGACAGGGCCTCCAATATTAAAATCAAGAATCTAACACTCATGCATATTGATTTTCTTGTCACGTTCAGATCTGCATTTAGTTTTTTTCTTTTTTTTTTCCTATAACAAAGGACAAATGAAATTGGTGTTTTTGTATACCAGCCAAAAAATAATAATGAAATAAATCAGCATATAAAATTCCTATTTTAAATATAATTTTTAAAGAGTATGGTAGCTAAAGGACAGTGGTCAGACAAGAAGGGTTAAAAATGGACCACTAAGATTGAAATAAATGTATTGAGTAAATTAATATCATATGCATTTATGATTTTATAAGATCAGGCTGCACCTTTATTTAGTCATAAAAATATAAGACGGAAATAGTTTCACAAAATCATTTTGTTGAGTGTAATTTATAGTCTTGTTTATAATTTTTATTACCTCTATGGACCGGTGGAGATAAATTAACTTGAAAGTATGAGGCCTATCTATTGTTCGGGGTCATTGGTTGCACCGAAGACATCTATTAAAACCTGAAATGTTATACCAAAAAAAGAATTATATTGCCAATTATAGGGTCATTATATTCTCCTAATAGAGTATATATATACTTAAAATAGAAATTCATTATTTGTAAGGAATTAGGTGAAACGTAGATATTATTGTTTACTAAAATAATTGAGTGACTTTTAAGAAAACCCTTTGTAAACAAATCAAGTAATAGAATCCTGTTACAAAAAGAAAGTTATGAGTAGCACCATGGCAATGAGCTTAATGTCTATTTGCGAATTAAAACGTCTACGTCTCGATTGATATATCCCCATGACATGTAGCCAAACCTATGGAGTTTTAGGGAAATTGTTTTGTTGGAGAAAATAAATTAAAACTTTAAAATATCATTAGTTGAACAAGATTTCTTTTCTCTTTAAACAAAGATATCACGTTTTAGACTATTTTTTTCTTAATAAGTCGATTAAGTGTAGCAATTAGCAAATATAATTTGTTGCCATTACTAAATTAAGGAGCTCATAGTTGTAGTAAGTAGGGATTAGTTGAGATGATTAATTTGATTAAACAAGCAAAGTAATGCGACTTTAATTGATCATTGGCGCTTTCCTTAGACTGTTGTCGTTTATTAGTAAAATCAAACGGAAGAATCCAATAAGTGCCACACACAATTATATATAATTTCAAAAAAAAAATATGTACATTATCTAAAACAAAATTTACAGAAATTTGGTAGGGGTATTAATATGAACAAAAATTTACAAAAACGTAATTAAGGATATCAGTTTCATAAATAATAAAATAAAAATTTGTGCATAGTTATATATAGAACTTTGGTAGCTATAGGATATCACTTGATATATGTATCTCTCTTCTTCTTACGACAGAAAAGACAGAAAAAAAAGGAAATTTAAAAGTATGTGAAGAGACTAAAAACATATTTTCGATGAACCAAAAAAAAAGAAAAGAAAATTCACTATAATAAAATTTTGATTAATAAATTGAGAAACGAAGAAGACTAAAAATCTCCAAAGTCTCTAACGGAGAAAGAAGTGTTCTTATCAGGAATATTGCCAGAGTGGCGTAGACCAAGCGTAAGAGACACGTCACCAGTCTGTTTGGTCCCGAATCTTATGACGTTCACACCATCTCCGTCGACGTGGAAGTCACTGACGTCTTGTTGACACGTGGCGACGGTGAACGCGTCTGAACCGCCGTGAGAAGCGGCGGCGACGGAAGAGAGGAATGAAGAGTCGTTTTCGTGATGTGTCGATGTCATCGTCGTTGGAGTTTGTGCGGTTATGACAGTGAAGTTGTTTTCATTGTTGTTGGGTTTTGTGTCATTGTTGTTTGTTTGTTGCTGTCTTCTTTGTTGTTGATTTTCATTTTCTTCTGCTTCTTCTTCTCTTTCTTTTGCTTCTTGTTGATACATCTCTTCTACCATTGGTTTCCATAGACGAACCCTAGCATTAATGAACCAATTTGACACCTGAAAAAAACGATAAATATGGACCAATATTAACCAAGATAATTACTTTTTTAGCAAGTTTTACATAGAATATTTAAAGAAATTTTTCATTTTTAGAAGGAAAAAAAGAACTTATTAAGGAAATGTGAAATACTCCTTTTTACATTATATCGTTTTGATATTTTTTATACTTCATTTGTTTCATATGTATTAAGTATCAATGCAACTATAAAAGAATTAGTCATTTATTGTAAAGAAGATTAGGTTAAACAAATATAAAAAAAAAAATTGGCTAGCTAAAACTTCACTTAAAATGATAAGAATGGAGCACAAATTATGAAACATGTTTTCATATTAAGATACATATTAAAACTTTCATTATAGTCTTACAAAATAATTAATTTTTATTTGATGTTAAATTATGTATTTTGATAAAAAAAAAAATTAGAAAAAAATCTAAAACAACATTTATATTAAAACAAAAAGTAATTTTAAAACAACAATTTGAAACGAAAAAATATAGTGGATATTTGAGCCAAGAGTGTATTATACTACAGTAGCTGTGATGTAAATAATTACTGGGTACAAGACTTTGAGATCTGATAGTTAAAATTGAAATGAAAGTTTCAAACTTTCATGTACTTGAGAAATACTACTGTCTTTGGGTTAAGTATTTAAGTCTCTCTCTCCTATGTTTTGTATACTGTGTGTAAGTGTAGATAATGTATTTAATGAAGAAAACGAAGCCCAAGAAAAAAAATGATTTCATGATATTCAAAATCCATGCAAGAGAATAGACATGAAGCCACTCATGTCAGATTTTGCATGATGAAATGATTGATATATATGGTAAATTGTGAATTAAGTACATATATGTAAATGAGTAATTAAAAAGGGTTCTTGTATGATCAGTATAAAACCATATTATATATAGAAAATATGCATGTATATAGATAGATAAAGGCTGACCTGATTTCTGGATAAACCAGTCTGTCGTGCTAAGAGGTGCTTATCAGCATCGCTTGGGTACCTGAGAAAGAGACCAGAAAATGACTTCACAATCTTTAGAACCCTAAACCCAATAATTATTTTTCTTTTTTGTATAGAGAGAGGAAAAAAACACAATCAAGTAGATGCAAGAAAAGGTACAAACTTTCTTCTTACAAGGGCGTGAGAATCTAAGGGACAAAAGAAAAAGCTGATTTCAGAATAGAAGAAGCATTTGATTTTATTTTTGTATCTTCACTTATTTTTCATCATAAAGCAAAATATTTATCTGCACAACTCTTCTCTTCTTTACTTCACTAACAACAAAATAGTAAAATTCTGCAGACATTAAATAGAGAAAGTACTGATGAATAATGAAAGAAGAAATTGCTTTTTTCAGCTTTTTAGTTTTTTTTTTTCCTCTTTTTTTTTTCTGTCTTTCTTAAGAGGCAATATACCAATGACACTGTATACCACTGACAAATCTGAGACCTATTTTTGTAGTTATGTTAATGGCATTGTTACTTCTTTTGATAATAGTATGTGGAATGAATTAAAGCAAATTAAAGAAAGAAAAACTATAAAGGAAAGGTTAGGCAGAGACAGAGAAATCCTTAGGATGCTATTATGATCCCAAAGCATAAAAGTTTGTGATCTCACTCTGCAAACTTCTTTTGTTGCATTAATTATCTAAACCCTTTTGCCATGCAAAACAACCTACATTTATATAAACATAAACAAACAATTTTCTTGAAAGTCTCAAGGTCAATGCATTGTTACCCTTGTTAATTTGGACTCTTACAATTGGTAGCATCAAGGAAAAAAAAAATTAATTGATATTTGAATTTTGATTAGTAGAAATATAAACATAAAATAATCAAACTCACTGAAGAAATATATGACACATTTTTTTATTTTGGTTTTCAAAAATCAGCAACTTTTAATTTTTATTGAAAATTTGAAACTGAAATATTCTTCCAGCAATACCCAAGTCAGTTTGAAGAAAGATTTTTTTTTTTTTTTGTCACTTTCATAAATTAATTTTAATAAACATATAATCAATCAGTTAAAGTCCTGGTATCAATGCATACTGCTAGTCCACATTTTATAATATATGGTCAATATTCAAAAAGATTAATTATTTTTGTATCGGAGAATAAGAGTAGGTAAGTATTATTGATTATTAAGGGATGAGAAAATGGACTTACGGATTAAGAAAATGTTCGAAAAGCCAAGCTCTAAGGATATTAACGGAGCGTTCAGGCAAACCACGTTGCGGTCTCCATGCCTCTTGCTCCATCATACCCATATGATGAAACGCTCGTTGCTGACGCAAACTCTGCTCTAGCAAACGCAATCGCGGCGTTTCGCCTTTGGTTAACCCCGAGGACGCAGCCCCTGCCGCCTCTTTATCCCCTAGAAGCTCACAACTGCGTTTAAGCTGAACCGCTACCGCGTCTTTCAAACACCGGAAGTGCCTAGACATTGCCTTTTGAGCTAATGTCGTGTACGGAACCGCCGCGCCGTAACCCATTACTTGGTCGAATGAGTTCACCACCATTTGCATTTGTTCGCAGTAGTGGTTGTACCGTCGGTCCACCTACAAATTAAATTTTAAAGAACTTAACTATATATACATTGATGAATTTTTGTTTTGTTATTATTAGCCCAATTTTCAAGATAAAATACAAACCTATCAAAAGATTATTTCGTTTAGATATTATTATACATACATACTTGGCCGACCAAAAAAAAATTATACATACATACTTCAATAGTTCAATGTGTTTTCTTCTCTTACTAACAATTTATGGTATCTTGGAACATCATATACTAAATTCTTGAGATAAGAAAATGTCAACTACAAAATAAATTGTAAGATAAATAATGAAGTAACTTCAAGGACTAGTTTTGGTTACGTAGGGAAGGTGGCTAGCTTATATGGAGAAGGAAGCTTTAATTTAAAATTTGTCGTTGTGAAGACTAAATCACTTAACCAATCATAGTTTAATTTCTTATGATAAATTTGATTAAGCGATGCCACCAAACGCGTGACACAAAATATGCATTAATATATCAAATTAGACCATAACACCAGTATAATGATATTAGTTAGAAAAATTATATAAGTGATGGTAGGATTGCGTAATCAGGCTTTACCAACTAGAGCATGTGTCGTGCTCTTGTACCAGTCGGTCTTTCTCAATACATTTAAATTTAAAATAACATATATAGAGTTTTTGAAATATTGGTTGATTCAAATTAATTGTATAAGAAAAAAATAGCACGAAGAAAAATCAATTTTCTAGCGATTGATATGGAATTGGTTACTTGATCAATTCAATCATATTAGAACGGTTCATTAAAAGTTTGGTTAGAGAAAAATAAATGTGAAAACGTTGTTACCTCTTCAAGCATAGAGAGTAGCTTGACCTTTCTTCTTTGATGTTCAATCCGATCAGCCGGAGACAAAGGAGGATTATCATTGGCTGTTCCGGCCGAAGACGACGAACCTCCTCCGCCACCGGTAGTATTAGGGTTTGAGTTGTTCCTACTAAGTTTGTTCTTCTTGAAATGTCCTCTTCCAACACTACAAAACTCTTCCAACAACTCTTGTGCCGGTTTCGTATATTTTGAATTCCTCAACGTATAGATCCCTCCAATGGATGAAGAAGCCGCCATGGGAGATGATGATGATGACCCGAAATGTCCCACAACTTGATGAGAAGAAGAATTCTCAAGAAGAAGATTCTTGAACTGATTGAATTGGTGATGATGAGCCGATGCGTTAGAAGAAGAAGAAGTTCCATCAACGGCTGCACAATAAATGCTTCTATATTCCTCGGCTTTAGCTGCGGCTAATGAAGATGAGAGAGATAAAGACAAACCCTTTCCTCCTTCCACGTGGACGGTCCCGATCATATCTCGGTTGTGATGATGATCGGAGGAAGATGGCCATGAGAAGTGATGTTGTTGTTGCTGCTGTGGCTGCATAGTGTTTTCGTCGGTGAAAGCAAAACCTTGTTGATGATGATGGTTTGGTAGTAACATATGAAGAGTAGAGTTATTGTTGTGACGGTTTTGTTGCTCTAGTAGTTGTTTAGTAGACTGATCAAGAATCTCTCCACCGGAGCCGCCGCCACCACCACCTCCAGGGTAAGCAAACATTTCAGACAACATTCCGGCGGTTTCATAAACCGGAATTTGAGCACCGGAGACGGCTGATTCATCTACTTCCTCTTGATGAGTAGTTGATGGTGCTCGATGGAATCCATTAGAGAAGGAAAAGATTCCTTGGTGATGATGATAATCTTGTGACATAGAAGAATCTGAATTATGATGAGTCTTGTGATGAGAAGTTGTAGTTGCTAAACCCATATCAATTCTTGATTCTTGTTATTCATTATATATATATCTCTCTCTTTCCAAACCTCTTGGATCCTGTAAGGATTCAGACATACACAGAGAATCTTATATATATAACACAAAAAATACAAAAAATTTAAGAAAAAGAAAGAGAGAGAGAGAGAGGAGTCAACTAGGTATTATACAGTTTTTTTTTTCTTTCTTCTGCAATCTCTTTCTTGTAACTCTTTTAAGGTTTTCACTTTCAGCTTCGGTCATCATCTACATATATGGTATAGAGAGAGAGAGAGAGGAAGTACCTTGGAGTTGCAGAGAATTAAAGAAAGAGAAGATTGATGATGAGCTTATGTTATAGCTATCGTTTTCTTCTATATATCTCTCTCTAGCTTTCTTTTTCTTGAGTTCTCTTTTATTTTATTTTTCTGTGTTAGTGAGAGTTTTTATTTAGCAAATTCTGGAAAACCAAAAACTTATATAAAAATCTCTCCTAAAGAGAAAGGAAGAGAGAGAGAAGAAGAGGTCGATGTTCTTTCTTCATCGCCTCCCTTTTTAACCCACCAATCTTCTTTATTATTTATTTGTTATTTTTAAAATCTTGATTTATCATTTTTTGTTTTTTTAAATGAAGTGTTTTTATAACTTCTTCTTTTTAGTTTTAATCGGCAAAGGTTTCCATATCAATAACGATGAGGAAGAAAGACAAAACTAATATACATACTGAAATTACGAAATTATCCTTGTCTTTTTTTTTTTTTTTTGTTGTCAACGATATATTATTTATTTCTAAATGAAAAAAAAAACTTTTTTATCACGGAAATGTCGGCTGATATCAACATTTTAAAGGAGTTAATTTGGAAAGAAATGAAAGCAAACTAAAAAGAATACGAAGATAAGGTGAGTCCAAAGGTCATATCTCAATGAACCAAACCACCACCATAAATACTTCCACATATCTTTGTGCTTCAATAATATTCTCATTTTGATTTTTGAGCCAAAATAAAATATAAATATTATTCTTATTTGACAAAGTAAATACTAATATAATATTCCCATGATGTCCTCTAAGTTATTCTTTTGATTTTGTGTGTCTTTGTTGTTTAGGGACACCTATGTCATTTTAGACTACTTTTTCATGTAGGTACTTATTCAATTAGCTTATAATATATATCTCTCATATCCTTTTAGTGCAAAGCTAAAATTCCAGTATAATTAAAACAATAATTTTTTTTATGAAACAATTAACTTAGGAATTAATTGATAAAATATTTTATAAATACATAACTGTCCGAAAATTTTATTATTAAGAAAATTAATCAAAAATATAATTTAAAGTATTATCAAATTTCTTAAAATTGCTTAGATTTCTATCATCACGACTTGTAGAAAAATATCATTGGAGATGACCTCACGCTCGATAAGATGAACCACAAATCTAACTGCAAATCGAAATTGCGTCATTCTGTGTTCATTGATTAGGAAATCTCTCATTACATGAATATAAACAATAATCCGAGATTTTATTTTGTATTTAAAGTAAGGATTGATCGGCGGACCGGATTGCTCCGTTCCGGTCATGCATGGGTTGACATGGATTCTCTTAGGCCGTGGGTGGCGGTATATTCGAAATGCGTACGAAATATTGAGATGTCCCCATGGCCATCGATTCCACCCACCTATGTTAGATGGGCGTGCTTCGTTGGAAAGCATGGATCCGTCTAAACTGTCCCGGGGGTGAGCAAGGTGTGAGTGTTACTCACAGGAATCGACACGCCCATTCTCCGCGACCACTCAGCAATTTGTGCATATATGAAAAAATTGAAGATTAAATATAGAAAACTTCTCTTATATGAAAAAGTTTTTCAATTTGTGCATATATACGGTGTAACCAACTTTAAACCTTCATTTGTCATTCAAATTTTTTATTTTCATGTAAATTTACATTACGAGATAATGTTCCTGAAGACAAATCAAAAGCTCATCTAATGACATTCCATGGAAAGAATTTCTCCAAAACAATTTCCGGAAAAATGCAAACAACCTGGAATGTATCCAAAAGATGTCCTAAAGACATCTAATGATGAATATGCATTATAACCTAAGAAATATATGCTCATGAAAATATTAATTGTTCATGTCTATTGTCTCCATGTGTGTGTCTGTGTATTTTTTATTTTTATTTTATTTTTGCAATATAGAAATATAATGATGATGCATGCACCCTTATATCTTTTTGTACTGAGCTTCTTTTGTTTACTTCGCTTGTTCGTTATGTTAATTTTTTTACATTAAAAAAAAAGGATATTAGTGAATGTTTTACATTGTGTGAAATTCTTTTACGGACGTACCATACTTTTACGTTAATATGCACCATCGGTTTATAGGCTTTCTTTTTTTCTTTAATTCTAATTCGTTCACAAGGACATACTTATAAATTTAATTCCAACCATACATTATAATGACGTTGTATGGATACAAACACAATTATTTTCTGTTAAAATTAACTATCATGATCTTAGGTATATTAAATATTTAAAAATAATATTTTTCCAAAATCGATTTGACGTGCGTATCCATCACACAAACAGTTAGAGAGACATGTTGGATATGTGCTATGTAGGTTATAAATCCACAATGGGATAAATAATTAATGGAAGGCTCGAAAGCAAAAGTGAAAAGCCCACTTGTATATAAGGTGTCTCTATGTTGGAATCTATCATGTCAGAATCAGATACCAAATCAATAATTTTGTAGCACCCAAAATTTTGTTTAAACTCTTTACTTAGTCTAAATTAACTCAAGTTGTTTCTCAATAATCTTATTTTTTTGCTAAAGATAATTTAGTGTATTTTAGTTGCCTATAAGAAATTGGACTATTTCCTAAATTCAAAACTGTTTGTTTAATTCTACCAATTCAGCAATTTCATAATTGAAACTTTTTATAATCTACGAAATTTAAATGATTCCAACAACGCTAACTAAATGATTTATTATTTGTTACGAAAAACGTTTGTTGGTGCAGAAAAATATCTATAATTTTTTCTTACATTTACTATATGAATTATGATCCATGGGCAACCAATAAGATGGTTAATATTTCATCGAACTCAATCAAAATTTAAGTTTGTATATAATCAAAATTAGAAATATTTCTCCAGCCACTTTTTTTTGCTGCGCAACTTTCTCCAGCCACCTAAAATCTTATTTTCATAGCTCAAGTCCTTGAAATAGCAGAAAATTAAAACAGAAAACGAAGAAATAAGTTACATTAAAATTCTCCAAATATACTTTATGATTTTAATTTTCACATTTTTTTTTCTAACTGCAAATGGGATTGACAGTTGACAGCCCAACCTTCTTCACTCCTACCAGTATCTCTCTCTCTTTTCGAATTATTAATATTTTTGAAAACTAAAATTTGTTTTTCGAAAAAAATAGTTTTTGGTCGGGTGAATCTCTCACGTGAATCCCACCCCTAACTCACACGTATGCACAACCATCGATCACGTTTGGAACCTCCTTTTTCGCACGTGTGGTGTGTCCTTTATCCTCCTTTACGCATTTAATAGATAGGTAACTCAAAACATGTAATGGATCCTCTGGTTTTAGTCTCCACAATGGTGGTTGCAAAATCTTTCAAATATCTCTTTGTATCTTCATCAACACGTTACTCTCCTCTCATCCGCACATTCATTAATCTCTCCAATATTCGATATAACAATGTCGATGAATCATTGACAAACAACTAAAACTCAAATGTCGATGAATTTTTTGCGAGTTGAAGATCTTATATATATGCGTACTGTTAATAACTTCCTTAAATTTTATACATGTAGAACTAAGTACATATAAGAAAATTTGACTAAGTATAAATAAGATGATTGAGTTATTCACTTATTTGTATACTCGGTTTAGGTTAATTATACTAAGGTTTGAATAATGACGCGCATATTTTTTCTTGTAATTTTTTAGACTACGCAGCACAAAAAACTGGTATGTTCTAGCTATTTGTAGCTAAATATATTGGTTACTTAAATGGTATGAAAAGAATAGAACGCGGTGGTAAATTAACATTCTAACATTTATTTTAAATTAAGTTAGGAAAAAAGTTCTAAGTATTAGTTTTTTAATCAAACGACTCTAACCAAAATTTGTTGCTCATTAAAAGTGTTAAATGAATAGTAGGGAATTTATGATTAGTTATTAGTATATCATTTCAAATTCCAAATTACTCTAGATTTATTACGTTTGTTCTGCTCGTTTCGTTTATTACATGATAATTTCACTTGTTCTATTTTTTTTTCAGGATCTTTCGGCTCTACTACAATAATTTGAATCCAAATAATCGGTATTTTTGAATTAAGATATATATTTGATATGAACTAGGATCCTTATATGTTACTGAATGGGGATATTTTGTAGTATAGTAGATAAAAAATTAGTTGAAATAAAAAGATAGGAAATTAGAGTCACTTGTTCACGTATGGATGTTTATATAGACATACAAATACTTTTACACGTCTCGTAGATCATTAAAAGCTCTTTAACATGCCATGTGTATCCTAATATAGCAACTCTCAAGTTCACTAGGACAAAGGCATTAAATAATTAAACTACAAATACGTAATTATCATATCAATATTAGTCCTCCTACCAAAAAAATAATATCAATATTAGTCCATTCATTAGTACTTGTGTTCATCATCCAAACTCTTGTTTTTTCATCATCCAATCTATTAAAGCATCTTGTTTCTTTGTTAAAACTAACCTTTCAAATTTTATTCGTACTGAATAACAACAAAACATAGTTGATCGTAGGAGTTCTGATTTTAAGAGAGAGATTCCATCAAAATTTCAAAACTATTAAGCATGATGATGCCAGTTACAGTGTATATTATGTATTTTGAAAATCTTGTGATATGTTTCTATTATGAAAGTGAACATACATTATATATTATGAATTTGCTTCTTCCAATTCAATTAAAACCAATAATCAAATATAGGACTGGTGCATTTTGTTGAAGAAATTTTTTTCTTCTAACTTTTTCTAGACCCACAATTTTTTTCTTATTGTTAAATTTTTTTTTTATGGAAGAAAACTTCTCACTTCCTCTACTTTTTTTTTCTATTAACGTAACTAGTCAGAACTTTGGTCAAAAATTTGTCGGAAATATAGAACAAATCCGACAAACCATACTTCGTTAGAAATTAATCGGAAAATGTCATCGGAAATTTGTCCGACCATCATTTGACCAACTGGAACATATTTTATTTCCGACCAGCGTTTTTCAACGACTTCACTTCAGTCGAAAACGCTTCAAAAAATACAATTTCCGACTAAATCTGTCATTGAAAGAAGCAGTATTTTCTTGTAGTGACATTCTTTAAAACTAATGAGCCCTAACTAAAACTCCATTGATCCTAAACTTTAAACAATGTGGTATTAACAACTTTTTCCACACCACCGTCAAACACAAAACATCTACATAATACATATGGATCAAATAATTTTTTTGATAAACTTCATGACAATAACACATAAATATGTGCTTCCAGACCCGTCTCTAGAGGTAGGTAAAATATGCATTTGGCATGGGTTGATAGTCAATTTAAAATTTTTACTAAAAAGTTTTAATTTTATTTTGGGTTTGCCAAAAGTCCTCTTATAGATTGAGACGGATCTGTGTGCTTCTCTTTTTCTTTTTCTTTCTTTGGAAAATTTATAGAATATATATTTGAATGTTTTAAAAATATATATCAACTAAATATATAAATGAATGAAATTTGAAGTAATATCTAGTAAAATTAGGGTTGTTTTATACATTTTCTATATCAGTGGACTCAAAAATAAAAAATATGAAACTTTAATCCAATGCTGGACAGATGATCGGAGTGGTCACGACCAAAAAAGGGAAAGTTACGAAATTTACAGACAGTCATATTTTAAAATTATAGAAAACTAGGACGAAACCCGCGCTACGCTGCGGGGTATATTTTTGGATAAATTATATATTTTATAATAGTTAAATCATATTGTTGAAAACTTTATTAAATCAAACACTTAACAGAAGAAGTCTTTTGATATAAAGTGGCTCTATGAGGGAACACAATGCATAAGCCATGAGGTGAATGCCTTTTACTCGAATTCGGCTTATATATCCGATCTCTAGAACATTTTTTTGTCTAAACCGTAGTTTGTTAAGAGAAATGTACCAAAATTGTTGAATATAAACTGAAATTACAAACTAAATAAAAAATTCAACTTTTGCAAATAAAAAACTGAATCAAATAAAGAACCTTACCTCATCCTTTCCAAATCCAATATTTGCACCAAAGTAAAATGCAACAAAGAGATTACCAGTCTTTTTCTATAATTTGGAACCAAATAATGAAGCAAAAAGACTGGTTGTTTAAATTTTTTTCCCTAACTCAGACAGTAGGAGGGGACTCATGCACATAAATTATATAATCTCAACATCTTCAATTAGAGGTGTTTAGCCGGCCGATAGCCCGCGGGATTGTCCAAGTAGCCCATGGCGGGGCGGGCTTGAACATCATTTTACATGTCCATAAAATAGCGGACTTCGTGGACAAGCCCATGCGGATTGCGGGTTTTGTCCGCGGATTTGCGGATCGGTCCGCGGACTACAAATATTTAATAAAAATAAATAAATAATATAAAAAAATAAATACTTTTACATAATTCTAAAAATATATGTGTTAACTATATGAACATATAACGAAATTTAATTTATAAAATTATAAGATTTACAAAAAAAAATTAATACTAAAAGTTTTTTTAAATTGAAAAATTATTAATTTCAAATTTTAAAATTAATTTTATTTTTTAATTATTTTTAAAATATTAAAACTAACCCCGCGGGGCGGGCCTGGACATATCATTTTTGCCCGCGGTCCTAGCGGGCCGGCCCGTCGCGGTCTCACAAACTGAAATGCCCATCGCGGGCCGGCCCAGGTGGATGCGGGTGGACCCGTCTGACACCTCTATCTTCAATAATAAACACCACTTGAAATTGATCAATACCAGAGAAAAAAACCATACACTGCAAAACTAAGCAACACTTAACTTATGTGAGGATATAATTCACCATGGTTTTACTAATGATAAACATTCTCCACATCTAAAAAAAAAAGGCAACAAAAAAATGAAAACCAAAATTCAAAATCGTCAAATCTCAGGAAAAAAAAAAAGCTAACTACAGGGAGAAAAATGATACTATTAGCTGACAACATCGTAGTGATATATAATGCTAGGATCAAACACAAACCAGTTGTGGAAAGTCATATGCGAAATACAGTGATCATGAATTAAGTGGTCAGCATATGTCAATTAATGACTGTCAAGCCATACTCAAAATCAAACTTAGTATGAATGATTACAAAGATGGAAAAATAACAAACTGTTCAAACTTGGGATCCAAAATAACAAGGAACCAATGTATGAAATTTCTTCAATAGCCTAAATATATACTTAATTAAAGAGAAGAAGAGATACATAATTAAGGAGAAGAAGATTAGTTAAGGCTAACTAAGGAGAAGGAGATTACTTTGCAAAGTATATCATCGTTTCTGGACATAAGCTCTGATTAAGTCCCATTCGGGCTTTCGCGAGCCTGAGACGACGAATCGGAGTCGGAGTACGACATAGCTGCGATCTACCAGTTTCAAACTTCTTAATTCTCCAATCAAAATCTCCTATTGATTGATAGAACTAAAGGATTGACCGGATCGAGTTACTCATTCTCTCGTCTTCGTCTTTACTCTTGAAAAATTGAAATCGAGATAAAGAAAGATGCATGAGAGAATACAATTTGTATGAATCAATCAATACTAAAGCCCACTTCTGAATAATAATAAGCCCACTTATTTTCAAACAATAAGCCCAAGTGAGAAAAGGTTTAAAAGTGACATGGAGCAAAAAAAACAAATATTACTGGCCAAGAAATCTGAGTTGTATTAATTGAAATGTTTTCATTGGCTGACGATTTTAATGACGTGTCATGTCCACAACACTCCAAAATGCTGATGTGTCAGGCCTGGAGAGATCCTTAGTGTTTTTATTGTATTGATAAATTGCAAAATTTGTAAGAAGGAAGAATTGGATATATGTAAAAAATAATAAAGAAAATAAAAGATAAAAAAAGGTGAAAGAAAAATAATAGTCGCGCAGCAGAACGAACGCTTGTCCGAGGAATCATCAACCCTCAGTGTCACGATCTCTCTTTCTCTTGTTTATTTTTATCCTTTACGTATAGTAATTTGTTTTGCCTTTAGCATGAATGAATTGGACAACTTACATGAATAAACGATGATAATATAATGATTGGATGCTGAACATTAAATTTTCATATCTTAAATTTTCAAGGTTAAATTGTTGTCAATTTCCCCATAAACGTTGTTCTTGATCCATATAGTTACCAAAAATTGACTTTCTATTTTTGAAACTTCCTAAAATTTGTTTAGGGTTTATTTGCTAGATAACCAAAATTTATGTTAAAAGTGGCAATAACAACAGCAATGGCTAAACAATAAAATATTTTTTTTTCACTTGTGATTTAAATAAATAGCATGATGTATATATATATATCATGAAAATTAGCTTGCTACCAGATTAAATGATATGATATTTGTTAAAACATGCAAAAAAATCATCTTTGAAAAAAGACAAGATAAATGAACTAACTATTTAGGAGCTTTTATTCGTCGTTTTTGCAAATAAAAAATTAATACAATTTGATTATATAATTCGTACTCTTTATTTTATAGTCTTATAGATGGCCATTGTTTTGTTTCGTGTATCAATTTCATATAAGAATACAGAAAATTACTTTTAATTAGATCAAATCATTTGTTTCATTTTTTGTTGTGACATCAGTTTTTTGAAATGCTGATGGTAAACTAAAAACTCTCATATGCATTGTTTCGGGAATTGGTAGGACTTTCTCATTGATTATCATTTTTGTAAAAAAAAAAAACTTAAAGCAGCTAACTTTGGTTTTAGATTAATGGGTGAGTGATAATATACCACGAACACAAAAGGACTAATGAAAATGGAGGCGATGGTCCCTTCTTATTCCACTTTTTGTCCATTTGGTGTCAATCAAATTGTTCCTTTCTCCTTTATTTATTTTTCTGATCTCCTATATTTAGCTCTTTGATAGATACTTCCAAAAAAAAAAAATTGTGTAATTTTCTATCTTGTTCTCTTAAGTTATATTTTTAATGGAAGCGAGATGGGTTTTTTTTGGTTAAATATTGATATACAATATCTTTTTGGTTTAAAATTTTTCTAGCTTTGGTGTTAGATGCTTTTGTTTTGTTTTATTCCCGCCTTTTAAGTACACTCATTTTTGCAACTTAAGAGTGCTTTGTATAGTGGTGTGACCACAAACTCACTCACTACATGTCTTCGGTTTCCGAATTTATTTGTGTATCAATATAAATATTTTATCACTTATATATATATGTGAAATTGTGCATGGAAAGTTTCAAAATCTAGGCATGACATGCTTTTAAAATTTCTTTATTAATATCTTCTTGTATTTGTCCTTTCAAGACATGGAATAGCTTTACTTTAGAGTTTAGACCATTCTAGGTTAAAGTTTAGACCATTCTAGGTTAAAGTTTAGAGATTTTGATCCTTAAATCTTAATTAAAATCATATATGTGTGCATAAAACACCACTTTATATTACTGATCATTGTACGTCTCTTACACGATATTGTGGTTGAAGTTGACTATATTATTTATAAATGTGTTATAATTATGTCTCTGTCAATATTTAAAATAGATGGTTCAAAGGTATAGCTAAATACGAAAGGGTCCATAAATATATAAAGATGTGCAATTTTGACTTGGAATATCTCAGATCCAAACTGGTTAATTCAGGCCTTTCAACATCCTTAAGAGTTAGGACTTAGGACCATGCATGACATGGGAAAAACATATGCAATGCAATGAGTAGGGAAAAAATCTTAAATTGGGCTGTCACATAATCAATTATTAAATAATTATGCAATGTGAAATCTTTACAGTTATTTATAAGTATTTATACTAGGAAAGATTTGGTATTTTTTATGTATTACGTAAAAATTATGTCAAAATAGAAAATAATGGATTAAAAAGAATATGCATATCTATCATATGCTAAATGATATCTTATATTTATGAAATTATGAACATAAGAAAATTATATTACCTAAAGATGTTAATCTCTAATATGCTATATATGCTGACAAAAAAGTTGTCAATATATGCATTACAATTATTAATCTATACAACATACAAAAAAAAATTACCGATCAGTTTTTCATTTTAAAAAGTAGGAGCCAAAATTAAGTTCATCAAAAAAACTTAAAAATTACAGTTTTAACCAGTCATGCTCAATATATACACACCCGATTGTATATAAATTCAATAAACTATAATATGACTGAAACTTGTAAGCTAAAAGTTTGTATTAAACAATGTCTTACATTTTGTACTATCTAGATTTTAAGACGAGAAACGTGATCGTTCAAAAATATATTAGAAAAACAATACACTTTGAATTGAAAAACATAATATTGGAATCAATACAAATATTTAAAACACACAAAAATTTAATTTTGGAATCAATGTTAAAATCCTAAGTATTTGCAACGACAGAAAATGGATATATCTCCCATGTTGAAGATCAACTACTACTATAAATTATGTTTGAGAACTACATCCATTTTTTTCACTGCAAATTTTATTGTTTAGAGATATGGAACTAAAAAGCAACAATATACATTTATCATCTTGTAGTTCAACAACAAAAATTCATCTAACACGTTTGTAGTTCAAATCATTTTATTTAAAATATGACTAATATACTACATTACTCATTTTTCTTTAAAAGCAACAACATATTAAAGTTACATAACCATTGCTAAAATTCTCATCCATTTCAATGTTTTACTATTGAAATAAAACAATTATCTATATAATATATATAATAAACGCCGTGTGTATTATGTAATGTGTTTTTTTTTTATGTGGATGAGTCGATGCTTGGTCATATCTATCAAACAAATAGTGGTCCTATGAACACAAAACACAAACTCACTTTAATAAGGTCCACGTGTCAATGCCAGGCAAAGGATGGTCATGGCCACGTGGGATTTGTGGTCCATGTCGGAATCAACGTGTCTGAAAGTGCCACGTGTATTGACTACCCAAACGTGACAGCCTGTTCTTCTATCATCAACCTAAAGCTTCGAACTTCAAGTATCTTTCATTCCCTAATTTTATGCATTTCATTATCATTTTATGAAATAATGAGAAGATATTTTTTTATTATCAAAAAATGGGGAAAATATATTTTGAAAAATAATTTATAGCTAAGGTTTTGGTCAAAAATCAAAATTAGTAAAGAAATTGTAAATAAATGATGTGTTTTTCGCATATGATTTTTAAAGTAATTTTTTGATATAAAATAATCTGTTATAGAATATGGTAATTTAATAATTTTTTAAAAACCACACTCAAAAATTCAAGTTATTCTAAAAACAAAACACTCATATGATAGTTAAACTAATTTATTTAAGATTTTTTTGAACAATCAATTTTGCAAATAAAATGGCTAGTACATATTTTCTTAAAATTTAGATTTTCAAAAATCAGAATATAATCTCTCATGTTAAATGTGAGATTCATTTCCCAACTGACCAATAAACCATTATTTTATTAAGAGTTATTCAGAAAATATATTCATTTTAGTGTCATCAATCGATAGTAATAGACTAATTAGCTATGAGTGTTATTAAATTAAATTCCTTAAATATTAACTAAACATACAAAGTTTAAACCATTAAAATCATTTTTAATCTTATATCCAATATTCAGCCACATTTCTGACAACCAATTTTCATACAACCACAACTGAATATTAAACATTTTTTGTGACCAAATCCAACACAACATAAGCTCCTACCATCTAAAATCCTTAATGACCTTTTGTATACAAAAGCAAAGAACAAAGGTCTTGCTGGTTTAATTAATGAGGCCCAAACAGTATTGGGCCATAAACTTAGTACGATGATGATTCTTCCCAGTTCTGTGTAGCCGTCAAGATCTTAGACAAAGACATAACAATTGCATCCATCGATGGACGATTCAAATGATCTTTCTTCAAACAATCCACCACCAATCTCACAACAAAACTCACTAATCCTTCAGGTAACATTCTTCCACTAATCAAAATCTCGTCAATCGCATTATCTTCATCGATCTCTTTCTTCAATTCAGAAGCTTCTTTACCAGTAACAATCTCCAACAAGACAACTCCAAAAGCATACACATCAAGCTTAGTTGAAACTAAACCATGTTCCAAATACTCTGGAGCTAAGTACCCTCTTGTTCCTTCCACATGCTTGGTCAACACGAAATCTTCAGTTGTTGATCTTGCTGAACCTAAATTACCAATCTTTGCTCGAAACTCGATGTCTAGGAAGACATTGTTGCTGTTTAAATCTCTGTGAACGTATGGAGGATCAGCGAAGTTGTGTAGATAGTTAAGCCCTGTTGCTATATCCAAAGCGATTTGTAGCTTCTGTGTCAAGTTTAAGAGCGATTTCGTCGTGTGGATCCATTCGCTTAAGCTTCCGTTTGAAGCGTGTTCGTAGACTAAGTACCAGTCTCCTTCATGGAGACAGAATCCAGAGAGACGGATGATGTTGAGATGGTTTAGTTTCGACAATAAGTTGATTTCCTCCGATGCGTTTCCTTCTATTTTCTTGATCATTGCACCATCGCCGTTGATATTTCCGATGTACCCTGATCCTCCCATTGAACTAGACGATGTGAAATCGCTTGTTGCTGATTGAAGTTCGTGAAATTTGTAAACTTTTAGTGATTCTACCACCATCCCTGATAAGCCATCTAACGGATCGAATTCTTGATCGGACATCGGTGGTTTCTTGCCCGTGAAGCTATCGAGGTTTCCCCTTTCCTCTTGCGGTTTTGTTTTCTTCTTACCAAGGCAAAAGATGGCTGCAACAATCACACTCAGAACCAATGCTCCTCCTAATACTCCGGCAAGAACATAGACCCATGTTTTCCTTTTCGATTTCCTACCATCCGGCGACAATGGAGGAGAAACCGATTGTGGCGGAGGAGGACGAGGGGGAGGAGGAGGAATGAGAGAGTTGGAATTCGAAGGAGGATTCAACAAAGGAATCAGAATTGTGGTGAAAGGGAAAACTTCAGAATTTTCAAAAGACATTTCGTTAGCTTCTAAAGTCTTGCTCGTTTCGACCCCGAATCTCTCGCTGATGATCGCGACAGTGTCATCGAAAACCACTGTATAGCTCATCAGATACTTCACCCCATCTTCGTTGACCTGTTTAGCCGTGGGACACGCGCAACGGATCGGAACAACGATCCTCATACCAGGAAACAAAGATTGAGAAGAAACATTGTTCTGTTTCTCCAAAGCTTGACACGTTGAAAGCCCCTGAAGAGTGTCGTTAGCAATGGCGAAATACGAATCGTTTGGTTTGATTGTGTAGGTGAGATTGGATTGTGAATTGTCACCGGAGCAAGAACAGGTTAAAGGGATAATGACTTGTTGACCAGAAGGGAATGAAGTTGAAGTTGTTGCGGCATTGAGGGAGGAGACGAGAGATGGGTTTACGGAGAAGAGGGAAGAGATGGAGGACACGGTGGAGAACGGAGGAGTAGATCGGAAATTGACGTAAGCTTGGCAAGTTTTGTTGAGACCGTTACAAGAGTACCCAAAAAGAGAGGTTGAGTTGTCGGAAACAGAGCAATCGGTTGTCGATACCCCGACATAAGGCTGTTGCGCGGTTGCGAAAGAGGAGAAACATAGGAAGAGGAGATGGAGTAGAAACGAGATCATCATCGTGATGATTCTGCAAGATTTGGTTTCAAGGTCTTTAATTGGGTTTATAGGAATGGTGGAGAAAAAAGTCAACTGTTTCTGAAAAGTCAAATGAAGAAAAGTGGGAAATGGGACTTATTGAATATTTAAGTTTCGTTAAATTATTGGATTGGGTAAGTTATTATTTTCAAAACATTGATTTTGTTTTCTTGTGAATAAGAATCATATAAAAAGGCTTTGAAGCCGCCAAAGACGACGTGATGGGGACGACACTAAGGCTTTTGCCCTTTTTTTTTCATCTCTTCTGGTTTAATTCCGATGGTAACTAACTGATCAATTCTAGGACCGATTGGTAACGACTGCAAGACGGGACATTGACTAAATAAAGTCTTATTAAACGCAGTCACCGACGCAAGACTTAAATCCTGAAGTTTATGTTCATATTCACACTAGCGGGAAAAAGATTGGTCCTTTCTTGATTCTCACTACGACAACATTTTTGAGCTCAACGACCATAAGGGAATCTTGTCAGAACAACAAAATGGAAAAGCCCTTAGCAAAGCTTCCTATAATGGTGGTCGTAATTGTTGTCTGCAACTCCGTCACACAGAAAAAAAGACATTTTACAAGAGTTAATGAAAAGTTTACGAAGGGGAGGAATTTGAGACTGGTTTAAGGCAAGAAAGAGTTAAGTGATGCTCTAGAAGTCATCCCTACTCCTTAGTGTCGCTGTTTCGATATTAGCATCAATCTACAACTATCTAGCAATGTATGAAAACCTATCAAACTATCGAGTAAACAGAGTGAGATCGAGATTTGAGAGATAAGAAGAAGAACAAGAATCGTGGAGTATGATTCCTTTATTGTCATGCACTATCGCAGCAGTCAACTACTTGAATCAACTCACAAGAACAAGCTTAGTCTCGCACAAGAATGCTCACTAGATCAAAGCACTATACACAGCTTAAAAACTTATCATAGTCTATATAAAAGCAAGCATCTATCAACTTGTAAAGAATCACATAAAGTACTGATCTATCAAATATCATAATAATACTTCTTTTGTCATAACACGCACAAGCACCATTTATTCCACAACTAGTTTTCACAAGATGCTTAGATAAAACACAAGCAAGAAAATAAAAAAAACAAAGAGTTGTGTAAAAAGCTTATAGACTCAAGTTTCATCTTCAAAACAAAAATACAATAACAACGTTGAAATAGCAGACACAGACACTCAGCTATTACCATATTTATATACACAACTTGCACCAAGTAAGTGAGTTTGATCATACCTGGAAATAAACCAAATGTGATTCGTTTTCACCAGCAAAGAAATAACACCACGCAAATTCCAACAATTACGAAGATATTCTTCAGAGTTGCATCACTTTGGTTTCCTCCACGAGCCATCGGACGCTCTTGTCCATGAGGAGGAACTCCACGGAAACCATTATGATAACCACCGTAAGGGTAACCCGCTGTTGAACCATAAAGCGTAGCATCGGGAAATCCATGAAACTGAAAGTTAAACAAAGAAGGCAACAAACCACCAAACCCCATACTGAAATTCCCAATCCTAGTAGTCGCCATTGGCATAATTCCACCCATCAAACCAATACCATAGTTAAAAAAATTACTCGCTGCTTCAGCCTGAGGAGGAGGAGCCGCAGTCTCAGGTCTTTGACCCGTTGGTCGGTTAGGAATCCGCAACCCCGGGTAACGTTTAGATCTCGGGTCAGTCTGGTTCTTACCTCTACCATAAAGAGGAACAAGCTTATCGTCTTGAACCACGGCTTTACAAACCGGACATTCTTGAGAATGCGAATGGTGGTGAAGCCAACGGTATAAGCAAGGCCAGCAAAAGAGATGGCCACAGAGAGTGACAATCGGATCTTGAGCTAACTCAAAACAAATGTTACATTCAAAGTCTCCTCCTTGATCATTTGCGCCATTGTTATTATCAGAGTAAGACGTACTAGTTGATGATTCTCCATTCACCATCTCAATGCCCTAAATCAAACAAAAATATGAACTCAATTACAAATCTTCATCCTAATTAAAAATCATTCAAAGCTCTAAAATCAAACAAAATATGAACTTTGATAAGAAACACTAAGACGAATTCAATCAAAAGCCCTAAATCACGAGATTTGACAAACCCTAATAAACCCACAACCAAAAACCCTAAATTTTCCCCAATTTAGAAACGAAGATGAATTTCAACCGACAAAGAGAAATCGAATCAGTTCCCAACATTGCGAATCATATCAGATCCATCGAAACAAAAAAAGGAAATTGAAGAGCAAACGCACCGTTTTCTTGAAGAGATTGGATCAAATTCGAGGGTTTTAATCAGCACAAAACAAGATCCCTAAAAAGTAGAGATTTGGACGAAACAAAAAAGGAAACCAGACATTGTGGGAAAAAAAAACAGAGTCATACTGTTGGGAAAGAAAGTTCCTCCAGGCTATTTCTGACTTTTGTGTTTTTTTTTCTCATTTTAATTTATATATTTTGGGATATTTATTAATTATGGGCCAATTAACTGATATTGGGCCTGATTAGCTACAACCACACATCGTGGTAGATACAATGATGCCAAAAGCTCGTTTCAAACGTAAATTAGATTTCGAGTTGAATGAAAAACAAACAAATTTCCAGAATATTTTATGTGATTATGAAGATTTAACTTTCTTGCATCTAACGTATCCACACTAAAACATATGGATCTTACGACATCATACTAATTTTATGTGATTATCAAATTTAAACATAACTTATTGTTCAGTCCCAAGTCGGGCCAATATATGGTCCCATTAATATCCTAAATTAATAATCATGTAAATTTTTTTTATATATATATATATATATATAAGTTGTTATACTAATGTATGTTTTTAGTTTTTTTTTTAATTAAATTGAATTTTCGTTAGAACATATATGTCTAACTTTTATTGAATAAAACAATTGGTTTATTGTGGTTTTAAATTATAGTGGTGTAGTATACTCTATAACTGTATCATAAAATAGTCAAGATTTTCTGTAAGTTTTTAATTTTTAAATATGCATCATTTTCATTACGATAGTCTTATAGTTGTTAAAATACGACAATTGAGGTCATTAATCATAAAATTGAATTTACATATATCGTTGTATAAATAAATTTATGTATAGTCTTTGTAATTTTATTGTCTAATTTATTTTCAAAAAAGCTTTTTCAAACTATTAAAATTTCAAGTCCAAAACTACAAAATTTATAAATTCATTTCTTTCTAAAATTTTAAGAATTAAAACATATCTCTTTATAAATTAATAAATATTTATTTACACTATAATTAATTTTATTAATTTATAGATAAATTAATATCACTATAAATTAATAAAATATCATGGTCCCAACAATATTAATTTATAGAGGTTTTACTGTATTTGGATTCATAAAAATTGATAACAAAAAGTCAATCCTCCACTGTTATTTAATTAAAAAAAATTAATGCAATCAAAATTAGTACACGTGTGTCATTGCAAGTATAATAGTACATTCCAAGGTTAAAATAACAAATAATTATCTTAATATGAAATAAATAAGTCTTAACCATTAATCAGTTAATATTTTTAGTCTTCACTCTTCTTCACTGATCCTTATTTCGATAGCTTTGTTGATTAAGGACATATGCCCAGTAATCATAATAATTTCACATGATCCATAGTCCTCACTATAGAAATTAAAAATCTCCAGTACTCTTGGGGTTCTTTATCCTCTTCAAAATAAACTCTATGCTCTGTCAGTACCAGAACATACGAAAGATTTTTCTTAAAGGGTTTTTTTTTTTTCTCAATTTCATTGACGTTCGAGACAGAATTCACTTTCCCTCGTTTGTATATTTACTTGGAAAAGTTTTAATCACAACTGTCACTAGTCCATCTAACTATATACGTTTATCATGTCTTTCAAAGTCCTCATTTTATTTGGCTATACTTTGGGGCTTGTAATGAATCTTCATTCCTTCGACATGTACTCAATTTTTCATGAAATCAACATGTTGTAAATCGCCTAATCCGCGATTAGCATATTGATAATGGAGTGGAACGCCAATCATGATTTTATCGAGATACTATGTGACAAGTGCACATCCCATTGCCAAGGAGAATGAATCACGAACATGATTTTATTCGATTTATAACATGACAACAACATTATTACAAATAATAACATCACAACCGACATTTCCAATCCTATATCTTTTGATAATCTATTCCTTCTTCATTACTATGGGTGGGCTGATATTATTTTTGTTATGTTTTCTCATTGTACATTTTTTGCATTTCAATAGAAGATCTTGTATCATACTAAAAAAAAAATCACTAACGCATGTTAGAAAGAAATAGATCTAATTTAGTATTTGAAAATACTATATCCTTTTTCAATTAGATGATGTTTTTAACTTCAATAGAGTATTAATTAGTTTTTGATTGGTTAAGACGATTTATATGCTGCACATTGTTTTGTTATTAGTTGAATCGTGTTTAGATAGATAATAAATAATATTTTAGTTTAAAAATACATAAAAATTAATTCATATTTTAATAGGTATGCAAAAACTTAAAAAATCATATAGAGCTTTTGAAAATATGAAATAAGTCTTTTGCAGATAATTAATAATTAATTCTATATTATATTACATTTCAAACATTTATTTACACAATGTTAAATTTTAGATCGGTCATACATTTAAAAAAAAAAAACCTGAAAACAAAAACATAACTCTTCTCTGATGTTACATAAGCCGCAATAATAAGAACAAACTCTTTGTTTTTTTTAAGAAAACTGAAAATTTTGAGAATACTACATAAATCTGTGGCGTTCAAAAGAAGAAGGGCTGCCAACAATCAAATTTTGTGTCCACCATGATCTCGATTCTGACTTGAAGAATCAACTTTGCATAAAATTGTATGTTGGACTTGTAAAAGATTCTCTCGCAGACATACTTTACCAAGTAAGTATCAAGCTTTTCTTTACTTTTATATAAAGAAAAGAGGTAGTATCATATATAAAAATAAGTTTATATTTTCACAGGGGGCGGAAGCTTGTCTAGAGACATCTATAGAAGCTTCTCAGAAGCTCGATGTTACATTTGAAATCAGTGGTTTCAAAGAGAAGATGTTAGGTTACATCTCTGAAATCTGGAAGCGCTTTATAAGCTTTTCTCCGGAGGAGATTTCGTTTCAGAGGATGAAAGAAGTGGTGGCAAATCACATGAGCAACTGCAACAGTGACATCCAAAAACACTCTGACAACCTCATGTTACAATGCATAACAAAATCATGTTATGATGTTGATAACATGAGGAAAGAATTTTCGTCAATTGGTTATGAGCAGTTTTGTCGGTTCGTCCGTGCTATGCGCTCGAAGGTAATTGTTTCTCTTTTGGATTTATGTCATCCTAGTCAATTCATCTAATTATATGTTTGTCATTTTAACTAATTAACTCACTTTTAGATGTTCATTGAGGGAGTTATATATGGGGATTTATCGAAAGGTGAAGCTGTAGCTATCTCTGATTTATTTGGAAGGGTAAAAACTCCTCTCGATGATGTTATTATTTTTGTTATGTTTTCTCATTGTACATTTTTTGCAATTCAATAGAAGATCTTGTATCATACTAAAAAAAAAATCACTAACGCATGTTAGAAAGAAATAGATCTAATTTAGTATTTGAAAATACTATATCCTTTTTCAATTAGATGATGTTTTTAACTTCAATAGAGTATTAATTAGTTTTTGATTGGTTAAGACGATTTATATGCTGCACATGGTTTTGTTATTAGTTGAATCGTGTTTAGATAGATAATAAATAATATTTTAGTTTAAAAATACATAAAAATTAATTCATATTTTAATAGGTATGCAAAAACTTAAAAAATCATATAGAGCTTTTGAAAATATGAAATAAGTCTTTTGCAGATAATTAATAATTAATTCTATATTATATTACATTTCAATCATTTATTTACACAATGTTAAATTTTAGATCGGTCATACATTTAAAAAAAAAAAAACCTGAAAACAAAAACATAACTCTTCTCTGATGTTACATAAGCCGCAATAATAAGAACAAACTCTTTGTTTTTTTTAAGAAAACTGAAAATTTTGAGAATACTACCCATTTTTTTCTTTTTTTGTGGGGTAGAGTTTTCTAGTTAGGAAAAATCAGACACCATTTGTGACAACAACATTGAATCTAAGCAATTTTTTTCCTAATCAAAATTTAATTCTTGATAGCTCCAAGAATCTTGGAAACATGAGCTGAAGGCTTAGAGCAAAACAGCTTCTTCAGTTCATCATACCTCTCGAGATCAAACTCATAATCATTCATCAACTTTCTCTGTTTCACCTCGAACCTGCTTTGGTAAAACCCTTCAAAAGAAGGCTCTTTCGATGTCCTGAGGAAAAACGCGTAACCAGCCATAAAGTATACGGACGTGACATAGAAACAGATCGGTTCCATCACATCCCACGAGAGTTCCCAAAAGGTTAGCCTCATGAACCCCGCGGTCTGTAGGATCAAGTAACCAAGACCAGCCCAAAGCTCTTTCCGCACCAAAGAGTGCGCTTTCACCTCGATCACCGCCTTTTCAGCTTCAAGCTCTTTCAACTCGATTCTCCGTGGGTCATTTGGGTTATGAATCTTTGGCAAAGGAAGCAGTCCTTCAATGGATTTTGTAACCTGATCATACACAAGAGCAAAAGACAAAAACAGAAAATGTCTGGGTAAAACAAAACCTCCACCACCTTCTTTTGAGACACACAATTAGCACTCAAAAACACACAACAAAATACTTCTTCATGAATCAATGACTAGTTATAAAGTCAATCAATCCATCCCCATATCCCTGTTTTATGGTTAAAATCTTTCACTATTCACTAATCTCTCCACATAAACCAACCCATGATCATCAAGAACTTGTTAGTATAACAACCTAAGCTTCTCTCTTTCGAAATGTTTTCGTTATGGGTTTTGGTATCAAATCACCAAAAAGGGTCTTTCTTGACTCAACTTAACCCTAATCCAACCAATGTTTTTTTTTTTGTTTTAAGAAAGAAAAAAAGTAGTGGTCTCTGTAGAAACTGTTCCTCTTTATCACCACCTCTCTCAAACTTGGGAACCTCCTATGGAACTCTGGTTTAAAAACACAGAGGTTTTTGATTCTCCTGTTGAATTGTAACCAAAAGAAAAAGAGATACAACCGAATAAAAATGGTATCAGTTTTCGGTAGTAGCTTCCAAAATCAAAATCGAACAAACTCAAACAAATTTGGGAACCTAATTCGTTTTTTATTTTCAGAGAGTTTTTAAATCTCTCTCTATCTCTCCCAATCAATCAGCTGCAATACTCAGAGATCTCAGAGGCAAAAGCACGATTTCAAAATGCTAAATCAAAGGTTAGAGAACGAAGAAAGTACCTGGTCAGGTCTAATACAAACGGAATCTCCCAAAACGATGACGTTTGCTGAATCATCAAGCATCTTCGCGATTCTAGATCCGAGATCTGGATCTGAAGAAGCTTCACCACAAACGCTAACGAATTCCGAATACGTCATCCAGCTTCTTCCCGTTTCTCTAAGCTTCGATTTCACAATCTCGATCTGCGCCGCTCTAAGAAGCTTCTTCGTATCCGCCACCGTCAAACTCGTCTCCCTCTCCGGCGGAGCAAGTCCGTCTAATCGAATCCGGTCCTTGCTTCCATCAATCTCACGTAGTTTCTCAATCAAACTCTCTCCAATCGGCATCTGCATAATCTCCGGCCTAATCATAGCGCTATTGTGCATAAACCGCCGCGAAATCGTTGAATCTCCAGGCTCCGGTGAGATTTTGGTCGTATCTGTTGAATCCGTAGGAACTCTGGTTCGTACGGCTAATGAAGACGATGATATACGACAATTCATAAGACTCTGCGATGCAACATTTGTGATATTGAAGAGTTTCTTCGATAAAAGCTTCCTCATCGCCATTGTTGCTCTCCCAAACTTTGAGAGAGAAAATAAAAATAAAATTAAAAATAAATCGTTTTCTTTTTATTTACGACTGAATAATGAAACAATAGAGACTAAAAGGGTTTATATACTGTTACAATAATAACATTTTCGTTTTTAAACCTAAAAATAAATAATAAAAAAAAGAGAGACTCGTACACGTCAGCGTATATCGGAACGTACACGAGAAATTAATATTACAGCAGGAATATTCGTTTTTTCGAAACTCTTTTGGTTTTTTTTTCTCGCGAGAAATGTAAGAGCCGTACACGTGTTCGGGTTGGTAGTGGTGATAGCTTTACGGTGGTATTGTAGCCGTACGATTATAGCAATTTCCAATAAAAATTAATATTTTTTGTTTTTTAGCAGAAACCTAAATTTGTTCACAACGGCAACAGAGCAGAAGAACTAGGACATGAAAAGACTTTTACGTGCACGCAAGCAGACGTGGATCCACATATTTTTCCTTTTTTTTTTTAATTACTTTTTAACTAACTACTAGATTATTTTGATAATTACACTTTTATTATTTTATAACTAGTATCATTTTGATAATTTTTGTTACAAACGGTGTGGATCTATCGAGATATTACACCTTAATATTATCTAACATAAAGCATAAGGGAAATACGTATATATCTATCGAGATATTACAATTTTTTTTGTTATAACCCGTAGAAATTCTAGATGTTTAGATCTTTCCATTGATATCCGAAGCCAGTTTTTAGTGTATTTTAAAAGGATTAAAAATTTACTCCTTAATTAATACTGTAATTATACGAAGAAGAATGTTTACATAATGAACTTTTCAAAGTAAAAATCTAGAGGTCTTGACTAAACAATCAACGTGAAAATTACAAAAACGAGAAATATAACAACAAAAATAAAAAAAATTAATACAAAGCAAACCAAATTCATCAAGGAGAAATGGTCACGATCGTGTTTTCTGTTATTCACGGTTATTTATTTCAGTGATCTAAAAACATCACAGAACAACAACAATACCATAAATTATTGCACAAGTACATAACACTTGTGAACTGAAGTAAAAAAAGAGTTATGGTTTTTAATATAAGAGGAACATAGAGTATAGAACAACAATACCATTCTTGCACATACACGAAACATTTGTGAAATGAAGTGGAAAAAAAGAATGATGGTTTTTGATGGTTGAGAAAAATATAGTATAGAATAAACGAGCAAGTGGAACAAATAGATAAGTGTTCACGTGTTCAGTGTTCTTATTATGGAATAACAAACACAACTAGACAATATAAATAAAGGAAAACTATCAAAATTTTGAATAAGTTTTTTAGTTTTTATTTTCCAAGTGAACCAAACGAATATCTTTTTGGGATACTATTGCTATGGTAAACTAATCCTTTGAAAAAGTTTATATAAATCAGATAAACGATTGTGTTAATAAAAGAAATTTTTTCTTTTGGTTTCCATTAAAAACAAGGTACATATTTTCTTGGGTTAATTATGCTGATAGTTTTTTTTTTTTTGGTAAAAGGTGAAATTTTATATCATTTTGAATTTGTTACAGAAGTTACCGAGAAAACGAGAAACGGATTAAAGCACGCTAGAAAATATTAAAAACAACATTTTGAGTAGTATTATGCTGATAGTTCTTTGTGAAAAATCGTAAATCAAGTTTTTATATTGATTTAATTAAACATGTTGTTATAAATTTAAAATACATCGAAATGATCATGCTATTTGTACAAAACATAAAAATACGTGTAACATCGGTTTTTACTTACTATTTTCTTTCACCGTATGGTTTTTGCAAATAAGCTTCAAAATTATATTATCGGTATTTATTTTTTTTTGGCTAAAAAGATACAGTAACGTGTTTATTTCAAAGAAAACGTTATTAGAACAACTGATCGGTATTTGTACTTTTGTAGTTTATACTTTTCGCATACGTTCCTCAAGCTTTAATAAGAAGTCTCCCGATTGTTAGGGAGCTATAATTAACAATTTGGCAAAATTCTTGAGTACTAAACAAGTCATACACTGACACGTGCACAGTATTACAGCCACTAGTTACAAACTTATTGGAAGGTGACAAGCAATGTCCACAAATTTGACAAATAGTTTGGCAAAAATAAATTTATTACATTAGCAAATGGTTTGAAAAATTAATCGACTTAATTAGCTAGAAGTGGTCAATTATGTCTAAAGAAGTACTTAGTTATGATTATATTATCAACATTGACTAAAGGCTAAATGGTGATGCATGCCAGCAAGTGGCAGTTGTTGCCCTTTAAATAATTAGACCCAATCAATGCTGATAAATGATATAAATCCAGCAAGTATTATTATGCAAGAGGTAAGCTAAGTTATGGGTTAACTGACTAATACATCTAAAAAATCTAAATTAAAAGAATATGTTGAATCTATCAAAATATAGAAAATAGACCATTTTAATAAGTGTAGGTTTGTTTAACGATTTAAGTTTAAGAGATCAAGATTTATGATTTAATTCTTAGAGTTACTTAAAAAAAAAATATTTAAAAAAAAAAAAATATATATATTTTTTGGAGTTTATGCGGGAGTGCAAAATTTAGATTTAGAGTATTTTGGAAAGTTTAAAAACAAAATAGAGTATCTTCATAACTATTCTTTTAACTAGTTGCAAAAGTAGTCTAGTTTCCTACTTTGTAAGTATTGATCTCATTTAAACTTTTTTTTTCAAAATCTTTTATTACATGGTTATATTTCTCCATAAAAAATGTTTGAATGAGTTATTCAAACTAATTTGTTTATCGTTACTAAGATGCTACAACCAAGACAAAATATATTTGATTATTATCTACCGAAGTAATAGTTTGCTATGGGTTTAAACTGTATTATTTTTGAATCGGATAGAGAAACTTTGTATTTCTTCCTCTTATTTCTTTTTTGCTACGAACATACTTTCTTATAACTGGCTCCACTTCAAACATAAACTTGTTAATGATACGTGAAAAACAAACTAATCTATACACATTTTACTACGTTTGCCTGCTAACCTTTCAAAATCAATAAAACAGTGATACTTAAGAAAATGGTCACCATAAGCTTGGACGTGTGTGGACTAGTATATTGCGACAAAACAAGAGCTTCCGTCCATTTTTTTCCTTTTTTGGTTAAAATTTCTGGTATTATATAACTTTGTTCAATTATAGTGCTTAGGTTTCATTTTCTTCGAGTCGTTTGTTCATTTTTAGAGTTTTGTCTCTTTGTTTGGTTTTAGTTTTCCTATACTTTGGGGCTTTGCTTCCCTCTTTTGGGCTTATGTTTTTAGAATATTTTGTTTGCTCGCCAGCAGTTGTAGTTTCAACTTGTATCTTTCCTTGGATTCTTAATAAAATTCAGATGAAAAAATATATATATATATATATATATATAACTTAAGAACGTATTACATAGTTTATATTTAAAAGTGGCACAACGACAACGAACTCCAAAATAAATAAGCTTGGTACAATAACATTACTAGAAAAAATAAGAAAAATTAGTGAGAAGAGCCACAAAACCACAGTTGGAGCATGTCCTGAAACTTTGGAATATACCGTCTAGAAGAACAAGTGTTACAGATTTCTCTATCAAGTAAGGGGAATAAACCTTCAACGGGAGTGCGGATACCCAAATAGATTTGTGCGTTTCTTTCACGCCAAATTGCGTAGACCGTTGCATGCGCCACGATAAACCTTAGTGTGTCCATTGGAGCATTGCTTGTGGGCAATTTAAGCTAAGCAAGAAATTGCTCCCAAGTGTTGAATCCCGTGAAAGGATACTGCAGCTTGGAGAAGCTCCTATCTCCACAAATCATAATTATATGGACATCTTAGAAAAATATGATCTTTTGTTTGAAAATAGAATTTCACATAGGAAACAAAAACCATTCTCCACAGTTTCCTAATTTTTTTGTCTAGATAGAATTGGCAATTTGTCAAGACAAAAAAACCGCATGATGAAGGAGTTTTTGAGGATAGAATCTGAAAACAATACTTATTTATGCCAATGAACCACCAGATTTGGTGGCTTGTATATATATATAATCTCCAAGTTTCTGAGAAGTTAAACCGGTCTTGGGGATTTCTATTTGGTCTAGCCTAGAGAAAACTCTCCTCCTTAGTTTCAATTTCAGCTAGATAGCATAAAAGGAGTTCGGCATTTTGACTACGAGCACCTCTAAATATCCATCAATCTTTTGTTCTAGTCTGAGCCACTAATGAGTTTAAAGGAAGACCTAGACTTTGATGCTCTAAGAAAGAATAAAGCTCACTAACGGGGTCCAATAATCAAACCAAAACGAGCAAGATTTTTCATCAATATTACAAGAGAGAAATTTCTGTTTTCACATAGAGGAGCCTTGACTGATGAAAGTCTCCAAAAATATTTTCTCCGTTCATTTTTAGTTGATAGTTTGTTTTCTTAATTTTTTGAAAAACTCCAAATTTGATAAACTTGTATAGGTATCGTGAAAAATAGTTATAAGGCTTTGCTGAAAATAGAACGTATATTCTTTGTTCGCTGTATTTATTCAGTCCATGGTGTTTCTTTTGTCATTTTATTAAAAAAAACAAACAAAACAAATAAACGCCAAACCAAACTGTAAAATTACTATCATTTTTTTATTCACTTTTTTTTCTCCAACAAATTGATGTATATATTATATATAAAAATCTGATTTCCGATCCAAGATAGCGTCAGAAAAGCATATTCTTATGAGATAATAAGACAAGTTATTTTTGTAAACATATATATTATGAAAGGGAATATCCCTTGGCTTCTAGCATCAACACCGTAAACAGTAATCGATCTGTTTGTTTTTAATGCTATTTAATAAGTCGAGTTCATTGCATTTGTTTTAATAGTGATACTAGATCCGGACCCGCACGTACGTGCGGGGTTTATATTTTACGATATGTGTTTTATAAAATATGTTTTCCAGAAGTAGTATTTAACAAATTATTTTCTATTTTTGTAGTGTTTTAGATAATTGTATATAATTCATAAAATTATAAATTTATTGGAAAATTTTATTTTGTGTTTTAAATAAACTTTGGTACACAAATTGGTTTATTGTTTGATAGAATATAAATTTTGAATAGAAAAGTAAGTATAATTGTTTTATAGAATTAGTTTATTGGTTTGGGTGATTGATAAATTTGATAGTTTCAGAATCTTGGTGTATAATAGTATAATAGTATTTATGATTGTTTATAGAATATGTAATATGTAATTTTAATTAAATGGCAAACAATTGTTTTGCTCCTACGAAAATAATGGATATCATTTGTCATTAAAAGGCTATAACCCAACGAAAATTTAGAAGCCCATTAATAAATCAGATACCAATTTTCAGTTGGGCCGTAACAGACAAAATTGTCTTCAGATCGTTTCACATAAACGATTGATTTTTTTATTGCATAAATGATTTTGTTTTTCTAGAACAGATAACTCTAGAACATTGTCTTATCGTCTTCACTAAAACACACCGAAAAAAAATCAGACGGTTGTTCGAAATAAAAATCATCCGCAAAATTGTCTTATAATCAAGATACTATGTCTTCGTTTATCATCTGTTAATCATAACACCGGAATTCTACAAAGAGGTAAACTTATTATTGTTTCAGATTTTGACTTTATCTTTTCCATATGTTTCGATTGAAATTCCAATCTTTGAAATTTTATGTTTGAACAGAGCTCATGGGCGTTGGTTATCAAGAACCTGATAATATATGGGTAAGTAATGCTAATTTTATATCTTTAAAGTTTTTGAATAAAGAGGTAGAAACAATTTTGCAAATCTCATGTGATTGTTCGATCTAAGAATCAATCCCAAAATTTTCTGATAATCAAGCTATTACGTCTTCGTTTATCCTTTTTTCATGTCAAATTCATAAAAGAGGTAAACTTTGGATTTGATTATTATTTTTGACAAATATTTTTTGTTTTAAATATCAATTCGAATTCGAACTTTGAAATTTTCTGTTTAAACTGAGTTCTTGGGCAATGATTGTCAAGAACCCAGATCGTTACATATAGAATTACATAAATCTCAATCTCTTTACATAAATCGTCAGTTGTGGGATAGTTTATTACTTTATTTGAGTGTGTTAGCTAGTAAACCAATTTCCTTACATAAATAGTCTGTTTTCCGATTTAAGATTTTTAGAAATTCGATTGTCTATAAATAATTATTAACAGTTGATTTTGTGTCATGATATGTGTTTTAATTACAATTTTTTCTATATATATTTCAGATAATGGTTTGCCCAACGATGTTGCCAAAAGAAGATGATTCTGAATAAAATTAAATGGCAAATTTGATGTCATTTAGAAGCCATACCAGAATCTGGAAGCAATGTTAAAGGTTAGTGAAGTGTTAAGGATTCAACTTTTGTTTAATCCATAATAATATTTAGCTATTGTTAGTTGTTACTCTTTTTGAATTAGTATAATTGTTATAAAAAACATTGTTTTGTCATTGTATGTTTTTAGATTTGACTAAATTTTCCTTTTTGTTTGTTCAATGTATACAGTCCAAGCATCAGTTCAAAGTTAAATTGTCAGAGATGAAGCAGATTTGATGTTGCCTTTGTAGCAATTCAAAAATATAGAAGCTTCGGTAAAGGTTAGTGAGTTGATAAGTTTAAGATCTCTCTTTAGTCCATAGAAATTTTAGAGTATGTTATCTCTTTTTGAACTCGTAGACTTGTTATATAAAATATGTAGTTGTCAATAGTTACAGACGTTATCAATTTATATGAGTAACTATGTAATTGTCAATTATTTGTTTTGATAGTGACTATTGTTAATTAAACCGAGTAAGTTTTAATTATACAACGGCAGACCGCTCAAGACAAGAAATATTGAGTGTCATGAGCCCAATGCCAATAAATCGTTGGCCATTCCGTAGGTACATGTTTTGCTTCAATTTTTACCCTTCGAAAAGAGCATCAAACAACTTATTTGGCTGGCTCTTAACAAAACCTTCATTGATCTAAATCAGCAGAGGAGAGGGAAACCGAACAATGGTGTCAAGCCCACATATCCCAAAAGCACCAAAACATGCACCTCGTCCACCCTTTCGAACCAAACTCGCAGAGATGAAGCAAATCACTGCTGTTCTTTTCCAAGACCAGACACCGTTTCCTTCATGATGCATCGTTCCTTCTGTTCTCCAAAGGCCGACTTTGTTCAAACTAATGGCTCCAAAGCACCCTCGAGTGCTCTTCTATGAGCATGAATTATGTCAAGCTGTTGCTCAAAACAACCTTACCTGATTACACTTGCTGCAGTCAGACTCTTCATATCGGTTTCCTCTCTTTCTGTTGGTATTAGGTTTTGTTTCATTACATTATTGATCATTTCTCTTGATGATCATCATTACCTATAGTAAGAAGCATGCAAGATCGGTGCATGCTAGTGGTGCTGCCATTTTCTTAGAAGGGTCATGAAGGGAACAGATGAAAGCTTTTTAAAGGTGAGTGTGTATCTTCAATTCCATTCTTTACACTATATTTATAGTAAACTCAAGTCGTAGCATTTTGTTAGGGTTTAGTGAATTTCGGCATAAGAATATATTTTCGAGAAAGCATATTTTAGGTATATGCCTGATTTGTTTCTATATGAATCTAGATATGAAAGCTTTTTTTTTAGTAAAATTATTAACTATATACAGATTTGAAGAGATTTTTTATTTTCAAAATATCGGTTGTTATAAAAATATCGGTGAACTGATTTTTTATAAATCAAATTTATTGTTTTGCTTGTTATGGAATTATATTTGAAGCTATCGAATCTTATTTATTAAAATTTTAATTGCTAACATTCCGTAAATTATGTATAGATTAAGGAATTTTCTTTAGTTGTTCCGATTTGATGCAACACATATCCTTGATTTTTGTGATTAAAAAATCATAACTAAATATGGATATATACTGATTTTATTAGTTGCAATAATCAATCATAAATGAAATCGAATATGTTCCGAATTAAGTTTTAAATCTACGGAATATATGGGATTTGTGTTGATATGGAAATATTTACGAAGTGATAATTTCTAATTCGAATTTTTAAATTTGCTTGATATGGAAATATATGTGAAGGTAGTTAATCTAATTTATTGTTACTTGAATGCATGTAGATCTCGTCCATAAATATCAGGCTAAATATTGGGCTAATTTACTCGAAAGCCCAATATGATTATTCTGCAGGATCCGCGTGTTTTACCGTTTGTGTACCCGGGATCCGCGCGTTTTACCAAATGGGGATCCGAATAATGATCCAAGATCCGCGTCCTTCAGAGTGCGAAAATATCCATTTTACCCCTCAACGATTTCTTTTATTTAGTCATAGAATTAAAAATTTGTAATGGCATCCTTTGTAATTCTTTACCCTTTATAAGGTTAATTATTATCCAATGCTTCCCAATTAATAGTATAGATACATCACAATGTATAACAAACTATATGGATAACAAAAACAAATATTATGAAAATCAAAGATAACATATGAAATTAAGGACACTATCCAAAGCTTCACATTGCTTGTACCATCGCCTTAAGACACGGGAGCTCCAAAAAGGATGGATACAATTAACCATTTAATTGTACACCATTAATTACTTTCTATTTTATCAATAACAAACTAATAATGGGAACATGTTTAGGACATTAGGTCACATACAAAGACAGCAAATGGATTATTGATCGTTAAAATCTAATGTACGAAGATTCTTGTCGAACTTGATTTTTTTAAAGAAGTTTGGTGTTATACTTTTAAACTCTAGCTAGTGGCGAAAGGGATGGGCTCGGCCATTGGGTTGGTGGCAAAAAGATTTTACTTTAGTTAGGATTATGGACGGTTATGTAACAAACATGATTATGGTGATAGCAGTGGCGGATCTAGGAAAATTGTTTGATGGTGTCAAACTTACAAATGAGTTGAGTTCTAATAATTGGGTTGGGTTCAAGCTTCATAATTAAACTGATATATATTAAATTTTTAATGTAATTAAAACGTTTTTAAAATTTTAATGGTGTCAAATGCACCCACAATCATTAACGTGCCTCCGCCACTGGGTGATAGTAAAGATTGGGATATTCTATGCTCTACACCATAATTTTCTTGTTAATTTTCATTCATGCCAAGACGGTCAAAATCTAATGACCGTCTAAACCAGTAAGGAGTGGACACTGTAAGCGCGAGACTATGCACAACACAAATGGGAGGTTCACCAACGAGCAACTCTAAAGATTCGAAAAAACCCTAGAGTCGTGCGGATCCGGAATTATTCCCTTCCTTAAAGGCTATCAAAGTCAACGATGGCTCTGATTAATAAATGAATCAGAAGGGAGGTCAAACACACTGAACCATATCTAATTCTGGACCAGAGTGTTTTTGGCGGTCTTTCTTAGAAGACCGACTAATTGGTACCAAATACCGGATTACTAAAAAATCTTAAAAGAAAAATAGTTTTTGTGTACACAATTTTTTTAGCATTTTCAATGGCTACATCATTTTACTCTAGAATCCAAAGCATTTGAATCCTTGAAACACAATTTTCTTTTGAACGTGTCGCTGTAAACCCTTGGTCTCACGCACAAAACTTTGGAATGGGCCTTTTATATTTTTGGTGGAAAAAGGCTCTTTTTGTTTACTTGTTACCACATAAAGATGTTGATAACACGAGAGAATCTAATCAGCCTCCAAAATAAAACCGTCCTCTGCTCATATTGTAGTTTAGTTTCTTTTAGTGGAATATATTTTTGTTTGAGTTTCTTTACATGCATGTTATAAAATTATGTACATTTTTAAATATTCTTTAATAAACATATTAAAATGTGGTTACACTTAAAAATAAGGGAACACACTACTTTAGCATGTATACATAAACCAAACACACACAAATAAAACAAATAATCACTTATTTCTATTAGCAATAAAAGTAGTAAGAGCTACTAAAGGAGCAACCTTTTCAGAACTAAACCCTTGAAGATGTTGCCGTGCATCTTTCGTCAATCTCTTAACAAATTCTTTCGATTTCTCCAACCCTATCAACTTCGGATACGTTAGCTTTCCGGCGAGCTGATCCTTTCCGGCGGTTTTTCCCAATTCCTCCGATGACTTTGTCTCGTCCAAAATATCATCCACCACCTGAAACAACAATCCAATGCACCTTGCAAACTTTCTCACACTTTCAATCTCTTCATCAGATCCACCACCAATAATGGCTCCAAGAACCGCGGCAGTTTCCAACAAAACCGCGGTTTTATGAACATGGATAAACTCCAAATGCTCTAATCCGACTTCATTTAAGTCCAAACCTTCACTGCTTATATCCATCGCTTGTCCCGCCACTAAACCTCTTGTACCAATAGACCTAGCCAATTCTCTCACCGCCCAAACCATTCTCTCTGAAGATATCTCAGCCGTCGTCATGTGCTCGAAGGCAAGAGACAAGAGAGCCCCACCGGAGAGAATGGCAACTCCTTCGCCGTACACTTTATGCGTCGTGGGCTTCCCACGACGCAAGTCATCATTGTCCATACAAGGCAAATCGTCTTTGATTAGAGACATCGTGTGGATCATCTCAACCGCACAAGCCGCAGGCATTGCGGCATTTTCTTGACCACCAACTAGCTCGCAAGAAGCAAGGCAGAGTATTGGCCTAACGCGTTTTCCAGCCGCAAGAATCGCGTAACGCATGGCTTCGTGGATCTTGAGTGGCTCCCCAACTGGAATGGCTTCGTCTAGAGCTTTGTTCACTGATTCGGCTTTGCTTATCATGTATGGATCAAATTCAAACGTGAAGTTGGCATTTGAAACGATATCTCCTTCTTCTTCTTCTTCTTCCGCTTCTTCGTCTTCTACAATGGGAGAATCAAGAAACTCGGCTACTTCTTTTCGAGATAAAAGGGCGGTTTTGACACGAGATTCCAAAGAAGGCTGGAAGAGGCGGACTAGCCTCGGTTTAAGATTCGTGAAGAAGAAGTTTAGGGAGAGAATGAGAAGTGAGAGATAGAGAAAAAGAGTTTGAGGTTCCATTTTTCATCTAATCAAATCAAAACTTCCTTCTCGGGTTACTTGTCTTGTTTGTCTTATTTATAGGGAGATTATATGTGTCAACTGATAATGACGTGACTAATGTTCATTATGTATAAAAAAAAACTTAACGGCTTTTCGTGGGATCTTGGTAATCTTGGTTGGTTTACTTAATGTTTGTACTTTCTAATATCGGTTTAAAACTAACAAAATGTTGGTTTTCGATTCGGTTCCAAAAAGAAGTGCGATCTAAGATCATGAATTCGAGTCTAGTGTTGGAAAACAACTAAATTTTTACGTGTGGGAAAAAAGTTATGGGGCAAAAGTTTATGAGGAGATTATGGGGCAAAAAGTTTGAAATTTCTTGGAAAATCCAAAAATTGTGTATAATGGTTGATTTAGAGATAAAAATATGTCAATAAATTTATGTAACGATTTCATCGTAAAATATGGTTGTTTCATACCATTACTTAATTAATTAATTTTTATTTGTTTATGTTTAGGTGAATGTGATATTGAATTTATGTCACTTACTATATTACTATCAAAAAAAAAAAAACTAATCACTTACTATAAACTTGGGTTTTAATTTCTTTTCATTAGATTGTGAAAAAGAGTTACAAAAAGCAGGTTTAAACCGGAAATAGAAACTCCAGAAATCAAATCCTCTAATTAACCAAACCGGACTAAACGGTGATGATATCTTCCCGCAACTCCCTAGTTGTTGCCGATTAGAGAAGGAAGACGTCTAATCTTCATGTCCTCAATTACGTAAAAGAAAGCAGAACCCAAAAAACATGGACCTCGTGAGAGACTACTTCATCTTCTCTGCACGTTTCGTTTATTTTTTTAAAAAAGCACTTATCTTCATTTACACGCAATATTTACTTCAACTTAATACAACTTTATGTCCTCTTTAATTAGGTCTATAATCCAGGATTGTAAACATAAATCGTTTTCATTTTTTATAAAATATTTACATTCTTAGCCAAAAAAAAAACTTTACGTCCTCTTTATTTTTATTTTGTGAATATGGATTTGATTCTTCAGTGTCCAAATTAAGAGTCCCCCGATTCAGACTTATTGAATAATGAATTGCCGTGTCTCATCACATATTAGAGACATCAATATATAGAGTTACAAAGAGTACTAGGGTTTACATCAAAGGGTAGAGATGGAAATATACATATCCTAACACCCCCCCGCAGGCTTAGCGTCGGGTGGTCGAATGCTAAGACTGGTTCGAAAAGATGTGAAAAGCGGAGAGGGTAAACCCTTAGTGAATATGTCAGCGAACTGATGAGCAGAAGGAACATGTAAAACCTTAACTTCCCCGAGAGCAACACGTTCACGAACAAAGTGTATGTCGATCTCAATATGTTTTGTCCGTTGATGCTGAACAGGATTGGAAAACATGTAGATGGCGCTAACATTATCACAGTAGACGATCGTTGCCTTAGGAATCGCGATATGCATCTCAAGTAACAAAGTACGGAGCCATGTAGCCTCAGAGACTGCGTTAGCGACACCGCGATATTCAGCCTCTGCACTAGAGCGAGAAGTAGTGGGTTGGCGTTTTGATGACCAAGACACTAAATTGTCGCCAAGGAAAACACAATATCCGGAGGTAGAACGGCGAGTGGAGGGGCAGCCAGCCCAATCAGCATCGGAATAAACGACGAGATTCAGAGACGTAGACTTGTAAAGATGAAGCCCATGGGAGATTGTACCTTTGACATACCGTAGAATGCGCTTAAGAGCGTGGAAATGCGATTCACGAGGGTCGTGCACAAACAAGCAAATTTGTTGTACCGCATAAGAGATGTCGGGACGGGTAAATGTCAAATATTGAAGCGCCCCTGCTAAGCTGCGATAGAGAGTAGGATCAGCAACCTTAGGCCCATCAGCGGCAGCAAGCTTAGTACCGACCTCGACAGGAGTGAGAACCGGATTGCAATTAGTCATCTGAGCCCGGTGTAGTATATCAGCCGCGTAGTTTTGTTGATGTAAAAACAGACCGTGAGCATCGCGAGATACAGAAATGCCGAGAAAGTGATGGAGAGCACCAAGATCAGTCATCACAAATTCAGAACTTAGACGATCAATAATCTTTCGAAGAAGACTTGGTTGCGATGCGGTTAAGACGATGTCATCGACGTAAAGAAGCAAGTAAGCGATGGCAGTACCGGTGGAAAGAATAAAGAGAGATGAATCAGATTTGCTTTGTTTGAAACCAATCTTCTTAGCATAGGCGGCAAACCGAGAGAACCAAGCCCGAGGAGCTTGCTTAAGCCCGTATAAAGAACGCTTGAGAAGGCATACGTGATCAGGTTTAGTCGGGTCGACGAATCCCGGAGGTTGATGCATATAGACCGTCTCTTCAAGGTCACCATGGAGGAAAGCATTTTTTACGTCGAGTTGGTGAAGCGGCCAGTCACGAGCAGTTGCCACGTCAAGAACAGTCCGAATGGTAGCCGGTTTGACCACCGGGCTGAATGTCTCGTCACAATCGACACCAATTTGTTGAGATCGTCCATTAGCAACAAGACGGGCTTTGTAACGAGCGAGGGTACCGTCAGCCTTGAATTTATGCCTGAAAATCCACATAGAACGAATGATATTAGTAGCAACTGGACGGGGCACAAGGCCCCACGTACCACTTTTAATTTGAGCTTTATATTCCTCCGTCATGGCATTAAGACAACGACCATCCTTGGCTGCTTGAATATGTGACAGTGGAAGGGGAGAAATAGAAGTATCAGTGTGGAGACACAAAGGTTGTCGTGGTTTAAAAATACCACTTTTACTACGAGTTTGCATGGGATGAGTAGAAGTAGAAGAAGAAGTATGAGAAGGAATTACCATAGGAGGATTAGAGATGGAAGGAGGAGATGGCGACGGAGAAGGTGATGGTGAAGGAGGAGGAGACGGCTGAGCTATATGAGGACGAATGTTTGGCGGAATGGACACGTCTTTGGGTTTAGATGGAGGAGAGATGGAAATAGAGAAAGGAAAAACAGACTCGTTGAACGTAACATGGCGGGAGAGTATGACACGTCGGGTAGTGAGATCAAGACATCGATAGCCGCGATGATCGGTAGGGTAGCCCAAGAAGATACACGGAGTGGAGCGGGGAGCCAACTTGTGAAGAGAAGTTGGCAACATGTTCGGGTAACAAAGAAAACCAAAAGTGCGGAGGTGAGAGTATCGTGCTTCTTTGTTAAACAACTTGGTGAAAGGAACTTCGTCATGAATTGCAGAAGATGGGAGAAGGTTGATGATGTGGACTGCCGTATGTAAAGCCTCGACCCAATACGCCAATGGCATTGATGCTTGGATAAGAAACGTACGAATGAGGTTGTTGATGGTACGAAGCATACGTTCAGCGCGGCCATTTTGTTGTGATGTGTAAGGGCACGAAAAACGAAATTGCATTCCCATGGAATCCATGTATTGATGAAACGCCCGATTGTCATACTCTCCACCATTGTCACATTGTAACATTTTGATTTTGGAATTAAATTGAGTCTGCACATAAGAAGAAAAATGAATAAATTTGGACAAAGTATCACTTTTACGATGTAGAGGATAAACCCAAACGAAGTGAGAAAAATGATCAAGAAAAATAAGATAATATTTGATCCCACTAATACTTGGAATTGGTGAAGTCCAAATATCAGAATGCAGAATATCAAAAGGACGAAAAACTGTAGTAGTAGAAGAAAAGAAAGGTTGTCTAACATGTTTCCCAAGTTGACAAGCTTGACACAAATCCGTCAAAGCTATCTTATTATAACGTAAAGAGAGAGAAGTGAGAATGTGTTTAAGAGTAGAAGAAGAGGGGTGACCCAAACGACGATGCCAGAGAGACCCGTCAGCAGACGACACGGAGAGAGCAAGAGGCACAGAAGAAGTTGTAGAAGAAGGAACCGCATAGAGAGGACCGGAGCTGTCACATCGGAGAAGTTTGTTCCGAGTACGTAGATCCTTAATAACAAAACCAAAAGGATCAAACTCAATAGAACAAGAATTATCTGTAACAAATTTACGAACAGAAAGAAGATTTTTAATGATGGAAGGACAAACGAGGACATTCTTTAGTTGAAAAGATCGAGAAGGAGTGATTAGATTTCCCTGTCCAACAGTCGTGATTCGAGCCAAGGATCCGTTGCCAACGGTAAGAGCAGGTATAAAGCTCGAATTAAAAGTAGGACGTAGGTTACCTGCGCTAGAAGCGATGTGATTAGTCGCGCCACTGTCCATGTACCACTGAGCATCCGTCGGATCTTGGAGAGACATAGTATTAAAAGCATGAGTGATATGAGCCGGAAGCAAGGTGTGTTGTGGCGGTGAGGGAGACATGAGATGAGAGGTGTGGGCTTCATAGTGCGGCCTTAGTGGTGTAGGACCAAGAAGACCAGGCTGCATCGTGGAGACATGACGAGGAGGAGCGGAGTAGCCGGAGTATCCATGAAAAGGAGGAGGTGGTGCGGAAGCGTAAGGAGGAGAAGACCATGATGGATAAGGAGTCTGCCAATAATTGTTGTTGTAGAAACGTCCTCCACGACCTCGATATCCGCGACCGCCACGGCCACGACCACGATTGCCACGGTTGCCACGGTTTCCACCATAATTAGAATTGTTGGAGTAGGATTGGTTACCGGAACCGTGAGTAGAAAGATGATTTTGTGATGGTTCCGATGAAGTGTAGAGAAGAGTAGGTGAAGATGAAGAACCAGAAGAAGGAGCGCTACTAGGGACAGACCTCACGTGCTTCGATAGTCGATCTTCCTTGCTTTGAAGCATGGACCGTGTTTCAATGAAACCCGGAAAAGGCGATTTGTGTTTGATGACGTTAATGATACTATCAAACTTGTCTGACAGGCCATTGAGGATGTGCATCACTAAGACACGTTCGGAGATCGGTGAATCAACATTCGCAAGGAGATCCGAGATGGACTTGAGCTTCTTACAATATTCATGCACAGATAGATCTCCAATAACTGTGGTTCGCAGTTCATTCTCTAATTGCATAGCGCGTGCTTCCTTGTTATCACGAAACAAACTTTCGATGGCAGTCCAAAGGTCATGAGCGGAGCACTTTGGTTTGAGAACAGTTTCGAGGATGGACTCCGTAATTGTCCCGTAGATCCACATCTTGACAAGATCGTTGTGTTCCTTCCAAGACTTTTCAGTTTCCGGCGTGGAGGAGGAGGTGCCGTCGATGTGACCAAGAACACCAAAACTGCTACAATGTGTTTCAAAAAGCTCTCTCCATGTATCATAATTGAGTTTGGTCATGTCAAGAGTGATGGGAATGTAAGCTTTGATTTGGCTTATAGAGAATGGTTTGTCAGTGGTGGGAGGAGGAAGAGCCATCGTTGAGAATGGAAAGAATTAGAGAAGAAAACAAGAGAGAGTGTTGCTTTGAGGAAGAAGGAAGATGAAGAGAAAAGGATGAAGAAGAAGGGAGACGAAGAGATGAAGAAGAAGGGAGACGAAGAGAATTTTTAGAAGAGCAAAGGCTCTGATACCATATTGAATAATGAATTGCCGTGTCTCATCACATATTAGAGACATCAATATATAGAGTTACAAAGAGTACTAGGGTTTACATCAAAGGGTAGAGATGGAAATATACATATCCTAACAAGACTTACCATAAGGATTTTCACTTATGAGCATATCTGTTGTGAATCACGCATCTGCAATGAAACACGGCGACTGTAGTCGGAATTTTTTTGATATGAATTTGAATTTCACTAAGGAATGAGAGGGTTTGTAAAATTTACAAAGAGAGCTTAACCATGAAAGTTATTCCTTACCAAAAAAAAACTGAAAAGCAAGGAACCTAAGAACATTTTGAATAGATCATTCAAAGGTGAGCCAACTTTGCATTAGGTCTCCCTAGAAATAAAAACACATTTGTTTGGAAAGTCTGTCAGTTGGGTCTTGGCCCAATTGGTTTACTTGGTAGTCAGAAATGAAGGCGGCCTGACTACCCCCTGACATTAGTCGGAAGGCACTCCAAACTCGGATCAGACAGTGTGGTGGCCCAATTCTGGATCTCATGGATCTCATGGCCCGTTCGACCCGAGTCCGCTCGGAGCTCATGGTGTCCGTTGAACCGTTGAACCGCGGGAGTAGTCCACTCTGTAGCACCTTAGTGCGTTCTTACCGAGGCTGACCGGATTAGCCGATAGGGTTTATCAAAAAAAAAAAAAAACTTTGCATTAGGTCACCATAATTCTGTGCTTTCGTTTGGCGAGAATTGCGTCACGAATCAGTCGATCAATCGTCTTGATTATACTTTGTGGAGTGGGGGAGATGCTTTGTTATGGAGCCTGTTGTTGCATGCAATTGCTTGTATTCTCAAGCTGATTGCATTCAAACCCTCCTACTCTTTTGTTTTAATCTGCTTTATCTTTTTTTTTTTTTTTTTGAATGAATGTAAAAATATATTCAACCAAAAAAGCCATGTGTACAATGAATGCATCTGTTTTTTGAAAAAATTAGATAGAAGACATTAAAGGCAGAATATAGAGTTTAGAGAAGTGTCAAGGTCTTGTTTATGGAATTGATTGAGTAGAGAACCACAAGCTTAGGCCGTCACCGTATCGATGATCTCCCAAGTCTTTGATAGCGCTGATGCGATTTCGAACGGTCTTGTCTATGAGTTTGATGAGTCGAGCTATAGAGGACTGAAGTTCTCCATGTCTTCTTGCATTTCTCTCGCGCCATATGTGGTAGAGAGTAGCTTGGAAGACATACCTAAACAAGAAGAGGTTGAGCCGCGGGATGGTTGTATTGTTGAGCAAAGCAACCAATTGGGTCCAATCCGTGGAGTAATTGACGTGCAACAGTCGTTGGGCTAGAGCCTTCCAAATTGCAGCAGCATACGGGCAAGAGAAAAACAAATGATCTCTTGATTCTTCAGTATTATCACATAAGACACAATCAACTCGCTGTCCCGAATTCCATTGTTTAATACGGTCCCCAGTAGCCAATCTGTTGTGAATTGCGAGCCACAAGAAGAATGAATATTTTGGAGTTGAGTAGGGAAACCAAACCCCTTTATACCATTCCACTCTTGGATGCAAATGCCGAATATTATTCCAAGTGTGCTTTGTCGTAAACGTTTTACTGAATTTAGCTCCTGAGGATTGCCATAATGGAATGTCGTTTCCTTCGACTACTCTTGTTCGTTGATAGAGATCCCGAATCGCAGCTTCAATCTGATTGAGGTTATCAACTCGATGCTTTCTGGTTCGTTGAGACTGTAACACTTTTTCGACGGTTGCGTCAAGTGGTATGCCCATATCAATGACTCCACGAGGTCCTGTCACGTCAATTAGTCTACCCATTGGTGACCAGTTGTCATACCAGAACGATGTGTAGTGGCCATTGTTTACGTCAACTTTATGCATTTCTCTCGCAACTTCTCTATACTTGAGTAACTTTATCTGCTTTATCTTTTAAACCTTAGTGTTCATGAAGTACTAGGCTCTTGAGCCGAAGAAACACATCAATGGTGGAGACATATATATTTATCGAATTTTGTTGGAAACAAAAATACATAAGACACCATGCAGTTTGTTTTTTTTCAGTTCAGTTTGTATTTTTTTTTTTTGGTTTATTCGGTTCAATTTTTTTCTTTCTGGAATAGAACTGATTTTTTTTGTTCGTTTGACAAAATAAGATATTCCTAAAAAGGCTATACCTTCCTAAGTTCTTAGTATCGACTTTAATATTTTTTTAAATACCCCATTTTTTTGGCTTATAACCAAAAATTTCATTTTAAACTTACTTAACCCCAAACCTATCGTCATTATTATTATTATTATTTACTTTATCGGATTAAAAAAGTAAGATTAAATTTTTTTTATTAGAACCAAACTAATACAACCATCCGACATCACTGATAAATCCGACTAATCCAAAGGTCCGACTTAGCGAGAGGCAGCCCACTATTCACTAGGTTAATCCTGGACTATATGAATCAAACTCGGACAGAAAAGTCTATACTCCTTCCCCAAGACAATTTGCCACTAGACCAGACAATGACAAGTTTGGCCAAAAATTCCATAAACCTAAAATTACTCTATTTAACACAAACGATTAGATGAACTTTTGAAGTAGTTTACACAGTTTGGTGTTGTTATGCCAGTCGAACAGATCCCCTTTTGATAATATATGTTTGGTCTTCAATAAAGCATACCAAATATAAAGCAAACAAAATTATTTTCAAATGTCTAAACATTTGTGTTACATTAATTTTCAAAAATGAAAACACAAACAAATTCTACAAACGGTTCTTTGAAATTTAAAACCACATAATCCTCGAATTAATAAAGAAAAGGCTACCAATGGATCGATTCGTACCAAATTTACTCACAAACATGTAATAGTAAGATCTTTGTTACCTTTAGAAAGTTTCGTTAGCTTGGCTCGATGTCTACATCATCAACTTATTAGTGACTGTTTCTTGCGTCACCAAACATGAAACGAAAACAAATTCTTCTTGGTTCAAACCATTGAAATTATACATTAATATTCGCAGAATATTAACTCGGAACTCAACATCTGGGTTTTGCGTCATCCCATATTTTTCATGTGTTTTACCATTAATAGAACATACACTTTTTTTCTAAGAGCATTGTCTTTGAAATGAATGTATATACCTTGAATATAATATCCAGGTCTCTATAATTTCATTTTTTCACTCCACAAGGACCACAAAAGTAAGACTTCTTTCAGAATGTCAACTTCTTTTTCCTTTTGGAACTTTGGCTCACCAATGCTCTTGCCAAATGCTTTTTTTTTTTCTTTCTCCTAAGATATCCCCATATTATATACATCAAACATGTGAAACTATATACTCAAAATGAGTTTTAACATCACATTTTTTCGAAAGAGTTTTAACATCACATCAACCTATAAAACTTCCAAAATTAATTTGAATTCCCAACTCTTTTGTGCAAGTGCATAATAGTCCACTCGTCACATGCTAAAAGCACATTTGTGATATTTTCAGAAAGAGTTTTCAATTGTGGCATTCAATAAAAGTTTCAAACCAAGTGTGCTAGTTATGATAAAATTCATTTTAACTTATTATCTCCAAAACGTCAAGCTCAATAAAATACCAGTCAACCACTTCTTCAGAGAGTGCAAATGATGAAGGCAAAACTAAACTTAGCTCTCTTAAATTCCAAGCAAATGTGCTTTTAATATCAAAAACCATCATAACAGTGAATAACACTAGCATATAATAGAATTTTAAAATCAATAACCTGAATAACAATAAAATCTAAGAATAAATCCCTAACTGGTAAGCAAATTTACTAAAATTTCTATCATACTTTCAATTTATGGTGGATCCTAGTTAATGACTAGCTTTTAAATCAAATTTTGAATAATATAGTAGTAAGAAACTAAGTATTAACCAAAAAAAAAAAAGTATCATAGAGTTTCCAACTTCTGTTACATCAAATTTTCATTAAAAATAACATACACGTAATGCATTAACTATGGATAAATTTTGAACCCATGGAAGTCCGAGATACTCAACTTCGTGAAAAGTATCTCGGACAAGGAGTTCTTGGCTAAATTGGTGTTGAAAGTGTCATGGGGAAGCTCATGGCCAATCAAAGTCTCTGGAAAACTCAACTTTCTACTACATGGAGAAAAAGTTGCTGGGACAAGTTTTTGAGTGACAATGGTTTAGGTAATAACGAGTTTCTTACCTTCACACACAAAGGAAATATGTGCTTTAGCGTAGACAAGACATCTTCCCGAAGATGTTTGAGGAGATGCATATGCCAAAGGAAACAACAATGTTCAAGATTCGCGATCTGAAAGAGAAGAAGTCATGGGATATTATGTATAAGGTCACTGGTACACAATCAAGATTTATTTCTGGATGGATTCGTTTGGTCAAAGAGTTAGGTTTAGTGGTCGGAGATGTTTGCACGTTCAAGCTCATCAAACCGACGGAGATGCTTCTCAAAGTCTCCAAAAAGGGACTTCATGATTACCCTGTTGAGGTGATCTCAGATGATGATGATGATATATATGAGGTAATCTCAGTTTGATCAATCTTTGAGACTCTAGAGTTAATGTGTCAGGAGCCATTCTTACATTGTTTCTCTGAGACTTTTATCTTAATACATTAGTTCTTCTCTCCACTTTGTAACTACAATTTCTCCTAACCGAGACGAGAGTATTAGTTCCGGATTGATTCGGTTTCTAGGTTTTTCTTTAACCAACGAACAAATCAATTTTATCTGATATACATCACATCAATCCCCAAACACAAAAGCCAATGGAAGCTCCTAGAGGCAATCTGAGAGCGGTGGCTCTTATCGCAGGCGAAAACAACGTCCGAGCCTTCCAAGGCTCTCTTCAACTTATATATGCCACCAATAAATTTAGTATCAAGAGTCAAAACCAAATGCTTAAACAACTTTTTTGTTGCATGTATCTATAGAGACAACAATAGTTCTCTTCAATGTTATAGACAAACGTGGCTTCTCTGTTCCAGAAGATCAAAAGAACATGATATGTATAGAGAGAAACAATAAACTAATAAAAGCATATAATAAATCAATATCAAGGTTTAGCCCAAAAGGCAGAACACACTGATAATAAGTGAGCTGTACAAGCAATATGTCTCATCAAAACACCAAAATAAAAACCATCAAACATAAAAAGCAAACTCCATAATGTATAAACCGATCAACGAATCTCTGTCCTAAAACCGGTTAAACTATGTTCAAGGCTTATATCCGTAGGTACGGGTATAACTATCATCCCTCTTATTGTTCCTGAAAGCACAGCAACCAACAGAGTAGACAATGATGAGGAAGACAAGGAAGATGATGTTAACGATTGCAACTTTCTTCCAAGCACTTTTGACGTTGTCGAGAAGACCCGCTTTGCAAGATTGACAGTCGAAGCAGAGCTTTTCTTTCGCGTTGTCCCATGTTTGGCAGTCGGGATTATTGTGTGTTCCCGTTGTGTTCTTGTTCCAGGTTATGGGGTTTACGTACTCGAAACCACATTCATCTGAAGGTTTGCAGCAACCAGACTGTAACACAAAACAAAGATTCATTAGTTAACGTTATAGCCTTAAGACAGAGTAACATTGACAAAGATATAGCTTCAGAAACTATCAAACAAACGAAAATTTATACAAAAGTGCTAAGAACAGAGCATGAAAAGGTCGTGGATCTCATGTCTAATGATTCTCTGTTTAAAAAGGTTGAAACTTTGAATCAAAAGAGTAAAATTTTTGTGTTAAAATTGAACTTTTAAAAGATATGTGACTAAAAATCAAACCTTCGATATCACTAAAAAAGAGATCTTTGATGGATCATAGATCATAAAGGTCAATCCTTTTCAAGTCTTTGATCAAAATTTTAGCAATTCAACAAACTTTGTAATTCACTCAAACATTAAAAAGAAGACAACACATGTAACATGTCTATGGTTCAGATTCATAAATCATGATTCTCAAATTAAAAAAGGTTGAAACTTTAAATATAAAATTAAAACTTTTATGTGCAAAAAGTTCTGAGATGTGATCAAAAAGCTCAATCTCTTTCTAAGTCTTCAATCACAATTCAATAAAAACCCTAAGATAAAAGACAAAACTTTAGAAACAAATCAAAGTCAAACTTTTTACCTGAAGAGCAGTAAGATGTTCTTTGTAGAAACTATTGACAGGAACATTAACAAACTTAGCTTCAAGCTTAGAACAAACTTTGCTCTCAACAAGACAACTTCTAATCTTATTCCAATTTTTTCCATTCTCAACACGTTTCTGTAACCAAGTAGAGTAATCACCAAGTTTATACTCTTTATAACCTTTTCCTTCAATAGCTTCACCAGCTCCTTTGTTAGTAACAACAAAGGCAAAAACAGTTATACAGAACACAAGTAGAATCAAAAGGAACATGACAAAGAGATAAACCCAAAGAAGCCATGTGACTCTACAACAAGAACCTATTAAACCAGCTATTGCTACAACCATAAGGAAAACACCAAGAGCAATCACTGGTTTGTCTAGGAATCTTTCACACTCTGTTGACCCTTTTTGGCTTAGCCAGATTCCACCAGCTAAGATTGGGATTGAGAGAAGAAAGACAAGGAAATTTAGTATCCCTACGAGATTGTTGCTACAACGAGCCATGGTTTAGATTCAGAGAGAAAGATTGAAACTTTGAGGAACCCTTAAGATGAAATCAGAGAAAGATAGAGAATTTGAGGAACACAGAGACGGAATTTGAGTGGGTTTTGATGGGTTTGTGGAAATAAGTTTATATAGAGAAGATTGAAACGCGTGAAAGTGAGGAAATTTCGAGAGGATATTGCAGAGAAGTTTCGTTTGGTTTGGTTCTCATTAGTCATTTGTCTTTAGGAAGTAGTTGAGACTTGAAGACTTGGTTTGCATTTTCGAAGAATGATGACTCTTTAACTTCCACGCGCTTTTTCGCGAGTGGTGGAGAGTTTTGGATAATGACTTGTAATTATATTTTGATATTTTAGTTTTTCTTATGTATATTTTTTTCTATATTTGACTTATCTTATTATGATTATTAAATAAAAATTTAAAATTTATAGATTGAATTTAACTTACAATGAAATAATTTTTTAAAAAAATTTAAGACTGACTAATTTCCTCACAATACATAGTTTATGACCATAACTGGATTTTAGACTAAGTTAAGTAATCATGAGTTTGCAGCTAATTATAAAAAAATTAATTTCAGTAATTTTTTCAGCATAAATCAAGGATTAGTAAATAAATAAAATAGTTAGGGAAATGTCTTAACAAATAAATAAAAAAAGTTTTGTTTACCCACCATATTTATTTTGAAATTTCTTAAGTTTTTTCTTTTTAAATTATAAAAATCGTTAAAAAAAACTCTTATTTTCTTTCCTCGGGTGTGACCTTCACAAAAACCGATAAGTTCAAAATTTCAGCATATCGCATATATAAATACATGATATCACAACAAACATTTATATATGCGATATGCTGAAATTTTGAACTTTTTTATATCTACAGTTTTTTAAGTTAAACAATTGTCTGAAAATCATACCTCAGCCTAATATAAAACCATTAAACCTTTGACAGATCAAATGGCTTTCACTTTCATATGATTATCTTATTTCTACTATGTCAAATAATTGAGTATTTCTTTTTCCTTTTGTTTTTACTTGCGTGAGCAAGATGGAAACGTTTTCAAAGTCCCATTTGTTTTTGTTTACTCGTATTTTTTGTCAACGTTTTACTCGTATTTTATTTAATGAAAATTAAGTGACTAATATATAGTTATATACATATGCCACTGGAAAAATTGCAATTTGTTTTTATGCTTTTGGTCTTTTGGAGGCTGCGTTGATACCTAACCTATTTATAGAAAATAGATAATGGGAAGAATCAAATGACATAAACTCTTATTTAAAAACATATTTAGATCGTCTGAAATGAACACAGGCTGCGTTACTACCTAACCTACTTGCGTTGTTATTGTGTTACTGTAAATGTGGTTTGGTTTTACTGAATAGATCATTACAATTATATGACTTAGTCAGAATAAGTTTATTAATCAAGATACTCAATATTATGATTATTATCTAAGCTGCTATAAATTCAATGAATGTACATCACAAGTAACATCTATCATATATTATTTTATTTGGAACTTCTTAGGTAGTAATTGCTTTTCAATAACTCGACTTGTATTTACTCTATAAATTGGAGTTACTTCTCCTTGTATAAGTGTATTGACACACCAACAAAAACACAAGAAGCAATGAATTATTTTCTTCACATCTCATCTTATATCTGATAGTTTTCACAACATTGATCAAAATAACAACAATAACCATTTCAACACAACCGTTGTATTAGATGTAAAACAAAGACATCGAAAACTATATGTTCTTGACAAAAAAACTCGATAATATATAAAAAAAATCTATAAAAAGTGTTCAAAGTATGACTTAACAGATGGGTGAGAACTGTTTTTCTTCTCATACTATTTACCATCATATATTTTATCGTCTTTGTGAAACCCAATCAATATTGAACCAATTAGAACTCACGAATTACTTGATAGATTTGAAAAAAAAAAAAAGAACTCAAACAAAAAACACCAAGATTTTACGAGTTCGAGCTCCAGTGTGGAACCCTAGGTCTCGCCGGAGATTGACTCCAGAATCCACTAGATCTTAGCTCAAACTCGAGCTCATACAACTGATACTTGGTTCAATTGATACTTGGGTGTTTCTTGATACTTGAGTGGAAGGGTTTCACTTTCTTTACGTTGTGGTCATAGTGATACTTGGGTGTTTCTCGGCTATATATGCTTGTGAATATGATCCGAAATCCAGCCTTTTTATTTTTACTTTTCTTTTTCTAAATGATTATCTACCTTTTCTATTATGTCGTATTATTGTGTTTGTCCTTTTATGTTCTATTAATCAACATTGTAATCCAATGTCATATAGAATTTGATTAGTTTAATTAATTTGATATGATGTAAGCTCCAAAGTTAATTAGTTTTTTTTGTCAACAATGTACGGAGTGATTATTGAGCTTAAAGTTTTATTAGAAACAAAGAAAATAAATTGGTTCTATGTGTAATAAAGGAAGTCTCAAAGATTAGTGCACAAGATGTACATGCATCTATGAGAAAAATCAGATATCTTAGAATTTCTAGATTATTGTGAATTTGTGAAACATACATTATATAGACAATATCAATGTAACTGACTGAATTATTCACCTACTTGAGAGTGAGGTTACTTTTTCGAATCACAGAATGATACATGGGTTTACATGGTAAATTGTTGATCGTTTTCTATCCTGACTATATGCCAATGTTATAAACAAAAAAATTTGTTATTATGATAATATGTATCAATGTATGCACATTTTACAACGACACAATAGTTCTACATAAGTGTGTATCATAATTGGATTATAGTACACTAAAAAGTTGTGTGTGTCCTAAATTCTGGTTGTCTTCTTATCCTTTTTTATAATAATTCTAGAATCAAACACACACGGTTTTAGTTTTTTGGAATCGGGTTATGTAACTACATCAGAATTTTTTTCATTCACTATCCGACGTATTCCTCTGATATCTAGTCCTTCAACTAGTAAGGCCATCTCATTGCAAATATAAAAAAACTGTTAAATGCGGAATCAAGTGGTTATAATAATAAAGATAGCGAGAAAAACCTTACCGGTAACATCATCTCTGCCATATAACTGTTGAAGAATCTGCTTAACCTCGTCCATTCTTCTTTAACTAACAAACCAATGAGGAGACTCGGACAAATAAAACACCGGGAGAAACAAATAAAGAAGAGAATGGATCGAGAGGATGCTCTCTAGCTAGGTTAATCGCTCAGGGACATAGTGAAGACCATACAATATGACAAAAACATTCCATGAGAGCCAAGAAACTAAGAGAAGGTATTTAAGTGTCTTCTAATCTCTAGAGGAGCGGTTTTAGAAATGTAAACATGGACAAGCGCGTACTGCGAAATCATTAAGAAGCCTGGCAAAGAACATAACATAGTCATTGGGAGACCAAATCATTAACAACCTGCAGATGAAATACGTAGGGTCTGATTGGTAACCAAAAGCTGTACAAGTTTTTTAGCTGTTAGCTGAAGCTGTTAACTTTACCGGAATAGTGCAAAGCTGTATAAAAGAGCTGTACGAGAAAGCTGTACAAAAAAGCTGAGAGTAAAACTTTTAGTAACGCTTTTGATAAAGTTTTTGTGATTGGTAAAAATAAAAACTGTACAACTTGTAATACTTTATATTCGTTTACCAATCAAACCCATTACTAATGATAAAATGATCATCGGGCGTCCCAAACCAATCAAATATCGGTCCTAAGCAAGTCGTGATGACCGTAGCACCGATCCATGAGTGGATAGTGACGAGAGTTAAAAGATAACAATTTAACATGAACATTTTTTAGAGACAAATTTAGCATATTTATGTATTAATTAAAATTTACTAGAAATGATAAATATAATATATATATATACTAGAAAGCTGCCCACGCGACGCGTGGGTTATATATTTAATATTAATTCTGGATACTAATGAAATTTGTATTAAAGTACTACGATCGATTATTAATATAGTTTTTTGAAATTTTTTTTAAAAAATATTAACTTTTATGTTCCTTTTCGAAGTACTTTTGTGAATTGCTAAAAAATAAATTCTGCTCTTTTTTATTCAAGATGGTATGACATAAATATATACCACTACTTTTTCTTAATTTACATAAAATATTTTATTGTGGAAATATATATCATACCTCATCGTACAGTCTCTTGTTTGTTGATTCATGATCCCTGGATCGGGAAAACGGTCAAAATCAACTCCAACTATTTCTATGCGGCTTTTTTCATCCCAAACTCTGAGCCCCTGCACTTATCAACCCGAACTCATACAATTTTCAAAAAACAAACCTAAACTATCTAACCGTTATCCAATTTCAACACAGTTTTTTTTTTTTTTTGTATTTGTTAATGTCGATTAGAATTGTTAAGTCGTAATTATCTGTTCTTTTGTATCTGAATCATTCCTTTTATACAATTGGCTAAAAGTTAAATAATTCAGGTTTGTTACATTATTTAATAACAAGTATATGTTAAAATTGGCTAACGATTACATAGTTCATGTTTGTTATTTGAAATTTATGTGGGTTCGAGTTGATAATTGGGGTTGATATTGGCCTTTTTCCCTCGTTGGATTTCATCAGAAGGTACATCTTCCTGATCTCATGACTTTCCCTCGACAATAAGCTTTAGATATTATATCCATATAATCCATACTAAAATTAGGAGATCAAAGGTAAAACATAATCATATTTATTATTTTTTTTGCTAAATTTTATCTATATATGTTAAAAATTAAAGAAAAATTTAAATAATTTGTGATAATGATTAAATTTAATAAAATAGCAAGGTGGTCCAAATGAGCAAAAACATATTTTATATAGTTAATCTGGGTTTTTCACATCTCTCTCTCGCTTCCGACTCAGCACAGCTAGTCAAAGCTTTAAAATCAGAGCTTCAACACAAGGAGCTTCATGGGATTCTTTTCGATATCCTAAATTTATCTTCTACCTTTGATGTTATTTTGTTTAGTTTCATTCCCCGTTTGCAGAACTCAGATGCCGATTCATTGTCAAAACAGTCTCTGGTTTCTCTTGTAATGGGTCTGGCCCAAACCTAAGTTAAATTGAATCAGCCTATGCACAAAAAACAAATATATATGTTACACTTAATTATAATCATATTCAATTTAGAAAAATGACTTCAGATGATATAATAAAAATTTTATCTTTGAAAGTTTATATCAAAAAAATTTAGTTCAGTTTTGATATATATATATATATATATATAAATTCAATTCTTTGAAAAACAAAATGCCATTTTATAATCTTTGTATATATATATATATATATAGGTCATAAGAGTACAAAAATTTAATAAATATAATGTAATGCCGTTTATCTAAATACTTTAATGGCATGTTAGGTTTTAACTGAATTAGTCAATTATGATATTCTATGCAATTACCCTTAGCAAACATAATTCTTTTCAAAAATCCCATGAGGATAGATTAAAAGAAAATCTTTGGTGGAACTTTTTAAATTTTTTGGTTGAATTTCATTGGGTTGGTTTTATGGAAACTTTGATAAAAATAAATACAAATGTTATATTCTTTCATATGATCTTTATTTCTTACTTAATTTGTATGATTGACTAAAAAAATTGAATTCAAAACATAATCAAGTCAAATGTTATACAATATTAAAAATAAAATAAAACTATTTACTCAAGCTATATGAAACTCAAACGTCGATCCCTCTAAAACGTTGAGTAATTATGTAAAAGAAATAAAGAATGACATAAACTATCAAATAAAGAATGACTCATGATCCCATGAGTTTTACGTATTTAAGAACAAAATCATCTTGAAACAATTTTACGTATTCATAAATTTGAAAACAAACTCTTAACTTTTTGATAAGTGATGTTGAGAATAATTACATAAATGGTTTTTCAATTTATATCATAACTTTTAACAAACTTATGGTTTTCAAATTTATGAATATATATAGATCATAAGAGTAAAAATTTAATAAATATAATGTAATGCCATTTATCTAAATACTTAAATTTATAATTACACTTTAACTGACCATAATAATAGATATAAAATTTCTCAATGTATGTATTTAAATCTTATTGGTGAGTTGAAAAATAGAGAAACAATTAAAAATAGAACTTTAAAAAAATAGAACACTTTTATGTAGAACTAATGGTGTTGGTGAGCCTAACTTGAACACCATATGAAATCACAAACCTAACTTGAACACTAAATGAGAAAACTTTTGTAGATATTTTTACTATGTGGACGATAGCCTGAAATAAAGAGAAAGCAACTAAAAGTCAATAAAAAAAATAAAAGAATGGACTGGAAAAAGCAAAAACTCTACAATAGTTTTTTTAGCTTCACATGTGGGTAATATATAGAAGTAGATTAATTGGAGTCAATATTTAGAGTATTAATTTACACTCTAAAATTAATTAGATTTAATGTTTTCAATTAATTGGAGTTATTGTGGTTTTACTTTTGTGGGTTTTACTTTGGGTAACTAATTCCAGAACAAAAAAAAACACTAATATATTTCGGTATTAGAAGCCACATGAAAAGCGTTACTGGAGAAGAAAACTCGTCGCAAACATTTATTTTGAGAGAAGCGTAACACATGGAACAATACATTAATATAATTAATGCATGTTACTATATTTATTTATTAAAATTACATTGATTGTTACATAAGTTAGAATTTCATTCACTGAGACATTTATAAAACAATATACAGTAAAACCTCTATAAATTAATAATGTTGGGACCAACTTGGGAAAAAATTATTATCTTATTAATTTATCGATTTATGTCATATTTTACACTGGTCCTAACTCGGAACCGAAAGAATTTATTAATTTAGAGAAGTTTTTAATTTATAGAGTATTAATTTATAGAGGTTTTATAGAGACAAATTAGAAAAGATTAGAAATGTATATTATGGAGAATAGAAAAATGAGAAAAACAATTAAATTTAAAAATAGATGCCAAATGTACTAATTAATATTATGAGAAGTTTTAAAAATGTACTAATATTTTGTGTAAATGTATTGTGTAATAAAAATTGTAAATAAATACTCCAACTTGGAGTTGTAAAATGTGAGAATAAAGTGGTGTTATATTTTTTTTTTTTTAAAAGTTAGATTGGAAAGAAGAAAAAAAAGAGACAAATTAGAAAAGATTAGAAATGTATATTATGGAGATATGAAAATATTATGTAAGATAGAAAAATGAGGAAAACAATTAAATTTAAAAATAGATGCCAAATGTACTAATATTATGAGAAGTTTTAAAAATGTACTAATATTTTGTGAAGTTAAAATTTAACTGATCCATAATTTTGAGTCAGATGAATAAGTGGTGATTAAGTAGATAATAATTTTGGCAAAACAAATTAGACACAAATTTCAATTTAAATACATGTCAAATGTATCAATAGGATAAGAGAAATATCTTTTTGGAATTAAATTGTAGGTACAAACTTTCAAAACTAAGGATTTTAAATAAATTAAAACAAACATTAATGAAATGAAAGAGGACACATGTCACCAAAAGAGAATGCCAAATGTCGCAATGGTAGGAAAAGTTAGAAGAAAACCTTCTCATATTATATTAGACACAAATTTCAATTTAAATACATGTCAAATGTATCAATAGGATAAAAGAAATATCTTTTTGGAATTAAATTGTAGGTACAAACTTTCAAAACTAAGGATTTTAAATAAATTAAAACAAACATTAATGAAATGAAAGAGGACACATGTCACCAAAAGAGAATGCCAAATGTCGCAATGGTAGGAAAAGTTAGAGGAAAACCTTCTCATATTATATAAGATATGTAAATTAAATATGACAAAATATTAAATTAATTTTTGGCGATAGCCGCTGTAATAATATATATTGGTTATGTCAACAATTCATTCTTGCCTACCAAAAAAAAAAAAACAATTCATTCTTGATTTTTTTATATGAATTCTAAATTCATTAGAGTGCAATTTACGAGTTTATTAATTCATGACCCATTACACTCTTGGGTCTTCATATTTAGCACAAAATATAATGCCTAATAATGACAAAAATATATTCGGCCTAAGTCCAATAACATTCTTCTACGAACGAAAAAATGAACTATCAAAATGGTTAAGGGAACAAATCAATGTTACCGAATAATGCCGACGATTTACCGAGCAAACTGAGTTCCTATAATTGCTTATCGACATATTTTTAGTATGATGGACGCACTTTAGCCTATTATCGATGGATGTGGCTGTCGGTAATATATGAGCTCATTTCTAGTAGCTTAAATGTTTATTAGTATGTTTAGCGGTGACCTCAATATTAAACCCTTAAGCTATATAAGTGTGATAATCAATGTTCTAGATATATATGGATGGGAGGAGTAGACAATAAATCATGTCTTGCGTATGTGCCCTCGAACGCTTCATAATATACACACTTTCGAGGATTCCCTTGGCGTAAGGAAAGTTTTCGGTATCATCGATTTGTTTGAACTTAGATATCTTGTTCCGGAGACAGCCAAGAGTCATGAGCCCAGACCTAAAATATTTGAGTTTTCCTTGAATTCTTTAGTTTATTTGAAAAGCTTGTAAAGATTAAGTAGTTTTTGATAAGCCTTACATATGATCACTCGTTAGTCGTTACATATTCAAAAGGCTGGATCAAGAACCACCCGATGTCTTAATATTATTGTAACGAAGGCTTAAGTCTAAAAAAACAACACAAGCAGTTTTTTTTTTCTATATATTTAAAAGAAACATAACTTATTGCAAGGAAGACAGCATAACTTAGTTACATGGATAATTTATTCAATCCACACACTTTTAGCTACTATCGTAGTACAAACCAACGTCTTAGAAAAATAAAAACATTCAATCTCACACTTATGTTTGGAACAAACGTAGTTTAGGATTTTAGTTACCAGATCCTGATCCAGCCCTAGAACCAGCAAACGAACCAGCAGACGATCCAGCCGAACCACCTGAACCACTAGAACTTGAACTCGACGATGAGCTTGAGCTAGATGATGAACTAGACCGCGAGCCTGAACCAGCCCCAGCACCAGCACCAGAACCAGAGCCTGAGCCACCACCAATACCAATTCCCAACCCAACACCCAAACCTATCCCCAAGTCCTTTCTTGCAACCCGACTCTCGGCTAGCATAACCAAACTCGAAATAACAAATAAACTCATAAGAACCAAACCATGGACCCTAGCCATTTTAGAATACCTTTCTATCTAAGAATTATCGTTTGTGCTTTATTTCTCTAAGGCTGGTTGGATAGAAGAATCAAAATATGTTAAGTGTATTTATAGAAGGTTTGAGATAGAGTGAGCTCTGAAGTGGATGCCACTAAGTTCAATAACGTTGGACCAACAAAACAACTAGCTTCGATCATTTTCTTATATTATTATTGACTTGTACACTCAGAGCCACAGAAGGAATATGTATTCAACTATTAGACAATTAAACAAATTATTCATCGTATTTTTAATCAGCAAAAAGATTAATTTTTAATGTAAACGCTCTTAAAATGTTGATTCAAGTGAACATAATACTTTTTTTTTAATGCCGCCTAAATATTATTATTGACGTTTGTGAAGTTAGTGTGAATTGAATCATTTATATTTTGGCTACCCGCCCACTAACGACGATTAGTGGAGGATTGTTAGTGGGTTTTACTCGGTGAAATCAAATCACTCGTAATAGAAAAAGTTCAATAATTCCACGTTTTCTTTGTTACATTACACGTTCTTAATTAAACAAAATCTTTTATTTGTACACGATAAGCATTCTTCTATATTCAAAACAACAGAGAATGGGAAGTTCAAAAACCATACATCATGGCCTGACAACTCTCTTCAAGATGCTTGTCGCTGTAATTCAGGCCTTAACTTCTGACTTGAACTTAACACATAGACCGAATTTTCGCTTAGTGATCACCTTTTTCATACTCAAGGCTGATGTCTTTCTGAAATCAAAAGATTTGCACGAGAGAGCTTTGACAACACTAAAGTTGAAGGTGCATTCCTTCACCCAATTGTGGAATCTGGTCACATGGAAACAAGATGCACGCGCCATCATCAGCACAGTCTTAGGTAGGCCTGGGCATTCGGGTACCCGTACCCGATCGGTTCTTTTTTTCGGGTATCGGGTCTATTCGGCTAGGAGGTCGAGACCCATTCGGGTATTCTAAAAATTCAGTTCGGGTTCGGGTCGGTTCGGGTATTTTAATAAAAAAGCAAAATACCCGAAAATAACCAAAAATACCTGAAATATTTTCGGGTTCGGGTCGGATTCGGGTTTTTTACTCGTATATACCCAAATCTAACCGAAATACCCGATTTCTCAAAAATACATTGGTTACTCTTTGCCCAAATATAACCAAAAATATCTAAAAATACTAAAATTACCCAAAAGAAAACTACATAATTTTTTTTTTTTTTTTTTTTTTAATTAAACTATATATATTATAAATGGGCTTCCCAGAAACTGGGCTTAGTCTAGAAATTACAATGGTGGACCAATTACAAAATGGAAATTAAAGAAACAGGCCCAAATCAGAAAAATGGATCTGATCCTGCTGAAAGACCACCAGCAATGTCCCGGAGCAATACACCGGCGAAAGCAAGAACGACGATTTTGCGACGGGTCCCCAAAAACGGAGGCAAAGAAAGAAGCTTTCGGATTCCATCCCCACCACCACTCCGGCGAACCACCTGACCCATTATAGTTCTCCCGATTGCTCAAGACATCGACTAGTGGCTCTACGATGACGGATCCCATGCCTAGCAACCCATACATACTCAGATCTAACCCCAAAATCCTGATCCAGCGACTTCATAGACTTCCGAGCTAGGGTTCCGCACGGACTAGTCCGTGGAAGCAAAAAAACATGGTGGTTAGAGAAGTTGGTTGCTCAAGCCAACTCGCACAAACCAGAAACCCACATTAGCCATCCAGATTCCAAGGAATCCATCAGTTAACCACCGAACTAGAAGCGGAACCCACCAACATCCTCAGACTTCCGCCGCAACAGCGGCAACCAATCCGGTGGTTGAGCCACGCGAAGACACTGCGGCGAGCACACTGGCGTCCTCTACCAAGGCTCCGCCAAATCGTCTTCACGGCCACCAAACCGGAGCCACCGCTACATCTGAAGGAAGAAGGGTCTTCATCTCCGAAGATCGGAAATGAAGCTAACTCACCACTGGTGCCAAAGCAACCCCTAGACCTGAATTTAAGAACACTCCCAAGCCAAACCGCAAGACAAAACCAGAACTTACCCACCGGAGAGCAACCGCGCCGCTGGAGGAGGAAGGTCAAGCAGATCTGGGAAGAAGATCCCAGAACCCGACCCCGAGAGCAGATAAAAAGAAAAGCCAACGCCCCCTTGCTCACCAAAGCCAACAACCACCGGAGAGAGTCGACCCACAACAAAAAACCCACCTAAATCCACCGGAAACCACCTCAAATACGACGCCGTCCATAAGCATCCACATCGAAGCGAGCCCAGCAGCCACAAAGGCTTCTCATCGCACCACGCGCCTCCACATGCTCCAGAAACCACCACCGTGAGACCAGATCTGACACGGACGGACAACTCCACCGAGGGAAAGCTGGACGCCGACGGGAGGAAGGCTAGAGAAAGACTAACAACTAGCGAGGAGGCCCTCTCCGACGCCGGAAGGGCAAGCCGGAGAGGCAAACGAAGGCCACAACCGAGAACTAGAGAGAAGACAGAGAGAAAGGAGAGAGAAAGTCTTTTTATTATTATACCTGTAATAATAACAGAAAACTACATAATTAGTTACTTTTTAACCAAATATATGCAAATGTATCTGAATTACTCAAAAATACCTAGTATATTCGGATTTATGATTGTAATTTTAGGTATTTCGGATATTATAAGTATAAATATAACTAATATTTTTAGATGTATATTTGTATTCGGGTACCCACAGGTATTGGATTCGGTTCGGGTTTTTTTTGGGTAGGAGGTCTAGGACCCATTCGGGTATTTTTAAAAATCGGTTCGGGTTCGGTTCGGATATTTTTTCGGGTTTTTCGGTTCGGATATTCGGTTCCGGGTATTTTGTCCAGGCCTAGTCTTAGGCGACTCTTTAGAACCACACCGAGCCCATTAAAGAATAATTCAGAATTAAAGACCCATTACACGCACTATTGGGCCTTCACATAATAAAAGCCCAACTAAATCTCCAAAGGAAAACATAACTAATCAAAACAGTTAAGGTAACAAAATAAACAACACGATTCCCAAAATCGAAGAAAGATAAAGCAAAAAAAAAAAAAAGATGAAGAATGTGAATCGAGTCTTCTTCTGCAAATCACTCTCTCTCGTCTTCCTCGTTCCTTCTTTCACTCGTTCTCATCTCCGATTCACTTACTCAGCCGCCGGAGCTTCTTCTCCTAATCGAGCAATTCATTGCATGGCTTCCGATTCCCCTCATTCCGGAGATGGTTCCGTCTCTTCTCCTCCTAATCTCGCGGCGGTTCACACTTCTTCTTCTTCTTCGTCTGCTTCTTCCGCCATTGATTTTCTCTCTCTCTGTACTCGTCTCAAGGTATGGTTTGATTGATTCGACTTATGTTTTCGCTAAGATCCGGTGGTTTCTGTGATTATACGACGCAATGTAATGTTGATCAGATGATGCGATTGTTCTTGTTGATGAATTGATTATGTGGTTACTTTGTTTGATCTAAGTCCTTGTAGATGTGAAGTTTTTTTGTTTGTGTATTTTTATGTGAATATGGTGAGTTTTGGTTTCAGTGGTTAAGCAATTTCTTCGCTTGTAATTCTTATCTATAGAATCTCTGAGAATGTAGAATTTGATACAGATGTTGGTTTGAAACCTCCAACGCATTTTAAAGATGATGCGTTGTTCATATTTGTGTGGATGTTTGTTACTAATGTAAAATTTGATCTGTTTGGAGATTACATTGTTGATGGATTGTAGAATGCAATGCATTGTAACTGTTTAAAGAGCATGTGTGGAGATAGCTTGAAACGTTTCATGCTTGATGGATTGTATTGGAATCTATAGTGTGTTACGGAGATGAAACATTGTTAAGCTTGGCTGAATCTGTTGATGGATTGTGGAATTTGTTTTGGGAAGTGAAACGATTTCGAGTTATGTGGTTACTTTTATGATCTGTGAATACTTAAGTCCTTGTAGATGTGAAGTTTTGTCCTGTGTTTTTATGTGATTCTAGTGAGTTTTTGTTTGATGCTTTAGCTATCGGAATTTGTGTGTTGTATTGTTTGGTAAACCATCTTTGTATATCGAATAGACAACTCCAAGAGCTGGATGGATTAAGAGAGATGTTAAAGATCCAGAATCAATAGCGGATCACATGTATCGGATGGGTCTTATGGCTCTAATTTCTTCAGATATTCCTGGTGTTAACAGAGACAAGTAAGTTTCTTGCTTGCTTCGTCTTTAGTTTCAAGTTTCAACTGCTGGAATATAAACTCCTCTTATATCCATGCTTTCTATCTACAGATGCATGAAAATGGCAATTGTTCATGATATTGCAGAAGGTTAGCTCTTTCACTTTTAGAGAGTTTAATCATCGACTTTCTTAATCACGGGTAACTTAGTCGAATTGTTGTTGAGCAGCCATTGTAGGAGACATTACACCGTCTTGTGGGATCTCTAAAGAAGAGAAAAACCGAAGAGAAAGCGAAGCACTTGAACACATGTGCAAACTCTTGGGTGGAGGAGAAAGAGGTCTGTTCTCTTTTCTCATTCTAGAAATGTACTATCTTGATGATGTTGTACTCGTTTGCATAACACTAATCACTTCTAAGAATGTGTATATATGGTAATTGTGCAGCCAAAGAAATCGCTGAGCTTTGGAGAGAATACGAAGAGAACTCTTCACCTGAAGCCAAAGTTGTTAAAGATTTCGATAAAGTTGAGCTGATACTACAAGCTTTGGAATATGAACAAGGTAATGAATGACCTCAACAACAAAAATTCTAATTTGAGAACAAATTTTGCAGAAACTAAAAACTCATATTGTTTTGTTTGCTATTTAACGCAGAGCAAGGGAAAGATCTAGAAGAGTTTTTCCAATCAACCGCAGGTAATTTCTGTTATAACTCATAATCCAAATACATATTCTGTATATATAGTTGAAGGCTTTAAGCTTGTTGGTGTTTGATTCAGGGAAGTTCCAGACTGATATAGGCAAGGCTTGGGCATCGGAGATTGTTTCAAGAAGACGAAAGCAACATTAGTTCTCACTTGACTCTTTTTTTTTTTTTGGTTTCTTTTTTTTTGGGTTTCTTAACGTCTAGTTCTCAGTGGAGTTCATCAAATACTTGTAACGTTTCAAATTTAGTTATTTAAGATTTTTAATTTTTCTTTCTAATAATCTTCGTAGCTGGCTTTACTTGTTTTGGTAGTTACTATCACTAATTAAAGATAACTAGTGACTATTTTATAGATAGCTAACGAAGATCAAAAAACTTAATCAATCTCGAAAGTTTTTCAATTAAAAAAGTATTATTGGATCGTCAAGATATATTTTCGGATCACTAATAGAGGCAAAATGAGTTGTTATTTTTGTTTCAAGATATTGTACGAGTTAAAAGTTGAATAACGAATAGACAACTCCAGTTTTTCCCGCAACTCTTAGATATCTTACTAACGATTCTTTTTTTTTTATTGTACTAACGATTCTTACATGCGACAAACCAACGATGAACAGTCTTTTACTTCTAAATTAGTAAATTCTAACACTCGAGACTGCCAGGGACATTGTGTCTGCATCACTCTGGAACTTGCGATTAGCTTTAAAATTAATCTGCAAGAAAGTGTATTCACTGAAAATTAAAGCTGAGACCTAGTGTAAAAGTCTTTTAAACCTTTGATCATTGGCATCAGGCTTCACAAAATCAACATTAGTGGTTGTCTTAAAAAAAAAAAAAAATCTTATCATATGATCATGTTAACTGCAAATCTAGAATTAAGATATTTTACTAAAAACAAATTCATTCTTGCGCAAGAAGCTACCTAGTGGACTCGGAAGGAGAATGGAAAATTGGTAAACATTTTTATTTAAATAATAGTAGCGTAACCAATGGTTTAGCTGATTATTCCACATGGAACTTTTCAAAGAATGATCAGTTTTAGTTGAAACATTCAATTTTTACCATTTGTCGTAAGAAGACAAATAGCGATGTCCCGACTCTCTTCATTGGATCTCTCTCCCTATCGACGAATATAATACCCGTGAAAAGTTCGAATCTCCGGTGTACTTATCGAGATGAGTAACAACGAGCTTCTCAAAATCGAGCCTATGTACCTTCAATTCCCTTGTAAGCTTTTATTTTGACTTTCTTTTTTCATGATTTTGCATGTCTTTCTTGTCCCATATAACCAGATTTTTGTTGAGTTATGGTTTAATATTAAATTTCACTATTTACTTCGCTGAGTTGATGTAGTTGAATTGAAGAAGCAGATGTCTTGCTCTCTTGACTTGACGAACAAGACAGACAATAACGTGGCTTTTAAGGTAAAAAAGTTTTTGGAATCGTTTAATTGTTATTGATTATCTTTTGTGTTTCTAAGGCTTCTCGGGGCTATTTTTTTTTTAATATAAGGTTAAGACGACAAATCCGAAAAATTATTGCGTTAGGCCTAATTATGGACTAATTCTTCCAAAGTCGACTTGTAAAGTTCTTGGTCCGTTCTCTAATCTTTTTTTTGGGGATACATTTTTTTTGCTTCAGCTGCTAAACTAGTTCTTGTGTTAGGAATTTGATGAATCTTTGTTTGGTGTTTGTCTAGTGACAATGCAAGCCCAAAAGGAAGTTCCTAATTCTGATATGCAGAGCAATGAAAAGTTTATGATTCAAAGTGTAATAGCTAGACCTGGACTCACAGCCAAAGAAGTTACTCGTGAGACGGTACTGATCATTCACATTGTTGATTTGATGGATAATCACAGTTTGTTTTTTGGTTCCTTAAAGCATTTGTTTCGGTTTTTATGAGAAACTTTGCAGTTTAGGAAAGAATCGGGGCATCTACTTGAGGAGACTAAACTGAGAGTTACTTATGTTTGCTCCACCACGACCAACATCACCAATTCACCAAGGACCAGAAGAGGGTTTATATGTCATTGTTTTTGTTAGACATTTCCTCTTTACTTCCTTGTAGATATTCATCACCAGTAACACTCTTACCGATGTCTCTTGATGTGGCGTTGGAGCTGCTTGCCACGAGCTCGAAATAGCGACCGGTAAAAATCGAAGGAATTCGTACAATAATTTGTTTGTAAAATAATTATGAGATCAGACCCATTTTGTATATATATACTAATAACCATCTAGATAATCATATCCTTTATATGTAAAGGATGAGCTTCAAAGGTTTGAGTTTGGACTGTACATATTTAGAAACTTATTTCTAAAACTAATCCGAACAAATTTTATATCTTTTTTTTTTTTTTTTTGTCATCCGAAATTAATTAAAGCTCAAAAGAGCCATTCCTGAGGAATGTTATTTACATAAGTGATATGAAGCGGTTCTGTACGAACTTTTCGTGCCAGATTATCCGCCTTAACATTAGCCCTACGAGAAATTAAAGATAAAGAAAAAGATGAAAACTCCTCCTTGTCGCTCTGAAATTCCTCCAAATACACTGAAAACGCCGGCCATTCGGTTGGAGAAGACACCATCTTCACCAGGTCTGAACAGTCTGTAAAGAACGCTACCTCTTGATTATCTGCACCAATCATACACTTCATCGCCCAGAGAAGGGCCTCGAATTCGGCATGTAGTGGAGATAGACTTCTACGGAGGTTCGCAGCTCCCATGGTTGGCGGCTCTCCATTTGACGATGTACAGAACCAGCCTGTACCGGAGAACTTATCACTTTCTTTCCATGATCCATCCACAAAACAACGGTATCCCGAATACTCCGCCTCAAGTGAAACATCCCTCACTCGAATTCGATCTACCAAGTGCACAGAACCATGATTTTCATTATGGAGCTCAATTTGAGCGGACTGCCACAATTGTGCCTCTTTTTCCGCTAATCGTAATACTTCTAAAGGGTCTGTGTCTATGTTTTCAAAGATCTTTTCGTTCCTTGCTTTCCAAATATACCAAATAATCCATGGGAAGGCTGATGAATCAACTTCCGTAGGTATTCTCCAAAATAAGTGATCCAAATTAGTAAAATTAGATTCCGTAGGAAAAATCCCCATAGCCGTAGGAATCTGTGAAAGCGCCCAAATCTGTCGTGCCGGGTGGCACTGAAAGAGTGTATGATTGATCGTTTCCTCTGATGCGCCACATCTGGCACATCCCGTGTCACAATCAATTCCTCTTTTCCGTAAATTTTCCGTAACCGGTACACATCCCGTTAAGATTTGCCATATGAAATGGCGTATCTTAGGTGGACACTGCACTTGCCAAGAATATGCTTTTAACGGGTTGATGTTAGGGCCAAAAAAGTTTAAATTGGTCTCCGACTTTTCCATCCGTGTAGAATGATATCCCGATTTGACTGTATATTTTCCGGATTTTGTAAAATGCCAACCTAAAAAATCTTCTTTTGTTGGCGCACCCACAGGTATGGCGCTTATTAGAGCGACATCTTCTGGATTAAAGATCTCTCTTAAGAGATTAATATTCCAAAAATTTGACCGACTATCAATAAGGTCTTTAACTTTTAAAGATGGGTCAGCAACTGAACCATTACTTTTTGCTGGTCTCGGGAATTGAGCTGGAATCCAGGGATCCTCCCACACCGAGATGGATGTCCCAGATCCGACTCTTTTAATAAGTCCTTTATTAACCAGAGATCTAGCTGAACATATACTCCGCCATCCATACGATGGGGAATATGATTTTATATTTTCCAAAGGATTGGATTTCCTAAAATACCGTCCTTTAAACACTTTTGCGAATAGAGAATCTGGAACCGTAATCAACCGCCATAATTGTTTTGCTAGTAAAGCTGAATTAAAATCGTCCACATTCCGAAATCCTATCCCCCCTTCCGATTTGCTATTGCACAATTTGTTCCAAGCCATCCAGTGCATACCTCTGGAGTCACCATTTGAGCTCCACCAGAAATTTGCTACCGCGCTAGTAAGTTTAGAAGTGATTGTTTTCGGTAGTCTGAAGCACGACATAACATAAGTTGGTAATGCTGCAGCTACCGATTTAATCATCACTTCTTTTCCCCCTTTTGATAAAAATTTGGCCGACCATCCGTTAATCCTTGTTTGTAATCTATCTCTAACAAAAGAGAAAATTTTTGTCTTGGAGCCCCCTAAACTCTCCGGCAATCCGAGATAAGAACCCATACCACCGATATTAGTGATACCTAAGGTAGATTTGATTTCTTCCTTGATATCATCATCTACCTTGTGTCCAAACTGAATCGAGGATTTTAAAAAATTAATCTGTTGTCCCGAGACCTCTTCATACTTCTTTAAAACCCCTAAAATTACCCCGCATTGGTCCTTGTTAGCCTTGCAAAAAAATAAACTATCATCCGCAAATAATAGATGTGAAACCGAAGGGCTTGCATTTGCCACTTTGATGCCACTTTGATGACCTCTTTATATCTTTTATTTACACTTACTATGATTTTTTATTAGAAAATAAATAATTCGTCCACAAAATTGTTTGAGGCATCTCTCCACCAGTAATCTGGAATGAAAAATCAGATACAAGCTAACAATTAGTTAATAACCCATCTAAAGCGAAATGACTTATTCTAGTGTCATTTACAATCAAGTGTTTGGGACCAAAAGTTCCAATTTCCAAAAATTCAATTACAAAAATTAAAAGAATGACCCCGATTCGCGACTAAAAAATAATGGTGGCAACGAAATTTGAGGTGGTATGAAAGTTAGTAGTCCAAAACGAAATATTAAAAGAGAATATGGTATAGTCAGAAGTGGTAAGAGATTACAATATGAACATAAATATTGATTGGTAATAATGTGAGTCAAATAATAAAAAAATAATCAAATTTTAAAAAATCAATTATATATATACATAAATATATATATATATATATATATAACTATCATTAAAATAAAAAAGTATTAAAAAACTATGTGTATTATCTAAGTAAAAGTAATTAACGTTACTTTATAAGAATTAAAGATTTTAAAAAAAATCTAATAAGATAAGAAATGAATCTAAACATCCAATGAGATTTCAAATACGAGGGTAAAAATATTATTTACATTATCTAAGTAAAATTAGCGTTATTTTTATTTTGTACAACCTCATTTTACTACGTTAAGTTGTACTATTCAAATACACATAAAGTAAACCATTTGCTGAAAAAAAAAACAAAAAAAAAACACTTACAATTTAGTAAATTTGATGGTCATCGCACCAACTCACAACATTTTTAAACTCCATTTGAACTGAGACAATTAGTCCACTAATCAATGCTTTAATCTCTACTTCTTCGTAAAGTATTTTCATGGTTGTTTAGGGCCTATAATTTCTCCGTAAAGTATATTTTTCCAAAATTGGAAGCATAATATAGGCACTAAACAACCATGGAAAAACATGATCTACATTTGATTTCCAAAAAAACGGCGGATAGATTATGCGATAATCGAAGATATCCCAAACATGATCTAAACAATGAAGGGATTATCTTTTAAGGTTTGGGATATCTTCGATTGTCACATAATCTATCCGCCATTTTTTGGAAATAAAATTTAGATAATGTTTTTCCATGGTTGTTTAGTGCCTATATTATGCTTCAAATTTTGGAAAAAAAAAATACTTTATGGAGAAAATATAGGCAATAAAAAACCATGGAACTACTTTACGAAGAAGTAGAGATTCAAGCACTGATTAGTGGGCTAATTGTCTCTATTCAAATGGAGCTTAAAAATGTCGTGATTTGTTGCGATGACCATCAAATTTACCAAATCGTAAGTTTTTTTTTTTTTGGTTTTTTTTTAATCAGCAAATGATTTACTTTCTTTGTATTCGAATATTACAAGTTGACGTAGTAAAATAAGGTTGTACAAAATAAAAATAACGCTAATTTTACTTAGATAATGTACATGATATTTTTACCCTCGTATTTGAAATCTCACTGGATGTTTAGATTTTTCTTATCTTATTAGATTTTTTAGAAAATCTTTAATTCTTATAAAGTAGCGTTACTTTTACTTAGATAATACACATATTTTTAACCCTTTTTATTTATTTTAATGATATATATATGTATTTATATATTTAAAATTGGTTTTTAAATTTTTTATTATCTTTTATTATTTGTAGTCACATTATTACCAATCAAAATATATGTTCATATTGTAATCTCTTACCGCCTCTGACTATTCCATATTCTCTTTTAAAAATTCGTTTCGGACAACTAACTTTCATACCACCTCAAAATCCGTTGCCACCACTAATTTTTTGGTCGCAAATCAGGCCATATTTTTATTTTTTGTAATTGCATTTTTAGAATTTAGAAGTTTTGGTCCCAAACTATTGATTGTAAATGAGACTAGCATAAGCCCTTTCTCTTTAGATGGGTTATTAACTATTTGTTGGCATGTATCTGATTTTTCATTTCAGGTTACTGGTGGAGAAAAGCCTTAGCATAACACAATATGTATTATGATATTCAACTAGATTATTCCTCTTTTGACATTTACTACTCAGTTTGTATCGTTAAACAACTCAACAAAATAAGCTTCAACAGTACTTCGAGAGCCTCAACAACGCTGTTCTGGAATCATAAATCAGTCATTAATATATCTCTCACTAGTATCTGGAATGAAATTTTTTTTATCTTTCACTTCGTGCTTTTATGATATTTTCGGATCAATCTTAGTGCCATTGTTTCTAGCATGTATTTGTTTGACTCTTTAACTATTTTATTTTCCAAATTGACTCAGTGACGAAGGTAGGAAATAATCAATTATGCAAAAGACAATAGTTAAAATGCTACAAAAATACATGCATGCCATGAACAATGACACTGAAAGAGATAAGAAAATACCATAAAAAGCACAAAACTGATGATAAGAAAACTTCCATTCCAGAAACTGGTGAAAGAGATATCATGACAAATTTACGATTTCAGAAGTGTTGTTGAGAGTTTTCAAGAAAATGTTGCAGCATATATTTTGTTGAATTTTTTGAAGATACAAATTTGTCTATAGTACATGCCCAAAGAGCGACTATCACTAAGGATTTACAGCTTGCTAGAAGGACTCTAGACAATCGACGTTGAAATCATGATATTGTATCTTTTAAATTTTGGGGTTATTATTCTCATTTCAATTCATTCCTGAGATTATTTTCAAGGAATAAAATTTGTGTGGTTGATATTTTCTTCTCTTGATTGACACTATTTTGTTGATTTAAAGTCAGATAAGATTGAACCATGATCCAAACGTTTGTATCGTTTGCTTCCAATCCAGTTTTAATATTTATATATATATATATATATATATATATATATATATATATATATATATAAATATTAACTTCTATGGTCATTCATTAATCACTAACCTTGTCAATAATGTCACATCTCCAATAAACCTTGCGTCCTTGTCAATAATACTCACAATTTTTTAGTATGTCTCCAATGCCTACCAACAACCAAAACCAGACAAAAAATGATCAATATCAATCTCCACTTAACATCAGCCAATGAGAATGCAAAATACTTCAGTGGACTTTCTAGAAAAGATCATCCCATTTTCATAATTGAACAACAATATTGATTCATAAATACTAACCTCTTAAAAATTTAAATAACTACCTAAATAAGAATCAAAGAAAAATAATCGTTAAAAGAATTTTTAAAAACGTTATTTTTCTTTTTTAGTTAATTATTTAGAAACTTTAGAGGTAAGTATCTATGAATCATTATTGTTGTTCTGTTATACCAAATAGGGATGGGATTTTTCTAGAAAGTTCATTAATGTATTAACGTTTTTATCTGTAACTCAATTTCATGCAGATAAGTGGCATCTTAAAAATTCATTAGATTTTCTTTAATACAACTTAGAAGAATCTGTTATCAGCGGCGTGCTGCTTCTACTCCAAGTTTTGTTGGTGTGATGACAACTACACAACAACAAAGGCTGTGAATACAATCAAAACATCAAACATGTTGGTGAAATTGGCAAATAATAATACAAATGATTTAGACAGTGAGAGTGTAACGTTGCCCAACAAAACGTTGAAAAACAAATCCCAACATAGAGCCATGACACTAGAACACCAGAGTTATCACAATCCTCAAATGAGAGTAAAGAGTCAGTGAGACGTGGTATGTTCTTCAAGTTTCAACTAGAAACTATGTAATTATGATCCATATCTCTTTTTCCGATTAACATGTCCCCTCTGTTTTAAAATCCACTTCCAAGAACTCGGTTATCTAAATCAACTGCATAAAATACTTGCAACAACGAATAAAGAAAAACTGTTACTACAAACAAATCTGCTTTGTGTTTAACTGATTAATAACGACCAGAAAAAAGCAGATTTTTTTGTATTACAGTTATTTTATTCGATGCCCCATTGCAGGTATTTTATGGAGCTGATTTGGAGAACCAGATTCTCAAAAGCGGATTTTACAAAAGAGTGAAAATGAAAACCGGAAGAAGTGAGATGGATAAAACCATAGCTTCTGGTTGGAACTTGAATAACCTACCACGCGCATCTCCCTGGCTCTCTACTGTCGTTCGAGAATTGTGATATCTCCGGTGTTCTCGTGCCATGACTCTACGTTGGGATGTGTTTTATAACGTTACACTTTCACTCTCAAATCATTTTGTAATTCTGTTTACTAATTCTCACCAAAATATCTAATATGTTGCCAAAAGAGCGACTATCACTAAGGATTCACGATCGACTTTGCAATCATGATATTGTATCTTTTAAATTTTGCGGTTATTATTCTCATATCAATGCATTTCTAAGATTTTCTTAAAGAGATAAAATTTGTTTGGTTGATATTTTCTTCTCTTGATTGACATTATTTTGTTGATTTAAAGTCAAACAAGATTGAACCATGATCAAAACGTTTATACTGTTTGCTTTCAATCCAGTTTTTAAAAATATTGTAATCATGTAAAAAGAAATATATATATATTAACTTCTATCGTCATTCAATAATCACTAACCTTGTCAATAATGCCACATATCCAATAAACGTTGCTTCTGTATCTAAGAATGCTCATAATTGTTTAGTATGTCTCCACTTCCTACCAACAAACAAAAAACAGACAAAATGATCAATATCAATCTCCACTTTCAATTAAACCAAAGAACTTTTTAATGACAAATGTTAACCTCAAATATGTTTAAAAATCGGTTCAATCTTTTTGGCCACATAGATTTGTTAAGACCGAAGATGGCTTTTCCATTGTCTTCACTCATATTCATTTCTTTATCACCTCTTTCATGAACTTCGACCAATTCATTTCCCTAAATATAATAAAAATCAATTCGTTCAACAAATTAAATATGATAATTATTTTAGATCTAAAATCATAACAACAACAAAACAAAACCTTTTATTATCCCTCTTTTATTATATTTAGAGATCATTTTCACTTACATCTAAACGCAAATTCTTGGCTAGCCCTTTATCATTGTTACCACCTCCGCTGCTACCGTCACTTAGATCTAAGATCTTCTGAGTTACCATACACGATTGCTACTGCTTTCACCATGTTCCTGATACGTTTTAACAATATAAAATGGAGTGATTATTTACATTTTTTTTCTTCTGTAAAAACTAAAACAATTTGGTATTATGTAGGTATAAATTTAAATAATAAAAATAAAATAAAATAAACTTAAAAATCATAAATTAAAACTCTGGAGAAAGATCTAATATCCTCATAATCGTCATCTTATGAAAAGCCATCATCATGATGCCCTCCGACACATTTATTTTCTATGTTATTTCTTCTGTTTTTCTCATATAAAATATAATATAGATACATCAGATCTATGAAAAAAGTCGCATTTTAAGACATTACTAAACTGCAAGTAATATATATGATAAATTATTGATAGATCTATTATTGTATGTGAATATAAACAAAGATCCATACCGTTTTCTTGTGATAACTTCATCTTTCCATCCACCGAAATGAATTGGAGATTTAGACTCTAATGATAGTTTCTCGGATTTTTGGTAGTTTTTCTATCAATAAGAATTGGAGAAACGAAGACTGTGTGATATATAAAATTAGATGTTCTGAGAAAGATTTATCAAAAACTGTGTGGTATATACAATTAGATGTTCTCACTTATTTATAGTGAAAATAAGGATGATGATGAAATTTTTTTTACCAAAAAGGCAAATAAAATATTTTGATAAAAAAATCATATATATTTATAAAAACATAATTAGTTTTTATTCAAAGATTTGTTTTTTAATTTTTTTTTTTAATTTGTCACAGTCTATAGATAAAATTATACAAAAATCAGTGTTAGAAAAAAAACAAATTAATTTCATAATGTAACACCGAGATATTGACCCGAACATCTAAAAAGAGTAGTTAGTCTTTAATATTTTCCTAATAGTTCAAATATTTTTTTCATAGCTAAATTTGTTATAACTATTTTCGCGGGAACATTCGAAATACAATTTGAAACGATTTTGCCGCGTTATTTAAAATATTGTTAATACCGTTATATTCACTTAATAACTAACTTATTTATCATTTGGATAAATTTGTTCCTATACATAGAGTCAAATCTATCATAATTTTATTTCAATAGAAATAATATTCAAATTATCTTTTTACAATGTCTCCAATTTTTTTTTATCTGTTTAAATTTTTTTAGAGTGTTATTCTTATTAATTACTGGAAGTTTAAAATTTTGCTTATTCATATTTTATTCTGAACAAAAACACAATATAAAAGTAATATACAGCTGTCGGAAAAAATAAAAATAAAAAGGGAGAAAAATAATATTTAGCTGTCAGAAGAATTATTTTCGAAAATACAAATAGATAAATAATTTTATTATATTAAATTTTTCAGATTGATGATATTCACCAAACTTCCTTTGTTGGTATATTTGTTTCTAGTCAATTTTTAGTACTTAGAAGTAAATCTAAATTTTAAATTATGATATTATACCATTTTTATAATAAATTTTAGTATAAAGAATAGGTAATTTCTGCTAGTCAACAAAAAGAACAAAAAATGACTGATTTCTATTATAAGATGTTGACTACAATGAATGCACAATCAATTGAAATTTACAGATTCATAACAAAGTTTTTCCTATTGGCTTTTAAAGTAAATAATTCATATCACTTTGAATGTTGAGAGAAAAAAAAAATAGTTTGACTAGTATGTTGCCTTTATTTCCAATTAGCATTTTACTAGTTATAGGGAAAACAAATCTGACATATAGTAAAAAATTTATAAACTAATAAACTTTTTCGGTTCTGAGTTAAGCAAGTGTAATATTTGACATAATACGATAAAATAATAAGATAATATATTTTTTGAAAAATATATATTAATATATGGTCTCGTCAATATCATAAAATTAATAATTGTTTAAATATGTCTCTAGTGTTGTTTTTATTTTCTTAGGTTTCATTCATTCTTGGTAGAGGTTATTTCAAATATTTGTACTTCATCAAAAATATTGGATTTTTCTTTTAGACATGATTATTGTTTCTTTTAGACATATTCTCTTTTAACATTTCGTTTCGGACAACTAACTTTCATACCACCTCAAAATCCGTTGCCACCACTAATTTTTTGGTCGCGAATCGGGCCATATTTTTGTTTTTGTAATTGCATTTTTAGAAATTAGAAGTTTTGGTCCCAAACTATTGATTGTAAATGAAACTAGCATAAGCCCTTTCGCTTTAGATGGGTTATTAACTATTTTTTTGCTTGTATTTGATTTTTCATTTCAGATTACTGGTGGAGAGAAGCCTTAGCATAACACAATATGTATCATGATATTCAACTAGATAATTCCTCTTTTGACATTTACTACTCAATTTGTACCGTTAAACAACTCAACAAAATAAGCTTCAACAAGTACTTCGAGAGCCTCAACAACGCTGTTCTGGAATCATAAATCAGTCATTAATATATCTCTCACTAGTATCTGGAATGAAAATTTTTTATCATTCACTTTGTGTTTTTATGATATTTTTGGATCTTCGTAGTGCCATTTTTTTATGTATTTGTGTGACTCTTTATCTATTTTATTTTCCAAATTGATTTAGTAACGAAGGTAGGAAATAATCAATTATGGAAAATAAAATAGTAAAAATGCTACAAAAATACATGCATGTAGGAAACAATGGCACTGAGAGAGATCCGAAAATACCATAAAAAGCACAAAACTAATGATAAGAAAACTTCCTTTCCAAAAACTGGTGAAAGAGATATCATGAAAAATTTACGATTTCAGAAATGTTGTTTAGACTTTTCAAGAAAATGCTAAAGCATATATGTTGAATTTTTTGAAGATACAAATTTGTGAATAGTACATGCCAAAAAGACGACTATAACTAAGGATTTACAGCTTGCTAGAAGGACTCTAGACAATCTACGTTGAAATCATGATATTGTATCTTTTAAATTTTGGGGTTATTATTCTCATTTCAATGCATTCCTGAGATTATTTTCAAGGAATAATATTTGCTTGGTAGATATTTTCTTCTCTTGATTGACATTATTTTGTTGAGTTAAAGTCAAAATATATTAACTTCTATGGTCATTCATTAACCATTATCCTTATCAATAATGCCACATCTCCAATAAACCTTGCTTCCTTTTCAATAATGCTAACAATTCTTTAGTATGTCTCCAATGCCTACCAACAAACAAAAAACAGACAAAAAAATGATCAATATCAATCTCCACTTAACATCAGCCAATGAGAATGCAAAATACTTCAGTGGACTTTCTAGAAAAGATCATCCCTTTTTCATAACAGAACAACAATATTGATTCAAAAATACTAACCTCTAAAATTTTTAAATAACGACCTAAATAAGAATCAGAGAAAAATAATCGTTAAAAGAATCTAAATAATTGTTATTTTTCTTTTTTAGTTAATTATTTAGAATCTTTAGAGGTAAGTGTCTATGAATCATTTGTTGTGATAAATAGGGATGGGGTTTTTTTAGAAAGTTCATTAATGTATTTTGCATTCTCATTGATCGTTGTAAGTTACCGCATATCACAGTTTGAGAGGAAAAATATTGATCGTTGGTTAACTAATATACGGTTGTTCTAGTCTTAAAATGTGATAAGGAATTAAAGTTCTAATCTGCTAACTCAATTTTTATGCAGATAAGTGGCATCTTAAAAATTCATTAGATTTTCTTTGATACAACTTACAAGAATCTGTTATCAGCGGCATGCTGCTTCTACTCCAAGTTCTATTGGCGTGATGACAACTACACAACAAATACAATCAAAACATCAAACATGGTGAAATTGGCAAATAATATTACAAATGATTTAGATAGTGAGAGTGTAACATTACCCAACAAAACATTGAAATAACACATCCCAACATAAAGCCATGACACTAGAACACCAGAGATATCAAGATCCTCAATTGAGAGTAAAGAGCCAGTGAGACGTGGTATGTTCTTCAAGTTTCAACAAGAAACTATGTAATGATCCATATCTCTTTTTCCGGTTAACATGTCCCCTCTGTTGTAAAAGCCACTTCTAAGAACTCGGTTATCTAAATCAACTCTATAATTTACTTGCAACAACGAATAAAAAAAAACTGTTACTACAAACAAATCTGCTTTGTGTTTAACTGATTAATAACGACTAGAAAAAAGCAGATTTGTTTGTATTACAGTTATTTTATTCGATGCCCCATTGCAGGTATATTATGGAGCTGATTTGGAGAACCAGGTTCTCAGAAGCAGATTTTACAAAAAAGTGGAAATAAAAACCGAAAGAAGTGAGATGGATAAAACCATAGCTTCCGGTTAGAACTTGAATAACCTACCTCGTCTCCCTGGTTCTCTACTCGTTTGAGAATTCTGACTTTCTGAGATCTCCAGTGTTCTAGTGCCATGACTGTACGTTGGGATGTGTTTTTCAATGTTACACTTTCACTCTCAAATCATTTTGTAATTCTGTTTACTAATTCTCACAAAAATATTTGATATGTTGCCAAAAGAGCGACTATCACTAAGGATTTAAGATCGACTTTGCAATCATGATATTGTATCTTTTAAATTTTGGGGTTATTATTCTCATATCAATGCATTCCGGAGATTTTCTTAAAGAGATAAAATTTGCTTGGTTGATATTTTCTTCTCTTGATTGACACTATTTTGTTGGTTTAAAGTCAAATTAGATTTAACCATGATCAAAACGTTTATACTGTTTGCTTTCAATCCAGTTTTAAAAAATATTGTCATCATGTAAAAAGAATATATATTAACTTCTATTGTCATTCAATAATCACTAACCTTTTCATTAATGCCACATCTCCAATAAACTTTGCTTTTGTATCTAAAAATGCTCACAATTCTTTAGTATGTCTCCACTTCCTACCAACAAACAAAAAACAAACAAAAAAATTGATCAATATCAATCTCCATTTTCCGTTAAACCAAAGAACTTCTCAATGATAAATGTTAACCTCAAGTATGTTTCAATCTTTTTGGCCACATTGATTTGTGAAGGCCGAAGATGGCTTTTCCTTTGTCTTCACTCATATTAATTTCTTTATCACCTCTTTCATGAACTTCGACCAATTCATTTTCCTACATATAATAAAAATTAATTCGTTCAACAAATTAAATATAATAATTATTTTAGATCGAAGATCATAACACAACAACAAAAACACAAATCAAAACCTTTTATTATCCCTCATTTCTTATATTTATATCCAAATTTATTGAGATCATGTTCACTTACATCTAAACACAAATTTTTGGTTAATCCTTTATCATTGTTACCACCTCCGCTGCTACCGTCACTTAGATCTAAGATCTTCCGAGTTACTACACACGATTGCCACTGCTTTCACCATATTTCTGATACGTTTTAACAATATAAAATGGAGTGATTATTTACATCGTTTTTCTTCTGTAAAACTAAAATAATTTGGTATTATAGTATAAATTTAAATAATAAAAATAAAATAAAATAACTTAAAAATCATAAAGTTAAAACTCTGGAGAAAGATCTAATCATCGTCATCTTATGAAAAGCCATCATCATGATGCCCTCCGACACATTTATTTTCTATGTTATTTCTTCTGTTTTTCTCATATAAAATATAATATAGATACATCAGATCTATGAAAAAGTCGCATTTTAAGAAATTACTAAACTGCAAGTAATATATATGATAAATTATTGATAGATCTATTATTGTATATGAATATAAACAAAGATCCATACCGTTTTCTTGTGATAACTTCATCTTTCCATCCACCGAAATGAATTGGAGATTTAGACTCTAATGATAGTTTCTCGGATTTTTGGTAGTTTTTCTATCAATAAGAATTGGAGAAACGAAGACTGTGTGATATATAAAATTAGATGTTCTAAGAAAGATCTATCAAAAACTGTGTGGTATATACAATTAGATGTTCTCACTTATTTATAGTGAAAATAAGGATGATGATGAAAAACTTTTACCCAAAAAAGACATAAATTTATTTGATAAAAATCATATTTATTAAAATAGTTCCTTTAGTTTTTTTATATTAAATTTTGATTCTTAAATTTATTTTTTTCTAATTTTTACAATCTATAGATGAAATTCTACAAAAAGTCAGTATTAAAAAAAAAAGCCAAATTAATTGCATAATGTAACACCGGGATATTGGCACGAACATCTAAAAGGAGTAGTTAGTCTTGTAATATTTCCCTAATATTTCAAATATCTGTTTCACAGCTAAATTTGTTATAACTGTTTTCCGAGGGAACTTTTTAAATAATAAAATTTGAAACGATTTGCCCGCGAAATTTAAAATACCGTTAATATCGTTATATATACTTAACAAATAACTCATTTATAATTTCAATATATAGATTTGTTACTACACATCCGGTCAAATCTATCATAATTTCAATGTAAATAATATGAAATTATCTTTTTACATGTATCAAAACTTATTTTTTGTATATTTAAATTCTTAGAGTGTTGTTCTTATTAATTACTGGAAGTTTAAAATTTGGTTTACTCATATTTCATTTTTAACACAAACACAATATAAAAGTAATATACAGATGTCACAAGAATTATTTTCCAAAATACAAATAGATACAAATAATTTTATAATATTAACTTTTCAAATTAATGATATTCACCAAAATAAGTAATTATCTATTCTAAGTATATAAAACTAATTTTTTATAGAAACAAACTTTCTTTATTGGTATTTTTTTTCTAGTCAACTTTTAATTTTTAGAAGTAAATAATAAATTTTAAATTGTGATACTTATACTAATTTTGTAATTATTTTTACTATAAAAAGTAGGGTATTTTGCTGGTCAACAAAAAGAACATAAATGACTGATTTCTATTATATTATGTTGACTTCAATGAATGTACAATCAATTTAAATGTACAGACTGGTAACAAAGTTTTTTATATTAGTCTTTAAAATAAATAATTAATATCACTTTGACTTTTGAGGAAAAAAAAATTGTTTGACAATTAAAAATATATTTTTTTATGTTAATACTTGATAAATTAGTAATTTTGGTAGAATTTATTTTTAATATTTATATTGCATAAAAAAACTTTGGTTTTGTCTTTTTTTTTTTTTTTTTTTGAATAACCGCGGGTCTCCCAAAGGCTTCCTAGGCCCAATGACTAATCCCACTAGTCATGGTAATTGTTTTTTTTACTTGTAATTGGTTCTAAGAAATTGATTATAACAGAAAAAAAAAAAAACTGAGTAGAATTCTATTAGAGATTATGCAATTAACCAAATCTCTCTATAAATTAAAAATTTATTAATAAATTAATAAAATATCTTAATTCGGACATTATTAATTTATAGAGGTTTTATTGTATATGTATATCGTATGTGTATTGTGTACATTTGTTTTCCTTAAAGAATAATTAATATACTCTATCTTAACTAGTAGACTACAATGAATGTGTAACAAATAAATATATATTCCTCGACAAAGAGGCCTGTATTAATTTAACCATGATGGTATCTTAGCCATCTTCTTAACCTTTGATCTTAGCCATATGAGTCTTTGGAAAAACATTTCTCATTTAGGTTATGTCTATGGCTTTAAGAATATCATTTATCTCATCCTCGTTTGGGGGTGGGAGTACTTTACATGGTTTGAGAAAGTACATAGCGTCAAATATGTAGGAACCTTAATTTCTACAATAAGGCAACTGATAATTGAAAGATAAATTGAAGAACAAAATCACAAACACAATACCAAATTGTAAAGATGAAAAAGAAGGGACAACAACAATGAAAGCAACGTCACATACAGAGCCATACAAGTGAAAATAACAAGATAATCTTGTGCTAATTTCAGAGAGGATGAGCTTGAAGATCGTATGAGTGGTTGATACATGGATAACTCAAAAACTGGAGTTAGTCTGCCGTCGTATATGTTGTTCTTAAAGAAGAATAAAGGAATGTAACAAAGCTCGATCACATTATATATATGAGAACCAACTATATTTTAAAATTTATTAGCCCTTTCTATTATTTAGGGTGGGAGTACTTTTACATGGTTTGAGAAAGTACATAGGGGTAAAGCGTGATTTCGAACAAGTTAGTTTGAAACGATTCACTCGAGAGTTTCTTTCAGTCTCACATGTTGAACTCTGACCTAATGTCGGTTTTAAGACCATGAAGTCCATCAATACCGAGATTTCATGAAGAAACTCTCCTTTGTGAGTATAATTAATTTAGTTTATTGACATATTAGAAAATTTCCTCCAATTTATCAAAGAAAGGCACAATTAAATCTTAAGGAATGGAGTGAGTGTCACCCAATACCCGTGATGCAGCCCAAACCTGTTGTCATTTCACCTTCAATCAAGTAGCAACTCTCACTGGTAGGCCATTTTAAATGTATAATGTCCAGCTCGATCCTATTAATTAAAAAAGTGATATTGGATCGTCAAGATACATTTTCCGATCATTCAAGATATTGTACAAGTGCAATTTTCTCCGCAACACTTGGATCTCCTCCTAACGATTCTTAGATACGATATACCAACGATGAACAGTCTTATTTCTACTAACACTCGAGACTACCACGGACAGTGTGTCAGGAACTTGCGATTAGCTTTAAAATTAATCTGCAAGAAAGTGTATTCACTGGAAATTAGACCTAGTGTAAAAGTCTTTAAACCTTTGACCATTGGGCTTCACAAAATTAACATTAGTAGTTTTGTCTTCTTTTTTTTGTTTAATCATATAAAAAAATCAAATTGTTAACTACACGTCTACAATTAAAATATTTTATTAAAAACAAATTCATTCTTGCGCAAGAAGGTACCTAGTGGACTCGGAAGGAGAATGAAAAAAAACGTAAAGATTTTAATTTGCAAAGTTTAATAAGTAGCGTAACCAATGGTTTAGCTGATTATTCTACATGGAACATTTCAAAGAATGATCACTTTTAGTTGAAACAGAATTTTTACCATTTGTCGTAAGAAGACAAATAGCGATGTCTCGACTCTCTTCATTGGATCTCTCTCTCTCTCTCTCTCTCGACGAATGTAATAGCCAAGAAAAGTTTGAATCTCCGGCGATCTTATTGAGATGAGTAACAACGCGCTTCTCAAAATCGAGCCTATGTAGCTTCAATTCCCTTGTAAGCTTTTATTTTGACTTTGTTTTGCATGTCTTTCTTGTTTCATAACCAGATTTTTGTTGAGTTATGGTTTAATATTTAATTTTACAATTTACTTTGCTGATTTGATGTAGTTGAATTGAAGAAGCAGATGTCTTGCTCTCTTAACTTGACGAATAAGACAGACAATAACGTGGCCTTTAAGGTAAAAAAGTTTTCGGAATCGTTAAATGGTTGTTGATTATTATCTCTTGTGTATCTAAGGCTTCTCGGGGTTGTTTTTTTTTTTCTTTTTTAATTTAAGGTTAAGAAAACAAATCCGAAAAATTATTGCGTTAGGCCTAATTATGGACTTATTCTTCCAAAGTCGACTTGTAAAGTTCTTGGTCCGTTCTCTAATCTTTTTTTGGGGGATACATTTTTTTTCCTTCAACTACTAAACTGGTTCTTGGATTAGGAATTTGATGAATCTTTGTTTGGTGTTTGTCTAGTGACAATGCAAGCCCAAAAGGAAGTTCCTAATTTTGATATGCAGAGCAATGAAAAGTTTATGATTCAAAGTGTAATAGCTAGTCCTGGAGTCGTCACAGCCAAAGAAGTTACTCGTGAGATGGTACTGATCATTCACATTGTTGATTTGATGGATATTCACAGTTTTGTTTTTGGTTCCTTAAAGAATTTGTTTCGTTTTCTTCTAATGGGAAACTTTTCAGTTTAGCAAAGAATCGGCGCATATAGTTGAGGAGACTAAACTGAGAGTTACTTATGTTTGCTCCACCACGACCAACATCACCAATTCACTAAGGACCAGAAGTGGGTTTATAATTCAGTGTTTTTGTTAGATATTTTCTCTTTACTTATGTGGCGTTGGAGCTGCTTGCCACGAGCTCGAAATAGCGACTGGTAAAACTCGATTGATTCTGTACAATAATTTGTTTGTAAAATAATCATGAGATCAGACCCATTTTTTTATATATATCTTATTATATAAAGTATGATTTTCAAAGTTAATAACTCATAGGATAGTGCCACGTGTCAAATTTATCGATCTCAGATTTTGACACGTGTTAAACAAAAATTTCCTTTTATTTATACATAAGGAAACTATACGCACATGTCAAATTTATCAACGTGTAAAACCAACAAAAATATTTGTTTAGAAAAAAATTTATAAGGAAATTATACGTATACTTAAATATCATATATGAAACAATTATGAAATAAAAATGGAAATTTAAGAAAAAAAATTATAAGGCAACTATAGATATATATCTTATAAAAAAACAATTTTTTAAAAGTAAAGAAGATAATTATAAAGAAACTATATGTATCTTATTAAATAACAATGGAAACTAAAAAATTATTTACTAATTCTAATTTAAAACTACTAATTCTAAAAGAAAAATATTACTTTTCCTTAAAATTAAAAAAGATTTATGAAATTATACAATCTTATTGTATAATATGATAGTTAAAGAAAATTTATAATCAATTATTAATCCTAGAAGAAAAAGGATTCTAAATACTCAGTGCTATAGATAAACAAATAGATAGATAGACAAATTAAGAATATATGGCGATGGAGGCAAATTAAGAATGATGAACGGCGATGGACATAAAATATAGTTGTTGTCGAAGAAGCTCGACCCGATGTCAGAGGAGATAAAGAAGGTGTAGAAATAAGAGCAGTTGGGGAAAGAGGGGAAGATGCGGTAACGGTGGTGTTGTTGTTGATGACGGTGGTTCAAGCTTGGTGGTAGTGGCGGTAAATATTGATGAAGGTGGTGGGTCGGAATTAGCGAGATTTAGTATTGATGGTGATGATGATTGTGATAGTTTTGAGATTCAGTTGTGGTAGTGGCCTTGTGGGTCGGAGTAGTGAGACTCGGTGGTGATGTCCGACGAAGGAGAGAAATAGTGATATGTAAAAAAAAAAAAAAGATGGTGAAAAAATCCAACGAGAAGGAGAGAAAGAAAAAGAAAGAGGAGATCGAGCAAAAATAAGAGAAATCTAATGAGAGAAAAAGAGAGATTTGAGACTTCTCGCCGGCGAGAGGAAATAAAAAAGAGACAACGAAGAACTCATGAGTAATATGAACCAAAAATTGACAAAAACCATATAGCAAATAGACATTGTTTAGTTAATATTATTTTCTTAATTTTTTTAGTCTTAGGTTATTTAGTACATATTCCCTAATTCCTTATGAATTTGTCTTTTTGTTTTGAGAATTTCTCATATTATCAAGTAAAGCTACATGATGTGGATATAGACATTCTCATATTGTCACAATTTTGTTTCTATTTTCAATACATTGAAATTAGAAAGTCTTATACACCTTTCCGATGGATGTAGATAATTTATTAAAATTCAATAACGCACATATGAACATTTATTAAATATCATACTGTAACATATAATAAACAAAACTACAAATATTATTTTATATTACACATTATGCATAATTAATCTATATTTAAAAATGATTAAAATACTACATTTTTAAAAATTAAAACATATTTTTATATAATTTTAGTTAAGCTTACAGAAAGAAAAATTAAAAATGACAATTTCGACCAATAACCCGTGCAACGCACGGGTCCATATCTAGTATATATATATATATATATTAATGATCATCTAGATAATCATATCCTTTATATGTAAAGGATGATCTTATGATCTTCAAAGGTTTGAGTTTGGACTGTAACATATTTAGAAACCTATTTCTAAAACTAATCCGAATAAATCTTACATCTTTTATTTACACTTACTATGATTTTTATTAGAAAATAAATAATGCGTCCACAAAATTGTTTGTGCCTTCTCTCCACCAGTAATCTGGATTGAAAAATTAGATAGAAGCCAACAATTAGCTAATAACCCATCTAAAGCGAGATGGCTTATTCTAGTTCATTTACAATCAATTGTTTGGGACTGAAACTTCCAATTTTTAAAAATTGCAATTACAAAAATTAAAAGAATGGCCCAAATTCGCGACTAAAAAATAATGGTGGCAATGGAATTTGAGGTGGTATGAAAGTTAGTTGTCTGAAACGAAATGTTAAAAGAGAATATGATATAGTCAAAAGCGGTAAACTATTACAATATGAACATACTTTTTGATTGGTAATAAGTACAAATAATAAATAAATAATAAAATTTAAAAAAATCAATTGTATATACATATATATATATCATTAAAATAAAAAATTATTAAAAAACTATGTGTATTATCTAAGTAAAAGTAACGTTACTTTATAAGAATTAAGGATTTTAAAAAAAATATAATAAGATAAAAAAATGAATCTAAACATCCAATGAGATTTCAAATACGAGGGTAAAAATATTATTTACATTATCTAAGTAAAATTAGCGTTACTTTTATTTCGTACAACCTCATTTTACTATGTCAACTTGTACTATTCATATTCAAAGAAACTAAATCATTTCCTGATAGAAAATAACAAAAAAAACTTACAATTTAGTAAATTTGATGGCCATCGCAGCAAATCACAATATTTTTAAGCTCCACTTGAATTGAGACAATTAACCCACTAATCAGTGCTTTAATCTATACATCTTTGTAAAGTATTTATATGGTTGTTTAGTGCCTATATTTTCTCCGTAAAGTATATTTTTTTTTCCAAAATTTGAAGCATAATATAGGCACTAAACAACCATGGAAAAACATGATCTTTATTTGATTTCCAAAAAATCGGCGGACAGATTATGCGACAGTCGAAGATATCCCAAACATGATCAAAACAATGAAGGGATTGTCCTTTAAGGTTTGGGATATCTTCGATTATCGCATAATCTATCCGCCATTTTTTGGAAATAAAATTTAGATCATGTTTTTCCATGGTTGTTTAGTGCCTACATTATGCTTCAAATTTTTGAAACAAATACTTTACAGAGAAAATATAGGCAATAAAAAACTATGGAAATATTTTACGAAAAAGTAGAGATTTAAAGCACTAATTAGTGGGCTAATTGTCTCAATTCAAATGGAGCTTAAAAATGTCGTGATTTGTTGCGATGACCATCAAATTAACCAAATCGTAAGTGTTTTTTTTTTTTGTTTTTTTTAATCAGTATATGATATACTTTCTTTGTATTTGAATAGTACAAGTTGACGTAGTAAAATGAGGTTGTACAAAATAAAAATAACGCTAATTTTACTTAGATAATGTAAATGATATATTTACCCTCCTATTTGAAATCTCATTGGATTTTTAGATTAGTTTCTTATCTTCTTAGATTTTTAGAAGATCTTTAATTCTTATAAAGTAGCGTTACTTTTACTTAGATAATACACATAGTTTTTAAATACTTTTTTTTTATTTTAATGGTACATATATATATATATATATATATATATATGTATATATATATATATACATATATATATATTTAAAATTGATTTTTAAAATTTTAATATCTTTTATTATTTGTAGTCACTTTATTACCAAACAAAAAATATATATATATATATATATATATATATATATATATATATATATATGTTAATATTATAATCTCTTACCGCCTCTGACTATACTATATTCTCTTTTAACATTTCGTTTTGGACAACTAACTTTCATACCACCTTAAAATCCGTTGCCACCACTAATTTTTTAGTCGCGAATCGGGCCATAATTTTATTTTCTATAATTGTAATTTTAGAAACTGGAAGTTTTGGTCCCAAACATTGATTGTAAATGACACTAGAATAAGCCATCTCGCTTTAGATGGGTTATTAACTAATTGTTGGCTTGTATATAATTTTTCATTTCAGATTGCTGGTGAAGAGAAGCCTCAGCAGAACACAATCTTATGATTTCAACCAGATAATACCTTTTTTGACATTTACTACTCGATTTGTATCGTTAAACAACTCAACAAAATATGCTTCAACAAGTACTTCGAAACCCTCAACAACATTGTTCTGGAATCATAAATCTGTCATTAATATATCTCTCACTAGTATCTGGAATGAAATATTTTTTATCATTCACTTCGTGTTTTTATGATATTTTTGGATCTCTCCTAGTGCCATTGTTTATGGCATGTATTTGTGTGACTCTTTAGCTATTTTATTTTCCAAATTGACTCAGTGACGAAGGTAGGAAATGATCAATTATGGAAAATAAAATAGTAAAAATGCTACAAAAATACATGCATGCAGGGAACAATGGCACTGAGAGAGATCCGAAAATACCATAAAAAGCACAAAACTAATGATAAGAAAACTTCCATTCCAAAAACTGGTGAAAGAGATATCATGACAAATTTACGATTTCAGAAGTGTTGTTGAGACTTTTCAAGAAATGTTGAAGCATATATTTTGTTGAATTTTTTTGAAGATACAAATTTGTGTATAGTACATGCCAAAAGACCGACTATCACTAAGGATTTACAGCTTGCAAGAAGGACTCTAAACAATCGACGTTGAAATCATGATATTGTATCTTTTAAATTTTGGGGTTGTTATTCTCATTTCAATGCATTCCTGATATTATTTTGAAGAAATAAAATTTGTTTGGTTGATATTTTCTTCTCTTGATTGACATTATTTTGTTGATTTAAAGTCAGACTAGATTTAACCATGATCCAAACGTTTGTATTGTTTGCTTCCAATCCAGTTTTAATATATATATATATATAAACTTCTATGGTCATTCATTAATCACTAACCTTGTCAATAATGCCACATCTCTAATAAACCTTGCTTCCTTGTGAATAATGCTAACAATTCTTTAGTATGTCTCCAATGCCTACCAACAAACAAAAAACAGACAAAAAAAAAGATCAATATCAATCTCTACTTAACATCAGCCAATGAGAATGCAAAATTCTAGAAAAGATCATCCATTTTTCATAATTGAACAACAATATTGATTCATGAATACTAACCTCTAAAATTTTTAAATAACTACCAAATAAGAATCAGAGAAAAATAATCGTTAAAGGAATCTAAATAATCGTTATTGTTTTTTTTGTTAATTACTTAGAAACTTTAGAGGTAAGTATCTATAAATCATTATTGTTGTTCTGTTATGATAAATAGGGATGAGATTTGTCTAGAAAGTTCATTAATGTATTTTCCATTCTCATTGGTCGTTGTAAGTTACCGCAGATCACAATTTGAGAGGAAATATTTTGATCGTTGGTTAACTAATATACGGTTGTTTTTGTTTTAAAAGGTGATAAGGAACTAAAGTTTTTGTCTGTTAACTCAATTTTCATGCAGATAAGCTAAGTGGCATCTTAAAAATTCATTAGATTTTCTTTGATACAACTTAGAAGAATCTGTTATCAGCGGCGTGATGACAACTATACAACAAAGGCTGGGAATACAATCAAAACATTAAACATGTTGGTGAAATTGGCAAATAATATTACAAATGATTTAGACAGTGAGAGTGTAACGTTACCCAACAAAACGTTAGAAAACACATCCCAACATAGAGCCATGACACTAGAACACCAGAGATATCAATATCCTCAAATAAGAGTAAAGAGCCAGTGAGACATGGTAAGTTCTTCAAGTTTCAACCAAAAACTATGTAATGATCCATATCTCTTTTTATGGTTAACATGTCCCCTCTGTTGTAAAATCCACTTCTAAGAATTCGGTTATCTAAATCAACTTCATAATATACTTGCAAATCGAATAAAAAAAAACTGCTACTACAAACAAATCTGCTTTGTGTTTAACCGATTAATAACGACCAGAAAAAAAAAAGCAGATTTGTTTGTATTGCAGTTTTTTTATTCGATGCCCCCTTGCAGGTATATTATGGAGCTGATTTGGAGAACCAGAATCTAGGAAGCGGATATTACGAAGGAGTGGAAATGAAAACTGAAAGAAGTGAGATGGATAAAACCATAGCTTCTGGTTGGAACTTGAATAACCTACCGCGTCTCCTTGGCTCTCTACTCTAGTTTGAGAATTCTGAGATCTCCGGTGTTCTCGTGCCATGACTATACGTTGAGATGTGTTTTTCAACGTTACACTATCACTCTCAAATCATTTTGTAATTCTGTTTACTAATTCTCACCAAAATATTTGACATGTTGCCAAAAGAGCGATTATCACTAAGGTTTTACGATCGACTTTGAATCATGATATTGTATCTTTTAAATTTTGGGGTTATAATTCTCATATCAATGCATTCCTGAGATTTTCTTAAAGAGATAAAATTTGCTTGGTTGATATTTTCTTCTACTTGATTGACACTAATATGTTGATTTAAAGTCAAACTAGATTGAACCATGATCAAAACGTTTATACCTGTTTGTTTCAATCTAGTTTTAAAAACTATTGTAGTCATGTAAAAAGAATATATATATTAACGTCTATTGTCATTCAATAATCACTAACCTTGTCAATAATGCCACCTCTCCAATAAATTTTGCTTATCTAAGAGTGCTCACAATTCTTTAGTATGTCTCCACTTCCTACCAACAAACAAAAAATATGATCAATCAATCTCCACTTTCCGTTAAACCAAAGAAGAACTTGTCAATGACAAATGTTAACCTAAAATATGTTTAAAAATCGGTTCAATCTTTTTGGCCACATAGATTTGTTAAGGCCGAAGATGGCTTTTCCTTTGTCTTCACTCATATTCATTTCTTTATCACCTCTTTCATGAACTTCAACCAATTCATTTCCCTACATATAATAAAAATCAATTCGTTCAAAAAATTAAATGTGATAATTATTTTAGATCTAAAATCATAACAACAACAAAAAACAATAAAACAAAACCTTTAATTATCCCTCATTTCTTATTTTATATCCAATTTTATAGAGATCATGTTCACTTACATCTAAACGCAAATTGTTGGTTAACCTTTTATCATTGTTACCACCTCCGCTGCTACCATCACTTAGATCTAAGATCTTCCGAGTTACCACACACGATTGCCACAGCTTTTCTTCTGTAAAAACAAAAATAATTTGGTATTATGTAGGTATAAATTTAAACAATAAAAATAAAATAACTTAAAAATCATAAAATTAAAACTCTGGAGAAAGATCTAATCATCGGCATCTTATGAAAAGTCATCATCAAGATGCCCTTTGACACATTTATTTATTATGTTATTTCTTCTAGTTTTCTCATATGAAATATAATATAGATACACCAGATCCATGAAAAAAATCACATTTTTAAGACATTACTAAACTGCAAGTAATATATATGATGAATTATTGATAGATCTAATATTGTACATGAATATAAACAAAGATCCATACCTTTTTCTTGTGATAACTTCATCTTTCCATCCACCGAAATGAATTGGAGATTTAGACTCCAACTATAGTTTCTCGGATTTTTGATATTTTTTCCATCAATAAGAATTGGATAAACAAAGACTGTGTGATATATAAAATTAGATGTTCTGAGAAAGATCTATCAAAAACTGTGTGGGATATACAATTAGATGTTCTCACTTATTTATAGTGAAAATAAGGATGATGATGAAAAACTTTTACCCAAAAAGGACAAATAAATTTGTTGGATAAAAAATCATATTTATTAAAAAAAATTCGTTTAATTTTTAGTTTTAAATTTTGATTCTTAAATTTATTTTTTCTAATTTATACAATTTGTAGATGAAATTACACAAAAATTCAGTATGAATAAAAGCCAAATTAATTTGATAATGTAACACCGGGATATTGGCACGAACATCTAAAAAGAGTAGTTAGCCTTGTAATATTTCCCTAATAGTTCAAATATTTATTTCACAGCTAAATTTGTTATAACTGTTTTTCGCGGGAACATTTCAAATAATATAGTTTGAAACGATTTGGCCGTGAAATTTAAAATATCGTTACTGTCGTTATATCAACTTAACAACTAACTTATTTATTATTTCGATAAATTTGTTACTACACATACGGTCAAATCTATCATAAATTTATTTCAATGTAAATAATATGAAAATTATCTTTTTACATGTATCAAAAGTTATTTTTTGTATATTTAAATTCTTAGAGTGTTGTTCTTATTAATTACTGAAAGTTTAAATTTGGTTTACTCATATTTCTTTTTTAACACAAACACAATATAAAAGTTATATACAGCTGTCACAAGAATTATTTTCTGAAATACAAATAGATACAAATAATTTTATAATATTAACTTTTCAAATTAATGATATTCACCAAACTAAGTAATTATCTATTCTAATTATATAAAACTAATTTTTATAGAAACAAACTTTCTTTGTTGGTATTTTTTTTCTAGTCAACTTTTAGTTCTTAGAAGTAAATAATAAATTTTAAATTATGATAATTATACCAATTTTATAATTATTTTTACTATAAAAAGTAGGGAATCTTTGCTGGTCAACAAAAAGAACATAAATGACTGATTTCTATTATATTATGTTGACTACAATGAATGTACAATCAATTTAAATGTACAGACTGATAACAAAGTTTTTTTCTATTGGTCTTTAAAGTAAATAATTTATATCACTTTGACTGTTGAGAAGAAAATTGTTTGACTAGTAAAAATCTTTTTTTTTATGTTAATACCCGATAAATTAGCACTTACTAATTAAAGTGAAAAAAATTCTAATATACCGTAAAAAATTTATAAATTAGTACTCGATAAATTATTTATTACTATAAATTAATAAATTTTTCCGGTTCCGAGTTGAGCAAGTATAATAATTGACATAATTTGATAAGATAATAATTTATATATATATATATATATATAGTTCTATCAATACTATTAATTAATAATTGTGTATATATATAAGAAAATTTAGTGAAATATGTCTCTAGTGTTGTTGTTTTTTAAACTTAATTTTCATTAATTTTGGTAGAATTTATTTCTAATATTTATATTGCATCAAAAAATTTTGGTTTTGTCTTTTAGTCATGTTAATTGTTTTTTACTTGTAATAGTTTCTAAAAAATTGATTATAACAAAAACAAAATTGAGTAGAATTTTATAAGAGATTATGAAATTAACCGAATCTCTCGATAAATTAAAAATTATTAATAAATTAATACCTTAATAAATTAATAAAATATCTTAATCCGGACATTATTAATTTATAGAGGTTTTACTGTATATGTATATATTGTATGTGTGTTGTGTACATTTGTTTTCCTTACAGAATAATTATACTCTATCTTAACTAGTAGATTACAATGAATGTGTAACAAAGAAATAATATTCCTCGAACAAAGAGGCCTGTATTAATTTAACCATGATGGTATCTTTGCCATCTTCTTAACCTTTGATCTTAGCCATATGAGTCTTTGGAAAAACATTTCTCATTTAGGTTATATCTATGGCTTTGAGAATATCATCTATCTCATCGTCGTTTTGGGGTGGGAGTACTTTCACATGGTTTGAGAAAGTACACAACGTCATATATGTATGAACCTTAATTTCTATAAGAAGGCAATTGATAGTTGAAAGATAAATTGAAGAACATAATCATAAATAAAATACCAAATTGTAAAGAAGAAAAAGAATTGCATTTTAGATATAAAAAAAATAGGTTAGATGCCGTCTAGGCGGTCTAGACGGACAAAAAATCGGACCAGCGATTTGGACAAAATCGTCGTGGATCCCCTCCGATCAGCGTCTAGGCGGAGTCACAGAGAACAGGGCCTACATAAATAAGTGAAACGCAGCGTTTATAAAGTGTTAAGCTAAAACAAAACTTGTTTCATTGGGCCCAGAATTAAGATTACAAACTACATAGCCCATAAGGCCCAATACAAAAAATCATCCGAAATCTTTTGTTTCCCGGATTTATCTCCGTCGACGATAAACCCTAACCGCCATTATCTATTCACCGTATCACAATGACGTCATCATCTTCTTCATCAAAATCCAAATTCTCAAGTCCACTCTCAGAAAAAAGCTGACTTTCTCCACCTTTCATTATGACTTCCACTCGCCGTCTTCTTCCTCCTCTCGGAGCTTCGCTCACTGTAACTCTCCCTCTCTCTCTCCTTCTCATTGCTATTTATAATCGCGATCGATGATGATGATGAAAATGGTGATCGAGTTCGTTGTAATTGCAGAGAGGAAGATTTTCTTCCGATCAAATCCGAAATGGCTTTTTAAGAAGTTTCCGAGGATTCGCCACCGTTACTTCGTCGGAACCGGCGTTAGCTAATCTGGAAGCGAAATGTGCCGATGCGCTTCCGGAATGTTCTACAGTGGAAGACGAGATCACGAAGATCCGTCACGAATTCGAGTTGGCGAAACAGAGGTTTCTTAATATCCCTGAAGCTATTAATAGTATGCCTAAGATGAATCCTCAAGGTGAGCTATTATTTGCTATTGATTTGGATTTTGTGATTGTTCTTCTTTGTTACTGATTGATGATACTTGTGTAGGGATATATGTGAATAAGAATCTGAGATTGGATAATATACAAGTTTATGGATTTGATTATGATTACACTTTGGCACATTACTCATCTCATTTACAGAGTTTGATCTATGATCTTGCTAAGCAACATATGGTTAATGAGGTAAGTTTCTTATGGTAATGTGTTTAGCTAAACTTGTTTTTGGGTTGTGAGTGTTGTTTAGAGGATTTACTTGTTGTTGGTTTTCGCAGTTTCGATATCCTGATGTTTGCATTCAGTTTAAGTATGATCCTACTTTTCCAATCCGCGGTTTGTACTATGATAAACTAAAAGGGTGCCTTATGAAATTGGATTTCTTTGGTTCGATCGAGCCAGACGGGTGCTATTTTGGCCGTCGTAAGGTATTTGGTCTCTTCTTGTTTCGTTTTGAAACTGATTCTTTAGGAGACCTCAACATAGTTGATTATTGTGCAGCTTAGTAGGAAGGAAATAGAAAGCATGTATGGAACGCGACACATAGGTCGTGATCAAGCGAGAGGTCTGGTGGGATTGATGGATTTCTTCTGTTTCAGCGAGGTGACTACTTTAAATCAATAAGTTGTTTGTGCCGTGATATAGTCATATCTGATTTGTTTGATTGCAACATTTCTTTTGTTACTATTTTTCAGGCCTGTCTTATTGCAGACATGGTTCAATACTTTGTCGACGCCAAACTTGAGTTTGATGCCTCTAACATCTACAATGATGTCAATCGTGCTATTCAACATGTCCATAGAAGTGGATTGGTTCATAGAGGAATTCTTGCTGATCCCTACAGATATTTGCTGAAAAATGCAAGTGGAAGTCCTTAAAATTATCTTCACTTGTTATATTACTTTTGATTGTTATATTACTGAACAGCGATATACTTCTCAGAATCAGCTTCTACGTTTCCTGAGAATGCTAAAAGATAAAGGAAAGAAGCTTTTTTTGCTGACCAACTCTCCGTATCATTTTGTCGATGGCGGAATGCGCTTTCTAATGGAGGTGATTCACATTATTGAATAGCCATTTAAAACTCTTTTGTTTTCTCGTTGGAATATAACTAAGGACATTCATATTCAACACTCTTCGATTTGAGTTAGTTGTCCATAATGTTCTTAGTGCCAGTTCCGAATATTCTTTTTTTGTTTAAGTGGTTCATGACCTCTACTTGTTGGTGCTTATTGTTTGTTAGGACTCTTTTGGCCTCAGAGATTCCTGGCGAGAGCTCTTTGATGTTGTGATTGCCAAAGCAAATAAACCAGAATTTTACACATCTGAGCACCCTTTCCGGTTAGTTTTCCTTACTATATATTCAGAAACATTATGTTCTGTAAACAATTTCTGTCTTGTGGAATTGATCGCTTGACTCTTTTATTGCTATTAATTCTTGTAGTTGTTACGATTCAGAGAGGGATAATTTGGCATTTACAAAAGTGGATGCATTTGACCCAAAGAAAGTTTACTACCATGGCTGTCTCAAATCCTTCCTTGAAATCACAAAGTGGCATGGCCCTGAGGTACTCTTTACTAAAAGCTGATATGTATTCCATTTTGGAACTTCATGCTTCTGAATGCATTTAAAGACAGACTACAACATGTTCTGTTCATAGGTGATTTATTTCGGAGATCACTTATTTAGTGATCTAAGAGGGCCTTCAAAAGCTGGCTGGCGAACTGCTGCCATAATTCATGAGCTCGAGGTTAGTTTACCATACCTGATGTATAGCCTTTTAGTTGATTGTATCCTCAAAAGTGTTTGTACATCATTAAATGCCCAACCTTGTACACTGAATTCTCCTTATGATGTTTTTCTTGTTTCAGCGAGAGATACAGATACAAAATGATGATAGCTACCGGTTTGAGCAGGTATAGTCACAGCTTCCTCTTTTACTTCTCAAGAATGGCTTTCTACTTATAGGATTTCTACATTCCAATACCGTGATCGAGGACATAAGACATAACTGGTTAGAGGCGTATGTGTTAGTAAGTCTAATAAGACCATTTCTTGTGCTTAAATTCAGGCCAAGTTCCATATTATCCAAGAGTTACTAGGTAGATTTCACGCGACTGTATCAAACAATCAGAAAAGCGAAGCATGCCAATCTCTATTGGATGAGCTGAACAATGCGAGACAGAGAGCACGAGACACGATGAAACAAATGTTCAACAGATCGTTCGGAGCTACATTTGTCACAGACACTGGTCAAGAATCAGCATTCTCTTATCACATCCACCAATATGCAGACGTTTACACCAGTAAACCTGAGAACTTTCTGTTATACCGGCCTGAAGCCTGGCTTCACGTTCCTTACGATATCAAGATTATGCCACATCATGTCAAGGTATACAAAGCTGTGACCTTAAAAGAGCCACACTTTTTGAGTTTTATTGATTGATTTGACTTGCGAATTTTGGAATTAAGGAGCTTAAGCAAAACTCTTGTCTACTTTTCTTTTCAGGTTGCTTCAAACCTTTTCAAAACCTGAGATTGGTTTCATTCCTCTAAGAACTGATACAGTTGATTTCGCGAGACACAAAGTCTCGACGAAGAATCAGATTTAAGTTTGATCGCAAGAAGAAAGCACGCAGCTTTTAGGTTTTCGGTTTTCCAATTTGCCAGAGGACAGACAAGAAGGCGGCTTTCAAATTCAATCTCTGATTCTTACTGCTGATGATGATTCTTTTGCATGACTTAAGTGGCTAGCACTTGAAAATAAAGGATGTTACAATTAGGGATTTTTTTTTCTTTTTTTTTTTTTCTTTTTGGTTTTAATTAGAGATTCTTTTGTTAATTTACTTATTTTGTTGTTAATTTCACTTTAAAAAAAAACAGATTTTTTAGTAATGTCATGTCATGCTTTGAATTTGTTAAAACATGTATTATCATTTATTTTTGTCAACCAACAGACATAAAACCCAAATTTTTTTGTAAAAACACTAACTATATTGAAATTTGTTCTATATTTTTGTTTGTGTTCTATACTTCTATATAAACTAAAAACATTTTACTTATAATCATTTTCTAATTTTTTTTGAAATTTATATCTGTTTTTTAAAATTCAAACTATATAATAGTAGAAACATGAGTTTAAAATTAAATTATTTTAAAAGATCTATAGCAAAAAAGAATATGAAAAGGGTGTAGACAATATCTTGTCCAATAAACAGTAAGTATGTATAACAGTTCTCTTTGGCTCTCAGTGGTATTTTGGATTGGAGATTTGAGCATGAATAAAGGAAGGCAAATTTAGGTGCTTTTCTTATTGTTCTTAGTGTGACAGTGGAGGATCATAGTCAATCATACGTAGCGTTCACTAATGAGAGTTGTGTTACTGAATTGTAATGCCCCTTTTATCTTTGATGGTGATCGTCCTTGATTTTTTTTAAGGAATGTAACTTAACTGTTTTCAAAGTTTAATGAAATTTACAGATGTTAAAAAAATAAAAATTAAGTACCTTCTACTTTCTCCCTTCTCCTTGTTCCATAAAAAGAACGGCCGCATTTTTGTCCTATAAATAATAAAATGGTTACTTGCCTTTTTGGCAAAAGAGCTATGAGTCTATGACCAAGGTTCCAAAACTCGGTCTGCGACTAAGCGCTTGCCTAATTGTTAATGCGTCTCTGAACGTCATAATTTCAGTAAAATCGGTGAATTAAATCGGTTTTTCAGTTTAGACGCCCAAAATCGATATTAATCGGTCAAATCGTCCAAATTAATATCTTTTTCTTATATATATGATATTGCTTGAATAAGTTAAAAAAAAATGCTTGATTATTAAAATTTTAAATTATGATTTAATTAGTCTCAGTTTTTTTTTTTTAACTTTTTTGGACTAAGCTATTTTAGTTATCATATAAACTAGATGGATAGATCTTGTAATGCATATGTTAAGATAATAACTTATAAAACGGATAAAATCTCAATCCAAAATAATAAATTTACCCCTACCACATTGTACAAGTACTTGCCAATTTTAAAACTAGGAGATTCGCTTTTTTCATGGGTAAAGATCTTAATCTTTTTAATAGCGCCCTTATAGGAAGGTCCGGATATTTCAGTCCAATTGACATACAGATTTTCTTCTGTCAAAGTACCTAATTTAAGATGTACAACTTCAGAAGTTGGACTATTTTCTACTAAAACGGGAAATGTTTGTCTTAACAGAAATTAAAAAAAAAAAAGATCGGTACATGATTCCACCTTTTTTAGCTCTTCTTATTTTGGTAAATCAATTCAAGGCTTAGAATTAGATAAAGTTTAAGCATATTTTTCTCTATTTTGTTCTTCTATAAATTACTCTGTTTTAAGGCAAATAAAAACCAAACATAAATACAAAAAACAAGTCAGAAGAATCAAAATGGAGTTCTCTATTAATCCTTCAACTCTAAAGGTAACGTTATTTTGAACAATGACATCCTTCAAAACTTTTTTTAAAAAGTGAATTTAGTTCGAGAAAAATCTAAGATATGATTTATTTTTCTTTTCAACAGATGATTCGGACAAGTTTTTGTATATTAGTAGTTTTGGCAATTAGTAGTTTTTCGATGATGGAAGCTCGGGATCTAGGCAGCAAAGGAAAGACAAATATTGAATATATGGCGTTGAATTGTCGAAAACATACCGCGGTTTTGACAGAATTTGGAGCAGTGGGTGATGGAAAGACCTCGAACACGAAAGCGTTTAAAGAAGCCATAACCAAGCTTGCCCCCAAGGCGGCGGACGGTGGAGTGCAACTCATTGTTCCACCAGGCAAATGGCTAACCGGAAGTTTCAACCTCACCAGCCATTTTACTTTGTTCATCCAAAAAGGTGCAACTATTCTTGCTTCTCAGGTATGATTTCCATCTTGTGTTATACAAAAGTGAATTATTAGATATATATTTTGTGTAAGGAATTAGTCATTCATTTACACTTTTTTATTTTGTGGTTTAAAACAATAGGATGAATCTGAATATCCAGTGGTTGCACCTTTGCCATCATACGGACAAGGAAGAGATGCAGCAGGACCAACTTTTGCTAGTCTAATCTCTGGCACAAACCTAACTGATGTTGTTATCACCGGTAAGGTTAACCAAAATAATAATACAATGATATATCAAACTATTTAATGAATTAGTAACAATTTGGTGCTTTAACGACCAAGAATCAATGCTATAAGATCTTGAAAAATGTATTTAGTTAAAAAGATTATAATTGATGGAATTTATTTGGATAGGTAACAACGGAACGATCAACGGACAAGGAAAATACTGGTGGGTGAAGTATCGAAGTGGTGGATTTAAGAATATCACAAGACCTTACACAATCGAAATCATGTTCTCTCAAAACGTTCAGATCTCGAACATCACGATCATCGATTCGCCTGCATGGAACATTCATCCCGTATATTGCAACAACGTCATCGTCAAAGGCGTTACCATTCTTGCTCCTATTGATTCTCCTAATACCGATGGAATCAACCCTGGTTAGTCCATATCCCACGCCACATTATATCAAATAGTTCTAAATGTTTGTGTTTCTAGTCATTATATTGGCTTTATATATTCACATGGCATTGTTATTTTGATTTGACACACTTTTTTTCTTCTGCCCTTATTAGATTCATGCACCAACACATTGATAGAAGACTGTTACGTAGTCTCCGGAGACGATTGCATTGCCGTGAAGAGCGGTTGGGATCAGTTTGGTATCAAAGTCGGCATGCCAACTCAACAACTGTCCATCCGACGGCTCACATGTATCTCTCCCGACAGCGCAGGAATAGCACTCGGAAGCGAAATGTCTGGTGGAATCAAAGACGTTAGAATCGAAGACATTACATTACTCCAGACACAATCCGCTATCCGAATCAAAACCGCAGTTGGTCGTGGTGGTTACGTTAAGGATATTTTTGCCCGGAGGTTCACAATGAAAACCATGAAATATGTTTTCTGGATGAGTGGTGCTTATAACCAACACCCCGCTTCCGGTTTTGATCCTAAGGCTATGCCCGAGATTACGAATATTAACTACCGTGACATGACTGCGGATAATGTCACACAACCCGCAAGGCTAGATGGGTTCAAGAACGATCCATTCACAAAGATATGTATGTCGAATATAAAGATTGATTTGGCTGCTGAGCCAAAGAAGTTGTTGTGGAATTGTACAAACATCGCCGGAGTTTCGAGCAAGGTTACACCCAAACCGTGTAGTTTGTTGCCGGAGAAAGGAGCACCGGTGGACTGTGCTTTTCCGGTTGATAAGATTCCTATTGAATCTGTTGTCCTGAACAAATGCTCTGCTTAGAGATTGTGAACGGAGATAATACTAATTTCCTCATTAAATATATATTCATTGTCTTTTTACAATGTATATCAATTCCCTTAGAATCAAATGTCCCAGCTGTTATTGTATAAAGCTGATGGGTACATGCAATGGTTTTAATATACGCATACGAAATTATACAATTAATTTCGTGGATTTCTTAGCAAAAAAAAAAAAAAAAATTAATTTCGTGGAATTCAATAAAATTCCGTAATTAATGGATAAGATGATTATAAACATATATATCTAAACAGTGATTAAGCTTCCTAGTTCCTCTCACATTATAATGTGATATAAGCAAACGGATGTGTTGATTAGTTTATACTCCTTCTGTTCCTAATAGTTTGATGTTTTAGATTTTTTTCTTATTCCACAAAGTTTGATGTTTTGTAACAACATCATTATTACTTTCATATGTAACCAATAGGGAGAGGAGATAAACGAAATTAAAATTATTAAACTAACAAACAAATAATTGAAAAAATATATAAGTTACTTTTTCTTAATTTATGTGTAAAACCCAACAACATCATTCTTGTATGAATAGAGGAAGTATATTTCTAACACAAAGTGATAACTTTTGCGATAAAAATTATCATGTAGTTTATCTATACTAGATGTGTAATTCTATATATAATATATATATATATATATATATATATATTCTTTTTTGAATGTAATGTTAAATTATATTAAAAAAAAAATAACGTTTTTACAACAATATGCAACGTGAGTTTGAAAAGTTTGAGAAATTCTATATTGCATTTGTTCTATTCATTTATCTAATTCGGTTTGTTTGGCACAAAATATATTTATTTTGATTGTTCTACCTATCTTTCTTCTAAGACCACTTGTCAGAATTCAGAATGTAAGATAAAGCTAACTCACAATGTCATCGTAAATCATCTACACACCACAATCGCTACCTACTAACTTCTAGCTACTTTTGTCAAGTGTCAACTTCTAATACTATTAACCTTTGTTTTTTGCTTTTTCTTCATATGTTTTTGTTTGCACTTAAATTATATCTTCATTTGCTTTTTCTTATTTTTCCCACCGTTCAATGGATTAACCAACACAAAGCCATAGTAAAACAAGAAGATGAGTAGTTGGGAGCAGCGTGCAACAATGACATAGTTCACCCACCTTTCTCCTATTTATTACTTCTTCCTTCTCCTCACGCCTCTCCTCTATATAAGACCCACTAAATATCATCTCTTCTTTGCTCATCTCTTAATCACTTTTTCCAGGTATTTCTAATCAACAAAACCTCACAAAATTTCAATAAGAAGAAGAATTAAGTGATCATGAATCAAGAAAAGCCCATTTCATGTTGCTGTGTTCTTGATGCTTCCACTTATGTTGGTTTCTGGATTCTCAAGAGGTTGCTCTCTAAAGGTTACTTTGTTCACGCAGCTATCCGTAAAAACGGTAAAAAATCTATCAAAATCTTTCTTCAATCGATTTTAAAGATTTTGAGATAAAGGGTTCAAATTCACTTATGGGTACAATCAAATTTAGATTTTTTCCCATTGGTTTGAGAATCTTGTGCCAAAGGGTTATGTTTTTTTCTCTCTTTCTAATGAGGATTTTGATTTTAGGGGATAGTGTGCTTGAAGAGGAAATTAGAGACATGGAAGCTAAAGAAGAGAGATTAGAGGTTTATGATGTGGATGTGTTAGATTACCAAAGTATCCTCATTTCTCTCAACAATTGTAATGCTGTCTTCTGTTGTTTGGACAATCCTGAAGGGTATGATGTGAGTTTTTAGGATAAGTTATCACTCACTCACTTCTTTTGTAATTTCTCTGTTTTGTTATGGTTTTGGGAAGATTGAGATTTTGTTTATGGAAATTAGGATGAGAAGGAAGTGGATTTGGAGGTGAGAGGAGCTATTAATGTGGTGGAAGCATGTGCAAGAACAGAGAGTATAGAGAAGATTGTGTTCTCTTCTTCATTAACTGCTGCAATTTGGAGAGATAACATTGGAACTCAGAAAGATGTTGATGAAAAGTGTTGGAGTGATCTTGACTTTTGTCTCAAAAAAAAGGTATTTTACTATTTTGATTCAACTCTTTTTGGTTCATTCATATTAATTATCATTTTCTTGAAAAGTTCAAGACATTCAGAAATATATTGGACCCACTATATGATAGTTTTTGACCTGGAATGAACAATTATTTCATGTACTTTTTCACTAACCAATTTCAAATGTATTATCTAAATTAGATGTTTTGAAATTACAAGATACCATATAATTTGTTGAACTTTTAAAACTTTGGGGGTAGTGAAACTTTGTTGAAAAAATAAATTTAAATTTGGGTCTTCATGAAATGTATTTGACACTCGTCATGTGATATCTAGAATAATTTTGGTCAAGATTCAATGTAGGACTGCCTTAATAAAATATTAAGAGGTCAAACCTCTAACTAAATCCAACCTAAATCATATTTTGAAATAGTACCTAATAAATTTTGTATTTACTTCTTAATCACAAACTTCTATATGCAGATGTGGCATGCTCTTGCGAAGACGCAGTCCGAGAAGGCAGCTTGGGCATTAGCGATGGACCGTATGGTCAACATGGTTTCGGTTAACCCGGGCCTCATCGTTGGACCATCAGTGGCTCAACACAACCCTAGACCCACCATGTCTTACCTCAAAGGTACATTATAAACATATTCATTCATGTTCGCTAGATGTATAATAATTAATAATCTAATTGTGGTTGCAATTTTTGTGATTGTAGGAGCTGCACAGATGTATGAGAATGGTGTTTTAGCATACGTAGACGTCGAATTTGTAGCGGATGTTCACATTCGAGCATTCGAGGATACTTCGGCTTGTGGTAGATACTTTTGCTTCAACCAAATTGTGAATACGGAAGAAGAAGCTCTCAAGCTTGTACAAACTCTATCTCCTTTAATACCTATGCCACCAAGGTACATATTTTTATTATCATTATTATTACTATGTGATTTTGTAATTTGTAAAATTTATAGTTATAATATTTGATTTAGGTATGAGAAAGAGATGCAAGGAAGTGAAGTTTATGAAGAGAGATTGAGAAACAAGAAACTAAACAAGCTGGTGGAAGCTGGATTTGCTTGTTAATAACATGAAGAGAGATGTTATAAATTAAAGGGCAAGAAATTGTTTTAATAAGAATAGTTTGTTTACTTATTGTTTTATTATTGTAATCTCAATTCAGTATTCTAAAAATTATATTTTTCTGTAACTTGAAATGAAAGGAAAAAATGTGTTACTCGTAGAAAAGTGAGTATTTATTATGGTGTATGTCCTGATTTATGGAATATACGATTATGCCAGGCAGCAACAAATAATAAGAAAATGAAAAAGATAAGAAATAAATAAATTTTGACATGTGTTTGATGTAATAGATGAGTTGTCAACTTTAAAGTATATAGCTAACTTTTGATGAATGATTTATAAATAAATTTTTTAAAAAAAAATTAGATACTATTTGTATGTGTAATAAATGATGAATGTTGAAAAAAATATAATTATCCATCTAAATAATATATATACATTATCCATATGTAGCTTGGGATGCAAGGCACTTGCTCACCAAGTTTTCTAACACTATATAAACTCATGACTTTGAGATGTATGGTACGTAGAAGTTGTATTTTGCTTCTCTCTCCCACTTTGCTTTCTCTCTACATTTTATTCTTCCTTCTTTGATTATACATATATATTATCATATTATATATATGTTTAAGTTATAGTTTTATAACACGTTATCAGCACGATGTCTTTACCGTTAGAGCGTTTACGAGGTAAGTAAAATTTATATTATTTAAATTTTATTTATGTATATAGAACATAATTATTTTAGACATCGTGAAACTATGCCTTTTTCCGGTTTGATCGTTATAAATGGTAGGTTATGCCTTCTTTACGATCAAATAAAAAGCTATGTCTTTTCCGGATAGATCGTTATATATGGTAGGCTATGCCTCCTTTACGATCAAATAAATGGCTATGCTTTTTCCGGATCGATCATCATATGGTAGGTTTTACCTTCCAAACGATCAAATAAAAATTTATATTTTTTCCGGATTGATCGATATATATGGTAGGCTCTGCCTCCTTCTCTACGATCAAATAAAAGCTATGCTTATTGAATTCTTAATGGAAGGCGATGCCTCCTGAATTCTTGTATGAAAAGGCTATAGATTATAAATAATTATTTTTGTGAATTTATATGTTTAGTTATTTTTATTTATTTTATTCGTAAAGAATAAATATATGTGTTATATGAGATTTAAAGACTTTGAAATATGTCTTTAAAATCAAAAATATATTTCTCTTATGAGAATATATGAAGCACGGGTCAATATATTTTTAGACAGTGCAAATTAATTAGAAGGTCTAGATGAGCTAGTCTCTCGACTTCTAAATGCATCAGATTCATAATAATCGATGCTTCGTGTTCTCCAAAGTCTCAAAGAAACTCGTGTAGTTTCAAAGACATTTATTTTTATAAATAAATGTGGTATTTAATGTCCAACCACAAATGGAGACACACATATGTATGATTATATCATACAAAATAAAGATGGCAAAATATTTATGATAGCAAACAGAGGTTTGCTAATTGCTATAACATAGCATAACCGGTCAAGTCATCCCGGTAGAAAAATGCAATATATAATGATGATCCAGATCCAGGGTCTATATTAGTGCCAACAAGGGCCTGATTGGGAGAAATAGAAAATTGCAATGCAAATTGACTTGCTCTCCCTTAATAAAAGAGATGCATTTGGATCTCTTGTCACTACATCTAAAGATTAAAACCTGTTATGTGCAAGTGAGTCTTCGTGCGAAAAAGTTGAAATCACACGATATAAAGCCCGACTTGTTGCACAAGGTTTTTCTCAGAGACTTGGAGTTGATTATGAAGAAACATATTCTCCAGTCATAGATGAAATTACATTCAGGTACACAACGAGCCTAACGGTCTCTTATCATTTAGAATTGTACCTTATGGATGTAGTGACAACATGTTTATATGGATCGTTGGATTTAATATATATATATATATATATATATATATATATATATATATATATAAATCCTAGAAGGATTTAAAGTTCCTGAGCCATTAGACTCAAAGTCTAATGAAATATGTACGGTCAAATTACAGCGATCACTTTACGGATTAAAATAATCCGGACGCATATGATATATTGCTTAAGCGATTATTTCTTAAACAAAGAGTATGTTAATAATGAAATATGCTCTTGCGTCTTTATTAAGAAATCTCAATCGAGATTTGTGATCATTGTTGTATATGTTGATGACCTAAACATAATTGGAACTTAAAAAGAGTGATTAAATATCACTTAAATTTTATGTAAAGTAAGAGAAGCCTATTCAAGCACTGCATGCTTCCGTCCATATTTCTGAGGTAACATTTAATTTCTATTGAATTGATTTATGTTCATTTAAATTTATTTAAATTTTATATTATATATGAAATCGAAGGTTGTATACCTTCTCTTTAATTCTGTAGTAGGCTATGCCTCCAGAATCATATGGTTTTTGGCCAAATCACCATTTTTTTTATTTAATAAGCTCATAGTATATGCTGGTTGATTTCCTCAATAATCCCCAAATTAAGCCCTGAATATAACCGATCTAAAAATAAGATTCGGTCCAAGATAAATAGGCTTAAAAAGCCATCATCTTGAGAAGGGGTATTACAAGTTCCACATTTTTATAAGGATCTAAAATTATATACATAATCCGTATCGGATATGTTATTGATCCTAAAGTGGGATTCAGTTCGAGATGAATGAACTCGAAGAGTTATTATCTCGAGGGGGAGAATTAAAGGAATCCCACATCGACTTTTCCCACATCGACTTTTGTCGATGAATTTTTGTGAGTTTGACACCCCAGAGCGAGACAACTTTGGTGAAGTCATATCCTAAAATTTATCACTTTTTGATAAAGTGGAACATCTAAAAATGATGTTCACTCTCAAAATGAGCTTTAAGCGAATCGTTCATAGCGCAAATCCAAGAGATTGCAAAACGATTCATGGTGATTTAATCTCCATGTGTTTACATGCAGTTTGCATGTATTAATGACTATATACAAGGCCAACGATTTATAAGAAATATTTCTCCCATGTTATATATATATGATTGGAGATCAAATATTTCTCATTTTGAATTTTATGGGTGTGAGATATGTTATAAATGCTCCTCTGCACCACATAAAAATATCATCTAAAAATGATGAAATATATAGATGCAGGAGATGAGTCTCTGCTCTACAAATACTGAGCCATCTTATGAGAGATGTGCCTATTGCAAGATTTGCAAATCATCATGTTGATGATAAAATTCCTCATCCTTATGGGAGAATCATTGAATAGTCTCGATCTTTGAACAAATGACTACAATAAATATGAACTTAAGAGTTCAAAAGTTCAAATAGATCACTATTCATAATTAATTGCAAATCAAATGCAAAAAGCTGATGGATGAGATTTCATGAAATTATTGATCCTCGTATAAATGCATATGAACTTAAAGTTCATAGAAAATCTCTTGTCCCAGCTAAAAATGCTCTTTAAAAATATGTCTCTGGCGGATGGCATATTATTGTCTATAACACGTAAAAAAACGTGATAGACAACTTTGGTTCCAAATATAAAGAAAATCCTCGAAAATAAAAAAGAGCATATTATTACTAAAAAGAGGATTGAACTCTTAAAAAGAGGAGCATATAGACTCCTAAAAAGGAGCAAAGAGACTCCTAAAGAGGAGTAAAGAGACCGATTGGCATGGTTAAAGACGAAATCAGGTACCTGAATAAAATCATTTATAATGATTAAGAGATCTCGATTAACCATGTCATTACGGCAAACATGGAACCAAAGACTATATAATGTCGACAAGAAAAATGATCTAGCGCGCAAATGTGATTAATGAGGATCATAAATCTCCGCTCTGTGAGCGTAAAGAGATATATTTTGGCCAATAAACAAAGACGCAACCAAGTCTATATTAATCTCGTATAAGAAACGAGTAATTACTGGACACATGGTCCAAGCATCAAAAGAGTATTATGATACTTAAGACAAAACGGTGTGTCGCGCCGGGTTTTGTCGAAATCACTCGATACTGAGTTGATATTATAAATGACTTGAATTGCGCCTTATGGGATGTCTGTAGGACTTAATCCCTGAAAGTGATATCATAATTATATTCCCGGGAACTTATAAGCATGATGTTTTTGGACATCATCAAAACTCTTAAAGAGTTATTTGGAATAAAAGATCTTGGAAAGACAAAAGTGTCTCCGGATATTTCAACTAAACATCTAAAGAAAGAGATGTTATATTAGTCACTTCTAAAAGAAGTCGACTCTATATATTAGATCATGAAGCAATATATATAAATGCTGACGAGTATTTATATATTTTGTGAATTGTACTTAGCATATATAAATGCTGACGAGCATTTATATATCTAGTGAATATATTGTACCTAGCATTTGCTACTGATCTACTTGCAGGATTAATTCATTTTCTCCGACTAGACCTTTGAATGAGTTCAAATGTGTCTTCCACTATCTGCAAGGTACGATTGACTTGGGTTTATTTTATTCTAGAAACCTCGAGTTTGGTTTAGTTGGTTTTGCAGATGGATGATCTATATAAATATCGCAAAACAACAACTACGTGGCGTTTCCAACAATAAAATTTGGTCGTCGCTTGATCAAGCCATGCCAAAATTATTGTGCTCCATGAAGCATGTCGAGAATCTGTATGGCTCAGATTGATGTCTTGAACATATACAAGTAACAAGAAATATATGCACCAGTGAAGAGCCAACAACAAGACGTTGTTACATATGTTTCCCAACTCAAAGAAAGATATGTCAAAAGCAAGATGACAAGACATATTTCCCCAATATTCTTCTCATGCACTTTAGAATCTGAGAAGAAGCAAGAAGTTGATGTCCAGTACATCCGGCCAAGTAACAATGTAGCAGATTTACAAAGGCGCTTCCAGCTACAACATTCAAAGCATCTTCGCAGATCAAAAGATCTCTTTTGAAGATGATGCTTCCAGGGGGAGACATATGATGATGAGCGTGGCTGCACTCTTTTTCCCTTATCATGGTTTTTATCCCACTGGGTTTTTCCATGACAAGGTTTTTAACGAGGCAGCAAATAACACGCAAAAGATAGGCATCAAAGTGAAGGTCTATTTCTCTTCAAAAATCTTTGTCATATATTGACGAGATCAGAAGAAGCGCAGAGAATGATCGAGTCATCTACGAAAGCTATGGAGAGAACAAGACTCGTCTATTCCAGGGGGAGATTGCGTCACTGTACTCTTTTCCCCTTATCATGGTTTTTATCCTATACGGTTTTTCCATGATAAGGTTTTTAACGAGGCAGTACGCAATACGTTAATAATGATGGATAATTAAGGGGGAGTGTTGAAAAAAATATAATTATCCATCTAAATAATATATATACATTATCCATATGTAGCTTGGGATGCAAGGCACTTGCTCACCAAGTTTTCTAACACTATATAAACTCATGACTTTGAGATGTATGGTACGTAGAAGTTGTATTTTGCTTCTCTCTCCCACTTTGCTTTCTCTCTACATTTTATTCTTCCTTCTTTGATTATACATATATATTATCATATTATATATATGTTTAAGTTATAGTTTTATAACAATGAACATATATAATACTATCCACACATTTTTTTTTTGTAATTGGTTTTTTGATTTATCCACACTTCTCTTTCTGCAAGCTGTAATGTAATACATGACGAATCACGCAAACAATTCAAAGACAGACAATGCATCTTTCTGCAAGCTGTAATTTTTTTTTTTAACAGCAAAACAATATTCACGTTTCAGACATCAGAAATAGAAACAGCATTTTCTTTATCAAAATCTCTAATGCATCAACGTATTTAATACAACAACATAATTAATGACACGAGATCCCAAAAAAAAAGGATAAATAGAAATTAAGATTCCGTCTTCGGAGAAGAAAATCAAGATTTGGTCTTCTTCTGGGTATGTCCATCATGAAGCTTCTTCCATGAAAATATGAGACGGTCTTTAAATTTGCTTGATTTAGTTCAAGAGATAAGTTGTTGTCATAGGCAAAGATGATCTTGAATTGCTGCTGACCCTACGTCTCAAAGACACTATGGAAGTCAATGTCTTCGGTGACAACAACGATATTTACGGGTTCTCTATGATCTCCCAATTGTTGATGTACCTACGTCGTCATTTTAGGGTTGCATCGCTTGTCGATTGTATCTTTTTTCTCGAACAATTGGGGTATCTAATACATAGATACCATGCTGACCAAGTTGTTAAAGCTTTTCAGGAGATATGAATTAAGTCTCTTCGGGTTTGAAAGACGAATCATGCACGTGATCAGCAGGAAGAAAACAAGACATGTACTTCACATTGAACAATTATGAATTGTTGATATTAGGCGGGAAGTGTAACCGATAGGCATTATCATTTATACGCTCAAGACCTTCAAGGGGACCTAGTTTCTATGCTTTTAACTTGTTATACACACGAACATGCATACAGTCTTTGGTTAAAACAGCCCATTGTAGACATTAATCGGTTCATTTTCATTTTTAAAAATAAATTGTAAAGTCCAAGTCATATAATAATTGTGTCTTTCTTATGTTAACATGATTTGAGTTCCATCACATTATAGCATTAATCGGTTCACGCTAATCATATTTCATAAACATTTAGTATTTAACCAATTATTTAGATATAAGTTTATCTACCACAACATGAAAATGATAAAATTTAAAATTGCACTTAAATTTCACCAGATTTTAGAATTGAGTTAAGTTCTCATGATGTTAATGAATGACGAGGACATGTTGATATCATTGAAGTTCTAATGCAACCAATTATTCTAGTCGTTTGTCTTGGTTAGATGATAATGTATATACTATCTTTTTGTCGACAATATGCATTGTGACAAATTTAAATTTAGATAACATGTCAATTATGCTAGTATCAATTACTACATTAATCTTAGTCTACAAATATAATATTTAGATTATCGTAAGAATAATAATATTTGTTATTTGCTACTTTATAGTTTATTTATATATGTCGTGGACCGGGGTAAAGCCTCCAATCCCAAGAATTATTCTACATACATAGACAATTAGTTTTGTAATGAAATGGAAATGTCAATGTTATATAGAGTTTGTATGGCTTTTACCACATAGACAACCCATCAAGTACCTGCATAAAAACGCATAAACAAAAATAGTGGGCATCAACACACAACAAGGACAATGATTAAAGGCTAAGTAAAATATTTAATACAATGAAATAAGACAAGCATTAAATTATTTACTTATTTTATATACAACTCAAGTTAAATTTAGTTGCCACTATTGTTTTCACTCTATGAAAATCTTGGGACCTGAGAATGATTATAGTAATATGAATTTGTAGTTTTTCATTACTTAATTAGCTTTTTCAATTCTATATGCCTCTTAGTTTGAAGCATACTTACCTTCAAATCCTTGATCCACCACATATCCGATAACACCGGGGTAAAGCCTCCAATCACAAAAATCATCTTGTACATATACTATTTTTATTTGCTACATTGGATAAAATTAGTACACATATTTAATTGGGCACTCAAAAAGTTTGTTGTATCTTAGTAAAAATATATAAATAATTAGTATATTTTTATAAGACTCTTTTTCTTAATTTTTCCATGGATTGATGTTTTAAACTTTTTCCATTGATTGATGATTTAAATTTCTCCATTCTAACCCTTGAATTTACATAAGTCACAAAACATTAATAACAAAACGAATTCCACACTTTTCATTTTCAAGTGTGAGAATGATGAAAATAAAACCTTTTAATTTTGTGCAACCAAAAAATAAAATGTGTATAAACATTATTATAGACTAAACAAACAGTTACTGGCAAAAAAAAAAAAAGACTAAACAAACAGTTACGACCAAAAAAAAAAAAACTTTGTATGTTGATACCGGGCCTAGGCCCAGTAGTAGTATAACCCAGCTAGAAAGAAAGAAAAAAAAAAACACACAAAACGACACCGTTTTAAAACCTTCTGCAGATTCCGATTTCTGAAGCTAGATCGTCGTTGATCGATCACTAAGATGGTGTTGATCGAATCTAACGAAAGTGATGATGAAATCACTGTTAAAGAAGAGCAAAATCAATCTCGTTCTTCCTCGTCGCAGCCCGAAACAACGACAGCGACGGACTCAAAACTTGTAGCCGGAGATGATTCCGATGGATTCGAAACTGCCAGCGAACGAGAAGTGAGTGATAACGAAGAAGAAGATGAAATTGAACAGATACAACAATCAGATAAGCCTGAGAATAAAGATGACGAATCAAAACAGGTAAAAATCTAAATAAACTTCTCTGTAAAATTCTTTATCTGAATCAAAGCTTCGATTTCACTCTAATGGTTAATTATGTGTGTTTTGGAAGAAGAAAGCTATGGAAGATGCAAATGAAGCTAAATTAGAAGGAAACAAACTATTTGGGAATGGTGTTTATGAAGAGGCATTGTTAAAGTATGAGCTTGCTTTACAATTTGCTCAGGAGGTTCTAGAATCTGAGGAACTTCGTTCGATTTGTTATTCGAATAGAGCTATATGTTATCTCAAATTGGTAATGGTCTGACATTGTGTTACATTCTTTTGAGTAGTAGTCAAGATTGGTGATTGTGATGATCTCTGTAATGTAATGTGTTGCTTCAGGGTAAATATGCAGAAGCAATTAAGGAATGTACAAAAGCGATAGAGCTTAATCCGAGTTATACGAAAGCTTTTGTTCGTCGTGCGGAAGCTCATGAGAACCTTGAACATTTCGAAGAGGCTCTCACGGGTGAGTCTATGCACGTATTCTTTATCGAGTTGAGGAATCATTTGTTAGTTTTTCTAGTATTATAATGCTTTGTCTACAGACTTGAAGAAGATATTAGAACTGGATCCTTCAAACGATCAGACTAGAAAAGGGATTCGACGGTTGGAACCCTTGGCGGCTGAAAAGCGAGAAAAAAATGAAAGAAGAGGCGATTGGTAAAGACCTTGTTATGTTTCTTATTAAGAGTAGCGAATCTTGAGTCTTGATCCAAACTTTTTGATGATGTGAGATAATATGTTTTGGTGGTGTTTTAACAGCAAAGCTAAAGGAGATGGGAAACTCGATCTTGGGTCGATTTGGGATGAGTGTAGACAACTTCAAGGCTGTTAAAGATCCCAACACTGGCTCTTACTCCTTTTCTTTCCAAAACTAGTCGACACTTTCTAATGCACAACTTATTCCTAGTGGGTTTCAATGTTTTGCATCAACCAATTTTATGTTCATCGGGGGTATATCTATTCGTTTTGTTGTCGATGAATCGGTATTGGAAAGTGAGAGCTGCGTTGCTTTGTGACCTGATATATCTGTAAATTCAAGTATTATAATGGAGAAATTTCTATTTTGATGTTCTTTGCTCTGTTCCAAAATTCTGCAGCGTAGGTCAATGCTTTAAAAAACACCGAAAGTATTGATTTTGTGGAATTGGTCAAAAACATTAGTCAGTTTAGACGCGAGGCCAATTAATATTGAACTTTGGGAGATTGACACAAATAGCCCCAAAAAAGTTGTTTTTTCCAAAAATAGCACCTCATTTGAAAAGTTCCACAAATAGCACCATAAACTTCAATTTAACTTAATGAAAATATAAGATAGAAAATAGAAAAGAAAGCAAACACTAATCTAATATTAAATTGAATCAAAATTGTTTTTAAATAGTGGAAATATATACCCTAATTTGGAAATATGGAACCCAAATATAATACCACAAACTAATATTAAAATAAAAATCTCTTTTAAATGGTGGAAATATATACCCTAAATTGGAAATAGGGAACTCAAATATAATACCATAAACTAATATTAAAATGAATCAAAATTTCTTTTAAATGGTGGAAATATATACCCTAAATTGGAAATAGAGAACCCAAATATAATATTTTAAATTTATTTCTAATTTATTTTGTTGAATAGCTTTTATATAAAAATTGTGGTATTATTGAAAAAAAAAACTAGTGATAAAATTTTTAGATCAAAAACACTAATAATAAGTTAACTAGTGCTATTTTTGGAAGTTTATGGAGTGTGTGCTATTATTGTCAATAAAACTTGTTTTAGGGCTATTTTTAGGAATTTCTCTTGAACTTTTTATACAAATTGTTTAAAATGGAGAAATACACGAAAATGTATAATTAATCTGATATTTCAATCTTTAAATCATATTTCTATATGATAATAAAATGAATTATCTTCATATAAAGTACCAGTTACCAAATCATCAGACTAAAATGTATAATTTTATTATCAAATAAAATACGAAAACAAGAACTAATAATAGATAGTGCCAACATTAATAGTTTCTTACTTCCTCTATTTTAAATTACTTGTCGTTTAAGGTTTTTGCACAGGAAATAAGAAAACAATTAAATTTATTTTACTCTTGTTTTATATATTTTTTAAAAAAATTTATTGGTCAAGACATTAAAACTGTGAGGATAAAACTAGAATCATCTACATTAAAAATCTAACACGACAACTATTTTGAAACAAAATTTAAGTACTAAAACAATAACTAAATTAAAACGGAGGAAGTAATAAATATATATTACAGTATATACTTATAAGAAATAAATTAACGTAAAACCACTATAAATTTAGTCAGGATGTCGGCATGAGATTCCTCTGGTTAATAAAAAGTAAAATAACGTAAAACCTATATAAATAATACTTTTTTTGTTTAGAAGGATACAACTAAAAAAAATTGATCATATAAGGTTAGTGTTTGGATGCTATCAACATAGCAGTTTTGGCTTAGACAATTAGGGAGTGTTATTGGTTTGTGATTTAAATAGAGTTTGAGTGACTTTAAATGTTATGTAGAATCTGTTGTTATTCAATCAAGATTTTTTAAAAGTTTGTTTAAGTTTGGTGTTATTAGTTTAAGATTTGTAAAAAGTAATCTAAAATCTTCATAAATCTGGAGTTATTGGATTCATACTTTTATAAAGTCATTAAAAGTTTTGTGTTATTCAATTACAACAAAAGAATCTATGATTGTTAATGAATTAAATTATTATGTTATTGGTTTATGACTTTTTACACTTTTCTTCACAAAACAAAGTCATGAAAAGTATCATCAAAATAGAGAGATTGTTTGGGAAACTTTACAAGATTATGAAATACTAATCAACAAGATTATAGAAAACTCTCAAAAACTCTCCAACAATAGTTTAGAATCTTTCATTTGTTTACTTTCTATGATTTTATTAAAGTCATCAAAATTCCATGTAAATTAGGAACCAATAACACCCCCTTAATATTCACTAACATTGTTGTTATTAGTATGATATTTGAAGCAATTAATATCAACAAATGATGATGAATTCACTTGTGAAAACATTCACAAATATGATCATATATATTTTTCTTTATCTTTTCATATGGTGTGATTTTCTAATATATTGATATTTCATAATAATAACATGCAAATTGTTGCATTTTTAACAGATATACATCCAAGTGTGTGGCGTGGCCACAGAGACATTAACAAAGATGACCCATCATGTAATTAAGTTTTTCGAATGACCACTTTCATCTTAAATATTTACAATTATTTCCTTGAACCTTAGTTTTTCTATTTATCAACTTTAGTTTATACGAGTCATCAAGCATCAGAAAATATTTGAGTCACTAATCAGACGACACAAGGTGTTTATTTGGACTTCTGACTTTGAAACTTAACTTCAACCAAATACTAGTCCACAATTTTTCAGAAATTAATGTATACTTTTTTACATTTTGTTTCATTTTTTATTCATACAAATTCTTAATGTAAAATCAAATTCTTGAATTCGTGGGAAGATTTTTAATAGTATGTGAAAATGGTGAGCCCAAAATAAGAAGAGAGAGTGATTTGAAAGATGACAAACAAATCATATCTCTAGGATTTTTTTTTAGCAGCATATCCTTACGAATTAGAGTATGAAAAATATGTATTTCGATTTCCAAATAGAGTAGTTTGCACATTTTTTCTTATTAACAACATACTTATTAAAAAATATAAAACATACATGAATTACACACAAATAAACTTTCAAACAATGATTAATTCACTAAACAAACCAACAAATACTACATTCACAAAGACCGATAAACACATAATAATGAAAAGACGAGAATTCATTCGATCTCTTCAGGTAAACTATATTGAATTGAAAGATGGTTTCATCACAAAGAATGAGAAACATATACAGTAGTAATGAAAAGACGAAAATTCTTTCGATCTTTTCAGGTAAACTATATTGTATTGAAAGATGGTCTGAAACGTGTCAGAGGCCCTTGCTGACGTCGAGTCTACAACATGCCGGAGGTTTTTGCCAACATCGACTCTGTTTCTTATTACCAAATAAAGCTCCAAGCAAAGTCTATATATGTAAAGGTAGATGAATCAAAGAAATGATTACCATTTTTCGATTATATATATATGTAATGAATATATATAGTGAATCAAAGAAATATTTATATATATATATATACATATATATATATATATATATATATATTTTTTTTTTTAAACAAATAACAAGTACTATAGTTTTTAACCTTGGTAGTCTAAATATAATATATGTAGCCAAAAGATATGTTATATAAAAATAGTCTAAATATAAATATAATTGATGTGTCACCACTCACCACTTAAATTTAAATTCGTTATAATGCATATTGGTGATAGAAAAATAGAATATGCAATATCATCCAACCAAAACAAAATCGATTAGAACTACAATGAGTCAATATCATCAAAATGTATTCATCATTTCTAAGAATTATTATTTTCTGTGGTGAAATTTTAGTGCAATTTTTAAAATATATCGATTTTCATAATATGGTGAAATCAAAAATATTTATTAATTGATTAAGACGCTAAATTTTTATAAAAAAATAATGAGGCTGTTCGTTTCGTCACTACCGGTGGTGGCGATGGCGGCAGCTTCAACGATAGTAAAACAAACAACAATCTGTGACAAAGCTTGCTGATTCACCAACTCTCAAACTTATAATTATCTTCAATCACAATGATCCATGAAACTCGTAGTGCCTCTTTTGATTCCTTTTTGAAAGAAAAATGTATAAAATGTGTCTTAAATTTTTATAATAAAAGCAACAAATCCAACAAAACCTTACCCAATTAATATCATCACATCACAAGATCAACACAAAATCACCAAAATTCACAGCAAATTCAATTATATATGATTTCGGGTTTTCACCACAAATTTTTAAAAACCTTGTGGAACTTTGATGATCGTTTATCCAAATTGACAAACTACACTTAATCCAATTGAAAAAATCTCATAACCGCTTCGATTTGAGCTAAGCTAGTACGAACATGAACATCAAGCAGATAACTTTAACAAAAACCCAGAAACATAAGATTAAAAGAGAAGAGAAGATTCAAGTGAAGAGAACCCAACTCGTAAATTATCAATCACAAAAACAAAGTCTGATTGGTACAAACCTGATGTCGCTGATGTTTAACCGATGAAAGATTTCAAGAGGAAGTGAAGCTGCTTAAGCCTTTGACGTTAGGAGCTTAATGAACAGAGGAAGCTAAATCAGGAACAAGCTCGAAATCACCGAACTTACTTCTCTATTCAGAGAGATCGAAATCGTATAAAAAGAGAAGAAGAGAAACGATGAATTTGCCACATAGGGTTAGGTTTATTTGTGATTTTTAAAACATATTAAGAATATTTTTGTCATTTGTCACATATATCGCAATTATTTAATCGTTGACGCTGAATTTAAATGACGTCCAAAATTTTTACCTATAGAACGTAGCGTTTGCCGCAGCTACTTGCGTCAATCAAACGAACATGTTTATATGCGTCTGCTGCCGCAAGTATCTGCGGTGACGAAACGAACAAAAAACAAAATTAACAAAAAAAAAAAACTCATAGTCATGTCATGTCAACAAAAAAGCAAAATTAACAAAAGTCAACAATCATATGACATGGGCTTTACAGTTTATTGGGCTTTAATATACTATTGGGCTTAGAGGAGTGGTAAAGACACGAAGACGCTAATACTCGACATCCAAAAATCAAAACTTTAGGGTTTCAGAGCAAGCTCTTTTTCTTCAAGCCGATAACGAAAACCCCTAGGCTCTCAATTCCGTTCTACAACCATGAGTCGTTCAGGTCAGCCTCCGGATCTCAAGAAGTAAGCCCTTGTTCTTGTTTTTCTGTTTCTGTTTCTATATCTTCGTGTTTCTGATTTAATGTTTTTGCCTAATCTGTTGTTTGTTTTGGTTTCGTTCGATACAGGTACATGGATAAGAAGCTCCAAAGTAAGTTCAATATCTCCATCTTCGTTTATTTAGTTAGAGAACTCCGGCTTTATATAATATCTAGTTGAGATTTGATTGCAATTTTATTCTGTGAATCGAACTGGGTCTAGTTTTACTGATTTTAGTTATTTATAGTTTCAAGCATCTCATGCTTCTTTGAAGTAGATGTCTTGTGTTTTTGTTTTGATTTTAGCAAGAGTGGATCACCTTTGTTGTGGGTGTTGAGATTGATGAATTGTATTTATGATGCAGTCAAGCTTAATGCTAACCGAATGGTTACTGGAACTCTTCGTGGTTTTGACCAGTTTATGAATCTTGTTGTGGATAACACTGTTGAGGTGAACGGTAATGACAAAACCGACATCGGTATGGTGGTAAGTCTCTCGATTTTGTGTCCTTTTGTTATTAATCATCTGCTCTTTACCGATTTAACTTTGGTTTTGGGTTGGGTGCAGGTGATTAGAGGAAACAGCATTGTCACTGTTGAAGCTCTTGAACCAGTGGGCAGATCTTCTTAGCTTGTTATATGCATCGGTAATGATCTTTTTTTTGGTACTAAGCACTAGCGATGAGAAATCTTGGTGGTAGCTTCGCAGTTACGATGAACTGATTCAGTAAGAAGTCTACATGAATCCTCTTTTCTTGTACTAAAAAGATTGCAAATGAACCCCACCGATGTGATGGCATGTACTTTTACTCTGGATACAAAGCTTAAACCTCTAATAGTCATCTTCTTAGCTTGTTATATGCATCAATAGTCACCTTTTCGTTTTTGGTACTAAGCACTAGTTTTGAGAAAACTTGGTGGTAGATTTTCAGTTATTATAAACTGATTCAGTAAGAAGTCTACATGAATACTCTTTCTAATACTCAAAGATTGTGGTAAACTCCACCAATGTCCTTGTGCTTTTACTCTGGATCTACTACTTTGATTCAAAGCTTCGTCTTCTTCTGTCAAGGGTTGTAACCTTTTGATAAACCAATTTACACTTAGCTCAAACAATGCTTAGTTGCTATTTTTTCTCCCATTAAGAAGACAAATATGCAGACAATGTAAAATGCATAGAACATCATCAAGTCTTTACATGTTTAGTTCATTGCTGAGCTGCTCCAATTTATTGCAGAGAGTCAGAGACTATCCAATAGTGTTCTCTGACTGTTTAAATTCAGTACACAGCTAAATGCATTAGGTTGGCATCTATTTTCAACCATTCGATTGACTAAAGCCATTTCCTTTTACACTTCAGTACTGATCAACTATTGCCGTAGCTTCAATAGCTCTTCAAAAACAGAATGTGTTTAAGAAACTTGAAAATGGGATTTTATCAAGCACATACTCAAATTTTACAATCTTTCCCATAACCAAAAGCAAAGCCGAAAAGTGAAACACGACTACAAAACCAAGAAAAGCCATTGTTTGTGCATTCCACTTCAATATCATTTGCTTGCAGAGATCTAGCACGAGGTCACACTTCTTAGTTTTTGGCAACGAAACTAAACAAATCTACTAAGAACCAATCTTGTGAGTTGTGTGACATATGAAGGCAAAGCTCAATTGGGCCTACTGAGTGTAAAATTACAATTAACGGGCCTAGGCCCATATACAACAAATTTCAACGGAAGCAAAACGATTATCGTCGTTCTTCTCAATAACCTCTGCTTCGCCGGAAAAACAAACAGGCGACGACTTTTCAGAGCTAGAATCGGAGATTAAGAATGGCGAATCAAGGAGCGAAGAAACGAAAAGAAGAGAACGCACGACATATGGCCAAACTCCGTCGTCTCATCATCGCTTCCAATGTACTTCCTCTTCCATAGACGCGTTTCCCAGATTTCTTTAATTCTCGCGATTCTTCATGAATTAGATCTTATTTCCATGAAATTGAGTATTGGATTTGGGAATTTATGGTCACAGGTTGTGTACTTCGTTGTGAGGATGTTGATTTTCTACTCAAGCTTTACTTGGAAACATTGGATCGGCTTAGTGATAACTTCGCTGGCTTACGCGTTTCCATATAAGCAGCTTGATCAAATGGCAAAACCTAGTGTTACTGATGATGGTGAGCTTCTTGATGGTGGATTTGACATGACCACTGGTGGAATTTGTGGGTATGTTTTTGAAATCTTGTGTTGAATGAATGAATGATCAACAAGAACCAAAAGCATACTATGATGATGTTTGATTGTGTATTTTGATGATCTTTGCAGATACTTGCATGATGTTATCTATATCACTTGCTTTGTTCAGCTAGCTTCTATCATCTCTGGGAAGTTTTGGTACGCGTATCTAGTGGTAGGCACACGTTTTTAGCTTTTGCTTATTGATAAACTCCAAATTATAGGAATGATGTAGCTTTTGTTTGGTTTATAGATTCCTGCGTTTGGAGTGTATAAAGCTTCTGGTCTTATTCGAGGATTCATGTCACAAGGTTCAGAGGTAAATCTCTTTTAGTTTTAAAATACTATTAGCTTCTTTAAACAAGGCAAAAAGCTTTACTATGTCTCTGTGTCTTGAATTATAGGGAGGTGTGGAAGATGAAAAGTCTCGTAAAAAGAGAGAGAAGATGGAGAGGAAAGCTTCGAGAGGGCAAGTCGTCAAGACGAGGACAAGATGAATGTGTTGTTATAGAATGAACTTGGGGAGGAGTATGTTCTTCAAAATATACAAATTAATTCAAAAGGTAAACTCTCTAAGCTTTGTGAGTCTCTTTTACATGGACTTGTCTGCGTGTACAATATTTACTTTGATGGGGAATAGTCATCGAGTAGAACACAGTCGATTCTCTGGAGATAGATGTTTCTTTCGTTGAGGTCGTAAGCAATATTGTAGAACTGTTGAGCCATTAGCCCAATAGCTGTGAAATCCTTATATTCCCCTCCATGTTCTGTGGTTGGCCTCACCGACGTACAAAAGACGTTATGATACGCATCCGATTCTGACATTTGATAAAACATGCTTGTGGCCTCCATAGCCAGCTCAGCTCCGCCTGCAAAATGAAATGTCACCACAGGGAAGCCTATGAGCTCTTCGTTCACTCTCCCATGGTAGCACAAGAAGTCTCTAAACCAGAATCTCTCTAATTTTGGATCCAGAATGGATTTTATTTCATTGTAGAGTTCTCTGTAGGCTATATCTGCTAGCCAAGTGTAGAGTGTGCCCGTGTCGAGTATGACCCCTGTTCTTGATCCTCTTCTTTTGAATACCACTGGTTCGATATTGAGTTGTCTATCCCCAACACTAATCCCTTCAAGATTCATATAGTAGATACCATTCTCTGTCTCAAATTCAATGGGTGTTGGATCCCCTAAAATATCCGCGTCCTCACCCAGAACCAGCTGATTATAACCGTAGTTTTTGTTAGCTAAATCACCGATGCAGTAAGAGAATTTAGACCCAAGCTGTACAGCAAGCGATGTTGGTTTGGCTCCTAAACCCAAAATACCAGTGAACTCACTCTCCAACTGCTCTCCATTCTCATGGCCACACCCAAAGGCAATAGGTTGGGTCACAACAGTGTTTCCATTAGGTGTTGTGAAGGTCAACCGTTCTTTAGCTAGAACGCCTTTTGAGCCAGTGCCGCTTATATACACCTGTTCATAAACGCACTTGTTTGATGAGCAATGTCCGTTTGGTGCATACCTGCAAAAACGATCATCGCAGGACCACTCTACAAATGTTGAAGACAATGCTGGATTGAAGACAGGATGGATCATATGATTTGTTGAGCAGTGTTTGCAGGGATGACATTGGATCCATAAAAGTGAGCTTCCAGTATCCATGATAGTGAACTGCGGTACCGGAGGCTGTCCTACCGAGAAATTCACAAAAAACAACGATGTCTTGAATGCTTGATGCACATCAACTTGGAAATCACTGCTGCCTAGCTCTTTAACAATCGAATTCTGTAGATACTTAAACCTGGCTGATGAAATATCGGTCATGTGTTGGATATGGTCTTCTGGAGTGACCGGAACTCGAGCATTTGGGTTGCGACGGACCACTGATTCACGGCGTATCAACTTCATCGCCATTCGATTAGGTCTAACGGATTCGGTAACTGTGAAGTATGAGACAATGATGACGAGTAAGAGTGATGTTTTGAAAAAACATTCCATTGTGGTTCAGTCAGTACAGAGACATGGAGTATGGAAAGTACAGAGACCATTTTGTAACACAAATGAATATTAAGATAGGGTAATAGCATCAAGACTGTGATATGGAAGAAGAATATAAAAGATCAAACACACAACGAATTGATGACAACAAATAATATCCAAGAACAACCAAAGATCATGAGACTATAAATAACAAAAGTTCGTTGGGGTTTATATGTATAAAAGCTATCATGTACTTCACATCTTTTGTAGTTTTGTGTAATGTTTTTAAAAGAAAAAATTAAACAAAAACAATTAGAAGTACAAGTCAACATATCATTAAATTGTTGGTCAGTAAAAATTTGATAATAATAACACATGAACGTCAAACTTAGACCAAAAAATTGCTTTCACAGGACCACAAGTTTTTTTATAAAAAAATCTCTAATGAGTTTGAGAGAGAGAGACCAAAACAAACACATTTCAAAAAACTTTAATATATACATCCAAAATATTAAACATTAGACCCAGAATCTCAATTTTTTCAAAGGATTGATCACCATTTACATGTCTATATCATCTCAAAAAATTTAAAGTCATGGGGATATTATATTTTTCTTTCTCTCTTTGTCCAAATTTTACTACCTTGGACCAGATAGTTCCATGGCGAATGAATCTAAGGCTTGATTCTCATCTTCATCTTCAAATCCTGAGGAACCAAACAGATGTTTGGTTTGGTTGTTGCCATTAGCATCAGTAGAGGTAATAGTCCTGTAAGACATGTTGGCATGGTAGAAATGTGAATGATCATGTGAAGCAGCCCATCTTTCTGCTAATCCATCTCCTTCAAGCATCTGAACCACTTCAGACATTTTCGGTCTGTGAGCGGGAAGAAACTGAGTGCAGAGTAAAGCCACTTGTAGCATCTCTCCAACTTCTATTCTATCGTAGGTTGTCCCGAGTTCCCGGTCTACTAGCTCCTCTACTTTCATTTCCTTGTGCAGCTTCCTCACCTGCAAAACCCAAAAGAGTTTTTAAGACTATCTTTTGATTATACGTTTGGTCTAAATTTAGAGTAATTGCTTACCCATTCAAGCATAGCTCCTTTCTGGCTAACAGACTTGCCAAACTCAAGAGCTCTCATTCCTGTGATGAGCTCTAGCAAGAGTATACCGAACCCAAAGACATCAGTTTTCTCAGAAGACTGACCGGTGGAGAGATACTCAGGTGCAATGTGACCAACAGTTCCTCTAACCGCGGTTGTGACATGTGAATCCTCGTGGTTGAGTAGCTTTGCGAGTCCAAAATCCCCAACAACAGCTTCAAAATACTCATCTAGGAGAATGTTTGCTGCCTTGACATCTCGGTGAATAATCTTGGGATCGCATTGCTCGTGTAGATAAAACAAACCTCTTGCAGCTCCTATGGCTATCTTCTTCCTTGTGTTCCAGTCCAATGCCGGTTTAGCTGTAACAGTAACAAAAATCAGTTCCAGTGAATTCAATTATATGACTAGAATCAGTTAAACAGAGACCAGTTTTGTTAATACCCTTAAGCCTAGAGGCGACGCTGCCATTGGACATATAAGGGTAAACAAGAAGTCTTTCGCTTGAACTCGCACAATAACCGATTAACCGAAGCAAATTCCTATGAACAGCTAAGCTGATCATCTCAAGCTCGGTACGAAACTGCGAATTACCAGAGGTTCCATTCACATCTTTCAGTCGTTTCACTGCAACCATAGTCCCATCCACGAGCTTTCCTCTGTAGACATTACCAAACCCACCAGCACCAAGAATGCTCTTGTAACTAAAACCATCCGTAGCTACATGAAGTTCTCTGAATGTGAAGCTTCTTAGATTTCCCAATCCTAGTAACCCTTCCTCTTGCTTGTCTGCATAAATAACCAAAAGAAAATTTTTACTTTAGACAACAAACAAAATCAAATTACTTAAAACCACAAGCTTGCTCAAGTTGACTAACCACTTATGCGTAGCATCGTTATCCTTTTTTGTTTCCTTCGATACCAAATTAACCCGAGAGAGAGGATTACACTAACAGCAAAGCCAAGGCTTACACCAAGTGCAACCGCCAATATATTGGTTCTACGTCCTAAACATCCCAAATGGTAGTAAACTCATAAGAAACGGATAAACTCAAAGGAAAAGCGAACAAGATTATCGAATTCGAGGATCGATGTACCTGATGAAGACCGTAAAGAGACAGAAAGAGGACTTGCATTGATTGATCCTGAACAAATCTCAGGTGGGCTGTTTTTACAAATCAAAGGATTCCCAGCAACACTACATTCAACAATAACAACAATTATGAAAAACTCAACCTTTAACAAGAATGTTGAAAAATGCTTAAAACCAAAAAGAAAAAAGTTTTCTTACTTGAATGTCCTTGCAGGGAATTTAGAAACAGGACCTCTGAGATTGTTATAAGACAAGTCTCTGAAACCAAACATCAAGAAACATGAGTCTTTAAGTTAAAAAGTAACAAACTTTAACTCTGTAAATACACTCACAAGAAAGAGAGGTGAGGGATTTGAGACAAAGAAGCAGGAAAGGGCCCAGATAATGAGTTGTTGTTCAACCTCCTAAATCAAATCATTACACAAACGTACGAGGTTTAGGTTAAGCAGACGAATCTTTTGCTTGATTAAAAATCTGAAACAGAGAGAGAGAGACTTACAGATACTCGAGATTACTCAGCTGGTTAACCGAACCGGGGATTTCACCGGAGAACCGGTTATTGGATAAATCCAAAGTCTGTAATTTAGGAAGAGAACAAAGCTCCGGTGGGATTTTACCGGAGATGTTATTGTTCTGTAATAACCTTCAAAAATTCCAAAAAACAAAAGTTGAAGAAACAAACAAAGGAGACACTTTTTTAATGAAGAAACAAACAAAATAATCTTACACTTGTTGAAGATTAGTGAGATTTCCAATAGACCCAGATAAAGTTCCTGAAAGAGACTGACTTGGAGCTCCTCTGCAAATTGTAGAGAGAGATAAAGATGAAGAATTTGTCGCTCATTAATGTCTGTTCATGAAAATCATAATCAAAGAACACTTACAAGCCAGTTACGAGGTTGTCTGGAGAACAAGTGATCATAGTCCAACTACAAGGATCAACAGAGAATTCATCCCAGTTGTTTAAAACACCATGTGGATCATGTAAATTGTTCTTTATGTTTATCAACGCCTCCACTGTATATAAAACACATAAAGTTTGAAACTTTCGAATACCCATAAGAAAAAAATGAGTCTTTTTTCTTGTTTTTGATGTTTTGCTTACCTTCAGGGTTTCTGGGTTCAGAAGAGAGAGAACAAGTAACGAAGAAACAGAGTAGTAACAAGAAAGAGAAGAGAAAAAATGGATTTTTCTTCATCGTTATTAACTTCATCACCACCATGAAAAAGCTTTAGTTTTAGTTTACCACAAGGAAGAACACAAAATCATTACTTCGTTCATGTTTTGTTGTGCCCACAAAAAGAGAGAAACAGAAAAGCAAAAGCAAAGCAACAAAGAAAGAAGAAAAATGCTTTTTTCTTCTTTTTCTTGGGTCTATTAAAAACTCTTTTCTTTCTGCAATGGCTCTCGCACGAAGAGGATTATGAGTGTGAAATGTTGTGAATTTAAGGAGATGATAATGAAAACAGAGAGAAGAGAAAGAGAGAGAGAGTGTGTATAGGTAGTGTTGTGGTTTGTGGGGAGGGAGAATCAGGTGGGAAAGCTGATACGGACCCGTATGGTGGATGATGATACTTTCTCTTTTTTTTTTAGTTTTTTTTTTTTTGTATAGGCTAAATTTGTGAAAGTTTGTTTTATACATAAATAATGGTGGCAATGCAGAGACCATAACGGAAACAAAATAAAATGAATAAGTTCTTATATTCAAAAAAAAAAGTCCTTATAATCATTTTTTTGTTTGGGTTTTGTATAAATTAGTGAGAAGTGTCGCAATCAAAATTCTTTTTTATATTCTGTAAAAAAAGAAGAAGTTTAAAACAGAGCATATTCTTTTTGTTTATAATATTTTCAGAATTTTCTAAATTATTTTCTAAGGAAATTTAAAGAATTCTGAAAAGTATATTATCACCCACAATTCTGAAAATTCCCTTTATTATCACCCACAATTATGAAAATTTCTTAAACAAAATTACTCACTAACAAAAATATTATTGTCATCACAATAACAAAAATTACAAGATAAGTTTATAGTTTGAATAATTATATATTTTGTCTCGAGTAAAACAGTAAAAATAAAAATAAAAGAATGCATAGATTTGACGTGTGTAGTGTGTACTAGCAGTATCACCACTTGTAACCAGTGGCAGTGGGTACGACTACGAGACTGATCTATGCTAACGTGCACCTCTTCTCTCTTCTTTGTCTTTTTTCTAATTTCTATTCAGTATTTTTTCATTGTAATCTCGTGATAGAAAATGTTACTTCCAGAGGTTAAAAAGTAAAAACGTTTATTTTTGTGCCATCTAATTCGATAATGATACTTCTTTTTTAGAAAATATATTTTATATAAGAACATATGAAATGAGATATGAAGAGAAAATAGTAAGAAAAAAAGGCTGGAATACGGAAAGAGGCTTGCTTTTGCCTTGCCTGATGTGGTGTGATTTGTGATGTTACATTTTTCTGACAAGTCCCTCTACTTTTGTTTTCTTTCCTTTTTCGTCTATTTAGTTTCTTCCTTATCACTATGGCCCTTTCTTTTATGTAGTGTATAACTAATTCACTATTACAAAATTTTCATAATTACATTTTTCTTATTCTATGATTCTAGTCATCTTCTCTTATCACATTGACTTTATACTTTTTCTAAAGTTAGGCTTTGATGAATTGCTCTTATGTCGATGATTCTCAAACTCATAGTGAGGAAACAATTTTTTTTATTCTTTTTAGAATTTCTATATTTATTTTGTGTACAGGGATCATTATATTTTCACATTTATGTTTTTATAGTAATTTTTATAATAATTATATTTATTTGTAACTTCAGTATTGCCAGATGCATATATGCAAAACAGCAATAGTGAAGAAGTTGATAATACACAATCCATAAATATTGCATATATTCTTTGTTATCAAATTTTTTTTGAATGCATTTACCTTGATGAATGGTTTGAGACATACTAGGTGAAGAAAACTCCCACTACTAAATCAATTAAAGATCATTTTCAAGGTGACAAAATTTTATTGTCGGCTCCAATAAGCTCGCTTTTGAACTATTTTTCTTTGCATACAAAAATGATATAAGATTTAAAACTCAAGCCACAAAACAATGACGCAGTTAAAGCAGTAAATTGATTCTTAGACAATACGCATTCGGGCAATGAACAAGTTTGCATGTTCATGGAACATGCTATTCTACCTCTTTCCACCATTTATGTTTTCTTCATCTGATCCATTAACATAGTCATTGTCGATACTCAATATTAAGAGTTTCCACACTCGACTCGTTTTATGATCCAATTGTACTTTCGATTTTTGTTTTTTGATATATTTCACCAATGATTGTTACTCTTCATATGCCTATTGTGTAGAAAAAGTACAGTTTTTCTATTATGTGGAAGACAATGACCCTTTCTTTGATGTCTAGTTCTTCAAACAACTTAGTGATGGCATCAATTATCAAACTTCTTTCCCAACCTAGACAAATAATGTCTAGTTCTTCAAACAATATAATGATGACATCAATTGTCAAACTTCTATTTCATATTTTAGCTAGCGATGTACCTATATTTTATAAAAGTATTATTGATTGAAAAGTTAGAAATCTATGAAATATTAGAGATATAAAAGTGAATTTGCCTATTTTGCTTATGTGTTGTCTTTCCTATTGAATTTTGGCATCGCCACTTAAAACTAGTACTCTTGCATTGATTGGGCTTGCAATAGGGTCTCTTTGAATCTGCTTCTTTCTAGACACCGTTGATTACATCTTGGAAACGATGGTTTTAAGCTGCAGAAATCTCTGAAGAACTCCTCATATCCTTCTATCACATTTGATTGGTACAATCCTTTGTAAAAGTTTATTCCGAAAGTTTTGCGTTAGGGTAACTATATTGGATCTATGTCTTCCCAAATGTCGAAAAATGTGTGAATCACTAGGAATATCTTATGATTATATGGAAATTGTTGATCTTATATTGACAAGAGACATCATAAAACTTAGACAATCATTGCTTTGTTTTGAAGATGGATTGATTCTTTCTTGTCTCTTAAAGGCAATGGATTTTGTTTGCCATCTTTTTCTCTTTGGAATGTTACCAAATATCCCTAGTGTTGTTTCCGTTAGTTTTTTTTCACATGAAAAAACTTCTATGTGACCTATTAAATTGAAATTGAGTGCACAATATTTCTCGATTTCTTCTTAAAGGTCAAAGTCAAATCGTAATGATCTTCTACCTGATCTTTTTGGCAGAACATATCATGAGTGAAAAAACAAATTATTATTTTTGGTGAGATTTGTCATTTAACTGATTAACGTTAAGATTGAAAACGAGTGAAAGAGAAAACTTAACTAACAATATCATTCTAGTGATTAAAAATTTATTTTGTGTTGAAGGATCATTTCACACTTATATTTATGTAAATATTTTAACTGACAAACTTACAATTTTCGTAAAAAAATAATACGAAATTCAACTTAGGATTTATCCGGTTTTAAGAAAAGACATAAAACTATATTACAAGTGACATGTAATTACCATCAACTTTATTTATGTGAAAATATTTACTTAATTAGATTAATATAACACGATGTGTCTTTAGTCAAGTAGTTAAGTCCATTCAACTTCACCTTCTCCACCGGAGTTCGACTCCACTTTCTCCACCGGAGTTCGATTCCACTAAGTCGTGTTATCCCCCGTAGTAGGGATTGAGTATGGATCATAGCTTTGTCAATCTAAAGATGTCAAACAAAAAATTAGATTAATATAACACGATTTTAGTAAACTATAAGTTTTGGAAAAAACGGAATCAAAATTCTCAAATAAACGGTCTAAATACCTCCAACATACAAAATTTTCATAACTGATAAAGATACACATAGACTATGTGTATATGTATTTTGATATTAATCAACAATAATAGATCTTAAACATATCTTAGTTCATGACTTAGCATTGAAATCTGATTTTGATCCAGTTTCAAAACGGATTAATTAGTTCATTTAGTTTGTAGCAACCATCAATCTAAATACTAACACACTATATTTAAAAGGAAAAAATGTAAAATGGAAGATAATATGAGTTTTCGGGTTGTAATAAAAAAACAAATGATCATCATAAATATTTTCTACAACGAAATGAAATTTTAGCTTCTTAACTAATATTAACGTTTATCACATTTGCCACACTGGAGATTGTTTATTGTACTTGTTTTTTATAAGTGTATCTAGTATATGTTTTTTTACGAAATTTAAATGTATATTCCGACCAAATGTTTTTAAAATATAGTTTGATTTTGGCAAGCTACAAAAGGAAACTAAAATTGAACTACAGTGGTTGGACCAAATGCCGATTTGAGGAGATCAAAATAACGTCAGCAGAGAGATGATATGCAACCAATCTCCCTATTTTCCTTCTCATGCAGTTTCAGTGATCATTACGCAATGCTTCTTTGTCTTTTTCTCCTATATATTTCCAAAATATTTATGAGTAAAAAAACATTAAGAATTTGGTAAAAATATATGAAACTTATTACCTAATTCACCTATAATCATTGTTCTTCATTAGTAAAAACAAATAATTGTTTCGGGTCTAGGTCCAAAACCTCTTAATAATTATAAAACAAAAAACAAAACAAAAACATATAATTATTGTTTTTTGGATCATGAAAAGTTTACCTAAGAGCATTTCTAACCCAATTCTCTATTTATTTATTTTTAAAATATAATAACTTTATTTTGGAGTTGGATTTTTTCTCTAACCCTATTCTATTTCTAACTCAAGAAATAAAGATATCTAAGTTTTAGTATAAAATGAAAATAGAGCATTCCAAATATAGAGTAATAATTGGAGATCTATTTTAGAGATAATATGATTTTAGTCCAAAATCGAGTTTAGAGATAATAAATATGGAATACGGTAGAAGATAGTCTTATCGTTTTTATTAGAAAAAAATAAAATTATACTTAAATCAATCTATATTGATTAATACTTAATAGTTAAAAAAATTCCATGACTTATATATATCAAAATTTAAGTATTTCTACTGTGATTTTAAAATATCATTGGTTACTGTAATTTTTTTTTAATAATTGGAAATTTGTATGAAAATTAATTCCAGATGTTTCTGTCTTACAGTAATCTATGATCAAATAGCTGTTATATAATGAAAGTTCTTGATTTAATTTTTCACCATTATTTTTAAATTTCAATTAAAAAAAATTACCAGAAAATGTTATCAATTATCATCAATCAAAACCTATCTTAGTATAGTTAATACATCAGATTCTAATGCTATCATTTACAACCATTATTTTAAGAAGCAGAATCATTTTTCTCAATAATTTGCGCACATAAAATTTAAAGTGGCCGAATTAAAACGTTGATATTAGCCTTTACGAAAAAAGGTTGATGTTTGCCTCTCTTTTTTTTTGTTGTAAAGCATGCTCATATTATTTTTTGAACCGTTTAAAAAAGAATGTTATAATACAATTCCCGTGGGCCAATATTCCCATATAGAAACACAAATTACACCAATTATATATGCTTTAAACTCTTGTGCTACACATTTGTAGCTTATTGTGTTCGTTCCCCGAACTTGTTCCTTCACCTTCTACTTTAAATTGAATAAATACTCTTCTTCTGCAAAAATTCGATGGAAAAGAAAAATCGAATCTAGCACATTCGAAGTTAATGGGAAACAACACTTTAATTCGATCCATTATTCTTTTACCATTAGTACTATCACTTATACGAACATATATGTGTTGTTTCACGTCACATCTTTGGTTTTAGTGGCATGTTAAACATATAGAATTCACCGCAGATTTAATTTATCGACTAATTAGAAAATTATGATCTCTATAAAAAATACATTATATGGGACGTTAATTAAACCTGGATTAGTGGCATATGCGACGTACATTATATAGAATATCATTTTGACAACTTAGTGAGAGACTGAAAATTTTACATTCAATTCAAAGAAAAAAAAAAAAAGGCCATATAAAATGCGATCCGAGATATAGTTACATTTGATACATATGGTTTATCTTCTATATAGACTTTTCTCACACTAACGAGTTTGAAATTACAAAATTTTTGAAAATTAGCAACATAACTTACTGATTTGAAAGCTTTTTAAGAGAACTTTTTGAAGACATCTTAAATTTGTGAAGGCTTCTTACGCATCTTTGTAGAACGATTCGTTTGTTATTTGATCTCAAAACCTATTTTTTAATTTGATCTAAAAGTTTATAAAGCTTAAATCAGTACTTTGATTCGAACAACTATAACTTTTAAATTTTGAGATATCTAAAGACTTTTATAATGAAATAAATAGACTGAACATAACATTCATAGTAGCAACTAGCAAGAGATTCACATTTCTCACACTCACACTCGCAAAAACTAATAAGATAAAGGGGGAAGAAAAAGCTTAAAAGCTATATTATATACAAAAAAGAAAAGAAAAGAAAGATTTGTAAAAATCCACAAAAACCCATCAACTGATTTCTTTTTATAAAACTGCGTGAAGAAGAACTCATCCCACAAGCAACCCTCGCGTTTTGGCTTTGGAAAACTGAAAAAATGTTTCAAAGCAAAGTAAAGTACATGCAAAAGTAAAAGGTTAAAGTAAAAGTGTAAAAGTGTAAAAGTAAAAAACAGAAAAACAAAAAGTGTAAAAGAGGCGGCAAATCTTCGTCGGAGTGCGTTTATTCTTTCTGCGATTTTCCCCATTGATCATGTGGACGACCTCATTGCTCCAACTCCCTTTATACTCTGCCCACAACCTCAGTTTATTTGACATCTTTTTTTTGCCTCATGTCATATACCATGTATATATGCTATACAATGACAAATCTAATTTGGCGGAGAATTGCCGTGATCGATGAATACTTTATGAAAAAAAAAAAAAGACAAATCTAACTTTTTATGTTATATAGTTTAGCTATACCAAAATGAACTAACCTTTTGATTTTGATAGTGTATAAACATATTACCATATATTTTCAAATGGCCGAAAATAAAAAACCATAGTTTGATATTTTCAAAAGAAAAGATAATGAAAAAAAGATTACAATTTTTCATTTGAAGATTGATACATTCTTTCTCGTTCTATTACTTGAGAGTTTTCGCCATGGTTCTTTACTTCGACAGGGTAAAAATATCTAAATTTGATACTTTAGATACTTTTTCGATTACTCGAGAGTTGAGATAATTTTTCTATATATTATGTATGTTAAGTTTTTAACTATTTGAATTAGACTATTATTTCAATATTTTTTAATATTTGAGAGTTTATATTAATGATACATATACTAACAAAATTTTATATTTATGATAGATACTATCAAATTTCCATTAAAAAACCGCATATACTTCTATATATATTACTACACCGTATGACTACTATACAACATACTTTTGTAGGAATACTTCTTAATAGCAAAAATAAGTATATTAGTATATGCCTAAATACTTTTGAAATGTGATACATCACCAAGTTCAGTGTATTTCCATTTTTGTAAAATTGAGAGAGCATTTTAAAATATTGAAAAAAAAGGCTGAAAATAGTAACTGTGATGGCCCAACCGAGCAGGGCGAACTACGAACATGGTACCATTATGGTCGCATGTGCCCGCGTAAAGGATATGCCATGCATGTTTGGTAACGGAGATTACGTATCATGACGAAATATCGATATCCCAATTTTATTTTATACGTGATATTGAAGTTGGAAAGAATCTGGGCTTATTATACTAAGTTTAAAAGCCCAAACCCACTAGTACTCATTTAAAATATTTTTTTAAAAAAACACGATTCGTTTTTTGGTCAACTACAACGCAATTCCAAAACGCACACACATGATGTTTAAAAAAAAAAAAATCACGAAAATGTAAAATGAAATTGAAAACAATAACGATCAAGATTCCGGACACATTGTTGACACAAATAAACTATGTAGTAACTCACGAGAGCATTTTTTTTTCCTGAATAAAATGTAAAATTTATTCAAAAAAATAAACTCTTTTACATCAAATGAATCGTTTAGTTTAGTTTAAATTTCCTAAACAAAAACTACTTTTCCCTTTATGTTTATTTTGAGGCAAACCAAACATTCTTTTTTTTTTTTTTGTGCAAAATGATCTCTTCATTAACTTAGAACCTCAAAAGAGGGATGTTCATACAACTTAAAAGTGAAACAATACATGAAAGATAAAGATAGAGACTCAATGAGTTTTCCAAGGAGATGCGCAACTTCAAAAAGCTTGCAATGGTTGGAAGGTCTTTTGATGTCTTGAAGGATTCAAGCTTGAAGACGAGCTTCGAGAAATCCCCGACCAACAAGTGGTCATAAATAGCTCGCGCGAATAACGCATAAGAGCTTTTGTTAAATTGCTCCACGGAGGAGGCTAAGGTTCGAGACGGTTTCAAAATGCCGGTAAAGGTTTGCGGGAATGTTTTCTCCATGGTGGAGTAGGTTTGCAAGATTCGCCAAAAGTAATCACAAGACCAAAACACAGATAATATTGTGAGACTAGAATGTAGTCCTTGTCCATTCAAGCCTAAGCAATAAGAATCTGATTTAAGAGAACTTGAGAAATTGTTAGATTGAACATACCGAGGCGGTTTCTCCAAAATGGTTCGAGAGTGTTGAGATGCATCGCCCGTTAAACTTGAGGCTAGATAATTAAGCTTGAACTTGGACAGTTTACCATTCGATCTATGATCTCCTAACAGTGGAGAAGCGTGACCAGACTCACGCCATCTATGGATCAAGTGTGGAACTAATCCAAAAAGCTTCCAAGATGAAATTGCATCGGATAGCAACAAGACTTCTAATTCCAACAGGTTTCGTAATTGACAGTGGCAAATCCAGCCTAAAGATGTCACTACTACCCTAACATGGAGTCCTCTACCAATCGTAATCGAGTAGTAAATCTTTAGAACTGAACCTGATGAGATGATGAAGTGCACAGACCTGAGAATTGAATGAGGAGCCTTAAGACAGCTTTGGGAATCGTCGTGCGCCGTCGACGAACTCACCGGACAAAGCGCAACTGACGGTCCAAGAGATTCTCTTGCCATCAACGAAATCCGGTGAGTAGAAACTGTTTGAGACTGAGGTGATGGTCCAGATCTAGAGCTAAAAGGCTCTGATTTTTGCAAAGAGGCGCAGATGGGTTGAAAAGAAACTTCTCCCGATTTGAACCTCTGCGATGAGAAAACCGAAGAAGCAAACTCGCCGAGAAGATCCACCGGAAAAGAAGGGAGGGGAAAGAGAGGCTGAAGCTGAAGCATGACGAAAACAGAGATTGGAGATCTCGACGAAACTTTGATGGAACTGAAAACCGAAGAAAGCAAGCTCAAAAGACAGAGGAGACGACGAAGAGAAGAAGCATAAGATCCAGCGACGTCGACCGGAGCCGACGCCGCCGGAAAACAAGTTCTCGGAGATTGTGCCAGAGAGCAAACGGCTAGGGCGAACTCAGAATTTGGCAAACCAAACATTCATGCATTCATCGTATATGTTATCATCATGCTTCCTGTGCCCAAAAAAAAAAAAAAAAAAGTTATCACCATGCTTCCTTATAGACGAGATTCGATTATGAACCTCTTTATCAAGTCTTCGAAGCAATTGTGCTGGAGGAGTTAGTGTTTCTCCATGCATCATAATGTTTCTTTCTCCCCAAATTGAATAAACCGCAAGCTAAAATGTGTACTGCACTCCACACGGGGAGGAAAGGTTAATACAAGAGAGATCAGATTTCGGCATTTCGCTAAAGCACCTGCTTCTGAAATCTTTCTGTTTTTATAATATGAATTTAAAGTGTCAAATAACATATAAAAAATACTAGGGAATCAAATACATGTATTAAATATAATCATGGCCAGTTCTCAGTAATACCACTAAAATACCATCATTGAAACAACTATACCGAGTTTGGTCACAAAAGAGTTTACCATTCCTTCCAAATTCCTATTTTTAATTTCTTTGAATTAACATATTAACACTAACTAGATCCTGACCCGCACCTACGTGCGGGATTTTATGTTTTAAGATATGTGTTGTATAAAATTTATTTACATTTCTTTGATATTTTAAATTTTAAAAGTAGTATCACAAAATTAGTTTTCTATTTTTGTAGTGAATTAGATAATAGTATAGATATCATCATATAAAAAAACTAATTGGAAAATAATAATTTGTGTTTTAAATGAACAAAATTGACAAATTTGTTCTCTGTTTGATGAATTATAAATTGTGAACAGAAAGATAAGTGTTACAGATTTTATGTTTTATGTACATTAGTTTAAAGTGTTTTATATAAATTAGTAATTTGGTTATGGTGAATGATAAATAATTTGGACAGTTGCAGAATTTTGGTGTGTAATAGTTATGATAGTAATATTCATTTTTTCAGAATTATCATATTCTAATAAAAAGTAAAATAATTATTTTAGTAATGCTACATTATTGTTTAAACAAAGATAACTTATAAATTTTAAAAAGGCTATACCCAAATTTAAATATAGTGGCCCATAACTACATTTTGTTTGGGCCGGAATACATGTAGACTTATATTCGATTGTTTTTTGTATTAACTATATGACTGTATTTCTTTTTTTTTGGCAAACTATACGACTATATTTATTTTTTGGACAGAATTGTTTTTATTGTCTATTCCTCTCTAAAACAAACCCTAAAAATCTCAGTCGCTTGTTCGATCTAAGCCTCTGATGCAAAATTTTCTGATAATAAAGATACCACGTCTCCGTTTATCATCTGTTCATCGTTAAATCGTAATTCTACAAAGGGGTAAGCTTATTATTGATTCAGATTTTGTCTTTTACTTTTTCTGAATGTTTCGATTCAATTTCCAATCTTTCAAGTTTTATAAATGAACAGAACTCTTGGGTAACGATTGTCAAGAACCCGATCTTATATGGGTAAGTATTGGCAATTGAAGCCTCTAAATTTTGATTTCAATTTTTTTTTTGGTCAAGAAAACCCAAATCGTGATTGTTTAATTTTAGTTTGTTCGTGACAATCACTGTTAGTCTTTTATCTCCATGTGTTTGGAGAAATAGATAAACATATATTCGGATATTAAATCCAATATATTCATAAGCTAGATTGTGTATAGATTTTGACAGTAGAATTTGTTACATGATAATGACAATTTGTCTATATATATACATATTTCATATAATTACAAACATGATGATGCCAAAAGAAGATGTTTATGAAGAAGCTGAAAAGATGACCCATATTTCATATAAGTTTTCTGTTGCGATTATGAGAAACCCATAGTTGTTTATAAATATTGGGTCCTGATGATAGAAAGTTCAATGTATACATGCCAATATTCATGTCAGAGTTTAAATCATATAAAGAAGGGAGTTTAAATGTCATCTTTTCAGCTATTCAGAATCATGAAACAGTGTTAAAGGTTAGTGAGATGATAAGGACTTTTGTTGATAAGAATATTTAGCTACTGTTATACATTTTGAATTTGAGACAAAGTTATATAGTACGTTTTTCTTTTTTTCATTGTATATTAAATGATTTAACTAAATTAGAGTTTAAATGTTAAATGCATACAGGTCAAGCATAATATCCATGTTTAATTCTTATGGATGAGGCTTCTATTGATGTCGTCTTTGGAGCTATTCAGACAGCTTGAAGCAGTGTTAAAGGTTAGTCAGATGATAAGGATTCCATATTGTTGTTTAGTTGTTAATTTTTACGAATGGATAGTTGCTATTATACATTTAGAATTAGTAGAATTGTTATAAATTTTTTTTTTGTCATTGTCTGTTAAAATGAGTTAACTAAATTAGAGATTAGCAATACATTAACTTCTGCTATTGTTTGATAATACTTAATCATCATTACTGATTATTTATATGAAAACGTTAACTTCATATTGCCTAATATGAAGTTACAAACACAGTAAACTTTTGAGAACAAAGTTAAGGTGTTTTGAATTGAATGTTTGAAATTCTTGAAAAAAGTTCTCATGAAAATTACAGATACGTGATTCTAAACAACATCATTTGTTCTCTGTAAAATAATTTCAGTAACACCAAATGCATGTTAGAAACAAACTTTTACCAGTAAAAGCAGATTGAAAAAAGGAAAAAGATTATTAGAGTATAAATAGAACGATAACAATCAATTCTTACAGAATAATAGTAATAGTTACCTCTTACATCAAATGTCTCTTGCAAAGCATAGTCATATAGGTTTTGAAAAAGAAGTGGAGTCACCTGGTTTGCATTCATTTAATAATAGCATGAATTAAAGTATCCTATATAGAAAATAAAAATACTTGTGTTAATAATTGGATCACCTTAATGATTATTATAAGATTGTAATTAGTATAAGATCTAGATTTTAACTTGGATTTTCCAACCTGTTTTGAAGGGTTTGATGTCGTCAAGATTGGCGATACCAAGATTTGCAGCCATTTTCTTTAAAGGAGCAGGAACAGAAGAGTTTTCGGTAAGAAAGGTTAGTGTGTATCTTATTGGCATTTGACATTCTATATTTATAATAAGCAAGGTCGGCTAGCTTTTTAGGGTTTAGAGAATCATATCAAAGTAATATATTTAAGAATATGGATTGTTAAGGTATATGCTTGATTTGTTAGTATTTGAATATATAGATTTTGTTATGTTTGGTAAAATCTAATAACTGAATTCGTATTTAAAGAGATAATTCCTTATTTACTAATCGGATTATATTGGATTTGTTTGTTATAGAAATCTCTTTTGAGTGATTGAATCTAAATTGATTATGGCATTAACTTCGGAGATCTCAATGAGTATATTCGAGAACATCAAAAAGACCATGATCCGCGAAGCCCAATCAGATGAGATCCGCGAGTATGACGGATCCGAATGCTAAGTACCAAAGTCCGCGTGTTTTACCAAAGGAGTACAAATATAGATCCGACCCAATAACCCAAGATCCGCGTCTTATTAACCAGCAAATTTGCCATTTTATCCTTCCACGATATCTTTTTATTACTCTTTGAATACAAAATTTCTAATGGCATTTCTTGTAATATTTTACCCTTGATAAGGTTATTTATTATCCAATGCTTCCCAATTAATAGTATAGATTAGGGGGTGTTATTGGTTTATTAATTTGTAAATCTATATAGAATTTAAAAATCTCTATTAATTATGAAATCAAGATATATGGATTTTGAAATAACATGTGTTTACCCATGGATTTGAATCCTTCTATTTTTCTCTTTCAATTCCATTCAAATTCATTTAAAACATAATTTAGATTCTCAAATCCAAAAACAAATGACTAAACGAATAACAAATGATTTTAACTAGTATTTATAATTCATAGAACTAATAACACATGATTTTAATTAGGATTTTAAAATCAATGATTGAATAACAAATGATTTTTGTTTGCATTTCTAATCCTATTATAATAAAACACAAGTCAAATCACTAAAAACTGCAGTCTTAAAAACTTGACACGTGTCATAAGTCCCATTTTCTTCACTTTTAGATTTTGAAGGCAAAGAAATCGATAGGAAAAAAAAAGAAAGAAAAAATCGATAGAAATTAACAAAAAAGAGAACAAAAAAAAAATCAATCGTGTTCTTCTTCAACTGCTCATCCCACGATCTCTACTTCACCTCTCCTCTTCAATCATGGAAAAGCAAATTTCTTTCTTTCGTCTCTCCACTTCGCCTCTCTTCTTCACATTGTTTGTTTATTTGATTCTAAATTCCAGCAAGTTCTATTGGGTATATCGTTACCTCTTAGGTTTTATCATCAATCACATGTCTCTTATCTCAAGTAAATCAAGTTTCTCTGCTCATCAAATTCTCTATTTAACAATTCTTTTTTGGATTTGCAGGTTCATATTCCAAATTCCAGTATCCAATTATGCCCCAAAATATTACACCTATTTCCCAAAAATTTGTTGTTGCTTCGGCTTTGATTATTGAGGTACAACAATTTGTGTTAGTTGTCGTTACAATTTGTTTTAGAAGCTGGTTTGGTTCGAGATTGATTGTCATTGTTTGATTTATATGGAGAACCTTTGAAATAATTATGTATGCAAATCGCAGGTCTCTTAGACTATGCAATTTACAGTCTATGTTTTCGAATTTCTCAAGTCTCGCTCAGTTGGTTCATCGTCGTATATCTATGCTCATCAAATTCTCAACTTCACAGTCTTATTTCAGCTTTCAGAATTATAGATTTTACATGTGGATTTGCAGGTTCATCTGCATCAAACACTTCACCAACAAATTACATCAATTCTACTTGAAGGTATTTACGATTTCAATCATAAATCCTAAATTTTTAGTGTTTACTATAATCTACTGAATTGGTTTATTGATTTAAATTTTATTGTTCGAATTTTTGAGGATGCTACTTTGAAGGTGATCATTTTGCGCATCTGCTTAAGTTAATTCAGAGGTGAACACTCTTCCAATTTTATTCATTTCTATATCAATTTTCATTATTAAAGTTGGTCTTTTTTTGTTAGGATTCAAAAAGAGAGGAATAAATACTATATATACCAACTATGGAGTATAATCATATGCTCGAAGGTATGGCTCACGGTTTACTCTCTCTCCCTCTCTCATATGCGCTTTAAGTTTGACAAAATCATGTTAATACACACAAAAATTTGTGATTGGGGTGAACAAGGTCAAGCGTGTGATCGAGAGAATGAAACACAACATCGATCATATGAAAAACACTAGAGAAGTAACCTCCTGTCTCAGAAACACAACATCGATCATATTTTGTCTCAAGTTTTACTCAAATAAAAATTAATAGTATTTGATAGTTAAATTTAAGTTTAAAAACAATTTTAATTTTAATTGAAAAACTTAAAGCCATTTCCTCCCAATTCCCGTGCAGAGCACGGGCCATAACACTAGTTTCTTATAAATCCATGAACCAATAACCAATAAATGTATATAGATGGATGTGAGCTTATAATTCATGGGGCCAGTCCATATTCTGGTCTAACGGTCAAACAACCACATCGATGACGATGATGTGTGACAATGATTTAAATAAAAATTCTGGCGTTTCTAAAAGTTGAAATGATCAATTTCAATGGAACCGGAACCTAAAAAGTTGAATTCAGAATTGAGAACCTTTCTTCAAACGGCATAGAAAATACGATCACACGTGCAGTATCAACCATTTTGATTTATTAAACTATTCATTATTATTTCTATAACCAAACGGATCTTCGGAATGTCAAGTGTAACAGTCATTTAATTTAACAAATTCACAATAACCAATTATAAGTATCTTGGATTGGATTACATATTCAGCATTCTCCAAAAAATTAGTTTACGTTTTATGTCAGTCCATATATATTAAGAGAGTATTTAAATCCTCAACATATAGATTAGGCGAATCCTCTTACTAAATAATGTGCATTAGATGATGTTAATTTTCATGTCGTTGGAAAATATTTGTTTTAACATGAAATGTTTTTTCCAGCCACATGAAAAATATGGTCCCAAAATACCATTATTAACTGCAATTCATATACTTAAGGTATGTGAATTGCATTTAACTATAGTATTTTTTGAAGATGTTGGATCTGATAAATATCCAACGTTTTCAAAGCTATATTAACTGTTTAACTTTATGAATATTAGGATAGAATATCTCAAATCATTTAATTTATCCCTCGAAAATATATATAACAAAATACTTGTTGTGGTTTTTATTCTAATATCTTTGCAAGGGATACGAACTGAAGTGTTTTACCAAGAGATTAATAGTAATTGAGACGAGGAGAAAATATGTATACTTTATATTAATGCGTCAATAAATTCTGTAGAGCCTAGGTATAGTCAATTACGTATTTGAAGAAAACGATGCATGTTTGACTCATATAAAAAAATGATACATTAGGATCAACATGTCTGAGCCTAAACAATGTTTATATGCAAGAGAAACTCACGTATAGAATTCCAATTCTATGTTATTATTCACATCAGCCAAGGAGGCAATATTTATACAAGAGGATGATATCCTAATTAGGTTAGCTAATGATACAAGTAAAAAACCATTAAGGACAAAGCTAATACATACACCAACACTATAATTTCAAATTTATCTTGATATATTTATAAAACTATTCAAGTTTGTTCTTCGGAGAATATTTTCTACTATGGAATTTCTCAGACGGAAATAAGAACCGCGTATGATCTCACGATCAAACAAAGGATTATAGAACACATGAATTTTCCATGTGGTCAACAATGGTTAACATCCACTATTGAAATAAGATTTAGTATCAAAATTGAATAAATAAATAAAACAAACGTGACAAAAAACATAAACAATTAGACCATAATAAGGGATTCTAATCAATGGTACTCAACCCCACCACCTTTATAAATATATCTACACTTCATTTCTCTCTTCTCCATTCTTCTCTCAACTCTTTGCCTCCCTCTCTCTTTCTCTCTAGTAATTTACGATCAAATGGTTCAACAAACGAAGTACCTATTGTTTCTAGCGACTCCGGACTCGGAGTTTGCGAAGAAGACATACGGAGGGTACCATAACGTGTTTGTTTCACTGCTTGGCGATGAAGGAGAGCAATGGGACTCTTTTAGAGTCGTGGATGGCGAGTTTCCAGACGAGAAGGATCTTGAGAAGTACGATGGATTTGTAATCAGTGGCAGCTCTCATGATGCTTTTCAAGACACTGATTGGATCTTGAAGCTCTGTGATATCATCAAGAAACTCGATGACATGAACAAGAAAGTCCTCGGTATTTGCTTTGGCCACCAGGTAAATCAATTCTCCTCACGTTTATAACATTTATTTTATTTTTCTCTTATGTTTATGGATTGAAAATTTAGATTAAAACCCACTTTGCAATGAATATTTGTGTAAATTAATTGTTAGTAACCATACCATTTTTGGGTTATAGAAATTAAACCACAACTTTTTTTTTGTTTTTCAAAAAAAAAGGATTAATGAAACCAAAACTTCCTCACAGTTGATGTATAAGTTTATATACTTTTGAAGTACATGTGTGTGTGTGTTTTTTTTTCCATGCTCATGATTTGGAAGTTTGGATCAACCTAATTTGAAAATGAAATATTTGTGTATAAATCTATTTTTGTTAACCAAGCGCTTTTACGTTCAGAGAAATTAAAACGATTTCTATGAGTAAAAAATTAGAAATAGCTCTTCTTATATCGTCATTGGATTCTTTTTAATGCGTACGTACGTAGGAATATAATCATATACTTGTGAGTAAAAAAATTAGATAGCTTCTTTGAATGGTTCTTGTTTGGATTTTTCTTCAAACGTGTACACAAATGATCACGTAAAAAATATTTGTCTTTAGATGAATAATTATAAAAATTATATATAGCTATTTGAATGGTTCTTTAGTCAATCTAACAGCTGAAAATTTGATATGGAACCTCACATTTCGTATAAGTATTAGCTAAAATTAACTTATAATTATAATTTAAAGAAAACAATTATTCGATAATGTCCAGCTAATAGCTAGAGCGAAGGGAGGCAAAGTAGGTAGAGCAAGGAAAGGACCAGAGCTTTGCCTTGGGAACATAACCATCGTGAAAGAGGCAGCGACGCCGGAAAATTACTTCGGTGAAGAAGTTCCGGCGAATCTGAGGATTATAAAATGCCATCAGGATGAAGTTTTGGAGCTGCCTCAAAATGCAAAACTGTTAGCATATTCAAGCATGTACGAGGTAGAGATGTATTCAATCAAAGATAACTTCCTTTGCATTCAAGGACATCCTGAGTATAACCGTGACATCTTGTTCGATATCATCGATCGTGTTCTTGCCGGAGGCCACATTAAGGTATTTGTTTTGTCTCTCTTTTTTCTTTTATGATTTGTTTTAATAAAATTGCTATCTACCTAATTAACTTAATATGTATTAACTCGTTTATGTTAGTTTTTATTTGAAAAATTTACTCAGATGTTATAGAAAAGTATGTTTATTATTAGAATATCATATATCTTTTAAAAATTACTCATATGTTTTGAGCATTTGTGTAATTACAATTAACACCCTTCATTAGTTTTTTTTTAATTAATAATTTTTAATTCGTTTTTAATTAAAAATAATAAATAAAAATTTGATTATCCATGTCATTAATCCACATCACCAATCTCACACTTCTCAAACTCACGTTATTTCTCCTCTTCTCTTTTTTTGTCTCCAAATCCAAGAAAAGCTTTTAGATCTAATAATCTGCAACTAACTTTTGACAGAGATCTTCAAATTGCAGGATTGGGCTGGATCTTCCTAGACCTCACAGCCACAATGCTTGCCATAGGGTCCCAAATCAAAAGCTTCGTCAGATCTACTCGCAACCTTGCTCACGAAAAAAGTCATCAAAAATCAAAACCCAAATCAAAGAGATCTATGGAATTCTACATGATTCGTTAGAGGTTTGAGTTGAAATCAAGAATAGCTACTCTTTTACTTTGATTTTACATGTCTCTCGTTTAATCTTCCTCTCAATCGATCTATTTGGAGACATTTCTACTTCTATCTATGTTTTGATTCATACGGTTTAGTCTTCCTCCTATGTATCCCTCAAACATATTTTTACGAATCTTAATTTGATTGTTGTTATTTGACCAATAAATTTCATATTGTCTTCTCCAAAAAAATGTTGCTTTCCGATCTGTATTATAAATCAGCCGTAAAGTGATGTAACTCAGCCGTAATGTGATGTAACTCAGCCGTAACATATAATTTACACAACCTTTCGTCTTCCCTGAATGATAACTCAGCCGTGACATGTAATTTACCGAACCTTTCGTCTTCCCTGAAGCATATAACTCAGCTGTAACATATAATTTACACTCATCTTTCGTCTTCCCTGTAGAATATAACTCAGCCGTGACATGTAAATTTACCGAACCTTTCGTCTTCCCTTAAACATATAACTCAGCCGTAATGTAATTTTACCGAACCTTTCGTCTTCCCTGGAACATATAACTCAGCCGTGACATGTAAATTGACCGAACCTTTTCGTTTTCCCTTAAGCATATAACTCAGCCGTGACATGTAAATTTACCGCGAAACAATAAGAGACACAACATTTCGTCTAACTTTATCATCGAGCACCAACTTCACAAGTTTTTCGTGCGTTGTTTCTGCATCTATCTGCACAACTCTACACCCTCTTTCATCGGTGTTAAATACATATTTGTGTTTCTATACCCAATTACCGGAAACAATAATTACCGGAACCGGATCAACCATATCGGGAGAAGGATGAAAGAAATTAAAGAAGAATGAGGAAGACGATGAGGAATTGGAAGTTCCGGTGATGTGAAAAACTCAGGTGAAGAAGACGAGTTGAAAAAATTTGGCCCTATTTTTTTGTTCTTTGATGATGATGACATGGAATGATGACATGGAATGTTGCATCGACGTCATTTTTTAATTGATGAAGTGGCAAGTAAGCCACCAAACGAAAATGTAAATCAGCTTAATTAAACCAGCCATCAAACAAAACTTTAACTCAGTCGCAACATGAATACTATTACAGTAATTAAAAAACGAAAAAACGGTAGCCAAATTCAGCCGTTTACTGTCGTAACTCAACCACAAATATTTAACTCAGCCGTGTCGTTTAATAAGTCGGCCGTCATTGCATGCTATTCTAGTAATTAATCTTTCGCTACTAAGTCAGCCGTAATAAGGCTGAGTTTTCCGTTAATCCAGCTCATTACGGCTGATTTATGAAACTCGAACATAAATCAGCCGTAACGTCATCCCATAACTAAGCCGTCTTTGATAACTCAGCCAGCCGGAGAAAGTTAAGTCAGCCGTGTCGAAGCAATAACTCAGCCAAAAATTTGACAAATCAACCATCGGGTGAAAACTCAGCCGTAACTTAGGCTGGGTTATGCTCGAAAGTCAGCCATTTTATCATAACTCAGACAGATTTCAGTAAGTCAGCCGTAACTCCAGGCTGGGTTATACTCGTAAGTCAGCCGTTTGCTCATAACTCAGCCATTTTTCTTAAATCAGCCGCAACATACCGTAACTCAGCCGTCACTGCCGCTATATCGCTTGACGGCTGAGTTCATTAATACACGTCAGCGATTTCTGACGTGGCGATGCGGCTTTGCTGACGTGGCAGTGGCATTCTTTGTAATTACGTTTTTTCCTGTAACGTTTAACAGGGGCACGCTGGGTATAAAAAATATACCCGAAATATGATAGTAATAAAAAAAAGATCTGTATGTTTCTGGTAATTTCATATAAAATGTATAACATCTGAGTAAAGTTCCCTTTTTATTTTAGTGGTCAGTTTCATTTATATTAATTCTAATATTAATTCTAATATGCAGCAAGACTTTGCCGAAACGTCAAAGGCAACAATGGAAAAGAATGAAGCAGACAGGAAGTTTTGGCAGAAAATTTGCAAGAACTTCCTCAAAGGTCAACCCTCCTTATTAGTTTGACTCACAAATCTTCATCACATTTTGTCTTTCACAATATTATATATTTACCCTTTTGATGATTAATATTCCAACTCTATGTATCAACTTTAATTATATTATTATTTGTAATGTATGACATATTGATGTCAATGTGTTGTACTTGTATCCATGATATAATCAACTAAAGCTTTACTCTCACTAACTCAGAAGCTTCTTTATACTCCAATAAATTTTACTAATTACAGGTTTCAAGTAATAGTTTTACGCAGCTGAAGAAGTTATTGGAAGATAGATTTGTGTAGAGTTTATTATTAATTTTTAAAATTGAGAGAATTTAAACCGTTCACACATTAATAGTTTTTTTACACGACATTGGAAAGTTATTAGAAGATAGATATGTATATATATATATTTATAATTTTTTTTTTTTAAAAAACTTATTAAACTAGTCACACACAATCACATATTCGACCAATTAAATTTGGAGTTTTGGTGATTCAAATAATAATGTAATTTGATTTTGGAATTGTGTTTAAAATATATTATGAAACCAAACATGATCACTATGTAGAGCCAACCCATGCTTGAGGCCGTTAGTATAATAAGTAAAATTGCGGCCAATTGTCAATGTGTCACTAGTCGAGTTAGTATATATATATATATATATATTCTATTACTTTATTTAGAATTTTCACTATATTTGAAGATTAAATTGCATTGCCCCACTATGTAATCTTTGAATATAGTGAAAATTCTAAATAATTTAATAGAATATATATAATTAATTATAAATAAGACTACTCATAAGATTAAATTGCGTTAAATTCGTATGTATATGACACAAATTCTTACATAGTTATATTTAATTTTTAATATATTTTTATCATTTGTCTAAAAATATATATATATATTTTATCTTCAAAAGTCAAGCAAAATATTCAAATCAAGTGGTAAAACAATTTTGTTTTGTTATTTATTATTATTTACAAATTAAAAGGTATTTTTTTATTTATTTCTTTTGTAGTAGGCTAATTAATTTTCCCCTATTTCCTACTAAAACAGTTGTGTTGATTTTCTATAAAAGCTTTGACTGGAATCTATCATTAAGACAGAAAATCAAAATTTTCCATTTATGCTTTTTATGTCATTAAGTTCTCTCATAGTCAAACACTCAATTCTAAATACAAGTAAATAATTAAATATAGGAAAATCTGTCTATTCCTTTTTTTTTTATTATCTTAACAAAATATCCAATAATATTACAGAATATAATCCATATAGTTTGTTACTACAAATCACAAACAGATACGCAACAAAAACTCTCCAGTTGGCTTCTGTTACGATCTTTCGCCGTCTTTAAAAAACACAAAACCTTTTTCGAGTTAAAACAACAAAAATGGTTAATGAGCAAAAGAGATTTGCTTTGTTTCTTGCCACAAGCGATTCAACGTTCGTGAAGAAAACGTATGGTGGATATTTCAACGTGTTTGTTTCGACTTTTGGTGAAGATGGTGAGCAATGGGATCTGTTTCGAGTGATCGACGGTGAGTTTCCTAACGATAAGGATCTGGATAAGTATGATGGTTTTGTTATCAGTGGAAGCCTTCATGATGCTTTTGGTGATGATGATTGGATCGTTAAGCTTTGTTCTCTTTGCCAAAAACTTGATGACATGAAGAAGAAGGTTCTTGGTATTTGCTTTGGCCACCAGGTTTGATCTGATCCGTTGAGATTTATGGTTTGATGATCTTATCCGTTGGATCGTACTTTGTTAGGATTTTTTGTAAAACCCATTGGCTCAAATAATCACTAGATTTATCACTCTTAATACACTATGAAGATAATTTGGTTGATGTGAATCTGAATTCGTAAAACGGTGTTTTAGCTATCTATTAAGGTCTTGATTGTTTGTTTGTGTTTACATTTGCATTTTTGATGTGACTTTTTGTATATTTATAATGAATCCAAAACCTTAATCATTTTGATGAAATGATTTGTTTAGAAAGATTCTTGATGAAATGATCTGTTTTCTCTGTTGTTGAAAGCAGATACTAAGTAGAATCAAAGGAGGGAGAATCGGAAGGGCGAGTATAGGTTTGGATATGGGACTAAGAAGCATAACAATGGTTAAAGACGCGGTGAAACCGGGTGGTTACTTTGGAAGCCAGATTCCGAAATCACTAGCCATTATCAAATGCCATCAAGATGAAGTGTTTGAACTCCCTGAGTCAGCCACATTGCTTGCTTATTCAGACAAATACAAAGTTGAGATGTGTTCATATGGAAACCACTTCCTAGGCATCCAAGGTCATCCTGAGTACAACAAAGAGATTCTTTTCGAGATCATTGATCGCGTCGTCAGTTTAAAGTTGATGGAGGTTTGCTTCTTATATCTTTATTCCATTGTCTTTAGTGTTGCTAGTTGGAAGCTTGTTAACGTTTCTTTGTTTGTTTTCTCAGCAAGATCTTGCGGATAAGGCAAAGGCAACGATGGAAAACGCGGAACCAGATCGGAAGCAATGGCAGACTCTCTGCAAAAACTTTATCAAAGGAAGATCCGAGCAAGTTTAAACAATGAACAAAAGCTGTAGAATTGGTTTGAAAACTTAAAAAACAATTTCTATGTAATAATAAGATTAAGGGCAATCACAAATAATCCTTTATATTACAGTATGTGTCTTTAAACAACAACAAAAAAAATTTGGATCTTTAAGATGAAGCATTCGTAGAGATTGTGTACAAGTAAAAAAAAAAAGAATTCTTGCGGTTGCGATATTCGATTTAATTTACGGTCAGTGATCTTCAGCAGAGAAATCTGGTTCTGGAGGTTTCTGAAATTTCACCAATTCTTTAGTAGATGACAACAACAATGTTGATTTTGCAGTCCGGTTTTTGTGAACGCTACGAAGTGCATTTGCCGCAAACTTTGAAGCCAAGAACGTTGCTCTTATGCTATACGGACTTCCTCCTGCTATAACTGATGCTGCTGCCGCTTCTTCTTCTTCCTCTTCTTTTCTAAGTTGTTCCAATTTCTTCCTCTTTATGTACCGTCTCCATGCGGCTTGCATGAAGCAAGCGGCCCAAGTCCTCCATTGCTGTGAATAGAATCTGAACGTGTGTTGTACTTGTCTGCTATGGAGTCTCCTGAACTGGCTCGCCACGAATTTCAGCTCATCAGCTATCAAAGCGAAAGCTTCTACTTCTGTTAAGGCCTTCACGGTTCTTGTTGAGGAAGGGAGGTTAGAACCGGATTTGGGATCAAGCGCCCATGTCAAAAGCTCGTCACCGCAGAAATCTCCTTCTTTAAGTAAACTCCGGTTGTAGAATCCGCTCCTCCCGCCATCAGTGGTTACACTCTCGAGCCTACCACGAATTATGAAGAGCATTTCATTCACCGGATCTCCCTCACGAACCAAGTAAGACTTCTCAGTGAACAGACATGGCTTAAGCCTCTCACAGATTGCATCTAGCAGCCTCTCATCCATATTCTCAAACAATGGAACCTTTGCCAAAGGAATACGAAAATGGATTTAAAAGACTTTCAAAAAGATGTTGAATGGAGTGAAGTACGACAAGAAACATACTCTTCGGACTAAGGCGAGACAGAGATGACGTTTGATATCTCTTCTAAGATCCTTTGGGAGGTTCTGAACAAGATTTTCTTCATCAACGCCGCGCGTCTCCAACCACTTGTACTGATCATATCGTCTAACCCGTTCCCGCAGTTCTGGTGGAAGCATTCGATGATGCATCCACTGTTCTGAGTCACGTCTTTTGACTCTCATTTCTTCTAACCGGATGGTAAGCGATTGAAGATAAGTCTGTCAGGAATTTGTCAAAAAGCAAAAGATCATATCGTTTTTCATGCTCACTCGCGAAAATCATCAAACATAAAAAAGCGAACAAGCGCCCTACTTTACCTGCATGTTTCCAATGAGAAGTGCAAAGAGTAGAAGTCCAGCAATAGCAAGCGTTATAGAGAATATAACCTCTCCAGGATATGTGCTGGTTTCAAGCCCTTGACCAAGTGTACTGCAAGGAGAATCGAGGTTACTAATGCGAAAGAGACTTATCGCAATGACAATATAACAAAATAGATTCCTGCGTATTACCTAAGATTCTGTAGTCCCCACCACAAACAGAAGAAGTACTTAGAGACAAAGTTCTTAGACGAGACGATACCCGAGGAGAGGGCTCTTAAATAGATTCCAAAATCAAAGGGAGGTTCTTCATCCTCGGGCACATTGACAGGGCATTTTAGCTGAAGATACGAAACTTTAATCTTGTCCCAAGCAGCATAACCTTGCATATTTTGGTTACCACAAAACAAGAAGTTTCTGGTACAGTTCTGGTTATCGTTGCAAGCCTTACTCCAGCAGTCGTTATTTCGTTCTAAGGCAAGCAAATACCACAAAGCCCCAACAATCTGCATACACGTAAACGTATGAGAACATATTTCTTCAAAGATAGAGTGTGGTACAGAGTAAATTGGATACTGACATGACTTGCGAGCATGTAAAGCAACAAGTAGTAGGCTGCACCCGCCCAAGCAGTTTCAGCGAAGACCCCGGCTGTTCTCTTCAGTTCTGAACTTAAAGGATACATTCGAAGAAAACGCGGGATATATTGAACTAACACGATATATCTAAGTGCTTGTTTTGTCGCCAGCACATTCGCACCCCTCGAAGTATAGAGGAATCTCCAAACTATAATCTGAATAAATATAGACGAAAATGATCATAAACCAATTAAATCTAGAGAAGTTTGCTATTACATTCTGTTGTTATACCTGTGGAACCGGAAGAACGGAGAGTAAATCAATGATGAAATACTGTTGGAGATACCGCTTAGCTATCTGTGCAGGGTCTATAACAAGCTCTCCTCGACCAAAAACCCGTGACGAGGGAGCAACATAAGCTGTTCTAAACCGTAGAGCCATATGAAAGAGATAAAACGAATCTATAACTGTCCTTATTGTAGTTACTATGATTGCCAGTTTCCGATCTATACCAACACATTTCGCTTTATCATTAATAAACGGAAGATACAAGAAGAGTGGATCCACGGATACTGCGAGTATACACGACGCGACGAAAAACTTGTTGCAGAGTAAAAGAAACTTGTCTTGTGGATCAAATATCTTCTTCTCTGAAACTTCAAGATCTTCTGGAAATACAGCACGCGAAACACCGAGCCCAATCGATCTACCTATAGACCAAAGTCCCTCGGATCCTTTTCTAAAACCTTTCTTAAAAGATCCAGATGATGTTTTGCTTCCTTGAGCAAAACGATTAGGTCCTTGTATATTCAATGTGCATTTGTTTAAACCCGTTTCGGAACTTTGCGAGTACCTCGAGTCCATACTATCTAACCTATTTGAATTCAAGAAAACTCAAAAAGCTCAATAATTTTCATACAATTTCATGAGATTCAAAAATTGTTATATACCTCACAAACTTCTCGCGTTGGCCACTGATGACTTGAGATTTGACTCCTTTTGGGCCACAAGTATCGAACATACTCTTTAACTCATGAATCCTAAACCTGTTTTGAGACAAATTATCATCAAGAAGAGAATCACTAGCGAACCCTCTTCAGCTATAGTTTTAGGAGTTAGCTAATTGGAACAAGGAGAAGTTTTTTTTTCAAATCAAGTGATTGGGTTCTGAAATTAGGTTACTTGAGCTCATTTATCATTGTCCCGAGGGAGAAATTGAAAACCCAGAAACAAAAATCGAAACTTTAGCTACACAAAACAGACTAAACTCATTTCAAGAATAAACAAAATCGAATCCAACGTCGAGTAATTGAAAACTCTAATCAAGCTCAGTGACAGAGATCAGGAGGAACATGAAAAAGAAGAAGAAGAAGAACTTACAGTCGAATCTGACGGCGAAGAAGAAACGGAAGAAGAAGAGAAGCTTAGCACAAGTTGTTAAAAAACGGGCATAGAAGAAAGTGAAGGTGTCTTCTTCTGTCTTCTGTCTTCTGTCCAAAAAATTGACTTTTTTCTTCTTGCTGTCCGGGTCGGGTCCCACCCGCATCCTCTGCTGTCTCCTTTTCTCATCCTTAAATGTAAAATAGACTAAAAATATTAATTTTCTCTGCTTGTATATTTTACTTTGATTTCGTTTTCTAATTAATTTTTTTTTATTAGATTGTCCGACGCCATGCATGAAATAAATAATTTATTAACGTATCATTATTTAATCAACAATTATGATGTATGTTTACTAAATTTTTATTCTTATGTATATATACATTTTTTTCTTTTCTAGATTAGATGTTCTTTGAAAACATTCAGCAATGTAATTGATACTAGGATATGACCCGCGGTACACCGCGGGTTAATTATTTCATTTTTTTATCTTTTTATAAATTGATGAATTTGTTGTGTATAATATTTTTTGTTGTACACCGCGGGTCATATGTGTTGTATATAAAAAATAAATATTTTAAGTTGTATTTGTTTTGTTTACTGTTTAAGATTGTATAATTAAATTTAGATTTGTTAATTCTAGGATTTCACCCGTGGTATATTGTCCCGTATTAATATCGACTTAAACCCGTCCCACCATATACTCCTGTCATGTGGAATTAAACATCATTTTGTTATTTTTTTAATAACACTTTTATTTAAAAGACATATAATTCGAGTCAATTTAAAAGTTTACTTTCAAATGGTTTCCATAATATAGATTTTTAAATTATTATGTATTTTTGGACCAACCCATAAAAAAAATTTATAATTGTATCTTAAAATACTAAATAATTGTATTTTGATTTGTTAATTTTAGGATCTCACACGTGGTATACTGTCTCAATTTAGATAATTATAGAAATTAAGAAAAGATCTGAATGACTCAATTTAAGGTCAGAATAAAAAAAAACGACTTGATTAAATGTGCAATTTGTTCTAAAAAAATGTTAATATAGATTACACACATACTTTTTTTTCATCGATTGAGTAATATATGTCTGTTTTAAAAAATTTGAATCATAACATATGCAGAAAAAAAAAAACTAAAATTTATTAACTATATATATTTTATAATAATTCAAAATAATATAAATATAAGATCAAATAAAAGTGAAATAAGAATCATATATTTATGTTTAAATTAGGTAGAGAGGTTTTAGGAAAATTAGCTCAAATTTGTTATATTAGCATTAAATTATTATATTTGATTTCCTAATGATCTAGAAAAATTGTAAAGAATATACCATAAATAAATAGTTTAGATATAGTAATTAGTTGAGAAAATATATATAATTTAGATTTTATTATGTATTTTCGTTTTTAATTTACCAAAAAATAAGGAAAGATCCGATTGAAGATTTCCGGGTCAAAATCACAAAAAAATCCGACCCGATTGGAAAGAGCAAATTTGTACTTCAAAAATGTTAAGTAGATTTAGGCATTAGTGAATATTATACGATATTATTTCCTTTAAGAAAATGATCTCTTTATTAGATCTTAGAGCATGATTATCAAGGGTTTTTTAGTGTTGACTCTTAAAAATATTTAAGTAATAAATTTGTAAGAGTTATTACTTTTGGCTCTTAGCTAAGAGATGTTCCTTAGCTTTATACATCATTTGATATTTAATTTAATTCATATTATTACTTAAGATTTCTTTAAGATGAGGCTAAGAGCCCACTGATAATCATGGTCTTATATGTTTATATAGAATCTTTTAATGTCGAATTACATCCCACCATGTAAAATCTAAAAAAAAAAACTTAAAACTAAAGTACAAGTTAAGATTGTCCAGTTGAAATAACACTAGAAATACTCATTAAAAACCAATATTTAAGATTGACCATCCATTTGTTAGTCTTCCGCATAGGTCACTGGCCACATGTTGGTCAAGTTTTATGTGACTAAAGTGCGCTTGGTTAGCTGGACATAGTGATGCCTTTCCAGGAGTATTGTATGACTCGTCTCATCACCAACTGTCTTTATGCATTTTAACGAGATGCACAAGCTCCTCTTTCCTTCAGTGTTGGCTATGTAAGTTCACATCGTAATTAGTTGATGGTTAATAAACAAAATGTATCCCTAACATTTTTCCCCACCTTTCTTGTATATAACCAAAAGGGTTATGGCCTAGTGGTAGCACAGAGATTGGTTTCTTTGTGCTCTGGATTCAAGCGCCATTTGATACGGATGATTATATTTTAAATCAGAATATTTAAAAACTGATTTCGGATATTAAAAAAGATGATGGGCCGAAGATCTGGAACTCTCACGGTTTATCAGAAAAAAAAAAAATTACAGATATGGTAATAAGAATTACGAGGTTGTGGATGTACGTGGGGCAGTGCCTAAGCCTCTCTTCTTAAATTAGGAAATTTTGAGAGTTTTCCGTTGAATCGGATGAAATCGATGACTGATGGGTACCACAGAAGGTGGCCATGGGGTTTACCGCTGAGGTTACCTAAATATAGATGATCATTTCCTAGGCATGGCCAATAACAAATATATTGAGTATTTCACCGTGTTGTACTTACCCACAACGAATGGTGTTTTCTTTTGTTTGAGTTTTAGTGGGAGTAATTGAGAATAACATCCATATCCAATTAAATAAATAATGAAACATCAATATAAATATTTTAGGTAGCAAGAAGAATAGACATTGGTAGGAACCTAAAACATTTTATATTTGTAGAATAAATTGTTGACAGAAACAAAAGAATTGTAAATTAAATTATTAGTAATGTCATGAATGACATATTGTAAATTCAGATAATCATTATTCTGCAAAACATAGAATTGAATGTATAACATGAAATTTAAACTTCAAGAACTTTTCTTAAACGCCTTAAACGAAAACAAGCCCAATGAAAGCAACGATCAAGGCCCAGAAGATGCCATTTCCAGCAACCAACCCAACAGCACTGCTCTTTGCCGGAGCTGGGGCCGGAGCCGGCGTAGAAGTAGATGACTTTGGAGGAGTGGGTGGAGCTGGGGCTGGAGAAGCCGGAGTAGTAGATGGCTTTGGAGGAAGAGTGGGGGTAACAGCGGCTGGTCCAGGCTTTGGCATGGGCTGGTGGTTAGGTGACTGAACCACGACAGTCACTTTCTCACCTTTAGCACAGTTACCGGTCGGTGCTCCACTTATGAAGAAGTAAGGACCTGAGACATCGAGTTTCACTGTTGTGTATCCGTCTTTGTGTTCTTTCAAAGGCTTCTCTGTGTTGCATTTTACGTAGTTTTCTTCTGTTACTTGTAACACCGAATCCATCTTTGAATCGTATTTAAACACTGTCACATGCAAAAATAATGCTTAGCTTACTGTCTTATGCATTTGTATTAAACAATAATTATATATTTTATATGTGTTTTAAGTTCCTTGAATATATCTAAATGATTTGGATTATTGACATATCAAATAACCAAACCCAACTTAAGACTTACGCTATTCAAACCAAAAACCTATGCAGTGACTAAAAACGTATTCAACAATAACTAACATCCGGATCTCGACCATCATGACCAAACTATGGTAGCACCAAACCTAGAGGAAAATTTATTAAAAAATGCTTAAAAAACTAAAACCATTTAATTATATTGGATTTTTGTGGAAACCCCTGGTAATAAACTAATAATGTAACTATATCGAACTATAGCATGTAGATCAAAAAATTCAAAACCAATAAAAACGACAAAAGTATAATTTTAGAAGAAAGAATTAGATCCGTACAAAGAATGTCTCCGACTTGGAACCGGACGGACTCAGCCCAATGGCTGAGAGTGTGGTTGGGAGATTCTGGAACCTTCCATGCGTCCAATGATCCTCCCACTTCAATGATTCTAGCCTCACCAAAGTGGTAGAATGTGGTAACTAAAAGAAACATTAGGGGCACAATGTCAATCAAAGACGCCATTTTTTTTTTCTACTCTTAACAAAATTTACGACTAATTATTCTCTAATATTCTTTTTCTCTTTAGACGAGAAAAAGTTTGGCCGTTTTGGTTTGGAGCTAAATGGGTTTTTATAAAAGGTTCAATAATGAGGTTGGGAGGATCCGAACCAGATTTGGGGTGAAATCTGGTCTTGTTTTTAACAAAAAAAAAAGAAAAGAAAATTTGGTCTTGTAGAAATGTAATGTAATCTTCCCAATTAGCCAAGTAATTGTCAGTTTCATTCTCAGTTTGATTATATTCTTCTTTTTATATAAAAAATGTATACTCTATTTCTTAATTCGAAGGAAAATGAAGATTATATGGTTGATCTTTAATATCATATCTTTGTAGTAAATTCTTGTATTTTGGAACTAAATCAGGTTTTCAATACAAAACAATCTGTTGACATATTAACAATTAAATTTGAAGTATACTCAGTAAAATAATATCATATAGCTTAATGAAAAAGTATTAGTACTTTGATATTACTATAGTAATTAATTAAGTCGCGACTACAAAGTGTGGACTTCATGTAAGAATCTCACTCAATGATATGAAAATCTTGGTTTCGAATAGTGACTCTGGATCATATGGTACAAAATAAGTAGATCGGGTTGATCAAACAAAAAAAATCGATTCATACAGGATAAGCAAATTATGGAAAATAGGCGGTACAAAACTAACAAAAATTGAATATTTATTCTAATGCATGCGATGGGGGTAAATTAGTTGTTAATTTTTCTTTGAATGTCCAAATTTCATTTTAATTGTATTAATCAATAAAATTATCTAGTATGACATTTACAGAAAAATGAAACTTTTTTATAAGATAAAATGTAATGCATTATTTTGGAGATGGGTGTTCGGTCCGCACTAGTTGGGAGCAATTTTCCTTCAAAAATGTTAGTAGAGAAAAAGAAGATATATGTTTATATATCTAAGAAAATGCTTTATTTTATTTTTCTTAAAAATCAAATCATATATTTTATTTATGAATTTTTAGCTATTTTTTCAACTCATATTCACACAATACAAAACTAAAGACACTAATCCAAAATACTATTTAGTAAATATTAGTGAGCATGTCCCAGTAGCAACAAAATGATAAACTTTAAATAAAAACCACTATTGTTAGTTTAATATTTAACATTATTTAAAATTATCAGTTCAATGGCCATTAAGTTCTGTGTTCCAAATCTATATGTATCATTGTTGCAAAAGTATTTTTCATTGAAAGATATATATATAGTTTTCCTTTCCTTGATGCTAACTAATGGAGTCTATAATTGTAACAACTACCGTTTTGGGGTTTACGACACATTATTCATATCTTTGGTACATTAGAAATTACGCAAATGTAAACTGGTCATAATGTTACACTAAGATGCATTTTCTCTCTATATATCTCTCTCCCTCTAAGAAAAAGAGAAAGGCCCACATTATGACTCACCAAAACACAATACATGAGAACCTCCAAAACCCCATCCATCCATCTATATGTCTCTTCCACACATGACACAAATATATATATACATATACATAAGCATACACATACATATATCTATACATATATATGTGTATGTGTATAAAAATGAGTGGTAGTAACACGTCCTTCTTCATTCTATTGGTCTAACAAACCCATTGACGAAAAGAAGAGACTACATTGAAAGAGAGAGAAGACAAGAAATGGCAAGAACCCACTTAATCTTTCTTCTATTGGTGCTCTTATCAAAATCAACATCATCAACATCAACAAAAGAACAAGAGGAGGACAGGATCAAAGCACTCCCAGGGCAACCAAAAGTAGGATTCTCTCAGTTTTCGGGTTACGTGACAGTGAACGAGTCACACGGTCGATCACTCTTCTACTGGCTCACTGAGTCATCTTCTCATTCTCCTCACACCAAACCACTTCTTCTTTGGCTCAATGGAGGTTGGTTTTTTTTTCTCTCCGCTTTCATTCGTATTTTTATATCCACAAATAGATCTCTCTATTATATCTCCAATGTGAAGGGAAAAAAAAAATCTCCAATGTGAAGTATTCATTTGTAGAGAGTAAAAACACAAAGATGTTTAGGAAGAATTATTATTAGATTCTCATAAGAATAATGCTACAAATGCATTGATATATATAGAGATAAAAGACTAAACCTAATTTCTTAAGTTAAGATAAAAATAAATATAAATTATAATTTAGAGATAAATGTAAATATTCATAAACTAAGATATGATGATCTTTTAAGCATTTCTCGATCTTCATAATTTCTATATTCTTGAGCAATCATTTTGACCGTCCATCACGATCAATTTCCGGTTCTCTTAATATATAGATTATGTAAAACATTAAGAGACATAATTATTGTTTGATAATAAGAAAAGACATGATTATTAAAACAAAGATACCAGAGAAGTTTGTAATAACAAATATATATATATATATATATTTTAAACAATATGAGAAACTATTGTTGTGGTTATGTATATATAATGTATTTTTAGTTGACCAAAATATATTTGCTTGTTAAGCAAATAAAAAATATAAATAATTGCTTGTTAGCCTATAGGTACTCAACATAAATCTTGTTAAAAGAATTGAGTTTGTTTTATCTACGATTTATATCACACCCAAATTCTTTCCTGAATCCGAATGATGATGCAATCGAGATGCTATGACACCATTTCAATTCAAATTTGTGATGTAGTGAAAAAGGATTGTCATCATTTAAAACATGGAAGACGTCAAATCTCATTAACCTGATTATTCTTGAATAGACTAACTAAAAGTAAAATATCAACATATATATCACTACTTTATTTTTTGTTAAAAGGGTTTCTATCAATACTTTATTGTTTTATCATTATTTTAAATAGTGATTAAAGCAAATCTATGTCCACCAAAACAACATCAACAATCCAATATGACTCTAATAAGTGAAACATGCAATTGTTGTTTTAAAAAGAAACAAAAAGAAACATGCACTTATATTTTAGTTTTTATTTTATTTTATTTTCTATGAATTATTCCAATTCTGCGTGCATTTGAGCAAATGTCCACTTTCTCACTAAAATAAGCCGAAGGAATAATAGTTGGAATATGCTCTTGGCTACATAAGCTTATCATTCAAAGCATGTGCATGACATTGACAACGACAAGAAAACATGGATATACTATCTTTTCATATAAATTAAGCACATACAACAAAACTAAAGCAAATGTAACTAACCATCATATAACTAACTAAAACATGCACTAGGACCAAAAACATAAACTCTTTTATCTTTTAGATTCTATTATACTGAGTGCAAACTCTATGCATGATTCACCTGGTCATTTGAGCTGCGATTTCGGTGCTTCATATGTGGTAAGCTTGCAAAAAAATCTTTATCAACGGATCTACGTGCTTATTCGCCCACACGGATGTGGTTTAGTGGTAATGGAGAATTGGGGAAAGGTTAGAAAAAATTAATTCATGTTCAATCCACCCTAGAAACAAAAATTACATTTGTGTGAAGTCTGGGTTTGAGCTTTGGTCCAAGTAATTCACATAGTATCCGCGATTATGCTAACTGGATACTCTCGAACATTAGTCGGAAAGCATTCTAAACTCGGAGTTAGGCAATATGGTAGTCCAACACCTAGGTGTTGGCGACGAGTCCACATGGTAGCAGTTTAGTGCGTTCCCGTCGGAACTGACAAAATCAGCCGATCGGATATATAAAAAAATAAAATAAAATAATCTACGTACTTATTCCCAAGTTTAGTTGGAAGTTCCGGTAAAATCCGGATATTAAGATTGGGTAAAGAAAAACTAAATAAAAGAAGAACATAATTAGTTTTTTAATCATTAAAATAATAATAATAATTAAAAGAATTACTAACTAAATAAAATCCGGGAGAAGTTAAAAGTAGGGTCGTTTCATAGAGGATCCTGATTACATATAATCCAGTCTCATCTGAGGACCACAAAGCAAAGAAAGCAAAGCCATGATTGGCCAAACATCTAATATAAAGTATATCTTTAGCTCTCTGATCACTTTCAAACATCAACTTTTCAATTATTTTTCTTTCTCTTCTTGACATTCGGTAATAACGCATGACAGAAACATGCATATATGCAATAAGTACATCAGTTGAGTTCATATCAAAATGTGACAGAAAATTGAAAACATTCAATTGCTCCTTTACCCAAAATATATAATGTTTATATATAACCGAAAAACTTATGACCTTTTAATTAATGTTGTACTTATTAATGATAAAAAAAACATTATAAGGGAATTTATATGAAAAACAAATAGCAATTTTTGTGTATGATCATACAATGAATGTAATCAAAATATGCAGGACCAGGCTGCTCGTCTATTGCTTATGGAGCTTCAGAGGAAATCGGACCATTTCGGATCAGCAAAACCGGTTACAATCTATATCTCAACAACTTTTCTTGGAACACAGGTAATCACTAATTTAATTTCGACATGTTTCAAATTAGTTCTTTATTTATGGAGTTACTATATTTTAAAACTTTAATTAACAAAATTAGTTGCATGGATGTGTTTCTACATACTTAAAACTTTATAAGTTATAACAGTTTTGAATATGTAATAACAGAGGCAAACCTTTTATTTCTGGAATCGCCTGTTGGTGTTGGATTTTCATACACTAACACAAGCTCCGATTTCGAAGAATCCGGAGACGAACGTACAGGTCAGATTCAGTTTATTTATCTATATGTTCTACCATCATTAATATATAAAGGATTTTGGACAATCCAATCATCATGATCAGTTGGTTTTGAATTGGAAATTCATTATTCTTCGCATAAAGTAACAACGTCTAGTAAAATCTAAATGGATATTACTGATGAACTAGAAGAATCATTATTTAGGAAATATGTTACGACCCCACATAGATAATGTGAAGCCATGTTCAAAAAATCACTAGGCGCTAGTCGGGCACTGAGGGTAGGCCTAGCGCCTAGCAAGAAAATCGGAGATTAAATAAAAGGAGATTAATCGGATATTAGTTTTAGGGCTATTTAATGTTTTAAAAACTTATTAATCCATTATAATCAATAATTTATATAATATTGTTTTTAAAATTACATTAAACACATGAAAAAAGATTTTAAGCTCAAATTTATGAATTTTATACAAATTACGAACATAAATAAGACGTTTTGAATTTTAGAACCAGAAAAAATTAAAAAGTAACAAACAAAAAAAAACTAGGCTAGGCGGCGGTCTAGGCGGACAAAAAATCGGACGAGCGATTTTTTTACCGATTTGGACAAAATCGCCGTGGCCCCCATCCGATCAGCGCCTAGGCGGTCGCTTAGGCGGCTAGGCGGCCGATTTTAAGAAGAGGGATGTGAAGGAACCAAACTCATAATTCCTTTAGTATCAATGATTTTGTTAACCTCATGGCTTATGTTAGAAATCGATTTTCGTTGGATAGACATATTTGACTACTAATCTTCACATGAAGATTACAATTCTCAAGACTAGTATTGACATTAACCCGCATTGAAAATTACAACATAAGACTAGAAAATTTAATAATTGCAATTAAAAATTATTATTTTTGTTCTTTTTAGAGAAACTGATTAATGAATAGTGTAATTCATTACTTGTGTTGCAGCTCAGGATAATTTGATATTTCTTATAAGTTGGATGTCAAGATTTCCTCAGTACCAATATAGAGATTTCTACATTGTTGGTGAAAGCTACGCCGGTATGTCACCATGCATGCATATATAAGTATATAACATACTCTTAGAGCAAATCGGATTTCATTAATTTGGTTTAATATTGGTTTTTAGTTAATCTTGTTTAACTAAATATATATAAACCAAATCTGTCAATATATATTAAATTTATATACTTTTACAGGGCATTATGTTCCTCAGCTCGCCAAAAAAATTCATGAGTACAACAAGGACTGCAAAAATCCAGTAATCAACCTCAAAGGTTTCATGGTAAAAATCCAGTAATTAAGATCTATTAATCACATTTCCAAAACTATTACTCATATTCGTAATAAAAACAAATTAGGAATTTTTATGTCCTTAATATCTCCATGAAGGTTGGCAACCCAGAGATGGACAAAAACAACGACAAAAGAGGGACAATAACGTATTGGTGGTCTCACGCTATGATCTCGGACACTTCCTACAATTGCATCCTCAAAAACTGCGATTTTACAGCGGATAGATTCTCGAAAGAATGTAATACCGCCATATATGACGCTGCAGCCGACTTTGGCGACATCGATCAGTACAGCATTTACACACCTAAGTGTGTACCACCACAAGACCAAACGAACCAGACCAAGTTTGTGCAGATAAGGCAAATGCAAACAACTAAACCATTTTTAGTAGATCAATACGACCCTTGTACCGAAAACTATGCCGAGATATATTATAACCATCCTGAGGTACAACGAGCTATGCACGCTAACCGCACTGCCATTCCATATAAGTGGACCGCTTGCAGGTATTCTCACTGCTCATAGACATTGAATTAATTGTCAACATTTTTAAATATGGAACTGATTGTGACCAAATTAAAATGACTATAGTTACAGTTATAATTTTGAAATAGTCTTACTAAAATCGAATTAAACGAATTGAACTAACTAAATTTGGAATTTTCGACCCTGAAGTATATATGATGCTCGAATTGAATATGACATAATCTTATATTATCATCTTTAATCGAGTTAGCGATTCAACTTAATTTAGTGTTGAATCGTTGGACCGTGAATTTCATGACAATTCATAAACATTTAACATGTTCATTACTTTATTCTTACAACTACAAGCAACTCTTGAATCAAATTGTAACCAAACTGATGACTCTAGGTTAAGTTCAATTACATTTTTATTAAAACCACTCGCAAAAGAAAATAAAAATAACATGTCTTGTTCTCTCTGTGTGTTACAGTGACTCTGTGTTTGATAACTGGAATTGGAGAGATTCCGACAATTCAATGTTGCCGATATACAAGGAACTTATTGCTGCTGGTCTAAGAATATGGGTCTATAGGTACACTATGTTTCAGTATACTAATACTAGATAGCAACGCATCTTTTGGTCACTAAAACACATTTTAAATGCAGTGGTGATACGGATTCGGTGATTCCAGTGACAGCGACTCGGTTTTCTCTCAGCAAACTCAATCTTACAGTTAAAACTCGCTGGTACCCTTGGTACTCAGGGAACCAGGTAGGAGGACGGACAGAAGTATACGAGGGGCTTACCTTTGTGACGGTAAGAGGGGCGGGCCATGAAGTGCCATTCTTCCAACCGCAAAGTGCGCTAATTCTTTTAAGATCGTTCTTGGCTGGGAAAGAGCTTCCAAGATCTTATTAGTGACCCAATATTTGTAGCTCTACTGGTGTACTACGGTCTACGGTACCTTCCAAAGGAAGTGTGCCTCAAGGTTACGAATCTGAAAATATGTCACCATATTACACATACACTCTTGGAGCAATTTGAGAATTGATTTGGTTAAATGGTTTTTACTAAAGTCATGGCCACTCAAATAATGATTGTGTAGAGTCTATAGACTTATTTTCAGTGTCTGTTTTTATAGGGCATTATGTTCCTCAGCTTGCAAAAAAAATCTATCTCTACAACAAAGGTTTCAACAACACACCAATCATTAACCTCAAAGGATTCATGGTAAAACTAGGGTTCTATTTATCACATTTCCGAAACCTTAATCAAGATTTGTAATAACAATACAAGAAAAAAAGATTCACATCCCTACTTAACGCATATACCTTTTTGCACAGGTTGGAAATGGAGATATTGACAAGCATTACGACAGATTAGGATCCGCCATGTATGCATGGTCACACGCAATGATGTCCGACAAAACTTACAAGTCTATCCTCAAACACTGCAGCTTCACGGCGCATAAAAACTCGAACAACTGCAATTGGGCACTCTACTTCGCCTTCATTGAGTTTGGCAAAGTCAATGAGTACAACATCTACTCACCTTCATGTGTACATCAAACCAACCAGACCAAGTTCCAGCATGGACGGCTTTTGGCAGAGGAGTATGATCCTTGTACAGAGAACTACGCCGAGATATATTACAACCGTCCTGATGTGCAACGAGCTATGCACGCTAATCTTACTTCCATTCCTTATAAATGGACCACATGCAATATGGTTTTGAATAAAAACTGGAAAGATTCTGAGTTTTCAATGTTGCCGATATACAAGGAACTCATTGCTGCTGGTTTGAGGATCTGGGTCTTTAGGTAATCCATTAAACTTGCTTTAAGTGAAGTACCTTTTGTGTCTTTTAACCAAATTTTGTTGATGCAGTGGCGACACAGACGCAGTGGTTCCAGTGACTGGGACTCGTCTTGCCCTCAACAAACTCAATCTTCCTGTGAAAACTCGCTGGTACCCTTGGTACTCCGAGAAGCAGGTAATTTGCATCACATTCGCGTTTCTATGCTTATTATGCAGAGCCAATGACTTCACATGGTGGTGGTGACAGGTAGGAGGATGGACAGAGGTATATGAGGGGCTTACCTTTGCGACGGTAAGAGGGGCAGGCCACGAAGTGCCGGTGTTGCAACCAGAGCGTGCTCTCACTCTTTTACGGTCCTTCTTGGCCGGCAAAGAACTTCCAAGATCTGATTAGTCACACATATAAGAGAGAAGGGTCCCTGCAAAACCCGAGTAAACTCGGTGTTTTCTTTTCCATCTTTATGTTTCAAATCAACTTCATTTCCGGCAATCTTGAGAAGACATTTAATAAGATATCGAAAGCATTCTTGTATTCGAAGAAGATTTATATTGATACATGAATAGTAGTGTTGACATTCAAGATTATACCCTGGGAATAAAATTGCAGAAAACCAAAAGTTTCAAATCTTTTATATTAGATTCCACAAGAGTACAGTACAAAGCTCTTTGCTTCTGCCTGACTGATATACAAACAAAAAAAAAGCCGACCTCGCTCTCATACCTGAAAGTAGAATGTAACAACAAAAACAGCTTCTTACTTCAGTCCTTCACTGAGACCCGGTGGCATGCCTAAGCTCTGCGCAAGGTCACTCATTCTCTCTTTCATAGCCTGTGAAATTTTTTTCACAAAGTTCAATTAGAAGAGATGAAAAGAAACAAATATTTTAGTTGCATTGTTAGAAAATGGTCTGCGATTGCTATACCACCACACTCTTCGCGTGTGCGTCCTTGTATGCTTCGGTGACAAGTTGTGATAGTTTCTGCCAAAGGAAAACGCACAACATCAGTAACCATTCTTGTTAAACACAGGAGCTTTGATTGTTCCATAACAAGGTAGGTTTAGTGACTCACTTCAGAACCTAATTCCATTGCTGCCTCGGTTATATCAGTACGGATTGGTTGCTGGTTACCTGATAACGTAACCTGACACAAATTCATAAGGTTTCAGGTCATCGAACTTTGTAACAGACACAATAAAGATCAAACAAAGTTTTGAGATTGTAGAGTGTGGTTCTTGCCAAATCATTCAAAGACCTAAAAAATTAGACAACATAGTTCTTATATCCATCAAGCATCAAAAAGTGGCGGATAAGAGTATCTTTTATGGAAACAGACTCAAATATGAACCAGATAGACGATAAATAATCCAAAGATGTTTGTTAATACTTTAGACTAATAGTACAAATCAATTCTTTTAAGCTCGCCTTCACAATAACCATATTCATGAAATCGGGGTGTTACACCAATATTATGTGCACTAATCTATCTAGGGCAAAACAAGCTCTACACTAACCTTGACAAGCTCGCCTTCACAATAACCATCAAATTCTGCGCTGCGAAAACGGAACAAAAGCAGCAAGAAACTCAATAGACATAGAAGAAACATATACTAATCTTCTAGCTAGGTTGTATGGTAAATGCGCCCGGACTTACGCAGCTAACTCTTTTTGGACACGGACAGCTTCGACTTGAACAACCATTTGAGCTTTCTTCACAGTCTCATACATATTCTGCATATTACCAAATATCCCTGCCTAGGAAAAAGATCAAAAGGAGAAACACACAAACTTCATAAGTTCCAAAATCATATGAAGTTAACATCGGTAAATTCGATATAAACTTCGAATCTTTATAACATGAAGCCTAACTTAAAATGTTCACATATTGAAGAATCTGTTTGATATCTAAAAAAAAACATATACAAATCCAATCTAATGTACCTACCTTTGATTGTCCATCTTCACTGTTATTATCTTTGTTTCCACCACCGAATAATCCATTGACACGAAGAGACCTATAACCATTTTTAGAATTTTGCTGCTTTGGCCATGTACCTCTCTGTGAATTCAAGCTCGCATTTCCTGAAAACCAGAAAATTTACTAAACCCCCCAATTAGAAAAAAGAATCAAACTTTCAATCCCAAAACCACTTAGAGATACAAAATTACGCTTCAATTCCGAAATATAAAAGTCTAATTACGAAAGATTAAGCAAATTCAGACATATAGACTCAAAATCCAATGTCACGAAACCTAAAGCGAGAGAGATTTTGAAGGAGCGATTTAAGAGAGACTAACCATGAGAGAAAGGAAAGAGTAAAGATTTGGTGAGATTGGTGGTCGCAGCCATCGACGCCATTCTTGTACGAGTAGAGAGAGATATTAGAGAAGGGCTTCTGAATTCAAGAAGATAAAACCGGAAGCTAATTTTTTCCGGACAACTTGTTTCGCAACTTCTGTGTTTGTTGAAGCTCTTAACCAATGAATTTGCGCCACGTCACTTTAACACTTTAAAGCTTAAGATTGTTTTTAGTTTGTGTTTGGTTTTTTTTTTCTCGTCAGAGTCAGAGTAAGTAGCCGGAGAAAAACGAGAAATCCCCGAAATCTAAGCCCTCTAGAAAGAAACAGAAGATACTAAAACCACAAAGCAGAAAAACTCAAAACTAAAATGATACAGGACAAACCCTTAAACTAAAAACATAATCAACTAGGCTTAAACCTTACAAAAGACACTAGTCTCAAGAAGCAAGAACTCTTATTTTAAAGCATATTACGATATAGTATAGTGTATACTTGTACATACATAGTTTTATACATGTAATCTTATTTAGTATATAAACTACCTTGTATACACATTTTACATCTTAATGAGAAATAACAACTTTACCTTCTCTCTCTAAAATCTAATATGGTATCAGAGCTTTCTCTCTCCTTCCGCATCACATTTCTCATTCGATTTCTTCGATTTTGAGCTTCGATCTTCATGATCTGAGCTGTTTTTTCTTCAATCCGACCATCGATCGTCTCGGATTGCTTTTTATTTCGTTGGATTTGAGCTACTTTTGCTCAGTCTTCTTCGTTTTGTTCTCGCGATTTCGTTTTTGTTGCTTCAATGGCGAATACTGTTGTTTCGTACGATAATCCGTACTATCTCACCAATAACGATCATTCTGGTTTGCTTTTAGTATCAGATCGTCTCACAGGTGCTGGCGATTTTGGATCGTGGCATCAGTCTATGCTCATGGCTTTGAATGGCCGTAACAAGCTGTGTTTTGTTGATGGAAGCCTCCCGAAACCCGATGATGGACATAGAGACGCAGCGACATGGTCCAGGGTTAACGATGTAGTACGATCTTGGCTCATAAACTCTGTTTCAAAGACCATTGGCCAAAGTGTTCTATACGTGAAGACTGCACATGGTATTTGGTCAAAATTGTTGCAGAGATTTAAACAAAACAACGTTCCAAGACTGTATCGTGTTGAACAAAAGCTTGCTAATCTACGTCAAGGATCATTAGACGTCAATACTTATTACACAAAACTGGTAACCATTTGGGAAGAAGTGAAGAGTGCACAAGATTTTCATTGCCCTACTGGTCTATGTTGATGACATTGTCATTGCTAGTAACAATGATGATGCTGTTTCCTAATTGAAAGCCACTCTTGCTGCAGCTTTTAAATTGAAGGATCTTGGTCAGGTGAAATATTTTCTTGGACTTGAGATAGCCAGAAATAAAGACAGTATCTCTCTTTGTCAGCGCAAATACACTTTGGATTTGTTGGAAAGTGTAGGTTTTCTTGGCTGTAAACCTGTTGCAACACCGATGGACTCCACTGTTCACTTACATGCAGAGAGTGGGGATATTCTACCAGATGCAACAGTTTACAGAGCTTTAATAGGAAAACTTCTATATCTTACCATCACTAGAGCAGACATCACTTATGCAGTTCATAAATTGAGCCAATTCCTAGCTCAACCAAGAACTCACCATCTAGAAGCTGCTCATCGTGTGATCAGGTATTTGAAAGGAGATCCGGGTCGTGGATTGTTTTATTCTGCACATTCTGAGATTCGTTTACAAGCCTTCTCAGATGCAGACTGGGGTACATGTCAAGATACAAGACGATCTACGACGGGTTTCTGTGTTTTTCTTGGAGATTCATTGATTTCTTGGAAAGCAAAGAAGCAACAGACTGCCTCAAGAAGCAGTGCAGAGTCAGAATACAGAGCTTTGGCTGATACAACTTGTGAATTATTGTGGTTAAGTAAACTCTTGAAGAATCTTCATGTTCACATCAGTGGTCCTGCAACTATATACTGTGATAGTACTGCCGCAATTCACATTGCCTCCAATTCAGTTTTTCACGAGCGCACAAAGCACATTGAGATTGATTGCCACATCGTTCGTGATAAACTGAGGGCTGGTTTTCTGAATCTCATGCATGTTACCACAGACAATCAGCTAGCTGACTTGTTTACCAAAGCTCTACCTCCCAAGACATTCAAGCTCCTCATGTCAAGATATGCATTTTCAAGTCTCTTTCTTCCCGCATGAAGAATTCGACTTGAGGGAGGGGTATTACGATATAGTATAGTGTATACTTGTACATACATAGTTTTATACATGTAATCTTATTTAGTATATAAACTACCTTGTATACACATTTTACATCTTAATGAGAAATAACAACTTTACCTTCTCTCTCTAAAATCTAATAAAGCACCTGTACATTTTTAGTTGGAAATAAGATCTGATTTTCAAATAATTCAATTTCTTGTAATAGATGCAAATTTATAACATGCTACAGTAGAACAGTCTTTCGTGATTCTTTGTTGTATGGGACATGTCATATGTGTTGTGGTCTTTGTGAATCTGTATTGCGAGAAGAACAATTTATTATGGAGTCGTCTTTATATAGCCACACTCGACCCCAACATTTGAAATGCCTCGAGGCAAACCATATTGGGCTTCTCTCCTAGGCCTTCTTTAGAGGTCAATGCCATTATGACCTGAAAGAAGACGTATCTATCATTATCATGCCAAACAAACATATTCTGACTTGTAATATACATGTAATAATATGACAAAACACACTCCAAAATGCAATCATTGTGATCTATACACTTATTCTTGTCTCTCTAATGGCATTATATTGTGACATTGCATAAAAAAAGAAACATCAATACATGGCATAATGAAAATTGTATCTCTGATTCCTCAGCCATAGTATATTTTCATGACATAACAAAGTAACAATCTTCTATGACTTTTCCAAGCAATGAACCTTACCTTTTGTCTGATCCATTGCTACAGAAACTGATTCTTTATCTCCTGGATCAGCATTTAAAGATCTCACTGGGACTGTAACGAGTTTCTTCTGCTGTTTCTCAATCAAAGTCATGTGTTTTTTCCCAAGCGTATGATTCCTCAACGTCTGCTCAGAATTCGTCTGAATATTACAAGTTTTGCACCAAAACGTTCCCTGCTTTTTCTTCTCACCTTCTGTCGTCTTTCCCGGTGTTTCTTTCGCCGACATATCATCCACTTTTTGACCCTGCGGATTAGCATCTTCACGTACCGTAGTACCTTCTGGTTGCGCCGCTGTAACTGAAGCAGGGGATAAGGAGGTTGAAGCAGCTTCAGGTACTCCATTCTGTTGTGTAACAGCAGCCTTATGCTTTTTACCTAACTCATGATCTCGCATGACTGTTTGACAATAGGTCCCAACTTTACAAATCTCACACCAAAACTTATAATTACTTCTTACCTTGCTTTCTACTTTCTTTCCACTGCCAAGTTTCCCCGAACATGGAAGCTTCGAAGAGACTATCTCTCCGGTTTCCAAAGACATCGTCTTTGCTTCTGATTCTTTTGCTTTCTGCCTTTTCACTTGAAGATCTTCGTTCAAACCAGTTTGATTATCCTCTGCTTTACGCTTTGCTCCTACAGGATCAGCTCTAGCCTGCAATAGTAATCAAAGAAAACACATATGAAAGATCCTAAATAACATACAATATACTTACTAAGAGGCGAAAAAAGTGCGTGGATACAAACGATGAGATATCAAACTTGTAGTAAAGATGAGAACAAGAAAGAACAATCATTTAAAGCACTTACCAATACAATCAACTTCTCTTTGTTAGACTCCAAAACTGATGTTCCGGTAGTCTCAGGCATTTGCTGGATTTGAGGCAATTGCATGGTACCAACTGTAGGAAAGTATAAGCGGAAGAGAATAGAGAATAGAGAGAATAGTGAACAGAGAGAATCTGTATATTTCACTTAAATCTGAATAGTACAAAGAGATACAAATATATAGAAGGAGAAGAAGAAACTAGCTGTTACAAAAGGGGGGCTGCATGAAGGAGAGAGAAAGGACTTCATGCATGAAGGAGAGAGAAGCCACACTAATGATTAAAAGTGGTTGGATTAACATTCCCCCTCAAGGTTGGCTGGGAGATGTTAATCAAGCCAAGCTTGCCAAGAATGGAGTTGCCTCATTAAAAACCTTACCAGGAAAACCCAATGGGAAAAACCATGGTAAAGGGAAAAAGAGTGCAACAATCATCTTCTTGATTGGTGAAGATCGACTAAGCCAAGTTTGCCATGAATGAAGTTGCAGACCTTTGAATTTGCAGCTTTAGTGAAGATGTCAGCGAGCTGATCTGAACTTCTTGTGTAAGTAGGAATGATAACTCCAAGTTCAACTTTCTCCCGGATGTGATGACAATCCACTTCAATATGTTTGGTGCGTTCATGGAAGACAGAGTTGGAGGCAATGTGAATTGCAGCTTGATTATCACAATGCATGGTGATTGGTTGAGGAGTCTTGATTCCTAAATCCAAAAGTAATGCCTTTAGCCAGATAAGTTCATCAGTTGTATTCGCCATAGCTCTATATTCGGCTTCTGCACTTGACCTTGAAACCACTTTTTGCTTCTTGCTTTTCCATGTGACAAGGTTCCCACCAACAAATGTACAATAGCCTGAAGTTGATTTCCTGTCTGTACGATCTCCAGCCCAATCTGCATCACAATAGCCAACGATCTCGGTGTGACCATTCTTCTGCATCCAAATTCCTTTGCCTGGGGTTCCCTTTAGGTACTTAAGGATTCTTTCCACCATATTCCAGTGATGAATGGTTGGTGCTTGCATGTGTTGACTGACCTGGTTCACAGCAAAGCATAAGTCAGGACGAGTAATTGTGAGATAAATGAGCTTACCCACAATTCTTTGGTATTGTCCAATGTTTTCGTATGGTTCCCCCTCAGGTTCCCCCTTACGGCAATCCTTGTAGCTTTCTTCAAGAGGAGTCTTTGCTGGTTTAGCTCCAAGCTTTCCTGTTTCACTAAGAAGATCAAGTGTGTACTTTCTTTGGGATAAGAATAGTCCTTCCGGAGAACGACATACTTCTATGCCAAGAAAGTACTTTAGTTCACCTAAATCTTTAATATCAAAAGTAGATTTAAGAAGAGACTTAGTATTTTGAATACCTTCTTTATCATCACCAGAGATGATAATATCATCAACATAGATAAGAACAACAACAATACCTGTTTCCCCCTGAATTGTGAATAGCGAATGATCTGCTTCTGACTTTCTAAAACCATGATCAAGAAGGGTTTTACTCAGTTTGTGATACCAAGCACGTGGAGATTGTTTTAGACCATAAATAGCCTTCTTTAATTTTAAGACTTTGCCATCTTCAATGTCAATGCCAGGAGGTGGTAACATATAGACTTCTTCTTCAAGCTCTCCTTGAAGGAAAGCATTCTTAACATCCATCTGCCATAAATCCCAAGAGAGGTTAGTGGCAAGAGAAAGGACAACGCGTACCGTATGAAGTTTGGCAACAGGAGCAAACGTGTCTTTATAGTCTTCTCCATAGGTTTGAGTGAAGCCTTTAGCGACTAATCTAGCTTTGTGCCTTTCGATTTCACCATTGCTATGATATTTGATTGTGAAAATCCATTTGGATCCAATTGGTTTCTTGCCCTTAGGAAGTTCCACCACATCCCAAGTGTTGTTTCTTTTCATGGCTCCATGTTCTTCATCAATAGCTACAATCCAAACCTCACTGTCCTTTGCTTCTTCATAAGTCTTTGGCACAGTTTCCTGGTCAATTTTGCTAAGAAAAGCCTGATGATCAGTAGGAAGGTTAGTTAACGAACAATAAGCTTGAATAGGATGAGCAATGGCAGAGTTATAACAAAACCGCTTTTTGATCATTGTAGCAGGATCAGTCTTTTGTCTAGTACTTCTTCTAAGAGGCACAGGAGAATCATCTTCGTGAATGGCTGTCTCTAAATCTTCATCAGAGGAATCAGTGTTAGTGGTGTTTGTATCTGAATCTTGAGAAGTCTGCTGCAGGTTTTCAGAAGTCTGCAGGACGATTTCTGAAGTCTGCTGGACGTTTTCTGAAGTCTGTTGTAAGTCTGGTGAAGTCTGCTGGACATTTTCAGAAGTCTGCTGCAAGTCAGGTGAAGTCTGCTGCAAGTCAGGTGAAGTCTGCTGTAAGTCTGATGAAGTCTGCTGGACGTTTTCAGAAGTCTGCCGCAAGTCTGATGAAGTCTGCCGGACGTTTTCACTTCTTTTACTGCTATTGGAGAAGTTGAGGTTTTCCAAGAGGAACTTGAGGCTTTGAGCACGATCAGATTCAGAATTTGTCAAGTCCTTTAAGGTGTCCCAATCTTTTTCTTCATAGAAGCCTTTTTCCTCATCAAACTTGACATCCCGAGACACATACATTCTTTTGTTTGTAGGATTGTAGCATTTGTACCCCTTTTGAGTCGTGGAGTAACCAATAAAGATGCACTTGATGCTCTTTGGTTGAAGCTTGTTTCTATTGTCATCTGGGACATGCACATAGCAAACACAACCAAAAACTTTTAGAAAATCCACAGTAGGTTTAATTTTGTTTAGTACCTCATATGGAGAAATGTCTTTTAGACATTTGGTTGGAAGACGGTTGATGAGATAGCAAGCAGTCATGACAGCATCACCCCAGAAGTGCTTTGGAACATTTTTATAGAACATCATAGTTCTTGCAACCTCCATAAGGTGGCGATTTTTACGTTCTGCGACACCATTTTGTTGGGGAGTGTACGGACATGTAGTTTGATGAACTATTCCATGCTTAGAGGTAAACGCCTTGAACTCATTGCTTGTGTATTCACCACCGTTATCAGTTCTCAAGGTTTTGATCTTAGCATTGTACTGAGTTGAGACATAGCTGTGAAAGTTGGAAAAAGCTTCGAAAACACGGCCTTTAGAAGGTAAAAGAGTTAGCCATGTGTATTTGGATTTTTCATCAATAAAAGTAACAAAATACTTGTACTGATCTCTTGTAGCACAAGGAGCAGTCCACACATCAGAATGAATGAGATCAAAACAATTTTCATAGATAGTAGAAGAGTTTGGAAACACAGTTTTACAATGCTTTCCTAAGATACATGCCTCACACTTCTCATGATCAAAAGACATTTCAGGAAGTAACATCTTAAGAGCTTTAATATGAGGATGTCCAAGTCTAGCATGCCAAACAGAATTATTAGCAAAAACAGAAATAGGATTGAGATCTTCAATAACATAGAGACCATTCTTTGTTGAACCTTCACCAATAGTCATCCCCGTCTTAATATCCTGAAACCAAATATCATTAGGACTGAAAATAGCCAAGCAATCAAGATCTTTTGTAGCCTTTTGGACAGAGAGAAGATTTGAAGCAAATTCAGGCATATAAAACGCTTTAGAGTCCTTATTAAATAATTTCAGATTTCCTACTCCTTTAACAGGGACACCATGACCATTAGCAATGATAACATTTCCAGTAGCAGGTTTAATGTTATTAATAAGATTAATGTCACTAATCATATGATGGGAAGCACCAGAATCAACAATAATTGGTTTATCAGTTTTAAGAGTAAGTAAAGCATTACCAGATTCTTTTAGAGATGCAATGCTTTTGATAAGGGCATCCAAATCCGATTTCCTAACCACATCATCTTCAGAGGCGGAAGCAGATAAAGCCTTCCTAGATTCATTCATCTTAGCAGGCTTTAGGTGTGGATGAAGAACCCAACATTTATCCTTGGTGTGCCCTTTTCTTTTGCAATGATCACAGATGAATTTGTTGTAATCACCCTTTTTGTAGGCACCTTTGTTAACGAAGGCAAGCTCACTCTTTTGACAAAACAAACTCGTGGATCCTTCTTCCTTTTGAATCTGCATACATACTTCATTCAAGTTTGGAAGCTTGTCAGATCGAAGGATATGACGAATAAGACCATTGAAAGAAGGGTTAAGAGTTAAAAGAAGCCCAAAAACTTGATCTTGAATGCGCCTTTCATTAATCACCGCAAGGTCTGCAGTTGGAGGACGAAGAGTTTCCAACTCAGCCCACAAAGATCGATACTCTCCAAAATGTTGGGTGAAAGACTTTTCTTCCTGATGAAGAGTGTTCAACGCCTTCTTCACTTCAAAGATCCGGCTGAGATTTGAAACGTTTCCATAGACATCTTTTAAGGTATCCCACAACTCCTTGGCTGTCTCACAATAGGAATAGGCAGTAAGAATAGACTGCTCTAGAGAGCACTGGAGGGTAGCAAGAACCGTCTGGTCTTCCTGAAACCATTTGGATGATTCAGAAACACCAAAGGGGTTGTCATCCATCACATCTTGGCTCTTCTCTTGAATGTCAACAGTCACCTCTTGGGTGCTTATAATATGATTCCATAAACCACGGCTGCAAAGAACAGTTCTAGTAGTTCTGGACCAAAGTAAGTAATTATCCTCTTTAAGGATAACAGGAAGGATAATCTGTTTTGAGTTTTTCATATCCAGAGAAATAAAAAACGAAATTGGAAGATTAAAAAGCGAGAAAATAAGGATCTAATGCTCTGATACCATGTAGGAAAGTATAAGCGGAAGAGAATAGAGAATAGAGAGAATAGTGAACAGAGAGAATCTGTATATTTCACTTAAATCTGAATAGTACAAAGAGATACAAATATATAGAAGGAGAAGAAGAAACTAGCTGTTACAAAAGGGGGGCTGCATGAAGGAGAGAGAAAGGACTTCATGCATGAAGGAGAGAGAAGCCACACTAATGATTAAAAGTGGTTGGATTAACACCAACACCGTCTGCTTTAGGCTTTGCTCCTATATAATCAGCCCTATTCTGCAATAGAGGAACCAAAAAGAACACATATGAAACGATAAGATATCCGAATTGTAGTGAACATAAGAGCTATCATTTATGTTGACCATTACTTAAAGCACTTACCAATACAATCAACTTCTCTTTATTAGACTCCAACATTGATGTTCCGGTAGCTTCAGTAATTTGCTGGAGTTGAGGCAATTGCATCATTGGTGATGTAATTAGACTATTGTAAGATCCTGTGCTGATCAGAGAATCAATGTAACTATACTTAGTTCTGAACAAGTTGTTGTTCTGATTCTGATTCTGATTTGGACGTTTCCTTTGATTGATCCACATAATGAGCTTTTCCTCTAGCGACATTCCGGTGTCAGAGACTCGTCTAGTCGCCATCTCTCTCTCGATAGCCATCTCTTGTAAAACCTCAGCTATAAGCTCTCGTTTTCTCGCTGCTTCTGCAATAATGATCTCTTGACGGATTTGTTCTTTCTCAATTTCCCGTTGAATCATCCCTTCTCGAACTTGATCCTCACTTTTTCCTACGAATACAAACCAAAGTATTCAACAAGAGCACTTTAGATTTCAATTTTCTTGAAATCAAGACTCTCACAGAAACAACAAAATTTGCGTTACAGAAACTAAAGAGTACTCAACAAATCAACATATACACAATAATCGCATCGACGAAAATCATAACAATGTTCTCTGTCGGGGAAAATATACACGGCGATAGAGAAAACGACGATGAACAGTACAAACCTGACATTGATCGCGCCGACAAGGAAGGGAAGTTCGGGTTCGGCGACTGAGATGGTGTCGTGTCCGTCGCAGGAGGGGGCCGATTACTGTCGATGGCTCTGTATCTGAATTCCATCGAATTCAAATTTGGAGAGAAGCAGAGAAAGAGGGTTATCGTTTGCAATCGCTTTTATTTTCTGGTCGGTCGCTTTTCTTAAATAGTAACAGAGATAGTTTTTTTTTTTCACTTTTGTGATAATATTAAGAGATTTTTTATAAAAAACAAATTAGGGAATATAATCATATGTAATACTTAGCCAAATTTGTCTTTAGGTTACTAATTTATTAGAAATTTTCCAAATTTTCATTTATTAGAAATTTGACTTCAGATTTAAATATTTTAATTTTTAAAAATAACTTTTAATAATTTAAAAAATTTGAATTATATTTGTGTTTAATCTTTAGCGGACTTCTCTATGTAAAAGTTACTATAGAGATTTGGTTTGTGAGGTGCTGATTGAAACAAATTTTAAATTAAGTCAATGTATCTTAGATGGTAAATTTTGTTAAAAGATTTTTTTATCTTTAGATTTGAATTATATTGTGTTCAATCTTTAGCGGACTTCTCTATGTAAGAGTTATTAACTTACTAGAGATTTGGTTTGTGAGGTGCTGACTGAAACAAATTTTAAATTTAGTCAATGTACCTTAGATGGTAATTTTGTTAAAAGATTTTTTTTTATCTTTAGAATTTAATTATATTCGTGTTCAATCTTTAGCGGACTTTTCTATGTAAGAGTTACTTACTTACTAGAGATTTCGTTTGTGCGGTGCTGATTGAATGAAACAAATTTAAAATCTAGTCAATGTATATTAGATGGTAATTATGTTAAAAGATCTTTTTAACTTTAGAATTTAATTATATTCGTGTTCAATATTTAGCGGACTTCTCTATGTAAAAGTTATCAATTTACTGAAGATTTGGTTTGTGTGGTGCTGATTGAAACAAATTTTAATTTTTAGTCAATGTATTTTAGATGGTAATATTATGTTTAAAGATTTTTTTATCTTTAGAATTTAATTATATTCGTATTTAATCTTTAGCGGACTTATCTATGTAAAAGTTACTAACTTACTAAAATTTTGGTTTGTGAGAGCTGATTGAAATAAATTTTAATTTTAGTCAATGTATTTTAGATGGTAATTATGTTTAAAGGCTTTTTTTTTTTTTTTATCTTTAGGATTTAATCAAGGGATCAAATTCAAAAACTTGGTTCAGTCTTTAGTCGAATTATCGTTGTAAGGCTAGTAACTTAGTAGGGGTTTGACTTGCCTTGCGTCAATTAAACAGATTTGACTCGCGTTATCCAGATTTAAACAGATTCTTAAAAGAAAATGTTACAAAAATTCTATACTTATCATTCAATCAAATTTTAAAATCGTGTTAAACCTTAGCCGATTTGTCTATATAAGATTACTAACTTACTAGGGGTTTGACTCGTGAAGTAAGAATTTAAAAAGACTTTAAAATTTAGGTAAATGTATTTTAAGTGGTTGAACAATCTTTTTTTTTGGTCAAACTGGTTTTATAGATAAATAGACGATCCTTACAAAGCAGAAGTAGTTAAAACAGGTAAAGAAGATAAGGCAGCCTTTGCCAATGCATCAGCTAACATATTAGATTTGCGTGGAACAAAAAGAAACTTGATAGATGATAGCGAACGACTAAAGAAGGCAATGTCATGGAGAATCCCTTGAAGCTCGTTCGTAGAGGTCTCTGTATTTAGCAGAGATATGAGGACTTGCGAGTCCGAAAAAACATTGATGGAGGTGAATTCCATTCTAGACGCTGCGATCAGCGCTGATCTCAAGGCCAAAGCTTCAGCAGCTAGAGCCGATGGTGTATGGAGGCGAGTTGCCGAGCCCCGATGGATAACTCGATGATCTTGAGTCTTGAAAATCCATCCCATACCGCAGGAGCCAGAGGATGCGATCCAAGCTGCATCCGTGTAGCAAGAAATAACCTCATCGCGAGGAATTCTGTGAAAAGGAGCCTCAATAAGAGGTAAATTGAGAGAAAGAGCCTCAATAAGAGGTAAAATGAGAGAAGGATCCTCTGAGTGAGGTAGTGGAGTTGGTATATCCTCAATAAGAGGTAAAGCTTGTGCTCTGTTCCGCGACTGGCCATGGACTGCAAGGTTTGCCTCCTGCCATTCCTTTGCCGCAGTTATGGCTTTCAAAGCAGTGTCCTCCTCAGAGAAAGCACGGTTTTCAAACACCAGTAGATTTCTTGATTTCCAAAGGATTGCAAGTACCAACTCACAGCTCAAATAATCTGTAAGAAATAACAAGCCAGAATCGAACCTGGTAGAAAATGAAACCGGATCGAGACCGGAACAGAACCTGCATACTGCAGTAAAGGAACGCCTAAAGGCGAAATGAGTACCACCAAAGGGCACAAAAGGAGTAGCCAACAGACCCGAAGAGGCCACATGACGGTAAGCGCTCAGATCTAAGATCTGAGAAAAGTGGAGTGAAGGTGAAATGGGAGAGAAGATGGCAGACTCTAACTCTGGTCCAACAAACGAGACGTGGAGGAGTGATACCGGAACTGGCCGTGTGGTGAGGAGCGGGAGCAAATCGGTAAAAGGTAGCAAGGAGCTTTGGCCGGATTTTGAAAGAGAACCATGAAAAGGAGTGACACGGATCTGTTCTAGCGGAGGATCCGGTGGGTCTGGAGGAACTGGAGGCGCCGGCGGAGAAGGAGGATCCGAAGCCGGTGCCGGAGAAAGCCTCAGTCTGAAGTGAGCGAGCAGAGCCGTCGGAAGATGGGGACTAAGTGAAGCCGCCGCAGATCCAGACATGGCAAGCAAGATGCCGGAGAAAGCCGGTAAAACGCCGGAAAAAGCCGGTAAAACGTTAAAAGAGTTCGAAGGAGGTGAAAGCAGACACCAATCAGGAGGTCGGAACGCCGGCGGAGGAGCTTCTCTTGTGGTGAAACGCCATTCGGAGAAACGTTGAGCGGCTCCTTGGGAAGTGTGCCTGGGAGAGAACTAGGGCGAACTCATCTAGTGGATGTGGTTGAACAATCTATCTCCAATTTATGAAGGTGATTGTCCCGCCTACCAATCTGGTCGTGATCACTCGTGAAAAATCCCACATATGAGTATATGACTACTGTTGAGCAAAGCGGCAAAATCATTGGCGTCCCGGAAAAACTAGTATGTAATTAGCTCTAGCGGCTTAACTCGCATGATAACATCTTCTAAACTGAGTTAATTATAGATGACTTAAACCAACTTTGTAGCAAATATGGGTGATTAATAGAAATTTCGGAGCATTTGAGAAGCTAAAAATCTATGGATTATGAAAATAAAGTGTAAGGGACAATAATTCACTATTATTTCACCATTTCGTCCTCTATTATTTTTCATCTAGCTAGTGAAGACTATCCACTGGAGATCTTACTTAATATCTTCTGCTGTTTACCTGTCTTTACGCTCCTTGTGTTAGGTCTTATATATCTTTCCATGGTTGTTTCTAATTGATAAATTTTAAAATGAAATCGATAAGATCAAGTCAATAGAGTGTGTGATGGATAAATTTTGAGGTGGAAGTAATGATTAAATGTCACAGTTGACGATAGGGAAGACCCACAAGTTGACGCAAAGTCAAGTGCTCCACAATTGATTTAGTTTTTTGTTCTTTATAAAGAGAGATCAGAAGCCATATTATAAATTTATAACCTATCACAAAACATACAAACTACTAAAAAAAAAGGTGATGATGATACGAAGCCAATCTTATTCATTTTCTGGTATTGTTGTTACCTTGAATTTCTTCTTCTTGTTTTCCTTTTTCCTACACACACTTGCTTCTCCTACACTCCACCGTTGCCGCCATGATCAGAGGGATGCTCTTTTGGAGATCAAACACGAGTTTCCGGGAACAGATATGTACGTCTGGAGTGATAATGATATGAAGTCATGGAACAAAAGCAGTGATTGTTGTTCTTGGGAGGCTGTCACGTGTGATGCTAAATCTGGCCAGGTGATTTCCCTTGATCTTTCTGGCGTTACTCTCAACAAAACTTTGAAACCAAATAGTGGTCTTTTCAAACTCCAATTTCTTCAAAACCTATCCCTTTCAAGTTGCCATCTCCATGGAGAGATTCCTTCTTCATTTGGGAACCTTTCTCATCTCACCATGCTTGACCTTTCGTTTAATAGATTGGTTGATCAAGTTCCATCTTCATTTGGAAACATGACCAAACTAAGGTACCTGCTCCTTGACGAAAACAAGTTAAGTGGCAAATTTTCTGTTTCATTTGCCAATTTAACGAAATTGATCCATCTCGATATCAGTAATAATTATTTTGAACCCGAGGGTCTACATGACATGAGTCGCTTCCACAACTTGGAGCTTTTAATTGTGAGTGGAAACTTATTTTCTGGGCTTTTTCCTACATCTTTGTTCACGATTCCTTCGTTAGGATGGGTTGATTTGGGGGGAAATAACTTCACCGGATCTATAGATTTTAGGAATATGTCTGTATCTTCTAGGCTTCAGATTCTAAGCCTTGCTGATAACAAATTCGATGGCCCAATCCCTGAATCCATATCTAAATTTCTCAATCTCGAAGAGTTACATCTTCGTAACAACTCAGTTTCCGGACCTTTCCCTACATTTTTGTTCACGATGCCTTCGTTACAATTAGTTAATTTGGCGCGAAACCAGTTCAAGGGACCTATAGATTTTGGGAATACATCGTCATCCTCTAACCTTAGTGTTCTAAACCTTGCTGATAACAATTTCGATGGCCAAATCCCAGAATCCATATCAAAATTTCTCAAACTCAGAAAGTTAGATCTTTCCAACACTAAGTTGGAAGGCAAAGTACCAGGTTGCTTATTGAGAATAAGATCGCTGAAACTTTCTCACAACTCTTTTAGCGGTTTTGGAAAATCATCAGAAGTTCTGGATCAAGCAAAAATGGGTGAGTTTCGTCTTGACTCGAATTCATTTCGAGGACCATTTCCCCATTGGATATGCGAGTTTAGATCGCTACAGATCTTAGATTTGTCCAACAATAGCTTCAATGGCTCAATTCCTCAATGTTTAAGGAATATCACTTATGTTCTTCAAGTGCTTAATCTGGGAAACAACAATTTCAGTGGGATTCTTCCAGATGTGTTTGTCAATGCTACCAATTTAAACGCACTTGATGTTAGCCGCAACCGGTTGGAAGGAAAACTCCCAAAAACCTTGATCAATTGCATGTACATGGAATTTCTGAATGTGGAAGGAAACAAATTCAAGGACAAGTTTCCATCTTGGTTCGGTTCTATGCCATTTTTAAATGTCCTCATCCTCCGATCCAACCAATTCTATGGGCCATTGTATCAAGACCACGTCTACATTGAGTTTCAATATTTAAAAGTTATTGATGTCTCACATAATGACTTAAGTGGAGCTTTCCCAACTTTCTATTTCTCCAATTGGTTTGAAATGACTACATTAAATCCAAGATATGATACATACATGGAATATAGATTCATGTATGGTTACCAATATGGTCCTTACAGTATTTCAATGGAAATAATGCACAAAGGTGTAGATACAGAGTTTGAGAAGATTCGTAAAGACTTCACATCCATTGACTTTTCAAGAAACAAGTTTTATGGAAAGATCCCTGAATCCATTGGCTTGTTGAAGGGATTACGTTTTCTCAACTTGTCGAGTAATGCTTTCACAAGCAATATACCTCAATCATTGGCAAATTTGACGAATCTTGAGGTATTAGATTTATCCCAGAATCAGCTGTCAGGTCAGATTCCCCGCGATCTTGGTGAGCTCTCCTTTATGTCAACCATGAACTTTGCCCACAACAATCTCGAAGGTCCAATACCACGCGGCACACAGTTTCAAAGCCAAAATTGTTCTTCATTCATGGACAACCCCAAGCTTTACGGTCTTGATGATATCTGCAGAAAAACTCATGTCCCAAATCCTAGACCACAAGAAGTAGAGGAAGTATCAGAGCCGGAAGAAGAACAAGTGATTAACTGGATAGCAGCGGCAATAGCATATGGACCTGGTGTTTTTTGCGGATTGGTGATTGGGCATTATCTTCATTTCACATAAGCACGAGTTGTTCATGGAAAAGTTTCGTAGAAAGAAGCCTAGAGTTGTCATTAGAAGTGCTCGTTAAATATATTTTCTCTTCTCCTCTCTCTAAGCATATGTACGTGTGTTGTTAGAATTTTCACGATGTGTTCTCCAAAAACTCTTTCCTGTGTTGTAATTTTCCGATTTTATGGTTTTGTAATAAACGTCTTTGGTGGCGGTACGTATTTGATACATATTGGCGTCAAGGTAAATTGAAAAACTTTTGTTTCTACGTAAATTTCAATTTGTGATAGTTAATGTATGGGATCCATTCCTTACCCTACTCTGAACAAAGGATGACACCAAGCTCACGTAGAAGCAAATATTACGAATTTTCCAGAATTATGTTTTTTTTTTTTTTTTTAACACGAAATCACGTTTGCTTATCAAAATCGTAAACTTGTAGAATAGTTTTTCTTGACAAAGTTGTAGTCTTACAAACTTGATGGAAATATACCATTCAGATATTTTTTTGGTTTTAATGTGAAAACATTATTCCGCGATTTTTTAGCAAAACTATTGATTTCAAGATTTTATAAGTAATCATACAATTCTCAGATTTTCAGTTTTAGCTGGAAAACATTATCCATTTATTTTGCCAGGACAGTGCAATTTAGCTCATCTAGTAATCTCATCTATCTAATGGGAAATAAGGATAGAATACGGTGTGTGAAGTCATACCTAAACTCCCGTGGGTCAACAAATAAACAGACGCCATACGTCAAGAACCAAAAAGATCAACAATAAACCGTAGGATATATAATAATCCATAAAAATGAACGGTAAAGATCTCGCGGTACACTCTGTATCTTAATTATTAAAGATTCACGTCGCTGGACACAACCACTAACCTATATTTTTGTGGTTGTTTCGTGAAGTTTCTCTCTTCTTCTTCTTCAAGTCATCAAATCTGATCTCATCTCTGTGAATTAATGGCGAGTAACTGCGAGCTTTGCTGCGAGATCTTCATCGCAATTCTTCTTCCTCCTGTTGGAGTTTGTCTCAGGCATGGATGTTGCACTGTAAGTTCCATCTCTCGATCTCTCTCAAATGAAAAATTGAGATCTGTAATCTCTGAAATTTCACAGCTTCTTATTTCTATTATTGATTTGATTACGGTTATTGAAATTGAAATTGGTTGCGTTCCGGTTTACGAAAACCAATCTATAAGATGTTTGATTGAAGATCAATTACGGAAAATATAATTGTGGTGATTTACTAAAATTAAACACTAATGAAGGGACTAGAAAATAAAATTAACTAACTCTGATTTTTTTGTTTTAATATGTAGGTTGAGTTCTTCATTTGTTTGATACTCACTTGCTTAGGCTACTTACCTGGAATAATATACGCGATTTACGCGATTTGTTTCTTGCACCACGATGAATACTTTGATGAATACAGACGCCCAATCTACTATGTTGCTTGACCTTTTGATTTATTCATTGATCTTGCGAACATATATTGTTCTTTAAAGTGTGATTACGTGTATCTTATAAGTTATAACATGGAGATAATAATACATTTTTTACGAAACAGGAAGTTTTTTTTTTTTTATCTATTGTGGTGTACATTTTAGTATACTTTGATGAATGCATAATGCCCAATCTACTATTTGGTATGATGAAATTTATTTCCTCGACAGATATGTTGCTAAGTCAGATATAGATTATAACCATATCAGAACCATGTGAATGTTTTGTTTTTTCTTTTTAATTTGCATTGAAACTTTTGTTTTCTTATTTTGGGAATGATTACAAAATACCCTTGTTCTTAAAATTACCGCCTAGCTCGATTACTTCCTGCTTAATCGCTAGGTCCAACCTATCCGCCTCGATTATCCTTAAAAAAATTAATCATCCGATTACTTTTTGCTTAATCCGATTATTTCCCGCCTAAACCGATTACTCCCCAGATGGCTTTGCTCATTACTGCATCAATACAAAGCAAATGCTGCGCAAATTTGAAAAATGTTGTAAAAAATACTTTTTTCCTATAACGAAAACATTGTTTTGGAAATCGAAGGATTTTACTTAATTTCCAAACATTATTCCTAACTAGTCCTACAAATAAAGAAGCGACTTCATCTAGTGTAAATTTAAATGAGGATCGAAGTAATTTTTTTTTTTTATGTAAAAATATTCATAAAGACTCAAGACTAAAACCCTATGACTCGCCACTCATCTGATGTTGTCGGATTTCTTGAGAACACAATAGAAACTTAGCTACGGATTCGTCAGTGAGTTTACAATAACGTAAAGACAGCTTCCTCAAAGATGTCCAAGACAAAGATCGTCCAAGAATCAGATCAGAAAAGTGGAACTCAAAGGGGAGTTGTTTGAGATAGGTATTGACGTAGAAGAACTCAAGAATATCATACTTGTCAAGCAATCCTGCAACGATTCGCAGGGACATATTCTCCGCGTTGCGGGACATGGCTAACTCGATCCAACTGTTAAGGTGTAGAATATTGCGGATCAAGCCGGTTCCGATGTACAAATTCATCATCTTGGGAGCTGTATAACGATTTTGGGTTTTGGATAACGAAGCAACCTCAAGTGTGCCTCCATCAAAGGTGAGAGAAGGTGTTTCCCACCATACATACCTCCATCGCCTAGACAAGAGGGAAGTTTTGATGGCTATCTCTTGTTGAGCAAATAAAATTTTTCACTGAAACCGTTTTCCAATCCGGGGATAAACTCGGGTTAGTGTAATTGCGGAACAATGAAAACAATTTAATCGAATTTAAATCCTATGATTCCCCATTCATCTGATCTTGTTGGCTTGGTTGAGAACACAATGGAGACATTGCTGTTGCGAGAAAGTGTGCGAGTCAGACTTTTAAACCCTCTTGCTTTAAGGTAACGGTCTTCCAAGTGTACTATCATCTTCTCTATTCTCTTTGTGTTTTTCAGCATAAGTTCCATGAATGAAGCCAAGTGCTTTGTCTCTACATCCCAACGGGACTTGTTTCGAAAGATCCTATCTTCTGATTGCAAGCATTGATCCGGATCCGAATCCGAATCTGAGTCTATCGAATCCAAGTACCTATCAATATAGTTCCCCTGCTCAACAGAAAAAGAAAAAAACATGGTTCTTGGATTTTTCAAACTCGACAATAGTTAGAATGGTGAAGGAAAAATAAAAAAAGGTTTTATGGTAAATATACCGGCATGGTGTCACAAGTTCTTGTGTGTATTGTTAGCTTCTTTAGATCAGGTGAGTTTTGTAACACTCGTTTTATACCAGCAGGAATAACAAACTGAAAAATCGATGTCTCAATAGTCAAATCTTTGACCTTGAACATCGGAAAAGGTTCACCACGAAGCTCCGCAAACGATGCCATCTAATACAAGGCACACATTAGTAAAATAGCGAAACTACGGTGCACATAACATAGAATGAACCAAAACATATATATACCTGAAGAAAGTCTCCCCCAATAGTAAGTTTCTCTACGTTTTGAAACTTTTCTAGCACCTTGACTTGAAGGGAATCATCCTCGAGGTTTCTTTCAAGTGACTCAAAGCAAATGTTTACTTTAGCTTCGGTCAAAGACGAGACATCAACTAAAGTACATGGAAACTGAGAGTTTCTCACTATGAGACGACGTATTTGTGGTGACACAATCTTCAATGGATCTGTACCCCAAAAGTTGCGGACAACTTGTAATGTTCGTAGCCGCGGCAACTTGCTAAGATCAAGAACCCTCAGTTCATCACAGAAATATAAAGTTAAGCTTTCGAGGATAGGACAACCTGATAAAAACTTAGATACGGATTCATCAGAGAGTTTACAAAAACGAAAAGACAGCTCCTTCAAAGATGTCCAAGACACAGGGCGTCTAGGAATCAGATCAGCGAAGTAGAACTCAAAGTTGAGTTGCTTGAGAGAGGTATTGTTGTAGAAGAATTCAGGAATATCATACTTGTCAAGCAAGTGTGAAACGATTTCCAGGGACATATTGTCCACGTTGCGGGATATGGCCAACTCGATCCAACTGTTAAGGAGTGGAATATCGCGGTTCTCGCAGGCTCGGATTTGCAAATTCATCATCTTGGGAGCTGTATAACGATTTTGGGTTTTGTATAACGAAGCAAGCTTAAGTGTGCCACCATGGAAGGAGAGAGAAGGTGTATCGCACCATACATACCTCCATCGCTTGGACAAGAGGGAAGTTCTGATGGCTAGTTCGATCGGATTAAAGCAGAGGATATGTTGGAGGATCACATCTGGTAGAGTGCTGATTAAGTCTACTTCTCTTGCGATTTTGCTACGGAGATCGTAGCGGTGACTAGGGACTCTTACACAGCCGGTGACGTTGTCCTCCTCCACCATCTGTAATTTAGCAAAACCTAATTTGCGATTTTCTTAGGCTTTTGTTCTTGTAGTGTTTTTTTTTCTAGGGTTTTTTTCCTTAGGGTTTTGTTCTTATTAACTAAAATCCAAATAAAGTAGGACCCTATAATAAACCAGAAAATCCAAGTAAACTAAAATCAAACCAGAAAACCGAAACCTAAGAAACATGAACAAAGGATAAAAAATTTGATAGTCGTCTACACAACACAATTTGTTTCCAATATAAAGATAAAGAAAACATGATGAAATTGATTTACTATCTTCTTGTTACATTCACCATTTTTAACGGACAGAGATTTCTTAAGTGAAAACATATACTCGGTCTTGTAATATAAGCCAAATGATTTACACATCCCACTGCAACTTCATGCAACAACAACCTCGGATCTACAAACAATCTACAAACTCTTTTAATGTCTTTTCCCCTACATGGTCTGGATACATCCCGTGATCTATGTACTTTGATTTGATATCGTGTTATCTTATATATAGACAGGCTTGGTTCGTTATCCTATCAAGTAGAACTACACAGTCCAAGCCCATGACCACATGATCTTTGCAAAAAGATTATTATATCTATATTATTAATTGGGAATCACTAGATAATAAAAAACCTTTAAGTTGTAGAATATTACATAGAATGCCATTGGTTTTTTTTTTAATTTGAAGAAAGACAAAAAAAAACAATTGAAAAAATCGAAATTAAAATTAATAAATTAATAACTGCCTAATATTTTTGGAAATTGTTTAAAGAAGATTCCATAATAAATAAAGCTATTTAATTCAAAATTATATATATGTAAACTTATTTATTTTGGTAATATATTATTAGATATTTATGGAAACTGCAATCTAATTTAATAACAAATTATTATTTAGTTTAGATTTTAAAAGATTTTCTTAACAAAACTATGCTAATTAATTCTGATTAAATCACATGAAAAATAAAAGATTTCAAATTTTATTTTCCAAATATAAAAAAAACATGAGAAATTGTATATTTATCATATATAATCTAAACCAAATACTTTCATCCTTTTAAATAGCATATTCGACAAATAAGTTTTGGATTTTAGATATGTAAATATCTAGAAAATATTTGCAGTATACATTAAAATATATTTTTTAAAAACGGGTAGTTTTCAATATTTTAAATATATATTACTAAACTAAATTTGAATTATATAAAAGAAAATATATTTTTGAAACGTATTATATTAGTTACTATATCTCCAAATTATTTTATTTAGAGCCAAATAAGTTAATATATTTCTTACCAAAAAAAAAGTTTAATATATTTCAAATCAAATAAATTATTTTATTTCGTATCAAATTGTTACAAGCTTTTGGAATATACATTCTTCTAAATTTGATTTTTTTTTTCAAAAAACATTGAAATATAATTTAAATATCATTATGCATACATCCACGTTGATTATCTCACAGTTAATCTAGAAAATCGATTCTTTAAACAATAGATGGAGATCTAAAAGTAAATTACTTCATGTTCTTATGATGTTTATCTTCTAATTTTACTAACCTCCTATGCATATTTTTATGGTTTTTGGTTTTAGGGTCAAGATCACAAGTCGCTTATTGATCCATTCACAAAGAAAATATATTTCATAAACGTTATCATATATTTAATTTTGTATCTGTTAAACACATTTTAATCTCTTTTTTTATTGTCTATTGGCCAAAGCAAGAGATTTGATCGTAAGGAATTCAAGACATAAAACTGACTTCGTATGGATGTTTATCATGTTTGGTGCTATAAATAATATTCATTCACATCCGGTTCTTCTTATTTTCTTATCATGTTTGATTCTAAACACTCTTTATAGAAGTTCTCTTTATTTATGTTCCTCAGTTAAGTATTTAAATTATACCATATTCATATTGAGTTTTCTTTTCCAGGTACGTTTGATACAGTACATTATAATTTATATACTACAATATAAATCAACAAAACAACAAAATAATATATATTTACTAAAACTTTATTACAATACATTTCTTAAAATACAAAATCCCGCACGTACGTGCGGGTCATGATCTAGTAATTTTATAATTAAGAACCCTTAGAACTGCGATCAATTGTGCTGGAATTGCTTCAACATATTTGAGTTTTTTTTGAGAATTATAATTGATCAAAAATTTGGCGAGGCCAAAAAATCCGGTGTTGCAATTTCAGGGATGAGTTTAGGAACTCTAGGCAAACTGAAACATTTGTTTCTTTGTGTCTGTAGATGTCGTTGACTTCACTTTTGTAAACTTTGTACTAAATTTCGCATATGATAATATATACTACCAAAAGAGTATAATTAGTACATGGACTAATTAAAAAAATGTTTTTTTTATGGAACCAATTTCTTATATCAAAAATTAATGTTTGAGAATTTATGTGAGATTTATATAGGTTGAAACATATCTTCAAATCTAAATGTAACCAATTTAATTTACTTTTTTTTGGCCGTAGATTATGTACCATGGTAAAATGATTTGAATTAAAAGTATCCATATGTTAAACGGCCAAAGCATTCATTCAAATTTAAACACTTTACCTTTGCGTTTCCTTCTGAGTAGTGTGTGTCTATGTCTATGTCTCATACTCTCATCACCAATTGTCTTTACGTATGATGGTGAGATGCATGAGCTCCTCTCTTGCTTTGTGATGAAGACCTAGGTGAGATGCATGAGTTCCTCTCTTGCTTTCTGATGAAGAGCTAGGTTGATGCGGAAGGCGGGTCTTTGGTGATACCCAGGTCGGACCAAGGTAAATTGATGCCTAAAGCTAAATTTATTTTTGGCCCATCATTAAACACAATTAAATATATAGCGAATGTGTTAACAACTTTACCAAAATAACTTTCTGTAAGATGATGTTCTTAAATTCTTTTATAGATATTTGCTGCCTAAAGCACTTGCTTTAGAGCTTTAGCTTTGGGTCGGACCTGTGATACTCCTCCTTGTGACATATAAAATAATTGGTTGATACTTAATAAACTAAACTAATCACTAACAATATTTATTACTGTTTCTATTTTAATTTGTTGATTTAGAGTTTTATTTTTACTTCATAAATTTTTTTTGAAGGAAGAATTTAAAAAATATATGAAGTTTCATGTTTTCGAATGAAGTTTAGTAACTAAAAGAAAAAAATTCAGATAGGCACAACCATAATTTTTTGTACTAGAAACATGAGGAATTTGAGCAAGTTTTATCACGATTAGAGCAATTTTAGGTTGCCAAATTATGGCACACAAACATAGATTAAAAATACAAAGCTTTGTCAATTACACAAGATTAGGAAAATATAAAATTAGAGGACATTTGCTCACTTTGAAAATTATAACATGCTTTTGCAACAATGTTTAGTATTTAGAACGTGAAGAAAATCAATAACACACATTCAAAAAAAGAAAATCAATAGCACATAACTAAGAAGAGCAGTTCCAAAACTAGAGTAGCTTACTAGAGGAAGAGGAGATCGACGGTTGGATGATGATGGGATGAAGATAGGAATAATCCTTTTTCTTCTAACGAAAATGTTAAGATTGTTGTTTCCGGCGCCGTGTTCCACAAGTTTTCGATCATCATTGTGATCTGATAAAATAGGATGAGATTGAATGATTAACAAGAAGATGATCAAGAACCAACAAACCACTGAAGATCTCATTTGCCTTTTGAACTTATAATTGATTCAATAAGGTATATATTTGAATCTGTTTGCTCAAATTGACAAAAAAAGAAGAAGTTTATGGAAAATGTCTACTTGTCTCAGCGAGTGATGCCGTGGTGGGAATTTATAATCAATCACTGGTAGGTACTTCATGAGTTGACCATCTTTGTTAAAACATAGATAATACAACTAAATCAGAGATAAGATATTAGTAATTCGAGTTGTGAGTGGCATGAATCAGAATTTTTAAGGATTACATATCATGCATTAATATTTGTAGAAGGTTGTGGTATATAAACAAAAATATTATTTGGAGGGCTTAATTAACACCCAATAAAGATAATTTCATATATTGTGTTATTTTGTATATCAATTATAGTTGTTACCAAAAATACTTAATTAGATAATAACATATTGTATGATCTAAAAATGTTTTTGGTGATAAGATTTTGCTACATTTAGTTGATCGGTTCTTTTTTCAATGGGCTAGAATCCGAATCCAAAGTTTTAAAATACTTGAACGGGTTCTAAACTTCACAACCCGAAAATTCGAACATACCCGAAATATAAGTACATAGTTATAATATATTAATAATATTTATCATTGTAGTAACTAAGAGCATCTCCAACCCACCTCTATATTTGCATCTAAACTCTATTTTAGAGGCAAATTTACTCCAACCCACCTCTATTCTCACTTCTAAAATAGAGATCTCTATTTTTTTCTCTATATATAGAGGTGAGAATAGAGAATCTCTATTTTTTCCTCTATAAGTAGAGTTAAACTTTTTAGAGGAATACATTGGAGTAAAAATAGAGAAAACTCACCTCTATTATAGAGATATAGGTAAAAATAGAGAAATACATTGGAGATGGTCTAAGTGCCTAATAGTTCGGATGTTAATGATATTTTCGGGTGTTTTAGCTAATTTTGGCTAGATTCGGATAAACAATATTTGGGTTTTATAGATTTTTTTGAGTATTTATCAATACTTTGCATAAAATCGGATACAAAATTTTTAATCTTTGGATACTTCGGGTAAACCCGAATCCGAACTCGAAATATCCGAGCTGAATCCGATCCGAATCCTAAGTTTTTAAATATCCGAACGGGTCTTAATTGTTTAAATCCGAAATACCCGAACCCAAAAAATCCAACCCGAATATTCCAACGCCCAGACCAAATTTTTCACTAGCATCAACACATCCGAAGTTTAGTCAATATTTTTCTAATTGAAAAGCTTAAATTTAGTCTATCCTTTCAAACTCTTTGGACCTCCACTCTTTACAAAAATGTTAATTAATCAATGGTCTCGCAAAGGTTGACTCTCGAGATATTATTTTTGTTAATGGGTAATGGTACTACCATTATATAAGTATATCTGAGCTTCTTTAAACGATAATTAATTAGATTATCAACAAATGTATGTTTTTTTTTTTCTCACCCTGAAATGTTCAAAACTCAAGATGAACGAAAAAAACCAAAGATGTAACAAAACTGAACCAAATCTTCCAAGTATATTATGATATTAACTCAAAACTTTTATAAAAAAATGATTCAGACTACTCAAGTAAAACGTTTTAAGACTTCGCTGTCGAGAACCATATACTTTTAGAGCAAACTCTGGCATGCCTCAACTTCCGCGGCCTGCGAATCCAATACAGATTGTCCCGATGGACACTCGCGAACACTCTGTATAACTGCATCAAGTACGGCTTTTCTGAACCACTCATCTTCCATCTTCATCAGTACCTTTTTCACCAGCTCGAAGTCTAATACTTTCGCTGAGACCAACTTCCCTAAGATCTCTCCGAAGCTGTTTGGTGCTTTTGGCAGATCGATTCCAATGTCATCCAACATAGAACCATAGAGCAAACAACCCGCCCCTAAGTCTTTACATGTCAGCACATTCTTCGAGATCAGATGTTTCAAGAGTTTGGTAATTGGTTCAACCAACGGAGGGTTTTTCTCTAGACCGAGTGAGATGGTTTCCTTGACGAGCTCCGGGTGGTAAGATGGAGATTTCAGTTCCTCAACGCATTGCAATGCCTCATCCTCTAAACGGACACTAAAATACTCTTCAAGAAGCGACTTGGTTTTTCTTTCGAGCTCTCCTGCGTTCAGGCTATTAGCCAGAGGAGCCGCCTGTGTCTGTGGCTGTGGCTGTGGCTGTGGCTGAGGTTGAGACCGTGGTTGCGGCTTCTCCACAGTTGGAATGGGTTTAGAGGCTTGAGGAGCTGAGCTAGAACCGTTACCTTGCACAAGTGCGCTTGGCCTACCACCACCATTGAGGAGACCTCCGCTACCCTGAGGAAGAAGCCTTGAGTTGACTGAGAATGACTTGTTGATAGCAGGAGGTGGCTGAACACGCGGCTGCTGGACTGTTTGTCTATTACCTCTGGGCATGGACCGGGTCCGTGGTATTTCCCAGCCGCCTTCATCAACAATAGGCACCATCCTAGTTCCTGGCATGCCGGGCATCATTCCTCCAGTACCAGGACGGCCAAGGATATTTCCAGAGCCAATACTGTCTGCTGCACCAGAAACCGCAGCGCGGTTGTTGTTGTTGTTTCTCATATTTGCCATTGCACCCGGACGCAATCCAAGATTTCTCTCTGCCTCAGAATGGATTTCATTGATTTTCTTCGCTTTCACCTGCCATTAAATAAGTACAACAACACGTAAGCACAGATCGAGAACTAAAGACTGTTATTAAAGATTTGAGATGGAATGATAAAACCTTACCTCCTCACGCCTTGGTACCCATTTGTTAGCTCGCATATCAACAACGTTTTGGACCATAAATCTGAGACGCAGCTCTAGTTGAGGGTGCATTGCTAGCTCCTTCAACCGACCAAAGTACATGTCATTAATACCTCGAGATCGTGGGCTGTCATCAAGTTGCTTCCCAATGGTTATAAAAAATTGGCAGAGAGCTTCAACATCTCCCTCTGCTGGGCAAGCTTTACTATCTTCTCCTAGAAGCTCCTGTATAACCAGATTTTAAGTTTAATGAGCTCTACAAGGAAACACTATATGTAATATAGACTATATAATAAAAAAAATAGAAACATGGGTCATACGTACTCGGACAATATGATGAACTATCTTCTCGGGCACCATCTTTTGCTTCAGAAGTTCTCCAATCAGACGAATATTTCCAAGTGTCCGGAGCTTCGCCATTTTCTCCTTATCCATTCTTTCCATTTCTTGGTCTGGATTAGTCATCTGTCTGATTTCTTTCTTCAATTTGCCAGCACCCTCAAATGCCTCTTGGCAATTATTTAAAAGGACTCTTTTAAAAGTTATTTCTTTCCCACCAGGTTCCTCAGACGGAAACGAAGGGAGCTTTCCGTTAATATCAAAACACAGAAGAGCATACATCTCGCAGAATGTCGGCTGGAGTATAGCATTCTCAAAAATTAGCTGTATCACTTCCTGCAATCAAAGGTAAGAGGCAAATCAATACCATGAAAGAGATAACTACAACAATAGAAATCAGGAATTGAAAGAAACCTTTAGGATATCTGCAGAATCGATGCCAGCGTCAATCAATTGACCTTTAAGAAGCTCGTACTTCTCCGGAGTAAGCTTGTTCAGAATACTGCATAGAATCATAGTTGTAAAGAATCAGTTCATAACTAACTTCAAGCAAAAAAAGCTGAAAAGAATAGTATTAGTTGTTGACAATACCCTTTCACGCTCTTGACGACTCGGTCTTTATCTGAAAGAGCTCCTCTTTTAGCTGACCACGGAACCTCCGCTTTAACCAGCACAGGGGTAGGACCAGACTGTTTCAAAAGATTATCATATTAGCAACAAAAGAAAACAAGTATCGGTACACCAACAGATAGCAAGTGAAGAAAACTTACCCCTTGTGATGTATTTCTAGCTTCACGTGAGTCGTCCCTTAACCATTCTTTACCAGAGGTTGCAATCTGCGCACGACTATGCCAGTCACGGTTATCAGGCTCGGAATAACGATTCTGAGGTTGATTTGTTAACTGAAAAAAACAAACAAGAATGTAGTTTAAAAAGACAGATTCTCAAGAAGTCTGAATAATGCAAAACATGAGGATTACACACACACACACTCACTTTATTCTCGGCTACACGATTCCCCCAACTCTGCTCTTCACCGAAAAGCTCAGCTGCAATTTCCTTACATCGTCTAAGAATTTCATCAGAGACTTGAACAGACTGTGATTAAGAAACACAATTGTGAGTGATTTGATTCACAAAAGACATAAGCAAAGCAAAGTTATTATCAGAATCACAGAATTAAGTAAATACCTCTCTATGCTGAAGCAGCTGTTCTCGGGTAAACCTCAAACGTTCACCAGAATCTTCTCTCTACAAAACCATAAATTTCAAGAAGCTCAGGATTCCATTACACAACACAAGTATCATTCTTTGTCCGTATTAACATTACTTAACTTCCCACAAGTCTCAATCTTTGTCTATATTCAAAATTAAACAACCCTAAAAGATCCAAACTTTATACAAAATTCGATTCAAAATCACGGAAACGAATCAAACCCTTAATTATACACCTTGTTTAAACTCGAAATTGCGGAAAAAAAAATCAAATTGAAGAGAAACAGAGGATTTCAATGTGTTATACCTTGACGGGAAAAGGGGTTTCTCCGGAACCGCCGCCATTGGTAAGATCAAAAGAGGAAGAGGAGCTAAAGCGTGGGACGAAAAGCCTGCTTCTGCCGCCGCCACCACCACCGCCGGGTCTCAAACTCAAAACCGATGGTTCACCTTGTTGTTGCATTACTCGATTCTCTTGTTTTTTTCGCGATTAGGAGGATTGAATAAAATAAAGTATAAATTTATTTGCAGATAGATAGAGCTATATAATGTATATATACGTGTGTGTATTGATGACGGTGGAGAAGATGATAAAATCACTTCGATTCCCTTTTTTTTTTTTTTTGAAGCTGTGTTCTGTGTTTTTGCCCTAATTTCCTTTTTTTTTTTTTTTTTTTTTTTGTTCTTTTCCCTTTTTTTGATTTGTTTTGTTCACGTGTAAATTATATTGTTAATTAAAAAATTATCCTCTATATATCATCTCCAAAGCAAATTAATTTAATTTTTGGAAACAAATTGAAAATCTTTTACAAAAAAAAAAGAAAAAAATCTGGAAAATCTTACAAAATAAAGAATTAAAAATTGTTGTATTTATTGCATCATTATCAAAATACAAATCTACTTATTTTTCATGATTTCATCATTAAAAATGTTTTTGGCATGGCTCTTGCATGCGTTAAAGTAAATTAATTCTAAGATTATCTTTATTTATTAGTTCAATATTACTCGATCCAAAAAATAAAAAATTACTACTCCATCTATTTCTAAATAATAAATTTTCTAGAGTTTTTACACTTGTTAAAAATATTTAATTATCAATGCATCTTTTTCCATAAATCTAAACAAATAATAATTCAATAAATTTAATTTTTCTAATCAATAGTTTTGAAGTTGACATTTTGTTACCATTAATTATTAAAAATACAATAAAAAGCATACATCTTTAAAAAAAGAAATTTTTTTGTTTAGAAACCGAATGAGTATGGTTTTACTTTTTTAGTTCCTTAAAAATTTCATCACTGATTTTTTATGTTTGTGAATTTGTAGTATATTTGTCAAATATACATCTGTATAATAAAAAAATAATATTTGATTTTTAAATATATTTTTTTTAAATGCATGAATTCTTTTGCAAAAAGATTAATAACTTTACTTTTCTCCCTTTAAAAATTATGAATATGATATTCCTAAAATTATATAAAGTAATCAGAGGCTACTATTGGAATATCATAGACGAAATTATCAATTAATGTCACATAATATTATCTGATCCTGTCATAATACTAAGAAACAAATATTTTTATAAATTTCCCGTTTTAACCCCGATTGCTTCATATAATTGGGCCCTTTGTTTTAAAAGCCCAATAAGCCCATTACAAAAAAACAATAACGTTTAGCATCCAACAATAACTTGTGAAACGACGTGGTTTCATTCTCCGTTGCGTTTTATTCTGGATAAGAGCTTTGCGAAGGTTTGAAACCTCTGAGTGAAGAAGAAGCGCCATGGCTGGGATTACCAGCACCGTCGGATTCAACGCCGTTTTCGCCGGAATAACCAAAACAGTATCATCACATTCACTATTCTCCGTCGATTCAAAACTCTCTGGTCTTCGTCTCTCCAAAACCGAACTCTCCTTTCCAAATCTCACTCCTTCTCCTCGCCGTAGCTTCACCGTCACTTGCCGCTTCGGCGGTGGTAGTGGTGGCGGAGGTTATCGTTTCTCTGGAGACTCTAGAAGAGGTAGGCCTAAAGAAGCCGAAATTGATGAAGCGCTTGATATCTCCTCAATTAGGTGAGGCTTCTTAAGCATAGTTGTGATTTTGAAATCTCTTGCTGATTCGATTTGTTGATGATGATAATGTCTCTGTTTGAGTAGGTCAGCTACTGTTAGGCTTATCGATGGGCAACAAAACATGGTAAATGTGACTCAATGTCTTTGATTTCAGTGAGAAATTAGAGCTTTGATTCTGCAAAATAGACTCATAAATTTCCAGTTTGTTTTGCTCTCTATAGCTTGGTTTAGTGTCTAAAGACGAAGCCGTTCGAATGGCTGATGATGCTGAGCTTGATCTGGTATGTGTTTCCATTGAAATCCTCTTACTTGTGAGTCATTAGCTATTTGGTATGTGCAATGTCTTTTTGTATGATATGAGTTGGAAAAATGAATAGGAACTCAAATCGATGCCTGAATGTGCGAATAATCATCGGAATTGAGCTAATAGATAGAAGATTGAACTAGAACGAAAGCAAATATTAGAAGAAATGCTCTGATACCGTATTAGCATAACAGAATTTGGATAAGAATTGTGAATGATTTATGTTATTATCTTATTGAAGAAGAAGAGGGTGTACATTGGTATATATAGAATTCTCTTTACTAAGCAAACCAGAACTTCACAAATTAACTAAGCTACACCAAGGCTCTAATGTAATGATTGATTTTGTTTGTTTGCAGGTGATACTATCGCCTGATGCAGATCCTCCGGTTGTTAAAATGATGGATTACAGGTGAGTAGCAAAATATGTATTGAAATGGCTCCTTATATGTATACCAAACCGCGCAGAATTATAAGCGATGATGCTTTTTTTTTTTTGTGTTATCAGTAAATACAGATACGAACAGCAAAAGAGGAAAAAAGATCAGCAAAAGAAAAGTATTGACTGTTCCTCTCCTTCTTAGTTTTCGAGTTGGAGATTATACGCTTATTATGTATTTTTTCTTGTGTTATATTGTATCAGCCACTCGCATGGACTTAAAGGAGCTTAAAATGGGGTACGGCTTTCGTTTTTGTTTGTGATGTTGCAAATGACTTCTTTAGAACTAAATTTTCTCAAAGGTTACTGCTTTTTTTTCTCTGACAGTTACAACATTGATCAGCATGATTATTCCGTTCGTTTAAGGGCTGCCCAAAAGTTCTTGCAAGATGGTGACAAGGTTGTTCCCATTTTCTTCATAAGCTGCGAGAGTCTGTCCCATCTGAATGTATTTTTTTGTTTATGCACTACTTGTAATGCACACAGGTTAAGGTGATTGTGAGCATGAAAGGACGAGAAAACGAGTTCAGAAATATCGCTATTGAACTCCTTAGACGTTTTCAAACCGAAATAGGGGAGGTAACTTGTTCTTTCTCCTCTCTTTCCTATATATAGAAAGTATGGTATCAGATTTAAATGTGACTGAAACTTGTTCCGGATCTGTAGCTTGCGACTGAAGAGAGCAAAAACTTTAGGGACAGAAATATGTTCATTATCTTGGTACCAAACAAAGAAATGATTCGGAAACCACAAGAACCACTCACAAGAAAGAAGAAAAAACAATCGGAAAACGAAGTTTCAGTTGCAGAAGTAACGGCTGAGCCTCTGCAAATCGAGTCTGGAGTATAAACTTGTGGTAAGGATTTTGAGAGCTAAAGTAAAGTTTTGTATATTTACTTTTCTACCATGTCTCAAGAGAGTCAAGAGCTGTATAACAAATAGAATTAGTCCTATTTGAATGATGTTCTTCTTTGTAGATCTTTTCTCTAATCTATTTTTTGTTTAACTTCTTAGCTTAGTTGATTCACACTTCATAGTATAGATTTACTATTTCGTGTGCAAAATGCAATTTACTTTAATAGTCGATCGTTTTTATTTTACACTGATCACTAAACTAATTGAGCTTACATGTGTATAATTAAATTGCATATTCTTTTTTGTCCAAAAAAAAAAAAAAAAAAAAAAAAAAAATTGCATATTCTTCATTGATTTTTCTTTAAACCTCTTCACATCTTTTTCCTACAAGTTAAAGACAAAATGGCAGAAGAAAATGCGAGCCAAAAAGGGCAATTTACAAGTCATTTTTTAAGTGTGTTGTTGTTAAGGCCATGGAATCTTGCTTAATGTCAATAATGACTCTGCACCATCTCTTACTTCTTCTGCTTCTTTCTTCTTTTGTATCATATGAGTTTTGAGGCTTCTCTCTTCTATCTGTAATTTCACAACAAAAAACTCGGTTTAACGTGTTGAACCATCAACCATATTAGATTCTTGGATTATTTGTTTGATTTGTTACCTCCATGACTGCAGTTGATGTCAGAAGATCTTCGCATTTGTCAAGCAAAAAATTCTCCTTTTTAGCTATAACAGCGAGATCCGAAACAAGTTTATTCATTTCCTCCATTTGCGAGTGTAAAGACCAGATGGATGATCCCATACTCTGCATTACATCAAGAGCTGAGGACATAGCTAACTTCAGAGATCCGAGGTCCGCCTGTGATCACAAGAGCTTTTACAAAATCATAACTCGGTTCTTGGTCTTTCGACTTGTTTTCTAGTTTTCTCTGAAAACGTAAACCGTACCTTTGTTCCTCCGGCTAGTGGAAGCCGGAGTGTATTTGCTTCTAAGTCCCCAATTGCTCCAGCTAAAGAACTAATGTGTTCTCTCTCAAGCATGGCCCAATCCTCAAGGCAAACCATCTGCGCAAATACTTACATTTAGATCATGAGAATGATATTTAGATGAATACAAATGCGAGTGAAGACATACCTGATCATTTAAGATGGATTCTAGCTTGATTTCTAGCTTCAACTGTTGGAGACAAATTCTTTGTGTTGTCACGAGATCCCTTAAGTCTGATATTGCATGCCAAACATTGTATAGAGTTTCCTGCAACCTCAAGATTGTTAAAACAGAGAAGATACACGTGAAACAATTTCACTTGTTTCTGTTTTGAGTATTTTACCTCAGCTATTAAGCTTTGAATATAGCTAACTCCCTCAGCTCGAGCATTTGCAAACCGCCATTGCGAATATCTGTTATAGAGCAAGCGTAGTTGATGAACATCTTCGATGTAAGTCGCCTTTTTTCCTTTCTTGACATCCGCAATGAAGCTAAGAACCGAGGTTGTGTTACTACTGGATTGCGCGGTTTGTCTTATCCGGGAAGGACTTACACCTCTTGATGACGGTGTAGGCGATCTCACAAAAGAGTGGTTTCCCACTCTTGAAGGACTCAATCCTCTCATAGGACTCACTCCTCTTGAAGGACTCATGCCTCGAGAATTAGAGGATGATGATGAAAATGAGGATCTGCTCGGTGAAGCAGCGCGTGATCCAGGAGCAGACATTGGATGCAACCTGGGTATCGAACTTGCAGAAAAAAGCTTGAGAGACTCAGTGCTACTACTATCTTCTGAAGTTGTTGAAGACAAAGCTTCTAGTCCACCATTTTCATAACAAGACAACAACCTTTCTATGTCACTAGAAGACTTATAATGCAAAGGTTTAGAGCTTTTCTTGGACAAAGGCAATGACACTCTCCTGACCGCTTTATCGCCAAGATCAAAGCTTCTGTTCCCCCTAATTCGACTAGGCCATCGATGCTGTGGTGGTATTAACCTACTATGAGAAGAACCATCCACAGGTTTTGAATTCTCTGATTGACCAGAAGACACATTCTTTCCCTTCAGTGGACTTCTTTTCCTCTCGGGCATATGTTTAGGCGACACAGAGGTTGTCTCATTCTGCTGCTTATGCGCTATATTCGAAGAAGACGGTCTCAATGTCCGATCAATCGAAGAAGTAACAAGCGGTTTCTCCTTCTTACTAACAGGAACTGAGAGTGAATCAGACTGAAAAGAAACACTGAGGCTTCTCATAGTAGAAGGCCATAAACTTTCAGGTAAACGACCAGTAGATAGTCTCCTAGAAGAAACCGGTAAATCTATCAATACATCACTAACCGGTGTGGATGGCGTGGAAGGACCACGTTTCCTTTCCGCTGAAACCGCTCTTTGCGACAGCGATTGAGAGGCTGAAGGAGACACAGTCCTGGTGACATTAGGTGAAGGACATCTCCTAGTTTTAGTAGGAGTCGGTGATCTGTATCTTGAACTAACCTCCATTGTTCTAGCACGGCGCGTGACAGAAACTACATTGTTCTTGTCAGCTGGAACAAGAGGCGGTCTTGTAGCATCTGTTACCGATTTCTGCTGCTTCGCCATTGATGCTTTCTTGGCACCATATAAAACTTCCATTCAAGCTAACAAAAACCAACTTGCACTGATTTGATTCAGCAACTAATGTTTCTCATTGTAGACTCTTTTTATTCTGATCAGAAGCAGAGAATATTTTAGATAAAGATTAAATCTTTACACCAGAGAGACAGATCAAGAATCACTTAAAGAGAAGAAAAAATGGTTAGATCTTTATTTGATCAAGAAGCTAAAACAGATCAAGAAATATAGATTGAAAAAGACAATCCTTGGTCCATGGGACAAGCTGACTAATATCAAATCACCATAAAGTAAGTTAGGTCCCAAAAGAAAAAGTGACAACAAGAACAAGCTGAGACCTAGCAGAGTTAAAGAAAGGTCTAGTACTAGTACTAGTTTACACTTTCACAGTTTCAGAGATATTCTTAATTTCAATCAAAGACTTTAAAAACTTCTGAGCCAAAAAAAAAACAATTTTTTCAGTGTCATTGTCACGGGTGTGCCATGGTCGGATGGGCTGGAGAAAATTTAATGGAGATTTCACAGACCCACCTTTCTTCCTCTTCACATCAAAATCAAAAACCTCAAAGTTAACAAAAAGAAGTTTCCTTTATTAGCATCTCAAGAATATTTTAGAAACAGTTTTTTTATTATTATAATAATGTTATGAGTTATTAAAGAATTAGCAAAAATGGAGATTTTGCAGATTCATCTGTTTCCTATATGGGAAGAGACAAAGAGGACCACGTGTTTAGAAGAATCAATCAGTGTCTACTCTCTGATAAAAATGGTGAAAACATTTGCAGTAATATAGTGAGCAATAATATCTGGTGATTAAAATAGAGTTTATGTTTTGACCATTTTAGAAAGAAAAAAACTTCATAATTTCTTGGGAAAATAAAGCTCGTGAAACAATGAAATTTGGGATTCAGAAACAAAAAAAAAAAGAAAGAGAAGAATACAAAACTTTTGTCTGAAAGTAAACACGACTTGTGTCTGTGAAGAAGCAGACAAGTTTTATCGATTAAAACTATTTTTGGAATTTATTTATTTTAATTAAATTCTGCAAAATCTTAAACTGTTCTTGGCTTAACTCATTAAAAACTCCAGAAACGGAAACAAGAATTTGACATTATTGTCGATTATATTAAACATGATCTGTTATTTCTACACAAAACATCATTTTTTTGTGTACTTGTCTCAGATTAAAATCGAGAAAAAAAATTAGGGTTTCTAATATTTTTTATTATCAAAATAGTGTTAACAGAAATTACCACTGAAGAAAAAGTGAATTAAAATAAGAAATTCGAAGTGAGAAATTCGAGAAACTCACCAGAAAAACGAGAGAGTGATGAAGAACGCTTGATCACCAAGTAACCAAACCCCAGAAATTGTTCTATCTTCGACAATTTTTGTTTTTGAAACTCGGTAAAGACGCAACACAAGAGAACAGAGGAATTTTTGTTTTGAATGTTTTTTTTGTTACATTGTATTTAGATCGTTGACAAGACTTTGCTATTTTCAAAATTTTCAACTTATGTTTGTTAGTATTTTTTGGGTAACCGTAAGAGAAAATGTTATTCGTTATATATATTAAATCATTGACCCTACAAAACATCGTATGATTATAGTGATTGTCATTTTGACAATGTTAATGTTAAGATTTAAGTGATTACTTTTGGAAGTGTTGATTTTATACAACCATTTGAAGAAAAAAAATTGATTATGGTGTATCTTATGAAAAAGTGATAAGCAACGTTTCCCGAACTAACCAAAAGGTATACCATTTTTTCACAACTTTCACGATTTTACGGTTTTAAAATATAATTCCGTTATTTTTTACTATTTATAGTATCATTTTAAGTTGTTACGTTTTTACTTCTTTTTTTTCAAATATGATTTGTTTTTACTTTTTCTTTTAAATGTGATTCCATCTTATATATAAAGAGCGTTTTAAAAAATAATTAAAAAAAATGTCATTAACCTACGTTTTTTGTTCACCATCATTAATCTACTAACTAATACTAGTTTTTACCGTTGGTAATTTTGTTAAAAATTTGTCCAGTACACTTATCCCGTTATCTGATTATTTGACTATTCCGCTATTATACTATTCAGCTGATATTACCAGCCAAATCCATAATATTGTACATATTTAAGAAAAATTAACATTTGACTAAATAGAGGAAAGAAATTGCAGAAATCTAGCAAAGGGTCATGTATTTGGAACTCAACAAACGATTTTATTTTAATTAATGATTTTACAACTATATATAGTTGATTATATACTAATAATTTATAAACTTAAATATTTTCAATATAATTTACAAACAAATTAGACTTATTTGTTTTGAACAACATAGGATTCCATCACTGAAATAAAATACTTTTGTTTGGAAAAAGGTTTAGTCTCTTTCTTGTTACTCTTCTTAAGTGGAGAGAAATTAATTCATCTCCTTTACGGGTTTTCTCTTACTTCTATTTTTGGTTAAGTTCTTTTACTTTTTGTTTCCACTATTTTAACTCTACCAGTCACCAAATCAGACTCACAGTTAAATGTTTTAAGAAGATATGCAGAAGTATATGAATAGAGATCATAACTTTATTAATTATAGAAAAATTTTTTTTTATTAATTCATTCATTTATATATGTAGCCAAACATAACAAAGTAAATTAATGTATCTAACCGCAAACAAACTGGTATTACATGTAAACAAACTGGTAAGCAAACCACGAGCTTACCAAACCGCACTCATGAATTTTGTATAAGAGTGATAATGACGCTATATAATGTAACGAAGTAATGTATATATTTAGCTAAAAAACAAAGTAATGTATTTAGCCAAAAAAAGAGTAATGTATATAATGATTGTTGTAAAAACAATTGTATGTAAGATAATAATTACTTATATTATTGAAAGTTGAAACCATCACAAATTTATAATGCCGAAAGTGAAAGATAAGTTAGATTACTCTACATTGTGTTTGGCGTTTGGTGTTGTTAAGTATATAAGCAAAGAAAGACCAAATGATGAGCATTCATGTGCTTAGCCAAATGATTATATTGTGACCACCATTTTTATTGCATATGCCATGCTTCTCCTATGTTTCCATCCCTTTTTTCTTAAGTTATTGGATCTAGTTTGTGCAAATTTATAATATCTTTCAAAATCAGATTATACAATATATAATCTTTTGCACTCTATTTCATTAACTCTCTTCATCTATATTAAAGTGAGAACAAATACAATTATACACTTACAAATAGTAGATAGATATGCCTCTTATAATATTTTGTACTTAAAATTCCGAATTTTACTTTTGTTTATGATTCAGACATGAATCTCCCATATGATCAATTAAATGCCACTTTATTACAAATTATCTGCTGGATAATCATATTTATTGTTCTAGCAAACCAGACAATAAAATACAATTGCCAAACCATAAATATATGGTGTGTTTGTTTTTTGGGTCAATTAGGTGTATAACCATATTTGATAAGTAAATAAAGAATATAGCATCATAATCTTAGAAATTAAGTCAATAGCACAAGGTCGTTGAGAATTACCATTTTGGGTTTTTAGTGAGAGGAAAAAATGACTTCTTTTTCTTACATGGAGCAAATAAAAATTAAACCCCATCATAAGTTTTTTTCAATAATAATTGTTCTAAAAATTTATTCAATTTTGTGATTCTGCTTAAAAATCATGTTTCTTTTTTTACATATGATATAGTTTGGATTTTTAAAATCGGATACATATTTTTTACAATAGTGAATAGTGTAAAAATAGTATAGAATAAAATGAAAATAGTATAGATTAGAAATGGAGCATAGTTGCTATGATGATTCCGGTGACGGTGTGGTGGTGGTGGTTGCTAGTGTGGTGGTGGCATGGTGGTGATGGTTGCGGTTGTGGCGGCTATGGTGGTGATGACATGGTGGTAATGGTTGCGGTGGTGGTGGTGATTATAAATGGAACGAGACGTGGTGGCGATTATGACTTCGAAGAGGTCGACGATGACAAAAGGTTTCTTTCTAACGGTGTGGTAGTGGTTGCGGTGATGGTGGTGATGGTTGCGGTTGCAGCGGTGGTGGTGGTGGCGATGGTGTTGATGACATGGTGGTGGTGGTGATTATAAATGGAACGAGACGTAGTGGTGAATGGTGATTATGACTTCGATGAAGTCGACCATGATAAAAGGTTATGGTGGTGACAGTGTGATAGTAGTGGTTGCCGTGATGGTAGAGTAAATAGAATAGTTAAAAAGAACAGTGAAAAGATGGTAAGAAACAAGGGTATAATGGCAAATATTATAGAAAATATATTGAATATCATCCAATTTTTTTGTTTTGGTTAGTTAGTGAATTATTAAATTTTTGTTGGTTATTGATGCAAATTTTCCTTGTTTTTTTTGCGTGTGAGAAAACATGTAGTACGCTATCATGTAAAATACTGTGTGAGTGAGGTAAAATAATATTTGTTAAAATATGCTTGAAATTTATATTATTTTTTAAAAACACATATGATAGTTGAACCAACTTATTTACAATTTCTCCATATTTTATTTTATTTGCAAAAAATAAGAGGGTAAAATTTGGCTATCTAGTGTATATATTCTCATGATTCAGTGATCAAGTTTCATAACATCTTAATTAAAATGTATCTAATGGGATTATAACTCCAATAAAAATTTTGAGTTTGCTTACAAACTGGTGAAATTGAGTAACTCCTTTTTCATTTGAATAAAATTTTATCATACAGACATATGTTGGAAACTATTTTCCTTATCCAAAAGAAATTGAGATTGATATCGTCTTTAAGTGTACATTAGATGAACACTTGCAAAGATTTGTTCTAGATAAAGAGAAATATGAAATTTAAGATCCAGAATTTGTCTTGTCAAATTGTTTTATATTACTAGGAACTCTTAAAAACTTGTTGACAATGTATTTTTAAGAATCTAAGAGAACTGTGCAGAGATTCTTAATCAATGCACACAAACATATATAGTAGAAATTTATGAGTTAAATCATGTTGATAAAATTAGTACAAGAGATCCATGTTTCAATTTGAGGACAAAACAAACTAACCTTTTTAATATTTTAAAAGAAAAATGAAGTTGACATAGGATGCCCATTAAGCAAATCTTCAATCACAAGGAGACTCTAGGAACTTGAGATTGTGAACGAGACATATCAGAGGATCTGATGTGATGCTAAAAGATCAAATAAAATTTTTAAAACAGGCCTGAATCCAAAAACCATTCATAGTTGCAACAAAACAACTATTTAATGTATCAAAAGAGCAAACAAAATAATAATAATAATAATTCCCAGGGTGCTTTGGTAGTGTTTATATGGCTAATGTACACTCTGTTTTGGCAGCCAATTTGTGAATATCTTAAATGAAACAGCTTATGTTTTGAACATTGTTATCTAAATTCATAAACCTTTGGAGATATTTTTTGCACCAAGATTCATTGATGCCTTTATTAGCTCAATATAAGTGCAAATCTTTTACATATCATAGAAGCAAAACATCTGGAACTTGGTAAAACTAGATCCTTTTATTTCGGAACTTAAAGTGGTACATAGCTTAAATTAGATATGTCTAATTAGAAGATACATCTAATTTTTTTTTATAAATATAACTACACATTGTTCTTCTTTTTTTAAAACATCTAACTACACTTTGTGCTTTATTTTTAATTTTTCGAAACACTATAAAATCATTTCTATCATTTAGGATGAAGAAAAGTTTTCAACTCTCGCTCATCATTCTGATTATTTTTACTATTCTTGTATTAGGTTTGTATTTACATTTTTAGTATGTTTTTCATATATTACATATAATTGTTGCTTGAGAATCTAGTTTATCAAAAATTAGTTAACAAAATTTTTAATTAGATATTAATTCTGTAAAATACCAACTCACCTTTGATATATGTAAATAGGTTTCAATTTGTTTTGTTTAGAATACAATGCCACAATATCAATTTAGCCTTCTTCTTTTTTAATGTCAAATACATACTTTAGTTATATATCTATACAGAAAATTGCCGATTCCGATATATATTTTTGGAACTCCCTGATTTATAAAGTTATATGGTCTTACATATTATGAAGAATTATTATGACGTGAATTGGTTAAATAAATTTTTCTTTATTTTTATTTTCTTAAAACAATAGTACTTTTGTTTTCATGTTGTATAGATTAATGTATCGAAAAATATTTCATTTTCATAAATATTGAAGTTATGTTTTTATTTCTGACTTTACTTACGCTTTTATATCTGATGTTATGAAATTTTGTTAAAAATAGATTTTATATTCTATGAAAATTTATATAATATTTTCAATTGATATTAATATAGTTAACTCTTCAAAAAAATTGTCTTCTAAAATGTTATATTTGAAACATATGACAGGAGTGGTGGGAGATGTGAATCAAAGAAAAAGAAAGTGTTGGGAAGAAATTAAGGGTAAAGACCTTTGTAATTTATTTCGCAATGAGTGTTTGTCTATGTGTATAAAGAAGCATCCAAAAGGAGGCTCTACTTGCGTGCCTACTCCCCAAGGAGGAAAGAAGTGTTTATGCGGTTATCCTTGTTAATTTGTGTTATTTACAATAAATCTTCAATTATATTTATAAGAAAAACCTTACAATAAAACAATTTAGTATCTGACATGGGTTTCACGCCTACATAATTGTGTAATTATCGTTATCGAGTTATAATAAAATAATTTTTGTAGAATTCATCAGATGACCAGAAAAGTTTTTGGCTATTTAATCCTCTGTATTTATCACAATATATACTACTAAACTACCCCTTGATACATCATTACATATTATACATCAAAAACTCATTAACACATTCAAAAATTTAAAGTATGAATATTTTTTATTTTGTTCTCGTTAAAAATGAATTAAATTATTATATCTAATAAAAAAAAAACTAAAAGTATTGTTTTTACTATTTTTAATTTCATTTATTTTGCATATTTCGTTTTTTATTTAATAAAAGTTTCTATTAACTATAAGTAACATAAATATGCATTAAATGAACATTTGAATATATATTAATGCAAAAAATATTGTGTTGCTTAGGTGGACGGACACTTTAAAAAGAGAGAAGACTCTCTAATTATAGATACTAGGGGTTAGTCCGGGCTACGCCCGGTATATATTTGTCAATTATTAACTTTTAAGTTAGTTAAATTAGTTTTGATTTTTAAATTTTGTTTATTATTTATGCAAAAAAATCATGTGATGCTGTATTAAAATTTTTAATAAAAAATATCTATGGTACTATAACCATGACTATAATCCTTACGCTTACATTTTTGGCCGTTGCTAAAATATCACCTGAAGAAAGTCGTTTACACTTTACATCATCATCACCACAACCATCATCTCCCTTTGCTTCCACCACCTCCTCGGATTCTCCCTCTTAACGTCGACCACATGCAATCTAACACTAAAATGCGTATATAGAAGATAGCTTCAGAAACAACTCATATTAGAAGCATTCCTTAAGATTGAGGAAATGTGGGGAAAAAATTAAAAAAATTGACAGAATTAATACGCTTGCCATAAAAAATAATTTATTGGTAGTTGTCTATTTAAAGATAATTAAAAATACAACTTTACGTTTTTTGTCTAGTACTCACAGATTCATAAGTCATAATGTTGATTTGTTAAAGGCATCTCAATTTGACTTTGTTAAGGTGTACCTACAACTTTGAAATACATCAGCCCAGTGCCGGCTCAACACTTTTATAGGCCCTAGGGCAAAAAAAAAATTTAGGCCTTTAGAAATTTTTTTTTAGTGTTTTTGTGTTATAAAAAAAAATTTATATGATACTTTTATTAAAAAATTAAATATTAAAACTAAAAACAATAATAAAAATAAATTATGGGCCCTTCTAAATTTTATTTTTATGTTATAATCTAAATTTTTAATATTTTTACAGAAATATTTTTTAAAATGGACCCCTTAATTATTGGAGCACGGGATTGGGCCCCTGGCCGTCGCACCGCTCGCCCCCCTATTTGAGCCGGCACTGCATCAGCCAAGAATCAAAGCCAGTCCTACTAAAGAATGAACAAAGTAACACTTGTGTACTCTATAAATTAGATTGAACTCTACTAATTCACTTGTAGATAAAAAAATCAGATTTTTGAAATAGAAATCTTACTCAAATGTATGTGGGTAAGAATAGAATTTAAGCCGTGGCTGAAGAAAATCTCAAAGCTGAGACTCTAAACGTCGGAAATGTTAGATCACATCTAATATAGTTGTTCCTAAGACTTGATAACTGCATGTTCACAGTTATGTGAGTAGGAAATCTGAGGACCCTACACAAGAAGATTGGTCCATGATCCAGAGGCAAATCACCAAAAATGCATAATATTACCTGAACCTCTTCGTTGTAAGGCGTTAGCATTTGTAGACTGCCGTCGCCCTTAATCAGCAATAAGCCCGTGGAAAAAAGGAACGGCTAGTGAAGGAGGGAGATGACGATTTTCGTTGTAGAGTGATGTACGTACTTGCCAACGAAGATCCATTTCGGACTGATGCGAGGGAGAACGTGAGTCTTGCAATATTGTTCCCCTCTTCCGGTTCTGATTTACATCGGTGAACGAATCTTATGGAAGAAGTAGAAACTTATCTGTAAAAATTGAAACGGGAATCAACAACAGGTTAAGAGGAAAAGGATGGAATCCAGAACGTTTTGATTTTCAGAAAATTATCAAAGAGTGAAAGAGATGATGTAATCCTAATTAATGTCATATATATGTAAGAATAAGAATTATTTAATTTTACAAAAAAAAAAGGAATTACTAAGCTTCTTAAACATGCTGACGTGGCGGCCTTAGATGAAAGTTTTAAGAAGCTGAGGTGGATGGCTTAAGAAGCTTCAAATAGTTCCTTTTATTAGTAGTAGATGATAGATATGATTGATTTTTGGGAATTTAGGTTGCACCATTGAGAAAAGTGGAAAAATTAAAAGAATGACCAGAATTTTTTTTTTGATTCTCATATTCTCTTGTGATCGTTGTGACAGTACTCTCAATGCTCTCTTCTTATTCATCTTTCTAACTTGGAGCTCTCATATCTTTGTGAGAAGCATAGTGAAATTGCTGACCGGCATCGATAATGATTTGATTGTCACAAAGACATTTAAAAAAAAAAACAAAAAAACTCTTTACTAATGATTACAACGAGTGTTTGATAATTTGATCTGAAGTAATGGTTTGAAATTTGGAACGTAAGTCTTAAAGGTATTTTAAACACTTAGCCAATATTGTCAAATATTACATGAAAAAAAAAGAAAAAGAGGATAACAAAGCAGAGTCTGGGAATGTCTCAACAGGAGAATGACAAAGACAAGAGAAACTCTTAAAAACACCAAATCAAGAGGGGAGAAACCACTGCGCATCCTTGAGTTTTAAGTTGGAGAGATTGGGGAAACGTTTGATGGTCCTTGTTGCAATGTTGTACACACATATGTCGATCAGGCATGGAATGCAAATGTTCTTGTGACCGAAACGGTCATTACGGGTGAAATAGATGGAGTTAGGCTCAATACCAAGGGTATGGTCAGCAGGCACAGTGATACCCAAATCGAAAAACAAGGCCTCATCACCTATAGATTCCATCTCAACAAGCCTAGTGTCGTATGTATTCGGGTCTAGCTCTTTAGGATCCCTCTTGTAGACGCGAAAGATCCTAGACCTTTAACAGAAAGGCTCGTAAGCCTTGGTAAAGACTAACAAAACCTCTCCTGATGTTGTAACAGCAATTCTATCGCTAAAAGAGATGACTTTTTTTATTTCCGTTACTCCGAAATCAACCCTAGGCGTATCTGGCTTCCACATTGGAAACCTAGGGAGCACGGATACATCCTTGAAACCATCTTGTCCAGACAAATCCAGGTGTCGAATGAAGCTACGTGTCACCAGGGAGTAAAGATTGTAACCTTTAAGCACCACATCTTTTAGGCCTCGAAACTCCCTGCGAACATCGACTCGTATTGGAATATCGCGGTAATGTAAATCACCTTTCTTGCAAAAGCCTAAAAATTGGCCTTCCTCAAATTGCCACACAACAACAAAATCTCCATTCTTGTCGTCTACCCACAAAAGACCTCTCAGATATTTGGTAGTTTGAACAGAACAAGAACCATTCAGAATGCCCCTAATTAAGGTAACCTTGAATTCGTTAGATCCTACTCGCTCAACCATATAAAGGCCACCCTTGATTGACTCTAAAGGTGGAAGACGGATCCTCTCATCGCTAAACACATCTATGATATAGAGATCCGATCGAGAATCTACCACCAGGAACCACTTACCCGAGCTTGCCAGGAATCGATACCCTGAAAAGTCAGTCGTCGTCTCGTAAAACATATCTTCGCCTGGGTTGCACAGACGAATACCACCCTCTTCTGGAGACAACAACAGCATCGGAGATCCGCTTTTTGGATCCACACGCGGGGCCTTAGCACACTCATTATATTTAGGAATCCCGCTTCGTTTTGCAGCTACGGCTGCTGGTCGATCTAGTTCCTCCATTATCAGAACGGGGATACACAAATTTTGACATCTCTAATGAACAATGTTTCCTTTTATAATGCATACGGACAGTGGAACTTTGAACCGGTCATCTTCATCGTCGCTAGTTATCTTTTTATTGGGCCGATCACTTTTTTAATGGATCGTCTTCGTATTGGGCCGATAATCTCTTAATGGTCCGTCTTCGTCTTATAACGAGTCAAAAGGAAGAGTTTTAAACCCATCTCCAACATTTCATTCATAAACTCATACTACTTATATCTTACCAAAAAAAAAAAAGTGATTTGCTCAAAAATATTTAGGATAACGATCTACTTAGGAGTTTGGAGGTTTGTTCTTATTGCATGTTCATCTTTGGTAAAACCACCTAGATGTATCCATCTCTGGCTTGCCCTCTTGTCGGTAAAACTCTCCTCAATCTTCCATTCAGATAATTTATACTATACTTATTGTAACTAAATATTTCTCGCGAAAAGAAGGGAGAATTGAGTGTCAGAGAAAGAGAGAAGAAATAAAGCCGGAAGTCATAAAAATTTTAAAGACAAATATTTCTTAGATCATCGAAGATAGACTAAAGATAGCAAAAAAAATGACGAAATAATATATTAATATTGAAAGTAGCTCATTGTCAAAAAAAAATATATTGAAACTAGCTCACAGAATAGCCATCAAGAAATTTTAGTATGAAAAAAACAACAAATAAATGAAAGTATTTACTATTTATTTTTGACCAAAAACATAAATGATATTTTTAATCACGGCATCACGTCGATTAGAGAAAAAGAGCCGTGGTAAATCACGTGATATTTTTTCTTTGGTTTTAAGGGTCAATATTCATGAAACTCGGCAAGCAGCCTTTAGATATATTATTTACTTATATTTGATAATAAGACTTTAATTAATTACCTTTTTCATTTCTTTTTTTCTATGGAATACATAAGCAATCAACTACGTAATTGAATAATTGATTAGTTATATAAGATCATTGTACTTATATTGCACTTATATGAAGCAAAATCGACATAATAGAATACATAAGCTTTTAATTATTTACCTCAGATCATTGCACTCATATGAAGCAATGTTGCCAATGTATATGTGCAACTGTTTTCTTTAGAAAAATTGTAAAGATCTTGAACCTTTCAATGTATTACTTAGGAAAGTTTCATTCACACCGCAATATCAGCATCCACATTAAGATTTGCCACATAATCTATACATTTTTGTGATAAAGCTACGTTGAGACCACCATCCTTCAAGACTAACCAATAAAAGCCGCACAAATTGTAGTTCTGCCTTACATTGACGAAACACATCTCATGATCAATAGGAACAAATCGATGTATGTTTTCTTCTATTGCGAGAATGATGTTTTTTTTCGTTGCGATCCATGTTGTCAAAACGTACATCAACCAACAAAATCTTATGTACCTCGTCCATCAATTAAAACATAAGCTCGGTCAAATGAGCAAGAACATTGAATACAAGTTTATACTTCTCACTCCTAATCTCAAGAATGTTGGTTTGGCTAAGTTGATGGGAGATGTAACCACGGAGCTTCAAAACCTAAGCTTAGAGACTATGAGCTTTGGTGAGGATGAAGAGAAGAAGGGGAAGGATAGATCCTTGATGAATGATCTCTCAAATTTTATGAAGGAGGCTCTTGACAAGCTCAAGAAGGGAGAGTTTGTCAACTTCAAACAAGTCTTCATGATCAAAAGTCTCTCTTCAAATCTCATCTAAAAAAAAATTGAGGTGGTTAAGGTAATTTTCAGTCTATATATTTATATTATCAATCTCTTAAGTCTTAAACTTCATCATAGATTGTTGTGTGTTGTTTAGGTTGTCCCTATTGTGTTTGGAGACTTTGGTTTCAAAACTTTCAATAGTTTTGAGGATGCGACGAAAACGGCAAGCATCTTTGGTCTACTTGGACAAGAGGTCAAACTTGATGAAGAAGAGCTTGATGTTTTCAGCTACATGTTGATTTACAATGACCACAAAGGATGGATCTTTAAAGCCAAGAGGGAGGACTTTTGTCCTCCGTTCAAATTTCCTTAAGTGTTATGTTTTGATTACTATATTGTTAAGTTTAAATTAGACTTAAATACTACTTGTTTGAAGTTTTATGATAATCTAAAAAAATTATGGAGTTTTAATTTTGTGTCGATTTAAGCGTCAAAATTACAGAAAGATTGATGATCTAACAGAAGCAGCAGTGATTGATGATCTACTTGTTTGAAGTTTTATTATAATCTAAAAAAATTATGGAGTTTTAATTTTGTGTCGATTTAAGCGTCAAAATTACAGAAAGATTGATGATCTAACAGAAGCAGCAGTGATTGATGATCTAACAGACATTGACATCAGGCTACCAATGTTAGTCTTTGTGTGGAGATAGAAGCGGCCTGGTTATGAGAATGTTGGAGCCATCAATTGCTTTGGTTAGGACCAGAGCAATCATGCCATTTATACTCAATCTTGATTCTGACCACTACATGATCTACAACTCCATGGCTTTGAAGTGGCATTAGAATTAATGAGACATGAACGTCATTTTTTACAACAGTATGAAACAGCTTATGTTTTGAGCATTGTTATCTAAATTCATAAACCTTCGTTTGGAGATATTTTTTGCACCGAGATTCATTGATGCCCTTATTAGCTCAATGTAAGTGCAGAAAATAGAGAGATGAAAGAGACTTTTTTTCATACCAAAAGAATTTCGGAAATATGTAGATAATCTCTTTGGCAGAAGACAAAAACAGATGAATTTAGTCCATTATTCGTTATTAGTGTAGTTAGAGTAGTACACATGTTAAGTAATAGGATTATGAAACAAATATTTCTATCATTCCAGTGTATCACATTGACCGTCGGACAAGGCCGGAGTCTATACCAAAAGAGAGCATATGGCCATAAAAATGTTCATTGTTTCAGTTAAATTTTGGGAGAAAAATACGATAAAGAAGGGAAAACATGCAGAGTAAAAAGCTTTTACTACTTATCATATAAGAAAATCATCTGGAACTTTGGTAAAACTAGATCCTTTTATTTCAGAATTTAAAATGGTACATAGCTTAAATTAGATATGTCTAATTAGAAGATACATCTAATTTTTTTATAAATATAACTAAACATTGCTCTTCTTTTTTTAAATCATCTAACTACACTTTGTGCTTTTTTCAATTTTTCGAAACACTATAAAATTATTTCTATCATTTAGGTCGAAGAAAAGTTTTCAACTCTCGCTCATCATTCTGATTATTTTTACTATTCTTGTTTTAGGTTTGTATTTACATTTATAGTATGTTTTCATATATTACATATAATTGTTTCTTGAGAATCTAGTTTATCAAAAATCAGTTAACAATTTTTTTAATTGGATATTAATTCTGTGAAATACCAACTCACCTTTATATATGTAAATAGGTTTCAATTTGTTTTGTTTAGTATATAATGCCACAATATCAATTTAGCCTTCTTCTTTTTTAATGTCAAATACATACTTTAGTTATATATCTATACAGCAAACCGATTCCCATATATATTTTTGGAACTCCCTAATTTATAAAGTTATATGGTCTTACATATTATGAAGAATTATTATGACTTGAATTGGTTAAATAAGTTTTACTTTATTTTTATTTTTTTAAAACAATAGTACTTTTGTTTTCATGTTGCATAGATTAATGTATCGAAAAATATTTCATTTTCATAAATATTGAAGTTATGTTTTTATTTCTGACTTTACTTACGCTTTTATATCTAATTTTATGAAATTTTGTTAAAAATAGATTTTATATTCTATGAAAATTTATATAATATTTTTAATTGATATTAATATAGTTAACTCTTCGAAACATTTGTCTTCTCAATAAGCGGATTAATTAATATATATATATATATATACACACACATATATATTAATCACAGAAACTAAAATGTTATATTTGAAACATATGACAGGAGTGGTGGGAGATGTGAATCAAGGAAAAAAACAGTGTTGGGAAGAAATTAAGGGTAAAGACCTTTGTAGTACTCTTCGCAATGAGTGTTCGCCTAGGTGTATAAAGAAGTATCCAAAAGGAGGTTCTACTTGCGTGCCTACTCCCCAAGGAGGAAAGAAGTGTTTATGCGGTCATTTTTGTTAATTGGTTTTATATACAATAAATCTTAAATTATATTTATAAGAAAAACCTTACAATAAAGTAATTTAGTATGTGACATGAGTTTAAAGCCTACATAATTGTGTAATTATCGTTATCGAGTAATAAAATAATTTATGGGGCGCGAGCCCTCCTAGTTACTTCCTAAATCTGCCATCCATGTTGATGTGGATCATTTAGATGATTTGGTAATTGATCCTCCCTTAAAATTGTTAAGGTTGAGTGTTCAATTCCCACTTAATTTTAATATGAAAGTACTTATCATTTAGGATGTATTGAATCGAACATTTTGATTCATAAGGTGGATTTTAGATTTCGGTGGATTTTGAGATATTGTTTTTTGCTAAAGTTATATAGGGTTTTTGAGATATCTTAGTGACTTATATGGTTATTATAAATAAAGTTCTATTGGTGATTTGTTCTTACATTTCATAGTATTTGGGATTATTTTGTAACATTTACATCCATATATCTCCAAACTAACCCAAAAAGAAATTATTCCAAACAAGAAAACACATTCATGGCGATGCAGACAATGTAGACAAAACCTTTAATTAAAAACAAATTCATATGCAAATACGAAAACAGAAAACAGAGAATTTCAAAAAGTGAAAAAAAAACTCAGCAAATAGGAGAAAACAATCTAAAATTGAATTTCGTTTAAAGGCTCGGTGCTGTAAATATATTCCCATGACAAAAATCAGAAGTAACTGAGAAAAAAACAAACTTCGAAGAACCATGCTCTCAATCTTTGTGAGAAGCATAGTGAAATTGCTGACCGGTATCGATAAGGATTTGATTGTTCCAAAGACATTCGAAGAACCATGCTCTCAATCTTACAACGAGTGTATGATAATTTGATCTGAAGTAATGGTTTGAAATTTGGAACGTAATTCTTAAAGGTATTTTAAACACTTAGCAATGTCAAAAAAATATACATGAAAGAGAAAAAGAAGATAACAAAGCAGAGTCTGAGAATGTCTCAACAGGAGACTGACAAGGCAAGAGAAACTCTAAGAAACACCAAAATCAAGAGGGGAGAAACCACTGTGCATCCTTGAGTTTTAAGTTGGAGAGACTGGGGAAGCGTTTAATAGTCCTTGTTGCAATGTTGTACACACATATGTCGATCAGGCATGGAATGGAAATGTTCTTGTGACCGAAACGGTCATTACGGGTGAAATAGATGGAGTTAGGCTCAATACCAAGGGTATGGTCAGCAGGCACGGTGATACCCAAATCGAAAAACAAGGCCTCATCACCTATAGATTCCATCTCAACAAGCCTGGTGTCATATGTATTCGGGTCTAGCTCTTTAGGATCCCTCTTGTAGACGCGGAAGATCCTAGACCTTTCACAGAATGGCTCGTAAGCCTTGGTAAAGACTAACAAAACCTCTCCTGATGTTGTAACAGCAATGCTATCGCTAAAAGAGATGACCTTTTTTATTTCCGTTACTCCGAAATCAACCCTAGGCGTATATGGCTTCCACATTGGAAACCTAGGGATCACGGATACATCCTTGAAACCATCTTGTCCAGACAAATCCAGGTGTCGAATGAAGCTACGGGTCACCAGGGAGTAAAGATTGTAACCTTTAAGCACCACATCTTTTAGGCCTCGGAACTCCCTGCGAACATCCACCCGTATTGGAATATCGCGGTAATGTAAATCCCCTTTCTTGCAAAAACCTAAAAATTGGCCTTCCTCAAATTGCCACACAACAACAAAATCTCCATTCTTGTCGTCTACCCACAAAAGACCTCTCAGATATTTGGTAGTTTGAACAGAACAAGAACCATTGAAAATGCCTCTAATTAAAGTAACCTTGAATTCGTTAGATCCTACTCGCTCAACCATATAAAGGCCACCCTTGATTGACTCTAAAGGTGGAAGACGGATCCTCTCATCGCTAAACACATCTATGATATAGAGATCCGATCGAGAATCTACCACCAGGAACCACTTACCCGAGCTTGCCAGGAATCGATACCCTGAAAAGTCAGTCGTCATCTCGTAAAACATATCTTCGTCTGGCTTGCACAGACGAATACCACGCTCTTCTCGAGACAACAACAGCATCGGAGATCCGCTTTTTGGATCCACACGCGGGGCCTTAGCACACTCATTATATTTAGGAATCCCGCTTTGTTTTACAGCTACGGCTGCTGGTCGATCTAGTTCCTCCATTATCAGAACGGGGATACACAAATTTTGACATCTCTAATGAACAATGTTTCCTTTTATAATGCATACGGACAGTGAAACTTTGAACCGGTCATCTTCATCGTCGCTAGTTATCTTTTTATTGGGCCGATCACTTTTTTAATGGACCGTCTTCGTATTGGGCCGATAATCTCTTAATGGTCCGTCTTCGTCTTATAACGAGTCAAAAGGAAGAGTGTTAAACCCATCTCCAACATTTCATTCATAAACTCATACTACTTATATCTTACAAAAAAAAAAAAGTGATTTGCTCAAAAAAATTTAGGATAACGATCTACTTAGGAGTTTGGAGGTTTGTTCTTATTGCATGTTTATCTTTGGTAAAACCACCTTAGATGTATCCATCTCTGGCTTGCCCTCTTGTCGGTAAAACTCTCCCCATTCTTCCATTTAGATAATTTATACTATACTTATTGTAACTAAATATTTCTCGCGAAAAGAAGGGCCAATTGAATGACAGAGAAAGAGAGAAGAAATAAAGCCGGAAGTCATAAAAAATTAAAAGACAAATTTTTTTAGATCATCGAAGATAGACTAAAGATAGCAAAAAAAAATGACGAAATAATATATTAATATTGAAAGTAGCTCATTGTCAAAAATAATATATTGAAACTAGCTCACAGAATAGCCATCAAGAAATTTTAGTATGAAAAAAACAACAAATAAATGAAAGTATTTACTATTTATTTTTGACCAAAAACATAAATGATATTTTTAATCACGGCATCACGTCGATTAGAAAAAGAGAGGCGTGGTAAATCACGTGATATTTTTTTTTTGGTTTTAAAGGTAAGTATTCATGAAACTCGGCAAGAAGCCTTTAGATATATTATTTACTTATATTTGATAATAAGACTTTAATTAATTACCTTTTTCATTTCTTTTTTTCTATAGAATACATAAGCAATCAACTACGTAATTGAATAATTGATTAGTTATATAAGATTATTGTACTTATATTGCACTTATATGAAGCAAAATCGATGTAACTGAATACATAAGCTTTTAATTATTTACCTCAGATCATTGCATTCATATGAAGCAATTTTTCCAAGGTATATGTGTGCAACTGTTTTCTTTAGAAAAGTTGTAAAGATCTTGAACCTTTCAATGTATTACTTAGGAAAAGGAAAGTTTCATCCACACCGCAATATCAGCATCCAACTTAAGATTTGCCACATAGTCTATACGTTTTTGTGATAAAGCTACGTTGAGACCACCATCCTTCAAGCCTAACCAATAAAAGCCGCACAAATTGTAGTTTTGCCTTACATTGACGAAACACATCTCATGATCAATAGGAACAAATCGTAGTATCTTTTCTTCTATTGCGAGAATGATGTTTTTTTCGTTGCTATCCATGTTGTCAAAACGTACATCAACCAACGAAATCTTATGTACCTGATCCATTATTATTCTCATCTTGAATGTAATCATAAATATGATTCACAACTCCCCTGAATTCCACCAAAACACCCGACTCCATCTCTCCATTTATATTTCTTAGTCCCACAAATATTTTGGGCAAAACTCCAGCAAACCCATAAATGGTTGAACCTGAATAGATCTGATCTAAGAATCGAACGAGTATCAAAATTTATCTGAAATATAAGTATATATCCTAAAATATTAGTAATGTTTTTATATGTAATAATCCAAATACCCAAAATTACAATTTTTTTTTGGTAATTAGATATTATAAATATATATTTTTAGGGTATTTCGTGTACTTTTAGAAAATTTGGGTAGATTTGGGTATAGTATATTTGGATTATAATATATTTTCGGATATTTTGGATACTTTTCGATAATTTGGGATACTTTTGGATAGATTCGGATACAAAATATCTACTCGAATTTTACTCTAAAAACTAGATTTTAACCCGCGGTATACCCAGGGGCGGATCTAGAAAAGTATTTTGTATGGGGCACAAAATTTTTTAGTATATGTTTTATTTCAATTATTTAATGTATATAAACATTATTTCAATATTATATATTTTTTTGATTAGTTAAAGACAAATTAATGATGAAAAAAACTTAAAAGTGACATTTAATAAGAAAAAGGCCATCCAAAAATCAAATTAGAACAATATTATTTGGAAAACTAATTTAAAAAATGAAATAATGCAACATTGAATAGATTTGAACCTGGGAATGGCCAATAACTTTACTAGAGCACTAAACCAACTATGCTAAGTCCTAATTGGTAAACTTTAGCACTCAACAAACTTTATAAATCAGTGTGGGGCACGTGCCCCACCTCCTCCTTACCTGCATCCGCCCCTGGGTATACCGCGGGATGATTTAATTTTAAAATTAGTATAAAAATATTTTGTAAATTGTATCTCCTTATAACATATTTATTTATATTATAGTTTATAATTGTTATTAAGTAACGGTATACCACGAGTCCACGAGACAATTATTAATAAACGGAGGATTTAACCCGTATTAAAGCGGTATATAAATATTGATTCAAATTCGTCCGCCATATAAATCCTTTCCGAAATATAACCTGTTCCGTAATTTTTTAATCCATCCCGTGATTTGTTTTTATTTTAAAATTTAATGATTATTTATTATATATAAAAGTTTACAAATCATATCATCCTCTAAGACCACGGGGCATTATACCACGGGACAATTTTTTGTTTTATACAGTCTTTTCTAAATGTGACTGATTTAATATGTCTAATATTTGTGGTATTAAAAAAGAAGATTTAATCCGTATTGAAGCGGCGGATTAATGATATTTTAATTTTTTTATTATTGTTGATTCAAAAACCCGTCCCGCCAAACCCGTCCGGCAAAAAAACTCATTTATTTTATTAATGTTCTTATTTATGATACGATTCTGAATCATTGTCTAAATAATTTAATAGATGTAGAACGTTGAACACACATTTTCGTCAATTAGATAATATATGTCCGTTTTTTAAATTTCGAATCACAGTATATGCAGAAAAAAATTGATTTTTTTTTTACTTTATGTATTATATGATGATTCAAAACAGTTAAAAACAAATCAAACAAAGATGATAGGAGAATCATAATTATAAATTTTAATCAAATCTTCTAAATATCTAAATTATTAAATATGGAATATCCGGTGTATGAGTTGGGTTTAATTTAACCCGATCCAAGTTTATTTTTGTGAAGGAATTTTTAAAACGGGTCGGATATCCGATATACCCATAAGATTTTTTACCCACCCGTCACAAAAAGTGCTGCAATTATACTAGTTAGGGGTGGGCATTTCAACCGAACCGAACCGAACCGATCCAACCCAACCGAACTCAAACCGACCTAAACCGAACCCAAGCTTAGACTCAAACCATTCGGTTGGGTTTATTCTCAACCCAAAAAACCGAACCGAACCGATAACCCAATGTGTTTATTTAATTAATTATTTAATTATATTAATAATATTATAAATAACTAAATATGTGTTTATCTTTACATTTATAATAATTTGAATAAATGTAAAATAGATTTAATTATCTCTAAAACTCTAACCCTAAAAAATTTAGGGTTCTCTTTCTAAAAAACTTACAACTTGAACTTGATATTTAATTAGTTTATCAATTTCAATGTTCAAACTTCAAAGACAATGAAATTTTTTGTTTTGTTACATTAATTGATTTTTTGAACCGAATTCAAACCGAACCGAACCAAACCGAACCAAACATAAACTGACCCAAACACAAACCGAACCAAACTAACTTCGGTTGAGTTTGGTTAGAGTTTTACGAAACCCAAATAAACCGAACCGAACCGAACCCAAACCGAACCCGAAGTTAAACCGAAATGCCCACCCCTAATACTAGTATAGATTCTCGAGTTTTCACGGGTTACCAGAAATAGTTTTTACTCAATTAATATAATAGTATTATCCACTAAAAAAACATTAGTGAGATTTAGGTAGGGTTGTCTTAGACCAGTCACAACGGTACAAGTTTGTGTCGGGTGTGTGTATTTTTTAATTGTGAAATATTGGAAAAGTTGTGTAAGAAGCTACACTCGGATGCAAAGTTGCATTCGGATGCAAGACTTTTTATCTCTCTCTCTCTTACTTTCTCTCTCTTTTTTATCTTTTGCTTTAAATGATAATAATAAAAAAATTGTTACACCCATTCAAGCAGCATTTGCCACTGCTGATGCTCTTAGAGTATGTTCGAGCAAGAACAAGAACAATAATCAAACCCATTAATGCCTGTTTAAAAGCTTTGGCTTAAAGATTAATGTTAAGATGTTGTCATCTTTAGTTTTCATTGATTTATCATTTAATCCTCTCTGTATTATGCACACTTGGCCAAGTGTTTTCAATTCGAGCAAAACCAACTATCCCGGTTTTCGCATCAACCGGATTCTCTAAACCGGATTTCACATCATCCGTTCACTCTCTTTAGCTCTTAAGGCGAAAAAAGCTTATCTTCTTCATCATCTCTTCCTCAATCGGAGTGAATGCAAAAAAAGATCAAAAAATCGCCGAGAGCACAAACCCTAATGGCTTCTCTCTCAATGGCTTCCGTTAATGTTAGCTTCTGTCATCCTTTACGCTCTTCTTCTCCAAAGTTTCCACTTCGCAGTTCCGTTAACTTCGCGACGAGTCTTGCTTCAAGTCACTCCATTTCTGGGCTTCGTGCTGTTTTGCCTCAGAAGATTTCTACAGTTGCTTCTCCTAATTCCCAAAAGCTTCAGACTTTTACCGTTTTCGCTCATAAGGGTTACAAATTGAAGACTCACAAGGTCCTTTTCCCTTATCTTTCTCTCTTTCTCTGCATTTATGGTTTTTGGTATAGTTGAGCTCAAATTGGAGTTAAGTACTATGATTTAGAGAGTTTAGTGGCGGAAATTGGAATCAATGCTTCGAAAGTTTAGATTTTTCTTCGGTTCACTGGTTATTCTTGTGGTCATAGACTTGGAGTATATATCTGGTGAAGTTTGGGATACTTGAAACTGTGAACTTTGTGTTAGCTCTTAAGTGTTTTTAATTGGTTAAGTAAAGATGTTTGCTTTTCTTGATTGGTGTTAAGTCTTTGTTGAATGAAAGTTATGAGAATGTGTAATGTATTTTGTTGATAGGCCTCAGCGAAGCGGTTTAGAGTGACGGGTAGGGGAAAGATTGTGAGGAGGAGATCCGGAAAGCAGCATTTGTTAGCTAAAAAGAACAACAAGAGGAAATTGCGTCTATCGAAAATGGTTTGTTTTTTTCTTAACAAGTATCTATTTCTTCAATCTTGTTTCTGTTTGCAAACTACATTCCTTTTCCCATTAGGTTCATTGTTTGACTCTGCATATCGTGATGGCTATATAGTTTTGTGTGTGTGTGAAATGCATTCATCTCTTTGAAGCTTTAGTGATTAACTGTGAGGTGACTCTCGTTGATGTTTCAGCACGAGGTGTGATAACTGATATGGTTGGAAAAGAACAAGCTCTTAGCAAGAATGATGATAGGGCAGACGCAAAAACTCAGGCTAGATATATAATCTGAGACTTGGCTGCTAATGTTCTTGGTAGTAAATGCACGGTTTTGTTTGTCAAAGCACACGTTTCGAACTTCAAATCTCATCTTTCTTTGTGCATTTGACTCCTTGCACCTAGACATTACCATGACACTGAGATTCACTGCATCGGCTTCCATTAGAAATGTGATTTAGGGAAACATCTATTATCAATAACTAGTAGAAACAAGAAAAAAAAACTTATGGCATCAATCTGATGATCACAAGTTCAAGTTATTACTTGTTTTTGGCTGTGTTCATTAGCAACTTCACTGCTCTGTTCTTTCTGACATGTCTAGCTTTGCATTCTGTCTTCTGTAATGCAGACCGAAGTGAACCGGAGCGACTATGACAACGTGATCGGAGCTCTACCATACTTGAAAGTCAATCGAAAGGCGACTTAAGCAGAGTAGGCTTGAACCTTTTCTTACCTGCAATTCTCATTTTGTAATCTAAAGTTGTGGTAATATCCTTTTGTATTGTGATATAATTTGGTCAATGAGTTGATTTTGTTTCATATTTGTGTCTTCTTTTTCTTGTCTCGCATGACAAATACTATTCTAGGTGTAAGATATACATCATCAACGAGTTTGGTCATTGATCAATGATTGGGTTGAAAATTAGAGGCAGACTTCAAATTATTATAATCACACCAAGCTCATTTCTAACTGCGTTCAACTCTCAAGTCTAAAACCAAATCCATTTTCTTTTGTCAAAATTATTACAAGATAAATTGCGGCTGAGATAGTGACTCACCAGCTAATGCATTGATAATGAGAGTTCATTGAAAGATAAAAGAAAAAATACACAGTAGATTGTAGGCTATAAATTATAATCTTATTATATAAAGTATGGTTTTCAAAGTTAATAACTCATAGGATCGTGCCACGTGTCAAATTTATCGATCTCAGATTTTGACACGTGTTAAAAAAATTTCGTTTTATTTATTTTTTAAAAAATATGAGGAAACTATACGCACATGTCAAATTTAGCAGCGTTTAAAACCAAAAAAAAAGATTTGTTTAGAAAAAAATTATAAGGAAATTATACGTATATATCTTATATAAAACAATTCTAAAATCTAAAGAAGATAAATATAAGGAAACTCGATGTATCTTATGAAATAAAAATAGAAATTTAAGAAAAAAAATTATAAGGCAACTATACATATATATCTTATAAAAATAATTTTAAAAACTAAAGAATATAATTATAAGAAAACTATATGTATCTTATTAAATAAAAATAGAAATTAAAAAATTATTTACTAATTCTAATTCTACTAATTCTAAAAGAAAACGATTACTTTTTTCTTAAAATTTAGATTTATGAAATTATACAATCTTATTGTATAATATGATAATTAAAGAAATTTTATAATCAATTATTAATCCTAGAAGAAAAAGGATTCTAAATACTCACATCTATAGATAAACAAATAGATAGATAGACAAATTAAGAATATACGGCGATGAAGGAAAATTAAGAATTATGAACGGCGATGGACATAAAATATAGTTGTTGTCGAAGAAGCTCGACCCGATGTCGGAAGAGATAAAGAAGGTGGAGAAATAAAGAGCAGTTGGGGAAAGAGGTGAAGATGCGGTATCGGTGGTGTTGGTGTTGATGACGGTGGTTCAAGTTTGGTGGTGGTGGCGGTAAATATTGATGAAGATAGTGGGTCGGAATTAGCGAGATTATTGATGGTTATGATGATTGTGATAGTTGTGAGATTCAGTTGTGGTGGTGGCCTGGTGGGTTGGAGTAGTGAGACTCGGTGGTGATGCCCGACGAATGAGAGAAATAATGATATGGAAAAAGAAAAAAAATATGGTGGTGAAGAAATCCAATAAGAGGGAGAGAAAGAAAAAGAAATAGGAGATCGAACAAAAATATGAGAAATCTAATGAGATAAAAAGAGAGATTTGAGACTTCTCGCCGGCGAGAGGAAAGAAAAAAGAGACAACGAAGAACTCATGAGTAATATAAGCCAAAAATTGACAAAAAAACATATAGCAAATAGACATTGTTTAGTTAATATTATTTTCTTAATTCTTTTTTAGTCATAGGTTATTTAGTGCATATTCCCTAATTCGTTATGAATTTGTATTTTTATTTTGATGATTTCTCATATTATCAAGTAAAGTTACATGATGTGGATATAGACGGTCTCATATTGTCACAATTTTGTTTCCATCTTGCCCACATTGAAATTAGATAGTGTTATACACTCTTCCGATGGATTTAGATAATTTATTAAAATTCAATAATACACATATGAACATTTATTAAATATCATACTGTAACATATAAAAAATAAAACTACAAATAGTATTTTATATTGCACATTATGCATAATTAATCTATATTTAAAAAATAATTAAAATACTATATTTTCTAAAATTAAAACATAGTTTTATATAATTTTAGTTTAGCTTACAAAAATAAAAATTAAAAATGACAATTTCGACCGGTAACCCGTGCAACGCACGGGTCCATATCTAGTATATAATAAATCATGATTAATATTTTATTTAAATTACCTATATTGAATTAAAAGATCCAAATTTTCAAATATTCTAAACATAATTTATAAAAGATGTAAAAAAAAACATAATTTATAAATTTTAACTCAAGTAACACCTAATTTTAATAGAAAAAGTTTTTAAAATGTCAAAAATATTAAAAAACAGTTTTACCATCAATATTTTTTTTACATCTATTAAAAGTAATGAATTATGATTGGATTATGTCAATAATACCTGTGATTGATTAACATCTTCTAAACCTTTTCTATTAGAGACACACAAAAAAAAAAAATTGGAACACTATAGTCTAAACACATTTTTTTTTTTTGTCAACATTTGGGTCACAACTGGCCGGTCCATTAGCCTAATTTCTACAATTAAATTGTAGAGTCGGGGACTCGATCCCTGGTGTGATGATATCTGTCTTCTGTGGACTTATCATTTGCCACTAGACCAAGATCACTTCACATAGTCAAAACACATTAAACTAAATATCCTAATTTCATCATAAATTATATAAAAAATTTGCTAATGCTTGGTGATACATTACAAATATTATAAACCATTTTATTATATGTAACGACAAAAAAAAACAGACCAAAGCCAAAGAAAGGAGAAAGAGAACTCAGATAAGAAGCTAGCGTCTGAATAATATGACACGTGTTAAATTATCCATCAATAGCCGTCATTAAAAAAGCAAAACGTGGGACCTAAACAGCCTATCTCAACCAAGTATTCAAATAAGCAAATGACAAAAATAGCCTCCTAAGTCAAGACACCAAAAAAGGCCAATTTGGGTATTTTCGAGAAACTCAACTTTTTTTCTATTAAATAAATAAATCTCTCAAGCGCGTGGCTCTACAATCGCGTCTTCTTCGCGTTTTTTTAGATCTTCAAATCAAAATTCGTTACTCTCTTAGATTCTCAGGGTTTATAAATTCATTCGCATAAATTCTTCAAATTTTGGGAATTTTTCATGGTGGAGATGATGAGATCAGAGAATCGGAACAATTTTCCGGTGAAGTTAGAGATCTTTGAAGATTCTCTTGAAGAAGAACACGCTCCTCTCAACAAACGATCAAAGGTTTGTTTGTGAAAACTTTGATTTTTTTTATAAAGTTTGGATTTTTATTTTCTGGGTTTTGAAATGAATTCAGATATGGAGCAATGGAACAAGTGTCTCTAAGTTTAGTCTACTTGAAGAGCCAAGTCCTTTGGGTTTGAGTTTAAAGAAGAGCCCCTCTTTTCAAGAACTGATTCAGATGAAACTTTCTCAAAGTGGTGATGAGTCAAAGTCGGTTAAGAAAGAAAGTTTTGGTTTTGGTTTAGGAACCGTTGAGAAGCTTAAAGCTTCTAACTTTCCTGCTACGGTTCTTAGGATTGGTCAATGGGAGGTGAGTCTTTGAATTTTGTGTTTTTATTTGGAGTTTTTATGGGTTTGTTTTGGAATCTGAGTTTGGCTTTTGTTTGTAGTATAAGTCAAGGTATGAAGGTGATTTGGTGGCGAAATGTTATTTTGCAAAACATAAACTTGTATGGGAAGTGTTGGAACAAGGTCTTAAGAGCAAGATTGAGATTCAGTGGTCTGATATTATGGCTTTGAAGGCTAATTTAGCAGAAGATGAACCTGGAACGCTGACTATCGTGGTATAAAATGCGTTCTTGTGATCGATTTGGTTGTTTGGTAGACTATAGTGGACCTATGTTTTGATTGATTGTCTTGTTCTGTTTTTCAGCTGGCAAGGCGGCCGTTGTTTTTTAGGGAAACTAATCCACAGCCTAGAAAACATACTTTGTGGCAGGCGACATCGGATTTTACCGATGGTCAAGCCAGCATGAACAGGTAAGAACATCTCTTATGTCCTTAGTCGTAACTCGTAAGTATAGACTTTAAAACTGATAATGGTTTCTGTATCTTTGTGATATGGTAGGCAACATTTTCTGCAGTGTGCCCCAGGGATATTGAATAAACATTTCGAGAAGCTTGTCCAATGTGATCATCGCTTGTTCTGTCTAAGCCGACAGCCAGAGATAAATTTGGCATCACCGTTCTTTGATTCACGACAATCAATATTTGAGGATCCCTCAGTGTCTGGATCTCATAATATTGCATCTCCTGTTGGGGCTCAGTCGTCATCAGAACATGCGTCTCTATCTCATGACGCACTATCGCCTAGCTCAGGTATTTTGGTTGTTTCCACTATGTATCTTTCACATCCATTTCCCTTTCCTTGTGTTCATATGTCTTTATTTTATATATAGTGATGGATGCTCATGCAATCGAAGGAGTTGGTGGTTCCGTTGATTCGAGGAATACTAACGGCTGGAGTCAGATAAAAATGCCTGGACTACACCAATCTATCTCGATGAACGATTTCCTTACGTTTTTGTCAGATCAAGCTTGTGAAAACAACCAAGAATTTGAGGAAATGAAACAGATACTGCTAAGTGACACTCAAACCGATCCATCGGATGAGAAGTCTGTCATGTCAAAGGTGAATTCTTTCTGCAACCTCTTGCAATCTGCTGCAAACTCGCAGCTCAATATCGAAAGTGCTGATACCGGTAAAGAGATTGGGGTCGATAACTATAGACACATGAACGAAGGAGGCAAAAGAGTTGTTGATCCTGCTTCAAGCAGCAAGCCACTACAGGGGATGTCAAGGAAAGACTCATTCAGTGATTTGCTGGTACACCTTCCTCGGATCACATCACTCCCAAAGTTCTTGTTCAACATTTCAGAAGAAGACTAGTAGATAGTGAACCGAAAAGTTCTTGTTCTAGGAATCTTGAACAAGTAGCTGTAAATCGAATTATCTCTCTCGTTCATAAGGATTTGGAGGAACTTTTGTGTTTGATGATGAATCCTTGTAAAGAAATGCTTTTGTGATGGCGTTTTCTAAAAGCCATTTTGTTTTGAGACATTAACAAAACTTTAATATTGCTTAAGCTCGTGTTGTTTGTTACCCTAGACTCTAGAGTGAAAGAGAGGCACAAACAAGTAACTTTTCTTGACAAGAAACATTTTTCCTTCAAACAAGTTTCAGTTTTAAACTTGGTTTGTTTTGCTTTTAATGCCCAAGTCCAACTACTCTATGAGGCCTCTTCACTTCCCCCAAGCGTTTCATCTACCTCAAAGTTTTTAAATTGAGAGGAATGGAGATACTTCTCACAAGGTATCAACAAGGCTTTTCTTTATCTTTGAATGGAAGATTTATTGTCTCAAAATCCTAATCTGTTTGATTTCATGTGTGTAGTGGAAACCACTGAAGTTAGTAGCACATACAGAGATGATATGCTCCACAATATGGAAACTGCTACAAGAATGTTTAGTCTTAGAATCTCGAGAAGGGGTACAAGGAGATGAGAAGTGAATCATTGTAACAAGTGGTTTTGGTTTGTGGATCAGTATGGTTTACCCAAAACACGTGTTTGGTGCTTCACTTCTAAACTCCTCGTACTCTTCTTGGGATTCTATGACTTACACTTGTAACATCAGCATGATTTACCAAAAACCTTTCAATGGTTCAAAAGGATTTTGGTTCTCAGGATAGCTGCGATAAAGCCAGTGTTCATTGAACCCACAATTTTCCTTCATACACAGTTTAATGTGTTTGATCTGGATCTTTTACAAAAGACGACAAATTTACCTTAAATTCACTTGAGTTTGAACCCAAAGCAAGCTCTATATTATGAATCTAAATCGTAGAAAAAAACAATAACAAACATAAGACGACACATAATGTTTGCAGCTAACACAAATGCAAAAGAGGTTTTCTTTGAGAATGTAACATGAAAGCGAAAATCCTCTCAAGTCCATCGATCCCAACTTCTTAACAAGTCTCTACATTCCAGAGAATGCTTTTTTCCCTATAGCAGAACTCCCAGCTGGAATGACCTTTAAGACGTTAAACCTCACCGTCTTTGACAACGGTCTGAAACAACATTTTAAGCCAATTGTATTCTATATTAGCACAAGGATTTCATATGGTAACAGATAATTCATTACTGTCCTCACCTGCATTGCCCGATGATCACATGATCTCCTTCTTTGACACGGAAACACGGTGAGACATGAGCGGGAATGTTCGAATGCCTTTTCTCATACCTATTGATTCGTCGATGTTAAAGACTGAAAGGTGGAACTCAAATCACACAAAAAGTAAAAATCTTTTGTCACCTCTGATACTTCTTAACAAAATGAAGATAGTTCCTCCGAACAATGATAGTCCTCTGCATTTTCGCACTGTGACAAGTACCTGCTAAGATACGACCTCTAATCGAAACCGTCCCAGTAAACGGACATTTCTTATCAATGTATGCACCTACAAAATTCACAAACAAGAAACAACTCAAAACTAGCCAAACCATTACACAAACACATAACTCAGTCCAATTTCAGAAACCAAATATGAAAATTGTAAAAAGAGATGACCTTTCATCCAAATTAAGACACAATCTCAACAAAAACACAAGCTTTGAGACAATGTAACAGAGGAATTGTGTGTACCTTCAGTAGCTTCTCTGGGAGTTTTGAAACCAAGACCAATGTTCTTCCAGAAACGATTACCTCCTTTTCCAGGTCTCTTTCCTTTACCAGATTTCTTCGAGCTGAAAATGATTCGGGTAAGAGAAGATACTCTAAGAACTGAAGAAAAAAGAAGATGTTTTCGTTAACTTTTACCTCAAGAAGACCTTTGGTTGCTTCAAGAACGCTTTCTCCGTCTGCAACACATTAAATTAGAGCTTAGATGAGAAGGAAACAAAAGAGAGAAATGATGTTTTACAAACAAAAATGATAGACAGTAGAGAAGAGGAAAAGAGATTAGAGTAACCTGCTCCGCCATTGTTGAGGTTGCTAGAGAGTATCGAGAGAGAGAAGCCCTAAACTGCTTGTGGAAGGAGAAGAAAACCCTAAATCGCAAAAGTGGCAGATTCGTAATTTTAATAAATGGGCTTTGGGACTCAGTTTTTTACTTTTAGCCCAAAAATTTGGCTTCGTGTTCGTTTTTCTTTTTTTCTGGATTTATCAAAAATTCAAACCAAAGACAGGACATCAGCATTTGAAATTCAGTCCTGGTTTTTGGTTTGGATTTCAGTTTTAATATAAAAATTTACTTTTTATCTTTTTACATTTTTTTTTGGCATTCTCTATTTCACACATCGTTGTACATTTAACCAAAGAAACGCCATATGTTTGAAATGATATGTGATTAAAATAAGAGACTCGGATCGTTATAAATCGGAGTGACCTATAAAGAGCATCAGAATTTGATTTTAACTTTGAATTTGATTTCATTTTGTACAAACTATGTCTTGTAATGCAACCTAAAATTATTTTTGAAAGTGAAATTTTTTAATATTAATATAATATTTTGAAATATTAATAAGTGAAATACATATTAATATTTTTAGCAAAACTATAGAGATGGGCTAGGACAATGGGATTATGAAAATGCATCGTTTCCCTTTGGTTTTGATGTCTCACTACTTAAATCGGCAATAATGGATGTACTCGGGTCTTTTGGATATGTGGGAAATCTTTCCCTTATCATGGTAGTTTTATGATTCCAGTAGTCCCGATAAAATAAATTTGACCACCTACGTACAAAGCACTAGAAGCTCAACATGATATTCATATTGAGGATCTCAAAAGGCCTAAGTTATCTCCTATTTCTATTTTTCATATCATTCTCATTTGATATTGTCTTCTTTATTCAATATTAAAAACTTACGTATCTTTTTATATTTTTTTTGTCATTCTCTATTTCACATATCGTCGTGCATTTAAACCAAAGCAATGCCATAGTCTTTAAACTATATGTGATATTAAAATAAGGGACTAGAATTGTTATAAATTGGAATGACTTATAAAGAGTATCAGAACCCCAGTTTTAACCTCGAATTCGATTTCAGTTTGTACAAATTATGTCTGTAATGCAACCTATAATTATTTTGAAAGTGAAAAACCTTAATGTTAATACTTAATATATTGAAATATTAATAAGTTAAAAACATAAATTAAGATTATCATAAGAGAAATGATTTTGTGCAAAAAAACCCTCCAACTCTTCTATTTTTGTAACTTTACCCTTTATTTCTAAAAAATACAGATTAATCTTACGAAATCCAAAATTAAACGCAATATAACCCTTATAGTTGCAAAAATGGGCGAATTAAAGGGTTTTCTTTGCACAAAACGCTAAGAAAAACTAGTAATCAACATACAAAATAAAAATAAAAAATGGTCAAACTTACTTAAAAAAGTTAAATTTAGGCATTGAGTTCATAAGTGTTATCCAATGAAATAAATTTATTAAAACAACTTGTACTGCATTGAGTACGCAGAAACATTAGACAAGAGTGCAAGAGAGTCATAAAGAATCCTGCATTAGGGTTTACAATTACAGCTTAGGTCGTGTTCAAGCAATTTAGGTCATGGTATTTGGAAATTAGGTCAAAGTCAATCATTTTAATCCCCTTTTCCTTCTTCTTCTTTTTTCTTTTTCTTTTTCTATTCACAATATTAGTATATGAAGAATTAAGCTGTTGTGTGTGAGATCAGTGTGTTCCACTGAATGCGAATTTAATTATTACTAGATGAATTCTCACGCTACGCGTGAGTTTGTTTTGAAAATTGTTAAGATTAATATGTTAATTGTTTTTGTCGCTAATTTCTATTTATTTATTTCTTGTTATTGTATAGTTAATAAAATTAGACTCATCTTATGTACTTACAATTTTTATGGTTAGATTCGTTTTTGAGTCTAAATATTAATTTATACATTTTCATGTATAATTTGATTTTTTATATCTAAGATTCTAATATTCGTTCACTATCATGAATACACACAACAAGAATATAAGATATTTCGATCTCAAGAGTTTTCGTATGAAAAAAAAAAACAAAAAATAAAAACAAAAATTAAATAATTATTTAAATAACACTTTTAGATTTTGGCCTTGAATGGTAATGGTTTTTCAAATGGTTTTTGGTTTTAGTTTTTCCAAAAATCCATTTTTTAACTCTACGAGATCTTTTTTTTTTATCAATTTTCTATTTGTTTTTCTTTTTATTTTTACATAATCCAAAAACCAAAAACAAAATCTAAAATCTAAAAACTAAAATCTAAAATCTAAAAACCTTCTAAAATCTCTCAAACATTCATGGCCTTTATGCTATTGCATATAGCCATTTAAGAGAAATGAATTTGTTTGATTTAGTAAAATAATTTTATAATTTTATTTTTGTTTTGAAAAATCATTTAGAAATAGGAGTAATGGAGGATTTAACACAATAGAAGACTTTTGATTTTTCCTCAATTAATTTTGATGATTTTTTAATTTATATAATGTTAAATGACACATGTCATTTTCTTGTGTGATGATGTGGCACTCATATGGAGAGAGTTGGCCAACTTTTATATATATGATTAAACCAAAATATATTTTTAAAAGGAACATAACAAATTATTGTTCTTCTCCATGACGCTTTTACGTACTCTCTAAGTAGTAACTATGAAAGAAATTCAGACACGCAACAAAAAGGAAAAAAGTAAAAAAATCTTGCACCGTGATAATTAAAAAGTGACAAAGAAAAGAGTTATAAATTTTTAAATTGAGAAACTTACATTTTCAAAACAAATATTTTCAAACGACTCCACATTGACATGAGTTCTCTCGTTACTGAATCGAGGAGAATATTCGTAGACAACAACAAAATAGACCCAAAGTGGATAACTTAAAACGCGTGGATAGTTGATGAAAAGGATTATGAAAATAAAAGGAACAAGAATCGTCTAACATTACCATCATAAACTATCAACAAAGTGGTAGTTGGTAATTACAATCATCCACTTTTTGTTTAATATCTTAAATTCTATTCCATAACTTCTATTTTCATTCTTTTTTTTATTGTTGCTTGTATTATGCTTATGTTTTGTTTAATTTTTAGTATTTTTGATTTAAAGAAAAATATCGTTCAATTGTTATCAATGATAATAAGTTATTGATAGAACTGTAATATTAATGCATTATCATTCAATTCTTATATTTCCATTCAATATAGAATTCGTTCTGGTTCAAATACTAAAACATGTTTGATAATAAGATAGATTTGATTTCATTTTTTTGGTTATAAGCAAATTAAACTTTGTATGACTTTAATTTAGTTTGGTTCTCATTAAACAGAAGGCTACCGATGTCATACGAATTCAATTCGACATAATGTATGTTACAAAAAAATAGTTTTGGTGATTTAGCTATATTTTGATATATAAAATATGATATCTAATATATAAAAAAATATTAGTAAGTGTTGGGTTGGATAAGTTTTAAGTTGTTATCTCAATTTTTGAATATGCTCTTGTTTTGTAGGAGTCAAACCCAAGTGGTCGTAGTAGTCTAAGTTGTTCTATTCTTTTGTTTGTCTAAATTAGTTCTAGACATTAAATCGAATACCTCGTGGATTGATAAGCAAAAATCATTAGGTAAGAGCAACTTTAAAAGTTTATAAAGAGCTTCCAAATGTCTTGTGGATGCTAATCCCCAACATACATCTCATTTTTGTAACATGATCTCTCGGAGAAGATTTGAATTTGCATTGGTCCAAGACCAAAGCGATTGGTCCATGAGACCTATAGTTAAAAAAAAAAAATAGATATACGCTTATGCTTTACTTATAACAATGGTTTATTGAATTAAAAACTTAACAAAATTCTCAAAGATTCGTGCACTTCTCTTTGTTTTGTTTTTTTCGCTTATCTCGATTTTATACAAATTTTATGATTAGTGCAATGATGATCACTTTGATACATTTTCTTTCAAGTGAATGCTTATATATTATTGGAGATTGTGCAAAAAAAACCCTTAAACTCGCCAATTTTTGAAACTTTACTTTCCATCTCCAAAAAATACCGAATAATCCTATGTAATAAAAAATAATACACAATATAGCCTTCTTTCGCTATTGTCAAGTTCTTAAAATTTTGGTAAATAATATATCAAATCGAAGCCATTGAGACGAGGAGTTCAACTCTATCTTTAGAATTTTAAAAATTAAATGTATGTGATTGTGAAAACTTTTACAATATATGTATAAGGGCTATATTGCATATTATTTTTGACTTTATATGATTATTCTGCATTTTTTTGAAGCGAAAGGTAAAGTTGCAAAAATTGACAATTTTGAAGTTTTTTTTTGCACAAAACCCTATATAATTTGCACTTGTAATTCTCTAAAGATATTACCTCCACAAAATTTGAAACTAAAATTCTTATCCAAAAAGAAAAAATTATTAACATATTCTATGTTTATTTTTAGATAAATTAATATGTTTTATTTAGAATCACATCTCTATTTTTCCTATTTTTATATGTTTTTAAAAATTCAAATCATCTAGAGAGAATGAAATTTAATCTAATCCATTAAATAAGCTTTGTAATCGACTATTAGTATCAAACCAAAGTAGTCGTAGTAGTATTAGTTTGTTCTATTCTTTAATTTGTTTATGCAAGTTTCTGTCTTTTAGAGTTTCAGTTGTAGAAGACTCGGTCTACATGTTATTGGCTATTTAAGGCCCTGCAAATCGCAGTAAGAAACTATCGAAATATTTACTAACTTCTGTCTATGTATTGAGAGTTCTCTAAGATTAACAAATCCAAACAAAATAAAAAAGGATAAAAAAAATGATTAACAAAGAAGATGTAGTAAATAAATGAGAAAAGAGAATCAATGAGGTGAGAAAAAAAACAAGCGCTTGGACAGATACAAAGAAAGAATGATTAACAACGTTGAGTTATTACCTTATTGGTTAATACTAGGTTACTAGATAACAACCCGCACTATGTGCGGGATAAAGTGATTCAAGTATAATTATTATAATTAAATTTATTATCTGCATTCCAAGATCCGTTTGTGTAAAATGAAACATGTAATAATTTGTTTTTTTTTTTGTTTTATTTAAATTTGGAACTATTTCATATAAGAATACGCTTTCCCGTGAAATATTTGAACCTTGAATAAAACTTCAACGTGATAAAAAAAATATTGACGAAATGTTACCATTCTGGCAATGTCTTTCAGTATGTTTTAAAGATTTCGAAATTTTGTAGTATAAAAAGAATTTTTTATTATTATTTAAGTATAAGAAATCCAAAAATTTAACAAAGATGAGATTTGATAGTTTCCAAGTTAAGATTTTGTAGTGTTTCAAATATAAGATTCTTAGATTATGAATGGATAATTTACGAAATGGTTATAATGTGGCTAGATTTTGGTTTATGTATAAATGTGGTTATAATGTTTTTCTTCAAAAAAATTAGAACCCCTCCAAAAAAAATCAGAATTATTTAAATATTCGTAACATATATAGAAAAGAGATTATCTTATTTAATTAAGTACAATAGATATAAATTTTATGAAAGATGTAAAGATTTTGAGTTTTGAATTCGAGATTTTTGAACCAAATGTATATATTTTATCATTTAAATATAAACATAAATATAGATATAAATAAAAAATTGTTTACCAATCGGCAAGAGAAGATTTATATAAATGTATATGAAGAAAAATATAAATATAAAGATTTATTAATATAAGATAAACAAAAAGTGTATTTTTTCATTATCAAAAAATAAATTATTAATATAAATAAACAAAGCTCTCGTGATTTGTTTTTAAATATAAATATGAAGATTAGTTGCCTAATTATTTGCTTTTTAATTATAATTTCGTTTTTTTATTTGTGTAATATATGTATGTATTAAGACTAATGGCAAAATCTGTAAATAATCTAGTAAAATATGGGTAATAATTTAAATGGTGAAAAATCACTCTGAAAGCGACATGTCAGCATGGCAGTTTAGTTAATAACACATCAAGGTAATGTTTATTTTTTAAAATGCTTCTCTATTAATATATAAGGGATTAACCCGGATTTATCGATTTATTTAAATATATTTGTAGGTTTGATATTCATTTAAGTAACTATACATTGACATATAGTAAGAGAGAAAAAGTTTTGAGGATAAAATTTAGTTTAAAACATATTAGAAATATGATGTAATATTCTCTATTTTTTTCTAAAATTACTATTGAGGCAAAATTTCTATTTCAAATACACAATTAAGAAAAGGGAGACTCACAAAAATGCCCCTTTTTCAATACCCCTTTTCAAAAATACCCCCTTTGGCTGTCCATTTTTAAAAATACCCCTTTTTATGTACAAAATGACTAAATTACCCTTCTTTTAATAAAATATATCACAAATATATAAGGAAATATAACAAAATTAGGTCTACAAAATACAAAATATTTTTTGGCGGGAAAATTGATCCCGCAATTTTTCCCGCCAAAACACTTGTAAAACCTTGTAAAAAACCTTTAAAATACCTTGTAAAATTTTCCCGTAAAATTTTTCCCGCCAAAAAATTTTCCCGCCAAAAATTTTTTTTTGCGGGAAAAGTGATTCCGCAATTTTTTTGTCGTTAAATTTTTGGCGGGAAAATTTTTCCCGCCAAAAATTTACAAGGTATTTTAAAGGTTTTTTACAAGGTATTTATAAGGTTTTACAATGTATTTTAAAAGGTTTTACAACGTATTTACAAGATATTATAAGATTTTACAAGCTATTTTATAAGGTTTTTACAAGTTATAAGGTTTTACAAGTTTTTTTTAAGGTTTTACAAGTTATAAATACCTTATAAAACCTTATAAGTACCTTGTAAAACCTTTTAAAATACATTGTAAAACCTTACAAAACACTTGTAAAAAACCTTTAAAATACCTTGTAAATTTTTCCCGCCAAAAATTTTCCCGCCAAAAAAAAAAATTGCGGAATCACTTTTCCCGCAAAAAAATTTTTTTGGCGGGAAAATTTTTTGGCGGGAAAAATTTTACGGGAAAATTTTACAAGGTATTTTAAAGGTTTTTTACAAGTGTTTTGGCGGGAAAATTGCAGGATCACTTTTCCCGCCAAAAAATATTTTGTATTTTGTGGACCTAATTTTGTTTCAAATAAGGGTAAAATGGTCATTAAAAATTAAAAGAGGGCAAACTTAAAAATGGACTATCAAAGGGGGCATTTTTGAAAAGGGGTATTGAAAAAGGGGCATTTTTAACAATTTCTCTTAAGAAAATTATAAAGTAAATCTAAAATGTAAATTGATTAACAATGGTCAATAATTTCTATATTATAATATATTATTTGTTTTTAATTATTTTGATTATTAGTTTGTATTGGTATTAATTTGGTCCTTAAAGCCATATCGTATTGGTCTTACTATATTTATTGTCATTTTTATGCCATGATAAATATAGATTTTTAATCCAAATGCTGATATAAAACATAAATTTCCAAATCATGATAATTACTTGCCAGAAAACCTAAATTGTTAAAAATGCCCCTTTTTCAACACCCCTTTTCAAAAATGCCCCTTTTGAGAGTCCATTTTTAAGTTTGCCCTCTTTTAATTTTTAATGACCATTTTACCCTTATTTGAAACAAAATTAGGTCCACAAAATACAAAATATTTTTTGGCGGGAAAAGTGATCCTGCAATTTTCCCGCCAAAACACTTGTAAAAACCTTTAAAATACCTTGTAAAATTTTCCCGTAAAAATTTTTCCCGCCAAAAAATTTTCCCGCCAAAAATTTTTTTCGCGGGAAAAGTGATTCCGCAATTTTTTTGGCGAAATTTTTTTGGCGGGAAAAATTTTTGCCGGGAAAAATTTACAAAGTATTTTAAAGGTTTTACAGAGTATTTTACAAGTGTTTTGTAAGGTTTTACAATGTATTTTAAAAGGTTTTACAAGGTACTTATAAGGTTTTATAAGGTATTTATAACTTGTAAAACCTTATAAAAAACTTGTAAAACCTTATAACTTGTAAAACCTTATAAAATAGCTTGTAAAATCTTATAATATCTTATAAATACCTTATAAATACGTTGTAAAACCTTTTAAAATACATTGTAAAACCTTATAAATACCCTGTAAAAAACCTTTAAAATACCTTGTAAATTTTTCCCGCCAAAAATTTAACGCCAAAAAAATTGCGGAATCACTTTTCCCGCAAAAAAAATTTTTTGGCGGGAAAATTTTTTGGCGGGAAAAAATTTTACGGGAAAATTTTACAAGGTATTTTAAAGGTTTTACAAGTTTTTACAAGTGTTTTGGCGGGAAAAATTGCGGGATCACTTTTCCCGCCAAAAAATATTTTGTATTTTGTGGACCTAATTTTTTTATATTTCCTTATATATTTGTGATATCTTTTATTAAACGAAGGGTAATTTAGTCATTTTGTACATAAAAAGGGGTATTTTTAAAAATGGACAGCCAAAGGGAGCATTTTTGAAAAGGGGTATTGAAAAAAGGGCATTTTTGTGAGTCTTTTTATTACATTGTTTTACACAATAATATAATATTTACTTGTGTTTTTTTGGTTTTTTGGTTTTCGATTTCCCTTAAACATCCCATACACATATTATTTTATCATATTTCTACCATTTGTTTGTGTTTTTTTTGGTTTTCGATTTCTTTTCAATACCTTAATCAATAACATTTTACTTTCGTGTCAATTGTTCAATATCATCTCAGCAGTTTTTGATTTGCGAACATATCAAAGTGCATTCATCTCCTTTATAGATACAGAGATACCAAAAAGTCATCTTTTTCTTCTTTACATGCCCTTACTTCACCTAACCATCTTCAAGATATTCATAATAACTAAAACCATAATTTTCTTCTGATAAAGCTTATGCAATTTTACCATTGATTTTTATTTTTTATTTTACCAATTAATTCAGTCACTCATTTTAATTTACTCCAATATGTAAATATGTTTCCAATAAAATATATATATATATATATATATATGTTTCCAAAACTTTAGTTATTAAACTAATCTAATTTCCAAATGTCAAATCTAGAACATGAAAATTACCCATGGATATTTCAAATAATTATATATATATATATATATATATATATATATATATATATTGTAGGGAGATTGACACAAATAGCCCCAAAAAAATAATTTTTTCCAAAAATAGCACCTCATTTGAAAAGTTCCACAAATAGCACCATAAACTTCAATTAAACTTAATGAAAATATAAGATAGAAAATAAAAAAGAGAGCAAACACTAATCTAATATTAAATTGAATCAAAATTGTTTTTAAATAGTGGAAATATATACCCTAATTTGGAAATAGGGAACCCAAATATAATACCACAAACTAATATTAAAATAAAAATCTCTTTTAAATGGTGAAAATATATACCCTAAATTGGAAATAGGGAACCCAAATATAATACCATAAACTAATATTAAAATGAATCAAAATCTCTTTTAAATGATGGAAATAGAGAACCCAAATATAATATTTTAAATTTATTTCTAATTTATTTTGTTGAATAGCTTTATATAAAAGTTGTGGTATTATTGAAAAAAAAAAAGCTAGTGATAAAATTTTTAGAACAAAAACACTAATAGTAAGTTAGCTAGTGCTATTTTTGGAAGTTTATGGAGTGTGTGCTATTATTGTCAATAAAACTTGTTTTAGGGTCATTTTTAGGAATTTCTCTATATTGTATACCTTTTTGAGTTTTTTTTCACCTACATCTTGATTGGTTAATCTATTCAATTTTAATGAGACTAACATGAATTTTTTTTGGATCCCAACAACAAAATTTCTTTTTTCTTTTTGCATTAATATTTCGTCATTTTTTATCTTTTATTATAATATTTTTTTAAATAACAAACTGAATCAGCCAAACCGAATTAAACAGAGCCAAACTGAGAATGGTTAGAGTGTTAGACTTTTTACTAAAATCGAAATAACCAAATCAAACTGTTTAAGCATTTAAAATGATTTGTTTCATTGTTATTGTGTTCTTGTTTTGTATATGAAGTCTCTCTCTCTGTACAACATTACGACTGACAGATACAACACAACTCTAATCCTAATCTCATCCCCAAAAACACACAAAAACAAGCTTGATGCAAATGACTCATACCTTACATCAATTATTCAAGATTGTCTAGGTCCTAGAAACTTCTTCAATGATGCCAAAATTTCTCTAAGTAGATTTGTCTGAATTCCTCCTCTTCTGCTGCAAGATAATTTATGTCAGAATCTTAGTGTGTTGCAGCAGCAGTCTGTCTTTCGTGCACATTTCTGGTTCTTTCCACGTCGTTTGAGGTGGTGGATGTTATTTACAGGCCACCAAGGAAGACGCCTGAGTCAAACACTTGCTCCCTTTTTCAGATGGTTTGCTGGTGCTACGTGCATGACTCAGTTGAAGAAGTACTGTGATTTGAGCACTTCCTTTAAATCGAAATCACCTCTCTTCGGTACGGGAGGAAACACGAGATTCGGGTATGATTCTTGGAAACTTTGGAGTAACTGTATCAAGAACAAAACAATGTCAACAAAACAGACGAGGCTGTGTGATTAACACAAAAGCTTTTATCAAATCCCAAAACGAATTGTAGAAGGAAAGCTCTGTGATTGTGGTAAAGTATGCAACTATAAGTCAATCCATGATCCTCGATTCAGACAAGCTGGAAAACACTTCACACACAATTTGAAAATTCTGTGGTGGTTTTACGATCTACAGCATTCTATTGCTTTGGCAGGTGTGCAGAAAAGAAAGCCAGACGTTCAGTCATAAGCTTCTTATAACCAGAGAGTTATTGAAATCTTACATTTTCAAGGATCGGTGTGTTGTAAAGCTCAACAAATTTCTCTCTAAGTATCCTGTTCATTGTGTCAACGTCACATGCATGGGTCCAGTAGGAGTCATGCACACCTGCAAAACCCAGACATTGAATAAGAAGAGAGTCCAAATTTTTTGGTTGGTAAGGCATTAGTTGAATAAACAGGAGTACCTGCAAAGTTTAGGCCGGCCTCTTGACATGCAACAGCAGTCATCATCATGTGGGTGCCGTCCAGCGAGTGCACAAAATTTGGAGGAAATGCCGTTCTTTGTTTCCTGACATCCACCTGAGAATTAAAAGTCTTTAAGTATACGGGGTCATACAAGTGAAATTTGCTCAGTCCTCACAAAGAAAGGAGCAAATAGGCTTTACCGTGTTACCCTCTCGCTGCAGAGCCAAAACCTGAAGAGATGTTCTTATCTGCAACCATAGTGGTCATATTTGATACCAACAGTCAAAATTATTGGCTCCCACAATGGTATAATTTGTAGTTTACATGAAGGATTCTTAATGGATAACACTTACCAGATGTCTTTCACTTCTGCAATAGGGTTGCACAACAGGAAGTCCAAGAGGGGTGATCCATCGCACTGGATGATTATCGGAAGCAATTATCTGTAAAGTTGACAAGTCATAAGGATACACAGCTCTACTAGGTCTCCTATTTACTAAATGAGAAAAGAGCAGAATTAATAAACATAATACAAGACCACACCTTTGCACAATCACCAAGCCAACTCATAATGGCACGTGCCGCGTCAAATATCTCTCCAAGGGCAGCTAGGGTCACCTGAGGAGAAATGTTTCAACTATAAAATTAGTACATAACTAAAAACAAAATAAAAAGTAACCGTGTGAATGCTACTATTCTTCTTACTTTTGCAGAATAGCAAGCAGCAGCAAATAACATTCTCTCGTCAGTGATAACACCTTTCTCTTCTAATCTTCTTTTTATTTGTTCACGCGCTCCAACATAGGTGACACCATATACTGACGTCATTACCGTCTGCTTTACCAGCTTCCTGTCGACCTGAAATTAGAAGAAAAAATAGCATCATTGGGAAGAACTTGTGCGGCGGCATAATGTTCATTCAAAAACCTATGAGACTCACTTGAGTGATAAGGATCTTTGCCAATGCGGCGGTTGGGTTTGACTCAGGATCCTTACTGCTGTCCTTCTTCATTATTTCATGGACTCTATCTCAGCACAAGCGAAGAAGAGAGGAGTGAGAAAGAGAGACAGAGAGGAAAACCATTAGAAATTACTCTTGACATGATTCCAATACGAATAAATGAATTGAAAGCCACTTCATTCAAAATTGATATGATACCTCCGTGAAATTTCAGAATAGACATCAGCTGGTTTTTCTCCTGCAACTAGATTAACTGCCGCAGCTTCAAACTGAGAGAAGCCAGTTTGCACGAAGAGAAGTATATGAGACTGAAAATAACTTCAAATAAGAGAAAAAGCAGATTATAAATGTTCACAAGAGAGCCTACACTATCTCTTCCTAAAGCTGCATAATGCTGTAGACCATTACACGACCCATCCTGCACATAGAAATGGTTCAAGGAAAAAGTGATGATTAAGAATTAACGGATTATTTGACAAAAGTACACCATAGTTGATTGACTTGATTTACAGCCCAATGGAAAGCCCACATCTGGTGAAACCAATTAAAAACGTATACAACAGGGCAAATCAAACAGCCTACTAAATTCCCCAACCTAGAATCTTCTACAGAAAGCAAATGTCAAGTAGCAAAAAAGAGTAGAATACCTGATGAATAGGCAAGTGGGAAATTACTGAATAAGGTGAAGGGCTTTTCAAGGCTTGTGTCAGAATAACACATGCAGCTAAACACTGAAACGGATCTTCAGCCTTTAACCACCATCGTTTTCCATGTATAGGATTTTCAGCTGAATCCATTATATCATCCAAATGGTTTTCCACAAAAGCCAGACGGGCATCGTGTGAGAGCTTTTCAACACCACCAGCAAAGAGGTTTGCTAAATGTATTTTCAGCCAATGCAAGCCTGACTTTCCAAGTGGTCGTCCTTCAGCAAACTCCAGGGTTCCACGACAAAGATCAGAACTCAGATGATTCAGATGAGGATGCATTGGGTATGCACGGCCCCTGAAGTCAAGATTGTGAGGGTAGTAGAATCCTTCCTCGTCTTTCATTTTTCTAGCCACCTGAAATGATAATCTTTAGTCTTATATCTTTTGCTAGTTAAGTGAAGACGGAACGAAATGTTGTAAGCAGTAAGAATGTATTTCTCACAGAAAGTTTGAGCTCAACATCACATCTTAGAGAATGCCTCTCTCTGTTAATCTTGTTGGCCTTTCGAACACTCCATTTCCAGGATTGGATTTCTTCTGGATCCTCAGAGGATGGTTTCTCTGGTATGGGAACCTAAACAAACAAACAAGAAAGAGAACAGAATACATCAGACACAACCATTAAAGCCTATAACTCTGTAAATGAATTGACTCTTGAAATGGAACCCTGAAAGGTAAAAGTTAAGAAAACCTATAAAATTTCTAGTGACTTACGTCTTCACGATTAACTAAGCCTGCAATGTTGCCTCCATCAGCCCAGAGCCTTTCCACCACATCAAGTATATTCCTATTCACCCTCCACTTGGTATTGCCAAGTGTATCCAATGCCTGTTCAAGTTCAATTTCAGAATATTAATGTAAAACATTACCAGACAGCAACAACAAAATATAAACTACAAAAGCGAAAATACCAATGTACCTCAAATACTCTATGAGCAGTCTTGTGACTAATATCTCTAAGTGCATCTTGCTGCTTTTTGGATCCATGAGTACGCATGATATAGGAAGGCAAAAACAAGTAACCACCCTTGTCATATCTGAAGAACATGTCACAGCATTTACTACGTAAGTACGAGAAACCCATGGCTAAAAATAATGCGTGGGCATGAGGTTCTCAATAATAGGGCATGATTCCTAAGTAAGGGGACGAAATATAGAGCCAAAGAAGAATTTTTTCATCAAAGCATACCCTTTCCATCTCTTTGGTGGTACTAACATCGGAACATAAGGAATTAACATATGCTTAGCCTGCATAAGAAAAGAACAACAAAATATCACCTAAAAGCTCATGAATGGATGATAAAAAAGACGTCTTAACTCACAGATTTATCCAGTCCTGCAAGAAGGAGCGAGTCACATTCAATAACTCCATATCTCCTCACCATCTTCGACCTGCAAGTTCCAAAGTTCCAGTGATAAGTAAACTCTACACCATAAGCATATATCCCAGTTGAGAAAAAAAAAACTTTCTTGCAATAGGCGGTTTTATACATAAAACAACTGAGTAGAAAGACAAATAAAGAGATAGCTACTCATTTTGAGGATTCTCTCTCACCCTGGATATTTGGTCACAGTTTTAAACTTGTGTCTGAATGCAGGTCGAAACTCGGGTATAGAGTCCCCTGACTGGGTCAAGGGAGGTTGTACATAAGCTGCTTCGATCAATAATTCTAGCAGACGGCTTCCAAGCTGAAATTTAACATAAGTCCAACAACAAAGATGAAATGTGTCAATACCAAAGGCAAATACTATCAATTTCACTCAGACGGATTATAAATGCCAAACCTTAGCTTGTGTAGCTCTCCCCCATGGTTTGGTACCTTCACTTTTCACTACTTTTAGTGCATCAATAATCCTTTTCCTTCGAATCAAACTATTAACACGTTTCCTAAGCAATTGCTTTTCTTTCAATTCCTCTTGTGAGTCCCCTGCATTGTTCTTCCTAGTTCTCTTCAAGAAGTTATGAATCCTCACCTAAGAGATCAACCAAAACCACAACTCAACACATCATTTCTTTATAGAAACAAATTGACTGACTACTCATTCATACCTCCTGCTCAATAGCTATGCCAATACTGACAGCAGCTTGAACAACTTGGATACACCCATCTTCATGTCCAGACATAACCAAACCCATCATCTTATGCATCACAATAACCGCCATTTTATCAGCAGGCAAAAGCTCAATATGAGGAGCATAAGCTGCTCTAACCTTCTTACTCTTATTCTTCTGCAACTTCTGCTCTCTCTCAATCACATCTTTCAACGGTTGAAACCATCCCAAGAACATATGTTTCACATAAGGTAAATTCGGAGCTAGATTCTTCTCACACATCTCCTTCTCCAAATCTCTATACTCATCAACCATCCTCTCCCACGCTTCAGTCTCTTCCTTCACTTGACGTCTCCTCAAGGAATCAAATTTCCTCTTATCAATATCTTTCCGCTCAATTTTCAAAGTCTGATCAACCATTTTACTCAAACCCTTTAGAAACAAAGCAGAGATCCATGGTGGGTCTTGCATAAATAGCCTCCTCCGACCAGAAAGTCCATTCCTTTCGACAGGATTCTCAAGCTCCTCAATCAAGCTTGCTCCTTTAATGGTTCCAGCGTATGAAGAGTCCTGATTCTCGAAGCTTTCAATGAGATTACCGTGGAAATGAACCGAATTCGAAATGGGTTTCTCGTGAACGGAGAGAGAAGTAGAAGAGGAAGAAGAAGAAGCTGAAATTGGAAGTGAGTGGCGTTCGAAGAAAGGAAGGGTTTTGCGGCGGAAGAGGGCGGAGGAGGGAGGAGGTTTAAGCCAGGTGACGAGAGAAGTTTGGTGTTGGAAGTGAGAGGTTTGGTTTAAGGAGAGAGAAGGAGAAGCCGCCGCAGCGGAAGCCATGGAAGGAAGGTGAAAATAGTAGAAGATAAGGTATTGGTCTTCCAATGAACATTTGAAGAAGAGAAAGAAATTTTGTGAGCAAAACAATCCAACAAACCTCTCTAAAACCTCTACTCTTTTGTTTTTTTTCTCCCAATAGATATTTCCCCCAAAATATCAAAAATAATTTAAAAAAATCTTCCATTGTAATTCTATTAAAAAAAAAAAAATTGCAGGGAATATGAATAATAATATTTTTTTGGGAAAAAAATATTGTTAGCTACCTTATCGTTGTTTAAAATAAACTTTATGCAAGAGTAATTATTATGCAATTTAACGTATGAAGAGTCAAAACAAATCAGTCATTTGAAATCAAAATTATTATGCAATTTAATCACTCGCTATTGTAGTCAAATTGATAAAATTATGATAATATGTTAAATCAAAACTTTATAAAAAAATAACCCATATCCACTTTTAGAATTTTGAAAATTTCATGTATGTGACCATGAAATATATTACAAAAATATATAGAAAATTATATTGTGTACTATTTTTAACTTTCAACTGAAAAAATAAAAATTCATTTGATAACAAAAATATTTTTTCACCATTATTTTCTTCTCCTTAGCATACAAGTTAGGAAAAACTAAGAAATGTACCACATTTTTCCAAGATCTTGCCAAATGTACCACATTTGGAAACTCCTTTCCAATCCTACCACATTTGGATTGTGGAGTTACGATTTTACCCCTCTGCGTTGGGCAGTTTTCGCGCCCAAGCGCTGCCACTGATTTGACAACGTTTCGCTTACCTATTAATCTCTCTTCCTCGGTCCCCGTGCGCTTTAATCATCCATCGATATTTCCATTGAGAGGAAACGATTCACTTTGTCTCTCTCTCACTTTCCCTTCATCTTTCTTCTCCTTCTGCTCCGAAGATAGAACAGGTAAATTTCGCTGTCAGACTATCTGCATGTAACTTCAATTGTTTTTGTCCCCCAGTTCTAATATGCGATTTAGGTCGTTAATTCCCTTTTGTTTATTTTTTTGTCCTCATCTGAGTTGGATCATTTTTAGTCCCTCTTATATTAGGGTTCTGTCCCTTGCCATCCCCCAAATCGATTTCTGACTATTTTTTTCCCCGTTGCAGATGAGGTCCTCCGCTGGTAATTTGAATCAAAAGTCGCCGGTTGGCAGATCCAGGCCATCGGTTTCGTTTGAAGACGACGACGACCCTTTCGTCTCCGCCAAATCAACACCGTCCCACTATAATCCTCCAAGCCGTCCGGTTGTCCCTGAACCGGACAGGGAAAAGCTTCCCAAAAGGCTTTACGCCACTGATTGCTACCCGCCTGGAGGTCGTATCAATGCTTACTCTAAGCCGAAGTATCTTCTCGATCTTGTCGAGATCTTAGAAGGTACTAAAGAGTTAAATTATCTCCGCGCTTCATGCTTTGGTCCTCTGTTTCAGCTTCCTGTCCGCAGATGTTCTTTTTCCGGCAAATTAGTGCATCAGATGTTGTGTAGAGGCCTCTACACAAAGAAAAAACACGAGCTTTGGTTTGTTTTCGCCGGTCAGCCGTTCCGATTTTCTTTAAGAGAGTATGCTATTCTGACTGGGCTTGATTGTCGGCCGTACTCAAAAAGATCCGATATATTGAAGTCGCAGCAAATCATCGAACCAAAAAATCCTTATTGGAATGTTCTCATTGGTGAGGAACACAAGGTTGTCCTCATTAAGGACATCGTTGAATGGTTGAGGGCAGACAAGATGAAGCCCAAAAAAGACAAGATGGAAGACTGGCGAAGGCTTCGTCTCGCCCTTATCGTCATCGTCGAAGGGATACTGGTCTGCAGTTCCCAACCTGTCAAAGCTTCGGTACAAGTTGTTGAAATGGTTTCCGATTTGCAGCGTTTTGAAGCTTTTCCCTGGGGACGTGAGTCATTCCTTCTCACAATGCGAATGGTTAAGGTCAGTTCGAAGGTTAGCAGTCTCGCAGGCCTAATTGTGAAGTTCAACCAGTCTCATTCTTCAACCCACGGGTTCCCTCTTGTCTTCCAACTGCTTATGCTCAAGGCCATCCCCGAGTTTGAAAAATATCTTCCTAATCCTGATGATACGCAGACCATGGGTGATGGGTCTATCACCACTTTGCCTCCGTTGAAGACTTTTCACAACTCCAACATAATGGAGACAGAGCTAATTGAGGGGGTAATGTCTCTTAAGCTTTATAATTTTTCAATCTTTTCGTTTGTTATTTGATTAATGATTGTGTTCAATGCAGTTGGTTATTGCCCCCTGTTGCCTTGTGACGATCCGCCTCACCCATCGATCAACGATTGGGGCGATGAAGTCTCTGACCCGGCTCTTGACTATATGGAAAGTCTTATCGGTAGCGGATACAAGTTCAAACGAGGGGACTGGAGAGGTGGGTGGCGTTCCTGGCCGCCGATAGTCGTTGATGAGAACCTCAAAGAAGACAATGTTCGCAAGCCTAAGAAGGTGTCTTTTAGGCGTCCAAACAAAAACTTTGAAATCCCTGAGACATCCCAGGGTGGTCCATCAAAGGGTAAGGGGAAGGTTACTGAAGACGAAGATCTCTGTCCACCAAAGGGACCTGAGGACAAGATATTCTCTATGCTCTGATCATGGAACATGTTAATGCGAAATTTCGTGAATTGAAGGATGAATTGATTGTTGAGCTTAGCCGGAGGGTAGGTGTTGAGAAGTCTTTGATGAAAGACGAACTCTTAGACGAGATCATTAGCAATCTGCGCCATGGGGGTAAGTTTCCAACACCGTCTAGTGGTGACGATATTGTCCCCCCCCCCCCCAAGAAATCTTTTTCACCAGGTAAGGACAAGGACACTGGTGGACATACGTCTGTCCCCTCAACAGAAGCTGGTGGACACACTTCTGTCCCCTCAACTGAAGCTTCCTCACCAGGTACAAGCAAGGGCACAATTGGGGTTTTTGATTGTTTAATCACATGTTTTAATTGGGGTTTTTGATTGTTTAATCCATAAATATTGAATCTAACTTGTGCTTTTCTTGTTAAACAAAGATGTTTTTTTATTATTTTGTTATTTAAAAATTAGTTGTTATTTTTAGGTACCATTTGATTCAGATAAAAATAGTTTTGGCTCTTCATGTGGTTAGATTTTTTTTTTTTTCATGACGTTAGATGATCTTAAGGATTTTATCTTGATTTTGTTTTGTGGTCAACTTGGTTAATAGTGTCAAGTACGTTGTATGGAATCAGAAGCGGATACGAGAAAACGAAGCGTTTAGAAGCGATGTTTATACAAAATTTACAATATAATGAAACATTAAATACTATATCTGTATCATATCAAATTATACTTAACCAAATAATTAGGGCCGGCCCGTGACATAAGCAACATAAGCCATGGCTTAGGGCCCAAAATATTTATAGCCCATTAAGTTTAACATTTCTTTTTACAATTTTGATTTATTTTTAGTTATTAAACAAGGCAAAGCAAAAACTGTTGATCTTACCGACAATTTGCGATACTGAGTTAGGGTTTCTTGGTTTTTGAACTTCTGTTTTGCTTGGTTTTGATGCTTTATGTTTTTCTTATATTTTTGAACTTTCTATATATTTCGTTTGAGTTGAAGAAAAAACAGTTGGTATTATACTATTATGTAAGAATTTAAAATAGCATTTTAAAATGGGGGAAAAAAAAATTTCTTGCGTCGGGCCTTAGTAAACATCGGACCGGTTTGGTCCAAACAGATCTAATACATTTTAAAACTCAATTATAAATTAGAATTAAAAAGTTTTTTTTTTTACAAAAAATAAAATCAAATAATTCATAGTCAAAACTTAGATCACTCTCTTCATTCTCATTTCTACAATTCCGTCAAACAAAATCGTTTCAAATTTTGTGTTCTCGATAAAAATATTATCAATCTCAAGTGTCTCGAAGAAGTTAATGTAATTCAATTAATCACTTCCATCATTTCCATTTTTCTAAGCAGAGTCTTTTTAAAAATAAAATACAAAGATTAGTATGCAAAAATTATAAATTGCAAAATTAGTTTGAGTTTTTGCATAAAAAAATTACCAAACATAAATTCATATTTTTATTTCGTTTGTGACATTAAATATCTAAAATGGAAGTGCAAGCTTACAAAATAGAATCGTAAGCTTTCTAACAATTTTCTAAAAGGGATTTTTGGGAAGCACCACATAAGCGAGACTCTCAAAACTTCTGATAGCTTCTGATTCTGAAGCAGGAAGCGGACATCCAATAAAACTTATGTGCTTCACCGCATACACATTTTTTGTTCATCATTTCAATTGAAGGTTGCTCATCCTTTTCAAAAGAATGAGCGAAAGTGAAACACCCATCCTTGCCAACACCATAAGTTTTGTCTTAAACCAATACTCTATTACACTTCGATTAATGAAGGTAATAATCGACCTGGAGAATTCTGGCTTTGTTAAGGCTTAGAGACTGCATAGGCAATCGAAAACATCAAAAACACCCTTCTCCACAAAGGGTTCTTCATGGACTCCATCACTGCGTTTTATTACAAAGATTCCTTCAACGAGGGCTCTTTTCAACCGTTCTCAACACTACAAGACCTGGAAGTGGTCAAGGTCAAACCTGGCTTGCCATGACAGAGGTCATTCTTTTGTGGGCTCTCGATCATAAGCCACCTACTACATTGCTCGTTGCAACCTCAGATAAAGATTTCACAACAGTGATTAAGCTTGTATGTGAAAAAAAATTGACATTGCTACTCGCGCACGATCCCTATATAGTTCGAGTCTAGAGCTTCTTGCCACAACTACAGCTACTACTGATCTCATGATATGTGATCAACTTTGTTGCGTTAAACTATTTCAAGATTGCTATTTATCAACAACTATTTGCTTTGAATAACATTGAATATAATGATTACTATAAGTATAATTAAAGTTTAGAGCTAATTCTACAATTAATTTAGATTAGTAGCACAATTTACTCATGAATAACACAAATGACTAAAAGTGTACCAAAGCAAATAGCCAACAAACAAGAAAAATAAGTTTGATAGTTATATTTTCCTGTCACATTACCTGAATCTGAAACCTCTGTTTGAGACAAAGTCTTTCAATTTTCTTTCCAAAGTTTTTGTCTAAACATGATGTTTCTGTCTCCAATGTTATTGTCTCAAATGAACAAACTCAACGATTGTATAGACCACACTTAAACGGCTAACACAAATGATAAAAACAAGTTTTGCTTTAAAAATTGACGAACAAAAACGAGATAAAATATGACGGTGTCCGCGTACGATAAGGACCAGATTGTGATGATTAACAAAATCACGAAAGACAAATAATCGATATTGGAGCAACAAGTTGCAACAACTTATTTAAATCCATATGGTAACACTCAGGTATAAACAAGAAGGTGGTTGCATTGTGTGGTGGGCTAGGTTGATTAATTTATCTTATATGAACCCTAATTAAAACCTCAGTGCTTAAGTACCCAAATTATAGAACCAACCAAGTCATCTTCGTATTTCTAAATCTTTCTTTACTCTAATAATCATCATATAGATACCCATTTGATGTATATATTATTGTCGACATGGATGCCACATAGGATTTTGTTGAGGATACACCACCCCTGTAGATAGTTATGATATTTCATCATTATTTTAACGTATCATCCACTAATCCCAATTACAAACGTGACTATTTAGGGCCTGACTGGTTTAAACGCAGCGGTTGCGGTTGCGGTTGCGGGAGTTTGCGGAAGCGGGCGGTTGCGGCTTCAAGCGTTATCAAGCGTTTTGAACGACTGGTTTAGCGTTTGAAAATGGGTGCGTTTGCGGGAGTTTTATGACTGGTAAACCAGCGGGTGCGGTAGCAGTTAAATAAAAAAATGACCAAAATAAATAAAAAATATTACAAAAAAAAAGAAATAAAATCACCAATATATTATTATGATAATATTAGAAAAATTGAACATGCTTAATAATTAAAACCATAAATAAAGTACTAAATAATTATTCAAAAATAAAGAAATTTTGTAACAAGATAGTACTTTATGCATCTGGTTTAACATCAAAAATTGCATCAAGTAATGGGACAAACTGTAAATAACGTTGAATTCAATCAAAAAGCAAGTGAGTTTCTATTCGAGAAAACAAATCAAAACATATATTCAATCAAAAAGCAAATCAATACATAATGAAAAGAAAAAAACGATGCCATGAAAAATATTCAAAAAGTTACACATGAGGTGATGAATGAATAAAAGGATATATGATACTTACGTTTGATTATTGATTTTCATCAGTTTGGGTGGAAGACATTGAGAGAATAGGGTTTCAGAATATTATTAGGGTTTCTAATGAGAACGTGATACAAAGATGAAAGATATATATATATATATATATATATGATTAATATATATTATAATAATTATAAGTAAATATTTGATTTTTTTTTTTTTTTAATCCAACCGCTACCGCCCGCAACCGCAAACGCTTGCGGGAAGAAGCTTTTGAAATTCAGCGATTTCGAGCGGTTCGAAGCGGTACGGAGCGGTTTCTATGATTGGTACCAACCGCTAACAACCGCAACCGACCGCTAGCAACCGCTAGGAGGGTGCTAGCGGGAGAACCAATCAAGCCCTTAGTCTAATCTACTCTACTAAACATATAAAATGAATTAAAGACCAAAAACACATGATGGAGTTAGGCCTTAAGCTAGTTATTTTAGCTGACATGTAAAACCACTATACAAAAATTAACCACACGGCAATTATAAACGAATAAATGACGTGGCGGAGTCAAGTTACACACGCGTTCACACAACATTGGTTGACTTTCCTAAGTCAAACATCATAGGCGCTAAACGTTTCATCTTCAAACGTTAGTTAGGCACAAACTATAAAAGAGATACTGTCTCTCTTCGATTGTATAAACATATACTTTATATATATGTGTGTATAGTCAAACACCATTTTTGATTCTTTGTTGTCTCAATTAAACACACACAAACAAAACAAATGGAGTCTTGTTCTTTGTTGTTTTTCTTGTTCTTGATCACTGTTATGTCCGTTCTTGCTTCTAAAGAGAACGATCAAGTCTCTTTGCTTTCTTTCAAATCATCCATTGTTTCAGATCCTCATAACTCTCTAAGCAGTTGGGTTTCGGTTTCTTCTTCTTCGCCTTCTTCGCTTGTTGATGTTTGTAATTGGTATGGTGTGAAGTGTAACAAAGAGAGCACTCAAGTAACCGAGCTTGATATCAGTGGTAAAGATCTCGGCGGTGAAATATCACCGTCGATCGCTAAGCTAACCGCTTTAACGGTTCTTGATCTTTCGAGAAACTTCTTCGTTGGAAAAATCCCACCTGAGATAGGCTCATTGCATAAAACCTTGAAGCAGCTAAGTCTCTCTGAGAATCTTTTACAAGGGGACATTCCACAAGAACTCGGTTCGCTTAACCGTCTTGTTTATCTCGATCTTGGAAGCAACCGATTAACGGGTTCAATCCCGGTTCCGCTCTTATGCAACGGTTCTTCTTCATCTCTACAATACATTGATCTCTCCAACAATTCTTTAACCGGCGAAATCCCTTTAAAGAATCATTGTCAGCTCAAAGAACTTCGGTTTCTTCTTCTCTGGTCGAACAAGCTCATCGGTACTGTCCCGTCTTCGCTCTCAAACTCGACGAATCTAAAATGGATGGATTTGGAGTCAAATCTGTTAACCGGGGAGTTACCTTCTCAAGTCATAAGCAAAATGCCACATCTTCAGTTTCTTTACCTTTCTTATAACCATTTCGTTAGCCACAACAATAACACTAACCTCGAACCCTTTTTCGCCTCTCTCGCCAATTCCTCTGACCTACAAGAGCTTGAGTTAGCCGGAAATAGCCTCGGAGGAGAGATTTCTTCTTCTGTAAGGCACCTCTCTATAAATCTTGTACAGATTCATCTTGATCAAAACCGTATCCATGGCTCTATACCACCAGAGATATCAAACCTTTTGAACCTAACCCTTCTAAACTTGTCGAGTAACCTCTTGTCCGGTCCAATCCCGCGTGAGCTCTGTAAGCTAAGCAAGCTTGAAAGGGTTTATCTCTCGAATAATCACTTAACTGGCGAAATCCCCGTGGAACTCGGGGATATACCTCGTCTTGGTCTTCTTGATGTTTCTAGAAACAAGCTCTCTGGTTCAATCCCGGATAGTTTCGCTAACCTTTCTCAGCTGAGAAGACTTCTTCTGTACGGAAACCATCTCTCTGGTACGGTACCTCAAAGTCTCGGCAAATGTATTAATCTTGAGATTCTTGATCTCTCTCACAACAACCTCACCGGGAACATACCTGTTGAAGTTGTCTCCAATCTCAGAAACCTGAAGCTGTATATTAACCTCTCTAGTAACCACTTAAGCGGGCCAATACCTTTGGAGCTAAGCAAAATGGATATGGTTCTCTCCGTTGATCTGTCTTCCAACGAACTCTCAGGGAAGATTCCGCCTCAGCTGGGAAGCTGCATTGCGTTGGAGCATCTGAATCTTTCAAGAAACGGTTTCTCCAGTACGCTTCCTGCATCATTAGGCCAATTGCCATATCTGAAAGAGCTAGATGTGTCTTCAAACAGATTAACCGGAGCGATACCGCCTTCTTTTCAACAGTCTTCGACTCTCAAGCACTTGAATTTCTCCTTCAACTTATTCTCCGGAAATGTATCTGACAAAGGATCGTTCTCTAAGCTGACTATTGAGTCTTTTCTTGGAGATTCTCTCTTGTGTGGTTCTATAAAAGGGATGCAAGCCTGCAAGAAGAAACACAAGTACCCTTCTGTTCTTCTACCGGTTCTGTTATCATTGATTGTAACTCCTGTTCTGTGTGTTTTTGGGTACCCTCTTGTCCAAAGATCAAGATTTGGAAAGAATCTAACAGTGTACGACAAAGAAGAGGTGGAAGACGAGGAAAAACAGAACCGAAATGACCCGAAATACCCGAGAATATCCTATCAGCAGCTCATAGAAGCAACTGGAGGTTTCAATTCTTCTAGCTTGATTGGTTCAGGGAGATTTGGTCATGTTTATAAGGGAGTTCTGAGGAACAACACGAAAGTCGCGGTTAAAGTACTTGATCCGAAGACCGCACTGGAGTTCTCGGGGAGTTTCAAAAGAGAATGTCAGATCTTGAAGAGAACAAGGCACAGGAACTTGATCCGGATCATCACAACCTGCAGCAAACCTGGTTTCAAGGCTCTTGTTCTGCCACTGATGCCAAATGGAAGCTTAGAGAGGCACTTATACCCGGGAGAGTACTCGAGCAAGAACTTGGATTTGATTCAGTTGGTGAATATCTGCAGCGATGTCGCGGAAGGAATAGCTTACTTGCATCACTATTCACCTGTCAAAGTCATTCACTGTGATCTCAAACCGAGTAATATCCTTCTTGACGATGAAATGACCGCTCTGGTTACGGATTTCGGGATTTCAAGATTGGTTCAAGGCGTTGAAGAAACTGTTTCTACAGATGATTCAGTATCATTTGGCTCAACAGATGGATTGTTATGTGGATCAGTCGGTTACATTGCACCAGGTACACAATTCTCAAGTTTCACTAAGTAGTCTCATTAGTCTTTAAACTAAATGGTTAGTCATTTTTCAACAGAATACGGGATGGGGAAACGCGCATCGACACATGGAGATGTGTACAGTTTTGGGGTTCTCCTGCTAGAGATCGTAAGCGGAAGGCGACCAACTGATGTTCTTGTCAATGAAGGATCAAGCTTACACGAGTTTATGAAGTCACATTACCCGAATTCTCTAGAGGAAATCATTGAACAAGCGTTGATTAGATGGAAACCGCAGGGGAAACCAAAGAGATGTGAGAAGCTATGGAGAGAAGTCATAATGGAAATGATTGAGTTAGGATTGATATGTACTCAATACAATCCTTCAACTAGGCCTGATATGCTCGACGTCGCACACGAAATGGGACGGCTTAAAGAGTATCTCTTTGCTTGTCCTTCTCTTTTGCATTTTTCATCTCAAGAAACACAAGGAGAAGCTAGTTCATGATGGTTTCTTAATTGAATCAATATTTCAGAGAGTTTTGATAATTGTATTCATTCTTTCAATGATTTTTTCTTGGATTTTTGAGTTGAATTGAATTTTTTAGACTTTGTGGATTAAAGTCTTCTTCAGATCAAAAATAAACCAAACAAATCTTATATTTCACATTCATTGGTTAATTATTTTAAATGAAAATATTTGGTGGGTTTTAGCACTCATGATCATATCTTATGTATGTGCTATGAATCTAGCAATGAAGCTTCTTCTAATCTTCCATTGCATTATGATAAATCTTATCAAAATCCTTTTTTGCCTAACTTTGGATTAAAACAAAATTTGTAGCAAAGATTAATATTGTAAGTGGAAGTTGATGATGTCTGCTTAGTAAAAAATACTCTCTCCAAGTTCTTGATCATTAGTCCTTTATTAGTTTAATATTTCTAAATTAAGTAAGGATTAATGCGTGACATCAACATCAAACATAGGTCAACATGCCATAAGATTTGTCTCTTTCTGCCATCTTAGAAAGAAGTGATGAGCCAAGAAACAAAAGCAAAAACGATCTTTTTGACAGTCAAAAATTTCCTTATATATGCTGAGTTTGATATTGCAGCAAAAATAAAGCAATCACATGTATCATATAAGAACATTTTTCTACATAGATGATCAAAAATAAAACTCTTTTTATTGGTTTTGACAGAAAGATTTGATGAACTTCTTAACATGATGCTTCATATTTGTCTTTTAACTTGTCGAAAGTCAGATATTTAATCCTCGTCTTATCGTCACTAAAGTAGTTGCTGTAGAAACATAGCTTTGTTGTAAAGATATTAATGGACAAAAGAAGATGCTATAGGACAATCTAGAAGTGATGATGAGGTAGGTGCAAAAGAGAAAAAGATCAAACAATAATCCTTTTTCAAGTGCGTAGCAAATCCGGATGCGCATACAAGGAGGACGGTATCAGTCCGTAAAAGAGATGAGATTTGTTTCTTGAGTATGACATCCAACAGAGAGACTATGAGTAATCACAAAGTTGTGGTGAACTGAAAATGTTACCTCCATTGATAGTGACACAAAAGGATTTTATAAGAGTAGTTTTGTATTGTGCCAATGAAGTAAAAGTTTTGAGATGGTGAAAGGAATAGTTTTCGGATTAGGCTTTAGAATGTGGAAAGCTATGATGACGAATAAGCATGAGAAAAAAGATTATGCTTAGAAATAACTAGAAGAAGTTTGGTCTGGTGACTACTGGTAACCTTATCAGGTTACCGGTTAACATTGGTTCTGATTTCAACCAATCAAAGAAAGGGTTTATCTATTTGCTTAGGATTATGTCAAGACTCCAAAGTCCAAACCAAAGACAATCTAAGATTGGTGATTGTGAGATTTTGGACTTTCTTTGGTGCAGAAATGACAAAGCATCCACAAAACTCTTCAGGTTGGTAACTTTCACTTTCATGCATGGTTCTCTTATTCCTTCTTTTTTGTCCACCAAAATATGAAAAAGTATGATCAAAACTATCTCTAGAAAACAGAAGAAGATTTGTTTCTCAAAGGCTCAAACTTTACACAAGATGTGGCTCTTTACTTCAAGCAAAAAAACCAAAGCAAGTACAATATTAATCACACGCTTTAACTAATCTTAGTATAACACTATAATGTTCTCAAAGTTTGTATACTTTTTTAATCAAATCAAGATGCTCTATTTGTAGATATCATAATTAACTAGCTCTAATGCCGTCAACTCCAGAGACGAAAGGCGTGTCTCATAGCCAGAAGTAAAGCATTCCCTGTTACAATAGACATGCCAAGATTTGTTAGTACTTAAGAAGTATCTGAAATTTATTGACAGAAGTTGATTTTACCATACCTCTTGAACAGAAACAATAGCTGAGTCATAACTAAACATTGCAGATTGCACAGTACTTAACTCTTCTTCTGAATTTCTCTGCAGATTCATGCTTTCTTGATTTATTCTACTAGTTTGACCTGGCTCGTTGTTGCATCTCTCCTTCTCGAGCTGCTCTACTCGCTCTTTCAACCGCTGCAACTCGGTCTGACACTCTGCATCGTTTGCAGAACAATTTCCCCGCATATGATCTCTCTTGACGCTTTTATCTCTTTTCTGTTGTGATGATTTCTTGGACATCTTTTTCACCAGCAAATCAGATTTACACAAACCCTTTTCTCCATTCTTAGTTTCAGACACAGAACTTGTCTCCTGCTTCAAAATCTTGTATTGATCTCTTACAGAATCTCGAAAATCCGTAAGCTCTTTCAACTGCTCATCCACCTTCTTAATCTGATCCCAATTCAAATCTAAATTCTTCTCTTGATCTCTTCTTGAATCAAAGCTCTGCTCTATAACTTCCTTCTCCACAGGTACTGTCTCAATCGGTTCTGGAGACGGTGTTTGAGACCTATCGCAAAATCTCATACAATCCTCATCATCAAGTCCACTCCATCCCAAGCTCATAAGCTTACATCTATAAGCATGTAACTCACACTCAAGATTCTTGATTTCAACATCTTTCTGGTAATTCAAATCCTCCAAAAGCTCCAATGACAACTCGGCGAGTGACATTCTCTCCTCAACCATTCTCTTGTACTGGCTAGCTTCCATAGCAAGCATCGCTTTCTCGCCTTGTAGCCTAAGTATCACGGACATGGCTTCGCTCGCTGATGTAGCAGTAGCTTCTCTCTCAGCATCTAACTCTTCCTCAAGTCTCTGGACATCTTCTTTCATTTCATAAAGAGCTATTCTAAGATCCCTGGTGGACTCAAATCCACGCGTATCTAAGCTATAGCTTCTTCCTACCATATCTCTGATTGCTAAAACACTATATGCAAAATTTCTATTCAATAAATTACTTCAAACACTATAGTTCCTAGAATCTGAAGTTTAGAAGAGAACAAGAATCTTATTAATGAAATCAAGAAAATAATTTCATTATACCTGGAAAATTTGTAGAAGAACACGAGTTTTGTCGACGAGCTAGTCCCCAAAAATGGCTCAGAAAGATGTTAAAAGAACACTTTGTGGTGAAAAGTTTTGTGTATAATAAGGACACATTGGAAACTAAAATGTTAAATTAGACAAAATTATACCTAATAAATGGAAAAAGAGACCAAAAATAGGAAAACAATTTCATTCACACAAGCCACGCTTGACCAAAAAATTGATCATTATGCTTTGTCCATATCATTAAAAGCAGAAAGTTTCTTAATTTTGGAATGGGCCATTCATAAACTCATTAAACTGTGAGAAAGAAAAAGGTTAATAGTCCTCTAAAATAATAATGAGATACCAAGAAAAGAGCTGGAAAATATTAATGAAACTTTGAATGCTTAATGTGACTCATTGAACTATTATAGTCAGTCAAATATTTCTCTAATATATTGATGAAACTTTGAATGATGAAATGTGACTTTCTTTTTGGCCTGGAACATATCTTCTTAGCTTTCTTTCCGCAAAATGATATTTGAAGCTTTTTTTTTTTTTTTTTTTCTTGTTGAAATCTAGTTTTCTTCTTCAAAACTATTGGAAAGTTAGTTCACACTTTTTAAGTCTTCAACGGCTCATTACGAGACCAGGTATTAGCTCATGTGGGGCTATACCAAATCACTATCTTTATTGCCCTCACATATTTGTTTGTACAAAGCAAGGGTAGATATCTTGAACTTTTTTGAATCTATGATCTTCTCCGCTTTACAACTAGTTGGATATCTAATGTTCAGATAACCGCTAAAATCTAAATATTCCGCTGGATATACAGTCCGATTCATAGTTTTTAAGAATAACAAGAAAAATATCAAAATTCGAGAAAATATCAAAATTCAACAAAAGAATGGCAGTATGCGTTGAAAATTTATTTTTCTTTCTTAATTTGTAAATTTAATACTTTTCTAATTAAGTTAATGATTGCAAATTCATATATATAAATATATAATGGATAAATAATATTGCATCAATAAATATATATACATATATGCTACATATATCTTTTCTTTTAAAATTTTAGTATTTGTGATTAAATTTGTATTTGAGATTTTTAGTCTTTTTTTTTCATAGAACAACAAATATCAAGAATTTTGGGATTGAATCGAAACGAATATAACATATTTTCCCCAGTCAAGTTAATCCAGAGAGCAATAAAGATCACTAGATTGACTTTTTTGTGTTCTTAATAAAATTATATAACCGATATTTCAATTGCTTCCTTTTAAGTTTTAACTTGTGTGACTCACAAAAGAAAACCAAAAAAATCATACCATTAGTTCATTTTGATATACTCAAAAATAAAAATCAAGAGTTTATTTTTTTGTTTAGTGAAGACTCCTATTGATTCCCATTCTAAAGTTACATATGACATCCTATACAATCCAAGTTACCAGCTTGAATACACATTTGACTGGAGAGCCTATTAGTTTCAAAAAGGTTTTAGTTTATTTGTCTGTCGATGTCAATATGTCATACTTGCGAGAACGTCATAAACGTAGAGGAAAGTAGACAGCAAACTATATCCTTCACAAGTGTGACACAATGTTGATGTACTTTATTCAATGATGAAACCAAAGAAACCCTATTTTCAGAGGAGATCATAACATTTAGAATCCTTGATGATGATGAGATGTTGGATTTTATGTAGGTGTAGCAATCATAATGTACCTCACAAACCTCAGTTTCAGAGAGAGGATGATTTTTTCATATTATGGCTTGCACAAATTCCAGAGAGCAACAATGGCTTCTTGTGCGTGACTAAATTATCCTAAGCAAAAATTGTATAATGAACTTGGTGAAGAGCTAAATTAAAAGATCCTTAAGTACCTAAACCATTTACCACTGACAAATTTTTGATCTCCAAAGAAACAAAGGAATCAAAAGGTTTTCTCATCATTCTTCTATTCCAAGGAATCTATATGCATATATTCTGCTTTAGTAATCAGAATCGTTTCGATCGAGAAAATGAGATTCGACAAATCAAGTCTCGGTTTCAAATTGGAAATAGCAATGGACAGTCCAAAGCAAGTCAGGTATTAGATCACAGAAGCTTTTTAGCAATGTCTTAGGAATCAATATACATATATTCTACTTTACTAATCAGAATCATTTTAATCTTGAAAATGAAATTCGACAAATCAAGTCCCGGTTTCTAATAGGAAATAGCAATGGACAGTCCAAAGCAAAACAAGATCACATACATCGAAATGCAAGATCACATGAGCTTACTAAACAATATTCGTCTGGCTAAAACCCACAAGAAGGGGAAGCCAGTGAAAAATCAATGATGAGAAGAGTGGTGACACAGTGAGCAAGAGCACCAAAAACTACAAACACATGGAATATCTGATGGCTATGTCCTGCCATATCAAACGCTCCAGGCTTCCATCTCTCAGGCACACGGCTAACATAAAACGTTGCTCCCACAAAATACGACAAGGCCGTTGCAATCTCGTAACCGAGGGCCACAAACACGTTAGGATGATCCCAGTAAAGGCAAAGCACATGTGTAGCAGGTATCACAGCAGATGATCCCATTGCAAGGAAAAGATTAGCTCTGAAAGGTCTAAAACGCGGTGTAGAGAGAGCGGGAGAGAGGAGAGTGATGATAGCAAGGAGACCGAGGATCGATATCGAGGACAAGTAGAGTAAACGGAAGTTAGGGTGGCAAGAGAATGCATAGTAGATTGGTGCAAAGAAAGAGGCAACGATCATAAGAGATATTCCTGCGTAGTCCAAACGCCAAAAGAAGAGATTGAAACGTTTTGAGTGACAAGCAAGGAGGTGTGAAACAGAGCTGCAGATTAAACAACCCATTGCTCCGACTAAGTACACAAGCCATGGCCATTTTGGAATAGCTTCTCCTTGAGAGGTAAGACATGAGATGTGTTGTGTCACGTTCGAATCCTGTTACAGAGAGAATCTTATAAAGTTTAGTCATGTGAATGAGAAAAGGATCTTTTTTGGTGGGTTCAAAGCTCAAGAGAGAAAAGATCCAAGAAATATATCGAAAACAACAACACATGGTAGGGGCAATTTACCACTACTTTACATGATTAGAAAATGACAAAGATGTGGTTTATTTGTTATGTCTAATATGAATTTACTTTGTTGCAAACACATCGCAATATTTTGGTTGCAAATATAAAACATGTTTTTAGTGTGTATATGTTTTCAGTCAGTATGTATTTACTAAATTAGAGATATATCAAATTTATGTAAACTTCAATTTAATATATTAATAACTAAATAATAATGGCTTTTTTTGTCATCTAAATAATAATGGCTTAAATTCAAAGATTATAATTTCAATTTTTTAAATGCCACAACCATATTATTTTGTAAACAGAATTTTTTATTTAAACGAGACTTTAATTTTGTAAAACAAAAGAAATATTTTCCGTTACTTATCCTAAAATCGATATAATATGGTAATGACACAATTTTGTTTTTTTTTTTTTGACATCTTTGGATCAATAAAATCCGATCTATAACAAATCCCTATTACGTAGAGTATCGTAACTTATTGGAGTCGAACTCCGGTGAGAAAGACGGAGTTAAATGGACTTAACCACTTGACTAAAGACACGTCCCATTTATCTTTTTTTTTTTCCTCAAAGACACAATTTTGTTAAAGTATGTATGACACATAGAACAAACAAAACAAACTATATAATATAACTTATATTATTCAGCATTTTAGTATTTGACAATGTCACACAAGATAAGATAAGGCGGCAATTAAAAAATATCAAAAGAATACAAAAAAACTTACATGAAGCAGAGTCTGATTGCTTGAGAGGCAAATCCTCACTCTATCGTCAGGTCCCCAAAAAAAGGCCAATTATATATTATTTTAACTTTTAAAAACCTTAATATAAAATGACTATGTTAACCTCGGTGGTTCTTACCCGGACATGCCGTTAAAAACGCCGGCGAGACTAAGCTCCGTCGTCTCCAAGCAACTCACCACCGTCATCCACAGAAATATCACAAATCCAAATAAATGCCTAACGATTATCAAAATCCCAAACTCTCACAAATCAATTTCAAAATATCCATAAAATTACGAAAAAAACCCTTCAAAAGATTTTAACGTACGTCCAAATGTTGAGAGTTTCGTTGTGCCAAGAGAAAGCACTGAGAAAAGTATCTTTGAGAGACCATTGACATCGATAATGGTTGTGTATAAACTCATTATCCTTCAAATACTCAGGCAAGTCTTCGAACTTCATCAATCTCCTTACGAGTCTCGTATCTTCGCCGGAATCTAACCCTTTCCAATCGGTAACCGTCACCATCGCCGGAGATTTCTTCGCCGGTCTTCGTCTCTTCATGCTCCGTTTTCTCTAGTTGCGGCGAATCTATGTCCGTCGCTATCTCTCTGTATTTTTATATATGGAGACGAAACCTCTTTGAATGTAATTGAGTGATCGTGACCGTCCACGTGTGAGATCACTCTGACGTGGATGGTTGTGATTGGACGGATGGATTTGCTTTGTGTGAGGTTGAGTACAGCTGATTAATTGTTTTTTTTTTCCATATGTGCCAGATTTTTTGAATCATAGCGACAAGTGGGAAGATGAGAAAATGCATAAAGTGTGGTGCGTAAAAATAGCACTAACTTAATCTCAACTATAGTCACCAACCAGACTACAACACCTGGACAAAACTCAAAAAATTGGATTAATCTAGATTAAGTCCCTAAATCATTCATGTGTCTGGGCGTGATTGGTTGCATGACCATTAATCAGTATTGGTGATCTAGCTTGTTGGTCAATTGGTGTTGTCACATGAATGTGTACACTTTTGGTTTTGAACAAAAACCATCTCATGTCTTTTTTTTTCGCCAAACCATCTCATGTCTTTCTTCTCTGATTTGGAACAAAATCTCTCTCTCTCTCTCTCATTAGCTAGAAAAATTCTTCATTACCGCACAGACAGTAGGAATAGGATAAGGAGGTGATCCCATATATTGACAATCACAGGTTGAAATTTAGGTATAAAAAAAGCTTTCCAATGCATTTTCAAGCCAATATGTATCAAATACGAATCGCCACCAAAGAGATTTATTAATAAACCGTAAATTGGAAATTTACAAAACACACGAGTTTTTGGAGAACATCATTACAAACACATACATATGACTGACAATGCTTGGAGAGAGGACAAGAGAAAGTGTTCAACGAGCGCTTCTGATGACAACTCTAGGCTTGTTTCTACAAAACTTTTCCATGAACCACTCGTGCTTATGTGAAATAAAGATATGTCCAATCACTAATCCGCAAAAAACACCAGGACCATATGCTATTGCCGCTGCTATCCAGTTTATCACTTGTTCTTCTTCTGGCTCTGATACTTCCTCTAATTCTTGTGGTCTAGGATTTGGGACATGAGTTTTTATGCAGATATTATCAAGACCGTAAAGCTTGGGGTTGTCCATGAATGAAGAACAATTTTGGCTTTGAAACTGTGCGCCGTGTGGTATTGGACCTTCAAGTTTGTTGTGGGCGAAGTTCATGGTTGACAGAAATGAGAGCTCACCAAGATCTCGGGGAATCTGACCTGACAGCTGATTCCGGGATAAATCTAATGCCTCAAGATTCGTCATATTTGCCAATGATTGAGGTATATTGCTTGTGAAAGCATTATTCGACAAGTTGAGAAAACGTAATCCCTTCAACAAGCCAATGGATTCAGGGATCTTTCCATAAAACCTGTTTCTTGAAAAATCAATGGCTACGAAGTCTGTTCGGATCTTCTCGAACTCTATATCTACACCTTTGTGCACTATTTCCATTGAACTAATGTAAGAACTGAAAGGATTCTGGAAATTGTGATTATTCAAGAAGATGGAATATCCCATATATATAACACCATAATTTTATGGGTTTAATGTAGTCATTTGATGCCAGCTGGAAAAATCGAAAGCTGGGAAAGTTCCAGTGAAGTCATTATGTGAGACATCAATAACTTTTAAATATAGAAACCCAATGTCAACGTGGTCGTGAAACAATGGCCCATAGAATTGGTTGGATCGGAGGATGAGGACATTTAAAAATTGCAGAATACCCAACCGAGATGGAAACTTGTCCTTGAATTGGTTTCCTTCCACATTCAAAAATTCCATCAATATACAATTGATCAAGGTTTTTGGGAGTTTTCCTTCCAACCGGTTGCGGCTAACATCAAGTGCCCTTAAACCCGTAGCATTGAGAAACACATCTGGAAGAATCCCACTGAAGTTGTTGTTTCGCAGATTAAGCACTTGAAGAAAATAAGTGATATTCCATAAACATGGAGGAATTGAGCCACTGAAGCTATTGTTGGACAAATCTAAGAGCTCTAGCGATCTAAACTCGCAGATCCAATGGGGAAATGGTCCTCGGAATGAATTCGAATCAAGACGCAATACTTGCATTTTTGCTTGATCGAGAACTTCTGATGATTTTCCAAAACCGCTAAAAGAGTTGTGAGAAAGTTTCAGCAAGGCCAATCTCAATAAGCAACCTGGTACTTTGCCTTCTAACTTATTCTTGGAAATATCTAACTTTTTGAGTCTGGGAAATTTTGATATGGATTCTGGGATTTGGCCATCAAATTTGTTATCAGTAAGGTATAGACTACGAAGATTAGAAGATGATGATGTATTCCCAAAATCTATAGGTCCCGTGAAGTTATTTCCCCCCAAATAAACCATTTGTAACGAGGGAATCGTGAACAAGAATGTAGGGAAAGGCCCGGAAAATGAGTTGTTACTAAGATCTAATTGTTCGAGATTGAGAAATTTAGATATGGATTTAGGGATTAGGCCATCGAATTTGCTATCAGCAAGGCTTAGAAAATGAAGCCTAGAAGATAAAGACATATTGCCAAAACCTATAGGTCCCGTGAAGTTATTTTCCCCCAAATAAACCCATCCTAACGAAGGAATCGTGAACAAGGATGTAGGAAATGGCCCAAATTCTTCCAAGTTGTGGAATCGGCTCATGTCGGGTATAATCTCGGGTTCAAAGTCATTATATCTGATATCAAGTTGGATCAATTTCGCTAAATTGGCAAATGAAACAGAAAATTTGCCACTTAAGTTATTTTCGTAAAGGAGCAGGTACCTTAGTTTGGTCATGTTGAAGATGTTGTGTTGACTGAGTTTTAGTATCTATCTAACATGTCATGAGATCGATGAATTCAGGAAGTGACTGTGATTGACACAAAGCAGAGAATATGTTGTGTTGAATTAAGAAACTTGTAGTCAAGATATATCAGAGGATGTATCAGACGTCTGAAGCAGTTCTTGTACTAGTTCAGACATTAATACAAGAAGTTATACAGGAAGCTGAATTGTGAAACTGCTTTGAAGAGTTCGAGAACAGAAGTGTGGGAGCCGACTTGGACAAGCCAAGAAGCGGTTGCTGAGTTGGATTAACATCTTGAATATACTATTCAAGATGGGAGCATGAAGAGAAACTTTCCTTATCCATAAAGAAAAAGGAAATTTCTCAATTCCTATTTTGGTGTAGAATAGGAAAATTCCTATTGGTGTAGAATAGGAAAATTGTCAACTCTAGGGTTGAGCAATTGGTATAAATACCAAGAGGGCGCTTCATGAAGACTTGCGCGCCTCAAGGTATTCTCGAGAGATGCACACAAGGTGTGTGGCGTCGCCCCACCATATAAGATGTAAGATCTATTGGTGGTTTATTCATCTAGAAAAGAATGATAGACATAGTAGTGTTTGATATCATACGCAATTGTAATTGCAATCTTGTTCTAGTGGATTTGTTCTGGACTAGGTCCCGGGGATGTAGGAAAAACCGAACCCCGTTAACAAACTCTTTGTGTCGTTTACTTTATGCTCATACATACTCGCACTCGAACATATACGTACTCAAACATATAGATTTAGCCACAAATATGCGTTTTCACATGTTTCCAATTAAAGATGGAACTTGACCAACTAATTCATTAAACGAAAGATCAAGCTTCGTGAGATGAGAAAGGTTCCCGAAAGAAGAAGGAATCTCTCCGTAGAGATTGCAATCTGAAAGGGATAGGTCTTGAAGATATTGGAGTTTGAAAAGACCACTATTTGGTTTCAAAGTGTTGTTGAGAACGACTTAATCAAGGTTAAGTGAAATAACCTGGCCAGATTTGGCATCACAAGTGACAGCCCCCCAAGAGCAGCAATCACTGCTCTTGCTCCATGACCTCATATCATTAACACTCCAGTTCGAGAAGTCCATATCTGTTCCCGGAAACTCGTGTTTGATCTCCAAAAGAGCATCCCTCTGATTATGGCGGCAATGGTGGAGTGTAGGAGAAGCAAGAGTGTGTAGAAAAAAGGAAAACAAGAAGAAAAAATACAAGGTAACAACAATACCAGAAAAGGAATAAGATTGGCTTGGTTTCATAATTACTTTTATTTTTTTAGTTTGTGTGGTTTGTGATAGGTTATAATTATGGTTTCTGATCTCTCTCTATAAAGAACCAAAAAGAAAAATCAATTGTGGAGTTCTTGACTTTGCGTTAACTGTGACATTGACTCATTACTTCCACCTCATTATTTATCCATCACACACTCTATTGACTTGACCTTCTCGATTATCTTTTTTTGACTATTCTACAAACATTAGTACATGTAAATGTAGGTAAGATATGATGAAGCTAAGCTTCAAGTCCATCTCTTTGGAAAGCTTTGCAGTGAAGGAGGAGAAACTGCTGTAGCATGGAACCGTAAGCCGAAATAAAGTTGGGATTAATGCTGATAAAAGTGAGTGACAAGTTTCTGTTATTATGAGACAATTGTTGTACTCTTGAGCTCTATGTATGTTTACAATAAAATAGAGTTTATGTCTACATATCTCAAAATCATCACAAAATTTATAAGGAGGAAACAAAAGAAAGAAAAGAACAAGATTTAAGATACAGCTTACTAAGAAGGTGATTAAAGATCAATCAATTTTAACCGAAGAGTAGATAAGCCTGGTGAACCAAAAGCATGCGTAGAAACCAATTGCACCAGTAAAGACGAAGAAAACGTATGAAACTATGAGCATGTACCCAAAGTAGAGCACTGCAGAGACGAGCTTTGTGATCTCAAGTTTGGTGTAGAAGTAAAAGACTGCGTAAAGAAAGAGGTAAACCGCGGAAGAGCCTGATGTTAAGTAAGATCTCCACCACCATTGATAGTCTTCACTACAGAGTTGAAAATAACAGAGGACGACCGTGATCTCTGCGCAAGTGATAATCAATATGATGAAGACAATGAAGAGGAAGCCAAATATATAGTAGAATTGGTGTAGCCATATCGAGGTGAGTATGAAGAAGAGCTCGATGAAGACTGCGCCAAATGGGAGAATGCCTCCAATCAAAATGGAGAATATTGGGTTCATGTACCAGGCTTGTATTGGAATCTGCCTCGGGATCTTGTTGGTTTTCACTGGATCTTCCGGTGCAAGTTTTCTGAAACCAATGTAGCCACCGATGAAAACAAGTGGAACAGAGATGCCAAACCAGAGGACGACCAAAGCAAACATTGTACCAAATGGAACTGCCCCAGATGATTTTTGTCCCCAGATTATGGCATTAAGAACAAAGAAGGCGACAAAGATGGTAGCGGGAAACATGAATGCAGTTTTCAGAGCGATTTTCTTCCATTCGGTTCCTCTTAAAGTTTTGTAGAGGCGTGAAGACGCGTATCCTGCCAATAGTCCCATGAAAACCCAAAGCAAAAGCATAGCCGTCATCAGACCACCACGGTTTGAAGGAGATAAAAAGCCAAGACAAGCAAAGATCATGGTGACAAGAATCATTCCAAAGCATTGAACTCCAGTGCCTGCATAAACACAGAGCAACTCCGGGTTTGTTGGTGGTCTGAAAACATCTCCGTGTACCAATTTCCAACCAGTCTCTTCGAGGGCCTCTTCATGAGTCTCTAACTGATTATAGTTGGAAATATCTCGGTAGAGTGTTCTTAGCATGATCATAGCAACCATACCAGATAGGAAAAGAACAATCATCATAGAATTAACGATTGAGAACCAATGAATCTGATCATCAGCCATCAAAAGATAAGTGTCCCACCTTGACGCCCATTTCACATCACTTTCCTGGAAATCAACATCATATGTGAATATAATCTCGTTCCCTTCTTCGACCTCCTGAGGAGACTCAGAGTTAGTGACTGCACGCTTTGTATGCGGATCACATGTCGTTAACCGAGCCTTTTCATTCCATTGACCTTCATATTCATGCTTGACACTGCATTGAGATAAAACCAGTAGATGTTAGTCTACACAATACAGAGTCAAGGTCCATAAATCACAAAAAAGCTACCTGAACGGCTTGACTTCAAAGCCGACGATTCTTGAAGAATCAGTCTGTATATCTCTGTGATACCTAACAGTGAAGGTCAAGTGGTTGTGGATAAAATACTTTTCCTCCTTTTTCTACAGCAAAATGAAATAAATAAGAACTCCTTCCATTGAAACATTAACATATACAGAAAATGTAATAATGAGCTCTTACACCAGCAAAGATTCCCTTGAGACCAACATGGAAACCATGCTGATACACTACAACATTGTCCTGATCTGGCCTTTGCACCGGAACAACTAGTGGAAGATTATCCAAAATCCTGCATAAGATCAATCTTCCTCATTAATCATAAGAAAAAAGAAACACATTCAACCAATGGGGACAAAACCAATCTCCTCACATGTTAACCCGATATTCATCAGCAATCTTCTCCTTAAACGCCTTTGCAGTTTTCTTATCAAGCTTTACGCGGCAAACCGCAGCGCACATCTGCGATTCCCTCATTTTAAACTGCAACAAAGAATCAAACAGACATTAAAAAAATCTCATCGACTACCATATAAACAAGACACACATATAGATAAAGAACCAAGTGGAAACAAAAACATACCACAAAGGGAGAGTTCTCAATTCGATCACCACGAAGAACTTCACCGAGATTCTCAGCACTATCAACAATATGTTCAGGACGACAATAAGGAAGAGAATAATAGGAATATGGAAGTTGAGTCTTTGTAGATGTCAATTTATTAACTTTCACCATCAATGCATCACCCTGCAAAAACAAAACCATAACTCCAAAGTTTGAACCTTTATAGATAATCAAAATCATACATTCTTCTACTACAATTTGTATACCTCCAATAGCTAGATTCACACAGCAACAAGTTTAAACAATGTCTAATACATATATACTAATGAAACATTCTCTTTAAACCCAAATCTCATCAAACAAAGCCATAGATCAAGTTTTAACAAGATTACTTGTTCAATTGCGTCGGATCTAAATCCAGTGTGAATCAAAGCTCTAATAAGAAGCTGCATTTGTGAAAGACACAAGAGAGAAGACAGATTCAGATACAGAGGTGATTTTGTGACTGACCATTTGGAAATCTTGAGGAGCGACACCAGGAAGGTAAAATCCATGGATATTGACATTGAGGAAGAAGAAGACGACGAGGGTGAAGATCAAAATCCGAACTTTCGCCATGGATTTGCTCGATTTTCGTCTTCTTCGTAGAGTGAAATTTCTTAAATGAAGGAGAAGAGAGTGGGAAGAAACATGGCAATTGGACGATTTATGGCCGTTGGATCTTTTAGTATTTTCGTTTGATTTAATCAACGGTTGAGATTTCATCAGTTGGAGCTGTCGGTGATTCTTCTTCTTACATTAGTGTTAATAATCAAAGAAATATCAAAGTCAACACTTATAAAGGTAAAAAAATCCTATTTTAAATGGGAAAAATGTCATTTAAATCGTCACTTTGCTATTTGTGGAGATTTAAAGCATGAACTTTGAGCCTGGTGCTTTTAATCCTCAATTTCTAGTTGACTTTCAATTTAATCTCTAACTTTCGTTGACGAAGCCGATTGAGGCACGTCTTTAACTGGACAAACGGAGGATTAAGACGTTGTTATCTGTCCGTCTAATATATCCGTTAATAATCGAAACGACGTCGTTTAATCAAATGAAAACTCCCAAATTCGGATTAAGCTTGAACCCTAGAATACCAAATCAAAATTAGAAATACAAAATCGAAGATTCTCTCTCGTTTTCTTCTCTAATCTCGATTTCTTCTCAAATCTCGATCTCATCTTTATTCCTCAAGATCTGTTGTCTCGATTCCGATGAGTTCTAGCTCCGAGACATCGAGTTTGTGTGGAGCATACGAATAATTATGATAAAGTGTTAAAAAGAAAAGATTTAAATCAATAAGAAGACCAATTGAATTTGGTAAATGAAGCTGACCTGCTAACTATTCTAGCAGATTATGAAACCTACACACACCAATTGACTTAAGACCGGGATTTGATCCAAGCTTGGTAGGCTTCGTCGTATCCAGTGCCGTGCTTAGCTTCACCGAGGCCTTAGGCAATTTTGATTAATGTGGCCTTCATTTTTAAAATGAAAATATTAAAAAAATTATAAAATAGTTTTGAATAGTATAAACAAGATAGTTTAACCATTTAATTTTCCTTGTAAATTCTTCATTTATTAATTTTATGCATTTCTCAAACAAAAAGCTCTAATACATAATATAAACTAAATACATATATCTAATTTTTGAATAAAATGTGGCCTTTTAATGCTTAATATTTTGGTGGCCTTAGGCAATTGCCTTTAATTTTATGAGGTAAGCACGGCTCTGGTCGTATCTCATGTCTCCTAGTAATCGGATTGCCGAGATCTGATTTCTTATTTGCTTATCAATCCACACTGTGATCTGTTCCCCCGTTTGTGGGTTGTCGCCATGATTAAATGTATCATTACCAAGACAATATGTAAAAAATACACATAATACAAATCGGCATTAGCTAAATGCAGAGCTAAATGTAAATCTATGATAAATGATTGTGGAAACTAACTTTCTATTATTTCTATTTTATTATAAAGTAAAAGCAGTCGTTAGCAACTTAGCATTAGAATAATTTGAAAAGATAAGAAAAATCAACTTACTTGTCGTAGGCCAAATTGCTACATGTGAGCCGACTCTTTGATGTTGTTGGTGATCGGGAACATGGACTTTCGTATTTTAAGGTATAATATAGTTTTTAGGCGTACTAGGTGTTGTCGTGTGCACCATCTCGAAATAACGATTACAAAAATTCATGATGCGCTTATTCTAATCCCATCGGCAAAATGTGGCATTGTTTTTTGAAGACATTCGATAAATAGCTACAACTTTTGTTATCAGCAAACGTATATGGGGACCAAATTCGTCATAGGAAACCAATAGAACTGTGGTGGTGTTGTTTGGTTTCGTAGAGCGAGTCGTGTCTCTCTCTAGCTCTTTTATAACTTGGTTTCCCAATAAGAATTGATCATATATGGTGTTTGTATAAGCACTTGGAAAATATGGCAATTTTTTTAACTTTTTTTTTCATGGAGAGTTAGACGAAACTAGTGACCATATATCATCAACTTATTGTCGGATGAGAGAAGTCAGTAAATAATCAAAATTGCATAGAACATGTTGGCTATAATTAAGAGTCATGACAATGGCATTCTAATTAGGTTGATGAAAATCTATTGATTCTACACAAAAAAAATATTGATATGCTGAGGTAGTTTAAGATTATAATGTTGCATGGGAAGAAGGAATGATAGAATGCAGTCTAATACTTTTGTATCTTTAAATACTTTTGAGGTTCGGGGTTCAAGATGAGTGCCACGAACATGAAAGATAACGTAGTTTATAGACTACAGTAGAACCTCTATAAATTAATACTCGATAAATTAATAAACACGATAAATTAATAAATTTGGCCGGTCCCGAGTCGGGCTAGTGTAAAAATTAACCAAATTCGATAAGATAATAAGATAATAAGTTTTTTGAAATCCCTATGTAAAAATATAGTCCCAATAATATCATAAATTAATAATCATGTAAATTTGCACATATATATATATATATAATATTTTTAGTGTTTTTCATAAAAATAGCCAAAAGTTTTTGTAAGTTTTCAAAATTTAAATATGCATAATATTTGTTTTAATAGTCGTATAGATTTTTAAAATACAACAATAGATGTCACTATTTATGAATTTTAATTAATGTATATCGTTTGTATATGTGAATTCTATAATCGTTGTTATTCGTTGTCAAAATAAATTATTTTTATCTTCGAAATATGAATTGTTTAAGGCTAAAACTATAAAATTTATAACATCCAAAACATAAAATTTTATTTAAATCACATTGCTTTAACTCGTATTTTTAAAAAAAAGTTTTCGCAATTGAAACAAAACTTTTTATAAATTAATAAATATTAATTTACGCTATAAATTAATAAGTATTAATTTATAGATAAATTAATATCACTATAAATTAATAAAATATCATGGTCCCAACATTATTAATTTATAGAGGTTTTACTGTAGAAAGAAAAAAAAAACTCTTAAATGATTTTGTTTTTCAACCTTACCATAATGCAATCGTCATCCTCTCTCATCAAGTAGCAATTTTTTGGTAAGTTCATAATTCATATATTGAAAACCAAGACTAATTTCTGATGCAAAAATTTTCTCGCATAAAATACATATTTAGAAAAATATACATTTTTCTACCATGTGTTTTTTCTTACATCAATTATATGAGGGTTGACTCACATTTTCATTAGCTCAAGGATTCTTAGAGAAATGTTTGCAAATAGGGCCAAATCTTGTTACTTATCTTTTCCCTAATTTTTATTGGTACTTCCGGTCCAATGGATATACGGTTTTGTGACAAGGGGCCTCATATGGACGAGAGAGAATAAGGTTTGTACTATTAATTATCAAAGCATCTTTAAACATAACTTGTGCGGCAAAAAAAACTACGTGACTGGTTTGGAATATAACAGAGTGATAAAACTCCTATAGGGTATCGAGTTGCCTCCTTCATCCTTAGTTAGTCCTCACGAATCCTCATGCAGTTCCTCACAATTCTGAATCAAGATTTTTCGATCTTTCTTCTTCTGTTGGTACATGGTAGTAAGTTTTGGCTTATTGATTATACTTATGTTTCTCTTACCAAGTTTGAATTTCTTTCCGAAGGTTTGCGTCATCAGTCTCAAGAGTAAAATTGATTGATAAACCTAATGGGAAAACGTTGATGTGTTGTATAAATATTTTGACCTACTTTTTGTCGGGATACCATCATCAAAGTCTTTGGTTGAAAATCAAAACCCTAAATTTTGTCGCATGCTCTCTTTTCTCTCCTTTACCTTGAATTGAACAAAAGAAACAGAACAGTGCTTATTTATTTTTGACTAGTACTTGTGCATATGGATAACGCAGAAATGGTGGCGGAGAAGAGGAGTTTCAAGAAGATGAGTGTGCTTCCAACTGAAAAGGATTTTATTGATGCCATCGTTTCTCTCAAGAACCTTCCGAGATCATCCCTTGTCCTCAAGGCCAAGGCTTCCCCTTTTAAGTTTGACCGTATCCGTAAGTGCTACGTGGAGAAGGTTAAGTATATATGCGTAAAGAGAACTTTTTTGGCTAAGCTCTCTAAGGTTTGTAATGAGTTTCCTTGCCTCTATATATTAAACTCATCTCGTGTGCGATGGCCTTCTCTATCAGCGATTTGACATTGATCACTTGGCCCCCCTTGCTCTAGAACAACTGAAAGAGACTGATTGTGATTCACTGGACCAGTGCAAGTACCTGAAAGTGGCTGCACTTAGACTATGTACATTGGTTTAAAATTACAACACCCTATTTTTTACCTTTTAACACTCCACATCATCATCTCTCTCCTCCACATCATAATTCAACACTCATTTTACTTTTATATTTTACAATGGTTTTAAAAAAAGATTTCATAATTTAATTTTCTTTTATGTGTTTATTTAGTGATTATACATATTACTAAATAAATTTATTGATTAACATTATAATAAAATAATTAAGAGTCAAATAACTTTTGTATGCATTTTTATTTAATATATTATTTTTTAAAATAAAATAAATAATATAGTAAGAAAATATGAATTTTTTTCTATGTCCAAATCAAATTAAACAAATCTCTATCTATAGATTATGAAAAATGATGAATTTTGGTGTAAATTATTTATGTATACAAAATAATTTATTATAAAATAATTGAGTTTAAGTAATTAGGATGAAAAAAATATATCAAAAATCTTAATAGCCAATGAAATCACAGCACATGAGAAATCATACCCCACCAACTAAAATTCACGGTGTTGATAAATTACAACACCAAATTTGCCACATCCTTTACAACATTTATTAAAACAACCATTGCACTATCTTCAACTGTTGAATACTTTTTTCAACATACCCATTGTAAGTAGTTTAGGTGTATGTTTACTGTTGGAATGAGAATTATCCCTAGTTTGGTTTATCTCAAAAAGGTCAGGCAGTACATGGTTCAGCCAGGCAGGCCCGGCCCTTCACACAAACCCAAGATACATTGGTGTTGGGCCCCCAATTTTTAAAACAAATTTTGTAGAAAAAATCTAATTTAAAGACCCCAAAAATCAAACAATTATTTTTTAAAGGCTTCAAAAGTCTTCCTACAAAAAAAAAGGCCTCAAAAGTCTAATTATTTTTGTAGAGGCCCCAAAAATCTAATAATCCATATGTGATAGATTTTTTTGTTAAACGGAATTAGATTTTTTTTCTGTATTGGGCCCAAAAAAATACTGGGCCGGCAGACTAAGAAAATCTGGAAGATGAGAATGCTGCTTCTCTAAAAAACAAGAAGCATGTCGCCTGCTTGGCTTAGGAAGACTGCACAGTCCCTCACACTCTGGCTTTGATATTCAAAATGTTGCCGGCTTTTTTTGTCCAGAAACTTTCCGAATTGGCTTGAAGAGTTGGAACATGAAGATGGCTTCAAACTCCAAGATAATCAACTGGACTGTGTAAAACTTGCTCACAATCACGAGGAGCACATGGTGCATGAATGCATGATTTAAGACCTTCATTTGGTTGTATTTATTCTCGCTTATAAATCAATCTGTTGAAGAATCAATGTCTCTCGGCTTTTTATTTTATCTAGTAGATCTGCAAGCCAAAGCTTGTTGACGGACTTTGCAAAATCAAACTGAAAATTGAAATTTAATTTGATTTAAATGTATCTTTATTAGAATTACATTTGGCGAAAAAACCCGAGCTCGCGCGTGGCTTATACGCGCTCCTCTCTTCTCTCTCTTCTTTTTCTTCAACCCTAGATCTAGCTTTCGTCGTCTCTCCGGTTTGCCCTTCCGGCACCGGAGAGGTTTTCCTCTCTGCTCTTAATGAAGGCTCTGGGTTTTTGCGGTGAAGCAGGAGTGAGCTTATCTCTGTCTCCGGCAACGTCGTGGTGTGGTTCCTTCGGTGATGCGGCTGTGGCTCCATCAACGTGGTCGAGTGATTTTGCTGTCGTTTCTGGTTGAGGACGCTGGAGGTTCGCGGTGAAGGATCTCGAGGCTCAACCGCGTTGGGGTCGCTGCGGTCGCGGCGGAAGTCACCGAAGGTTTGGAGGGTTTTCGCTTGCTTGTCGCGGGTGATTAACGGTAGATCTTCGGATCTTAGATGGCGGTCGTGGAGTTTCGGCTTCTGAGGGAGATGGTGAGTCACTCTTCCTCCTTAGTTGCCACGATTTGCATTCACCGGACCGGATGGATAGAGGTATTGTCTCGGTGAGGGAAGAAGGAGCGGTCTACGGTGGTCTGGTGTTAGATCTGAGCTTGGCGTTTTGCTTGGTAGGGGACTCGTCAACGGAGGAACCAGTTGTCGGAGGTGGATCTGTTCGGGAGACTTGTTGCGGGTTTGGCTGTTCATCGGAGTTGCCTCGGAGACAGGAACCGAATACTCCGGTCAAAGAGTCGACGCCTTCGTTCATGCCGCAAATCAGTGAGTCTTGTATTCGCCGGAGTTCCAGATCGATTTCTGCTTCTGGCCGCCGCCAGGATCCGATCTAGTTTACTGTTCTGTTGACCTAATTTTCTCACTGTTTTGTAACTGTGGATTCGTGTATTTACCCAGGCCTAAGCCCATTTGGGACGGCCCATTAATAAAACTAGGTTAAAAAAAAAAAAAAAAAAAATGTATCTTTATTAGTTTTCAAGAAAACGAAATGAAAATAAAAATTTGACATCGAGAATATCTAGATATTAGAAATTTTTTTGGATTATTTGCTCGATAAACTTATTCCTCCCTATTTTAGACTTTTTTGGTTCTTCTTTTCATTTACTTTGGAAACTTCTGTTACGCTTTTGTGATCTCAGATCGATAAGACAGATCCGAGCTTAGAACAAAAATACCTGATATCATAGGTTTGGCAGATAATTCTCATATTTTCTGGGAGTGAGAGCATTTAAATAAAACATAATTTATTGTTTCCTCTGTCATCTCACAATTTCTACAGATAATATCACAATGAATTCTTCGATGTGCTAATTTTGAAATAACTGCTAAGAATCCCGAAGCAATTTGCCATAAAAAATACTAGTTTATTTAATTAGTTATACATTTTCTGAATTTTTTTGGTTGGCGATCCCTTTATAAATATCAATATTAAATGTTGTTTTTATAGTTTTGTCTTGAATTAGTTAACAATAATTTTTGTATGCATATAATATAAAAATACTGAATAATATTAAATATTTAAATAAAATTTCTATTAAAAAATAGTGTGTCTTATGTTTTTTTTTTTGATAAATAATGTGTTAGTTTTCTGTATCCGCCACTTATTTGCCATTGAATCTTTCAAAACCTCTTTAAAATGATAGACATGTCTCTTAGCATTTAACGCAACCTTATGACTCATCAACTTAGTTGGTCAAATATAAATACTAAATAGCATTTCCACTTTACATTAATATAATAATCGTATTAATAGTACACATCAATATCTTGGAGATTTTGTGTGTTCTTCGTTAGATACACTTTCCTATGGTAGTAAAATACACCCCCTCTCTCCTTCTGCCTGCCACCAACCATTTTTCTAATTAATCTTTGTCCTTTTTTAAATTCGCAAAATACAGAATTTGACTGCACAATCGTGAAGTAGCATAGAATAAAATTAAACTGTAGAATAAAATTAAACTGCAAATTAGAAAGTCACAAAATGAGCCTACCAAAAAAAGAAAGTCACAAAATGACACAAATACCTTTCGAACCCTGGCATAAAAGACCGCAGTTATAAACCATTAGCCACGGCGCTGAATTTTACCCATCTTTCCGCACAAATTACACACTTGTACGGTTCGATACACTCTTAGAAAGAGTCAAAGTCAACATTTTCAGCTTATGGTCGAAAAGTTCTTACACGAGACTTAAATAGAAATATAACATGCACACGAATACATGATATAAACTTTATCTTTAGCATATGGTCGAAAAGTCCTTCCACGAAATTTAATTAAATAGTAATCAACACATACACGATATTATAAACTTATTTTCATCTTTATTATGGTCACACATACTACACAACCACCAAAAACTACAAGACAATAACAACAAAATGTCTCTTTTCTCCATCCCCATCTCCACTGAGTTGCTTCCATGGCTTCTCCTACTTTTGATTCCTCCACTTCTTATCTTCTTTCTTCTTCGTTCCCCTAAAAATCTTCCACCAGGTCCACCAAGATTACCTCTCTTAGGAAACATCCACCAGCTCGGATCTCTCCCTCACCGCACTCTCAGAGATCTCTCTCTCAAATATGGCCCCGTCATCACCGTCTATCTCGGAAGCGTCAGGACCGTGGTTGTTCACTCTCCGGAGACGGCGGAGGAAGTTCTAAAACTTCATGACTCCGAGTGTTGTACTCGTCCAAAGCTATCTATCACTAAAAGCTTTTTCTATGATGGACTTGGTCTAGGGTTTACTCAATGGGGTGATTACTACAGAGATGTACGTAAACTTTGTGTTCTTGAACTTTTCTCCGTTAAGCGAGCTAACTCGTTTAGGAACTTGAGAGAGGAGGAGCTGAGTCGACTCGTTGACTCGTTATCTGACTCGGCGGCGTCTGGATCTTCCGTTGATCTTACGGCGAAGTTGGCCAAGTTCGTCGCGAGCTTTACGTGTCGAATGGCGTTTGGATTGAGTTTTCAAGGAAGTGGAATGGATAACGAGAGGTTTCTTGAGGTGTTCACGGAGGCGAACAGAGTCATCGGAAAAATTGCGGCGGCGGATATTTTCCCTGGGTTTGGTTGGATCTTGGATCGGATCAATGGTCTTGATTCTAGCCGGAGGAAGAGTTTTCAAGATCTTGATACGTTTTACCAGAAAGCTATTGTTGATCATCGAGAAAAGAAGAAAACTGAAGACCGTGAAGATTTGATTGACGTCTTGCTCAAGTTACAGAGTCAAGAAACCAAACTTGGTTCTTCAAGAATCACTGATACACATATCAGAGCTATTCTTATGGTAAGTTTCAACTTTGGTTAATTCGGTTCGATTCCATAATTCGTGTTTGATTTGGGTAATTTGGTATAAATATTAGAGAAAATTTCGGTTTAGGTTTGTATTGGGAGATTGATGAGATGGACCGAAACGGAATCGTAATCTTCATTGATCTTGATTTGGTGTCGGTCGATCTCATCAATCTCCCAATAGTTTGGATTCATGACTAACGGTTCGGTTCGGTTTGGTTCGGTTTCTTTGTCCATCCTATTTGGATGTTGAATTGAGTTCATGGAAGCATTTTTTTTTCCATTTCAGGATTTGTTTGTAGCAGGAGTAGACACATCTGTTATCACTATGGATTGGACATTGGCAGAGCTTGCAAGACATCCAAGAGTGATGAAGAAAGTACAAGCCGAGATTCGTGAACTCGTAGGAGACAAAGGGATAGTCACGTATGATGATCTTGAGGGTCTAGTCTACATGAAAATGGTGATCAAGGAGACTTGGAGGTTACACGCACCGAGTCCGATTCTGATTCCAAGAGAAGCAATGACCAACTTCAAGATCAAGGGTTATGACATTTACCCTGGAACGCGTATTCATGTCAATGCATGGGCGATTGGGCGTAACCCTGATGTATGGAAGGATCCTGATGAGTTTATCCCAGAGAGATTTGTGGATAGCAATGTGGATACTAAAGGGACGAGTTTTGAGCTATTGCCGTTTGGGAGTGGACGCAGAGGTTGTCCCGCGATGTACATGGGATTAAGTACGGTGGAGTACACATTGGCGAATCTTTTGTATCATTTTGATTGGAAAGCAACGGAGGAAGTGAGTATTGAAGAAGCACCTGGTCTCACTAGCCACAGGAAGCATCCTCTTCACCTTGTTCCGCTTAGTGTCATCAACCGCAAGCTTTAGTTTGGGAATGCAAAACGCAGTTTGCAACGAATAAGGATTGATAAAGTTTCCCTTGTTGAATCTTCAATGCTTATGGCTCAATAAATTTCTGTTTAGCTTTCAAACAATAATTCTCATTACATTAATAAAATGTTTCGGCTTATTATACTATCCCCACACAAAGATTTCAGAACTCTGAAACTTGTTTGCGATCAAAGAAGCAACCGGAAGGAGATTCTCGATGTGGAAGCAAAGCTAACCTTACAGGACTTGATGCTCCTTCTTCCACAGACAAAACTCCAGTTTTGAAATTCATATCCGTCTTAACAAATCCGGGACAAACCGAGTTTACGCGAAACTCGGGATGTTTCTTCGCCAAGATCCTTGTGAAACCATTCAAACCAGCTTTCGAAATCACGTAAGCAGACATGACTTTAGCCCAATTTTCTGTCTTAACCGTACCTTCTTTAAACTCATTGAGAAGTTGGTTGATCACTTCGTCGATTCTTTCCTCCGTGAGATTCTCTGCGTCGCTCAGGATCCCTTTTGCCCATTCGTTTAGTAAATTCTGGTTAACATTTAACAAATGTAAGCTAAAATACTAAATAGAGTTTCCCTGCCAACATCTTGCAAGCATTCTTGATATACCTTTACTTGACCCATGAAGGACGATACGTTAACGATTCTTGGAGAATCAGATAACTGCAAAAGAGGAATAAATGCCTCACACATTCTCTTTGGTCCATAATAGTTAATCTTGATGCATTCTTCAGCTAACTCATAAGTCTCTGTGATAGTTGTCTCCCACTTGAAACCTTCCTGACATGTCAAAAACAACAAGAAAGCATTAAACATGACAAAGATTTATCGAAAATTCTATCACAAGATACTTACTTTCCCAGTCCCAGCTCTTAAAGCATCAACATCAGTGATTACACCACCAACCCCTGCATTATTGATCTGTAAAAACAATCAAAAGATCACTCAACATTACACAAAGACTCTTGCTTTTAAGACCTGTTTCAGACCGTAACGAACCGTACCAAGATGTCGAGTTTTCCGAACTGGGTTTTCACAAACACAGCAAGAGAAGTGACACTAGAAGGATCAGAGACATCAAGCTGATGAAAGACAATGCTTTGATCAGAAATCTTAAGCTCTTTCTTCAATGTCTCAACAGCTTCAAGTCCTCTTCTTTCATCTCTAGATGTCAGAACAACCCTAATCCCTTTCTTTGCTAATTGTCTGCATATCTCAAATCCAATTCCTCTATTCCCTCCAGTAACTATAGCATATCTACAAAACCCAGAACTAAAATCAGAACTAAATCAAGAACTGAGCGAAGATTGAGTCATACCTTAGTGTTTCCTCAGCCATTTTTTCTGGGTTTCAGTTCAGACAAAATGTTTCAAACGAAATGTGGAAGCCAGTGAAGCCACGTAGCTTAGAAACAGAGCCGGCTCTAAAGAATATTGGGCCACAAGCCGAAAAAAAATTATGGCCTATAAACTACCTTAAAAACAAAAATTAAAATTAATTGAAATGATTGGGACTTGGGAAAATCGAACCTCCCACCTCTAGTTACCAAACCTCTATACTTAACCAACATAGCTACATAAGATTTTAGTCAAAAATGGGGCCGAAAATTTATATATTTATGGAGGGCCGCAAGCATGTGCCTCACATGCTTCCCTCAAGCGCCGGCTCTGCTTAGAAATTGATGTTCTTGGAAAGATAAAGAGTGAGTAGCCCAAAAACAAAATTCGCAACCGTGGAGATGATTAACCTACCAAATTAGCCAATTTGAAGAAGGAACCGAAACGAGAGACGAGGTTCACCGGTTAAATATAACTTTGGTTAAATATAACTTTGGTTATGATTTTAGTGTTTTCGTTAACATAAGCGGTTAGACATGAAATATATGGTAACAAAATCTTTAAATATGTAAAGCTGAGGCAATATATGTGGTATAATCAAACGGTATGCGGTTTGTTCGAAAAAAACATAACAAATAGTATAGAATAATGTATGAATGTGAAAAAATAATATATGATGTTATACAATTGTTTGGGATGTGCCTTTAGTCAAGTGGTTAAGTCAACTTGACTCCGCATTCTCCACCGGAGTTCGACTCCACTAAGTTGTATTACCCCGCGTAATAGGGATTGACTATATGGATCGAGTCTTGTCGATCCAAAGATGTAAAAAAAAAAAAAAGTTGTAATACAATTGTTTAAATAGTGAAAAAATAACAAACAGTTCGAAATATATATTAAACAAATATTTTATAGCTTTAGATTAGTCTTTTTTTTTTTTTTTTTTAACATCAGATTAGTCTATTTTTTACGGTTCTGTACAATTGTGTTATTATCGCAATTTTTTGTTTATTTTTTTTTATAAAAACTAAATATATATTTTTACGGTTGTGTTTTTCTAAAAAGTTGTAATTAAATACTTTCTATAGTTACATTTTTTTTATCGTAACATAAATGGTTACAACCATTTAGTTAAACTTGCAACGTTTAATTTATTAGGAAAATCATTATTTTAGACACAACCTTAATAAAACCTTCTTCCTTATCACTGATCTCACCTTCTTCTCCTGAGTCCCCTTTATCAGGTGCAAATACATAAGTTGGAGTAATTCATAGAAGACTTTACATTTTCAAGAGTCACATACGCATTTTCATTGTATATTGAAAATGAAACACGTTGAGAGATATAATAATAGGTTGACATATGCATTTTCATTATATATTGGAAAGGAAACACGTTGAAAGAGATATAATAATAGGTTCACATACGCATTTTCATTATATATTGGAAATGAAACACGTTGAGAGATACATAATAATAGGTTGACATATGCATATTCATTGCACACGGCACACACCAAACCATTTTTCATTTATAAAAAAATAATACTGTAAAACGTGGGCTTCATTCATTTATCTCTATATACATGCACGAATTAGATTTTTGAATTCATACATTTAAATCAACCCAAAATGTATAAATTCGTCGTTTGCTTACTAACTTTGAGCTTTCTCTTGCTCTCTGGACTATCAAACACAGCATTGGCCAGAGTACATCACGAATCTTCAAACCCAAGTATGTTTGTTTTACTCCGAGCAATTTTGTATAATTTTAATCCGATTTTTGTTTGATTGTATGTAGTTCAAATTTCCGGCCTTAGAAAACAGAGATATTGAATGAAAATCGAATATTATTCAGTTTTGGTTATTCTTCGGACTTTTTGGTTATAATTCCATGTTTGCAAAATAAATCTTCAAATCAAAGACTATCCATAGAAAATGATATGTGCAAGTCGTCAAATTTACTTTCTCGTCGCAGTTTGAATTTAGGATTTGCTCGTAGTATATGAAAATTGTCACTGAATCATTGTACTTTCTCATTTTCTCTTCATTTTGGCTTTTGTAATAAACTAATAATTATTCCGATACAGTTCTTAGGCCTGAGATTTATATCCGTTATCCGCAGATATCCGTATCCGGTTTTTGATCCGAAAAACGGATATCCGGCCAAACGGATACGGATACAGATAGTAAAATGACGGATATCCCAAATACGGATACGGATACGGATAATCATAAAATTTGGGCCGGATAACGGATATCCGGCAAAAAAAAAAAAATAACTTAAAGACTTTTGACTCCATTTTTCAAGTGTTAAAACCCAAAAAAACTTGTAAGCCCAACTTTTTTAATTATTTTTATTTTATTTTCAATGTTAATAAATAAATCATATGAAAAAATTAAAAATAAATTTCTAAGAAAAATTTAGGAAGTTGATTAATGTCTCTTTTTTTAAGAACATCACTTGAATCTTTTAAACTTTTTGCTATTTTAATAAATTCTTTGTTTTTGTAATGTTTTGTATATATAATCAACTTCTAGCTATTTTATGATTTTTTAAGCTTTTTATGTATGATATTAATGAATTTAAGATTTTAAAACACTATTTCCGGATATTCGCGGATATCCGGATTTTTAACGAATATCCGCGGATATCCGGATTTTTAACGAATATCCGGAATTTCCGGATCCGGATACGGATACTAAACTGGTGGATAATATGGATACGGATACGGATACGGATATTTAAAAAAACCGGATATCCGCTCCGTTTACAGGCCTAACAGTTCTTGTTCTATTTGGATACGTAAACAATATACTAGCTTAAAATATTCAAAACTGACTTGTTAATTGTTTGCTTCTTTTTTTTTTTCCTGTTTTCGGAAAGAAGAAATAGGAAACGCGGTTCGGGATCACAAGATCTTCAACTATATGAAGGCTCGTGTACGTCCCAGTGCTTCAATGCGTGGACCTGGACAAACCAATTAGAACTGGCCAAAATATATGTTTGTGAAAATTAATTTGAAATATTTATATGATATTTTTTTTATTAAAACTAGGACTCATGACTCCCGCGATGTCGCAGAGGAATATATTTCAGAAATCGTTTTAGAAAAAATGTCAAAAGAAAAATCATAATGTTGAGTCCTTAGCCGTTGACGGCCCAGTCTAGGACCTCATGTGAAAGGCTTCTAGTGCATGCTAAGAGCTTTTTGTAACTCGGCGTTTGGCATTTTGCATTCACTCTTCTCCTTTAGTATATGATTCAGAAAGAAGAAGCAAAATCGTCATCGCTTCATCAAACTCCCTTATTTTGCCGCTTAGGTTGAGTGGATGGATCCGGACCGAAATCTTTGGATTATGAATTATGCTTCCATGTTTTTAGCTTTTTTGCCATGGGACCATTTGTCTTAGGTATATAATCGTCGATTGTATTCCTAAACTTTTTTCATTTTATGAAATATTTACATTCTTAACAAAAAAAAAATTATAATGAATTGTAACAATTTTGATTATTTTATAATAATAAATCAATATATATTTTACGAAAATTATGATAAAGAAAACCCTCACAAGCATTTATTAAGTATATTATTATTAGAAAACATTAATTTGTAACTAAAAAACTATTCTCAAACGCAAAAGGCATGAAATAATAAACCAAAGGTTACAAGAGTTTGATAAATAAGCTAAAATATTCATTGGTTCGTCAAATAAACCAAATGCTATTATGTTAAATCAAACAGTAGTAACAATTCATTTAATATATTTTAGTAATTAAATAATTTTTAAAAATATGACCAACTTTAACCGAGAGACGCGGCCGTAGATATCAAATATACCAAAAGTTGCAACGGTTTGTCAAATATACCAAATATTGCAATGGTTCATCAAATATACTAAAGATTACAATGGTTCGTAAAACAAAACCAAAAGTTGCAATGATTCGTCAAATAAACCAAATGTTGCAACAGTTCAATTAAACAGTTACAATCTTATTTAAATACATTTTAGAAATTAAAAATTAAGAATTAAAAATAATAATTTATGAAAAGTTACACCGACGGTGTGGATGTCGGATTCACACACTCAAGTATTTTTATTAAGTGGGAAAGATTACTCTTGAGGGACAAAAATGAATATGCAAAAAGGCTTATGAATCGCTATAAAAATCGCTATAGTACTTCTTGTTTTTAGGATCAAGATCCCCTTTACATGTCCGTTGGCCCTCCTATTTATACATAGAAAAATGACATTAAAATGGCTAATTAACTAATTATTCTCTATTAAATGTGTCCGTTTTGATCTTTGTCTTTAATGTCTCAACGTTTGAATTTTGAGTTGACTCCGTTCTTCATGGGCCTCGCCTTTTGGCCCAAATGACCTTGAGCCGTCTTAACTGTGACTTCGACGCCGGACTCACGTCGAAGTGCAGTCACTTCGGATTCTCCTTGTGGTGATAACCACTTCGACTGCTCTTTTGGCTCACGGATCCAACGGGCTTTATCCTTCATGGGCCTTTATCTTGACTACGTGGCAATCTTTGGTTGGTCTCGAACTTCCGGTGCGGGATCCGACACCAACAATTAGCCCTCCAAGTTCTTCGAAGTGCTATTCCAATTCGGAGGACTTTAAATGCCTTAATGACCAAAGATTACGTTCCGAGGAATCTTCTGATTTTCCCGCCAAGATCCCATCAGTCCTTTAATTTCGGCGCTTTCCATGTTTAATCGCGTGACATCTGTCACCATCATGACCGTATCTTTATTATTTACTATTAAAGCGGGAAACCTTTCCACTTCCCCCACGATTCCCAAGGCGGTTTCATCATTATCACTTAACTTCCGTGAGGTAACTTCTTTCATCATCACTCTTTTACTCTTACGCTTTAGTTAAAAACTCTCTCTTCTCTTTCTTCGCCGACTCTCTCTTTGCCGGTTTTTAAACTTTATCTTCTCCGATGACTTCCGATTCCGATAGACCTGAATCTCCGTCTTTCGATGAGAGGCGCTCTAGTAACGACGAATGCACCCGCCCTAATGATATTGCGGGTCCGCACTACCGATCCACCTGCACCCTTCAATCCCTCCGAACGATTGAAGGAGCTCTGCCGAATTCCACCGGGAATTATAGCGGAGGCGCAAATAGCCAGGCCCTCGGAGTCCCCGGAAAAACATCGTGACGGCTACTTTTGTGTTTACGAAATCTACTTCAAGGGCTGCGGATTGACTTTCCCCCTTCCGGAAGCCCTAGTTCGATACCTAGCGGCTCTTTAGATCGCTTTACCTCAATTAACCCCCAATCTCCTCCGAACTATCCTCGGAATTATAACCGTTGCGGCGGAAGCGGACTACATTATTGGGGTCCCCGAATTGAACGAACTTCTAAGCGTGAGAAGTTCATCAAAGAAAACAGGGTACTTTTCAGCGTACCCAAACGCCAATAGGAACGTCATCTCGCATCTCCCAAACAAGGATGAAAACTGGCACCATCCTTGGTTCCTGATTAAGAAAACTCCTGCTTCGATTGGAAGTCTTTCCGATGCACTCCCATCGAAGTGGTCTGCGAATCCTGGTAGAAATTAGGTCGTACATTCCCTTTATGGTTTTATTACTTTTTACTGACCAAACTCGTTGTTTCACTTCGCAGCTCTCCTCGCTTCAACTCTTCCGACTGAAGAATTTATCAAGTTCTTCAAAACAATCCTTGAAGGGGAAACCCTCTGGAATTCTTTCACCCTCGATCGGTTCATCGAAGCCAATCGAAAACTCAGGATGAGTCCCCCCAACCAACTTCATCGTCTCCCGCCTCCTCCCTTAACCCACGGGATGTCAGCTCGGGCCTTTGTTGCCCAACGTAAGAAACTTTCCAAGCCGATAGCAGAGGCTTGTGACGAAAACAAGGCGTTCCTTGCGGCCGCCGTTGACAAAAAGGACTACAGCAGGACCCTGCTGGTTGATGATAACAGCATCGAGGGAGCCAGATCCGTTGCTGCTTTCAGATTGACTCCTCGTCGCGAACGTCGTGACGAACGCTCTCCCCGGAGGGATCGATCTCCTCGTCGTGATTCACCTCGTCCTCCCCGGGATGACTTTAGCAATGAACCACTTAAAAACCTGGTTCGCAGGAAGAGGGACAAGTCCTCTCGCAGTGATTCTTCTCCGCGGAGGGAGAAGTCTAGGGCCCGGACTGACCGTTCACCTCGATCATCCCCTCCGACTGAACCAATGGGTCCTCCTCCACCTGTTGATATGCCTTCCAAATCTGACAGCGAGAAGACTGATCGGAGTGCATCTCCGAAAAAGGGAGATTCAGAGTCTTGAGATGCTTCCTCAAAGATCAAGCCTGCCCTTGTTCCCCAAGTCAAATCACTTTCAGGTTTGGTGATTTACATACACTTAACAGTTTTTTTTTTTATTTTTGTTAAAACTCCAATTCTTATACATTTTCTTCCTTCGTAGCTATGGAGAAAGAAGGCAGCGTCTTCCGATGCTTCAAGACCCGAACGGGTTCGATCCTGCCAGATTTTAACAAGTGGCGCCCTGCAATCCGCGAACGCTACTTGCTTCACGCTCATCACTCATCCCGGGTTTGTTTCGCTTTATATATTTTTTATATATATTTTTTCTTGATTATATTGCCATTCTCTGAACCGACTTGCCATCCCGGGTACAATGCCAGGCTAATGGCGAGCTTAATGACATGATTGAACATTACGAAGGGTTGGTCATTGGACGGGAGCAGGAGATTGACACGTGGAAAAAGAAACTTTCTGCTCTTGAGGCTGAGCTCAGTTCTTCTACCGGTTCTAAACACGATCTAGAGGACAAGGTCGACAGCTTAACATCCGAGCTTGCGAAGATAAAGGGGGAGCTGCAGGACCAGTATGACCGGAACTACAAGCTCCAAGATGAACTGTCTGGTGTTCAAGGCAGACTTCATGAATCCGAATCAGCCGCTGATGCCCTGAACAACCAACTTATTGAGCTTAACGCGAAGTATAAGGCGATCACCAGGTTGCGTGATTCCGAGTTGGCGAGGTCGGCATCGAAAGCTAGAAAAGAGGTTAAGGGACGCTGGATGGAATTGATCCAAGGGGCCATCCGCTTCATTCAAACCGAGAAAGCTAGGTCGGGTCTGGAATCAGACATTAAGGAGCACGAGAGCAACCTGATTCTGTTGGATCAAATCCATGAAGCAGATTTCTCCGAAGCGCAAGAGAGGACCGAACTGTCGGCTAATCTTTCCGAGAAGCGAAGTCGCTTGGCAGCTCTCCCCACTTCGACCTTCAACCCGCAAGACTTTGAGGAATTCTTCACAGAATCTCCTCCTATAAGTGAATCGGGTTTAGACTGGGCGGGTAATTTTTGGCTCTTGAAACTCACTACCTTTTCTTGCCTTGTATCCTTGATTGACTAGAATTATCTTTTCCAGGCTCAAGTGAGACGGAAGACATTCCCGCACCTGAAGTTCCTGCTGCATCGGAGGTCACCCCGAAGGATGGTGGTACCGTGGAGAACGGACCAGGAGATTCATCTGAACCAGGACTAGCCAAGGAGGTGGAAGAAACTTTGACAACCGAAGCGGAGTCCGAGGTGGCTGTTAATCCATAGTGGCTGTGTCCACTTTAAATTGGGGATTGTCCCATTTTAGTTTAAACTTAATTTCGAACTTGTTTTTGCCTAAGGAGGCTTTATTGTTTCTTTTGAACGCGGTATTTGCCTGAGGAGGCTTTTAAACCTTTTTTAGGTTATGACCCCAAGGGGGTTTGGTTAAAAATATGTGCGGGTTTGCAAAGTCCGCTTTTAACCCTTTGTGGCCTTGTGGTTATGTTTTCGAGATTTGTAGGCTGATCAAACCTTTCTCTTTAGAATGCGAGAACTGTGCTCGGCTTAACGCGAGTTCCCCACTTCGGGTTTAGTCTACTCGGTAAATTCGTTGGGCTTGGGCCTTAGAAACTTTTGATGATGATGATTTTTTTTAAAAGAATGCGACGGTTGATCTTTCAACCCTTGAAAATAGGAAAAGCGATACGTCTTTAAGGCAACAACTGCCCTTTCTCGATTTCCAAAGATGGTTTAACCCTCTAGGGCACGCCACCATTATTGAAGTTTCATTCCCAAGACAAAACCTAACCCTACAAATAGGAGTTAGTTCGCCTTTAATCTTTTCTTCAAAAAACTTCATAACTCGTTCGATAAACACCATATTAATGGAGAACGAAAACGCAGCCCCCGTTGATCCCGGCAGCCCACTCTTTTTGTCCGGCGATGGCTTTGAACCGGCCGGCGTTCTTTTTCCTCACGCCGTTTTTCACTTTCCTTCAAAGGAGAAGAAGGAGGCTTGCGACTTTATTGACAAGGTTAATATCCGTCATCCTTGATTAAAAACTTTCTGTTTTATTTTACTCATTCATATTTATGCTAGGTCGCCGACAAACACCGTCGCCTGTGTGAGGAGAGGCAGCGGCTAGGTCTCAAAAGGCAGACCCTCGAGGCCCGCATCTCTCGGGTGGAGAGGAAGATTAGGGCTCTGGAAAGTGATCCCTTTCAGTGGGAATGGCGGAACTTCGATTCTGTTGCTGAGATCCCGAGGATGCTTCGGATGTATCTTCGTGCTAGAGGGGTTCCGGGTCCTGTGAACGCCCCGGTCCTCACCGTTCCATCTGATAGCGAGGAAGAAGATTTGGAGGAGGAGGCCAGCAACAGTCGGAAACGCATTCGGGATCGTTCCAAAGTGAATGCCAAGGACAAGGCGTCCACTTCGGAAGTTAAACCGGCGATGAAGGAGCCTGTTCCCGAGCCTCTTCCTTAAATGTTCCCTAACTCTGCTCTCTTTTCCCTTTTTTAAAACTCGTAATGGGCTTCGGCCCCCTTTTATTTATGGAGACACTTACAACTTTCCTTATTCTTCAAAATATTCTCGGTGATATGACTTTTAATGCAGGATCGGTTTAGGGCTTAAATCTCTCCGCGAATCACTCCATTCCAAGGATAGAATCTGCAGCTTACTAGGGATATGACGTTCCTATAAATTATAGTCTCGATTTCCCTTCACTCCTCACCACTCTTTTTCATTTTAGCAGACATGGAGTTCAACCTTCGATGTTCAGGATCTATGCCCGACTTCTCCAGGATCGGAATGATAAACGAAGATATTCCAAATGAGCCAAACAGGCAGCCTCCTCCACCTCGTGGTTTCTTCAGATCTCAGATCCGAGCTCCATGTGCTTTGATCAGGGATCTCCCCATTAGAGACCAAGGAACAGCGATGGCGTTCATAGAGGCACTCGCGCTTCAGCATCAGAAGCTTTCATTGGAAAAGAGGAGACTCCGGAAGAGGATTAACCGGATGCAACGCAGACTTACTACAGTATCAAGAGACCTCCACATCCTTGAATCTCACCCCGGAGAATGGATCGAACTCGGGATCTCTGTAAGGTCCCGTCCCCGACTAAGTTAAGTCCGGAGAGGTTCCCTAGAACCGATCACTACTTGATCCGATCCTTAATCCGATTTTAGGGTCCATTCCTTATAACGTTCGTTTTTAAGTTTCATTCCGTGATTCGTTACTTAGAGTCTATGTGTAATGATTAGAGTCTATATGCGATCGTAAAGTAAAACAAACAATCCGGATACTTTATTAATAAGTAAAGATTCGGTACAACTTATGAGTTTGCATATAAGCTATTACAAGTCGTACAATCGATCCTATCTACCCGGACTTTATCACCACCCATCTTCCCGGCCTTGAGTCTCTCGCGCCTAAGCCAATCCCTTCCCACGATCACCATCTTTTCTTGAAAACAAAGGGGCGTAAGTAATCGGATATACTCTACGAATGCAAGTCCATGCAATGCACCCTAAGTTCCGATAATCACTTAGTTCGGGAAACGGACTAGAGAGAGGAAGTAAGCGCATCAGTTCGGCCTAGAACCGGTAGATCTAAGCGGATCCGCCATTTCCTTGCCGAGCCGCATCCCCGTCTCAGCCAATCCGTCACTCCGGACCAAGTTATGCACCGAGTATGAGTATGCTTATGAACCGTTATGCAGAACTATGTGTAACCCATAAGCCCCTAACGACCCATAACATCCATACGATCGGAGATCACCAAACCGGCGTTATCCTACGGATAACCTACCTCCGATGAATCCCAAGTCTCAAATCGGAAACTTCTTATGATCGTTTTTCTCTCCAAGATGGCCTGGAGATTATGCGGTATGTTTCGGTGTTTCCGTGTGTGTCGAAAATGCGACCCAAGGACTCGTATTTATAGAGTTTTCGGTCCAAAACCGTTTTCCAACCGTTTTACCCAAAGATGCCTCTTCGCACATAACCGCTTCTTGGCACCCATTCGGTCATGTGTGGTAACCGACACCCTTGGCAACCGTTCGGCTAGTAGTCACTCGGTTAGCTGACCTTCACTCCGTTTAGTCTAGTTGAGCTTCCAAGTAGCTGGTCCAGCTGACCCGAGCTACCGAATAACCGTCCCAGCTGGTTAGCTTACTTACTTCAGCTCAATATACTCCGATTGACTTCCCCGAGCTGATGGGCAGCTCCTTTTTAGACTTATCCGAGATTCCTACCTTCTTCCCGGACTAAGTCTCATCCGGCGATCCTATTAAGGATCGCGGACGCTACAAGTCTCCCCCCCTTGAATGGGATTCGTCCCCGAATCCGACTCAAGTTCCTCCTTTCCCATCTCCTTATACCATTCGTAAAAATCGGCCTTAATCTTATTCTCCGTTTCCCACGTAGCTTCCTCTCTTCCTCCGCAATCCCATAGTACTTTCACCATGTTAATTCTTTTTCCCCGAGTACCTTTCTCCATTCGGTCAATGATCCGAATCGGCTTTGCCTTTACCGTTAAGTTCTCTTGTAACTCGGGAGGAACGTCCGCAACGGCCTCATCCCGTTCACTTAAACATTTTCGGAGTTGCGACACGTGAAAGACCTTGTGGAATGCATCCAACTTCGGCGGTAGTTCGAGTTTGTATGCAACCGGACCAACTCGTTCGATCACCTTATATGGCCCCACGTACCTTGGGCTTAACTTCTTCCTTTTGGAGAATCGGCCATCTCCCTTATAGGTTACCGCCTTTAGATAAACTAGATCTCCCACCTTAAATTCCAACTCCTTCCGACGCTTATCCGCATAACTTTTCTGTCGGTCTTGTGCTTCCTTTAACTTAACCTTAAGGAACTTCATCTTTTCATTCGTCTCGTCTACAATCTTCGGACCAAACAACATCCGTTCGCCCACCGGCGTCCAACATAAAGGCGTTCGGCATGCCCGTCCGTATAACGCTTCGTAAGGCGACATACCAATGCTAGCTTGATAGCTATTATTGTATGCGAACTCTACTAACGTTAAGTGTTTCTCCCAACTTCCTCCCTAATCAAGTGCACATGCTCTTAGCATATCCTCTAGGGTTCGGATGGTTCGTTCGGATTGTCCGCAGTTTGTGGATGGTACGCCGTGCTCATATTCACCCTCGTTCCTAAGGCCTTTTGGAAAGCCTTCCAAAAATGCGAAGTAAATCGGGTATCCCGATCCGACACAATACTCACGGGAACTCCATGTAGTCGAACTATTTCTTCGATGTACTTTGCCGCAATCCGTTCGGCTCCGTCCGTTTCTGAAACCGCAACGAAGTGGGCCGATTTGGTCAATCGATCGACCACTACCCAAACCGCATCATGTTTGGCTGGACTTCTTGGCAATCCGGTAACGAAATCCATCGTCACGTGATCCCATTTCCACTCCGGCATGGGTAAACTCTGAACTAGTCCACTCGGGACTTGGCTTTCCGCTTTAACTAGTTGGCATGTTGGGCACCGGGCAACCCATCTCGCTACGTCCTTCTTCATCCCTACCCAATGATAGTATCTTTTAAGGTCGTGATACATTTTGTGCAGTCCCGGATGAATGGAGAATCTAGATTGATGAGCTTCCCGAAGGATTTCCTCCTTTAGCTCCTTAATGTTCGGAACACATACCCGACCATTAACAACAATGGTGCCATTGTTAGAAGTTTGATACTCTGTCTTGTTGTTTTCCGCCCACTTATTCAAATCATGGTCCTTTTCTTGAGCCAAACGGATCCTACTAAGTAAATCCGCTTGATCCGCCGCACCCAATCCCAAGGGTTCAAACTCCTTTGACAATGCATTTAAATGCAAAGTCCCCATCATGTTGATCAAGGCTTCTTGATTTTTCTCCGCTTCTACGTCACAACGTCTTCGACTTAGGGCATCTGCTACTTGGTTTGCCTTTCCCGGATGGTAAGCAATATCCAAGTCATAATCCGCTACCAACTCCATCCACCTTCTTTGCCGAAGGTTTAACTCCGGCTGGGTGAATATGTATTTGAGGCTCTTGTGATCGGTGAAAATTTGGACCTTAGCACCATAAAGGTACGATCGCCAAATTTTTAAAGCAAACACTACAGCCGCCATCTCCAAATCGTGTGTAGGGTAATTGCCTTCGTGCTTACGTAATTGCCGTGATGCATATGCGATCACCCTTCCCCTTTGCATTAGGACGCAACCTAATCCCATTATCGATGCATCCGTATACACCATGTATGGTTCATCCGCTTCCGGCAAGGTTAGCACCGGAGCACTCGTCAACATTGACTTTAACTCGGAGAAACTTTTCACACACTCCTCCGACCATTGGAACTTTGTATCCTTACCGGTTAATCGAGTCATAGGCTGAGCCATGCTCGCGAATCCCTTCACAAATCTTCTGTAGTATCCGGCCAACCCGATAAAACTCCTAATCTCGGTTGCATTCTTCGGTCGTGGCCACTCCTTAATAGATCTTATCTTCTCCGGATCCACGGATACTCCTTGATCTGAAATAATATGCCCGAGGAATCCGATGCTCCTTTGCCAAAACGAGCACTTACTCAACTTTGCAAATAGCTTTTGTTCCCTTAACCGCTCCAACACCGTCCTTATATGATTTTGATGAGTTTCCCGATCCTTAGAATAAACGAGTATGTCATCAATGAAGATGATCACAAACACGTCTAGAAATTCTCGGAAAATGCCATTCATCATCTTCATGAAGGCAGCCGGTGCATTGGTTAGACCAAACGGCATCACCACAAACTCGTAATGGCCGTATCTCGTCCGGAAGGCCGTCTTTCGCACATCCGACGGTTCTATCGGAATCTGGTGATAACCCGAGGCTAGGTCTATCTTCGAGAACCACCTTGCGCCTCGGAGTTGATCCAACAACTCATCTATCCGGGGTAATGGATACTTGTTCTTCACCGTAACTTTATTCAATCCCCGATAGTCGATACATAGCCTAAAGCTACCATCCTTTTTCTTTACGAACAAGACCGGTGCACCCCATGGTGAACTACTTGGTCTAATAAATCCTTTATCCAACAACTCCTCCAATTGTTTCTTTAGCTCCGCCATTTCCGCCGGTGCCATCCGGTACGGAGCTTTAGATATAGGAGTTGTTCCCGGTTCGAGTTCAATAGTGAATGGATCGGACCGGTCCGGTGGTAAACCACTCACGGCCTCAAACACATCCGAGAACTCGTTTGCGATCGGAATGTCTTTCAACTCCGCACTCGCCCCAACTTCGTGGGTTGTGATTGTGGCTATGTATGCCTCACACCCTTTCTCTAGCATCCTTTCTGCTTGGATTGCCGAGATTACCAAACTTCCCGAAGTTGTCCTTATTCCTTGGAATTTTAACATTCCTTCCTCCCTCTCGAATTGAATCCGTCCTCGGTGACAATCAATATGTGCCTTATACTTTCCCAACCAGTCCATACCCAAAATAACATCGTATTTCCTGAGTTGGACAACGATTAAGTCCGTAGGCATATTGACACCGTTGACTACAACCGAGATTTCCCGAACCACACCGGACGGACACATTGCTTGTCTGTTGGCAGCTCTAACCATTCCATATTCGGTGTTTGGTTCTTTCTTGAACCCACCTTTTTCAACCATCTCGGAACTCACAAAACAACGTGTAGCCCCGGTATCAAATAAGGTGTTTGTTTTTACACCCCCTATACATAAGGTCCCTACACATTCCCCTAGAATGCTGAGTACCCTATCCGTTTATGCACGATGCAATGCAATGCACGTATTAACATAAAAAGCACAAAGGCTTACCAGTGATCGCCCTGAAGTTCTCGGCATTGGTAGCTTCCTCCGAAAGTTCATAAACCCGCGGTGCTATAGCCTGCCTCTTGGGCGGAGGCGGTAGGCCATTTCCGCTACGGTTCCCCCTTTGTCCAGCTTGTCTTTCTGCTTCCAGCTTCGGACGTTCTCTCTTGAAGTGTCCTGCTTTTCCACAGTAGAAGCAAGTCCTTTGCTCATTCACACTCTCTTTCGGAGTTCCTTGATCCATCCGTGGACAGTTTTGGATACTATGATCCTTACTCCCACAACGCACACATGCACCAACGGCCCTCCAGCAAGTTCCGATGTGATTCTTTCCACAAGTAGCACACTCTCCGCGCTTAGTATCCGATTTGGTGTCCTCCACCTTATCAAATTTCCTCTTCTTGTCCATCGGTTTCGTTGGCTGCGAAGGACGCGACGAAAACTTCTCCGGTTTCATCCGTTTCTCCTCCTCAAGCCCAACTTCGATCATGGCTGCCCTCTCAACCAATTCGGACACCGAAGTAAAGGTTCGAATCAAGCAATGGTTACGGATCTCGATCCTTAGTCCTCGGATGAAACGACAAACTTGAGCTTGTTCATCCTCGAGTTCTCTCCCCACATATCGCCTAAGACGATTGAACTCTTCGTCATACTCGCGCACCGTTCGGTTCCCTTGAACCAAATCCAAGTAGGCGCACTCGAGTCTGTCCCAAGCCTCCGGTGGAAAGAACTTCTTGTTGAATTCTTCCTCAAAGTCCGCGAAGGATTGGATTTGATCTCCCTTCCGTTTCTCAACGGTTAGCCACCAGTTATGAGCATCTCCTTCAAGGAAATGAATCGCAATGTCCTTCCGGTAATCCTCCGGGCATCGAGTGGAGTTAAAGTTTCTTTTGAGCCGAGTCCTCCACTCATCCGCAACGATCGGATCGGAACTCCCCGTGAAGTGACTTGTTCCCAACTTCGAGACGTGCTGGAGTAAACTCAAGTAGTCTCCCCTCTTCCTTGAAGAGTTCGTAGGCAGATTGACTTCAACAATCTCCACATCTACGTCCGCATCCGCGTCCGTTTTGTTCTCCTTCGCTTGCACCACAGGATCCGGTACAAGTGCCTTAGTCAATGCGGCCATTTGTGCCATCATGGCCTTCATCGTATCCCATTGTTCTTGGGCCGATGGAAGTGCGTTTGGATTCTCTTTTTCCTCCGTTGCACCACTACTCTCCGGAGTTTCGTGAACCGGAAGTTTCTGTCCAGCCTCAGGTCCGACCGGATTCTTTCCATCCATTGTTGCTTCGACCCTTGTTTCCTCGGTGACTCGCGGCTCCTCGGAAACCAATGTCTCTTCGACAACGTCCTTTCCCTTCTTACTCTTTCCCGACTTGTCTCTCTTACCCATCTGCGAAAACTCACAAGTTAGTCATATAACTCAAAGTAATCGTTTAGAGAGAAAGAACATTTACCGCGAGATCTCATTAAGCCGATGAGTGGTGATCCCCAAACCCAAAACTCATAGTCCTAGAACCGTAATCGCTCTGATACCAACTTGTAAGGTCCCGTCCCCGACTAAGTTAAGTCCGGAGAGGTTCCCTAGAACCGATCACTACTTGATCCGATCCTTAATCCGATTTTAGGGTCCATTCCTTATAACGTTCGTTTTTAAGTTTCATTCCGTGATTCGTTACTTAGAGTCTATGTGTAATGATTAGAGTCTATATGCGATCGTAAAGTAAAACAAACAATCCGGATACTTTATTAATAAGTAAAGATTCGGTACAACTTATGAGTTTGCATATAAGCTATTACAAGTCGTACAATCGATCCTATCTACCCGGACTTTATCACCACCCATCTTCCCGGCCTTGAGTCTCTCGCGCCTAAGCCAATCCCTTCCCACGATCACCATCTTTTCTTGAAAACAAAGGGGCGTAAGTAATCGGATATACTCTACGAACGCAAGTCCATGCAATGCACCCTAAGTTCCGATAATCACTTAGTTCGGGAAACGGACTAGAGAGAGGAAGTAAGCGCATCAGTTCGGCCTAGAACCGGTAGATCTAAGCGGATCCGCCGTTTCCTTGCCGAGCCGCATCCCCGTCTCAGCCAATCCGTCACTCCGGATCAAGTTATGCACCGAGTATGAGTATGCTTATGAACCGTTATGCAGAACTATGTGTAACCCATAAGCCCCTAACGACCCATAACATCCATACGATCGAAGATCACCAAACCGGCGTTATCCTACAGATAACCTACCTCCGATGAATCCCAAGTCTCAAATCGGAAACTTCTTATGATCGTTTTTCTCTCCAAGATGGCCTGGAGATTATGCGGTATGTTTCGGTGTTTCCGTGTGTGTCGAAAATGCGACCCAAGGACTCGTATTTATAGAGTTTTCGGTCCAAAACCGTTTTCCAACCATTTTACCCAAAGATGCCTCTTCGCACATAACCGCTTCTTGGCACCCATTCGGTCATGTGTGGTAACCGACACCCTTGGCAACCGTTCGGCTAGTAGTCACTCGGTTAGCTGACCTTCACTCCGTTTAGTCTAGCTGAGCTTCCAAGTAGCTGGTCCAGCTGACCCGAGCTACCGAATAACCGTCCCAGCTAGTTAGCTCACTTACTTCAGCTCAATATACTCCGATTGACTTCCCCGAGCTGATGGGCAGCTCCTTTTTAGACTTATCCGAGATTCCTACCTTCTTCCCGGACTAAGTCTCATCCGGCGATCCTATTAAGGATCGCGGACGCTACAATCTCTGACTTCGCTCGAATCCCAGACTGCATGATGTTGATCCTCGACCTTGCTGGCCAAGGAGTCGAAGTGTTCTGCTCGTCAACAAGGTCTCCATAATCCGAAGTGTGCGATGAGGGATATTTTGCCTTATTTGCTTGAATAAACGCTCTATTTTCAATTCTTTGTATGTTCGCACAGCCGAACTTTTGTTTGCTTGTTCGCATAGTCGAACCTTTTCCTTTAATACTGAAATAAAACAAAAATTTTTATTAATAGCTGAACTTGTTTCCGAGCTGCCTACGTACCCATTTCGGGATCAAGCCACACCGTAGTTCATGTACATAAAAAATGTATGTAGCTTTAAACATAGAACTTTCTTAGGTTGATCACGTTCCAAGGTCGCTTGACTGGCCTGTCTTCTAAGTCTTTCAGCTTATAAACACCGTTCCGAACCACCTCGGTAACGATGTAAGGCCCTTCCCAATTGATGCCGAGTTTGCCGGCGCCTTCTTCCTTTTTATTGTCAAAGACGCGCCTTAACACATAATCTCCCACAAAGAATGGCCTACTTTTGACTTTAGAGTTGTAAAACCGGGCTGCTGCCTGCTGTTAATTCTGAATCCGAATCAAAGCTTGATCACGCCTTTCATCTATGGTATCTAATGAATCATCAAGCATTGCTGAAGTTTCCTCCACATTTAACGGTGCTTCAGTTCGACGAAGTCCGGGAACGTTTAGTTCAGCTGGTACCAACGCCTCCATGCCATAAACCAAAGAGAATGGAGTCTCTCCGGTAGGTCGCCTAGGGGTTGTACGATAGGCCCATAGGACAGGTTGGAGTTCTTCATACCACCCTCCCTTTAGATGATTTAAACGTTTCTTGAGATTGCTTAATATCGTTTTGTTCGCGGCTTCAGCTTGACCGTTTCCTTGCGGATACCGTGGAGTAGAATAACTAACTTTGATTCCCAGTCCGCACAAAAAGCATCAAACTCTTGTGAAATGAATTGTGGTCCGTTATCCGTGACTATTTCGTACGGAACTCCATGTCGACATATAATGTTTTTCCAAATGAAAGTTTTCACCGCCGAATCCTTGATGCCCACATACGCCTCAGCTTCGATCCACTTCGAAAAGTAGTCCGTAAGGACTAAAAGGTATTGTACACCTCGAGTTGACTTATGCAATGGTCCAATGATGTCCATTGACCACCTCATAAACGGGTACGGGGCGGAAATGGAGGAGAATAACTCCGAAGGTTGATGGATCAATGGTGCATGGAGTTGGCAGCGCTTACATCTTTGGGCGAACTTAACACAGTCTGTGATCATAGTGGGCCAATAATATCCCATTCTTTTAACTTTAAAAGCCATAGCCCTTCCTGATGAATGACTCCCACATAATCCTTCATGCACCTCGCTCATAACAATTTCGACTTCGGGCCCAAAAATGCATAATAGGTAAGGGTCACTGACACCTCGTCTATACAATGTGTCCTTTGATAGACAAAATTTTGCGCTAACGATTTTCAGCTTTCTGGCTTGCCACCTATTCTTTGGGAGCTCGCCTGTCATAATATAGTGCTTTATTGGCTCCCTCCAGTCAGCCCCCCAGTCTTTAGCCGGAATTTGGTCGACCTTGTGAAATACTCGTGGCTCTGGTTCGGGATGTTCGTTTGACTCTAGAATATCCTCCTCGATTAATGTTTCGGTTTCTAACACTGTTTCTGGAATCGCATCTTCTGCTAAGACAACAGGTTATTTGCTGGATATGCTTGGTCCCTTTGATTTCCTTCGTTTGCTGGGTGGCGGTGCAACCTCTGGTTCACCACGATCGCGTGCCGCTGCTCGATACCTTGTAACGACGAGGGTTTCTTTGTTGTCTTGAATGCTTCGTTCCGAAATGCATTCCACTGGAATAACTCTCTTTATCTCAGGATCTGATGTTGATGCCAACGCGGCAAGGGCATCCGCAGTTGTATTCTCCCCCCGAGGTATGCGAACCAATTCGAATTTCAAGAAATTCTTAGATAGATCCTTCACCACTTCGAGGTATGCTTCCATTCTAGAATCCTTAGTCTCGTAGTCTCCATTAAACTGGTTAACTACTAATTGCGAATCACAATAGGCGACTATTTCCCTAGCTCCAACTCCTTGTGCCAATCGAAGTCCGGCAATCAGGGCTTCATATTCTGCTTCGTTGTTGGAGGCATTGAATAACAATCGGAATGACTGTTCTAGAACTTCTGATGTTGGAGACTCCAGCTTGATTCCCACTCCGGATCCTTGTTTTGTTGAAGACCCGTCAACGTGTAACTTCCAAGTTTGGTTCTCCGGTTGTTCTATCGTTCCAGGTATTGGTAGTTCGGTCAGGAAGTCTGCTAAAACCTGAGCCTTCATACTGATCCGGCTTTTGAATTCTATATCGTACTCGCTCAACTCCACCGCCCATTTCGCCAAACGTCCGGATTGACTTGGACTATGAAGTATTGTTCGGAGTGGCTAGTTTGTTAATACTTCAATCGGATGGGATTGAAAATACGGGCGCAGCTTCCTAGCCGAGGTCACCACCGCGAGGGCGAGTTTTTCCATCATTGTATATCTGGTTTCTGGATCCGTCATTGACTTACTTACGTAGTAAATCGGCTTCTGTTCCCCGCGATCTTCCCGAACCAAAACTCCACTAACCGCATGGTTTGAAACCGATACGTACAAATAAAGCTTTTCGTCCACTTCTGGTTTGGACAATATAGGCGGAGTGGTTAAGTACGCCTTAAGCTGCCCAAAAGCTTCTTCACACCTCTCGTCCCAAAGGAATCCTTTGTTTCCTTTTAAAATTTGGTAAAAAGGTATCGACTTATCCGTTGATCTCGAGATAAAACGATTCATAGCCGCAATCCGCCCAGTCAACCGTTGTACTTCTTTGAAGTTTTTTGGAGATGGCATGTTTAAGAAGGCGTTAATTTGATTTGGATTGGCTTCAATCCCTCTTTCTGTCACGATATAGCCAAGAAATTCTCCGGATGGGACTCCGAATGTGCACTTTGCCGGGTTCAGCTTCATTTGATATTTATTGAGAATATCAAAACATTCCTCTAAATGCTTAACGTGATCTTCTTTCTTTAACGATTTCACCAACATATCATCTATGTAGACTTCCATTGTCTTCCCGAGATGATTGTGGAACATTTTGTTAACCAACCGTTGATAAGTTGCTCCTGCATTTTTCAAACCGAAGGGCATTACTTTGTAACAATAGATACCTCTATCTGTGATAAATGACGTCTTTTCCTGATCCTCGGGGTTCATCATTATTTGATTATAACCCGAAAAGGCGTCCATGAATGTTAACAGCTCATTCCCAGCGGTGGATTCTACAAGTCGATCTATATGCGGGAGCGGGAAACTATCTTTGGGGCATGCTTTATTGAGGTCTGTGAAGTCAATGCAAACCCTATCTTTTCCATTCTTCTTTTTAACAACGACAGTGTTTGCCACCCATTCCGGGTATTGCACTTCTCTTATGGACCCTATCTTCAAAAGTTTATCCACTTCGTCATTTACTATTTTTGCTCGCTCCACTCCGAGCTTTCTTCTTTTTTGTTTCACCGGCTTGAAGCTCGGATCCACGTTTAGCTCGTGACAAATTATACTTGGATCTATGCCAGGCATGTCCGCTGCTGACCACGCAAACGATGTTTTATTTTTCCTCAGAAGTTCGACCAAAGCTTCTTTTATTTGGCCGGTTAAAGTTGCTCCAATTCGGATTTTCCGATCTGGCTTGTCTTCTTCCAATACCACTTCGACTACTACATCTTCTTTTTCCTGTCCGATAGGAAATTTTTGCCTTAGTCCCTCTTTTGCGGGCTTTGTTAATTGCTATTGGATCTTCAAACGGTGGCTAGCTAGATAACACGTCCGTGAAGCTTCTTGATCTCCCCGAATCGTTTCCACCCCACTTGATGTTGGAAATTTGATACATTGATGATATGTAGAGGGGACTGCTTTCATTTGATAGATCCAGGGAGTCCCGAGGATAATGTTGTAAGCTGTGGGTTTATCGAAGACAACGAAGTCCACGATCTTCGATACCTTTTTGGCAAGGACCGGTAGCTTGATTGTTCCGAGAGACATGGCTGACTCGCTTGTGAACGCAACCAACGGAGATGGGGGTCCTACTATGTCCGCTCGGCTAATTCCCATTCTTTCTAGAGTACTTAAAAAGATCAAGTCAACCGAACTGCCTGCATCGATAAGGATCCTTGATACTTCGAAGTTGGCGACATCAAGGGTAATAACTAGAGCATCATCATGAGGTCTTTGGAGGTGCCGCGTTTCTTCTTCGTTAAATGATATCGAGGCACCTTGAAAATCAATTTCTTCGCTCAAGCTTGCTTTAAGTAAGACATTTCGTCTATGTTTCTTGATGGAACTTATCGAATCCCGACAAAGTTTGGAACCTCCTAGAATCACATTGATCTTACCCTTCGAACTCCTTGGTTCTTCCTCACTGGAAAACCTTGGTCTTTTAGGATTTTGATCTTTGGAGTTCTCCTTTGCTTCGTGGTATTCCTTCACGAATTCTTTTATATCGAATTTGGAAAGATCTCCACTGGCCCAAAGCTCCGCGAGATGCCTTTTAAGGACGCTACAATCCTTGGTTAAATGTCCCGTTACTTTATGAATGTCGCAAAATAGACTTTTATCACGGACCCAAGTGTTTGACCTCCCTTTCCCTTGGAATTAATTTCCGACGGTACTGTTGAAGGGTTGCGACCCAAATTTTCTTGGTCCTTTGCTCTCCCTGGGCTCGAACTTCTTGGTAGGGACGGTGACTGCCGGTTTTTCTTGTTTATTTCTTTTGGCAAAATTTTCTTTCTCGTCCTCTACTTCCATCCAATTGTTTGCGCGGAAGAGTGCATCCTGAATTGTATCCGGTTTATGAAGTATTAAATCTTCTTTAAACCTTGAATCATGCCGCAAACCTTTTCGTAGGGCGGATAAGGCCGATTGTTGTGAGATTCTTGGGAGTTTTGACAGCACTCCTTTGAACTTGGTGATGAAAACCCGAAGTGACTCATTTGGTCCTTGTGACAGGTTCCAGAGATCGGCATCCGAAACGCTTTTATCCATAAGGATGGAATATTGCTTTAAGAATACAGCCGATAGTTCGTCGAAATTGCTGATCGAACCCGGCTCTAATTGGGTGAACCACGTTAGAGCTTGGCCGCATAGATTTTCGGAAAAGAGCCTGCAATATCCTGCGTCTTCATCAGCTTCATCCAATTCGACTCTTCCAGCGGCGATCAGAAAACCTGCGAGATAGTTCTTTGGATCCTCTAAACCACTATAAGGGTCCAACTTGAGCTTTCGGGAATCTTTAATTCTCAAATTTGCAATTCGCGAGATGAAAGGTGTTCGCCTAGCTTCTTCAATGACTCGATTGATGTCTGGCTCTGAACTTGTAGCCTGATGAAATTTTGATTTCATCTCTTTTAACTCCTGGCTAACCTTCCTCATGGTCTCGAACTGGTCGAGGCTTTCCTGTTCGTATTGATCTGCAAGTTGATCTTCATCTTCGACCTGTGTCTCCACTTCCAACGGTTGAGCTGCCGCATTAATAGCACCAGGGGTCGTTTGTCCACTGGTTTCATTTCGCGCAGCAGAACTTGGCGAGCTGGATACTCTTCTCCGGATTCCCACAGGGTTTCCTGCACTTAAAGAGCGAACACGAGTTTGTATAGTACTGACGTTCTGACTAAGAGATACCTGGGATGTTTGCAACGTGTCGACGGCCTTTTCCACATTCCAGAATTTCTGAGACATTTCCGACATGGTTTGTTGCATGGCTTTGAGGGTTTCGGCCAATGATAACTCGGTGGCGTCTCCTCCGGACATTGCTGCTTATATCGGAAATGTAGTAAAGAAATATCTGACCACTCAAGAATCCTCTAATCCCCACAGACGGCGCCAAAATGTGGATGTCGGATTCACACACTCAAGTATTTTTATTAAGTGGGAAAGATTACTCTTGAGGGACAAAAATGAATATGCAAAAAGGCTTATGAATCGCTATAAAAATCGCTATAGTACTTCTTGTTTTTAGGATCAAGATCCCCTTTACATGTCCGTTGGCCCTCCTATTTATACATAGAAAATGACATTAAAATGGCTAATTAACTAATTATTCTCTATTAAATGTGTCCGTTTTGATCTTTGTCTTTAATGTCTCAACGTTTGAATTTTGAGTTGACTCCGTTCTTCATGGGCCTCGCCTTTTGGCCCAAATGACCTTGAGCCGTCTTAACTGTGACTTCGACGCCGGACTCACGTCGAAGTGCAGTCACTTCGGATTCTCCTTGTGGTGATAACCACTTCGACTGCTCTTTTGGCTCACGGATCCAACGGGCTTTATCCTTCATGGGCCTTTATCTTGACTACGTGGCAATCTTTGGTTGGTCTCGAACTTCCGGTGCGGGATCCGACACCAACAGACGGTAGATGATTAAATGTTATAACGATTTATAAAATAAACTTAAAGTTGTAATTGTTCGTAAAATAAACTAAATGTTGCAATGGTTCAACTAAACGGTTGCAACTGTTTTATAAAAAATTACAATAAAAAAATACAACCGTAAAAAACATTTACTCGTTAGTTTAAAAAACCTAACGAAAAGTTACGATTAAAAGACACAACTGTTCACAAATGCAAAATGTATTTATTGAGATTGTTATTATTATTAGATTTATTATATGATCGATGAAAGTCATGTTTTGTAACACACAGCAATTGATTTTGCTATTTTGCTGACGGAAAGTACACATGCATGGATATGCTTTGTTTTTTAAAAGATGTTTCAATTATTGCATTTGTTTTTTAAAAGATGTTTCAATTATTGCATTTGTTTGTTTTTTCATCAAATATTGGTCATTGATCTTGATCTTTCAAATTCAACGCTTCAAAAGAGATTTATAATTCAATCCGAATTTCACGTTCGGAAATATATATATTTCTCTAGTGTATGTGCATTTTTTTTAATCTCGAAGATTCAAGATGTTTGAAACCATGTAAATGGTGTGATGGTCACAAAACATAAATTAGACCCTGAAAATAGAGAAGGGAAAAGATTGAATTGAGGATATACAGTTATTTTCTTTGGATATATAATTGTATTTCGGTTCTATTTGGAAATCCAAAATATATTTTGGTTCGGTTTTGAAGTTTGGGATTATTCGGTTATTTTTGTCAATTTCGGTTTAATTTGGTTTCTCTTTTTTTGTTCGGTTTAGGTTCGGCAAAACAATTCTCTTATTAATAATTTTAAAAGTTTATTTGATTAGTTATTTAAAAAAAAAATCAGCCAGATCAACTTTTACCATTTGAACTTTAAATTATCATTCGCATCACAAATAAATTTAACAAGATTGAGACAAATTTTTTGGTTAACATTTAGATTTATAAAATAGAAATTTATGGTTTAACAAAAGATCCGTTTTAGCAGGATGATTAATTTTTCATGCCAAATTCCGGGTTTGAAGTCTGAGACAAAAGGCTTTCTATTAGGCTGCACTGAAACGCAGCGTATAGCTCCAAGCATTGTACATGCTATAGATGACATTAGATGTTGAAGTGGTTACCGAAAAAAAGTAGTGAAAAGGACCAATGTTGAAGACTTCAAAAGTAGAAATTTCAGCTAGTATTTGCACACGACTAAAGCAAAGAACCACTTTTTATTCAACTTTTGACGATTTTACTTTTCATAACAAGTTAAGAACATCTGAAAACACAGTAACTTTTGAGACCTTATTAAAAACCAGCAATCACTTCAACACCTGAAAAACTCTACGGTCTCTCTCTCTGTCTCTCTAGGTTTCATTCACGAAGATGAATTCTTCTGTACCCATTCAACAAGCGTAGCAACACCAAACCCGGTCCCAGACTTCTTCTTCTCGTTCCACGCTGGTCCAGCCATGTCGATATGCATCCATTGCACCTTCTCACTCACAAACTGACATACCGCGAAATTTGTTATTTTCACAAATTTGTTTTGTCAGAAATATCAAGTATGTATGTATAGTCTTTAATAAAGATTTTGTTTTCACCTGTTTCAAGAAGAGAGCTGCGGTGATGGAACCTCCTGCACGCCCGCCTGTGTTGACCATATCAGCCACTCCAGACTTCATCATCTCCCAATAGCTCTCTTCCAGTGGCATCCTCCACAGCTTCTCTCCACTCCTTTCTGATGCAGCAATCACTTCCTTTGCAAGCTCGTCGCTCGGTGTATAGATACCTGCCAAGTGAAGAACATAGAACAATCATCATGAGCCAATTTTGAACTCAAAAGCGAGACTAAGATGATTGTTTTCTGCAGGATTATTAAGCTATGTACCTGCCATTGAAGACCCAAGAGCAATAACACAGGCCCCAGTCAAAGTAGCGAGGTCAACAATCTGCAAGATATAATTGAAAGGATAAATTTAACAGAAACAAGCTTCTTTTAGCTTCTTATATCAATAAAGCAATGCAATACCTTGTCGACGCCCTGGTTACAAGTATACACTAGAGCATCTGCAAGTGTTAAACGACCTTCAGCATCTGTGTTGTTGACCTACACACACCATTGCCAACAATTAGCATGTCATAGGAAAAAACAGAAAAAGCTCAAATCTGAGGGAAAAAAATCATCAGATACTTCAATGGTCTTTCCGTTCGAGGCTGTGATGACATCTCCAGGTCTCATTCCGGTTCCACTGATCATATTCTCACAGGCGGCAACGATGAAATGAACCTGGTTGTGGACAGACCCATTGTTTAGTTACGTTAACAAACTCTAAGCTTCAAAAGAATCTGAATGGAGACACTAACCTCAACACCAGGAGGCTTAATCTCACCAATAGCTTTCGCAGCGCCAAGAACAGCAGCTGAGCCGCCCATGTCTAATTTCATGAGCTCAATTAAACAGCCTGGTCCAGTCTTAATGTTGTAGCCACCACTGTGGACACAAGACATTTAATCAACAACTACTAATATAGCAAGAAAAGAGATCAATTCACAACAGCTTAAAATTCAAAGCAATACGGCAAAGGAGTGCTCGAGTGATTGATTACCTGTCAAAGGTCAATCCTTTTCCTACAAGAGCAAGTTTGGTCTTAACAGAGCCACTGGGAGGTTTATAAACAAGGTGGATGAAATAAGGGGGATTCGCCGAGGCAGCAGCAACAGCTAGATAGGAACCCATCTTCAACTCTTTGCATTGCTCTTCGTTCAAGATGTTTGCAGTGAAGACATCACTGTACGTAGAAGCCAGCTTTGCTGCTTCCTCAGCTAGTACAGCTGAAACGATACAAAAACTGTCGTCAGATTAAAAAAACTCAGTGAATAACACGCAAACATGACAATCGTAAGCCCGTAAATGACAATTCATACCAGGAGTAAGCACATTGGCAGGAGAATTAGTGAGTTCTCTCCCGAAAATCACACCGTAAGAAACATCTTCAGCATACTTCAGCTTCTTCTCTACTTCAGGACCAGTTCCAAATCCAATGATATCAACAGACTTCAAAGATGGTTTCTTTGATTCAGACTTATACCTACCATCTTCAAACAAACCAAGCACTATGCCTATCCACAAGCAAAACAATTAAACCCCAAACTCAGTTCCAAAACTGTAAATAAACAAGACTCAAACTTTAAGTTATACAAATTGAAGTTACCTGAAGCTAAAGCTGATGCAGAACTAAGCTTAGATTCATCAGAAACACTTGAAGCAAGCACAATAGCAGCGCTACTAGATTGAGAAGCTTTTGAAACTGTAGCTACAGCTTCACCAAGGCTATGAAAAGCCACCGGAGTTGAAACAGACTGACCAAGACCGATCAAAGCGATTCGCTTTGATCCGAGACCAGGAAGCCTAAGAACAGTTGATTGACCAGGTTTTCCAGTGAAATCCTCCTCGGAAGAGACTTGAGCTAAGAGTCCACTCAAGTGAGTATCGAGCTTGTTCAAGATCGGATTCTCAAACTTCGAGCTACCATCTTTGGCTAAGTCTTTCTCTGTCACACCAACTACGAGTATGTCTCCTTTCCATTCAATTACATCGATCTCCTTCGCAGAGAACGAGATCTGCAGAATCGTCACCAAAAGTTCAAAACTTTAAACACGAATCAACCAAAAAATCAAAACTTTGAACTCAATCGATCAAAAGAACAAAGCAAATCTATGGATCATTGAATCGGAACTAGATCAAAACTCTATTCGATAATGAATCATTTCGAAATCAGAGTAAAGGAAACAAACCTTGTGAGGCTCAGTGGAGTTGGGTTGAGTGAGGCCGAGAGTGTGAGCCATGGTTATGGCTATTGACGAGAGGTGTGGTGTGGTGTGATTGAACTCTAAAGAGGAAGAGGAAGAGGAAGGAGTAAACAATGAAAGCGATGGTCTTTCAAAGGCGTATATATATAGAAGGAGAAGTTAGGTGTGATTTACACACGTGTGATTGTTAGTACTCCAATTCTTGGTTGGGTTTTTTTTTGGGTGAGTTTCTTAAGTCATGGTCGAAATAATAAGGGAAAGACAAAACTATAGTAGCCTTCTCAAAACATTTCTCTATGGGATATGCATGACTTTTCGCATGGATGATGCTATCGAGCTTGTTGCTTAAGACTATGATTTTGGGCATTGTTCGTTGGTAGTTTTCATGTAAGAGTGTTTGGGTCGCCAAAATCGATGGTGCTAGAAGGTCTTTGTTTCCGCGTTTTTATGTTGTTACGCCGTGCTATAGCACTCTTTTATCTAGGGTGTAAGATATGGTTTCTCTAACTTATGCGTTAGTGGATTTCGGTGACTATGGCTGTAAATGGTAACGTGTTTCTGTGGAATTGTTGAGGAATTCTTGTGGAAGATATAAATGTTACATCATTTGTGTCTGTGGAATTATTGTAGAATTTTTGACGTTCTGTCATAATAGTCCCACTTTATTCTTTTATTTATTGAATTAATCAAACCTTCAACAGATGCATTTCATTTAGTGAATTTTGATATGTATTTTTGAATAATGTATTTTGAAGTTTGGTTTTTGGAACTAATATTTTTTTTGTGGATTTTTAAAGAATTAAAATTTTAATATTTTTTTGATATTATGATTTCATTATGGATAATAGCGGATAGTCTTGGATGTTCGGTCTTAGTTCGGTTTCGGTTCTATAATTTTTGGTTTTGGATATTTTGGTTCTCGAGTTTAGTATCCATTCGGTTATTTTAAAATTTCGGTTCAAGTTCGGTTCGGTTTCGGGTGTTTTGGAATTAAGAACGGATTAGGAACAAAATAATTTCAAATATTTTTGAGTTTTTTTTGGTTATTATGGTTCGTGTCTATTTGATTCCGGTACGGGTTTTCTTATTTGGAATTTTTTTATTATTCTGTATAAAACCAACTAATATTTTGGATATATAATTGTCCTTCGGTTTCATTTAAGTATCCAAAATATTTTGGTTCTGGTTCTTTCAGTAATGAAGTTTAAGATCCATTCGGTTATTTTGTCGGTTTTCGTAAAATAATTTTCTAATTAATAATTTTAGAAGTTTATTTGATTAGTTATTAAAAAATTTCAGCCAGATTCAGCAGTTACCATTTGAAGTTTAAATTATTCAGCCAGATTCCGCAGAAAAACACAAATATATTCAGCCAGATTCAGCAATTCAGCCGGATTCAGCCAGATTCCTCGGTTACCATTTAGACCCTATATTCTTCAATGAGTGTAGATCTTAGGAAATGTCTCTCTCATCTAATGCCAAATTCTTGGAGAAAAAAATTGTTTGGGAGTTTGTTCACTGGATCAGGATAAAAAATTTTATGCAAGTGAAAAGCAAAAATTTAGGCATCAGTAACATAAACCATGACCCAAAACTTTGTAGTACCAACATTTATTGTTGATAACAACATACCCTAAAAGTACCTGCCAAATGAAATGTCGAAGTTTTGGAGTCCCATTCCAAGCTTCTCTTCCGACTGCCTTGGTTTTTAGAGTTGAATCTTTGTTAGTTTTGCATTGATAGTTTTGGTTGTAAGTTTCCCTCGTTTGGACGTTTATCTCCCTTATCCTTTGGGGCATTTTCTTTCGTTTCTTTGGGCTGCTGGTTGGAAGTCTTTGTATAACTCTTTCGTATTCTATCAATGAATCCTTTAGACGGAAAAAAAGATGTTGAAGTTTTGACGGATCTTTAGTCTTCCGGACTTCTGCCTGTGAGGCTCTTCAACTAGGTTTATGTGCTTCTATCGCTATTGGTTTAAGTAGGATCCAAGCCATCCAACCATATACTCCCCTTTTCATATGTACTTCCAGCACTCTCTAAAAAATCTACTACAAGATAGTTTCTTATAAATTCAGAAGATATAGTCAAGCTGAATTAACTCCCTCAAAAGGTCAATATTTTTTACTTTTTAATTGCCCCATATCAGCTGATTCCTGCTTAGGAAAAGAGGAGTTGAGATTGTTCCTAATCTTTGTGTCGGCTTTGATAGCCTGATCAAGTACCCACAAATCCGTCCACACCGATGTTTGAAAGCTAAACCCAATTTTCTAAGCTAGTCCTATATCAAAGAGACCTCATATATATGTTGTAACTTTCTCCTTTTTTTATATATACACATTTTATAAGTTGCACTACAAATCTACAATATCAGTCCAACTATTCGCCTATCTTACAATAGACCGTCCGGAACCTTGACAAGTACACGGCGTACTAGTCAAACATGGAGCCTAATCAATTCAACTATTTTTTCTATTTTGTTTGGTCAACATCGGTCTAATTGAAACATCGAATTATTATTTTTTTGCCTGACTATACATGTTTTGTTAAAGAGCATATAATATTAAAATGAGATAGATCGCCATATGGCTACCATGGCTTATGGACAATCTTCTATTTCTTTTATATTATAAAACACTAAAATTGAAGGATACCTAAGCTAATTAAATCTTTGAATAGTCTTTGTCGACTTAATAATCTACACATATTATCTACCGTCAATTTTTTTTGTTAGCCTTCCTAACATTTCACATAAAATATGAACTAAGTGTGCGATGCAGTCTCAAATATGTATTTGTGCGTAAGAAATTCAAAGAAGAAAAAAGTTTGGTTGCTCGATGCTAAATTCCTAAGAATGTTAATGTTAATGGGGACTTGGTTATATCAGTGGTTAAGGTCTGATTATTAATTTTTTACTCATCTTCATCTACTAAGGTATTGCCAACTATAAATGTGACAGCTTGGAGTCGAGTAGAGAGTGAGAAAGAATTTGTGTAAGCTTTAACATTTTCTTTGGTGGAAAACAGAGAGTGTATACGGGTTAGTATTCTAAGCCCAACAGTTTGGCTCATTAAAAATCTTGGAAAATTATTGAATAAATCATCTTCAACAAGTAAAAAACAAAGAATGACCAACTAGTCTTACCAATGTACAGAAAATAGGCACGCAAATACACACTTAAGATTCTTGTTAAATTATTGAATAAAATAACTTTTATTAATCAAAGTAGTTTATCTTCTACAAGTAAAAACAAAGAATGACTGATAAGCCTAGAATTGTACAGAAGGAGCACATGAATACTAATAATATCTAAGACAACCTTAAAATCTCCCGAAAATAAAAGAAACAAGAAATAGACCACATCAATGGAAGCAGTTTGATCAGCGTCTAGGTCTTTAGTTTTTTTGCAGAACAGATCACCTCATCTCTTCTTAAACTGTAATATCTTCATCCCAATGGCAAACGATGCGATTGCACAAATGATGGTAGTGCAAGTGATCTTCCAGCTGCTTCCTGGTTGCAAGATAGTAAGACCTTTGTAGATATTGTAGATGCTTAGTATAATCACTATGTATCCCATAGTGTGATGATACCAGTTCTAATATTTTCTGTACTTATGATCTTTGTCCGGTCTTGCTTTGAACGCAAGTATCTGCAAAAATCCTAAAGCAAATAGAAACAACCCTATCACAGTATGCGGCGTAGTCCTCATCCCAGTATGTCTTGCCATATAGATTGATGTTCCTAATCCTCCGATTAAACCAACAAAATAACCAGTGGTTTGACAAACAACGTGTACATAGAACCATGTGGAATCTAATATTTCGTAGGTCTTGCAGCCATAACCCCAATAGGCATGAGAATTCCCCAACTCACTGCATTCATCATTCCATGGATTTGCTTTACCAACTGAACGTGCAGAATTGTGGTTTCCGACCCAATTAAATTTTATCGAACCACAGGGAGCAATGAACCAACACACTAGGAATACACACGTTCGCTAAATCTAAGCAAAATAGATAGCTTTTGGTTTCCTAAAATATGACTAATAAATAGATTCAAACTAAACCAAACAAATCAAAGCAAAACAAGATCAAATACAAAAGACTAACAATTTAAGCGAAAATAAAACGAAAGAACTAACATAAAAGAAGACTAAAAGAAAGAAGTATGGATCGTTGGTAAGGTAATTGACAAGGGTGAATGATGGCTTAAACAACAATGAAATACAAGAACAATCAATGCTTATTCTATGACATGAGTTCCTTAACTAGACAAGTTCAGTTCCGTGATACTAATCCTTTTACAAACCATTCAATTAAGCTAAATCTTCCGATTGCAACCAAATGATTCATAAACATTAAACACAATTACACAAGCTCACACAAGTCATCGATTCCATCTTACGACTACAACTTCCGTTGGCCCAGATTAAAAATCGCATGCATAGAAGGTTCAGATTAATTCAAAACATCTTCCGAGAATGAAATAATCTAAAATCTAGAAACCTCTTTTCCAAGTTCATTTCTAGCATTAAAATCATTCTATACATGAAGATAAACATAAATCATCAATCAAACATCATGATCAATCATCAAATCACCCTAAATCTACCAAACCAACAATCCAAAAGTCAACTACTCACACATACTCAAAACGCAAAAGTAAACCGTACAAAAGATAGATAATGAAGACATGATCAAGATTTTATAAAAAAAAATTAACAAAACATAAGTAACAAAGATTTAGATGATGAAATAAGTTTACAAAACATGAAGAACACCAAGAACAAAAGAGAGAGTTTAGTAAAGGTTCAAAAGTCTAGCTCTCTTTATTTTACACTAAAATGAGTATTTATAGTGGAAACTGTCGGTTGGGCATCTGATCGGTTTGCCTGATCGGTTTGCAACCGATCGGATCTCTTTAGTAGATTTTTGCAATTTTGCCGCTCGGTTTCGTCGATCGGTTTACAACCGATCGGATTGTAACTTTTGCTCCGCAACTCCGTTTCAGACAAACTCACCACCGTTGGAAAGCTAATTCAATTTCCTACAACTTTCATGAAGGGCTCCAAAGCTAAATAACAGGGGAGAGTCTTCATATGATGTGATCTTTCAAGAACTTCATTTGGAGCCATCATCTAGATCGAGTGTAGACCGATCTGTTTGTAACTTTTGATACGCTACTCCGTTTGATACGAAATCACCACCATTAGAAAGCTGATTCAATTCTATATAACTTTCATGAAGGGCTCCAAATCTGAATCACAAGATATAGGCTTCGTATGATGTGATCTTTGATCTTCATCTTTGATCTTCATTTCTGGAAACACCTTTGTTTACACCTTTTTACACAATTTGCCTCCAATTTCCTTGAATAACTCCAAGTTTCACTCCAAGTACCTAAAATACACAAACTATGCAAATGCAACCTAAAACAATCTAAATGTCATGAATATACAACACACTATCAACAAAACAAACCTTTAAACCTCACAAAACACAAGATATCACCAACAACATGTTTCCATTAACTGATTTTGTAGCTGTGATTTTTCCGAAAAGAAAATCCAAAGAAGCGATAGATGTGAGATGATCTCCATTCATTGCGTGCATTCCAAGTCTATAGAATTAAGATCCTAAGAACAAAATACCTTGATCAAGACTTGTGATTATAAGAACACCTTTTCTTATTGCTTTTGAAACTTACTCAAAACAAAAGCTCACAAACTCTCAATCTCTCAAACTTCTCATATGGTCTACCACACTTTGGCAACTCATATTTATACATAAAACTCATAGACCTAATCCTAACTCAATTAGGACTTACAAAGATAATATCAAATCTTAGTTTTAGATAACTCCTAAAACACTTTAAACTTTATCTTCAAATTAACTTATACCTCAAGTTAACTTTAACCATAAGCTTAACTCAAGCTTAACTCAACAAAGTCTACCTCCTTCTTTCAACGGACCGTCTTGCCACAAGTGATTCACGACTGTTGTGTTAGGTGGCAAGACTAAAGATGCAAATACCGTCATCTCTCCATCCAAATACTCAGCAGATACTTGTGTCACACGGAAGCTAAGAGGAGATTCTATTGAGGAAGATATGGGCTTCTATTGAGTTATATGGATCTCGATATGTTATTACTTGGCCCATAAGTTATTGTTGTACAAAGCTATTAGGTTAAACGTGTGTAATATGTATAACAGCCGATTTGGCCGTATCAATACGATTAAAAAAACCTTTACACAAAACTAGGTATTCTTGACATGGTATCAGAGCCATACTACCTAAGAGTTTAGGTTTTTCGATCCTCTGTTATACATAAAGTTATGTTTCTCAATTCTGTCTCTTTGACCTTAGCATTATGCAGAGGACACGATAATACATGCAGAGACTAGTTAATGTATTTTAGTCCGAACTACAACTAATCGGTTGCTAATGTATACTATTTTTTTTGTTCATCACGACAAGCTTTACAACAAGAAAGGTACTAATCAAATCATTTTGTTTTGTTTACTTGTTATTGTGTTTACTTGAATTAGTGTTGCTGTTGCAATGGGCCACAGTAACAGGCCTTGCCCAAAGATGATGTACATGTCCACGGATCCAGAACCAGAACCTCATAGTATGGTTATAACCGGTCAACTTTAACGACTCTGATTTACAGTAATTAGTTAATAATACACACTAAGAAAGTAAGAATGGTGGGAGTTATATTGACATGGTTCCATTTTCATAATGCGTTTTTCGAAAGACTATCGTTACATCTTTCGGGAGATCTCAACTCTTTTTCAATGTTGGAAACCGCAAATTAATTACCAAATAGGCAAATAAATACTCGAAGGAGTTTCACTAAAGATAATTAAAGCCGATTCTTCATTTCTTTCATATAAATCAGACAATGATCATATGTTATTTTCATCACTCAGTTACAAACTTGAAAAAGAATCACACATCGGAATAGTTTAAATTTTCTTTTGATTTGCCATAATAAGAATATATATTATGGCGATCAAGAATTTACTTTTTGTTCTAGTAACCATTTGTGTTGCAGTTTATGTGAATGCTCGACTACCACAATTTCCAATTACGTTCCCGTTTCCATTTCAGCACTCGAGTGGTATACTATTACTAGGACTACCCGACATAAATAAATGTTTCTCTTCTGTGATGAATGTTCTTGGATGTTTTTTAGAGATCTCCAAATCTATGTTTGTTGAGAGATTCTGTTAGAGATAGCTAGAATCCAATTCAAACCAAAACCTTTATTATGGTAATAGAAAGATAGAACAATAAAGTAACAAGAGTATAGACTCCCCAAAGAGAACTAGGTTCTCTTCCCTCGGCCTAACTCGATAGAATCCTCCAAAGCTCTCAATTGCTTGGATAGGTTTCACAAACAAAACCTAACCCTTATTTATAATAAACGTAAAGTAAAAGACTCTAAGAAAAGTAAATAAGAAAATGAAAATCCTAAACTATTTCCTAAATCATAAATTAGGAAGTATTCGTATCAGATTCGGTAACATTGGGCCTGCTTGTTGTAAAGCTTTTTTGGAAAACGCAAAATGCATGCCAAATCTACCATTCAATCTATTTTTCTCTCCCAAGTTTAAACAAGAGTGTTCCCGAGTTGCTGGGCAAGTTCCTCCTACCAATACATAAATTGTTTTAGAATATGATTGCTTTTACTAATTTCCATTTTATTTAAGTTGTTCTTCAAATTCAAGTTTCCAAAATGTACTAAAATTTGCAATCATATATTGATTGTGTCACCTTTCTTATAGTTTTTGTACTATAAATTTTCATGAGTACTTCCTAAGCCATTCGTTTCAATGATCATTGATTAAATGATGAATGAGTCAAGAGTCTCAAAGACATAGGAATCGATTGTTTTATTTTCATTGTATTTAGGTTTGTTTTTAGTGTTTTTTTCATGATGAACAAACCTTAAAAATCTCAAGCCTTATTCTTTTGTTAGTTGTAAAGATAGAAACTTTTTTTTTATCTTCAATTATAGCATCACACCCTTAAATCTTATCCAATTACAAATGTTGATCTAATCTTTTCTACTTCTTTGCAGCACTTGAACATCGAAGGAAGATTTTATGCAAATGACTCACAACATACAGTTCGATGTAAAAACTATTGTTTGCATGTTCACTCTCCAAAAAAAAAAAAAAAAAATTCTATAAATAAATGTGAAAATTTTATTTTTCATATTAAAATACATTTTGAAAAGAATCAAGGTACAGTCATAAGACTCACAACTATTAGCATAGGAATGCCAAGATCCGCTAACACAAGTAGAACTTCCACCTCTGTAAGATCCTTGAGTGTGGGAGTTCAACTCGTACATCTCCGCAAAGGATTGAGTGAAAAGGTCATTTTAAAAAAGAAAAATAAAACCTATCAGCATATGAATAGTGTGAAAGTTAGCATTTTCCTCTGACAGTTCCTATGTATATCTCTCCCTTTATCTTCAAATCAAGTGCATTGACACAAATCCATTGATTAACTTAAACCACTTTTTTTTTCTTGCTCTCCTCTTCACTCGTCTCATGTCCTAGGAATGAGTTGATTGGGTGTTCTAGCATCATATTTCAATTTGTAACAATCTATCTTATTTAATTGCCTCATGCACCCATACATTTACCATAGCTTATCTTATTCGCTAATCTCGTTCCATTATTTGTCTTACTTTGGTTGGTCTTATTGTTTAGTAGTTTACAATCAACCTTTCGAATTGAATGTCTATCTATTTACTTGTTTATGCCATCTATCAATTTAGTTTAATTAGTATACCATACTCTTAATTAGTGTGTTATATAGTCCAGTTCTTTGTGGATTCGATCAGAAAATTGTGTTTCAAGCTTAAGCTAAGTGACTTACCTATGCACTTAAACTTTATTTAACAATTCATATTTAAAACTCCATCTTCCTCAAATCACCCAATTTAGCTAGTATTAATGTCTACAAAATTAAAGTCATACATACATTATAACTTCAAAAAACATTTTTTTATTTATTGGAAATATCAAGCACATGTTTATTTCGTTGCTTTTCAAATAATATCTAGATTTTAAAGGTTATATATCAACTATGACTTCTATTTTTCTATTTTATGGTCACGCATGACAGCACCGGCCGGTCATTTGCTTTGTATTTTCGACTTAAAATATGACATCGTACACGTACCATGTTAGAAATGTGTGGATAGTATCCTTTTCTTGCGACCCCCTTATTTGATTTTTTATATCTAACGAAAAAGCCATGTGACCAACCATAATAATACTGTACAATGCAAAACTAAAACGTGATTCCCGGCAAAAACTATGACAACATAAAAAGCTACTGTGTAATATTATATATAGACATACATCTGAAGAGTTACGTAGCATAATAATACTTTTATTCAATGACCACTCTAGTACTTCAGATAGGTTTATCTCCTATTTACAGTAATGCCCTTGGGAAGACTCTTCGACGTCCTCAGTCTTCCACCTGCATCATAGTGGCCGAAACCACACCATGTAGGAAGACTCCCATAGTTCATCGTCGTTCCGCGAACTATCAGCCTTCTCTTTGGGACCATCACCATCTTCTCTCGACCGAGAATAAATATGCGGTATGAAAATATCACGTATACAGTAGAAATCTATTATAATGTCGTATTGTTGAATATTTTGTTGACAATATTATTTTTTTAATGTTCATACAGAAAGATAAAAGTGTACCAGCAGAGAGAGATTTGTTGAAGGAAAAAGTGAGAAAGATGCTTAATGATAAGAAGAAGACTTATGTTGACCTATTGGAGTTCATTGATGATCTACAGAAACTCGGGATTTCTTATCATTTTGAAGCGGAAATCGATAACATTTTAACATCTTCTTACCAAAAAGAGAGAACAAACGTCCGGGAGAGTGACCTACATGCCACCGCACTCGAATTCCGACTTTTCAGACAACATGGTTTGAATGTTTCAGAAGGTTAGTATCGTGACCCTCATTCAAAAAAGGATCATTGCTTATATATGTGAAATTTTTGTTATATAAATATTTGGTCTTATATACTAATGAATTTTTTACTACAGATGTATTCGATGATTTCATGAAAAAATGTGGGAAGTTTGGCAGTGATGATATATATGGTTTCTTATCTCTTTACGAAGCGTCGTATCTTTCGACAAAGTCGGATACAAAACTGCAAAAATGCATCAGACCTTTTGCAACACAACAACTCAGAGACTTTGTTGATACTCATAGTAATGAAGATTGTGGGTCGTGTGACATGGTGGAGATGGTGGTCCAAGCGTTAGATATGCCCTACTATTGGCGAATGAGAAGGCTAGCATCCAGACGGTACATAGATGTGTATGGAAAGAGACATAACAAGAACCTTGTCCTACTTGAATTTGCCAAGCTTGATTTTAACATCGTACAAGCTATTCATCAAGAGGAACTCAAACACGTATCCAGGTAATATTAAATTACTAAAATTCATATAGCTAATTTTTAACATATCTTAAATCTATTTTAAATTCTTTAATAAATATGACATTATCAAGTAAATAAGTCATATATAATGAACTTATCAATATTGTTTAGTTAGTCTGAGATGAAAATGCATGAACTTTTCTTTGTATAATATTACTTGAAACTCTTATGACACATAAATATCCATTTTTGTCAACAAGATGCATTCTACCGAATTATTAATATGGGTTTACAAATCACTATATATGAAACATGTATTGGTCGCGCAAAAATATTTTTTTCGAAATCTATAACATATAATACCATATAATAAAGTATAGAAGATATTTTACCCTATTTATATTCCCCTTGCTTTACAAATATGTGGTGTTAAGCTGGTGGAGGGAGACAGGTTTAGGTAAGCAACTCTACTTTGCAAGAGACAGGATAGTGGAGAATTATTTTTGGACGATTGGACAAATCCAAGAGCCTCAATACGGATACGTTCGACAAATAATGACTAAAATAAATGCACTTCTTACTACTATTGATGATATCTACGATATCTATGGCACTCTTGAAGAGCTTGAACTTTTCACTTCCGCATTTGAAAAGTAAAGATCCACCACACTTTTAATTTTCTACTTCAATTTCTGCTTATTTTATAATATTAATTAAGTATCATATAAGATTACAGATTGAATTGTCAATATAAAAATATGTTGCAGTTGGGATATAAATCGTCTTGATGAACTCCCCGAGTATATGAGGTTGTGTTTTCTTGTTGTATACAATGAAGTCAATAGCATTGGATGTGATATTCTAAGAAATAAAAATATCAACGTGATCCCATTCCTCAAAAAATCTGTAAGTATATACTCTTTCCAACCTATATATTTTTCAATCTATTGTTTTAACAATTAGTTTATCTACAAAACAAAATTATTTTTTGATGTTACAAATAATAAATTTGTTTTCTTGACAATTTCTTAATAAGTTTTTATAATTACAAATCTGGTTAATATATTTATTAAAACAAAGAAACCATTCTTATATAACTTTTAATAATATAAACCATGGAAACTTGCATATGCATGTTGTATCTAATATTAATTTTTCAATTATCTTAAATTTAGTGGACAGATGTATGCAAAGCATATTTAGTAGAAGCAAAGTGGTACAAAAGTGGGCACAAACCAAATTTGGAAGAGTACATGCAAAATGCTTGGATTTCAATCTCGGCCCCAACAATATTTGTTCACTTCTACTGCGTATTCTCTGCCCAGCTCTCTCTTAAGGTCTTGGAGACTTTGTCCGAACACCAACAAAACGTCGTCCGAAGCTCTGCCTCAGTGTTCCGTCTAGCCAACGACCTTGTAACCTCATCGGTAAAACAATTTCTTCCAAGTATAATAATATTTAGAATTAATTCGTTGAAGCTAGCTAGTTAACGGCATGCTGTTGGATATATGCGGACCACATTCTTGGTTACTAATTGGACTGATTGGTAAATGAAGTAATCGGAACGGGTGTTTTCAATAGGTTGTTGAAAGATGCAGATAAAAATTAGAAATGGAAGGTTAAAAGTCACCTGAATAGAACCCTTTATTGAAGACACATTTGGATTTTAAAATATTGATTTGAAAAATATATTAATTTTAAGTTTCTAACATTTTGTTAATCATTTTTTATTTTCTAGTATTTTATAAGTACTAGTTTATTTTTATTAATATTCAAACCGTTTGTTACTGATCCTGTCCCTGCCTGTTTATTACCTACCTAAGCAATAGAATTTTACAGCTTTGTTAAAACTAGGGTTTACAAATTCTACCCTCCATATTCTTAAGAATCGCATGTAAATATATTTATCTAAAAGTTAAATGAAATTGTATATCTCACTAAAATATGCCCTTGTTTATATACATACATAAAATGTACATGTATGTAAATATAGGATGAACTGGCGAGAGGAGACGTACAAAAATCCATCCAGTGTTACATGAATGAGACCGGAGCTTCAGAGGAAAAGGCGCGTTCGCATGTTCGGCAAATGATCAACGACTTGTGGGATGAAATGAATTACGAGAAAATGGCACATAGCTCTCCGCTACTCCATCATGATTTTATGGAAACAGTGATAAACTTGGCACGCATGTCTCAATGCATGTATCAATATGGTGATGGCCATGGCTCTCCCGAAAAAGCCAAAATCGTTTATCGTGTCATGTCCATAATCTTCAATCCGATTCCTTTAGATTGAACTTCAGATTACATTATATTGAATATCATATGGTTTTTAGATAATCAAAGACATAAATTAAAGTTCCATGAAACTATTTGGTTTAAGGCTTTACAAAACTAATATTATATATGTTTGTCAAAAATCGACATTACAACTTTAACAAGAGTATGTACAAATAGTTTCAGGTACTTAACTTCTAATGGATTTTATGAAATTGGGGACCCAAAGCCATAGTTTCCACCCTGCACCCTACCGTGTCCTGTGTCGACCATATATTATCTGAAACAAAAAATTGTTTAGGTGTCATTCCATTTTTTTTTCTTTGAAGTGAAGGTGGTTAACATGTTTTATTTATTTTAAACATTTCCAAGGCCAACGGATTTACGAAGGTCAAGTGGTTAACATGTTTATGAGTTTATCTATGCATATAGGATGGTTATCAACCCTTGTTTTAAAAATCCCCGCATAGCTATGATTATAACCCGTTTAATCGCTAGGCTTTTCTTCTCTGCTTCGATTAATGACTAATCTTTTAAAGAAACCAGTCACTCTATTACTCTCCGCCTGATCCGATTACTTTCCGCCTAATGCGATTACTCCCCCCTTAATCTTACATATCCTGATTATTTTTAAATTGCAAGTATAAAACAGCTTTTCTTTTTGTTATTCAACAATTTGAATTTGAAGTTTGTAATGGTTTACAATAAGTTATGTTTAAATTTTAACAAAAATCAGAAACATTTAATAAAAATTATAAAAAAATTGTCTTAGAAATACATTTTTATGTGTTTAGTGCAATTTTGAAAAAAATGTTGGACTAATATGTTTTTAAAATATTAAAATAATCCTAAAACTAGTCCCTGATTATTCTCCGATTTTGATCGATTAATCGCTAGGCCTATACCGAACGCCCAACTAGCGCTTAGCGATTTTTCGAACAAGGTTATCAACTATTACTTTCCGCCTAATCCGATTACTCTCCGCATAATCTTATATATTCTGATTATTTTTAGATTGCAAATATAAAACAACTTTTCTTTTTGTTATTCAAACATTGGAATTGGAAGTTTGTAATGGTTTACAATAACTTATGTTTAAATTTTAATAAAAATCATAATTAATTTTAATAAAAATCATAAAAATTGTCTTAAAATACATTTTTATGTGTTTACTGCAATTTTTTTTAAAAATATTAGATTAATCTGTTTATAAAATATTAAATAACCCTAAAACTAGTTCCCGATTAATCTCCAATTTTCCGATTAAATCGCTAGGCCCATACCACACGACCGACTATCGCCTAGCGATTTTTCGAACAAGGTTATCAATTATGAATCGATGATACCTATATTTATTATTAAAATAATTAAAATAAATAAGAAAACTAAAACGACGATATCTATTTGTCTTTTTTCTATTTGTGGTGACGCATAACATCACGGATCATTGGCGTCATCTCCGACAACATGTGATATCTATCACCATCGTTCACCATGTCAACGTACGCCATTAATTAGTAGATTCTTTTTATCTGGAGACAAATTAATGTGACCAATTATTTAGCCACCTTATATAATAATAAGAAAAGTGTTACCCCCGGCGAAAACGACGACAACATAAAAACCTTGCATATAGATACTTACATCGAAGGTAAGTAGTGTAATACTTTTGTTCAATGGCCACTTTACTGCATATAGGTTCAGCTCTCATTTACAATAATGCATTTGCTAAGACTCTTCCACGTCCTCAAGCTTTCACATGCACCACAATGGCCAAAATAACACCGAGTGAGTCTCCTGTTGTTCCTCGTCGTTCCGCAAACTATCAGCCTTCTCTTTGGGACCACCGCCATCTACTTTCGATCAAAAATAAATATGAGGTATGTAAGTAATTAATACATGTACAATATACAATGATTTCATATTTATTGAGTACTATGTTGATAGCTATATTCGATACACTGCATACAGAAAGATGAAAGTGTGCGAGAGAGAGACTTCTTGAAGGAAAAGGTGAGAAAGATGCTAGATGATGAGAAGAAGACTTATCTCGACAAATTGGAGCTCATTGATGATCTACAGAAACTCGGAATTTCTTATCATTTTGAAGCGGAAATCGATAACATTTTAACATCTTCTTACCAAAAAGAGAGAACAAACGTCCGGGAGAGTGACCTACATGCCACCGCACTCGAATTCCGACTTTTCAGACAACATGGTTTGAATGCTTCAGAAGGTTTTTATAGTCATACTCATCCCAAAAATTGGTCAACATTTTTATATGTTAAATTTTTGTTGTCTAAGTATTTGGTCTTATATAGTACTAATGAATTTTTTGTCACAGATGTATTCGATGTTTTCATGAAAAAATGTGGGAAGTTTGGCGGTGATGATATATATGGTTTCATATCTCTTTACGAAGCGTCGTATCTTTCGACAAAGTCGGATACAAAACTGCAAAAATGCATCAGACCTTTTGCAACAAAACAACTCAGAGACTTTGTTGATACTCATAATAATGAAAATTGTGGATCGTGTGACATGGTGGAGATGGTGGTCCAAGCGTTAGATATGCCCTACTATTGGCGAATGAGAAGGCTAGCATCCAGACGGTACATAGATGTGTATGGAAAGAGACATAACAAGAACCTTGTCCTACTTGAATTTGCCAAGCTTGATTTTAACATCGTACAAGCTATTCATCAAGAGGAACTCAAACACGTATCCAGGTAATATTAAATTACTAAAATTCATATAGCTAATTTTTAACATATCTTAAATCTATTTTAAATTCTTTAATAAATATGACATTATCAAGTAAATAAGTCATATATAATGAACTTATCAATATTGTTTAGTTAGTCTGAGATGAAAATGCATGAACTTTTCTTTGTATAATATTACTTGAAACTCTTATGACACATAAATATCCATTTTTGTCAACAAGATGCATTCTACCGAATTATTAATATGGGTTTACAAATCACTATATATGAAACATGTATTGGTCGCGCAAAAATATTTTTTTCGAAATCTATAACATATAATACCATATAATAAAGTATAGAAGATATTTTACCCTATTTATATTCCCCTTGCTTTACAAATATGTGGTGTTAAGCTGGTGGAGGGAGACAGGTTTAGGTAAGCAACTCTACTTTGCAAGAGACAGGATAGTGGAGAATTATTTTTGGACGATTGGACAAATCCAAGAGCCTCAATACGGATACGTTCGACAAATAATGACTAAAATAAATGCACTTCTTACTACTATTGATGATATCTACGATATCTATGGCACTCTTGAAGAGCTTGAACTTTTCACTTCCGCATTTGAAAAGTAAAGATCCACCACACTTTTAATTTTCTACTTCAATTTCTGCTTATTTTATAATATTAATTAAGTATCATATAAGATTACAGATTGAATTGTCAATATAAAAATATGTTGCAGTTGGGATATAAATCGTCTTGATGAACTCCCCGAGTATATGAGGTTGTGTTTTCTTGTTGTATACAATGAAGTCAATAGCATTGGATGTGATATTCTAAGAAATAAAAATATCAACGTGATCCCATTCCTCAAAAAATCTGTAAGTATATACTCTTTCCAACCTATATATTTTTCAATCTATTGTTTTAACAATTAGTTTATCTACAAAACAAAATTATTTTTTGATGTTACAAATAATAAATTTGTTTTCTTGACAATTTCTTAATAAGTTTTTATAATTACAAATCTGGTTAATATATTTATTAAAACAAAGAAACCATTCTTATATAACTTTTAATAATATAAACCATGGAAACTTGCATATGCATGTTGTATCTAATATTAATTTTTCAATTATCTTAAATTTAGTGGACAGATGTATGCAAAGCATATTTAGTAGAAGCAAAGTGGTACAAAAGTGGGCACAAACCAAATTTGGAAGAGTACATGCAAAATGCTTGGATTTCAATCTCGGCCCCAACAATATTTGTTCACTTCTACTGCGTATTCTCTGCCCAGCTCTCTCTTAAGGTCTTGGAGACTTTGTCCGAACACCAACAAAACGTCGTCCGAAGCTCTGCCTCAGTGTTCCGTCTAGCCAACGACCTTGTAACCTCATCGGTAAAACAATTTCTTCCAAGTATAATAATATTTAGAATTAATTCGTTGAAGCTAGCTAGTTAACGGCATGCTGTTGGATATATGCGGACCACATTCTTGGTTACTAATTGGACTGATTGGTAAATGAAGTAATCGGAACGGGTGTTTTCAATAGGTTGTTGAAAGATGCAGATAAAAATTAGAAATGGAAGGTTAAAAGTCACCTGAATAGAACCCTTTATTGAAGACACATTTGGATTTTAAAATATTGATTTGAAAAATATATTAATTTTAAGTTTCTAACATTTTGTTAATCATTTTTTATTTTCTAGTATTTTATAAGTACTAGTTTATTTTTATTAATATTCAAACCGTTTGTTACTGATCCTGTCCCTGCCTGTTTATTACCTACCTAAGCAATAGAATTTTACAGCTTTGTTAAAACTAGGGTTTACAAATTCTACCCTCCATATTCTTAAGAATCGCATGTAAATATATTTATCTAAAAGTTAAATGAAATTGTATATCTCACTAAAATATGCCCTTGTTTATATACATACATAAAATGTACATGTATGTAAATATAGGATGAACTGGCGAGAGGAGACGTACAAAAATCCATCCAGTGTTACATGAATGAGACCGGAGCTTCAGAGGAAAAGGCGCGTTCGCATGTTCGGCAAATGATCAACGACTTGTGGGATGAAATGAATTACGAGAAAATGGCACATAGCTCTCCGCTACTCCATCATGATTTTATGGAAACAGTGATAAACTTGGCACGCATGTCTCAATGCATGTATCAATATGGTGATGGCCATGGCTCTCCCGAAAAAGCCAAAATCGTTTATCGTGTCATGTCCATAATCTTCAATCCGATTCCTTTAGATTGAACTTCAGATTACATTATATTGAATATCATATGGTTTTTAGATAATCAAAGACATAAATTAAAGTTCCATGAAACTATTTGGTTTAAGGCTTTACAAAACTAATATTATATATGTTTGTCAAAAATCGACATTACAACTTTAACAAGAGTATGTACAAATAGTTTCAGGTACTTAACTTCTAATGGATTTTATGAAATTGGGGACCCAAAGCCATAGTTTCCACCCTGCACCCTACCGTGTCCTGTGTCGACCATATATTATCTGAAACAAAAAATTGTTTAGGTGTCATTCCATTTTTTTTTCTTTGAAGTGAAGGTGGTTAACATGTTTTATTTATTTTAAACATTTCCAAGGCCAACGGATTTACGAAGGTCAAGTGGTTAACATGTTTATGAGTTTATCTATGCATATAGGATGGTTATCAACCCTTGTTTTAAAAATCCCCGCATAGCTATGATTATAACCCGTTTAATCGCTAGGCTTTTCTTCTCTGCTTCGATTAATGACTAATCTTTTAAAGAAACCAGTCACTCTATTACTCTCCGCCTGATCCGATTACTTTCCGCCTAATGCGATTACTCCCCCCTTAATCTTACATATCCTGATTATTTTTAAATTGCAAGTATAAAACAGCTTTTCTTTTTGTTATTCAACAATTTGAATTTGAAGTTTGTAATGGTTTACAATAAGTTATGTTTAAATTTTAACAAAAATCAGAAACATTTAATAAAAATTATAAAAAAATTGTCTTAGAAATACATTTTTATGTGTTTAGTGCAATTTTGAAAAAAATGTTGGACTAATATGTTTTTAAAATATTAAAATAATCCTAAAACTAGTCCCTGATTATTCTCCGATTTTGATCGATTAATCGCTAGGCCTATACCGAACGCCCAACTAGCGCTTAGCGATTTTTCGAACAAGGTTATCAACTATTACTTTCCGCCTAATCCGATTACTCTCCGCATAATCTTATATATTCTGATTATTTTTAGATTGCAAATATAAAACAACTTTTCTTTTTGTTATTCAAACATTGGAATTGGAAGTTTGTAATGGTTTACAATAACTTATGTTTAAATTTTAATAAAAATCATAATTAATTTTAATAAAAATCATAAAAAATTGTCTTAAAATACATTTTTATGTGTTTACTGCAATTTTTTTTAAAAATATTAGATTAATCTGTTTATAAAATATTAAATAACCCTAAAACTAGTTCCCGATTAATCTCCAATTTTCCGATTAAATCGCTAGGCCCATACCACACGACCGACTATCGCCTAGCGATTTTTCGAACAAGGTTATCAATTATGAATCGATGATACCTATATTTATTATTAAAATAATTAAAATAAATAAGAAAACTAAAACGACGATATCTATTTGTCTTTTTTCTATTTGTGGTGACGCATAACATCACGGATCATTGGCGTCATCTCCGACAACATGTGATATCTATCACCATCGTTCACCATGTCAACGTACGCCATTAATTAGTAGATTCTTTTTATCTGGAGACAAATTAATGTGACCAATTATTTAGCCACCTTATATAATAATAAGAAAAGTGTTACCCCCGGCGAAAACGACGACAACATAAAAACCTTGCATATAGATACTTACATCGAAGGTAAGTAGTGTAATACTTTTGTTCAATGGCCACTTTACTGCATATAGGTTCAGCTCTCATTTACAATAATGCATTTGCTAAGACTCTTCCACGTCCTCAAGCTTTCACATGCACCACAATGGCCAAAATAACACCGAGTGAGTCTCCTGTTGTTCCTCGTCGTTCCGCAAACTATCAGCCTTCTCTTTGGGACCACCGCCATCTACTTTCGATCAAAAATAAATATGAGGTATGTAAGTAATTAATACATGTACAATATACAATGATTTCATATTTATTGAGTACTATGTTGATAGCTATATTCGATACACTGCATACAGAAAGATGAAAGTGTGCGAGAGAGAGACTTCTTGAAGGAAAAGGTGAGAAAGATGCTAGATGATGAGAAGAAGACTTATCTCGACAAATTGGAGCTCATTGATGATCTACAGAAACTCGGAATTTCTTATCATTTTGAAGCGGAAATCGATAACATTTTAACATCTTCTTACCAAAAAGAGAGAACAAACGTCCGGGAGAGTGACCTACATGCCACCGCACTCGAATTCCGACTTTTCAGACAACATGGTTTGAATGCTTCAGAAGGTTTTTATAGTCATACTCATCCCAAAAATTGGTCAACATTTTTATATGTTAAATTTTTGTTGTCTAAGTATTTGGTCTTATATAGTACTAATGAATTTTTTGTCACAGATGTATTCGATGTTTTCATGAAAAAATGTGGGAAGTTTGGCGGTGATGATATATATGGTTTCATATCTCTTTACGAAGCGTCGTATCTTTCGACAAAGTCGGATACAAAACTGCAAAAATGCATCAGACCTTTTGCAACAAAACAACTCAGAGACTTTGTTGATACTCATAATAATGAAAATTGTGGATCGTGTGACATGGTGGAGATGGTGGTCCAAGCGTTAGATATGCCCTACTATTGGCGAATGAGAAGGCTAGCATCCAGACGGTACATAGATGTGTATGGAAAGAGACATAACAAGAACCTTGTCCTACTTGAATTTGCCAAGCTTGATTTTAACATCGTACAAGCTATTCATCAAGAGGAACTCAAACACGTATCCAGGTAATATTAAATTACTAAAATTCATATAGCTAATTTTTAACATATCTTAAATCTATTTTAAATTCTTTAATAAATATGACATTATCAAGTAAATAAGTCATATATAATGAACTTATCAATATTGTTTAGTTAGTCTGAGATGAAAATGCATGAACTTTTCTTTGTATAATATTACTTGAAACTCTTATGACACATAAATATCCATTTTTGTCAACAAGATGCATTCTACCGAATTATTAATATGGGTTTACAAATCACTATATATGAAACATGTATTGGTCGCGCAAAAATATTTTTTTCGAAATCTATAACATATAATACCATATAATAAAGTATAGAAGATATTTTACCCTATTTATATTCCCCTTGCTTTACAAATATGTGGTGTTAAGCTGGTGGAGGGAGACAGGTTTAGGTAAGCAACTCTACTTTGCAAGAGACAGGATAGTGGAGAATTATTTTTGGACGATTGGACAAATCCAAGAGCCTCAATACGGATACGTTCGACAAATAATGACTAAAATAAATGCACTTCTTACTACTATTGATGATATCTACGATATCTATGACACTCTTGAAGAGCTTGAACTTTTCACTTCCGCATTTGAAAAGTAAAGATCCACCACACTTTTAATTTTCTACTTCAATTTCTGCTTATTTTATAATATTAATTAAGTATCATATAAGATTACAGATTGAATTGTCAATATAAAAATATGTTGCAGTTGGGATATAAATCGTCTTGATGAACTCCCCGAGTATATGAGGTTGTGTTTTCTTGTTGTATACAATGAAGTCAATAGCATTGGATGTGATATTCTAAGAAATAAAAATATCAACGTGATCCCATTCCTCAAAAAATCTGTAAGTATATACTCTTTCCAACCTATATTTTTTTCAATCTATTATTTTAAAAATTAGTTTATTCACAAAAGTAAAATATTTTTTGATGTTAAAAATATGAAATTTGTTCTCTTGACATTTTTTATAAGCTTTTCTAATACAAATCTGGTTGATACATTTATTAAAACAAAGAAGCCATTCTTATATCATTTTTCATATTTTAAACCATTAATAATTCTTACATAATTTTTAATAATATAAACCATGGAAACTTGCATATGTTGTAGTTTTGTACTCTAATACTAATTTTTCAATTATCTTAAATTTAGTGGGCAGATGTATGCAAAGCATATTTAGTAGAAGCAAAGTGGTACAAAAGTGGGTACAAACCAAATTTGGAAGAGTACATGCAAAATGCTTGGATTTCAATCTCGGCCCCAACGATATTTGTTCACTTCTACTGCGTATTCTCTGCCCAGCTCTCTATTAAGGTCTTGGAGACTTTGTCCGAACACCAACAAAACGTCGTCCGAAGCTCTGCCTCAGTGTTCCGTCTAGCCAATGACCTTGTAACCTCACCGGTAAAACAATTCTTCCAAGTATAATAATTTTAGAATTAATTCGTTGAAGCTAGTTGGGCATGCTGTTGAATGCGGACCACATTCTTGATTGATAAAAGAAGTAATCAAAACGGGTGTTTTCAATATATAGGTCGTTGATACATGCATTGAGACATGCGTGCCAAGTTTATCACTGTTTCCATAAAATCATGATGGAGTAGCGAAGAGCTATGTGCCATTTTCTCGTAATTCATTTCATCCCACAAGTCGTTGATCATCTGCCGAACATGTGAACGCGCTTTATCCTCTGATGCTCCAGTTTCACTCATGTAACATTGGATGGATTTGCAGACGTCTCCTCTCGCCAATTCATCCTATATTTACATACATACACATTTTATAGTTTCATTTCACTTTTAGATAAATATATTTACATGCGATTCTTAAGAATAGGGAGGGTAGAATTTGTAAACCCTAGCTAGTACTTATAAAATACTAGAAAATAAAAAATGATTAACAAAAAGTTAGAAACTTAAAATTAATATGTTTTTCAAGTCAATATTTTAAAATCCAAATATGTGTTCAATAAACGGATAATTGTGAACCACCTAGTTTTTTTTTTTCTTTTTTTTTTTTCAATAAAGGGCTCTATTCAGGTGACTTTTAACCTTCCCATTCTAATTTTTATCTGCATCTTTCAACGACCTATATATTGAAAACACCCGTTTTGATTACTTCTTTTATCAATCAAGAATGTGGTCCGCATTCAACAGCATGCCCAACTAGCTTCAACGAATTAATTCTAAAATTATTATACTTGGAAGAATTGTTTTACCGGTGAGGTTACAAGGTCATTGGCTAGACGGAACACTGAGGCAGAGCTTCGGACGACGTTTTGTTGGTGTTCGGACAAAGTCTCCAAGACCTTAATAGAGAGCTGGGCAGAGAATACGCAGTAGAAGTGAACAAATATCGTTGGGGCCGAGATTGAAATCCAAGCATTTTGCATGTACTCTTCCAAATTTTCCGATTAAATCGCTAGGCCCATACCACACGACCGACTATCGCCTAACAATTTTTCGAACAAAGTTATTAACTATGAATCTATGATACCTATATTTATTATTATAATAATTAAAAATAAATAAAAAAAAACTAAAACTACGATATCTATTTGTCTTTTTTCTATTTGTGGTGACGCATAACATCACGGATCATTGGCGTCATCTCCGACAACATGTGATATCTATCACCATCGTTCACCATGTCAACGTACGCCATTAATTAGTAGATTCTTTTTATCTGGAGACAAATTAATGTGACCAATTATTTAGCCACCTTATATAATAATAAGAAAAGTGTTACCCCCGGCGAAAACGACGACAACATAAAAACCTTGCATATAGATACTTACATCGAAGGTAAGTAGTGTAATACTTTTGTTCAATGGCCACTTTACTGCATATAGGTTCAGCTCTCATTTACAATAATGCATTTGCTAAGACTCTTCCACGTCCTCAAGCTTTCACATGCACCACAATGGCCAAAATAACACCGAGTGAGTCTCCTGTTGTTCCTCGTCGTTCCGCAAACTATCAGCCTTCTCTTTGGGACCACCGCCATCTACTTTCGATCAAAAATAAATATGAGGTATGTAAGTAATTAATACATGTACAATATACAATGATTTCATATTTATTGAGTACTATGTTGATAGCTATATTCGATACACTGCATACAGAAAGATGAAAGTGTGCGAGAGAGAGACTTCTTGAAGGAAAAGGTGAGAAAGATGCTAGATGATGAGAAGAAGACTTATCTCGACAAATTGGAGCTCATTGACGATCTACAGAAACTTGGTGTTTCTTACCATTTTGAAAGGGAAATCGAAAACATTTTAACATTTTTTTATCAGAAATATAGAATTGACAAGCATGAAAAAGATTTACATGCCACTGCACTAGAATTCCGACTTTTTAGACAACATGGATTCAATGTTTCTGAAGGTTATTATCATCACACTCATCCAAAAAAGATCATATCACTGACATGTTTAATTTTGTTTGTATGGAAATTTGGTCTTAAATGTGACTAATGTTTTTTTTTTCTTTCTTATAACAGATGTGTTAGATGTTTTCATGGAAAACTGTGGGAAGTTTGAGAGTAATAATATAAATGATCTCATATCTCTTTACGAAGCATCGTATCTTTCGACAAAGTCGGATACAAAACTGCAAAAAATCATTAGAACTTTTGCAACACAAAAACTAAGAGACTTTGTTGATACTCATAGTAATGAAGATTGTGGTGGATCATAACAAGAAACTTGTCTTAGTTGAATTCGCCAAGATTGATTTCAACATCGTACAAGCTATTCATCAAGAAGAACTCAAATACGTTTCCAAGTAATAATAAATTACTAGAAGTAATATAACTATTTTAGATATCTTACATTCTTTGAAACTTTTGCTATACACATAATATTTATTTTTTTTGGCCAACACCATGCAGTGGAAACTAATAAAAATTACTAGGTTAGACCTGGACACCACATCCAGTAAAAACATAATAATAATAATAATAATGTGATCTTTGTTTTCCTCTTGCTTTATATGTGGCGTTAAGCTGGTGGAGGGAGACAGGTTTAGGTAATCAACTTCACTTTGCAAGAGACAGAATAGTGGAGAATTATTTTTGGACTATTGGGCATATCCACGAGCCTCAATTTGGTTACGTTCGTCGAATAATGACTAAAGTAAATGCACTAATTACCACTATCGATGACATCTACGATATCTATGGCACTCTTGAAGAACTTCAACTTCTCACTGTCGCGGTTGAAAAGTAATACTTTATTTCTCTACTTCAATTTCTCGTTATTTTATAGATTACTGATTGAATTGTCTATATAAAATATGTTGCAGTTGGGATGTCAATCGCCTTGATGAACTTCCCGAGTACATGAGGTTGTGTTTTCTTGTCGTGTACAATGTAGTCAATAGCATTGGACGTGATGATGTTCTCAAAAATAAAAATATCAACGTGATCCCATTCCTTAAAAAATCTGTAAGTATATAATTTTTTTTCAAAAAGTGATTAACTAAAACGGCATGAATATTAAAATTGAAGGTACATAGTCTGTCAATAGAAAAGTGTTACACTACATGCTAAACTTTTCGCCTTATAATGTTAAATTTCGTGGAAATATATTTACAAATTAAATAACTTTTGATGTTAAAAATAAAAAGGGAAAAGAATATCTCTATTAAAATTTACAATTTTTGAAATTATAAAACTAGTTGACAAATTTAATAAAACAGCGCAACCATTCTTACATATATAATCTTTCATGTTGTAACTAATAAAAAAATCCTTCTTCTCCAATTATCTTAAATTTAGTGGACAGATCTCTGCAAAGCATATTTAGTAGAAGCAAAATGGTACAAAAGAGGTCACAAACCAAATATGGAAGAGTACATGCACAATGCTTGGATTTCAGTATCGGCCCCAACAATATTTGTTCACTTCTACTGTCTATTCTCCGACCAACTCTCTATTCAGGTCTTGGAGACTTTGACCCAACACAAGCAAAACATCGTCCGATGCTCTGCCTATGTGGTTCGTCTAGCCAACGATCTAGCAACCTCGCCGGTAAAACAATTTTTTCCATTACTCATTAATTTTACCATTGTTTTAGAGTTATTAGTTGGAGGTAATCGGAAGCGCGGTAGAACAAATAGTCGGAAATGATTTCAATATGTAGTAGAAATATGCCATTAGGTTGCAAATTAGTAATCATACATATAAAACTTTTTTCATATGAATGTCACGTCATTACTCTAATATTTTTCATGTGTACACTAAATAATTAATGTAAACTGTACATTTTTCATTTTAAGGATTAATGATACATTTATTATAGTATAATAGGTTAGTTAATGGTTTAAGTAGTAAAACCTCTATAAATTAATAATATCGAAATCATGGAATTCTATTAATTTATCGATATATTAATATTTATTGATTTATAGGGAGAGATCTCTAATTTCATAATTTTTTTATTTTTTTCTGAAAATATAAAAAAAAATACATTATATAAAATATTTTTCTAGAATTAATTATAAATAAAAAAGTAATTATTATGTTTAGAAGATAATACTAAAAAAATTTGATGCAATAAAAATTTTAAAACTAAATTCAAACAAGAACTAATGCGAATTTAATATACTCTTATACTAAATTTTAACTAATTTTCGCAATGAAAACGCTTATCACCAATCTGTGGCATGTGACCGTTCAAACAAAAACCGCCGTTTTAATCTCTCTGACTTTTTAATTGGTTGGCATGTGATATAGTCCCCAATCCAAAACGACTACACGATTCATGTAGATATATATGAATATATGTATGTTTGTATAGGATGAACTGGCGAGAGGAGACGTACAAAAATCCATCCAATGTTACATGAATGAGACCGGAGCTTCAGAGGAAAAGGCGCGTTCGCATGTTCGGCAAATGATCAACGACTTGTGGGATGAAATGAATTACGAGAAAATGGAACATAGTTCTTCGCTTCTCCATCATGATTTTATGGAAACTGTAATTAATATGGCACGTATGTCGCAATGCATGTATCAGTATGGCGATGGCCATGGCTCTCCTGAAAAAGCCAAAATTGTTGATCGTGTTATGTCCTTACTCTTCAATCCCGTTCCTTTAGATTGAATTGCATATTACATTAAATATCATATAAGTTTTAGATTTTTAATAAGGGCATATAGTCTCACGAAATTGTATTTGGCTCAGACTTCATCTTCCTCTCTCTTAGTGTCTGAACACAACGATTTAAAATGTTAAAAACCAAAGAACTATATATGTTTGAACAAATTGGTTTGTGGAAAAAAAAAATAATGGGGAAGATTTTTCAGGTACTACGATGTTGGCGGATCGATGGCTTGTGGAAGCTTTTGACCCCACTTTAGGCGATTAGGCCAATGATGGGTATGCATGCAGTGTGTATCTTATCTGTGCAAAGGTTAAGTCTCAAAATGTGTGATCTTCATGTTATCGCATGTCGTATTATGCTGTCATGTTGCCAATGCCAGCAATACATGGCGCCCACAAGTCGAATAAAAAATATGTAACATTCCAAGCTTTGAGAAGTGCATTCGAATAAAGATACTTTTCTATTAAAACCACTGGCCACATTGTATTATTAGTATTGTCTTATTTTGGGGTTTTAGATTACTTGTATAGTTGTATTGCATACTTGATATTCTTTAAATAAAATAATAAAATTGAATTTTAAACCGTGAACTTTCCTAAGAAGATAACCAACCCACGTTGGTCTAGTTGGTAAAGGGCTCACGGCTGTGAGTTCCCCCTCCTGGGTTCGATTCGGGTTGGCCACCTAGCCGCTCCCTTAATGATGGGGTAAAGCGTACCCGGATGCAAGGCCTCGTGGATTAGTTTTTGGGCCTAGGAAGCCTTTGGGATCCCACGGTTATCAAAAAAAAAAAAAAAAAAAAAAAAAAAAACTTCCCTAAGAAGATTCATTATCGCCGATTGAGCTTCAAATAACCATGGTGAACTGGTTCAGTAGGGAGAGTACATTTAAAAATTTTGACGTTGATCAAGTATGATTAATCCATCACATTTATCTGATGAGTGTTACATCAAGTGTTTCTCATATCTGTAAGATAAACAATCAAACCGGTCATCTAGATTCATTATGGAAAAATGTTTGGCAGCTACATGAAGGAGATGACATTACATAGTCACACATGCAAACTTTAGAAATATCTCGTTAGCTATACGAAGTATTGCCATCGCATACAGACATTCCCGAACAAACATAAATCATGTTACCAACACCATAGCCATCATATTTTCAGTGGCGTACCCAAAATTTATTTTTTCCGAGGTTAAAATATAACTAAAAATAACTACTTTCAAAACAATAATTCAATAACAATGTTGTTTTAAAAAACAGACACAAGATAAGTTTAATTTAAGGGTCAAACATATAAAAAATCTATAAAAATATGTATACAATGGGGTCAAAGTATAAAGAAGTAGAAAAAATAACAAAATTTTATGGGTTAAAATACACAATTTGGAATTTAGGGGGTTCAAAACAGAAAAAAAAAACTAGAAATAATATTGCAAAACATAAACGATTATAACATAAATTTAGATTTTTAGTGGGTCAGCTGACCCCCCTTCACTCTGAATGGGTCCGCCCCTGCCTACTCCGGTGCTTTGTTGTCGGAATCTGACGTTGACCAGCATTGACCAAAAATATATTTTCATGAAGACGTTCTTTTTCTGTAACTTTTCTGGGAGTTCTCTTGTAAGCAATACCTTGGATTACAGATTTATCCTCTTTGACAAATTGGAGAAAATTTATAAACCCTATTTCGTTTTTATTCAATAGAATCATGTTTTCTTTATATCTCTTTTTCTTATTTCTTATGCAATGAGTGAGTAGTTCTCCAATTGGGTTTTAGGGTTTTAAGTAAAAGAGTCAATGAATAGTGAATAGATTGTCATTAGGAATTCTTTATCCATATGTTCTTCGATTTACATGTTCTCAATGCTAGAATAGGATTGATCTCCCTGTTTTAGAACATAGATTTTTTTATGCATCAAAAGTGTTCGATAGAATGCATGAACGAATGTAAATTGAGCAATGTGTTTCTAACCAACGAGAGTTGACGTTAGAACGCATTGTGAACCAAATGAACCAACTCGGTAATGCGAATTTGATTAGAAAACTACAAATGAGAGTTTAGTAGTTGAATAGTCAAATTTAGTGATTAATGTCTTGAGAGAGAGAGAGAGAGTTAGTTTAGATTTGTGTTCATGTTTGAGAACGGTTCTTTATTTCTGAATTCCTTGTTTCGATTATTCTGCTAGTCATTGCTCTTTGAAATACCCTAACGCCCAATGCTTTTAATTCATAAGTTTAATCCTTTTTTTTTGTGCATTTTTATTTACAAATCTGAAAACCAAACAAATAACCTCTTTCAATTTAGCTAAGAAAGAGTCTCGGCAATCCTTAGAGTATCTTTGGTCCTTGTGGATCAACCCCGTATATAATGTCTTGCGGTTAAGTGTATCATGTAATTACTCGAGCAATCAATGTCAACCTTTGGATCAAATTAAAACTTGAAAAAATATAGGAAAACAAGTGAGATTTAATTTAGCTCTGGTATGACTTCGATCAGACCAATGAACTTAAGGTTATACTAGTGTTATTGAAGAAGTTGATGAGAAATTGAGAAATGTTAGTTTTGCAAAAGCTCGAGAACAATTGTTGAATGAGGCATATAAATTTCTCCGGAGAAGGCAGCATCGATCAGTCCACCTATTGGATTGATCGTTTCACCTACTGGCTTTATCATTCTAACTATTGGATATATCATTAATTTCTCATATGAGAAATTAAGCACCTCTTTGCAAGAGCTCGAGATCAATCAATCCCTACAAGGGATTGATTGATCATTTTTCTTAAGGGATCGATTGATATTTTGATATGATCAAATTTTACTCAGTTATACAGTATAACTTATACCAACCCGCAAGTACATGATTGTTGTGTTAATAAGTATTCGTATATCTCAATTCAGATTTATATATCAACAACATAAAATGAGATGAAAAAAAAGTAACGATTTTACTCCTTTAATTCAACTATTATAAAAGTGATTTTTATATAACATGTTATTATTTTATGTGACTTTCTAATTTATCAAATGAAAGTTACAAGTGGTGTGACTTTTGTCACATAAATGTCCGAAATAGATGATTTTTCTCTCTACAATATTTATATATGTGAACATCTAATTTTTCAAATAGCAAATAGATTTATATTTTCGTTATATGAACGGGTTACATATTAATATATTATCAATTAGTACATTACACATTAGTACATCTCTTCACAAAATGCCATATAATATTTATGCTTTTAAGTACATGAAATATAATATATTGTCAATTTTCATTTAAAAGGTAAACAAAAATTAAACAAAATTATTCAAGAATAAAATCTTTATCTAATAATTCACAAGTCACTTTACTATTAACTGCAACTCTATCTATTTGACACGTGGATTAAGTCCCAAATTTTATACTTTCACTTTTTAAAACAATTAAACTTTACTTTTCTGATTAAAAAAAATACACGACAAAAAAAAAAATCATGTTTTACAACTGCTTCTCGCCTCCTCCACGATCTTGATATCTCCACTTCGCTTCTCTTCTCTTCTTCAACAATGGGACAACATGAATTCACACAAAAAGCTTCCAAATCTCTTCATTACTGATTCCGGTATCCTCAACTTTTATCGGGTAAAAATTGAAATTCTTGCATATTCTGATTTTAGGGTTTCATAATTGCATTCTTTTCTTTTTTCAATTCACAAACTCTGATTTCTGATTTCCCAATTCTGGTTTATTTATTCATCATTGTTTAATCATTCGATCACATGTCTGAACAAATTCTCAGTTTATATTTTAACAACCGGAATAAGTTTGATAAAGAACTTGAATTATAACAAACGAATGGATTCATAACTTCAAATTTTATTTAGTCTGTTTACAAATTGTTCTTTATGAGGTTCATCATAATTGTGCACAATGATTTAGTTTGTTATTGATGTACTCTTTGATTTCATCTCTTTTATTATATTTAATTCTAACTGTTAAAAAGATTACTATATTCTATAAGGCCGTGCAACGCACGGGTTAGTACACTAGTATAACATAATCCGTATTCCCTTAATTTAAAGCTGCTTTTTTGACATATGTAAAAATGTTTTAGTAACAACAACTTGGGCCGGACATGGAGTGAGTACTCTCAAAATTTAGAATACCTATTACACGATCCGACTCTTAAAGATACTAAAAATAAACTACCCATACTTCATCTGGAAAAAATGGATATCCGGAAAGCAGGCATTCGGTTAAATGAGCCGACTCGTTGAATAGCCGACCCGTTATCCTTATCCGCAAAATCATAATTAATTAATATCCAATCATTTAACTTTAGAATTTCATATACCCAAAAAAAACAATAAAAATCATTTAGAAAAATACAGTTGCTTGAGCTTAAATTTAGGTTACACTAATCTCGAATAGCAAAATTATTACATTATATTAATTTTGAATTGTTGATGTAAATATATTATTGTAAATTTATGTATTTGAAAGCCATGTATATTTACTTTTTCAGGAGATAGATAATAGATTACTATTTAGAGTGAATTTGTGTAGAAGAAAACACGGGATATCAAATTAGGAAAAAGACAATAGTGAAATTTTGTCTCTGACGAAGCCTAAATAATGGTTGAAAAAGGGTATGGCTTTGCTAGTTATTACAAAAAAAAAATTTGACATTTAATAAATGTTCAATAGTTGAATTGACTTTCACGCGGCAAAAGACAGAACGAAGTGACAATTATTAAATGCGACCGAATTTAATTTGAATTTATAACGGAAACATATGGACGAAAATTAAAAAATTTAAACCACTAGCCTAATTGCATATATATTTATTAATAAATTTAGCACTATATAATTCAATATATGACTCTACGAAAATGGATGAACACTAGGATATAACCCGCGGTACACCGTGGGTTAATTATTTGATTTGATTTTTATCTTTTTATAAATTGATGAATTTGTTGTATATAATATTTTTTTGTTGTACACCGCGGGTCACATGCGTTGTAACTAAAAAATAGAAATTTTAAATTGTATTTGTTTTGTTTAGGGTTTAAAATTGTATAATTGTATTTTGATTTGTTAATCCTACGATTTCACCCGTGATATATTGTCCCGTATTAATATCAATCCAAACCCGTCCCACCATATAATCCCTTCCCGTAAAATTAAACATCATTTTGTTATTTTTTTAATAACACTTTTATTTAAAAGACATATAATTCAAGTTAATTTAAAAGTTTGCTTTCAAATGGTTTCCATAATATATATATTTTTAAGGAAAAAAGATAGTCAGCTACACGAAATATAACAGAATACATGGCTACACATGCCAAGTTTAAAAATGTACAACCAACTACACGAACTAAATGTATTGCATGCCCACATATACCAATTATATGACGACATGTAGTCAACATCACGAACATTTTATTCCAGTACACTAATCATCAAAATCCGGCATTGACCATCGTTGACCGATATTGACCAACAAAAATATTCAAAAAAATATATTTATTTATTTTAAATGTTTTTAAAAAGAATTATTCTATAGAATCGGTTATGGTGTTGTATAATAATAAAAAAACACATTCTATATTTTTAAAATATATATATATATATATATATATATTGTATGATAATAATAATTAGTTAATTTTTTCAATTTCAAAACTAAACTAAAAGCGAAATAAATAAAATTCTATTACAAAAAATTGAGTATATGACTCTTTAGTCTAAATTTTGCATTAGGTAAAAAAATATAAAGTTTTTTGCTAAAATCAAAATCATAATACATAGAAAAGATATATAGAAAATTTTATATACTCTTTAGTCTAAATTTAATATATTGTTAAATTTTTGTAATTAAAATTATTAAAACAAATTCTCGTAATAACGCGTAAACAACAAAAAAATTCGCAATGTTTCCTTTTAATATATAGAAAATAGAAAATCTAACGATATTGATTTTAGCAAAAGCATTTGTAAAATAAGAAGTTAATGTTTTTTATTGACAATGTACAAATATGTAATTCGCTTAATTATTTTTATTTCACTTTTATTTTAGTTTTTAAATTGAAAAACTAACTACTTATAATAATCAATATATTAAATATATATACAAAATATCTTTATGTTGAATTTAATATGTATTAGTTTTGTTTTTAATATTAAAATAAATAAAAATAATTTTTTGTATATTTTTGTTGGTCATTGCCGGTCAACGATGGTCAACGCCAGATTTTGACGATTGGTGTATCGGAATAAGATGTTCGTGATGTTGACTGCATGTCGTCATATAGTTGGTATATGTGGGCATGCAATACATTTAGTTCGTGTAGTTGGTTGTACATTTCTAAACTTGGCATGTGTAGTCATGTATTCCGTTATACTTCGTGTAGTGTGTGTTTTTGGACCAAGCCGTAAAAATAATTTATAATTTATAATTGTATCTTAAAAATAATTTATATGCTATGTTAATTTTAGTATTTCACCCGTGGTATATTGTTTCTTTTTGGATAATTGTAAAAATTAAGAAAATATCCGAATGACTCATTTCCGGGACAGAGTAAAAAAAAAAATACGACCTGATTAAACGCGCAAATTTGTTCTTAAAAAATGTTAATATAGATTGTACACATACTTTTTTTCTTTATCGATTGAGTAATATATGTTTGTTTTAAAAAAATTAAATCATAGCATATTGCAAAAAAAAATCAAAAAATTATTAACTATATAAATTTTATAATAGTTCATGTATAGTAATTAGTTGAGAATATATATATTTTTAGATTTTATTAAATAATTTCGTTTTTAAATTTTGCCAACATTTAAGAGAAGATCCGATTGAAGATTTCCGGGTCAAAATTAAAAAAAAAAACCCGACCCGATCAGGATTCCTTAAAAGTGTTGCAAAAATGTACAGTAGATGTAGCTAAATATTATCATTGTATTAGGCCTTATAACATAATATCAAAAAAATTTATTAGCCCAATATTTGATGTCTCTCACCCAATTATCTCTACTATTTAAGTATCAGACATTAAGAAAAATATGGCAAATAGTCCAAAAACGTGCCAGAAAAGCAGGTAAGTGGTCATAGTTGATTGTTATTACAAATTTGCAATGAATTACAAACTCAAGATCTCAGCCGTTAATAGCTAGTTAGCGAATCCTACGGCTATGCATCCGTGGACTCCTAATGCTCATGACTCATGAGGCCTAATCGCATGCACAGTTTTTCTTCACCGGAAGAATTGCGACTTAAAAAAAGAAAAGAGCTTTAAAAAAAAAATGACAACTTTCAAAGACGATAATCCCCACTCAAATTTATCAGTCAGTGAGTACTCTTAACTCTCAAAATTTAGGGTTTTATTATTACTCTGTTTTTTTCTCTCTCAATTTTGGTTGTTACGTGATGAATTTGATTCTAATCCTCGAAAACTTCAGTAAATTTGAATACTTTTGTTCGTTGTAAACAATCTTGTGGTTTCCTTGTTGAACAATTCTGTTTTCTCTACTTAGGGCCGAGTTAAGATCAGAACAATCTAATAAAAGCTGAGATTTTTAAGATTTGGTTGATAACTTGAGACGATTTTGGGTTAGATTCATTCCAGAAATTCCAAAAAGTTTTGATTTTTACTGTTAGATTCAGATAGTGTTCGGATTCTAGAGGCCTTCATCGATTGGTTCTTCATGGGTTTCTTTGAATCTTTGGTACATAGTGAATAGTGTTTTGCAGAATTCTGATAAAAAATTTGATGTTTCAGGACTACTAATGGATGAAACAACAGAACACCCAACTGTTTCATTTTCATATTCAAATTGGATGTCAAATGTCAAGAAATCGACACGAGAAGCTTACGAAGCAAAGCCCTTTTCTCATTGGATTCTTTTGCTCTTCAGTGGCGCAGCAATGCTCATAGCATTCCCGGCTTCTAGTCTACTGTCTCGTCTTTATTTCTCCAATGGTGGTAAAAGTAAATGGATCATTTCTTGGGTTGCTGTGGCTGGATGGCCAATCACTTGTCTCATTTTACTTCCTACATATATCTTTCAAAAGATTAAACCAACACCTCTCAATGCGAAGCTTCTTCTCTCTTATGTCGTGCTCGGTTTCTTGAGTGCTGCAGATAACCTTATGTATGCTTATGCCTATGCGTATCTCCCTGCATCGACTTCTTCTCTTCTGGCATCTTCGTCGCTTGCCTTCTCTGCTTTGTTTGGCTATCTCATTGTTAAAAACCCGCTGAATGCTTCAGTTATCAACTCCATTGTGATAATAACCGGTGCTATGGCTATAATAGCGTTGGATTCAAGCTCTGATCGGTACAGTTATATAAGCAATAGTCAATACTTTGCAGGTTTCTTTTGGGACATAATGGGATCTGCGCTTCACGGGCTCATTTTCGCCTTATCCGAGCTTCTCTTTGTGAAACTGCTTGGAAGAAGGTCCTTTCATGTTGCTTTGGAGCAGCAAGTCATGGTTTCGCTCATAGCTTTCGCGTTTACCACTCTTGGGATGGTTGTGAGCAACGATTTCCAAGGGATGAGTCATGAAGCTAAGAGTTTCAAAGGCGGCGAGACTCTGTACACTCAGGTTCTTGTCTGGAGCGCAGTCACGTTTCAATTGGGTGTTCTTGGGGCAACCGCGGTCTTGTTTCTGGCATCCACAGTCATGGCAGGAGTCCTTAACGCCGTGAGAGTTCCCATCACGAGCGTAGCTGCTGTTATATTGATGCATGATCCAATGAGTGGCTTCAAAATCCTGTCTTTGGTCCTGACGTTCTGGGGATTCAGCTCTTATATCTACGGGAGCTCGAGCTCGAACTCAAATACTCAAGCTTCCTCTTCATCCTAATATGCAACCTTTTCCACTGTCTCCATTCCTTGAATGTGATCAAATACCATTCGTGTAATATAAGATTATGCTCCGGTTCAAGTTGTAGCTGCAGTGTCTTATTCTCTGTGTGTATAACACGTTTTTTTATGAAGCAAGAACATTTGAGATAGAGGTAAACGCGAACAAGCTTATATATACAATCGGTAAACTTGGAGCAACCATGGAAAAGAGCAAAACATTGAAAAAAGGCAAAGAAATAAAACTTTCAAGGGAAAAAGAACATTTTTGCAGAGATTCAGAAAGTGATGTTTCATTGGTTAGGCTTCGGTTCAATATCTTTAAGAAGACCAACTACTTGCTGCATACTCGGCCGCTTAGAAGGAAGATCCGCGGTGCAGAGGTATCCGATCTTGAGAGCTTCTTCCATCTGATCTTCTGAGCCTGTCTCTTGGATTTTTGGATCAATAGCTTTTGATCCTTGATTCTTCCTAACCAAACTTCTTACCCAACTCACTAAGTTGGTATCTTTCTCATCAAGATAATCATCTTCAGTCGGCTTTTTCCCTGTCATGAGTTCAAACAGAACAACTCCAAAGCAATAGACATCGGATTTCGGTGTTGGCAGCTCGTGTTCAGCTTGCAAGAACTCAGGAGGGAGATAACCGGGTGACCCATGAGTAATCTCATCGTCCAAGCCGTTTCCAAAGACTTTGGCTAAACCAAAATCAGATAATCTTGGTTCCCAGTTCTGGTCAAGATAAACACTACTAGCTTTCACATCTCTATGGATCATTGGCGGTGAACAACCGTGGTGAAGGAATGCCAATGCACGGGCAGTTCCAAGTGCTATCATGTGCCTAAACCGCCATGTCGCCACCGGGCCTTCAATCCCTATGTTTTGGATTCCATTGTCAGATTCTTCTTCCCATGTATCCGTGGTCCAATCATCTGTTGTCTGAACTCCAAATGGCAGATCATGAAGCAGGTTTTGCAAGTTACCGTTTTCCATGTACTCGTAAATGGCGATCCTTTGATCACCGGCTATGCAATATCCAGTTAATGGAACAAGATTAGGGTGCTTGATCCTTCCAAGAAACTCGAGCTCTCTAGCTGCTTCTTGGTCACTAAGAGTTGAGCCATGGACCAAAACTTTTACAGCTACATGAATCCCACCGGGCAGGAAACCTCTGTAAACAGGACCAAATTTACCGTCTGCTAAGAGAGTGTCTCTGTCGAAGTTGGAAGTTGCAGACAAGAGATCAGAAAACGTGATGTTCAACAATGGCTTCTCAAAGATAACCACAGGAACTGCATTTGCTTGCTTCACATCAGCCACCCATGTAGTAGAATCCGTTTGGAAAGAGAATGGACCCGAAATGCTTTGTTCCTCCTTTAATGAGACATTGTTGGCTTCACCGGATTTTGATTTCCTTCCGCAGCCAAATGCTACAAAAATCAATGCTCCTATTAGTAAACACATCGTAGAAAGCGTCACTGCCAAAGCAAGCTTGAGTCCTCCAGTGACCGATCTTCTTCTCTTGAAGAGCGCCGGGTTTGCAGCGATAGGGCAGCTGTTTGTAGAGCCAAAGAAGGATCTGATCAGAGTTTCGGTTGAGAACTTTCCTGAACAAAATGTTAAGTTGTTGAAAGAGAAGTTGAATCTCTCCATCCACGGGAGCTTTTCAAGGATAGACATTGGTATCTCTCCCGACAAATTGTTCCTCGAAACATCAATAGCTACGAGGTTCTTGATACTCAAAATTGGGATATGTCCTGAAAGATGGTTTCCTGAAACATCAAGTGTACTCAAATCACTCAGCTCTGAGATCTCTCTAGGTATGTGACCAGAAAGATTTGTGTTTGACAAGTTAAGATACTCTAAACCAGAAAGCATCTCAATCCTCGGAAACATTCCTCTGTTGAATCTATTCCAAGCTAGATTTAAGTGCTTAAGCTTCTTCAATAATGTCAGATTCTTGAAGATGTCTCCACTGAGCTCATTCTCAGACAAGTCTAGATAAATCAAACTAAACCAGTTGGAGTCTACCTGAGAGGAGATAAACCGGTTTTTGCTGAGATCAGCCACTTCTAGAGTTTCCTTGAACACACCAGTCAAAGAACCTTCAAATTGATTCCCTGAGATGTTGAGAAAACTGATGGATTTCATATCAGCAAAATCAGTGTCCCTGCCATGAATCTGGTTTCCTGCAAGGCTCAAAGTTTTAAGCTTTGGAAATGCAGAGCCAAACCCATCAGGAAGAGACCCTTCAAGCTGGTTAGAGGATAGATCAATAGAAACCAGAGATTGGCAACCAAGAAGTCCTCGTGGAATCGACATCTGAAACCCATTGTTATCAAGCTTCAAGACTCTCAAGCTAACAAGAGAATCTACAGCCTCAGGGATTGCACCAGAGAAGTTGTTGTGAGATATGTCAAGTGACTCAAGCTGCCCAAAATTGCCAACATTGCTAGGGAAAGGCCCAGAGATCTTGTTGAAAGAGAGGTTAAGATTCTTCAAAGTGTTTAAACTCCAGAAATCAGATGGTAAAGCAGAGATTTTGTTGTTGCTAAGATCCAAAGATTGAAGCTTGCTGAGTTTACCAATGGTATTATCAGGGATTTGACCAGATAAACCCATTCCAGAAGCAATTAACACAATCACATGCTCATTCTTGGAATCACAGAACAAACCTTGCCATGAACAAAAAGGAGCAGAGAAGTTATAAGCTTGAGCAGAACTTAAACTCATTTCTTTGAAGAATTCAGAAACAAAGAAACCATCTGTGTTTGGTTCTTGGCAATGAAATTGTTTCAAGAACAGAGAAAGAATCAATGCATAACCCCAAAAACCAAGACCCATTGAAGAAAGCTCTAAACAACAAAATCTGCCTCCAGAAAAAGAAAATCTCACTGAAGTTACTTTTGGGTACTCATGCAAGAAACAGTTGAAGACAATATTAAGGAGAGATCTGAAGGATAGGAAAAGTGTTTGTTTAACTTTGTGGTGCTTCTCAAGAACACGAGAGACCAAAGGACATAAAAACAAGACAAAGGAGGATTTTTGTCATGTATTAATATATAATATTAAGCTTCCCCTACCTCTGATTATGACAACACTATCTTTTTTTTAATGAGGAATTCTGAAATACCAGAGAAAAAAAAGAGAAGAGGAAATGTAGACAGTTGGGAGCAGAAAGAAGTTGGAGCTTTTTCATAAATGAGAGAATTCATTCTCTCAGAGTTTTCAGAAACAGTATCATTGGTTTCTTTTTCTAGTTGAACTAAATCTTTTATGATAAGGTTTACTTTCGGAAATTAAAAACTTTCTACTTTTTTATAACAAGTAGTAATTGATATGAAAGTTTTATACACAAAAGAAAAGAAAAAAGAATTCTTCTATTGTAAAAGTTTTTTTTTTTTTTTGGTTAATAAATGTTGAGCTCTTTATTCTTGTTTTTAATTCTCAAAAGATTGCATCTTGTACTTTATTGAGAAATCTATCTCCATTGATGGTTTAACATGTCATGCCATTAAAGGTGTGTGTGCAATGTATGAACTTTACTTTTTGTAGATTGTCGGTAGTTTTTTTTTCTACATTTTTGTTAGCAAACAGTGGTTTTTCTACGTGTAGGATCAATGTTATAGACTACCTATGGAATTTAATGCGACATAATTTGTTTATAAAAAATATTCAAAAAGTTTTACCAATATCAAAAAATTTTAAGAAAATATTGAACAGTGACATTAGACATGTTGGACTATTTGCTAGTGGAAAATCCATCTTTTAGTTTTCATTTACAATAAGAAATTACTCAATTAGTATGTTTCAAGAATACATATTGAATGAGATAAATAAATTATAACTACCCAAGTTTTTTCTCGGAATGATTATAGAGATAAATGGTATATCACTTGTTCACGTTTTGAAAAATTTATCGGTTTATCCAGTTCAGTTTGTTCCACTAACAAATTCACTTATTCCATTATTCCGCTATTTATATGACATACTAGTCAGATTCTATAAACACATTTTGGTCGTTAGAATTCATTGGTGTACCATCCTTGAAACATATGGTGCAGTTACACACTCATGTAGATGATCTATTTTCTTTCATGTTCGTATATATAAGGGAAAATCCCCGAAAAGACCTCCGAGTTGAAACATTTTCCTAAGTAAAACCTCCAACTTTTTTCGTTCTCATATAAAACCTCCAAATTGAAAAAATTTCCCAATTAAAACCTCCAACTTTTTTCGTTCCCAATTAAAACCTCAAACTAATTAATTTTCTCTAAAAAAACTTTCAAGTCGTCAAACTTGAGCCCGATCAATGGTTGACCAACGATCGCTGGTAATTTCGTTCGGAATAGTTAATAGTCGTTGACGACATCTATTTTTCGTTTATTTAGTTTCCAAAATTTTATATGAACCCTAAAATTAGAAAAATATATTATAGGGTTCATAATTAAGATTTTCATCTTTTCTATTGTAACTAACACATGTGAATTTTGAAAGCTAAATAAACGAAAAACATGTCGTTAAAAGCCGTTTACCGTTAGTTAATCATTGATCAGGCATAAATTTAATGACGTAAAAGTTTTTTTAGAAAAAATTAATTAGTTGGAGGTTTTATTTGGAAACGAAAAAAATTGGAGGTTTTAATTAGGAAAAAAATTCAATTTGGAAGTTTTATATGGGAACGAAAAAAGTTTGAGGTTTTAGTTAGAAAAATGTTTTAAATTGGAGGTTTTTTTTGGGATTTTCCCTATATATAAATATAAATTAATCGCTTGTAAAATTGAAGTTTGAGATTTTACCAAAAAAACCAAAAAAAACAAAAAATTGTCCAAACTTTGATTAATATGTGTCAAATAAGGTGTGGACAGACCTTAATTAACAATTAAACATCATCATTGATGATCCATATACAACGTTTTTCCACAAATCAAGTATTTGATTACGGTATAAGTTACATCCACATTGTAGTTATGAGGCTTAATTTTAAGAGACAATGTTAGGAAAAGTTACAAATTTTGTAAAACAAATTAATATCTAACGTAAAAACAAAACAAAAATACCTTAAAAAAAGTACTTAAGAAAATGAGCAAATTAAAATGACATATGAATTTGATTATGAAATTGATATTTTATGATAAGAAAAAATTACATAAACCAACATTATATATAAAAAAATTAATACTCAAATAACTTACATAGGCCAACACTTTGTTTACCCAAATTACCGGGGTTTTTTTCAAATTTCAGTTCATATTAAGTTTTCCAAATATCTAGTATATTTAAAGGAACCAATATAACAAGAGAAAACTAGAATTTTGAGATTTTAATCATTTCTATTTTTAAATAATATTTTCTTTTATCTAGATCTAAAGACTTTAAAATATATATATATTACCAATCTCGTCGTCGTTATGAAAGATAACCAGTTTTATTTTTTACCTTCGATTTTTAAATTTAATCTAAATTTTTTTAATAATTAATTTACGAAAACATCCCAAAAATAGGATGGAGGAGATGAATAACGATTGAACGTGGAACAAAAACTCCATCTTAACAATTACATGTATCTATTAAGAGATTTTACGGTCACATACATTATTTTCCTAAAATTGTAAAAATAGACTTGAACATATAGTTGCGAAAGCTTCGATTTGATAGATTATTTATAAAAATTTCACAAAGTTAATTAACGGTGATGATGAAGGGTTATATCACGTATAATTTTTAATTTCATAGGATTAACCTGCATTTTTAGACGTGTAAGATAAAGTTACATAAAATAGCAATTTGATTTCTTCCAAAGAAACATGTTAACAATTAATTATAGTAATGATTAACCTTGGAAACTATGTTAATCTTATGATAGTTACCGATGAACTTAAAAAAAAATGATAGCTGCCGATGAAAAGTACGAGAAGAGTTGGCGTATAAGTGACGTGTAACATCACTCACCTTGTGAGAGTCAAAGAACTATTGCACGAGAAATGAATTCATTTACTCATAGGGAAAATATACATTTACTCATAGATTTTGCTTTTAATGAAAAAGAACGAGTTACCGACATATATTTATTTCCTTCAAAAGTTATTTATTGTCCATTAATTCTCTATATATTTTTATATATCAAATGCTAGTACATTTTAAATTTAAGAAGAAATTTGTATGTTAGTAGATTGGGTAGATTTCATAGAGTTTACTAATGTAAATACAAATACAAATAAATACATATATTGAGTTAGTAAAAGGGAAAATTCCCAAAAAAAACCCAAAGTAATTTTAATTTGGACGTTTAATACCCAATTATTTTTTATTGGAATAAAAATACCTCAACTAATTATTTATGGTCATAAAATACTTCGTATATAAACTATTGGTAGAATCAAACCCGCACGTTAACAGCCGTTAACGAACGTAACGGAATTAACTAACGGCGTTAAATATCAATCTCATATAACTTAATCTATATATATAATCTTCTCTTGTAATTTACGAAGATTTTAAGGTGGTCCAGTGGAATAGTGCGGCTTACTCGACATGCGTGACCTGGGTTCGATTCCAGTAGAGACAAATTTTTTTTTTTTTTTTTTCTCTTCTTCTCCTTTGCCGATCTCTGTGTTTTTTTTTTCTTCCCCGTCGTTGACCACAACCGTCCCAGAAATAATACTTCATCTAACCCATGAACAAGAACCTCCAATTCCTCTCCCAAATCGAGTAACAAATCGGTACACCCACACCATCAACCATAGCCTTCGTATCTCCAAGCATCATTTCAATCACCAAGCCTTTACAAACCCTAAACATCTCATCCCTAATCGCAGAGGAGGATAATTAAGGATCCCCAGCCCCGAAATCAACCTCCAATTATAGCTATCAACTCATTTGAATTCTCAATTTTCAGATCTTAGGACGGCGAAGAAGAGAAGAAGAAGAAGAGGAAAAAAAAAAAAAAGAAGACAAAAATAGCCATGAGGACAACTCGAACCCAAGTTTGGCCACGTACCGTTTACCACTAGACCACAACAACTTATTCGCATAACCATGTTAAACGATTGTATATATCAATTAACATATTTGAGATTGATATTTAACACCGTTTGTTAATTCCGTTACGTCCGTTAACGGCTGTTAACGTGCGGGTTTGATTCTACCAATAGTTTATATACGAAGTATTTTATGACCATAAATAATTAGTTGAAGTATTTTTATTCCAATCAAAAATAATTGGGTATTAAACGTCCAAATTAAAATTACTTTGGGTTTTTTTTGGGAATTTTCCCGTTAGTAAAACCATCGTTGTTTTCTATGTTAATAGCATCGTTGTTGGGTTGTACGATGCAGCATGTCGTTGTTTTGTGCTTGAGCTGACTAAGTCTGTTGGTACGTATGTTCGTTAATCCCATATTTATTGAGATTCTAAAATTAATAGAATGGATTTTAAAACACATACCTTAATTACTTTACTCCTTATAGCCTCAAATTCACGTACAAAAAAAACATGGGATGCAATTGCCAATTTGGGGTAGACCTTGTAAAAATAGTAACTACACGTATCAATCATGAAACACAAAGGTAATCATAACCAAGATTGATGTTAAAAGTGTGATGAGGAAGAAACCAAAAGGCGTTGAGTTTGAGAGTGAAGAAGGAAATGATGGTTCGCTTGACAACGAGATTGACCCACAAATGTGTTTGCCCTTTTTACATGAATCATAACACTTTGTTCATGTTTCCGGCAACATCATTTCTACACTCACACGCATTGTCACTTCCTCGTATTTCTATCTATGCATTACATAGGTAATGCATTTAAATTCTAGAATCACATATGGATCAACATAGGTAATGCATTTAAATTATAATTATAGACTAGAATGAAATCATCAAATCAGGGGAAAAAAAGGACTAGTGGACCAAAAGAAAAAAAATGGATCAACATCTTTTTGAAGCACCTGGGCCTATTTAGGCCCAATAAAATAAATTCAAATTATGGGCTCTTATAAAAATAGCATTGAAAGATGTGAGCCGTTAAATGCAAAATCAGAGAAAAAAGTGAATTAAATAAAAACACAGACTTTGGGAGATGGGTCGTCGCTCCTTCACTGTTCCTTCGCATGTGACATTATGCATGTTGATGTTATTATGATAATACTCACCGTTTCTCCATTCATTCATAATCATATGCTTCTTCTTCTTTTTATTGGTCTTGGTCAACTATAAAACATGATATAATAATCTAGAAAAAGAAAAAAAAATTACAGAAATCTGAGAACAGTAAAAAAATGACAGAAAACAAATTTTCAATTTACCTAAACATAATGACATTTTGGGCTAATGTAAAGTTGAAAAGTTAATGAAAGTGTATCTAATTAGTGCAAAAGCCCAAAACGCAGTATATACATGCTACTATTGGTTCTCTCGTCTAACACAAATGTTTTTAAGAAAAACTTGGCCAATAATCTTAATTTTTATTTATTTATTGTTTGTCAACTTCTTAAGTTCAGTTAATTACAAATTGAATATTGGACAGTTCTCTTGATGACCACCTAGTTGACCTTGACGATGAATGTAAATTTCCGACTAGCGTCAAACTTTTTTAAAAACAAATATTGCTTATTACATAGATATTCGTCCACCACTATTCTGAAAAAATGAACAAAAATAAATTGAGTTGGCATGTTGACCTAATACCTGAAAAAGCAAAAGCAAGAGGTGTGTGTGGAGGTGGTTAAGTAGTTCTGCGATAACTTAAGTATAACCAAAGAAGAAGACGACAAGTTAACCAACTCATTAAACCAAAATATGTTTCTCCATCTACTCGAATGAAAAATATAAACAATGAAAAATGTAAATAACACATGTAATTAGTTTTTTTTTCTTTCTAATTTCTTACTTTCTTTTTGCAAATATATATGTCACAATTGTTAGTTCTAATTCTACTAAAGGAAAAAGGTGTATACCGTGTATTGACTCGTTCAACCCAAATGATAAGTTGCCAAACCACCTTATTTCTTATTGTTTTATGATAAAATATTACTTCTTCTTGTAAATAATATAATTAATTATGAATATGTATGAACTAACATCATATATATAGAAAAATATGTCCATGGAAATACAATTAAAATAGTAGAAAACAAGAGGAGTGCTTTATTTTGTAATAGTATCACAAAAAGGGGTCACAACAAAGAAACGAGGTATCCCAATAAGACGAGTGCCTTGAAAGTACAAACAATTTAAGTTCAATAGATAATAATAGGGACAACTAATATTGTTGACTATTAATTTTCCTTAATTAATTTAGTTAGAGAATTGATGTATGGTTTATATAACACTCTCAATCATGTTTTGGACCGAAACACGAAGAAGAAGCCAATGTTGGTGTCCACGACCCGCATGACCCTCCTTGACGTTGAACTTGTACACTAATATATAAAATGATCTATGACATATACAATCATTTTTTTAGTAACAAAGAAGATCGAGGATACTTTTGCTCACAATAACTCTATCCTCTATATACAAAAATGTTAAACAGTAGAATGACGTTAGCTATTTTTATTTTCCCAATTAAAATGTTAATATAGCTATTCTATGTATGAAACGGTATTTAAAAATAAATAAAAATTGACCCGTATAAAATCCTGCAACTAAAAAGTATATTATTGGTAAACCTGAACCATAATAAACTAACTTATATGAATAAAAATATGTTTCCAATTTAACCGATACTTTGTCTTATTAGAGTGGATATTAATGTCGCCAACGTATACCAATTCTTTAGCCTTATGGTGTGCAATAAATCACTTTGGTCCTCTCTTATCTCGAAGAACATAAATTGCATATATTATCTTCTCATTTACTCGTTCTCACGAAAAACATTTTTATCTTTTTTAAAGGCATATACTAATCGTCTCATATTTTTCTAATTATATAAATTAACGTGGACGTACTAACAATAACTAATAAAGTAATAAGATTTATTTTTTGTAACTTTCCTATAATAAAATGTAGAATCCTAATATACTTTTGTAACTTGATAAGGACAACACATAAATTATTAAACCTTGACATACAACAAGTCACAAATGATATTGGTTAATTATTTTTCTATTGTTTTGAATTGTTCCATAAACACGAACAATTGTCTAAAAATCGATGAAATATTTGGGAAAGTTTGAATTCTTTCGTAATTTACACACACATGGCTAAATAAAATATTTTTTACATTAAAATACATGGAATTATAACATTCACTGTCAACTCACTCTAACAGTTCAATTAATTAGCTTCGAAATCTCAAATTTCGCTGAAAAGTAAAAAAAAAAAAAAAAAAAAAAAAAAAAAAAAAAAAAAAAACTTTAACAAAAAAAAAAATCTCAAATTTCCTACTATAAATTCATAATCCTAATATATTTTTTTGTGATTCCATGAAGACCACACATAAATAATTAGAACCTAATACAATAAGCCAAAAAATGATTGTTTATTAAGTTTTTTTTTTTTTTTTTCTGTAACGACAATTGTTTATTAAGTTATCTGATAGTGAATTGTTCCACTAACTCGATAAAATATCCGAGAAAGTCTCTTCTTATCATTTATATCAAAGCTCTATTTTTAAGTCAATAAATCAAAGATAAGGACATCACACTTAAGATATTATTACCCAAAAAAATACAAAACTATAGTTTTATTTTTCCTATCTCCCCAAATTCAACTTGACGTGTGTACAAAATAAAGTAAATTAAATATATGTTTTAAAAAAAAAACCAATGAGGTGTGATCATCTGAGAATGTTCTCCCGATTTAGCAATCTACTACACTTAATATCAACCGTTAGATCAAAAAACCAATACCTTAAGAACACTAACATCCAACGGTTCTTTCTTATGTATAAATGTTGTGTGTAAACGGAAGAAAAAAAAAAAAGAAGCAGAGAGAGAGAAGACAGAGTCAAATTCAATTTCTGAAAGAAAAAAAGTTCAAATTTTTCTCATAAATTTTGATTTCCCATTAGTCAGAAACATCTTCTTTCTCGTGACCGGAGCTCAATTTCTTCAAATTTGATTGAAAAAATTGAAGCTTTTCATTTTCATCTTCCTTCTTGAGTATCTCTGATGAATCTTTCATGTCTTCTTCTCTCGTTATAAACAGAAAGATTCTTCATAGCTAATAATTTTCTTGATTCCTTTTTTGTAACTTTCCGGGAAAAAAAACAGAGACTTTCCTGGAAAATTTTCATTCCACCTAATTTTTCATTGATGGGTATGTCAAAAGATAGGATCAAATTCAACGTTGGTGGAAGAATTTTCGAAACGACAGCGACCACGTTAGCAAACGCGGGTCGTGATTCTTTCTTCGGAGCATTGTTTGACGACGAATGGAATCTTTCACCACAAGATTCCATTCGTTTCGTCGACAGAAACTCAGATTGCTTTGCTGTTCTTCTTGATCTTCTCCGAACCGGAGACCTTAACGTTCCGGCAAACATACCAGAGCGTCTCCTTCATAAAGAAGCTTCTTTCTACGGTTTACTTGACCATGTACGGACCGCCAAATGGGGTCCGTTTGATGGTAACCGTCTTCGTTTATCTGATTCCGTTAAAGGAATAGCTCCCGGAGACGGAACTGCCATCAGGGCGGGTCCTGATGGCGGTTGCTGCGTTGCGCATGGGAGTGTTGTCCATGTGTTTGATTGGATGTTGAAAGAACACTCTCCGATCAATCTTGATTATCAGAGAGTAAACGATGTTGGCTGGATTGATTCAGACAACATCGTGCTCTCTGCTTGTGAGAGATTAGGGAGAGGAGAAGGAGGCATGGGACTGTTTAGTTCATCCTCCGGTGATCTTCGGTATAAGTTTCAGGTCTGTCATGAGAATCAGGTGAAGAGTTATACAGCTGGAGCTTTGAGTTTTTCGCCGGATTATGAGATTTTCGCTAGCTGCAAAGGTCGGAGTAATGAGTACGGAATCGGAGTTTGGGATCAGATAACTGGAAAACAAACTGATTTCTTCTACGAGAGTCCTGGTTGGTCACTTGGTGATGCTGATAAGCTTCAATGGTTGAATGGTAAGAATTGTCTTCTTGTAGCTACATTGTTTCCAAGAAAGGACAACTGTTACATTAGCTTGTTGGATTTTCGGGACAAGAACATGGTTTGGTCTTGGTCGGATATCGGGTCTCCAATGGCGATAGACGAGAAGAGAGTAAGGGATGCAATAGCTATGGAAGATAGCAATTCGATTTGCGTGGTGAATGAGTTTGAGGATTTGGGGTTTATTGATCTGAGGATGTATGGAGGAAGCGTGAGGTGGAGTTCGAGAAGTAAATTGATGAAGAGTAAGATGCCTGATGAGCCTTGTTACCCGAAACTGGCTTTGCACGAAGGCCAGCTTTTCTCATCGATGAATGATTCTATCTCTGTGTTTTGTGGACCAGACTGGGTCTTAACTTCTAGGCTAAGAAGAAGCTATGGTGGCTCAATCTGTGATTTCTCCATTGGTGGCGATCGGCTTTTCGCATTGCATAGCGAAGAGAATGTGTTTGATGTCTGGGAGACTCCGCCTTGTCCGATCATCTGATTCACTTTCTCAATACTCTGGTCTGCTTTTGTTCACATTTGCTTGTTTTAATTGTGTTTTAGTCCTTAGAAAACTACAGAGGAAAAAATAGCAATAGACAAAGACAACTATAGCAATAGACTGATCTTAGTTTTGTTCTATACAAAGAAAGTGTTGCTTCTTGTGACCTTTACTAAGAAATGATATCGATTTTATACGATTTTATGGCTATTAAACCGATCAATAATAGCCAAGTCTTAACTCGATTCAGAGTTCTTAGATTCAGCTGTGTTTCGCTTTGTTCTTTATTTTTTAGTTTGGTTTATTTAATTCTCTTTGGTCTAATTCTCAATCTCAGTTTCTTTAAGGTTCTATAAGTATTCGTTCCCTTAGTGAGGACATGTGAGTGGTTGCAATTGCTACTGTCTTTTGAGGGCAATTAAAATTGTTATCTTCATTTCCTTAAAGAATTTAGCTTTAGTTTTTTGTAAGGAATTTTTTTTTCTCATTACAGGTTCCGGGAAAGTTAATGGGCATAACAATATGAGTTATCACAGTAGATAAGCTCTGTTTGATTTCTATTCTTAAAAGCTATATTCTCATTCAAGAATATTGGAAATATTGGTACAATATGGTGGTAGAAAAGCTTACCTTCAAGGCAAATATCAATCAGCTGAGTAGTCTCTCATGCATTGCTTTATTGAGGAACTTGCAGAGAGTCTGCGGGAGCTAACAGGTCACAGAGGCAATGTAGTTTTCCTCTTATTATTTAGACATGACATTTAGTCAATATCGTTGTCATTAAGCGCGATTTCCATCCATGCAACTTCATTTGTATACTGCACAACGCGGCGCACAGTACAATATCAGTGACCAAGAAAAGAGTTTATGTATTGTGTGTGGTTCGACGTTTCAGTTTTGGACAGGGAAAATGTTTGAAAAGCTTCCAGCTTTAAGGATTAATAAGAAGATGTCACCTTACCTCAATTCTCTTTTATAGCCTTGTGAGCTGCAAGGTGAGATTTGACTTCAACATTAGGAATGCACTGAAGTAAAAAAACCAGCATGACCTGCTGAAGACTCTGCTTCTCTTTCTTGACTCTTCTTATTCCTTGAAAGCTTCACTGCATCAGAAACAACCCACCCATAAACCTCTAATCGCTAGTTAGTTGCACTTTCCATGTTTCTTTCTTGAAAGCTTCCCTGAATCACAGAAAAAGCTCAAATTTGCTACATTACTACAGAACTCAAAAGTATCAACTTTGTCAAGATCTTCACTATCCCAAGGAGGCAAACTAAAACAGATGTGTTACTGTTTGCCGCTTTCGGGCCAGTTTAAACATGAAGTGTTACTGTTTTACACATGGACTCCGCTACGCAGGCACCACTACTTTCAACATAAGCAATCTACAATGATTGAAAGGCTCTGAATAGAGTCAAAAGCAAGAATAGGAGCTGTTTGACGACATTGCTGCTATACCTGCAATAATGAATTCTAGAGCTTCCAAACAAAGTAGGAATCCCCAACAAATCTCGGGTTAAGTACAGTAGACTTACCTTACACTAACAACAATGTCATATCAAAGTTACCTTTCCGGTGGCTTGGCACACTACTGCACATGCGCTACAGATCGAGTATGTATGGCTCGAGTTTTCATATGATTTTGGAGAATTTTTGTCAGAAACATGACCAAGAAAACAGCCAGACACAGAGTTCATTAAACATAAGACATGGCTCTCTGATCTTGAAAAAATCGTGGGTGATAGTTTAGAACAACAAAAATATAAAAACTAAAATACCAGTGATCCCTCCAGAACAATGACTAACATCAGATATCACAAAATCTGTACCTAAAATCATAGGAAAACATATTCTTTGATCTAATAAAAACAGAATAACAGGTGTCCAAAGTGTGAATTTAGAGCCTAGCGCTCAACACGGAAAGCAATGGCCGGGAAAGATTTGTTGAGGAGTATCACACGATTCTCCCTTGAATATCTCAAACAATTGGGATCATCTTCAGCGTCTTCTGTATGTACTCCATATTTATAGGCGAAACTTTCATTGCCTGGCTGATTGGTGAACAAAATTGAGTTCCCACTCAAACCACAACCATGAGGAAGCTCCTTAGCCGAGCAAGAGACATTTCCAAGTTGACCAATAAACAATATACGGTCTCCCAAATCGCTGACTTCAACCCATGTATCAGCCTCATCTAGCCTACTTACTTTACATTTTGATCGACTAATATCTAATAGACCAACAGTTGGGACGGTTACCTCAACCAGGAAAAGTTCATCACTGCCAGATGGAACCAGACAGTGTACTGTCGGCTCCTGAGGTGAGGGAAATAGGAGAGTCACCTCCAGCGAGTAAGGGTCGATAACGACAATTTTACTGGAATGAAAAAAAGTTGCATAAAATCTGCCTCTAAAAGTGACTAAATCCTGGCATAAAGAATCAGGGATGTTCGTAAGCTGCCTCCACCTCATTTTGGCACTTTCTAACACGAGCAAAGAGTTATAGTTGTTGAGAAGCACAACGAATTCTCCTCTTTTTCCCTCCTTGTCTAGGGGAAGAATAGCCACACGTCTGAAATTCCGACCAATCATTTTGTACTGATGGCCTAAAGAGAGAATCTGACAGTCGAGCATGTTGATCAAGGTTGGCTCAGTTCCTGGAATCTTGACTTTGACAGAGCACTGAAGAGGTGATGAAAGCTCGATAAGATCCTCGGACTCATCTCGGCTTATTCCTCCAAACAAATACTCAGCATCAGCAGTAGTAGGAGATAGGACTCTAGAGTGGAACAAATGGACCTTCTCGAGGGTGCACAAATCTTTGCTTCTGCGAGGGAACTCGCTGAAAGCAGGAAGAGAATAACATGGGCGTAATAAGGAGGACGGAAAGGGGAATGAGGATCGCCAAGAGCTGCAAACAGAGCGAGCATGAACAACATCGAAACAGTTATTCTCCAGATTCTTGGAGATAAGGTGCAGAAGCTCTTCAGGGAACTGAGACCAGTCCAGCATTGTCGAAGATAATATCTTCATCTTTTTCGTTGCGGAGTCTGCCATGTTGGCTGATGAAGAAGACAAAAACTGCTCCAACTTGGAAATCTGAAAGAAAAATTGCAACATTTTAGGGTTTAACAACAGAGACGATAGCTTAATTTACATTGAAATAGATTATTCTATTCATTTCAGCAAAATCGCAGTTCCAAAGAAAGATTCACACGAGATAGCTAATTTACATTTGAATTGATTCTACAGCAAAATCGAAGTACAATATTCAAAGAGATAGGTCGTATTCGTACCGTACCTGGGAGACAAAGTTGAAGCACAAGGGCTATCAAGAATCTGAAAGAAGAGAGAGTGATTGTGAAACTGACCATACAGAGAAAGAATCGCTTCTGCAGTTGAACAACAAGTCGTAGTTTTGAGATCGGATCTCGGTAAAAGAGAAAGCTTCTACTTGGTGAAGAGACTTCGGATTTGAACTGAGAAAGAGAGGGAATTTGGTTCGGGGTTGAATCGGAAAATAACCGACGAAATGGACCGGTTCAAATCAAGTGTAGCCGGTTCAGAATTTGGATTTCAGGAACCAGACAACAAATTCAACGTTCGTGGCTGTAATTTTGAGGATTCGTTACCTTAGTTAAGACATGTAAGTGGTTGCAACTGCTACTGTCTTTTTGGGGCAGTTAAAGTTTATATCTTCATTTCACTTTCCCTTAAAGATGTCTTCAAGAATTTTAGCTTTTACTTTTTGGAAGGAGCTCTTTTATACTCTCTGGGAAAGTTTGTGGCGTAACAGTAAGTGAGCTACCACAATGGATAAGCTCTAATCTTTACAGAATCTAGTTCACTTCTTTTCATCACTTTGCAAAAATCAAGTCACTACCCTCTCTGTTCTACTTCCATTCTTAAAAGCTATATTATCATTCAAGATGGCATCGGTATAATATGTAAAAAAGATGGAAAAGCTTACCAAAACGTCCAGAACATCAAGACTCCTTCCAAGGCAAATATCAATGAGCTAGAGTAATTAGGCATTGCTTTACTGAGGAAGTCTTCGGGAGCTACCCGGTCAAAAGCAATGTAGTTTCCCACTTTTCCTCTTTGTTATATACATAACATTTAGTCCATATCATCGTCATCAAGCGCCAGTTCCATCCATGTAGCAAGATTTGTATACTGCACAACGCTGCGGAAAATGAAAGATCAGTGACCAAGAAAAGAGTTTATGTATTGTGGCTTGATGTTTCAGTTTTGGACAGTGTCAAATTGTACATTTCTTCAATTCTCTTGTATAGCCTCATCCGATAGCTCGATACAGAACCTTAACTTTTGAAGCAGCACAAGATGTATTACCAAATAGGGTAGTCACAACGAACAGTTCCATTCAGCTGTGTTCCACTCCTCTACAATAAGACACTGCAACACGATCATGATGACGAAATGAAGTTCAAAGAACTCAAAACTGAGCTTTAACTTCAACATTAGAACCAGCATGATATGCTGAAGATTCTGCTTTTCTTTCTTGTTTTTTCTTATCCCTTGAAAGATTCCCTGCATCGGAAAACAACCCACTCATAAACCTCTAATAGCTAGTTAGGTGCTGAACTCTTACACTTTCCATGTTCCTACAACAGCCTGTTTAGCTTATTGAGACAGAATTAAATTTTGTTTCTTGAAAGCTTCCCTGAATCACAGAAAAATCTCAAATTTGAGACAGAACTCAAACGTACAAACTTTGTCAAAAGATCTTCACTATCCCGAGGACACAAACTTAAGACAAAGTGCTGCTGTTTGCCGCTTTCAGAGCAGTTTAAACAAGAAGATGCCTACTGATTTTACCCATGGACTAGGCAACGCAGGCACCACTACTTTAAACCAAAACGTAGTAGCCATAGTCACTCAACAGAAGCAATCATACAACGATCAAAAAGCTCTGAACAGAATAAAAGAAGTTGTATGACATAGTGGACGACATTGCTGCTATGCCTGCAACAAGTTTGATAAGAACATAGCTGATTACAAACAAAGTAAGAATCCTCGACAAATCTCCCAAGGCTAACTACAGTAGGCCATTGCACATCTGCTAGAAATCATTTATAGTTCGGGTTTTCAAATACACAAAATCTAGACTTAAAATCAAAGGAAAATATAGTCTTTGATCTAATAAAAACATAATAACAGTCTACAGCGAGAATCTACGTCCTAGCATTCAACCTTGAAAGCAAGGACCGGAAAAGATTTGTTGAGGATCACCACACGGTCCTCCATTGAGGATCTCCAACAATCGAGATCGTCTTCTGCATTTCCTGTATGTACTCCATATTTATAGGGGAATGTTACCTTGCCTGACCCATTGGTGAACAAAATCGAGTTCCCACTCAAACCATGAGGAAGCTCCTGAGCCGAGCAAGAGATATTTCCCAAGTGCCCACCGACAAACAATACACGGTCACCCAAATCGCTGACCTCAACCCATTGACCAGCCTCCTCATCTAGCCTACTCACTCTACATGTTAATTTACCAACAGTTGGGAAGATTACTTCGACCAGAAAAAGATCATCATTGCTAGATGGAACTAGATAGTGTACTGGCGTCCGAGGTGAGGGCAACAGGAAAGTCACCTCCAGTGAATAAGGATCGATAACAACAGTTTCTCCGGAATGAAAAGTTGCATAAAATCTGCCTCTAAAAGTGACTAAATGCAAGCACGCAAAAAATAGGACGTTCTCAAGCCGCTTCCACCTCATTTCAGCACTTGTTAACACCAACAGAAAACTAGAGTAGTTAAGAAGCACAACGAACTCTCCTCCTTCTTTGTTTAGCGGAAGAAAAGCCACACCTTTGTAATCATCAGGATTGCAACCAATCATTCTGTACTGATAGCCCAGATGGAAGATCTTGTAGTCGAGCATGTTCATCAAGGTTGGATCAGATCCTGGGATTTCCACTTTCACTGAACATTGAAGGGGAGATGGAAGCTCCATATGATCATTTGACTTATCTCTGCCTATTCCTCCCATAAAATACTCAGCAACATCAGCATCAAGAGTTGGGGCTCTAAAGAGAAACAAAGGGATCTTCTCGAGGGTGAACAAGTCTTTGCTTTTGCGACGGAAATGAGTGAACATAGGAAGAGAGTAACTTGGGCGTAATAGGCAAGAAGGAAATGGAAATGTAGATCGCCATGAGCGGCAAACAGACCGAGCATGAACAACATTGAAACAGTTGTCAAGTTTATCGATGATATTGTGCAGTAGCTCTTCAGGGAGAAGAGACCAGTCTGGCATTATCGATGATGTTGATGTCTTCTTCGTCGTTTCGGATTCTGCCATTGCTGAAGAAGACAAAAACTGCTGCAATTTCGAAAAATTACAGCTTTTTTAGGGTCTAGGAACAGAGAAGATGAATTGATTCAAAACTCTTCTTTGTTCACTATTGGAGAACAAAACAAATAAATTATTAGCTCCAAAGATCATAACTATCATCAATTCTGGGTTTGATCAATTTGCCAACAGGAAAAATAAAAAATTAGTATACGTTCATTATAGAAGAGATAGGTTTGTCGTAGTACCGTAACTTGGAGAAAAAGTTGGAGCTTCCTGCAGATTCTTCAGAGCCCTTTGGTAACGACGAGAATTGGAGTGTGAGAGACTTTAGACGCCGTCGTTTTTGAATAGGAATTAAGAAAGAGAACGAATTTGGTTTGGGTGTTGAATCGGGGAAATAACCGAAGGAATTTGGGACGGTTTAAATCAAGTGAAGCCGGTTAAGACTTTGGGTTACGGATGTCAGACTTTAGACGCCGTCGTTTTTGGATAATGTTGTTTTGTTGTTTCTTCGTTCTGTTGAATGTTGATTGTTGTATTCTCTTGTTTCTCCCCTCAGTAAACTCCCAAGAATATGTTTGATACTGATTTGCTAGGCGAAGTCTTGCCGAGATGTATCTTCGATCGGTTTGAATCTTGGGAACTCGTAAAGTGATCTGTGTTCTTGTTCTTTGGTTTGAATCTTTGAAACTCGTAAAAGTGATGTGTTCTTGTGGTTTCAATTTGTGTGATTGATTGCGAGGTTAATAGTGATTGGTTTCCAACGGAAACACTGATGAAATAACCCAGAGATTGGTAACCCCGTCAATGAAACTCCCTAGGCTAACTATAGTTGACTTGCGAGTATGTTCTCGCTTATGTCGTGCTCGGTTTCTTGAGTGCTGCAGATAATCTTATGTATGCTTATGAGTTATGACTATGCGTACCTCCCTGCATCGACTTCTTCTCTTTTGGCATCTTCGTCGCTTGCCTTCTCTGCTTTGTTTGGCTATCTCATTGTAAAAAACCCGCTGAATGCTTCAGTTATCAACTCCATTATGATAATAGCTGGTGTTATGGCTATAATAGCACTGGATTCAAGCTCTGATCAGTACAGTTATATAAGCAACAGCCAATACTTTGCAGGTTCCTTTTGGGACATAATGGGATCTGCGAGTTATATAATTGCTGCTATGCCTGCAACAAGTTTGATAGGAACATGGCTGATTACCAACAAAGTAAGAATCCTCAACAAATCTCCCAAGGCTAACTTTAGTAGACCATTCTTCCACAGATCATCTATAGGTCGAGTTTTCAAATACACAAAATCTAGACTTAAAATCAAAGGAAAAAATAGTCTTTGATCTAATAAAAACAGAATAACAGTCTAAAGTGAGAATTTTTGCGGCCTAGCGTTCAACCTGGAAAGCAAGGACTGGAAAATATTTGTTGAGGATCATCACACGATTCTCCATTGATGATCTCCAACAACTGATATCGTCTTCTGCGTTTCCTGTATTATTATGTACTCCATATTTATAGGGGAAAGTTACATTGCGTGGCCCAAGGGTGAACAAAATCGAGTTCCCAGTCAAACCACAACCCTGAGGAAGCTCCTTAGCGGAGCAGCAGAAATTTCCCCGGTGTCCACCAATAAACAAAACACGATCTCCCAAATCGCTGACTTCGACCCATTTACCAGCCTCCTCATCTAGCCTACTCACTCTACATGTTGGGAAGTCTGTTTTAACCAGGAAAAGCTCATCATTTCCACATGGAACCAAAAAGTTGGATTCGTTATGAGGTGTTAGGGGAGTCGCTTCCAGCGAAGAAGGATCGATAACGAACTTGTCCCCATTAAAGAAAGATGCATAAAATCTGCCTCGAAAAGTGAATAACTCCCTACATGCAGCAGTTGAGAGTTCCTTAAGCTCCCTCCATCTCATTTCAGCACTTCTTAACGCCAACCAAACATTAGTGTAGTTGAGAAGGAGCACAACGAATTCTCCTCCTTCCTTGTTTAGCGGAAGAAAAGTCACACCTCCGCAATCTTTAGGATTGCAACCGATCATTCTATACTGATGGCCTAAAGAGAAAATCTGACAGTCGAGTATGTTCATCAAAGTTGGCTCAGTTCCTGGAATCTGGACTTTCACTGAGCACTGAAGAGGAGATGGAAGCTCGAGATGATCATCTGACTCATCTCGGGCTATCCCTCCCATAAAATACTCAGCAGCATCACCATCAGGAGCTCGGACTCTAAAGAGAAACAAAGGGACCTTCTCTAGGGTGCACAATTCTTTGCTTTCTAAAGGGTACTTGACAAATGAGGGAAGAGAGTAACGTGGGCGTAATAGGGAAGAAGGAAATGGAAATGCGGATCGCCACGAGGTGCAAACAGAGCGAGCGTGAACAACATCGAAACAGTTGTCCAGATTCTTGGAGATAAGGTGCAGAAGCTCTTCAGGGAACTGAGACCAGTCTGGGAACAAAGATGATAACTTCTTCTTTTTCGTTGCCATGTTTGCTGCAATTTCGAAATCTGAAAGAAAATTAGGAAAAATTTCAACTTTTTTTTTAGGGTTTAGGAAAATTGTGTTAGTAACAGAGAAGATTTAATCCCTATGAATTTTTCAGCACAATCACATTTCATTATTGGAAATTAAATAAACCCAACACCAAAAACACTAACGATTCGCTTGGAATAAGGAGATAGGAAGAGAAAAAGTTTGGAGCAAAATTCGAGTGATTCTGAATTTCTGATTAAGCTTAGATAAATTGAGTATACAGATTACAGAAATAGAATGGCTTCCGCTATACCTGCTTTGTTGAACAAAAAGCACTGTAAATTGTGAAGTTTGGTTGAGTGGACTGTGGAAGACGACGCTCGAAAGGCGAAGGAGAAGTATCAAGGTCGGTAAAAGAGGAGAGAAACTATAAAGCTTCTGTTTGATAGAGAGACTTCGGATGTGAATATAAGAAGTAGAGAGAATTTGGTTCGGGTTGAGTCTAGAGATAACCGAAGGGATTGGACCGGTACAAATCGAATGAAGCCGGTTAAGAATTTTGGTTTCGGATAAGTTTGAGAAAGACAACGTTTTAACAAAAAAAATAGAAGGGAGATAGTACTTGTTTTTGAGATACCTAAAAGCAACTCTTTTCAGCAAAATCGTAGAGATTAGAAGAGATAGGTCGTACCGTAACTGGGACAAAAAGTTAGAGCCCACGGTCTCTGAAGATTTTGAAGATGCAATTTGATTACATCACGGGCAAAAAAAACCTTATCCGAAAAAACTGAACCGCACAGAACTCTAATTAGGTAATACGGTACGGTTTTGGTTTCTTCCAAAGCTCTGTTTGATTACAATTATTAAAAATAGTTTTGTTTCTGTTCGGTTTGATCTAAAACCATAAAACATTTCGGCTTTCTTTTGTTTTATTTCTTTATTGTAAATTGTAATACCATCTATTTGGTTAGCGTTAGAACTGGGCATAAATACTCGTTACTTGTCTTGTACCTGCTGTCTCGTGCATGTCTTGAAAGAATAAGTATTTATCGTTAGCAAGCCGGGTAACAAGTATTATAATTTTATTACTTATAAGTATAAGTCAGGTATCAAGTCTGAACAAAAAAATCATTACCCGGCTTGTTTGACTCATTACTTGCTTTAATATACAGTAAAACCTCTATAAATTAATAATGTTGGGACCAAAATTTTTTATTAATTTAGAAAGGTATTTTATCGATAAATTAATAATTATTAATTTATAGAGAGATTTTGCTAATTTTGTAATTTCTTAAAAAATTTCAATCAAAATTTTTTTTTCTTTATAAGCAGTTTCTTTTAAAAACTAATTACAAGTAGAGAAGCAATTATTAAGTTTAAAAAATAACACAAACTTTTTTCGAATAATAGAGTCATATTTCATTAAACTTTTTACAATAATATTTTAAATATATATCATAGTAATTCATATATAACATATATAAATTTATATCATATATATATATTAAGTTAAATATATATATATAGATAAATTTATACAATTATTAATTTATGATATAGATGGGACCATATGTCATAATTTATACAATTATTAATTTATCATATATATATATATATATTAAGTCATATTTTACACTGGTCCCAACTCGGGACCGGAAGAATTTATTAATTTAGAGAGGTTATTAATTTATAGAGTATTAATTTATAGAGGTTTGATTGTAGAAAGAGTTTTAATAATTAATTTGAATTTATATATTTATAGTTTATAACTTACAAAAACCAAAATTGAAAGGATAAAAAAAAAAATTAGAACTTTGAATGTTTTGAGATTTGTATTGTATGAGATTGTTTTTATATTCAATATTTTAGTTTTAGTAGCAAGTCTCTTACAAGTAACAAGCCAGATTAAATTATTTTGCAAGTAATTAGATTTTGGACGAATATTTGCTAGAACAAGTACTTACTTCGGACAAGACAAATATCAAGTCCACTAGTCACTTACTTGAACTGACCAAGACGGATCACAAGTACTTGCCTTGCGCCCAGAACTAGTTAGCGTATAATCATTTTTAAAGATGCAATTTAATTACGACATCATAGGTAAAAAATATCCGAAAAAAAAAATGAACATAACCAAACTCAAATTAGATGGTATGGTTCAGTTTTGGTTTCCTCTAAAAATCTGTTTGGTTACAATTATTAAAATATTTTTTGTTTCGGTTCTTGGGTTTTAATTTTTTTTTATTATAATACCATTTATTTGGTTAGCAACTTAGTGTTTAATCAGTTTTACAAAAAAAATTCAATCTGATGTTGTTTTTTGAGCAACTTTATATCAATAATGGGCTTAGATGAAGACATAAAATTCTTTAAAAAGTAATATAGTCCATAAGCAGAAAAAAAAAAAAAGTAATCTAGTCCATAATAATATTATGATTAATATATAATTAATAAAGATGATATCTTCATGCAGCACAAAAGCAAATATGGCGAATCTAATTTTTCATGTTAATTAGATTTCCAATTCCGTGATAAACGACTAAGATCTATATTTTTTTATGTTAAAAAAGGGTGCACAAGCCGCTGATATATAGATATGCGCTCGAATCGATCTACTTATTGAGGATCCTAATAACCGGTACGTACCATTGTGATAATCGGAGAGGACTGCAGATACATCGATATTTTGAAAAAAATGTAAAAAAATGAATATCTCAACTGTTGTCATTCACAGGGCAAATAAATTGGTCTGGTTCGCTATGTTACAATTGTATTAATTGGGAACCTATCATAAATAAATTGGTCTTTTACATAATAGGTTCCCAATTAATACCCAGTATAGCGAACCAGACCAGTTTTATTTGCTCAATGAATAACAACGGTTTAGATATTCTTTCTTTTACATTTTTTCAGAATATCGATGTATCCCAATCTTCTCCGATTATCACAATGGTACGATAATGGTACAATGGTACGATACATGTTATTGGGATCCTTAATAGGTCGATCGATTCGAGAGCAGATCTCTATATCAGCGGCTTGTCCCTCTTTTAACATCAAAAAAAATATATAGATCTTAGCCGTTTATCACGAAATTCGAAATCTAATTAAAATGAAAAATTAGATTTGCCATGTTTGATGAAATCCAACATCAAAGAAGCTCTTCAGGTTCTGCCATGTTTGATGTTGTGCTGCAATTCCAAAATCTATATATATATATATATATATAATGGGAGAGTCTTCTCTCCATTTAGGCTATCCACATCATCATCCACATAAGAAACACTATTTATATAACATTAAAATAAATTTAAAACATTCATTTAGTGCATATTTATGTTACTTATAATTAATAGAAAAATTAAATAAATAAAAACAAATTATGTAAAATATATGAGATGTTAAACTAATAAAAAGAATACTATAAATTTTTATTAGTAGTAATAATATAATTCAATTTTTAACAAATAAAAATTAAAAATGATTATACTTCAAATTTTTAAATGCATTAATGAGTTTTCGAATAGAAGTAAATTTAAATGCATGGTAGATAAACTAAATTTATGTAATTTTATATGTAAAATATTAAGCAAGAAAATAAAATTTAAAGTAAAACATTAGTTTTTAAGAACAATATAATACATATTTTTATTTATTATTAAAATTTTAGTGTAAAAAATAAAAAAAATTATTAAATTCAACTTAAATTTATAATTTAAGACGAAGGTATTTTAAGAATCACACTTTATCTTGTGAAATTATAAAAAAAAATCTTCTAAATTTAAAACATGATCATCCATCTTTATAAGAATAATAATCAATGATCACATTATTCATGAGTTCTACAACAAAATATATATAAATGATATGTAAGCCGTTTAAAAAAGGTGATATGTAATTTGTGTAGTATATTCTCAAGTGAAACTACAACTTTATAACATGATCAAAAGTAAAAAGCAAATTTGATATTTCATCAATTGGATCAAATGTTTTCAACCAAAAAAATTGAGTATTGAAAGATAAGAATTAAGTAGAAAATAGTTATGATATGTCTTGAAAATTAAATCACAGTCCAATATATATTATATGTGAGTTAATAAAAGGTGAAAAGAAAGTAGATGTCGAGAGGCAACGAGTTTATCATAGTAGATGACGAAAGAATTGGTAGTTAAAAGTGTGTGAAAATAAATTTCTAAAACTTAGATAGATAATGACATGACTAAGGTAAAATCTTTGAGATCTCATTCATTATGTGAAACAAATGAGTTCTTAGAAAAATACATAACATACATTATTAAACATATCATTTGATTCAAAGTTGGACTTTACCGTTTGAACATGTAATCATTGAAAGTGAGATAATATAGACTCATTAATAACTTAATCGAGAATTAATTATCTTATGGCGCGCTACACTTGCTTTGATGGGCAAAACAAGTTTGTTAAAGATGTTCTAGCAACATGATATTATAGATGTACCTTTGGACTAAATAATGTTTATGAAACTCGTTATATTCACATTTTATATGGAATGATGTTATGTTCGATCAACATTTAATTATAAATAATATCTACAGTTAAGCCAACAATCGATAATTAACGTCAAAACTTTTAAAGAAATGTCTTCATGGAATATGAATAAGAAAAAAAAAAACTCTTTTAGAGATAAGATAAAGGATCATTAGATGGTCTTCGATGCCGTTTATTCTTCTCGCAAATTTTTTTAAGTGATCTTTGTTATCACGTGATATATATCAAACTATTTTTTTGTCAAGAAAACATTATCGTCGACAATATATATGTTGTATATCGCTTTTAAATTTTAATGATTATCTTTTCTTCTAAAAAACTTATATTAATAGAAGAGATTTTAAATCAAAATCCCGCGCAACGCGCTGGTACAAAATCTAGTCCGAAAGAAAATTAGAAAATTCAAATTTTTTTTGGGTTTAGGAAAATTTAGTCCCTATGAATTTTTCAGCACAGTCACAGTTCATTATTGGAAAATACATAAAAACCCAACACCAAAAACACTGAAGATTCGCTTGGATTAAGGAGATAGGTAGAGAAAAAGTTTGGAGCAAAAAAATTGAAGGAAGAGGGAGTGATTATGATTAAGGTTAGATAAATTTGAGATAAAGAATGTATTCCGCTGTACCTGCTTTGTTGAACAACAAGAGCAAAAGGCACTGTCAATTGTCAAGTTTGGCTGAGTGGACTGTGGAAGAACGACGCTCTAAAAGTGAAGGAGACGTATCCAAGTCGGTAAAAGAGAAGGGAAAACTAGAAAGCTTCTGTTTGATAGAGAGACTTCGCATGTGAATTAAGAAGTAGAGGGAATTTGGTTCGGGGTTGAATCGAGAAATAACCAAACGGATTAGACCGGTTCAAATCAAATGTAGCCGGTTCCACCAATTTTTGACCTCACAAATTAAACGTATTAAAAACCTGATAATCAAACCCTCTCAATGAGTTAGAGGTTTCAAAGTCTCTTTGAAAAGGAAAATGTGTCATATCCGATAACCTTACTTAACAAAAAAAACGAAAGTACTCTCCATCCCAAATGTTCGATTCCTTTCATCGAACGAAATTGAACACCCCATGCCCAATTTAATCAGTTTAATTAGCACTCATATATTTTTTTTTTTTTCCTTCTAAATTCATTGATATCAAATCGAGATTACAAAGTCAGTATACAGAACATTCGGAAAACAAATTATTACATAAGCAGATATATGCGCCATATAATGAGAAAGATACACAAAAAGAAGTGAACTTGACGATGCTTTTCGTAAATAAGCCTTACTCGCTAACAGATTATTAAATCTATTATTTTCCTTCTTCATATTTGATCTTGCTCTGATGCGAATTGTGTGCATGGGTTGCATCTCTTGGCTGAACCTCCAATTTGCACACTGCATAACAAAACCCGATGCTTTCAATAATAGTTCTGAAATGTCGACATTATGATACCAAAACTTCCGTATCAAAGTCATTATAATATATTTTGACTTTGTGTTTCTCTCGAATCGATCCCAAGAAGGCTTTACTCTTGCTAACAGATTTGTATATCTGTTAATAATTTCCTTCATAGAATAAAATTTCAAGCACTTCATTTCTTCGTTCCAATGTAGAGTTTCTTTATCTCCAAACTTCTTTGCCTTCTGGTTTTTGCAACATAATAATAAGAAACGGATAAAAGGCTCTTCAACCCATCTTTGCTTCCCCACGTCCACATATGGTTCTGCAAAATCTCCATTTTCATCTAAATAATGTTGATACATAGGCTTACGTTCCCAATTGGTGACTGAATTTCTTATCATGACGATTCCGGGATCCCATACTCGACAAATGTGAAAGAAAGGATTGTTGGTATTATCAACAATCCAACACAAGCATCGGTTAAACCGGAAAGAGACTCTACATGAGAGAGAGAACACGGTTAGCCTTTGGAACCGACCACACTTGAATGATATGGGGTTAGACCACCGTTGCAAAACATCATCACGAACGGTCATGACCCTCCACCATTGGTGCCGCTTGAGGAAGTCACCGTGGATGTGTGTTGAAACCACCGACGTCGCAAGGAAACCACCATCGCACTCAAGAAAAACACAATCATCCCCAATTTTCATAAAGATGATCGAATACAAACCGGAGACAAGATTAAAAATCCCTCTCAGATTGAAGAACATGAAGGAAAATTTATGTAGTAGATACATAATTACATATAAGAAAACAAAGCACGGTACCGACACAACAAATGCATCGGCCACCGGCCACAATCGATCGGAAATTGAAAAACGCTCAGAACAGTGACAGTTTTCTAAAACGTCGCCTCAGAGGAGAGATTAGCACTCATATTTAGAGTTAACTTTTTAACCAAATCCAAAACCACAAGTTCTATTGAAAAACTCTTTAACTAATACAAACGCATTGTGTTCTCAACATGATCCGGAATAGTCCAAATTATAATAGAATTGTGACGCCTTTCTTCCGGGTAAGTCCCTTCGAAGTCAACATATCTTATACTATTTCGCTTTGGATCATAATATAAGACACGTAACTTGTCATCGCGGAAGTACACACATTTCACAAAAACAATCTCACCACCACGAGTAACACCAGACGTGCGCCATTTCTCAAAACCCACCATCGCATAAAAGAATTTCTTGGACCATATTTGTGTCTTCTAATCATCATCCTCTCGGACCGAATTCTAGTTATGGTTTATGCTTCCATGTTTTAATTTTTTTTGCCATGGGACCATTTGTATAGGTTTATAATCATCGATTGTAAACCTAATCCGTTTTCATTTTTAATGAAATATTTACATTCTTAGCAAAAAAAAAAAAAACACTCTCCTGGCAACACACGAATCCTAACTTCCCTTGGTAGTTTATCAAAAACGAAATGTGATTCATCAATGTTTTTGGAGCGTCAACATGACAAAATCTTTCGGATCTAAAATCAAAACTCATCAATATATAAACAGAAGTAGCATCATATTTTGTAGACTTTGCTCGGTAATAAATAACCCCATTGATGCAAATTGCACCAACCAATGGAAAGTGATATCTAAAGCCTTCGATGGTGCTCCACTGCTTTGATGTGGGATCTCCCAATGTGAAAACTTGACAACCTTGATCCAAATCGTATAGTGGTAGTAACAATACTTTGTATTGATTTTCCAGAGGATCGTAACCGAAGAAGCAATAGCCAAATTTCATGCTCTTTGGTAAGCGAAAAGACTGCCTTGTGGTAGGGTTATACATAGCTGCCTCACGACAGTAGTTTTACCAACAACAAATCAAAGTAAGATTTTACGGCCTTTGTTCTCTAAAATCATAGGAAAAGTTTGCCTTTGATCTCTAAAAAACAGAATGTCAGGTATCCAAAGCAAGATTTTATGACCGGCAAATATGTGTTGAGGATCATCACACGATTCTCCCTTGAGGATCTCCATCAATTGAGAGCGTTTAGGACGCTTCAGGTATGTACTCCATATTTATCGACGAAGTTTACATTGCCTGCCTTATTGGTGAACAAAATCGAGTTCCCACTCAAACCACCACAACAATGAGATAGTTCCTTAGCCGAGAAAGAGACATGTCCAATAAGCAATACACGATCTCCCAAATCGCATATTCAGAAAAAAAAAAAAAAAAAAAAAAAAGGAGAGAGAGAGAAGAAAGATTAGTTGCAAAACTCTTAAAACTTTCCATGTTCCTACAACAACCTGTTTTGTTTAGTGAGACAGAATTGAACTTTATCCATTTTGTCCTGATCATCATTCTTACGAGGAAGATTCTGCTTTCTGTATATTGATTCTTCTTCCAATACTTTCTTTCATGAAAGCTTCCCTAAATCACTGAAAAAGCTCAAACTTGCTACATTACTACAAAACTCAAACAACCCAACTTTGTCAAGATCTTTACTACAATTACGAGGAAGACTCTGTTTTCTGTTTATCAAAGAACACAACTTTGTTAGTTCATGAAGACAAAAGACATGGTTGTCTGATCTTGACTCTTGAGAATATCATGGATGATAGTTTCGAACAAAATATATAGTAATATTGAAATACCAGTGATCCACTCGCCACAACAGTGGTTAACATCAGATATGAAAGAATCCAAACCTAAAATAATAGGAAAACATTTTATGTATTTCATCTAGCGAAAACAGAATAACCAAAGGGATATTTTATGGCCTAGCGCTCAACCCGGAGAGTCATGACCGGAAAGGATGTGTTGAGTATCACCACACTATTCTCCCTTGCAGGTCTCCAACAATTGAGATCGTCTTCTGGGTTTCCTGTATGTACTCCATATTTATAGGGGAAAATTACATTGCCTCGCAGATCGGTGAACAAAATCGAGTTCCCACTCAAACCACAACCACGAGGAAGCTCCTTAGCCGAGCAAGAGAACTTTCCAAGGTTACCAACAAACAATACACGATCCCCCAAATCTTTGACCTCAACCCATGTACCAGCCTTCTCATCTAGCCTACTCACTCTATATGTTAATTGACTAATATCTGAACTATGAAAAGTTGACTCAACCAGGAAAAGTTCATCATTGCCAGATGGAACCAGATAGTGTACTGGATTTTCGGGTGAGGGCAACAAAAGAGTTACCTCTAGCGAATAAGGGTCGATAACGACAGTTTTCATGGAAGTAAAAGTTGCATAAAACCTGCCTCTAAAAGTGACTAAATTGTTGCATGTAGTACCTAGGACATTCTTAAGCGGCTTCCACCTCATTTCAGCACTTGTTAACACCAGCAAAGTGTAAGAGTAGTTGAGAATCACAACGAATTCTCCTCTTTTCGCCTCCTTGTCAAGCGGAAGAATAGCCACCCGTATGAAATCCTGACCAATCATTCTGTACTTATGACCCACAGGGATGATCTGACAGTCGAGCATGTTCATCAATATTGGCTCAGTTCCTGGAAGCTTGACTTTCACTGAGCACTGAAGAGGAGATGGAAGCTCCATGTGATCATCTGACTCATCTTGGTCTATACCTCCCAGAAAAAAATATTCAAAAGGCGACAAAACATCAGCAACATCAGGAGTTAGGACTCTAAAGAGAAACAAAGGGACCTTCTCGATGGTGCACAAGTCTTTGCTTTTGCTGGGATAAAGGGATAAAGAGGGAAGAGGGTAACTTTGACGTAACAGGGGAAAGGGAAATGCGGATCGCCAAGAGGTGCAGACAGAGCGAGCATGAACAACATCGAAACAGTAATTCTCCAGATTCTTGGAGATAAGATGCAGTAACTCTTCAGGGAGCTGAGACCAGTCTGGCATTATCGATGATGATATCTTCTTCTTATTCGTTGCCATGTTTACTTCTGAAGTCAGAAACTGCTGCAATTTCGAAACCTGAAAGAAGAATTACAACTTTTTTTTAAGGGGTTTGAGAAAACTGTGTTAGGAACAAGGTTTTTCAGCAAAATCACAGTTCATTTTTGGAAAGAAGATAAACCTAACACCGTAGATTCGCTTGGATTAAGGAGAAAGGTCTATGAAGAATTTGCAGGAAGAGGGAGTGATTCAGATTCTGAAGTTTGGCTTGAGTGTGGAAGACGGACGCTCTCTAGGGCAGTTTTGAGGTTGGTAAAAAAAAGTGAAAAGCTTCTCTCTGGGAGAGAGACTTCGGATTTGAATAAATAAGGAGATAAAATTTGGTTCGCGGTTGAATCGGGAAATAACGGAAGGGGTTGGGCCGGTTTAAATAAAGTGATGCCGGTTAAGAGTTTTGGTTTCGGATAAGCTTGAGATGACGACGTTTTAATGAGATGATCAATGACATTATGCAATTTGATTAGAACATAATTTCGTCCATATTAATTATTAAGCTTCAACTATTCATATGACTAGATGAATACCCACGCTACTTGTGGGTTTATTATTTTGAAAATAGTAGAAAAAAATATGATTATGATTTTTTTGCTTTTTATGTTCATATTTGTGTGTGTTATTATGTAATTAATAAAATGATATGTATTTTATATAGTTATAATTTTTTATGATTAGATTCATATTTGACTTAAAATATCAATTCTACGTTTTTCATATATAAATCTAATTATTTATATACCTAAAATTCTAATCTTTCACTATCATGAATATATACAACAATAATGTATTGATACAATGGTATGTAGTTATGTTATTTATGTGGTTTGAAACTTGCATAACTTAATTCTAAACAAACAATTATTTGTTGCATGTAATCTCTCGTCATCTAGTTCGCCAACCACGTCATTTATGCTAGTAATTTAAATCAACCCTTTAGATCTCTCCTTGTATATAGCCATATAGGAGAGTCTCATGTTTTAATTTTTTTTTGTATGTTTAACGTCTAAAATGACCATTACGTGAAAAAATTGTATGTCAATGTTACCATCTTATCATAAGGCACGAAAATGAAAAAAAAAAAAAGTCATATGATAAGTCATATTCAAAAAAAGTAATAATAAGAAAATATTCAAGGTAAAATTAATAAATTATATAAGGTTAGGTAGCAAACATCTAAACTACATCATAAATAATTTTTAGCCATTATCGAAATGACTATTGATATTTTTTTATTAATCATATAAAAAGAGGAAAATGAAAGTAGTGCTTGATAAATTAGTATGATTTTTTACTTTATTTTTTAGTTTAAAAAAATCAATTAAGAGTGAGATTAATGGAGGATTTAACCCAGCAAAAAAAACTTTTGATTTTTTCTTATATGGAGAGAGTTGGCCAACTTTCATATATATGATTTGATATTTGCAAGGGATTTGCACTCTGATCAATCATTCATGAGATCCAAATTTGCAAAATTATGTAATGTAATGTGAGAGAATTAAAATAAGTAAATAAAGAGATTAATCTATGCTCAAAAAATTAGTTTTTAATTATTGAGATAGAGAATCGATGTTGTATATTGACACAAAATTTCCGAAATATCTTCATCATTTTGCACACATTACTCCTAAAATCAAGGGTTCCTTATGCATCACTCTACTATAAATTAACCCTCTAGAGATCATTGTCAACACATATTCTCTAATCTACTTTGTCTCCTTATGTTGTTCGGGCAATCATGCTCACTTTTTTTGAGCCGGATGATGTTTGAGTTTACAGTAACCCGTATGCTGGTTTGGTTCTTACAACTAAAAATTAAATTGGAAATTTGGTTGTCTTGCAAAATCCTGATCTATAGCAAATTTCATGATTTTCTTCTGTTGGACAGATGAGTTTTTTAAAAGACAGTAGTATTTGAGAAAATTTAGTACTTGAGACCATGATCAGGGAAACCGAGTAACAAACGCCAGTTTCAAAATCTCCTGCATTATTATGTGAAGGAGGATTGGTTCAAACTTTAGTGTCACTTTCTGCTCTTTTTGATGAAATGTTTCACAAATCGATAAAATCTTACATACCATCATAACTAATCGGACAATTAACAACTAAATACAACGTTTACTAGTCCCTCTCCCTCCGTTATGAAATATTTGGGTTGGGGGAAATAGATTTAGTCTGTTCACATGTAAAGTGAGTAGACTAGAGTAGGACGATACTCACTCTCCGTATCATATGCATGTTTTAACTGCTATATGTGCAACAAGTTTTATAAGAACATAACTGAGCTTCCAAGCAAAGTAATAATCCCCAACAAATCTCGCTAGGCTAACTACAGTACACTTGCCTTACACTAATAAGAACCTTATCAAAGCTACCATTTAGGTGGCTTGGCATGCCCACAGGTCAGAGGCCAATCTACTACAGATCGAGTTTCCATATGATGTTGTAGAATAATTTTGTCAGAAACATGATCAAGAACACAACCGGACACAGCTTTGAGAGTTCATGAGACAAGTCATGGTTGTCTAGTTTTGAGGAGGTCGTGGTTGATAGATTAGAACAAAATAACCATTTATCTAGCTAGTCTCCAGTACAATGGCTAACATCGGATATTACAAAATTTAGATATAAAATCAAAGGAAAACATAGTCTTTCATCTAACTAAAACAGAATAACATGCATGTATCCAACAGCAAGAATTTACGGCCTATTGTTCAACCTGGAAAGACAAGACCGAAAAATATTCGTTGAGGATCATCACACGATTCTCCATTGACGGTCTCCAACAATTGAGATCGTCTTCTGCGTTTCCTGTATGTACTCCATATTTATAGGGGAAAATTACATTGCCTGACACATGGGTGAACAAAATCGAGTTTCCACTCAAACCACAACCATGAGGAAGCTCCTTAGCTAAGCAAGAGACATTTCCAATGTGTCCACCAATAAACAATAAACGGTCTCCCAGATCGCTGACCGCAACCCATTTACCAGCCTCCTCATCTAGCTTGCTCACTCTGCATGGTAACTTGCTAAAATCTGCATTAAGAGAGATAATTTTCTCAACCAGGAAAAGTTCATCATTGCCAGATGGAACCAGATAGTGTAAATTCTGAGGTTTGGGAAACAGGGGAGTCACCTTAAGCGAATAAGGATCGATAACGAAAATATTATTGGAATAGAAAGATGCATAAAATCTGCCTCTAAAAGTGACTACATCGAAGCATGAAGCTATTGGGATGTTCTGAAGCTGCTTCCACCTCATATCGGCACTTGTTAACACCAGCAAGTATTTAGGGTACATGTATGTGAGAAGCACAACGAATTCTCCTCCTCTTCCCTCCTTGTCTAGCGGAAGAAAAGCCATGCGATGGGTTTCCGAAGTGAACAATCTGTACTTATGGCCCAGAGGGATGATCTGGTAGTCAAGCATGTTCATCAAGGTTGGATCAGATCCTGGAATCTTGATTTTCACAGAGCACTGAAGAGGAAATGAAAGCTCCATATGATCCTCTGACTCGTCTTGACCTATTCCTCCCAGATAATACTTAAAAGGCGACACAGCATCAGCAACATGAGGAGTTAGGGCTCTAAAGAGGAACAAAGGGACCTTCTCGAGGGTGCTCAAGTCTTTTCTTTCTAAAGGGAACGAGGGAAGAGAGTAACTTGGGCGTAATAGGGAAGAAGGAAAGGGAAATGCGGATCTCCACGACGTGCAAACGGATCGAGCATGAACAACATCGAAACAGTTATCCTCTAGATGCGTCGAGGTAAGGTGCAGTAGCTCTTCAGGAAGCTGAGACCAGTTTGGCATTATCGATGATGATATCTTCTTTTACCTTGCCATGTTTGCTTGCTGATGAACACAGAAATTTACTGCTGCAATTTGCTGATGAAGAAGTGTTGGGATTTTTGTAAATTTCTCTTTTTATTAATTCTCTCTTTGTTAATCTATCTTATTCTTTTTTTTCCTATGATTGAAAAACTCTAACAGAAGCACCTTATTTATAGACTTATGACTCTAATACACAAATACTAAATTGCTAATTTTTAGTGTAACATTTTCCACTTTTTCTTAATGATTTCCTTTTTCTTTTTTAGAAAACGAATCTATTCCAACAAGAAGACAAAACTTGCTGCAATTTCGAAATCTGAATGCAAAATTACATCTTTTTTTTTTAGGGTTTAGGAATAGAGAATATTTAAGCTCATTTGAATTGATTCTACAGAAAAATCGCAGTACAATGTTGGAAAAAACAAACACTGAAGATTCCACTTGGATTTAGGAGATAGGTTGTACCCTAACTTGGAGAAAAAGTTGGAGTCAAAGGGCTATAAAGAATTTGAAGAGTGATGATGATTGTGACAAAGTGTGAGTTTATGGACTCAGTCATTTAGGCCCAATATGAATTCCAGATGGGCCACTCCATGTTAAACAACGAGGGTTTAAGTTTAAATTTTGCATGTGCTCACATTCTTTCTTTTTTACAGAATTTTTCATGTGCTGAACAACGAGGGTTTCTAGTGAATGAAAAAAGACGTACGTACCTCTTTAAATTTTGCATGTGCTCACATTCTTTCTTTTTTACAGAATTTTTCTATTCTTCAAACTGATCATAACCTAATATTTTAGATTTGTGCGATCATAAACATCTAATATCTTGGATTCAATATTTGATAAATCATCTCATGCTACAATATAATGTTAATGCAGTGTTACCTAACATAAATGAAAACCCAATACTATATTTTTTTCTTTCTACCCTATGGTATTCAGATAAAAGAAACCAACTTTATTATAACGAAAATAAAACATTGCAACCATATATTTGAAAAAGAAAAAGAAATGTCCCTTTGAGTGGTTTTGTAGTAGTAGGTAAAAGAACCAAAACTCTACGAAAATATGGCTTCGCAAACAACTCAACCTCATTCTTCGTAGACTTTGACTTTATCTCCCACTTCACCCCACTTTCTCTTTGTGTTTGGTATCTCTTTGCCTAACCCCAAAAGTAAACGGCCGTTATCACGGTTTCGAAACGGATACAGCCTCTTTAACGGCGATCGACGAAGACCCTTTAGTCACGCCGTTACAGTTACCATTTAACTTCCCATTACCGTTACCCATTGTTGTATTCGTCGACTGTATGGTCATGCCGGAAAGATTGGGAGAGGAAGGACCTCCGACGTCAGCGACAGCTCCAGGGATCAAAGGGTTACGAGAGTGACACGTGGCGGTTGAGATGGCGGTGGCTAAAGAGATTGGCATGAGACAAAGACCTTTCCCTTGAAGGTATTGCATGGCCGAGCCCATGTCTTCTTCCATTAGCTTCGCCACTTGATGTTCCGTCATTGTAATACTGTCGTTGGAGTTTCCGGCCGTCTGGCTACCGCCGGCCATGGCGGAGGATGCGTTCCCGTGGGATCCACCAGCCTAAGCAAAAAACCAAAAAAAAAAAAAAACATTTTTAAAAAGAAAAGACAAAGAAAGCGAAACCCTAAGTGATTAGTCGGCACGCGTGCTCTCTCTTTTTTTTTTTTTTTTTTTTTTTTCTATTTTAGAATTATAGAATTTGTCTTATTTATTTCTGTTTGTAAAAACTTTTTACATTTTGTTTTGTTCAGTGGCGGAGCCAGAAAATCTATTCATCGGGGTCAAATTTTTTTTTTTTCTTTCTAAAAGATACATAAAAGGTAGCTTTATAAGTCGATATACAGTACTAAAAGATGTGAAAGATGTTTTCTTGTTTCCACCATCACACGATCAAAGATTGATTAAAAACACAAAAAAAAAAAAGAAGGTAAAACGTTTTTAGATCAGCTCAAAATAAATGTTAAAATATTATATTAGTTTATATTAATAGGTTTAATTGTAGTAGATTTACTTAAAATAAATTTTATTAGGCTAATATTATCTATAAGTACAGTGTAATTATTGGGTTTGTAACATAATTTTTTTTTATAGGGGTCAATATTTTTATTGGATTGAGGTCAATAATTTTTTTTATATAAAAATTCAACTATTTTTAAAAATTTCACCGGGGTCAATTGACCCCTATGAATCTTCTCTCCCTCCGCCCCTGGTTTTGTTTTCAACGTCATGCACGATTTATCTATTTTTGACACACACGAAAACAATATTTTGAAACGCATGATGTATCAAAATAACATTTTTAAAAGTACTTGTCTAATTTCTTAACTTTGTCCATTGGCTTTGATGTTTATTGGAATTTATATGAAAAATGAGTAGAGATAGTAATATTAATTACCTCGGAGATTTGAGAAGAAACGGAAGCAGCACCTCCCAATCTGCTCATGCTCAGTACCTAAAACGCATAATTAAATTCAAAGTAAAATTGTTAAGTACACTGGTCCACTACTTTATAACTTAAAATACATTATATAATGTGTGTATTTATATGACATAAAAATCCAGAAAAATATATATAATTAATTATATAGAAATTGGGGAGGGAGCATAAGGAATTTTAGTTGCAGAGGCCCATAAATTGATTTATTGGTATGTAAAGATTGTACTAATATGTCAGCTTTTATTTTTGTTTGATATGTCAAACTAAAAGGCAAAAAAAAAAAAAAAGAATCTTCCATCAATATACTGAAGAGATAAAATAAACCAAATTGTACTTTGTAAAGAATTATTTCTTGTATTAAATACCAAAAATAACTGTAAAATAGATGAGAGAGGGAGAGATTCACCTTGACTTGAAGTTGTAAAAACTTGACATAATCTATAATCTCATCGAGCATCGATGCCTTGTCTGTCTGGTCCATTATTAAAAAAAAAAAAATCTGTCAGAACTGAGATCCTAACTCATTTATTACTACATTAGTTAACTTTATTATTGTATTTGTAGCCTAATTAATTAGCTACTCAGTGTTTAATCATTTGATTGATATATATACTACTAGGCACTAGCTACTCCTATATATGTAGGCTACACAACCACCAATTATATGAGTAAAACAAAAAATATAAATTTACTTTTTTTTTTTTTTTTTTTTTGGTAAAAAAAATATAAATTTATATATTTACTTGTTAACTCCTGAAAGTTCTAGTTGGCAGCTCCAAGAAAGTTCCTGATCATTTTGACACTGATTTTCATTATTTATTTTGTTTTTACTAATTTAATCTTAGGTCTAGAAGACTAGAACTATAAAGAGACAATGGAGTTTAAATTGTAAATAATCAATACAAAATTAGATGGAATTATGGATCGCACAAATCCAGAGTGGATGATGAACAAAATGATGGAAATGACATTTATTTTCTTAATGAATTAAATAAAAAAATTACCTTATTGCCGTTAGGAACGAGTTCTTGAAGAGCTTTCATTCTTTCCGCAATTCTCTCTCTTCGTAACTGTCCCCATAAAAACATTTTTCTCAGAAAATACTCAAAAAACTAAAAAAATTTCATTTTCGACACTTTTCTCGGTAACTGATACAAATTAATGCATCGAACCAAAAAAAAAAAAAAAAAAAAAACTAACCCTTTCGGCGATACTATGAGGATCAGTTGCTTGACCTCTCCTAGCTCGGACTTTAGTCCTACTCTGCGGCGGAGCCGCCACCGTACCACCAGTAGCTGTAGACGCGCTCGCCTGCGGTTGCGTTTGCGTTTGCGTTTGTCCTTGTTGGTTTATCAATCCACCTCCCGATCCCTATATTTCATCATAAGTTACGTTTTCAAAGACAGAAAAAAGATTAAAGAGAGAGAGAGATTATTTATACCTGAGGGATATGGAAGTTAGGAAGAGATCCGGAGGCGGAGAAGCCATTATAAAGAGCGTGGACGGAGGAGCCATCATTCAAAGGCATCATCATGATTTGCTGATTCCTTGAGTCGACGTCGTGGCCGTGGAAGCCATCGGAAGGAGGAGGATGAGCATCGTCGACGACGGAGGGCCACGGGGCAGAGGAAAAGATTTGATCGAGGAAGTCTTCGTGGTCGAAAGTCGTTGATGGAGTTTGGATATGGGAAGATGATGAAGAAGATGGAGTTAGAAGAGAAGAGTTCATCATGATGATGATGGGTTTCTTCTGCTTCTACACTTTTTTTTGGGAAGAGGTTGAAAATGTTGTGGTTTGGCTTTATAATAAAGAAAATTATTGTTGTAGTCTTGTAGATATATTATTTTTAATTTTAGGGTTTAATTATAATTTTTGGTAATATTTAAAAACCAAAAAAAAAAAACTTTTGATTTTATATATTGTGGTTAGCAACCCATATTATATGGGTCTGATTGGTAACCAAAAGCTGTACAAATTTTTTAGTTGTTAGCTGGAGCTCTAAGATTTACCGGAACACTGCAAATTTGTAAGAAAGAGCCGTACAAAAAAGCTGTACAAAAAAGCTGAGAGTAAAACTGTTAGTAACGCTTTTGATAAATCTTTTGTGATTGGTAACTGTCAAAGCTTTACATGTTGTACCGCTTTGATAATGAGTTACCATTCAAAGCCATGGTGATGATTATCTGTGCCTCTCTTACGTTTTAATTTGTGGCTTCTCCTTATTCTAAATCTTTATAATAGTATTAAATATCTTATATTTTTTCTTTTAATAAATATTTAATTTTCTAAGTGTCTTACTAGGGTTTTTAATATTATAAAGCACATCAACAATATTATTTAAACCACAAATCCCTAAACATTGGAAAAAAATAGGTAGAAAAACCCTCACATTTTCTAAAAACAAGTAAAATATTCTCAATTTTTTTGTGCATTTTTAAACCTTCATCTTTTCATAAGTGGTAAAATAAATGCTAATATTAAATATTAATAACCTAAACTTAAATTTTTTTAAATTGTTATATTAAAACAGAGAAACTTAAATAATTTAATTGATAATTTGTTTTTTCAAATTCGAGTTTGCAATTTTTCTTTCTAAAATTAAGGTTTTGCGCTATAAAAATTTATTCACAATTTAGTTGAGATTAGGCAAATCATTTTTGTTACCATTAGAAGTTATTTTATATAAATTACAAAATTTATAGGATATCATATTTGAATTTTTTTTATTCGAGTTTTCAGGTTTTGGATACAAATATAGTTAAATAATTATTAACTAAATGTAATTTATATTATTTTTAATATATCGTAATATGTATATAGAAATATTAACTGTTAGTAAATCTTATTTAGTTTGTCCGATGAAAATATTTTGATATGGAAATTCATGTACTTTTCGTAGTATTATAAAATTTGGTTTAGTTCACGTTAGCAAACTTGTGTGATCGAACTGAATAAACCTTTATTAACATAAACTCATATTCGGACAAAATCTGTTTGATTTCACATTGATGAATTTTTATAACACAACCGAATACAGTTAAATTTTTTACATCTTGACTTAAAAATTTTCAATTTAGAAAAATATTGTAGACTACAATTTTAGAAGAAAAATCCTAAATCAAATTGTTTAGATTTATTATGTTTTACTATAACGATTTGTTTGAATTTATTAATAATAGTGTTTATTTTACTATTTATGAAAAGATGAGGGTTTAAAAATCCAAAAAAAAATGTGAGGGTTTTTTTATATGTTTTAAAAAAAACTATAAATCACATTAACAATATTATTTAAACCACACATCCCTAAACATTAGAGCATGTACATTGGGGAGTCACTCATTAGAGTCTCTAATCTATAAAAAGAATTAAATACTAAATAATATTATTTAATTATAAGAGTCTTTTATAAAAGTAGAGAGAATCTCTCACAGAGAGACTCTTATTGTTCATAAAAAACATTGGTGCACACCCGCTTTCAATGAGCCCTTTCTAGATTTAGTCTAATTCCAATTGTTTCTTCAATCTCACCATTTTTCGGTATCATTAAGTAAAGAGTCTTCGATATAATGTGGTCATGAAGACAGAATGCCTAGAACTTTTACATGGGCAAGGAGTTACCTAGATAGTCCCACCAAAAGCCAAACACAAGGATGATTTTTGTCCAATCCTAGATCTGATCGAGCAAATAGAGGGTTGGAAATTCACTCAAAAGTTTACCCTAAGAAGTTGACTAACCATTTGGGTGGATTCAAAATGGTCGAGCCATTCAGTTGGGTAAACGTGAATTTATCTAGACCGTACCAAAATGATCAAACCTACTTACTTACCCATTGAAGAATCCACTCGACCAAACGACGTTGACCTAAAAATTTTTTTTTTTCCAGAATGTCCATCATTTTAAGGAGAATGATCAAACCAAAATATCCTTGGATCGTTCGAATTCAAGAGATATATGTTCGTTGGAGTCTATCCAGAACCGGTCCCGAACTACCTAAGTGTTACCCAATGATGAACCTACTTGAAAATCTATGGATCTACCTTAGCTTTAAAATTCACAGGCAAACCAACCATTTTAAGGAGACTGATCGAAAAATATTGGCTTTGGATCGAAGTAGTTTAGGATATGGTCAAGAGAGGACAATCGCTGGTCGTTTACCCATATGTATGACCAGTTTCAAACACATTTACTTTTAGCCCGGCCAAAAGCACATGTGTTCCATCTTGCTGAGCTAATTAGTTGTACAAGGTGCTACAAATTTGTTCACAAATCGATTAGATCCCATCTTAAACCCAAATTTCTTCAAATGGTCCTTCCCATACCCATTTATGAAAAAAAAAAATTCCATTTATTTTAGTTCGTCCCTGAAATATGAAAATCTAGAGTTCCTCTACTCGTCAAAAAACTTTCTCGCACGTCCTCAGTTGTATCCGCTCAATTCATAATATACGACTGAAAATTTTATATAAGTTGCTCATTGTTTAAAAATGTTATATGAAAATTTAGAATTTCCGCTATTGATCACTAACTGAATTATGAACAGTAAATTATTTCTCATAAAATGAAACATATTATATATATATGAATACAATTGAGAATGAAATATTACATTCATGTTTTTATAATCTTTTCACATGACAATTGACAAATATCTAAAATTATAAAAACTCGAGTAGGTACATTCATCAATGATGCTAGAGCTCTCTCGAAATTCTACTGTTTTAGTAACACAATCTCTACGGCGATTATGAGAGCTAGTAGAACAACCCATAATCATTTTTAAATTATTATACTTTTTATGAACAAAAGAAACCCATAGTTATTTTAAGGGTTTGTTAGAAAGACAAACAATGATGGAAGATAAATTAACTTCAGTTAGATTGTAGATTTGAGATATGAAACAAGTACACTTAGTCCAAATAAACTAGATTTCGTTTTTGCGAGGAAACCAATGCAACATATAAGTATTTGTTTTTCAGTACATGGAAGATATATTTAAATGGGATTAGTCTTATTGATAAAATATTCAGCGTGATTAAGCACATGGGACATTCTGTGTTTGCACAAACTCACAAGGGGAGAAAGATGGGCTTTAATTACACTCATTTATTAATTGCAAATGTTGGTCAAATAATTAATGTACTACACAACAAAGCTAGGAGAGAGAGAGATCGATGAACTGATTTTATTATTACTAAGACAGAGAAGTTCTTAAACAACTATAATTATCTTTGTTTGTTCTTAATAAAGTAAATCGAAGTCATAAAATATGAATTTTCACATTCTTCTGTTAAATAACACTTAATTAGAGATAAGTACCATATTGGTATATGTCTTTGTCAGTTTCTCCTTTACACCTCGATCCGCATATACCACGTAATTGACGAATTGTATTTTGCATATTTTTGTGTAAAGGTAAATAATAGTTATTATAGTAGATAATAACGGGTTTTTATTCTAATTTACGTTCGGCTGAATATATTAGAAATCTATATGAATGCAATTATTCTCTACCTCCTAATGAGTATTAAAAACTTGAAGAAGCATATGATTATTAGATAGGAAATACCACAGATTGTGATTAGTGATTACTACGTGAGAGAATTATAGCCAAGGATTTAATTTTACAAAAACAAGATAATCGTTGTATAAAAGTCATATTTTTAACGAAGTTCCCGTTCCGTGTCCGTGTGGATGTATCTAGTGTTAAAAAAAAAATCTCTTGTTTCTTTTTCTTGGTTTAGTTCTGAGGTTTTGATCAAACTCTTTTGTTTAGTTTTGATCTAAGTTAAATAAAAAAATAGTGATACGTACGTAACTGGGATATATGACGTTTAAATGGATATCAGCCGATGTTATTTCCATAAACATCAAAATCTCTGTGTTTTTTTTTTTTTTTTTTTAATACTAGGAAGTTCTGGACCAAAGCCCGTAATCCCCCAGACTCGAAACCACAACATGTAATATTAGTTTCGTTCCAAGCATCACTCGAAAAAATCTCTGTGTTTACCTTCCATTTTATACAAATTGATGTTTTAAACTTCAGTTCTTATTTCATATAAATTGATGTTTTAAACTTTAGTTCCTATTTCATATAAATTGATGTTTTAGTAGTTTTTATGTATATATACTCTTTCATTCATTCACATATGATTACCAAATAATTGATTTTATGTCATGATATTTCGAAATATTAATTTAAAAACCTATGTTGAAAGAACGATAGTATATTAATGATGGTAACTTAATCGAATGAAGGATATAATATTTGTTTGCTTATGAAATGCATTTATCAGTTACAAGCTATAAAAACATGAGAAAACAAAATTTACAAATTGACAATACAAATTGTTGCATAAAATAACAGAAATTATTTTTTGGAGTATAGTCAACTTCATATACTTAAAGCAATTAAATTTATATAGTTTGAACTTATAATTAAAATTATTTTTTCTACGTATAGTTCCAAAAGTTTATGTAGAAAAAATTAAAATTATATATATATATATATAAGTCAATTATATTTGGTTTAGAATAGTTTTTTTCTGATAGTTTTGTTATCTAAATCAGAATTGTCAATTTCATAAGTTATTTTTATTTTTTATATATTGACTATAATTTTAAATGTAACTAAATTATTTAAACTGATCAAAGAGAGAGCATTACACTTCCACAACTTCTTAGGATATTCTTCCACCTAATAATTTGGTGATCATATTTTAAAAATAAAATATCAATGTCTAATGCAAGCAAGGATGAGAATTGAGACTTGAGAGTAGACTTTCTTTCTTCCATCAATTGGAAACTGATTTTTTATTTATTTTTAATCTCTTCGATGATTTCTTTTTCTTGAACTTCATCTGTCATTGTCAACGAAATCTGTACAGTTCTTTGAAAAAAAAACTATTTTTTAATTTCGACTGCAATCTAAAAACAACTAACTTACCATCCAACCGGTGAACCAAACAAAAAAAAAATTACCATTTAGCCAATGTTTATTTGTTATCAATTTGGACAAATCTATCGTCGTTTATTTTGATGTAAATCATGTGTTAAGTAAATCATGTTCTTTAATTTTTCAATTAATGTATACTTAAAACTTGATAATTATGAGGTAGTTCTTCAGGTGGTTCAATATTTAAAAACAATTGTGGCTAGGGAATTTTACTTTGTTCCAATATTGATTTTAATTTTTTCTATTTGATGTGATTCATATTGGCTAGCTAGGTTATCTTTCAACGCTTTGATCTTATTACAGACTGGTTAATATATTCAACTTGGTGGATCTTTTTACTTTCTTCAAAAATGAAGAAGCAAACTTTGCTATCTTGTTCTTTTGTAAAAGCATAATAATATTGATTCATGGCGAACACGGTTAGTGAGCTTCTTTGGTTGAAAGAGATATATACTAGTTGTTATTGGCGGGGATCGTGCGGCACATATCTCTTCTTTTATTGTGATAGTTTATCTGCCATTCTGTTGAGTAAACCTTCAAGGCCTTGCTTAAGGCCCATGATACTTTTATTGAGGAGGTTAGAAGTAAGAAATATCTAGAAGATTCACCATAGTTTTAGGAGATATCTAATCCTATTGTGAAAAGGATTTACTAAGTTGAGTTTCCTATAAATACATGTCTTAGGGTTGAGTTGTAACCCAAGAGAGATTGTAAGTTTGTTTAGTTTTGAGAAGTTTCTAAACATCAATAAAGAGAGGAATACTTTGTTGAATTCTTGTGTTGAATAGCTTTAGGTTTCTCTTTACATTCATATCAGTGTGAACTGTTTTTCTAGTAATGGACAAAAATATAGAGACGAACTAACAACATTTTATGAGAGATGAAATCACACATAACACCATTTTATAATAGCATGTTTTTACTTCTATGCAACTCGCATATATTCTTACTTAGCTTAGACTCAGTCAGAAAGGGTTTTAACCATTTTTTCTCAAGTTGGGTATTCACAATATTCATAATCCAACTTGAAGAAGATTATTGAGAATTTGAGATATGTTATGTTTTGTATATTTTTATAATTATTTTCTATTTTATCTTTAAATTCATTTTCAAACTTGTAGAAAAGACATACATATATTTATTTTCATATTTATCTCTAAGTTTTTTTTACAATGTTTTGAGTTTCTTGATCTTCTGATGTTAGTAAATTATAGGGCAATTCTCTAAAATACCACATTTTTAAGTTTTTGTTTAAAAATTCCATTACTAGGTTTTTTTCTTCTAATAATACCATAAATTTAATATTAAAATAAATCAAAATCTCTTTTAAATGTAGAAATATAAAACCTAAATTAGAAATAGGAAACCCAAATATAGATTTTTAATTTTATTTGTAATTCATTTTGGTTGAACGAATATTTTTATACAAAAATTTGTGGTATTGTTGAAATAATAAACTAGTGGTGGTATTTTTAGAACAAAACCTTAATAGTGTAGTGTGTTTTAAAATTTCCTTTAAATTATATATAAAGATATTTTTAATAATTTTAAGAAATTAGAAAACTGGTTTAAGTAATTGGATTTAAATATTTTAACTTCAGACTACACAAACCATGAATAAAGAACCAATTAATTATTGGTGGTCCAAATCCAATAGTTAAATGATTCATCTAAGTGCTGAAGAGACAAGCATTTGCGTTTTCCGCAGCAATTTCAATCGTAATTGACCACTGTGAATGTCTTAAATGGTACTAATACTCTCACAATTATTCGGTTAATTATTAAATCTAAACAGAAGTTAATAAAAAAAAAACAAAATGAATCTAAACTAAAACTCCAATAATTGTTTTTACCTAGTGAATCGTGATAAAAGACTATACAAATCATTTTCCAACCATTGGTGTTTGTGTTTGTGTTTGTGTTTACCATTTGGTCAGTTAAAATTTTTATACAATTTGTTTTTTATCTGACCAGTTTGTACTTTCGATACCATCTGAAAGAATAAATTATTCTAGTAAATTTTTGGGAAATTCCACCGGAGAAATCAATGAGATTGGTCTCAAACGATTATTTTAATTTTTACCATTAACCAAAAACAAAATTATTAAAAATGATAAACTCCAAAGATTTATCAAAAGGATTTTTGTATGCTCGAATCACAGTCGTGAGATGAAACCGTCCCCTGTTATAACACAACACAACCAAAGCTCTCACTCATCTTTCATAATATCCTCTTATTGGTTACATAGAGATTACAAACCATAATAGTTACACTAATCACTCCCTTTTATTCGCAGTTTTCGATTTAATCCGAAACAAACATGACCGATTGATTTGATTCTAAGATGAAGAACATAAAAAGGGAAACTAACCCATAGAGTAAGATGGTGTAGGCAAGTTAATGACAGTGGTCTTCACTTTGGTCATCAAATTGATGCTATTTGTCACACCTTGTGATCCTATTCCACTGTCCTTAAGTCCCTGTTTATTCCAATCCAAAACCGAGTTAACCAAACCAGTCATAACCGAGGGAAAAAAGGGTCTAGAAATCGATGGTTTACCTGGAAAGGGAAGTGGTCCGGTCCACGAGCTGGCGCAGAGTTGATCTGAACCGTTCCTGTCTCCATTGCATCACTGATCAGTATTGCCTTGTTGATGTCTTTAGTGAATACACATCCCTTCAAGTGAAATTGTTCAGTTAGTTCCGGTTAAGTGCAAACCATATAAACCGGACTAAACCAAACCCATATAGCCAAACCTGGAGGCCAAAGTTGCTAGCATTGCAATGATTAATCCCTTCTTCAATGGAATTGATCCTCAAGACGGGCACGACAGGACCGAATGGTTCCTCCCACGCGATCCTCATGTCCGGTCTAACATTGTCCAAAAGCAAAGGCCAAATCAAGTTACCTTCTCTTTTATACTCTTGACAAAAGGTTGCTCCTTTCTCCTTAGCATCCATCACCAATCCTTCAATGAAATTAGCTGAAGATTCCGACACAACAGCCGTAATATCGGAGTTCTCTTCCGGCGGTCCCACCGTGAGTTTGGCCACTTTAGCTTTCACTTTTTCAACAACCTCATCCGCCACTGATTCCATTACTAGGACTACCTTAACCGCAGTGCATCTCTGCCCGCTGATTAAGGTAGATAAAACCGGTTAAGACGGAATCCCAATAATATATTGGTTAATTGCATTGATTTTAGCTAGCTAGATTACCTGTAAGAGAATCCTCCTTTGATGATATTGGAAGCAACTAAATCAAGATCAGCATCCTCTAGGACAATGCATGCATCTTTACCTCCAAGTTCCATTTGAAGAGGGATCATACCGGCTTTCTTAGAGATTGAGATTCCGGTATCACCACCCGTGAAACTGAAATCGGCATCCGAAATTTTAATAGTTAACAAAAACATAACCTGTTTTGTTGAATGTATATATACCTAATGCAGTTAACAGCAGGGTGCATAGTGAGGAAATCGCCGATCTCAGATCCTTTTCCGGTGATGCAGCTGATAAGACCTTTTGGAAAACCGGCTAAGTGAAAGCAATGTACCATATGAAGACAAGATACAGCTCCCTAAAGAAACAGACCGTTAAATTTTCTTTTCAAAACATTAATTTTAAAAGAGTTAACTTCTTAGTTACTTGAGTTGGAGGTTTGAGGACCAGAGAGTTTCCGGCGATCAAAGCAGGAGCGATCTTTGACACAGCGAGATTGACCGGATAATTGAATGGAGGAATAGCCAAAACCACACCGAGCGGGATCTGTAGATCAGAAAACAAACACATAATATGATCAAAACATTTGTTAACTTCAATCATTGATGCATACATATGAATAAAAGAGATTATACCTTGGAAGTGAGGCAGTACTTAGTACGGTCATTACCGGGGAAGCTATCAGAGAGAAGAAACTTCCCTTCACCTAAGATCCTAACACCTTCTTCAGCACAATAAGAGATCAAATCTCCAGACCTCACAACCTTTCACCAAAACCAAACATTAGAGATCTGCAAAACCACAAAACAAAAACAGTTTCGAATGACAGAGAGGGATATAGTGAGACCTCAGTAACAGAATCTTTGGCGGGTTTAGCGATTTCTTTGACAAGAGACTCAGCCATGGGAGCTTTGTTGTCCTTGAGGATTGCAGCAGCTTTGTGAAGAAGCTCAGCTCTTTTCCAAAGAGGAGTTTTCGCCCACGATTTCTGAGCCGATTTCGCCAGTTCCATCACCGCGTTCACTTCTTCTTGCGTGCATGCTGTGTTTAACAGAAAACAGAACATTATCTTATCTTAATATCCTCTGTTTTATCTCCTCTGTTTTTCTTCGGAGATTCTTAGGTTTAAATCTCAAGTTTCCATTTTTTAACACTTGTATCAAGTAATCAACCAAGATTCATCAAAATTTCCAAATCTGGCCAAAATCATCTAGAAAGAATGAAACTTATGATGACATTAGTGAGACATACCTTGAACCTTGTACTGTGTCTTCCTCGTGGCCGGGTTAATGATGGCTACACTCTTACCAGAGGAAGAAGTTTTCCACTCTCCATCAGCGTAGTATTTGTAGACTTCTCCATCAAGAATCTCTGCAAACAATCCAGTCCCGGCCATTGATGTCTGAAACAAAACTTAAAGAACACAAAGTTGTGTGTGTTGTGTTGATTTGTGTTCTGTTCACACAATGTTTGAATATATATAGCCAAAGAGACAAAAACAGAGAAGAAGACTAACTCTCTCCTCTGTGTCTCGCTTCTTGAGTGTTGTAAGAGAGAGAGGAATTGATTCAATGATAGATTTTATTGAAGGAGTGGTGAAAGAGCATGAAAGGTAGATAGATATAGATAAGTGATTGAAGGGTAAAAGGAAAATCTAGAAAAGGATAAAGAAAAGAAGATGAAAAATTGTATGGTGAGAAATGAGAGAATTAGAGAGAGTGTGAAGAAGAGTTTCTTGGTGTGTGATCGTTTTGTTGGTTATTGAATTGCTATTGGTCCTACATCATTGTTTATTAACGAAGGGATTCATGATAGCCACAACCACAAGCATGTCTATGTAATTTATACACAAACAAACATGCATGTATTTAATTTCCAAAGTCCGGTTTTTATGGAATATTCCCATTTTAAAAAAATATATTGAAAATTTTAAAAGCATTACTTGATTTATATTATGTCATAAAATGTTTTTATTTTCTGAATCTATTTTTCATACTTCAATTTTCTAAGTATGCCTTATAATGTAAAATACAAAGAAAAAGTCTTTACAATATGCAGTAGATATGATTTAAGAAAGCATATTTAAGCTACTTTTTAAAAATTATATATAATTCAACATATTTGGAAGAATTTAGATAACAAAAAAGGATAAAGTTAAGAACATAACGTTTAAGAACAGTACAAGATAAAATATTTATGTGGTATACTAAATTTAGATCACTAAATTTATAAACATATAAAGTTTGCGACATCCACAAACATAATTTCTTCATTTTAGTATGGTTTCGAAACGTAAATAAAATTTATTTAAGAATGAAAGAAAATCTGTCGGAACTCTTTCCAAACATAGTATTCAAGTGGGCAAAGTAAAAGATAAAGTTTGTACTAGTGCTTCGTTTATCAGAGCGAAACTATTATACCAAAAGGTAAACAAAACAGAGATGTGGTAGTTTAGAAACACTATTGTGATGTTTTTCGAGAACCTTTCAACCCTCAAATCTGTTTAAAAACACACAAGATGTGGTTGGAAATTAAGAGAGAATTATAAATGATAAAACATAGTAATAATGAGTCCAAATAATTAATCTGCAATGAATTCTTTCGATATCTAGACGTTTCTTGTGGAAGAATAGAGAAATATGTTGCTTTTTGGCATACAAAAAAAGATTGGGTATTTAAGTTTTACGTAAGAGAACTTGAAAACAATAAGATCTTGGATCCAAGTGAAGAGGATGTTGAGTTTTAAAAGAAAAGAACTAGCATGAATTTGTAAACCACGTCGAGCGTCGGATTATTATAAGGGTCTTATAAGATCTTATCCAAGTGATCAGAAGAGGAAATGGAAGAAAACTGAAAAAGTAACTTAAAATTTTTATTACTTAAACAAGCATTGCAATAAATAGAGTTTCCAAAGAAAATAGAAAGTTTAGAAAAACTAGATTCAAGAATTGGAGGAGCGGGATGACCAAGTCGCAAATGTCACTTGTTGTGGTTGTGGTTGTCACTTGTTGTGGTTGTGGTTGTCAAGAATTGGAGGAGCGGGATAACCAACATCAACTTTGAAAAAGAAAAGGCAGAAATAGAAATTGTTGTGGTTGGCCACTATATATCGAGGAAATCTTTTTTAAATTTTCTTGAGGTCTCCATGATTGGTATATTGATGGAGTTGATGTGTGTGGAAAAAAAAAATTGTTGTGTTTTAAACGGTTGCCAATATGATAAGCATCAACCTGTACAAAGCCCTTGAACTCCTGGCATTTGTTCGAGGTACGGTAATGGTGAGTGTTGGTTGTTTGGAACCCACTATGTTGCGATTGTGACGACGAGCGCGAATTGCCACGACCTCGAGTGTAGTTGGTGTTTGATATAACATTAAACTATGATAGTTCATGCTACAAGTGAAGGAGATCAACCTTTTGTTGAGAAGTTTCTTTTGAATTCTACGAATTTTATCGGGCTTTCTCGGCCATTTTCGAAAATGTCTCTGTACGCAAAAGCCATCAAATGTAGCCGATTAAATCTTCTCGATCATTTAATTTGTTTTTTTCAACAACATCAATTGGTATGATTTAACTCTTATGTCGCGCATATAATCTTTTTTTTTTGAAGGAAAAAAAAAAAAAAAGTGAAGATGTTTTAAATGGTTCCTAATTTTCATTAAAAAGTGATGCAAGTACTTTATACAAACTATATACTGTATATAGTGATTTAAGTGTCAAATATGGAATGCAATATTTTTGTCGTAATATAGGATATTAATATTGTGATTCTTTTATAGAAAATGTACTGTACTTTTAACACAATACTATTATCTATCAATTAAACCGAATAACAAAGAAGCCACGAAACTCTGATAAACAACGAAATTGAATAGAGCCAAAAGCGGTTTTGGAAACTAGACGTTGTTATCTTTGGTTCAAGGCCTTACACGTTTTGTTTCTCTCTCAAGTTTTATTCTGATGTCGTGTGACATAACTATCATCACTATATTTATTTTTTATCGTAAGTTTAAATTTTGAATTGTCATCAATAATATCTTTTAGTGAAATAATAAATAATTTAATATGTACAATAAATATAAAAACAAATGCAGGTAAAAAACATATGGACTTATGTCAATTAAGACTCATCCTCAAGATTTATTATCCAATACTATACGATATTTAAATTTTAAGTCACTCTTTTTTTTTTCCTTACAAAGTTATCGAAAATTTAAAGGACGGTTATGAGTAGGAAGCTTTTGTACAGAGTTCGTTATCTTCTTTGGGGACAACAAAAGACGATAAGATTTTATTTAATTTATTTTATTTTGAGAAAACATTTTTATCTTTGTGATTTTAATCTTTTGAAATGCATGTTAATTCTTGATTAGATATTACAGAGTTATGTATTGATTTTCGCACATCCAATTAATATATTAAAATTTATAGTAATTCAACAAAAAGTTATTCAGGTGGCACCAAAATATATTTCAAGCCAAGAATGTAATAGAAATCATATTGTATATGACAGAAATTCATGTTATAAAACTGTGATGGTATGAGACATTTGGTATTCATCGTAGATCCAACTAAGATATTAGAAGATGTGATAGTATTTGTCAAATACATTTCCATTCAGTTAAGAAACCAAGATGGTCGAAGGAAAGGAGATGAGAGAATATCATCACGCATGTACATGTAATTGTAATAAAATATCAAATTGAGTTCATGCATAAATTTTTTATTTTTTTTTTATCAACAACTATATTAAGATTGCCTCAAATGAGCCAATGGTGAAGAACATTGTTTACATAGGTGATAATATGCGGTTGAATACGAACATTTCGTGCCAAACTATCCGCTTTAACATTCGTATTTCGAGAAATCAAAGATAAAGAAAAAACGTCAAACTCTTTTTTGCCACTCTGAATCACCTACATGCATAAAATTTTGAAACCAAAAAATTTGTAATGATCTACAAGACTACAGCAAATATATTCACTGAGCATAACTAAATTTTTTCCAAAAAGCTAAGTCATGGGTAATTGAGTAGGTGAAGAGATGGGAAGAAAAGTAGATGCGAAATCTCATCACATAATAATTCTTGGTAGTTAAGAAGATCGAGGAACCACAAGAATTCGGATAAAGGACGAAAAACAAAAACTTGCAAAGTGATTAATTCTTAGGACCACAAAAACCATACCATAACATCAAGATCCCCACCAATTGGTATCAATCAATCACTCTTCCATTAATCTTGCGAACAAACCATAGCCTTGGAAATTCTTAGTTCCTTTTGAGAGTGACTATTGTTAAAAGGAAAAAAGAAAATATATCGTTTGGCTTACAAGTTGTTAGGTGAATTAGCATTGATGTATTGCCGTAAAAATTGCGTCATGTTAAGTTTTTTTTCTAGCTCGTTAATAAACCGGTGTATTAGTAAGTTAAAAACTAAACCAAATCATTTTGGTAATATTAGACCATAAATTCATTTGTACATGATTCAACATTTTGCAGTATGTAACGCGGTAATAACTCATGTTACCAATCACAACCCTTTATTTGTTCTTTTTATTTTGCTTTAAGAAAAAAAAAAAGTTTTCTTGTTTCTTGTTTTTGCCGGAATGAGTCATTGACATGTCATGTTCATTATCATGTATTTACAAAAAAAGAAGTAATAATCATGGGCTTGCACTATCTTTATCCACTCGTCTCTATTGGCAGGCCTCGTCGTATCACGTGTCTATGAACCTCTTTTCTTCTCCGACTATCTTCTTCTCTTTTGTTTCAACTACCAAGAAGTTCTTCTGGACCTAACACTATCACATCTCTCTTAAGAAGAAAAACTAGCAAGAAGTTTTTTGATTATGGTAAACTTAAGAAGAAAACATTTTTTGTTAGTATATATAAAAGAAAATTAAATAATTTGGATCCTTTTATCTAAATTATATATGTTGATGGACTCTTTGATTTGTTGATGGACTCTTTGATTTGCAAATGTACTACCAACAAAAGAAGCCTGGTAAATACGTACATATCTTTGTAGATTCGAAGTTTTGAGTATTTAAGAGGGGGTTTGGGTATTTTTTACGGGTTTTTTTTGGGTAATTCGTAAACTTCCGAGTATTTTCGGAGAGTTTGGATAGTTTATTTTTTTGGGGTGATTCAAATATTTTCAAGTAATTTCGGATACTTTTGAGTAGTTTAGATTATTTTTTACCGGGGATTTTGAGTTTTTTGGATACTTTCCAATATTTTTGGGTAGTTTTGGACAGTGGCGGACCCATAATTTTTTTTTACCGGAGTCAAAAAATTATATTATACAAATAATATATTTATATATATACTCAGTCTTCTAATCTCTTATACAACATATCAAACAAAATTTCCAAATACAAGTTTAATTGGTTTTGAGACATTTTTTAAATATTTGGGCTATGGCCCAAGAGAAAAGGGTAATAAAAACAAAAAATTAGTGTCATTTTGAGTCATCGAACTCATATTAGGGGGGTCAATTTTAGAGATCTCTACCAAATGAGCCAATTGCTTAAACCTTATATTGAGGAAACTATCTAATATATAATTTTTAAGGTGTGTCAACTGACCCACCTCCCTTTCACATGGGTCCGCCACTGGTTTTGGACTCAAACAAGGAACTAAACCTAAAAGCAGTATTCAAGAAAGCGCTAGGCGCTAAGCGGGCGGTGACCCAGTGTCTAGCGTCTAGAACGCCTAATCGGGCCTAGGCGATTTTTTAGACGGTTTAGACGTTTATAACATAAAACATTATAAATATGATATTATATATAAAAGTTATATAAAATATCTATATAAAACTAAAAGATTATGAAATTATAAACAAAAACTAGATAAAACATTTATTTATATTTATATTAAACATTATATAAATACAGTAAAACCTCTATAAATTAATAATGTTGGAACTAGAATATTTTATTAATTTAGAGAGGTATTAATTTATCGATAAATTAATAATTATTAATTTATAGAGAGATTTTATTAATTTTGTAATTTCTTAAAAAATTTCTATCTAATATTAAATTTTTTCTTTAAGCAAAATATTTTAAAAAACTAATTACAAGTAGAAAATTAATTATTAAGTTTAAAAAACAACACAAACTTATTTCGAATAATAGAGTTATATTTCATTAAACTTTTTACATATAATATTTTAAATATATATCATAGAAATTTATATATGACATATATAAATTTATATCATATATATATATTAAGTTAAATATACATATATATATATATATATTGATAAGTTTATACAATTATTAATGTATGATATAGATGGGACCATATGTTTACATAGGATTTTCAAAAAAATTATTATCTTATTAATTTATCGATTTATGTCATATTTTACACTGGTCCCAACTCGGGACCGGAAGAATTTATTAATTTAGAGAGGTTATTAATTTATAGAGTATTAATTTATAGAGGTTTAACTATTTATAACTAGATATATAAATAAAACTCTAATTGAAATTGAAAAAATAAATTAAACAAGATCTATGTAATTTTAGGCGGTTAAGGCGGTTATCTAGGCGTCGCATGAGAGCCTAGCGACTAGTCGGGGCCTAGACGACCGCCTAAACCGCTTTTTAGAATACTGCCTAAAAGTAACTGATCCACACCGAACTTGATAGGAACCGAACCCAATCCAACCCGGATATTATAATACCCGAACGGATTCTATGAGCCTAAACCCTTGATCTTGTAATGATAATTAACATTTATAGCAGTTTAGTTCCATTTGGTTTAGTCACTTGATAGTGTTTTTGTTAGCATTGCTTGAGTTTAGTTTAGGTATTGAAGTTACTTACTAATCATTAACAAGTCGGTCAATCCGGTTTATTCCGGTTCATCCCGGTCTTATCACACGGGTAACTAAAGGTCTCTTCTTTGTATCTATTAGAAACCCTAAACATCGGAGCTCTGTTTGCTTGGACTTTGCAGAGACTCTCAGAATCGTCTCTGTTCTCTCATTAGTTTAAGTATGAGGCTTTGCTCCCGGAAGTGCCAATGGTCTCGCCGTCGTCACTTTCCGGTAGAAGCGAAGCCTATGATCTCAAACTACCTGATCAATCGAGTCACATACGCGCGATGATGATCCTCTTGAGCGCTCTCTATCATTTTCTCTGTTTTGGTCTTTTTAATCTTCTTCTTCTTCTTTGGGGCTATGATGATGATACGTTCGAAGTCAGTGGACCAGACGTTGATGTCGCTCTGTTTCTTGGCGTGTTTAATTTTGATTAATTCTGTCAACTCCTGGAAACTTTTGTTCAATTGGTAGAAGAATCGAAATTAGATAGATCTCAGAGCAGCACTAGAAGCAGTATCTGAGAAAAGGTCTAGGCTTTGAATATGTTGAAACTTAGTAAACCATATTCTTTCTTCTTAGCTATTGGAATGGTTATTACAGCAATGTAGGATACATCAGTGGTCTGTTTTAAAAAGTAAATTGTGGGCCTAAAACCATTAAAAGAATGAATGAAACAATTATGAAAGTGGTCAACTTTGGGAACAAAGTTTGTGCCTTTGTGGTGCTCAAAGTTGACAACAACAAACTGATGTGAGATGTATCTTGGTTTTGATCAAGATTGTGACTTTTGTGGTGGGATTATTCCAATTAATCAGGTTAAGTCTACCTAGGTTCTGTTGTGTGGAATTATTGGTGCTGAGATCTCAATTAATTGAAGAACTCTTATCAGAAACTAGTCTAAGATAATAAAGTGGTTTCTTTTTTATTTCATAGCCTCATTGGTATATTCTTAGTTGGACCTTTTTGTGTTTTGGCAGTATTGCTTTGGGAGAAACTAACTGGATTTTAACTAAATATTGTTAAAGTTTGTTTTCTTGGAGATTGAGCTTAGCTTTGTTTGGATCATTCGGCCACTTGTGTGAGAGTTTGATTGATTGTTAGCTAGTCTTTTTTTTTTTTGTGTCATCATCATGCTTGATAGTTGAGAGAAAGGGAGAGGCAGAATCATCACAAGTTCTGATAAAGGACAAAACCTTTTCTGATGCAACTCACGTTTTCACTCCACAAGCTCCAAAAGAGTTTACTTGGGAAAACAAAAGTTTGACGAATGCAAAACCAATTTTCTTAGCATAAGACCAAACCCACTTCTTCTTCTGCCTCCTTGCGTGTATTTGAGTTACTCTTGTTTTGAGAAAGAGAGAGAAAATGTCTGCTTGTTTGTGTCTTGTGTTCCTGTTCTTCTCTATTGTTGCAGAAGCAACGTATTCTCCAGGAGGTTTCCACCATCTTTCTTCTCTAAGACAAAACAAGAAGGCTTCCAAGTCAAAGCAAGAGTTACCTTTTGAGACTCGTTACTTCCTTCAAAATCTCGACCACTTCAGTTTCACACCAGAGAGCTACACAGTCTTCCACCAGAAGTACCTCATCAACAGCCGTTTCTGGCGCAAAGGTGGCCCCATCTTTGTCTACACCGGAAATGAAGGAGACATCGACTGGTTTGCTTCCAACACCGGTTTCATGTTGGATATTGCTCCCAAGTTCCAGGCTCTTCTTGTTTTCATTGAAGTATGAGCTTTTGCAAACCACTTAATCTCATCTCTAGTTTGAAAAAGAGACTCAAAACGTTTATAATGGTGTTTTGTCTCCTTGTTGCAGCACCGGTTCTATGGAGAATCAACGCCATTTGGGAAGAAGTCGCATAAGTCAGCTGAGACATTGGGTTATCTAAACTCTCAGCAAGCGTTGGCTGATTATGCGATCCTGATAAGAAGCTTGAAGCAGAATCTATCGTCTGAGGCATCGCCAGTGGTTGTCTTTGGAGGCTCTTATGGTGGAAGTAAGCTCATACCCACCACTTTCAATGGAATAATCAATTGATGATACCTCATTATTACTCATCATTTCTCATAAACTATGTTCTGTTGTGTGTCATGTCTTGCGACAGTGCTTGCAGCGTGGTTCAGGCTCAAGTATCCCCATATAACAATCGGTGCATTGGCATCATCCGCTCCAATACTTCATTTCGATAACATTGTGCCATTGACGAGCTTCTATGATGCCATTTCTCAGGATTTTAAGGTGCAGTATGCTCTGTTTCCGGCAATTTTCATACAAAAGTGGCATTATAATGAACTTTTGTTATGAGCAGGATGCAAGTATTAATTGTTTCACAGTCATCAAGAGAAGCTGGGAAGAGCTAGAGGCAGTTTCAACTATGAAAAATGGCTTGCAAGAACTCAGCAAAAAGTTCCGAACTTGCAAGTAAATTATGCTTTAAAGCTTATCTTCAAACTTGCAGTGAAATCCATTCTCTGTTCTCTAAGCTCTTCAAACAAAAGCTTAACCGGATCTGTTTTGCTTGAATTTTAGAGGCCTTCATTCTAAATATTCAGCCAGAGATTGGTTAAGTGGAGCATTTGTTTATACAGCCATGGTTAATTATCCAACTGCAGCTAATTTCATGGCGCCACTGCCTGGTTATCCCGTGGAGCAGGTGAGATATTCATTACACCAAAGTGTGTCATTGAGTATTTTCTTATTTCCCGACTGGAATTTGGACTCGTTTTCTTTTGCATCAGATGTGCAAGATCATCGACGGGTTCCCTCGAGGATCCAGTAATCTTGACCGTGCCTTTGCTGCTGCAAGCTTATACTACAACTATTCGGGATCAGAAAAATGCTTCGAGATGGAACAACAAACTGATGATCATGGGCTCAATGGTTGGCAATATCAGGTAGTCTCATAAATAAAAGGATTTTCCTCTTTATCCAAAGAATGTATGAATATGAGTTTGAATGAAGTTTAGACTGTCATTTAGATATTGGTCATTTGGAGGATAGAACATATTCCAATGGATTTGCAGTCTCTAGAGCAAGAAATGATTTATGTTATGAAACTATAAATGACACAATATGATTATTGAATGGTAACAGGCGTGCACAGAGATGGTGATGCCAATGAGCTGCTCGAACCAGAGCATGCTCCCTCCGTACGACAATGACTATGAGGCATTCCAAGAACAATGCATGAGTACATACGGAGTCAAGCCTCGACCCCATTGGATCACCACAGAATTTGGCGGAAAGGTCCGTTTTTTCTTCCTCTCCATTGGAACAGGTTCTTCAGGTGTACGATTCAATATCTGCTCCTTGGTCATCTTTGCAGAGAATAGAGACAGTACTGAAGAGATTTGGAAGCAACATCATATTCTCCAATGGAATGCAAGACCCTTGGAGCCGTGGAGGGTAAGTGATACTAAGTAGTACTCTTCGAACATCAATCTTAAACAGATCGTTTTTTTACCATCTAATTTTCAGGGTTCTGAAGAACATTTCAAGTAGTATCGTCGCGCTTGTGACCAAGAAAGGTAAACACTGCTGTTATGTTTATGAATGTTGGGGGAAGTTGGACATAGATAGATTGAGCGAAAATCGAAAGATAACATTGTTTTGGGTGAAACAGGAGCTCACCATGCGGATCTGAGGGCTGCTACAAAAGATGACCCAGAGTGGCTGAAAGAGCAGAGGAGGCAAGAGGTTTCCATTATAGAGAAATGGATCAGTGAGTATTACAGAGATTTAAGAGAAGAAGAGCAATAGGAGCCAAACAAAAGTATTGCACTAAAAGTCAACAAATAAAGAAATTTATGTGTACTGTGTTTTTAATTCAGTTCGTGTAACAAAGTGAAAACTTCACCAGGAATTTGTATTCCCTCATACAAATAATCTGATGTTTGTTTCTCTATGGGTGAATTCTGTAACGAATGAACAAATAGTGCCAATCTTGAAAAATGTTTAGTGCACTAAATCAACCAAGAAAAACATTGCTGTGTCACTCGTTTGAGATTCAGTTCATATAAAATAAATTAAAAAGCTAGTCTTGGAGATCGTTTTCTCACATATCTCAATGTTTCTCTATGGGTAAATTTCTGAATCAACAGATATAGAGTGCCAATCATAAAAGTGTAATTACGTAATACGGAAAGATTAGGGGCGATTTCAGAAAATATCCAAAGATATGGGGCAAATTCGTAATTTCGAAAAGATGTGGGGGCAATTTCGTAATTACCGAAAGATGTGGGGCAATTTCGTAATTTCGAAAAGATGTGCGGCAATTTCGTAATTAACGAAAGATATGGGGCAATTTCGTAATTACCGAAAGATATGGGGCAATTTCGTAATTACAGAAAGATATGGGGCAAATTCGTAATTTCGAAAAGATGTGGGGCAATTTCGTAATTACCGAAAGATGTGGGGCAATTTCGTAATTACCGAAAGATGTGGGGCAATTTCGTAATTTCGAAAAGATGTGAGGCAATTTCGTAATTACCGAAAGATATGGGGCAATTTCGTAATTACCGAAAGATGTGGGGCAATTTCGTAATTACCGAAAGATATAGGGAAATTTCGTAATTACCGAAAGATATGGGGCAATTTCGTAATTACCGAAAGATGTGGGGCAATTTCGTAATTTCGAAAAGATGTGAGGCAATTTCGTAATTACCAAAAGATATGGGGCAATTTCGTAATTACCGAAAGATGTGGGGCAATTTCGTAATTTCGAAAAGATGTGAGGCAATTTCGTAATTACCAAAAGATATGGGGCAATTTCGTAATTACCGAAAGATATGGGGCAATTTCGTAATTACCGAAAGATATGGGGCAATTTCGTAATTACCGAAAGATGTGGAGCAATTTCGTAATTTCGAAAAGATGTGAGGCAATTTCGTAATTACCGAAAGATATGGGGCAATTTCGTAAATACCGAAAGATGTGAGGCAATTTCGTAATTACCGAAAGATATGGGGCAAATCGTAAATTTCGAAAAGATGTGGGGCAATTTCGTAATTACCGAAAGATGTGGGGCAATTTCGTAATTACCGAAAGATGTGGGGCAATTTCGTAATTACCGAAAGATGTGGGGCAATTTCGTAATTACCGAAAGATATGGGGCAATTTCGTAATTACCGAAAGATATGGGGCAATTCATAATTTCGAAAAGATTTGGGGCAATTTCGTAATTACCGAAAGATGTGGGGCAATTTCGTAATTTCGAAAAAAATGTGGGGCAATTTCGTAATTACCGAAAGATGTGGGGCAATTTCGTAATTACCGAAAGATATGGGGCAATTTCGTAATTACCGAAAGATATGGGGCAATTTCGTAATTTCGAAAAGATGTGGGGGCAATTTTGTAATTTCGAAAAGATGTGGGGCAATTTCGTAATTACCGAAATATGTGGGGGCAATTTCTTAATTACCGAAAGATATGGGGCAATTTCGTAATGAGATGATGTTGTAATTGACAAAAGATTTGGGGTGATTTCGTAACGACGTCGGTTCGGCGGATTTAGTTTCCCTCCAGTCACAGTAGTCTTTTTTCCACTATGGCCAATTCGCCATGATCGCTGCTGCTCGAACGTGAAATGAAGAATAGTGATCTGATCGATAATTTAAAAAATCGAGCTTTCATCACTAACCGGGGCAATGGCACGGAGGTCTGGAAATGGCATGAGATGTCTAGTGATATTCTCGGTGGTATCAGCTTTATTTGTGTGTGGACCTGCTCTTTTTTGGAAATTCAATAAGGGTTTCGTCGTTGGATATACCCTTAGCAGCAGGAACTCCATTTGCCCTCCTTGCGAGATCTGCGATTGTCCTCCTCCTTTGTCTCTCCTCCAGATTGCTCCCGGTACTGTTTTTTTTTTTCTCTCATTCTGATTGGAAAATTAGCATCTCTGATGATTTCTTAATGAAGACCTTCATTGAACCATATGAAAACCTAGGAATCTGGTGAATCTGTAACCAATGGGTGCAACTATTTCTCTTTAGGTTATTTTTATTTGGGTTTCTTGATCAGACATAGGAGCCTGAGATTCTCGTCTCTGTTGCATAAGGAGCACTTTTTAACAAATAGTTGTTATAGTTATCTGTTTTTAAGATGTTCCTTTTTTTAGTCCATGGGAAGTAGATTATGAATTATTGTTGACTTGTGTTGTGTATCAGGTTGTGGAAGCGATGATCCAGAACTCAAAGAGGAGATGGAGAAACAGTTTGTGGATCTTCTCACAGAAGAGCTGAAGCTTCAAGAAGCAGTTGCAGACGAGCATAGTCGTCACATGAATGTTACACTTGCCGAAGCCAAAAGGGTTGCTTCACAGTACCAAAAGGAGGCTGAGAAGTGTAACGCTGCCACGGAAATTTGTGAATCAGTTAGAGAGAGAGCTCAAGCATTGTTGCTCAAAGAGCGGAAAATCACTTTTTTGTGGGAGCGGAGAGCTCTGCAATTAGGTTGGGAAGGTGAGTAAGTAATTCACTGTTTAGTGACTTCTATTCAGTCTACTCTGAAGAGTTTCTCGATGGAAGAAAAGTAGATTTTCTCTTCCGCATAGAGCTCATGAGAACATGGAAATCGCTTAATTCTCAAGGCAATGTTTTTGTCTCCCATGTTCTCTATATATGTAGCTCTTTTTTGTTCTGCACTTAGATCTAAATGTACCTAAAGAAAAGGTTGGCCTTGTATTGACTTTTTTCTTCAGATATATTTTTGTCCAGTCACATTGGACGAGAGAAGTCACCGACTTCTGTATTTTATTGTTCATCTTCATCGGCAAACGCAACCATCATTTTCTCATCAGGCAAAAGCAAAATATATAATTATGATCTTATTGAACTTGGATTTTGTGTTTGTTGAGATTTGCATCTGACTGAGACAGCAAGCCTGATTTGATTTTTAAGAGGATTTGTATTGCAGCTAATGTTGGATGCATCTATGATTATGGCTTAAGCATAAGTGTGGGTCAAGAGTCACTAAGAAAGACTTTTGAGATGTTTAAGAAACATGAGACTTTGTGAAGTGGGACATGAGCAGAGGAAGAGACAAAACTAAAGAAAAGTCAAGAAAGGGTTGACATAATGCAGCATATGATCACTCCAGGTATTACGCAGCACCAACTTTCAATATTCATTCATGCACAAAAACAGCTGCTTTTTTCTGTTTATTTGATTTGTTTATTTTTAGTGTCAGCCATTAATAATAACTCTCTTTCTCTCTTTGCATTATTCTAATGCTCACATGGACAGATTCCTTAAAGTTTTTTATTAACCCTTTAGATCTGCCATTAAAGAACAGATCTCGGTTCAGTGACTTCTGCAAACCGTCTAGACCCATGTGGGTTGTCCAAACTCTATAGCTTGAGGCTATTTGTTCTATATTCAACTTTATATGTGGTTATGTTTCTTTTGTGTTCTTCTCTGAAGCTTCCTTCGTGGACTTCTGCTGTTTTTTTCCTAACTTTGGAATAGTTTTTGTTTATCTCTGGACACAGAGATCGCAAATTCTTTTTTCTTAAATGGAAGGTTCCATGAACAAGCGAGGATACGAATGCAGTCAAGAGGATACAGACAAGTTGCCAGAATCAAAGAGACAAAAAGTGCCTGCTTTGGCAAGGTAACTTCCTTTAGGATTTTCTGTCATTTTCTGTTTCAAAGTAGCCAAATGGTTAAACCTCACAACTATTGAAGAAACATGCTTTGTTGTTAGATCATGGAGGAGAATGTAAACTCTGTTCCGTTTTGAAACTAAGATTCTTCACTTTTTCTGAGTCAAGATTTATTCTTTGTTGAGATATGTTGTTTTGTAAGCTTCCAAGTTTGTTGATTTTCTCATACGAAACAAACTTTTTACAGTGTTATTGTGGAAGCTGTTAAGGTAGATAGTCTGCAGAGGCTTTGCTCGTCTTTGGAGCCGTTGTTTCGCAGAATTGTGAGTTTCTATTCTACTCTTAATCTAGACATGTAATGCTATTATAGTAAATTGTGAGATGCTTGTGGAGTTTTAAAATTGGTATGGTGTGGACAAACAAACAGGTTAGCGAAGAAGTGGAACGAGCCTTATCAAGGTTGGGAAATGCAAAGTTAACCTCGAGGTATTTTCTCCATTATACCTTTTCCTCTTGAAATGGCTCAATGATCTTTCTAGCGCTTTAGTTTCTGTCTTTCTGATTAAACCGACATAAAATCTCCAGGTCACCTGAACCAAAGAGGATCCAAGACCGCGATGGAAGAAACCTGCAACTTCACTTTAGGACGCGAATGCCTCCTCACTTATTCACAGGTGGGAAAGTCGAGGGAGAGCGAGGCTCGGCAATTCATGTGGTTCTTATAGATGCAAACACAGGAAATGTAGTCCAAACAGGAGAAGAGTCAGCTTCAAAGCTGAATGTTGTAGTGTTAGAAGGGGACTTCAATGATGAAGACGATGAAGACTGGACGAGAGAGCACTTTGAGAGCTTTGAAGTGAAAGAGCGAGAAGGGAAACGCCCCATTTTAACTGGGGACACACAGATAGTGCTTAAGGAAGGTGTGGGAACTCTAGGAGAACTTACTTTCACTGACAACTCGAGTTGGATACGGAGTCGAAAGTTTAGGCTTGGTGTTAAGCCGGCTGCAGGGTATGGTGATAGCTTTTGCATTCGTGAAGCCAAAACAGAACCTTTTGCTGTCAAAGATCATAGAGGAGAACGTGAGTTTCTAATCATTTGAATTGTATAGATGAGTGTTAGTTACTACTAACTTGGCTCTGTCATCTGTAAAAATCCATTATCTTTTGACAATGTGTTGCAGTATACAAGAAACATTATCCACCGGCTGTACACGATGAAGTCTGGAGACTAGATAGAATAGCGAAAGACGGAGTGCTACACAAAAAGCTATTGAAAGCTAATATCGTGACAGTCGAAGACTTCCTTCGACTCCTTGTTAAGGATCCACAGAAGCTGAGAAATGTAAGCATAGATATCTGTTAATGTGAACAAACCACCAACATTGCCAAAGATATACTAGTTAAATGTTCTTTGTTTTCCTGATAATGTAGTTGCTTGGGAGTGGAATGTCGAATAGAATGTGGGAGAATACGGTGGAGCACGCAAAGACATGTGTGTTGGGTGGGAAGCTTTATGTGTTTTACACAGACCAGACTCACGCTACAGGCGTTGTCTTCAATCATATCTATGAATTCCGAGGCCTAATTACAAACGGGCATTTCCTATCGCTAGAGTCTCTCAACCATGACCAAAAGGTAAAGAGTAGCGACAGACATATTTCATTATTTCTGTCCAAATATGACAACAGTTTCTTGGTTGCTAAGCTGATCATTGGTTAGCTCACAGATTTCTGCAGATATTTTGGTCAAGCTGGCTTACGAGAACTGGCATAAAGCTATTGAGTACGACGGTAAGCTGTTAAATTGCTTACCAGTTGCCGAGAAGGAAGTAAAAAGCTTACCAGAACCAAAAATGGTCACAGCACAAACAACTCAGAACCATCAACAGCTGCACAACCAGAATAATAGGCAAACTGTGCAATGTCATCAGAATGCTATTACCTATACACCGGTCCCTCAACCAATAGATTATCCTCAGTTTGCGCAGCAAAATTGCAGCCAATTATTACCCTCATTCCCTTGCAACGTACAGGACTACAACAGGTCGATGGAGAGTTCCAATGATTCAAGCTCATACAATGGAGAAGATTGGTGTCGACCAAGAGCTGCAGGACAAGGTCTTGAAGACATTTTCAGCGAAGAAATCAGACTAAGGAGCTCTGAAATGCTTGAGACTGACGATATGCAGAGACTGTTGAAGACTTTTGGCATTGGTGTGAACACTGTGGGAACAGAAGGTGGGTTTGGTCAGACTGATGAGTCTTGTTACGGTTATAACATACCGTACCAAGCTCAGATCGATAACACGTTCAGGAGAGAACGTAACAGAGGCTCGGGAAAAGCTGTGGTTGGATGGCTAAAGCTTAAAGCTGCTTTGAGATGGGGTATCTTCATACGCAAGAAAGCTGCAGAGAGGAGGCCTCAGATTGTGGAGATCGATTGACAAAAAATGGGATAGAGAGCCTCTTGAGGTTTTAATCCTTTGACGAATTTTCGCTTTCGTTAAAGCTTGAAGACAGTTTCTTTGTGTTCATCTTTTGGATGAACAATCTAAGGGTAGAGAGAAGTGGACTTTGCTTTGTATTACATGTAATGCTTTATTATGTTTTCTCTCTTATGTTTCATGTTAGTTTTTATTTTTTGTCATCGTTTTCATGTTAATTATAGTCCCTTAATTATATTAGTAATTTATATCATTCTCTAAGTTTTTATATTGGAATAAGTGAACACTATACGACATTAACTTATAACATTTTACTTTAAAATTAAGTTGGCTTTGGTGGAAACTATTAAAAAAAATGAATCCATCAGATAAGTTTCAACCATATTGCCATCTAATATTTAGTCATTTTCCTATATAATATTTTCAGCTATTTTGTTAGCCAACCACTTTTAATCTACCAAAATATAATCAATATATTTTGAAAATTAATATCTCAACTAGTATGTTTATGAAATAATTAAAAAAAAAATCCAGCAGAAGCATTTATCAATTATCCATTAGAACGTGCAATAATTAAAAGTGCCACCATATCTTTTTATCTATACTACTAGATCATCACCCGTACTAAAGTACGGGTTGAATTTTATTTATTACAAAATTTATATTATATATATATATATATATATTAAAACTAAGTTTTAATATATATTATAATAGTAAGTAAAAAAATATTAATTTTTTTGTCAGTCCCTATATACAATATTAGAATAAATATAGAATTTTTTCTATAATACTCAATTATGGATAATTTTTTTTCTAAGATATGAAAACGGAAAATAATTTTATTTTTTAGAAAGTAATATTTTTTGAAGAATGAGTTAATTTATGTTAACAACCACAAAATAGGATTGCATATATTTCAGTTAGATCAAAAATTAAAATATCATAAATAAATCGCATATAAAACATAGATTTTTTGAATTAATTAAGAAAATTAGCTATTATTTTGAATTAATTAAGAAAATTCTTTTTCAATTTATAATTCTTTGGTTGTTGAAATAGAGATTTGTTTGAGCTAATCTAATTACATAATTTGTTTGAGATTTATAATTACGGAATTTACCAATTATTCGCATAATCGAATATGTTATAAATATATATTTAGTATATAGTAATTCTAAAATCAATCCGTGCGTGGAGTCTATATTTTTATTTTAGAATCTCAATATTTCGTTTTAAAATATTGCGTGCACAATCTATTATTCGTTAATTCTAAAATTGCTTGCGGAATCAAATTTTCAAATATTTAGAGGTGTCAAACCATATTTAAATGTTCTACACTATTTTTAAATATTCCAAATTAAAATCTTTAAATTTGTTTTGTAGTTTATAAAATTATGAATTTCAAAAAACAAATTATATGAAATTAAATATAACTATTCAAATAGTTATAAGGACCAAAACTCATTTCATCATATAATATATTATATTTAACCGCTACCTATTATAAATATCTTTAAAAATAATCAAATTAGAGTATTTATAATTTTTAACTTTTTGAACTATCAAGTATTGATGATATTCTCTAAAAATATTAAGTAAAACTTATATTAAATGTTGCAAATTAAAATATTTAAATTTTTATTTTAGTATATAAAATTATACATTTCAAAAAAATAAATGTATGAAATCGAATATAAATATTCAAATTCTGACCCATCGTCAGTCGAAATTTTTGTTGACTTTATTTTTGTGTAAAAGAAATATATTACTCAAGTCTGAATTTTTGACCCGTTTAATTGTTTCCTTTATAGATTGAACTATTTATATGCGTTTTTAAAAAATTCAAATATTAGCATATGCAGAAAAAAAATTACTTTTTTTTTTATTATGTAGATGATATGATGATTTATTTGTTTCATATTAATATAATCATATTAAGATGAGAGGTGAAGTTTAATGATTAATAACAAATTAATATGGTAAGTTAGATATCAAATCTTATATGTTCATTTGATTGGTCATTTTAAAAAAATAATAATAACAGATTTTCGTTTTATAATTTAATTAAATTAATTAAATGACATAAATTAGTATTTTACTTGTTTATCCTTAATAAATTGAATAAAATTTGTTCTAAAAAAAGATTTTTGTAATGACATTCTTAAGTAAATTCTTACAAAAGGGAAGGTTAGTTAAGGGTATCTTATAAAGTGTACTCCCCAAATAATAGTATAGGATTAATTGGGAATCACTCAAACATAAGTAACCTTATTTTGGTAGATTAATTACAAAGAATGCTATTGGTATTTTTGAATTTTAAAAAGAAAAAAAAATAATCGGAAAATTGTATTGTGTCCATTTGATATTTGTTTTTTGTATAAAACAAAATCTAAAATTAAATCAACAAATTAATAACTACCCAATATTTATGGAAATTGTTTGAAGTAGTTCCCATAAAATAAAAAAATTAATTACTACCCAATATTTATAGAAATCTTTTAAAGTAGTTTCCATAAAAAACCTAACTATTAATTTCAAAATTATATATATATGTAAACTTATTCAATTTCGTAATATATTTTTAGATATTTCCAGAAACAAAATAAAAAAATCAATTTAATATCATCATATATTTTAGATTTTAATTTATTTCTTTAAGAAAATACACTAATATTTAGTCATTTTCCTATATAATATTTTCAGCTATTTTGTTAGCCAACCACTTTTAATCTACCAAAATATAATCAATATATTTTGAAAATTAATATCTCAACTAGTATGTTTATGAAATAATTAAAAAAAAAATCCAGCAGAAGCATTTATCAATTATCCATTAGAACGTGCAATAATTAAAAGTGCCACCATATCTTTTTATCTATACTACTAGATCATCACCCGTACTAAAGTACGGGTTGAATTTTATTTATTACAAAATTTATATTATATATATATATATATTAAAACTAAGTTTTAATATATATTATAATAGTAAGTAAAAAAATATTAATTTTTTTGTCAGTCCCTATATACAATATTAGAATAAATATAGAATTTTTTCTATAATACTCAATTATGGATAATTTTTTTTCTAAGATATGAAAACGGAAAATAATTTTATTTTTTAGAAAGTAATATTTTTTGAAGAATGAGTTAATTTATGTTAACAACCACAAAATAGGATTGCATATATTTCAGTTAGATCAAAAATTAAAATATCATAAATAAATCGCATATAAAACATAGATTTTTTGAATTAATTAAGAAAATTAGCTATTATTTTGAATTAATTAAGAAAATTCTTTTTCAATTTATAATTCTTTGGTTGTTGAAATAGAGATTTGTTTGAGCTAATCTAATTACATAATTTGTTTGAGATTTATAATTACGGAATTTACCAATTATTCGCATAATCGAATATGTTATAAATATATATTTAGTATATAGTAATTCTAAAATCAATCCGTGCGTGGAGTCTATATTTTTATTTTAGAATCTCAATATTTCGTTTTAAAATATTGCGTGCACAATCTATTATTCGTTAATTCTAAAATTGCTTGCGGAATCAAATTTTCAAATATTTAGAGGTGTCAAACCATATTTAAATGTTCTACACTATTTTTAAATATTCCAAATTAAAATCTTTAAATTTGTTTTGTAGTTTATAAAATTATGAATTTCAAAAAACAAATTATATGAAATTAAATATAACTATTCAAATAGTTATAAGGACCAAAACTCATTTCATCATATAATATATTATATTTAACCGCTACCTATTATAAATATCTTTAAAAATAATCAAATTAGAGTATTTATAATTTTTAACTTTTTGAACTATCAAGTATTGATGATATTCTCTAAAAATATTAAGTAAAACTTATATTAAATGTTGCAAATTAAAATATTTAAATTTTTATTTTAGTATATAAAATTATACATTTCAAAAAAATAAATGTATGAAATCGAATATAAATATTCAAATTCTGACCCATCGTCAGTCGAAATTTTTGTTGACTTTATTTTTGTGTAAAAGAAATATATTACTCAAGTCTGAATTTTTGACCCGTTTAATTGTTTCCTTTATAGATTGAACTATTTATATGCGTTTTTAAAAAATTCAAATATTAGCATATGCAGAAAAAAAATTACTTTTTTTTTTATTATGTAGATGATATGATGATTTATTTGTTTCATATTAATATAATCATATTAAGATGAGAGGTGAAGTTTAATGATTAATAACAAATTAATATGGTAAGTTAGATATCAAATCTTATATGTTCATTTGATTGGTCATTTTAAAAAAATAATAATAACAGATTTTCGTTTTATAATTTAATTAAATTAATTAAATGACATAAATTAGTATTTTACTTGTTTATCCTTAATAAATTGAATAAAATTTGTTCTAAAAAAAGATTTTTGTAATGGCATTCTTAAGTAAATTCTTACAAAAGGGAAGGTTAGTTAAGGGTATCTTATAAAGTGTACTCCCCAAATAATAGTATAGGATTAATTGGGAATCACTCAAACATAAGTAACCTTATTTTGGTAGATTAATTACAAAGAATGCTATTGGTATTTTTGAATTTTAAAAAGAAAAAAAAATAATCGGAAAATTGTATTGTGTCCATTTGATATTTGTTTTTTGTATAAAACAAAATCTAAAATTAAATCAACAAATTAATAACTACCCAATATTTATGGAAATTGTTTGAAGTAGTTCCCATAAAATAAAAAAATTAATTACTACCCAATATTTATAGAAATCTTTTAAAGTAGTTTCCATAAAAACCTAACTATTAATTTCAAAATTATATATATATGTAAACTTATTCAATTTCGTAATATATTTTTAGATATTTCCAGAAACAAAAAAAAAAAATCAATTTAATATCATCATATATTTTAGATTTTAATTTATTTCTTTAAGAAAATACACTAATAAATTCTGATTAATGGAAGAATTTTATTTTTGAAATTGTAGATAAGTTAACTTATTTAATTTGGCAAGGTAATGTTAGATATTTCCGGAAGCGACAGTCCAATTTAATATAATTGAAAAATAACAAAGCATAATTTGTTTTGATTTTTAAAATTTCCATAATTAAACTATACTAATTAACTAGAGATTGACCCGCGGTTAGGGGTGTCAAGTTGGTTAAACCAAACCAAACCAACCCATATCCATATTGATTTAGTGTTTAATGGTTAATGAATCAATCCAATTCATTTAGCAAATGGTTTGGATTAACCCATAACTCATTTAAATGAGTGGATTAATGGATTTAATGAGTTGATCCATAACATAGTTTTCTTATAATTTAAATCCTAATTAATTGATAATTAGTAACTATCATATTACCACCCCCATCATCATCATCACTCCATCATCATCTTCATCACTCCATCGTCATCAATTCACCACCACCATCATCATCACCATCACCATCACCATCACCATCACCGTCACCGTCACCGTCACCGTCATCGTCATCGTCATCGTCATCGTCATCATCACCATCACCGTCACCGTCACCGTCACCGTCACCGTCATCGTCATGGTCATGGTCATGGTCATGGTCATGGTCATGGTCATGGTCATCGTCATCGTCATCGTCATCGTCATCGTCATCGTCATCGTCATCGTCATCGTCGTCGTCATCATCGTCGTCGTCGTCATCGTCGTCGTCATCGTCATCGTCATCGTCGTCGTCGTCATCATCGTCGTCATCGTCATCGTCGTCATCGTCATCGTCGTCGTCATCGTCATCATCGTCGTCGTCGTCGTCATCGTCGTCATCGTCATCGTCATCGTCGTCATCATCGTCGTCGTCGTCATCGTCATCGTCATCACCATCATCATCATCATCATCATCATACTTGTAACTATGATCATTGGTTCATAAATTTATCACAAAAAAAGTTTACGCTTACGACACGGTCGCACTACGCAATCGACAGTTCGACACAATATCCCAAAACGACGACCAAGGAGTCCATGAGTAACGATGAGGGATTCGAGTGTCAGTGGCTTTGCCGGTGAACGGCGTTATTGGCTTCGTCGTTTAACATTGTCGATGGATTTGCCGGTGAAACCATAAGATTGAGAGAGATCGAGAGTGAAAGATTTGATGCCGAGAGAGATCGATGGTTAAGCGATTTAAGAAAATTATTTTTATTTCGGTTTACTAAAATCGGTTTAGTTATTCAATTCGGTTATATTTGGTTTACATATTTGATTTCAAATATTTAATTTTTATTGGTTTGGTTATGGATAACCTATTAATCCATTTTAAACCAAACCATTCCAATCCAACTCATTAAACTCATTAAACCATTTAATCCATTAATCCATTAATATCCAAATTTTCAACTCATTAGATCCATGAGTTGGATTGGTTTGGATTCATCCATCAATTTTAAACCATTTTGACACTCCTACCCGCGGTGTACCGCGGGATTTATGTTTTCATAAAATTTTTGTAGGTTTTCATTAATTTTAATGTTAGATTTTTAAGCCAGTGTTAAATAGTAGTTTTGTTGATTGTAGATAATTTTGGTGTCTAATAGTAATTTTTATGTTCTAACAGTGTATATATATCTCTCTATATTTCATATTGTGATGATAATATTTTTTTTGTTTTTAATTTACTATTAAAATTCTACTTGCATCAATTTTAGTGATTTATTTTAAAGAAAAAATAGGCTAACCCGTCTCTATACTAAAAAAACATGTAAAATAAAAATTAGAATTGAAAATTGTCATTTTCTCTTTACAAATTTATTTAAATTATGATGTGTTAATATTTTACGAAATGCTCAAAAATCTTAAATTTGCTTTATACTTGTGTAAACAATTCTTAATTTTTTATATGCCAAAAAATTTTCCCGCCAAAAATTTTTTTTTGCGGGAAAAGTGATTCCGCAATTTTTTTGGCAGGAAAATTTTTTGGCGGGAAAAATTTACAAGGTATTTTAAAGGTTTTACAGAGTATTTACAAGCGTTTTGTAAGGTTTTACAATGTATTTTAAAAGGTTTTACAAGGTTTTATAAGGTATTTATAACTTGTAAAACCTTAAAAAAAACTTGTAAAACCTTATAACTTGTAAAACCTTATAAAATAGCTTGTAAAATCTTATAATATCTTATAAATACGTTGTAAAACCTTTTAAAATACATTGTAAAACCTTATAAATACATTGTAAAAAACCTTTAAAATACCTTGTAAATTTTTCCCGCCAAAAATTTTCCCGCCAAAAATTTAACGCCAAAAAAATTGCGGAATCACTTTTCCCACAAAAATTTTTTTTTGGCGGGAAAAAATTTTACGGGAAAATTTTACAAGGTATTTTAAAGGTTTTACAAGTTTTTACAAGTGTTTTGGCGGGAAAAATTGCTGGATCACTTTTCCCGCCAAAAAATATTTTGTATTTTGTGGACCTAATTTTGTTATATTTCCTTATATATTTGTGATATCTTTTATTAAAAGAAGGGTAATTTAGTCATTTTGTACATAAAAAGGGGTATTTTTAAAAATGGACAGCCAAAGGGGGCATTTTTGAAAAGGGGTATTGAAAAAGGGGCATTTTTGTGAGTCTCCTTTTTAATTGTTAAAAATGCCCCTTTTTCAATACCCCTTTTCAAAAATGCCCCCTTTGAGAGTCCATTTTTAAGTTTGCCCTCTTTTAATTTTTAATGACCATTTTACCCTTATTTGAAACAAAATTAGGTCCACAAAATACAAAATATTTTTTGGCGGGAAAAGTGATCCCGTAATTTTCCCGCCAAAACACTTGTAAAAACCTTTAAAATACCTTGTAAAATTTTACTGACTCAAAGATTTTATTTTGCGTGATTAAGCTATCTAAAATTTTAAATTATAAGAAACAGAATATAACAAACGAAATCAATAATTGATGTTAAAAGATTTTAAGGAAAAAGAAAATATTCTCAAATGATATAACATTTTCAATTTTCAATAACATTTTCGAATAATAGATTCGTATATAACATTTTCAATAACATTTTCGAACTATATGAGTATTGTAATTCAAAATAACATTTTTTATAAATTCGATGGATATAAAAAATTTTCAATGATATATCATTTTCAATAACATTTTTGATAACATGTTCGAATAATGGATTACTATATAACATTTTCAATAACATTTTCGATAACATTTTCGAATAATAGATTAGTATATAACATTTTCGAATTATATTAATTGTGTAATCCTTTGAAGAAATATTTTTTCGAATTATATGAATTATATAAACAAAATCTTTTAATATCTTTAACCCCGTTTGACCCGTTGACCCGTTAATATATATTAGTGACATGGAATAAAAGGATTATGATTAGAATTCTCTAATGGCATATATTGTAATTTCTTACAAAATCAACGTTATGATCCTTAGGATGTACTTTCCAAATATTAGTATAGGATTTTGATTAGTTTAGATGGAAGAAATAAAAAAGCGAATTTAATTATTCCAATGTTTTAAGAGACAGTTATTATATTTTTTCAAATATAATATAAACTAGATATTTTGTATTTTGAAATATAGAATATTCCTCGAATAAATTAGGGATTTTAGATTCATCAAAATCTCAAAATATTTTGTGATTTGAATGCAATTCATAAGCCCTAGACAATCCAAACTTTCATCTCATGTTTTGATTTATTTTTAATTAAATATAATAATTTCAAAAATCAGTAAATATATATTAGGCTAATAAGGCTTTTTTAGTAGCCTATAAAATATTGCCCACTACATAAAAAATAATATAAACTACATCAAATTGTCAGACCATATAATAATATAATCAGTGTAAAGATTAATTTAGAAAATTATTATTGGGTTTTCTGCAAAACAACCCTCTAAGTCAATTTCGTTTGCAAGTTTACCCTCCAAGTCCGAATTATGCAAGTCAACCCCACAATCTCAAAAGTCACCCGCAATATTGCCCTCCCGTGTAGCGATGACGTGACACTCGATAACTCCGTTTGGAAACATAAGGGGTTTTTGCAAAAAAACCCTCCATGTAATTGTTTTTTTGCAAGACAAACCTCCATGTCAAATAAATGCAGGTCAAACCACAATCTCAAAAATCATCTACAATATAGCCCTTCCGTATATCGATGACTTGAAAATCGATAACTCATTTTATGTAATGTAGTATGTAGGAGTATCATGCATCTCGATCCTCAAATTGGTTAATTCTTCTATCATAGCCTCATCCCACCATTTCCATATGTGATATTCCCCGGTCTATCAAAATTCAACCAAAACTTCAACCAAAATTCAAAACTTTATATGAATCACTTAAAATTCAATTAAGATTGGTTGAATCTAATTGAATTTTGGTTGAATTTTAATCGACAAGACACAAGAGTAGACATGTTGAGTGGCTCGAGGTTCTGACTTAAACCAATACGATTCATTGCATTTGAGATCATTAATTAATTTCACACACCAAGAAAACCGGTAGTAAACCGGACCAGGATTAGAATTTGATTAAACCGCAATTGGTACTACACAGAGCTTCTCTTTTTAATGGACACTGAGGAGACAGTGGAAGACTCACTCACTCATCAAAAATGGCGGAAAATGTTGGAAGCGACTCGAGCGAATTCGAAAGCATCACTTCTTCTCAGAAATCTTACCTTAAAAACTGTCCTTTCGCCGGCCACGAAGCTTCTCCAACGAAATCGACGGATTCTGACAACACTGAGGTTCTCGGAAACCAGATTTCTCCGGCGATTGTTAAAACTCCGATTCTCTCGTTCTCTTCTCCGACTAGCCTCGATTCTATCAACGATGAAGTCTTCCGTACTCCTCCTGAGAACGCTTCTCTCTCCTCTGCCGCTGAATCGGAACCCAGAGTTAGGGTTTCGCAGATTAAACCTCGACAAGGTTCGAATTTGACAACTCCGTCTTCTCAGGCCAAAACGTCGCCTGTTTCTGCTTCACCGTCGGTAAATGTTAGGGTTTCGGAGTCGAATTTGAACTCTCCGTCTTCTACGGCCAAAACGACGCCTGTTTCTGCTTCTCCGTCGGTAAATGTTAGGGTTTCGGGGTCGAATTTGAAATCTCCGTCTTCTACGGCCAAAACGACGCCTGTTTCTGCTTCACCGTCGGTAAATGCTAGGGTTTCGGAGACGAATTTGAAATCTCTGTCTTCTACGGCGGAGACAACGCCTGTTTCTGCTTCACCGTCGGAAAAAGTTAGGGTTTTTGAGACGAAATGTCCTTCTGATTCCGTTCCTTTGTCTTCTCCGCCGTCTGTTGCGGCTGACGATGTTAGGGTTCCGGCAAAGCATCTTGATTCTGATTCTTCTCCTCCGACTGCAATCGGAAGAACCATGGGTTTGGTAAAACAACTTGTTGCTGCTTCTGTGAGTCTCGATTCTGCTTCTTCGTCTGCAAGTGAAGGGATCAAGACCTCTGAAGCTGAAAGTTCTGGTGGAGATTTGCCATTTAAAGAAATCATCGAAGCTCTTCTTCGTAACAGTGGACAGAATCACAAAGAAAGAGATGATAAAGTTAGCTATGTTGAGATTCTCAAACAGTGTGGTTTGAAATTCCCTAAATGATTACTGATTTAGTAAGTATTATTTGCTTTTGGATCTTTCTCTGTTTTAGTATGTTCTTGTTGTTTCTGTTTCGGGATTACGCATTCAGATCTTTCCTTTTTTGTTGATATGAATGCGTTCGGCGAAAAAAAGTTGGGAGCTTTTGTGTTATGTTGCTTCAACTACAAGTAATGATAAGTATTTTTGTTCAAATTACAAGGCTAAATCCTACAAAGATGATATCTTGTTCTACTGTTATTGCATTCGATAGCATTGTCTGAGGAAATGATGCCTTTGTGTGTTGTTGCAACTTGCAAAGGAAGGAATTATTTGTGTTTTTATCTTCAAACTCCAGCTCTCTCTACCTTTTGCTGAATCTCAAGCACCGATTCTGCTTAGTTTCCTTGATGCTTGGATCGTCATTTTGTTGTTTGCTTGGTGGATTGTTGAGAGCGAGTTTCTCCATTGCGTTCAAGAACTTTCGCACGTGCTTTATGTATTCGGGGTATGTTTCCAAGTTGCAATGTCCTCCTCCTTTTACCCACAATGGATCATACTTGTCCTTTGCAAGTTCCCATAAACGTTTCCCATGAGATATGTTCACAATGTCATCTTTTGTTCCCTGTAGTTTCAGAAACAAAGTTTAATGATCTCTCATTCGCGCTCTTTTTGCTTTGTGAGAAAAAAAAAACTGATGTAGCCTTACATGTATGACAAGAACAGGGCATTTCACATGGCGTATCTTCTCAATGTTCTGCAAAATTCCAGAGTTTGAGAGACTGACCCGATAGTAATAACCAGAGAGAAGAGAGATCAAGCTTACTTTGTACATATCAAACCAGAATGTCATTTTGACAGGATATAGAACTCTAAGGCCAGAGAGAATTGCGCTATGAAGAATAATCCCTCTTAGTCTCTTTAATCGAGTCGCTAAATGCAACGTTGGTCCGCTTCCAACGGATTGACCATATAGAATCATTTCCTCTTGTGTGATCCCGTACTCACTCCTCAAGCAATTGTACACAGCCTCGATATCGTAATATGTATTGAGTTCAGTTGGCTAAAGAACAATCAAAGGTTAAACAAAGAATCAAATCATGAAAAATGTTTGAAAATTTGAATAAGTCTCTTTCTTACCTTGCCTGTTGAAACCCCATAGCCTGAATAATCATAGCTGTTTTCAATGACATGAAGAGGTTCAGGTTCGTTCATAAACAAAAAGAAAGTATTTTCGGGTTTGTCTATGTATAAACCTCATAATGTTGACGCGGAGATGAGCTCGAAGCTCGATGAAGAGATCGACCATTTGGCCGAGATCCGCTGCATTGCCATGTGAATAAAGAAGAGTAAATCTAGAAAAAGGGTGTTTCCAAAACGTGGCAATAACTTTGTTGCCGGATTTGGTGGTAAGCTGATGAACATCCATGCTTTTTTCAGGCGTAATCCCGTTGAACATAAGCTTTCCGGTCTCCTCGTCTTTACTTACACCGTATGTGGGTGGGGGTGGGAAGAAAGCCAACTTTGCTGCCATGTTTGACGTCACATTACCCATATCAATTAGTATTATTGTTCAGAAAAAGGTAAAAGAAAAAACTTTCAATGAGAAAGAAGGAGAAAACAAAAACCCAAAATCTCTCCCTCCCTCTCTCTTTGGATCTAAGAAAAGAAAACAAAAAAAGTTAAAAACTTTTTGTTTTTGGTGGGTTTATGTTTAGGGGAGAGGAAGGAAATCAAATGGAAGGTGATGGAGGAGAATATTTGGCGGGAGAAAGAAGTTGAGCTGTTTCATTAACAAATTTATGTATTTTGTTTTTATGTTTTTCTTTTATAAGTTGACATATTTTTTCACCAAAATGGATGGGGAAATTGAATCTAGTAATTTTGAATTCCTCAATTAACTCGAGAATCGATTAATCATCTTCGCTGAACGACTTGACTTATTATTTGAATTGATCTAACTCAAATCGGATTGAAGAACGATTCAATCATTTAAAATTTGTTGAGATGATTATCGAGTCCTTTGGAATCGATAGTTCACTGAAATACATTACACGCAGGCACGCAGCTACAGATTTCCACAGAGAATAAATTTGATGCTATATGATTTTCATCGGTAAGAACTTCATTCCACAATCAAAATTGCAAGCAGTTACAGATTTTAGCATATCAACCTCATTTTAACACAACCATATGACATATTCTATCTCTCCCTTTGTCTCTCTTTTAGCACACACACTTGAAAGCGTTCTTTTACCTCACAGTAACTTTCTCAAGTCAGTTTGGTGTCTCGCTCTCAGCTGTTTCCGGGACTTCTTCCACGATTTCTTGAGTTTTTAACAAAGGGATTGGACTGTTCCCGCGTTCACTAGTCGTCAAGCTATTGCTATTGATCACTTCCCTTTCCATTGGCTTTAGAGAAACTGCATGGAGTGTATCAGCAGGAGCAATAAGTGAATGTTCTTCTGAATGTTTCGGCTTGTTCAGAGCTCGACAATGAGGACAGTAGTAAGTAGTGTACAGGAAATCCTCTTTCCGGGCGAGTCCTGCACGATGAGAGAGGAAGAGAGACATTGTACAATTAAGTTATCAACGACATTGCATCTAGTGTGTCAACAATATGTGAGAGTTTGGCTGTTTTAGAAGAAAAATGACAGAGATAGTGTCTCACTCACCGTTATGCATACGGCAGTTTCCACAGATGAGTGCATATGACTGAGTTGGATCTTCGCCTACAAGGAGAGCTGCGATGCGTGAGATCCAGGTACCATCATGAGCAGCATATCCATGAGGATTAAAATGCTCAAACACCATCTGTTGGTTTTGCTCTATGCCGGTGATTCTTTCGCTTGTCCCCGAATGGTTAGACTCATTATCAGAATGATGGGTTGGAGTGGTCCCAGCACTGTTGTGTTTTGTATTTGGTTGTCTTCGATTTCTGAGCCCTCGTGAGTGTTTGACTTCCATGTCATTGCTCTTGCCTGGGGTGGGATCAAGTTGGGATTCATCTCCTACATATACTTTCAAGCCTGACTCAGCACCCAACTTGGATGCCAGAACAGTTGCAGCAGCCGCCTTTGCAGCTGGGTCAGGGTCATACCTCTGATACAAAATAAATCATGTTAAAACAAGTTCCAGTCACAATAGTGATAAAACCCACAATAACAAGCATCCGTTAAGATATATCAGGAATTTAATTCTTTTTCAAGTTTCTGAACAATTTGCAAGTCTACGCGCTACCAGTAGAAGAAGTAATTCCAGAACTCAAAAGTGCAGGTCATCCTGTACTTTATTCGTATCATTTCCAATTAAGTCAAGTTGGGAGACATATCACATATCACACTATGAATTTCAACTGTAACACTTAAGTTTTAGATTCATAACCACCCTTTATCCAAACTTAGAATCAAGCTTTGCCTAACACATTGAGTCACTAGTTTGACAGTGACAAAGCTAGCGCAACTTGAAAAGCTTAAAAGAGAGACTCTCAATAAGGATAATCCTTTTTTAATGGCTGTACTGTCCTAAAGGAATTCCAATCCAAATTTTCGATACCATGCTCTTTGCTAAGTTTAAATTTAACGTCATCTCCTAATGCAACAAAGATGGATAACTTGCAATATAAAATAGAGATGAAAAGTGATCTAATCCTACGACAAAGTTAGAGTCTTTAAGTGATATGAATCTCAATCAGAACTATGTAAAGTAGTGCAAGCAAGAAATAGCAGTAGCACACAACAAAACACGACAGTGGAACTAATCAAGAACACCAGAAACCCAATAGAATCCGAAATGAACTAGCCTCACGCACACAAAACAAGTTATACCTTACCTGAATAAGTTGTTGTGTAATGTAATAATTGGTCCTTTCCTTTAACTCATTGATCTTTCCCAACATTTCTGCTTGAAGCTTTTCCAAGGTATGCTGATCTCTACGGTCACCTAAACCAAACCATTTCACACACAAATACACAATTTAGGGACCAAGCCTAAGACAAATGCCATGAGCAAAGGAAAACAGACAAATGCCATGAGCAAAGGAAAACACAAGACTCACACATCCTCCAGAAACCAACGAGTGAAGAATAGAGAAGAAAGGCAACAACAGGTAAAAGAAACATTGGCAAAATCCTGAAACTCCTCAGTTTCCAATCCAAATCCTCATCTCTGGTTGTCATGATTGCATAACTCACTGCAATTACCTGTATGCACCAAAACATCAATTTCATTCATCAATAAATTTCCTACAAACTTCGTCCACATGAAGAAGAAGAGACTAACCTCAAAGAAGATAGAGAAAGCAATGAGATTTCTAATGAAGTTCCTTCTTGTAATCGATCTACGCTTCATTCTATTACGAACAGTTGCTTCTTCCTTTGAGATATTCTTAAGTCTCTTCTCGAAATCGTCACCTCTAACCCTAAATATCGCATTCCAAATACGCGAGAACAAACCTTTACGCTTCGTCGTCTTCTTCTCGCCGGAAGCAGAGAGTACAACGGCGGAATCATTCTTCTCGCCGCCGCTCTCAACCACCGTTCCTTCGTGCTCTTTCTCTCCCACCGCCATTTCCGATTCCTTGCGCCGACTTTACACTACTACTACTTTGAAAATCAAACTACAGAATCTATTGTTGATGATGAAGTTAGAAAGAATTTCTTCGGCTGATCTAAGATTCGTTGGAGAAGGAGACTTGTTCTTCGAAAGTCGTGAAGAGGAGGCCAAGAAAGTGTGATGCTTCGCTCTCTGCCAAAGTTATCTTCTTCCTCTTGGAGAAGGCAAAGAGGAAACGCAGAAATTACTCAAAGCTTTTGGTTTTGGGATTATTTGATTAGGGGTTTATAGGACTCTGTATTTATGTTCATTTTCTTAGAATAATTTGAAAGGTTTAGTAAAATTATGTGAAAAATACAGAAATATAACTTAGAATTTAGTAATTTACTAATTTAGTATTATTTAATTAAAAATCTCTAGATATACAAGTTTGAAATTTGAATAGTTTTCGAAAATAATTTTGGTAAAAATCTAAAACAGAAAGAATATAACTTAAAATTTAGTGTTATTTAATCAACAATCTAGATATAAAACCATTTTAGTAAAAATATGAACATTTGCTATAGAAACTCTTTAAATAATAAAAATTTCTAGTTAAATAGCTAATAGAATTTCGATATTTAAAAATCATAAATTAAACTATCATAGTGTTGTTTGACGTGAAATTGGACTACATAAACAACATATATCAATCGATTGGTGATGAACTAGTATGAAAAAAAAAGATAATTCGGTCATAAAATTTCATAATGACAAGAAATTCTTTTCCGATGGTTCTCCAACTTTTTAGTTCATCCAATTCTTGAGATTAGCTTTTTAGGCCTTGGAAAGTAATTTTCTTTTTTACTGTTTGATCACTTTCTGAAAATAGAAATTAATTCCAGTGAAGTTAAAACAGTGAAAATACATAATTAGATCATATTTCCATCTCTTTCATTTTTTCAGTCCTTTAATTTACCCATAAAAGCGTGAAACACAAAAAAAAAAAAAAAAGTTACAAAAAAACGAAAAATAAAAAATGTTATTTTCTTCAAGTATCAATCAATACGTGTTTAGGTGTATCCATCCACTTCCATCCTAAATTGAAAGGATGGTTATGTTCAATACGTGTTCACTTGTATCCACCCACTTCCTTCCAAAACCAATAAATGGTTATGATTCATTCATTATTTCACGCGCATTCTCTTGCCATAATTCCGGACGAAAAGTCATATTTATACGTTTTCAACACAAATCAAGATTTCCTATTATATACCCATGAAAGCTATACATTGTATGAACAAAAAGTTCACTACAAGCTTTGATTTGCTTCTACTTACGAATCTTTTATCTTCTTTGCGTTCTAAAAGAATCCTAAAGGCCGATCAATATATCGTAATAATACCACCATTTTTCTCTATATACACTATGTTATATGAACAAGAAGTTCTCTATATAGTCACAATCTTTTCTCTTCTCTGGGTTCTATAAGAATCCTAAAGACCCATCCAGCATGAACTTCCGTTAGGGTTATGAATCGATGAGACTGTAGGCAAAGACACGGACCATTCGTACCAAACCTGCCCACCAAAAATGTATACAACACACATAAGTATGTGTGAATGTGTTGACTCTTTTTTTTTTTTCGGACTATTTTACCTTTGTGGAATCGCTACATCTCCAGAAATGTGCTTCTATCGGAGACTTAGGGTGAACTTCAACAGGCTTCATTAATGGGAAAAAGAGTGAACACCTGCAATATATTAAACATAGTAAATTAGAGTCAAATGTCTTAAAAGTTTGAATTCTACCAGAGCAAAGAGGTTCAACGTTTATCATATTACCAGCCGAACAGATCTGGTGTTGCTGTTGTAGGCTCGATGCTAATACGGACATCTTCATAGAGAACAGCTTCAAAATAGCCAGCAAATCCTAGTCACACAAGTCAATTCACCGCACATCATATTTGGTTTTGTGTTAGAGAGAGAGAAAAAAAGAGAGATGTTACCCCAAAAAATATCATACCATGAAGCAAAGCAGAACCCATGTCATTTGGTAGATTGAAACGCAGCTTCTTGTATCGTTGGTTGTTGGGCTTTCGTGAGAAGTCTGGATGCGTAAATGTGAAGACCTATTAACAACAATAACAAAGTCCCTGCCATTAAGCAGTGGTTTGGATTTGTTTGCCCATGACAACACTTTTAGGTACCACAACAAGAAAAAAAAAGAGACTCACAGGTTGAGAAGGAGCAAATCTGGCTACACTATGCAATTTAACAGTATAAGCAGTTGCGAAGTGGGAAAGATGGTTGCGAGCCTTAAGCAACAAGATAGATGACAAAACTATAAGTTGGTATGAAGTTTATAGCTACGTAATTGAAAGCAGAAATCAGAAGATGTTTATAATCATAATTCTTCATAAATTGTTTTAACATCTTTGGAAAATATTTACGATATAACTTTAAAACATAGTTATTTTTATATAATATTTCAAATTTTTGAATGTATTATCATAATAATTTAATACATAAACACAATCAAATATATTTGTTGAAAATGAGTTCCCCCGACATTGCGGGGGTTCATAACCTATTAGTAGTAATACTAAATCTAATATTCTTACAAAATCTATGATTTTATCATAATTAGATAATGAAGGAATATATGAGAATCTTAATCTTAATAGGATTTAGAACTATTTGTGCACAAAAAAAAAGGATTTAGAACTATCATGATGACATGATCCAACCAAATACTATATAATCGATAGGATGTGGCTGATCATAATAATGATTAATTATTGTTGCACAACTAATTAACCTCTTAAAAGTAATTAAAAAAAAAAGAAGGCAATTATAACCTTGATGGAGTATCCACCAAAAGGGTCACTGGAATGGATCGACATACGATTGATATTTCTGTTTTCAGTGATGATCTTCTTCCTCATTGTTGTCTTTCTCTCTCTCTGCGGCTGCCTCTTCTTAATCCGACTTGTGGGGACTTATAGTAAACACGATTACGACTTTTACGAGAAGTATATTCGACGATCAAAGATACTATCTACTACGACCTAGAAGAAGATGAACACATCCTCCTTAGCTACAGTAGACATCTTGTTTAATTATCTTGATTTTTTGATTAATATGTTTTATTTTTTTTGATAAAAATTTTCTGATTTATTGGTGTTTAAATTAAACATTTTTTAATATTAGGGTTTAAAAAATGTTTTTCATTCAGCTTACCATCTTCAAATTCTTAATTTTCTCTTGAAATCATCGACGGCTATATCATTGAGATTAAACTGCATGGTTAAAAAAGAAAGTATATAGTTACGCTTAGGCCTGGGCATTCGGATTTCAAATCGGATTCGGATCGGATATATTCGGATTCGGATAATTCGGGTATGAGAGTTTATTATCCGTTCGGATTTTATGATTTTTTGGTTCGGTTTCGGTTCGGATATATTCGGATTCGGATAATTTGGGTAGGAGAATTTATTATCCGTTCGGATTTTATGAGTCATCGGTTCGGTTTCGGTTCGGATAGGTGTCGGATTCGGATCGGTTTTCGGGAAAAAAAACTTAAAAATAGTTCAATTTAAATAAAAATTGGTTTAATCTTACTAAAATTTGGTTAAATTTTGCAAAAATATGTATAATTTTAACAAATATAACTAAAAATATTCCGAAATCTAAGATATTTAGGATATTTTTGTTATTTGCTATAAAATTACAACTAAATATAACTAATATTTTTGGATATATAATTTTTATTTCCGGTTTTCGGATATCCTTTCGGTTTTCGGTTCGGATCGGGTTCGGTTCGGGTAATTCGGATAGGAGAATTCATTATCCGTTCGGATTTTGTGACTATTCGGTTCGGGTTCGGTTCCGGATTTTTCGGATCGGTTTCGGATCGGTTTTCGGATTTCGGGTTTTATGCCCAGGCCTAGTTACGCTGGTCTTTTTAATGATGTATCAGTCTCTGTTTACATCGAAGAGCTGATATGATACTGGAGAAACTTCGTTTTATTTTTATTTTATTGATTATGTATCTATTGTAAAAGACACAAGAATCTAAAACCTTATAGAAGCATAACATAATTAAGAAAATAATAAAATTCCATTGATAGTGGATGACTAGAATTATCTTAAAGAAGAAAATCTTATTATGTTTTGTTCAACAAAAAAAGAAAAACCAATAAAAAATTGATCTAAATCCCGTAATTAATTAACGAACATATTGTAAACTTCAAACTCGATTGATGATGTTGGATTCTTCGTCTTGAATCTGCTCGTCGGTTACTAGAGAGGTATATGAGGGTTTTGCAAAAGCTAGCCACTGACGAAACAAACAAAATCCAAAGATTCCCAAAGCGACAAGGTAAAGGAATATGGCTCCGGCAAAGTCATACATTAATGATAACGTTTCTTCTGAGGAGTCACCATTATAAATAAACTTGTTTGTCTGGAGACTAGTCGATCGCTTGACCATGGACAATAACTAACTAAAGGTTTTCAATACCTCTATAAAAATGAATCCCTTGCATATAATGAGTGAAAATACATAACAAATCAACTGAGATATTGCCCCAAGAAAATCAACTTAAAATTGTAAAAAAAAAATAATAATAAGAAAAGGTAATGATTAATTTTGAAAGAAAATCAAAATTCTTTAAATAGAAATAACTAAAATATTTTAAAATATGGAAAAGTTAAACTGTTGAAAATTTACTCAACTCTAAACTTAATTTTCGTTTTTGTTTCCATCTTCCAAAAATCTTAAATTTTCAAATATAAAATTTATATAACAATATGTATAAGAGTCTTAAAAAGATAATAATTAACCATATATATTGTTAACAAAGAAATTCTGAGTCTTTGGTCCAAAATTCTTTCAGTCCGAAACCATCACCGCCTGACAAAAATGTGCATTAAACTTTTTATATCCTATTTGTCTAAATTATTGAAGGGTTTTCTAAATAAATTATAAAAAAACAATCTATGCAAATCTAGATTTATACATATCTTATAATTGCACATGATCGAAATATAACCGTTTATTCGAATCTAAATAATCCATTTTTTTATTTTTATTCCGATCTGTTAATGTTTTATAACTTTTTGATTTGTTTTACAAACATTGATTTTTTTTTTTTGTCAACCACACATTCATCAAAAAAATAACTCCACAATTGGTTGCCCAATTAGGAGGAGAGGAGTTTACAAAAGTAACATCAGCAAATAAAAGTCTAGAAGAACGGACTAAGCAGTCCGCCTTAACATTACATGACCGAGAAAAAAGAGAAAGCGAGAAGAAGGGAAAGAAGACACGGAGCAATTCAAAATCATCTAGCAGACATTTCAAGACTCAATGATTAACTGTTTCATACTACTATTGGTTCAAACTTCAAAATTACTAAAAAATTTAAATTAAAAAGTAGTTAACAGATAATTAAATAATAATTGTTTTTTAATATATGTGAAAACTCTATAACATCAATTTTTTAGGAATAGGTAGAGTAGTATACCGTAAATAGTTGTTGTTAGTCCTAATTCTTGTTGTAATTCAATAAGAAAATATGATTTTGGTTTCATTGTGTAGTATATTTAATAATAACCATAAAAATAAATGGTGAAGCAACTTCCATAAGAAAACAAAGAAAGTGTCAACAACAAAAACGCTAATTAATCAAGTATTTAAAATTTATATATAACAAAAAAAAATTCGAACAAAATAAAACCTATAAAGACGACTGAAAACTTATTCCGTGATTCCTAGATATTTTTTTTTTTTTGAATCTAGTGATTCCTAGATATTAATTTAACTTCATTCGCAAACTCTGTGTGTTTGCCTCGATCGTCCATCATTCAAACTCGTGGATTAGATTCATGGGTTGAAACTCAGAGGCACCATTTCCTCATCTTTCTGACTACACGTATGCGAGCAATATCTAACACAAAGATAAAAGCCGAAAAGGAAAACAGTGACGGACATCACCATCATTATCTGAAGCAACAGTATTACAGTTTCCTCATATCGTGATGTATCCATGTCGTTAGCGAGGCGACTCCAAAAATTCAACGTTAGTTCGTGTTGAACCCTGACTAGATGAATACAAGTAATTGTGAAAATGTTTTTTATAAAGAAATAAATGAAACGTATAAGAGCTATTTTCCCTACCTAAGGTGCTAACTAGGTTTTCTACATACATATAGATTATGAGATTTGTTTTTTCTTTTTGGTTTTGGAGATTTAGTTTAGTAATGGATTTGTTCAAAAAAAGAAAAAAAAAAGAAGTTGAGTAATGGATAAGTCCAGCTACTAAATAATTAACAAAAATAAAATTAAACTCTCTCGGCTGCTAAATAAGTGTTCCCTATTATAATTTACTAGGACTCAAGACCCCCGCGATGTCGCGGGGGAATATATTTCAAAAATCATTTAAAAAAATATCAAACAAAAAAATCATAATGAATTCTAATAATTTTGAATTTTTTAATAACAAATAAATATATATTTTACAAAAATTATGATAAAGAAAACCCTCACAAGCATTTATTAAGTATATTAATATTAGAAAAACAATAATTTGTAACTAAAAAACTATTCCCAAGTGCAAAAAGCATAAAGTAATAAACCAAATATTACAATGGTTTGATAAATAAGCCAAAACGTTCAACGTCAAATAAACCAAATGCTAATATGCTATTGTGTTAAATTAAACGGTAACAACAATTCATTTAAATATATTTTAGTATTTAAATATTTTTTAAAAATATGACGAACTTATCCGAGATTCGCAACCGTAGATATCAAATATTCCAAAAACTGCAACGGTTCGTCAATTATACCAAATGTTGCAATAGTTCATCAAATATACTAAAGATAACAATGGTTCGTAACACAAAACCAAAAGTTGCAATAATTCGTCAAATAATCCAAATGTTGAAACAGTTCAATTAAATAGTTACAATCTCATTTAAATATATTTTAGTAATTAAAAATTAAGAATTAAAATAATAATTTATGAAAAGTTACACTGAGAGACGCGGCGGTAGATAATTAAATGTTATAGCTATTTATAAAATAAACCAAAAATTGCAATTGTTCGTGAAATAAACTAAATATATAAACCAAAGGTTGCAATTGTTCGTAAAATAAACTAAATATTACAATGATTCGAATAAGCGGTTTCAACTGTTTATGAAGAGTTACAATAAAAAACGCAACCGTAGAAAACATTCAGAATGCAATTTATAAAAAAAAACATAACCGTAAAATATATATTTTAATTAATAAAAACATTAACAAAAAGTTGCGATAAAAAGACGCAACCGTTCAGGTGTGCAAATGGTATTTATTAGATTGCTATTATATATAGATTTTGTTTATTAGTGAACTTGGCTGAATTACATTTAAAAAAAAAATCAATTTAAGAGAATATCTATTAGCAAAACTAAAAAACAATTAAAATCTAGAGTAGATAAATGTTATACCTTTATTTTATTCTTATAGGAATCAACTACCACATATATATAAAGTCGTCTTGCAATTGTTTAAGTTATATACGCTAAACAATTTTATCAATAATGGAATCTATGGCACCTCCTCCGTTATCATCTACATCTGCAACGTTCGACTCACGGCGTGATAATATAATAAATCTTGCTAATAGAAATGTAATACATTCATGCATTCATGTACATAGAAATATTGGTTTGGTTGATAGATAAGGAAACTACTAAAAAGAAATATTTTCGCTTACGAGATGTGGAACTGGGAAGGTTGCCGGCTGGAGAAAGAATCCAAGATCAATCAGATGGAGAAGAAAACGATTTGGCCAAAGATCTAGAAGGCGGTTGATTTCTGAAGACAATGATCACAGAAATTATTAATTTTTAATAGTTGTGCTCTTTTTGTTAGGGTTTTAAATAATAGTTTTAGTCATCATGTTTCAATGAAACTCTCCTTATTTTTTTTAATAAATGTTAATTTATATTACGAATATGGAACAGTTTTTACAAGAGTTAGTAGCTTCCAATGAAGTGGATGCTCCTATGGTATGATTTTTTTTTTTTGGTTTTAATGTGATAAGTTGACGATTCTTAAGGTTTTGCTTACTCAGTGCTTATTAAAAAGGTTTTGGTGAATGCTTATTTGAATCATCATCACAGGAAGCTTGGCTCATTGACGGTGGTGAGACCATATCAAAAGTTGGGTTAGTTGAAATTCATGTTTATCTTGTTTTTTTTTTCAATGTTTATCTTTGTTTTCTCTTATAAAAGATATATTTAATCAAGATGGATTTTGTTTTTAGAAAAATATTGGTAGATAAAAGGTGAGGCAATTAACAATTATGGTCGCCAAGTTTGTTAATGGTGCACTTTATTTTAAGTATTTCATGTGAAAAGTTTGAAGTTCAACTATGAGTCAAAGATATCTTTTCGCCTAAACAGGTCCATACAAGTAGGCCAAGCAATACTTGGAACTGTAAGTATAATAAGTAAATTTTCTGACTGAAATATCCTATTTTTCTTTGGGCACTTGCTCGTTTTCGAATTTAAGTTCACGAAAACAATTCAAGCTTTTATTGCAGACCACGTTTAACCATGAGTTCTAAAATCTAACTGAAACATTTTTTTCTTTTTTCGGGTCAAAATCTAGTTGACAACAAACGTAAATGAACAATTTTAACAACAGAGTAAAATTAGATCCTAAAGTTCACTAACTTATTCATTTGCTTTGATCCTCTTAGCGTTGGCATCAAGTTGATCATGCATTTGTTACTCTTTTGCTCCAAAGCCTAAGTCCGTTTCTGAAATTTGCATGGTTAAGCTTGATTGTACTTAAAATTAAAAATGGCTTCTCTCAAAGCCTTTTTATAATACAAACTTCTCATTGCATTTGTGATGCTTTCAAGCCAAATGGGACTCCATTTCCAAAGATGGAAAGGTCATTGACCATATCATAACAGTTAATCAATCTGTTTTAATTGAATTAACTACTTTGTGTCAAATAAGACTATAAGAGCAAGTAAACACTAATGTACTATCACACTATAATTAGTAAAACCTTTAATTACTCTAACATAGATAATGATTCAAATGAATAGAAAATACTCTAAGATAGCCACCAAAACCTGTAATTACTGACCAATATATCAGCTTTCTCAGGAGCAATCCAGAAACGTATGTCACTGAGAGATTATGGTAACAATGCCTTCCCATCCTCTCGTCGTAACCAAATCCTGTCAGCAAGGATAGCACCACAAAAGTATAATTTAAAACTGTAGAAGTTTTAGAAATGAACCATAATAGAATCAACATCTTTAGAGTCACTCAATTTCTGAAAACTCACATGGAGTGTTTTGACAGCATAGGGATTCTTTTCTACGTCATAAATTAGTACTTTCCGAGTGATTCATCCTAAAAAATTAACAGGTGACTTACAGTAGTTAATTCGGACGCTTTCTCATTAGGGACCCTGTCCTCTAAGGCTCTAGCAATTGCCCTTTGATACTAGCAAAACAAAGATTAAGACACTGATAAATGATGGTGTAATATTAGATTTTTCATCATTACACATTCATTAGTCTTTCAACTATTTCCCTTCTTTTGATCTCGGCATAAAAAATGGTAAACTTCCGTAAAAGAGACATGATAACATTAAAGATGTTGTGGAATACAAACTAGCAAAAGGCAACATACTTGGATGTATTTAACAGTGTCTCTCTCAATGCTCTCATAGCTGTGGGCTTCTAAATTATACTTCAGTGGCTGCATATAACAGAGGGAAAAATGATTTTTAAAAACAGAGGGAGACTAGTTTACCAATACAAAGTTAAACCCCATGAAGAAGAGCTAACCTGCAAGGGTGTGTGAAAGCGATCTCTGTGGATAACCTCTTTGCGTTCTTGTTCAGAAAGTGGTTCCATATTGAAGAACAAAGAACTAAGATAGTCCAAATACGGCTATTGGGGTGCATTTGCATATTTGAGAGCCGAAATGATGAAAGTTATTCATAAATATACTACAGGAAACAGTCACAAAGGATAGTAGCTGACCATTAGCGCCCATAAGGAATAGAGGAGACTGACCCTCAGTGATATCAACAGAATCCGTTTGAAGATTAAACAAAGGTTTTCCGGATACTATAGCCTGCATAACCAAGATTAATGTTTATGAATGAAAACCTGTTTCTGATAACTCTCGGGATTTAAGAGAAGTCAAAAGAGCAATTTGTTTTCTACCTGTACATTATGATGAAAAAATCTTGTTATTAGCTCTCTGTGATTTTTTAACAAGAATGGATGCTGAGTTGTTGGTACGAAACACTGGCAATGGAATTAGAAGCATTTCTATAAATCGGGATTGATTACTTCAGTGCCTAATGATGCGGGAAAAAATTTGCTACGTCGTCTATGACTTCAGTGCTTATTATGGCTGCTTTCACCAAATCTCCAAACCATCGCCCTAGTGCATTTTCAGATGGTAGCTTACTCCTACAGAATGGAAAAATTGTTATGTCTGCTAAAGAAAAGAAAAAGAATCATTGAATCAAGGGTTTTCTCGGGACTCACTGAACATCAAGAGCAACAAACAGTTTACTATCATGGTCACAAAGAAGACGAAACGAATTCCATATCTCCCAGTAATCTTTCTGCATATATTAAGAAAAGTGTTTCAGGTGATAAGATCAAAGACATTCCACTTGTCTATCTAGATATAGAAGGCTGATAATTGCAGCATCAAAATGATCTAAGAAAGGCACAAAAAGTAATCTTACTGGATCTTCTGTATCAGAATCCTTTAGCGGAATCCTAAGCCACAACTTCATTGCAGAATCAGATTGAAGCAAGAACAAAGAAGAAAAAAGATTAGAGCTTTCATTGAAGAGGTTCTTGAAAAGCTTGACAGATATCAAAAAGAAAGAAGAGTACCTCAATTTCAGGCAATCTCTGTAAGATCTGATTCACACATCTAGCATAATTGGCGCAAGAAGTCACTTTAGGAGTAGGAAGAAGGCATGACTGCAACATTATCACAAAAATCCATTAACAAGACTCAATTTTTGCCCCTATAAGCGTCAATCATAAACACACCCGTACGGTGAGATGCTTAGCCTATAATTTAAGGGTGGACAAAATCCACTAAACATAATCTCAAGGTACAAAAGAGAATGGAGGGCACAGGTGACTCTCTTGATCTTCAAAACCCACGCCTTGAATACAACGAAAATGATAATGAATGAATCACCGTTATTCGCCAATTTCGCATTCACGTCGTCCTCCTTCAAAAACGTTTATATCGGAGAACATGAAGGAAGACGGCGTGAATTCGGAATTGGCGGATGACGGTGATTCATTCATTATCATTTTCGTTCTATTCAAGGCGTGGGTTTTGAAGATCAAGAGAGTCTACTTGTGCCCTGGGTTTGTCCACCTTTTAAATCATAAATCTATTTTTTTCCTTCAATGTGGTTTCTGAATCCCTTCGCACGATCTCATCTTCAGAATCCAAATCAATCCATGAACTAATTTTACCTAAAACACAAAATCATCCACCGATTTGATCACCAAATTCTTCTTTATCACTCACAAGAAAAGCAAAGAATCATACCAGTTACACGCATTCTCCATCTAAAAGGTGGCACAATTAAGCGAGAGTCAGCGAATGGAAGAACCCTAGTATCATAATTGCTTTCATCGACTAAACCAGGCCTATACGAAAGATTCATCTACGCGATAAACAAAAGAAAGAAGAAAGAAAACGCCATTATTGTACAAGAATACGAGAATCACGATTGAAGAAAAGAGATTAAAGAGAAGACAAACCAAAGGAGCGAGAACAAAATCGAAGCGGCCATTGTCGGTATTTAAAGAGAGAAGAGAAGAAACATCGTCGGAGAAATCAGTTTCAACGCCGCAGAACTTGGAATCGCTATCCTCCCATCCTTCTCTATCTGCAAACGGCATTTTTCTCACACTTTGGAGCAAATCGGAGATCGGAAAATGAAGATTCTGTTGTTGATCAACGACGACGAAGCTTAAAGGTTTTAGCAGGGGTTTAATTTTGGAAAAAATGTCGTTTAATAGCCGAACTTTCAAAAAATGGCCGTTTAATACGTGAACTTCTTATATGGCCATTTAAACATGAAGTAAACGTTGACCGGCCAATTTAAACATGAAGTATTCGTTGACCAGGCCAAAAACTACACGCCGTTATCTGTCGTTAACAGATCCGATAACAGCCGTTTAACTCTCGTTAACGATTCCGTTATTGCCTAAACGACGTCGTTTTGAGCTTAATCTAAACCCCGAAAATCCCCAAATTGATTTTCAAATCCCTAATTCTGAAAAATCCACAAAATTAGAACTTTAAGGCCGATTTTCGAGGCGAAGCAGAGAGTGTTGTGGATGCTGGAGTTGAAGCTCGAGGCGAATCTGAGATTGTTGTCGGAGACGGAGTTCAAGCTCCACCGGCGGAAGCGTTTCAGAGCCAGGTGGCAGAGATGGAATTCTAGTTCAACCGAATATCGGAGACAAAGCTCGTGGCCGGCGTCAAAAACGAAGAAAACGACGTCGATTTGGGGATTTAGGGATTTCGATTAAGCCTAAAACGACGTCCTTTTAGGTAATAACAGAATCGTTAACGGTTATTATCGGATCTGTTAACGACATATAACGGCGTAACCGAATTGGTTATTATTGTAGTTCGATTTTTATAGTTGGGCCGGGTCTGGTTTTGGTTTACCGTGAACCGGTTTTAATCGAATTGAACCGACGTAACCGAATTGAATCGACCGTTTTAACAAACTTAAGTTCAGTAACAAGATACAACCTATGTTTGCCTTTGTTAACAGTCATGTTCATGTGTCTCGACTTTGCTTTTGTTTTTCTTTTTAGAGTTTGAATAGTTATAAGTTTGTAATTTCTTATAGTAGTAGTCTTCTGAATTAACAAAAGAGAACATAGAGAAAAATAAGAGTTTGTTTTATTGTTTAACGCTAACACATCAATTATTTTAAGACCAATTCAACTACTTTGAGGAACAAGGATCATGAAGAGGAAAACAAATCGATGTAAAAGGCCATGGAGTTATACTAAAAAAAACTTTTCTTCACTCAGAATTTGTTTGAGTGTGTGTAATTCATATTTTTGTAATGTTAAGGAAGAGATTGTTGGAATATTTTTGAAGTGTTTCGTGAGATTCATTAGCCCAATTCTGAAAAGGGAACATGTTAAAGGTAAATAGTAAGAAGAAAAAATCTTAAACCATCCTAAACCATGTACTTATTATAGTTTGGTGGGATTTCCCTTAACAATGATCATGATGTTTCACCAGGTGAGTTATACAAAAAAAAATCGAAATTTAAAGATTTTTTTTTAATATATAAGATGTTTATATAAGATGTTTTTGAAGAAAATAAATCTAAAAACCATTTGAAAAACCACAACCATTCAAGGCATAAATATAATTTTGTATGTACATACTTCTTATAGAAATCATATATAGATGTAGTGTTTGAATTACATATTGTTAGAGATATTGTTTGTATTGATGATGTTCAATGTTATGTTAATTTTATATTTTAATTGTAATATTGAAATAATCAGTTGAGTGAAATATCAAATATGTGTAAGTAATACAAATGACAAAATCTGTAAATATTTTAGTGAAGGTTAGACAATTAATTAAATGGGCTAAGAAGCTATGTGAGAATGACACGTCAGCATATCGTTTTTGTTAATCACACATGAAAATAAGGTTGTTTTTAAAAATGTTTTTAATTAATATATAAGGGCTTTTGGCCTGTACGGTCTTTGAAAAAATAATAAATCAAAGGCTATTTAATGTTTGTTAGACTGTTACTATGATCTTGCATTAAAGTGTATGAAATATCTATATATATAAAGGAAATATTTTCTCTCTTCTAAGAATGCCACATCATCTTTTAATTGTCTAAATTGATAAAACTTCATCATCACCAATCTAATGAGCTATTTTTTATACAACACTTACGGACAATTACAATCTAATGTGCTTAATTTCACATTTTTACAAAATAATCAAAACGCAACCAAAGAATTCTAACCAAATAACTTTTTATTTTCTCTTACATATATCCCTCATTCCCACATAACTATTGTTCTTTGATGCCACCATGAATCTATTGGCATACAACAACAACGTTATCACCTTTGAAAAAACAATGATACTCCGTTTTTTAAATCTCTTGGATTCCAAAAAATCCAGACGCTTCTTATAATGGTTTAATCATAATTTCCATTTTACGCTTTTCAAAGATTGTCAACGCTTCTAAATTCTATCATAATATATTTGTTTTCTTAGAGTGCCACATCATCTTAAATGATGACACCTCATCATCACCAATCTAATGAGTTATCCATTTGCAGATTAAAATAGCTTCATTCCACAATTTTACCAATCCAAGCCCAATTATTAAAACCCATCTCACATGCCCAATAATCAAAACCTAACCAAAGAAACCTAGCTAACGAAACTTATACCCTTTTTTCGCACATCCCAGATTATTTTTCGCCGCCACCGTGACTCTGGCGATTTACATCATCGATGCTCTCTTCTCCCAAAAACAACACCACTCCGTCTTCGAAAACTCCTAGATTCCAAAAATCCAGACGCTTGTAGTGATGCTTTAGTCATATCTTCCACCTTTACACTTCTCAAAGATTGGTACTGCTTCTACCACATTAATGACAGGTAATTCTTCGATTGCATCCACAATCATATTTATAAGGGGTGTTAATAGGAATTGGATTTAGATAGAGTTGATTGATTTGTTAAAAATTTCAAAAGCCTTGTTAAATTTGCAGGGAGTTTTGAAATTCATAAATCTCTAAAAGAATTATGTTGTAAGGATTTTAAGAGTTCGATATCCATAATATTTTAAAATTTCTGTGTTTATAAGTTAAATTGTTAGGAATTCTTATCCTAGATTTAAATAGAATTATAGAATCAATGAAAACCACAGTTTTTGAATAGTATACAGTACATTTTGAATGGAATTTAAAAGTTATCATACCATTAACGATGGATCTATAAAGAATGTGAGAATCTATAGACCAATAAGAGTAGAAACTAATAAATCTCACAATCTTTAAAATTCCATCTCACAATAACCCACCCACCCCCTTCTCTGATGAGCTATCCTTTCATATAAATTTTACGAATCATTATAATTTTGTGTATTCAATTCGAAACTTTCACCAACCTAAGCCTAATTATTAGAACTCACCTCAATTGTCCAATCATCAACATCCTACTAAAGAACCATAACAAAATAAATTTTTACTTTCTTTTTTTTTTTTTTTGAATCTAATGTTAAATTATATTCAAAAGAAAAAATAAACGGTTTTACAACTTGTGCAACGGTTTGCTTAAAGAGAAAGCTGAGTGAACAGAAATTTTTAAAACATGCAAAGAGAAAAAAAAAAACTTAAGGTTTAGCTTTGATCCAAGTTTGGTAGGCTGCTTCGAATCGCATGTCACCTTGGATGCGAATCGCCGAGATCCGATTCCTTACTTGCTTATCAATCCATGCAATTAGGCATTCTTCCGAGTGCGGGCTCTCCCCATGTCGTCTCCCATTCCTTTCCTTCCATATCATGTAGACAGCGACTTGAAGAACGTATCGAATAAGGAATCCTTCTACGCATTCAAGACGTTGGTTTGAAATGTAGTCGAGAATGAGTGACCAGTCTGTTGTGTACCTTGCTTTTAGAAGTCCCTTTGCTAGGGCTGCCCAGATTTTTGAACCGTACTGACATGAGAAATAAAGGTGATCTCGAGTCTCCAAATGGTGCTGACAGAGGACACAATTTCCCGGAGCTCCGTGGTTCCATTTAATCATACGATCTCCCGTTGAAAGTCTATTGTGGGCTGCCAACCACATGCAGAATGAATATTTTGGTGTTGCGTGTGCAAACCAAACTCCTCGATGCCACGAGACTGTGGTGGCTGTTGTTCGAATATGGTTCCAAGTATCCTTTGTTGAGAACTTTGGCCTGAATGTGTCATTTTTTCCCCTCCAAAGAAATCGATCCTCATTTCCATTCCTCTGTTGACGTTGCAGGTGCAATTCATCTTCAATGATGTTTAAAAGGCCTGTACGGTGTCGACGCCGTCTATGGTTTGTCCAAGCATTCGCCAGAGAGCTTTTCTTGCTTATTCCCATGTCGATAAAGCCCCGAGATCCTACATTTTCCAGTAGACTGCCCACTGATGACCAATTATCATACCAAAAAAAAGTTTTCTCCCCATTACATACTTCTACTCGACAAAAAGGTTTCGCCATAGTTCTGTATTTGAGAAGCTTTCTCCATATCCATGAACCCACTGTGGTACCATTGGTAAGCGACCAGAGAGAATCCTGCTTAAGTATGAATGTCTGAATCCAGTTAACCCATAGAGAATTGCTGTGCGAGACTATACGCCAGATGAGCTTCAAACAACAAACGGTGTTAGCCTCTTTGAGTGATCGCAGTCCAAGACCACCTTCCTGTTTTGGCCTGCAAACTTTTTCCCATGAAATCTTAGCTTTATGTGAATTTAGATCAGTTCCCGACCAAAGAAATGCAGAACAGAGTTTTTCGACTTCCCGGATACATGTGTTTGGTAGTCGATAGGCTGCTAACCAAAAATTGCAGATGCTCCATAGGATTGAGGAGATTAGATTCAATCGTCCTGCAAAAGAGAGGAAACGTGAGGTCCACGACTCAATTCTCTTCCGGATTTGTTCAACCAATGGTCTATAATCTGCCGCTGAGAGTCTCTTCGTGACTAATGGAAGCCCAAGATAACGGACCGGGAGATGACCTATTTCAAAAGGGAAGCGTGATGCAATCTGACCAGTAGGTGCAACCGTGTTGCCAGCCAAGTAAAGAGTAGACTTTTCCATACTTATTTTCAATCCCGAGTATTTAGCGAAGTCACCAAAAACCTTAACGATGCCTTCAACAGAGCGAACCCGTCCATCCGATAAAACCATAAGGTCATCCGCAAAACTCAAGTGAGTGAGGCCCAACTTCTTACACCGTGGATGGTATCCAAATTTCTTTTCTTCTGCGGCTCTATCAAGCAGTTTTGAAAGCACATCCATACTGATTACAAATAGGTATGGTGAAAGCGAACAGCCTTGTCTTAAACCTCGAGAACTTCTAAAATATCCCGCTAATTCTCCATTGACTTGAACCGAGAAAGAGGCCGTAGAAACACAAAGCATAATCCAATGAATAAACGTTGGCGGGAAGTTTAGAGCTGAGAGGACTTTACTCAAAAAAGACCATTGAACAGAATCAAAGGCTTTTGAAATGTCGATCTTTATGGCACAACGAGAAGAAAAAAAATTTGGACCATTTCTCGATTTATGCGTGTCATCCTTGCGCAGGGGCCATGCTAATCTTCTCTGTATCGTTCCAATTTTATCGGATTTATGGCATAAATTTTTACTTTCACTTACACATTTCTGACTAATTTTCACCACCACCATGATTTTGACGTCAACAACATCCTCCCATCGCAAAAAAACACTACACAAGAATTTCAAAATCTCTTGGATTCCATAGATCTAGAAGTTTCTTGTGATGGTTTAATCAGCTCCCCAAAGAGTGCCACATTATTCTTTGAATGTCTAAAATGAAGAAACATCATCATCACCAACTTAATGAGTTATCCTTACCCAATTCTTAAAACTCATCTCACATGGCCAATGATCAAATTCAAACCAAAAACCCTAACTAAAGAAATTTTTACCTTCTCTATCACCCATCTCTGGCTATTTTTCGTCGTCACCATAACTCAGACGACATACATAAACAATGTCATACTCTCACAATAATGCCCCTCCCATGGTGATTTAGTCATAGCTTCCCACTTCACGATTCTTAGAGATTGGAGACATTCCTAGTATGTTAATTACATGTAAATGTTAACTCTTCTACAATTACAACCACAATCAAATTTAAGGGAATGAGGTTTTAAGTGGGAGTTAGGTTTAGTTAGAGTTGCTTGATTTTTAAGAATAAAGAGATTTATAAAGAATGGAGGGCGATTAAAGTAGATTTATAAAGATTGTGAGAAACAATAAATCAATAACATGAGAGACTAAGAAATCTAACAATTTTTAAGAGTTAGATTTGTTAAAACTTTAAAGGGTTTCTTTAAATATGAGAGAGTTCTGGAAATTCATAAATTTATAAAAGGATTTTATTATAGAACTCTAAGATTTGTATATCTTTTTTTTTTTGTCACTCAGAATTATATATCCATATCAGTTGAGTTAAGCGGTAGTTGGATTCAGATAGAAATAGAATTGTTTGATTTTAACAATACAAAGATTTATAAAAAAAAAATGGAGAACGATGACACTGAATCTATTGAGATTGTGAGAATCCATAAATCTTCAACATTAGATACTAAGAAATCTAACAATATTTAAAACTCCATATCTCAATAACCTTAACTCTCACCAACTATTTCGATATACAACATGCTTGATTGGTTATCATCAAATCCTATATATATAAATGTTAATTCTCAAAATCCTAATGTTTATCCCTTCCGGCCAAGGACTATCACATTTTATATGGTTTTTTCCCAAGTGCTACTCGAACCGGCAAGTAGATGGTTGTTACTTGCTAATGTGATATGTCTCACCTCCAAAAGTGCATTTGTTCCAAACTGTAAAGTATTAGCCATCTCAAGAATCTCCACTTTGCGTTCCAAATCATCAACGTATCGTGACTTTCTCTGCTTTGAACGTGCAACTGACTCTCGGTTTGCCAATATTCTAAATGAGTATCCATATGATACATGTCATTAAACCATACATCACATAATAATAATAAAGATTAAAAGAAGAAAAACCATTTGGTAATTGTAGTCACATATTGCTTACATTTTGACTCTCTTAGGATCAGTATAATCTCGCCTTACCCAACAAAATTGCAAGAGGAAACTTGACCCAGAAGATTCTCACACTTTATCTAGTCAATGAAACCGGTATCCACTCAAGCACTCTTATAGAGTTTTCCTAAAGGTTTAATGTCTTTGCCTGCTTTTCTTTTCACACCTGAATAAGTCGATCCAGTCTTAAACCCCCTCTCATTCGCATTGCTTGCACCTCCCGAATTGGTAAAACCATCTCCAATGTAAATCTTTATTTTTTACTCTAAAATAGAGTATGGTTTCTCTCCAATGTGTCATTCTATAACTTACTCTAAAATAGAGTTAGTGTTTAAAAATAGAGTTGCTCTATATATAGAGCAATCCTATCATTTACTATATTTTAGAGTAAGATATAAGGTGAGATTGGAGAAAATGTTACTCAATAATAGAGTTTAGAGGAAAAAATAGAGTAGGATTGGAGATGCTTTAAAAGTTATCATAATATTATCAACATTGTCATCGTCAATAGAAACATTATTGTTATCCAGATTCATAAACTCAGAGTAGATCCCCTTCATGGTTCGTCATCATATATCAACTCTCCAAAGCCTTCATAGCCACGACTTAAGTCCCAAACAAACATATCTAATAACTCATGGTAGCTCGATCCCGGAAACTCTCAGGGGTCATTAAATTGATCCCAATGATATCAGTGTCGGTCCGTTTATGAGACTTTGTCGGCAGTAGAGTGTTGCTGATGGAATTAGACCTAGTGAATAGTATCCGAGGAAGCAAATGGAGAACGGTTTTGGTTAAACCCAAAGGAATAGTCTCTGTTCTCCACATGTGTTGATGGAGAAGTGTACATTGGTGGGATTGAATTACGACGGATTAACGCCAGAATGAGCTCATCGGTGGAATAGAGGAGTAGACATGCGACAGCTGAGGCATCGACCGTGGTCCATGGTTGGAGTGTGAAAATGAATCACGACGGAACGACGGCTGAGTAGAACTCACAGGCGCCAAAGAATTATGGAACGATGACGATGAAGGACTCGTACGTTCGGGAAAGTAGGAGAAGATAGTCGGCCACTGAGTAGTCCACCATGGTTCGGGGCTGAAATGTGGCGATAGGCTGGAAAACGGGTCAATAGTGGGACTTGCAAAAGGGTTGACAAAGAATTCTAAGGAGACAGTGACACGTCGGTTCTCTAGCCACCATTAGTGCTAATAAGATTCTAGTATTGGCTGGGAAAGATTCTTGTTAGCACTTACGGTGGCTAGAGAAACAGTGGGTCACCATCTCCCTAGATTTCTTTGTCAACCCTTTTGCAAGTCCCACCATTGCCCCTTTTCCAGCCAGGTCGCCACATTTATGCCCCAAACAACAGTGGATTATTCAGTCATCGCCTACCTTCTCTTACTTTCCTAGACGAATCCTTCATCGTCTTCGTTCAATAATTCATTGGCGCAGGTGAGCTCTACTCATCCGTTATTCCGTCGTGATTCATTTCGGCACTCTAACCACAGACCATGGTCAATGACTCAGCCGTCGCATATCTACTCCTCTATTCCAACGGTGAGCTCATCTCTGGCGTCAGTCCGTTGTAATTCGATCACGCTAACGTACATTTCTCCATCAAGACATGTAGAGAACATAGACTCTTCCTTTGGGTTTAACCAAAACTGTTCTTTATTGCCTCATCAGGTTATGGTCATTAGGTCTAACTCCATCATCAACACTCTACCGCCGAGAAAATCTCATAAACGGACGAACACTGATATCATTGAGACCAATTTGATGACCCCTCCGAGTTATCCGGGATCAAGCTACACTAAGCTAGTAGGTCTGTTTGTTGGAAACTCAAGCCGTGGCTAGGAAGGTTTTGCATAGTTGATATATGATGGCGAAGCCATGAAGGGGTTCTATTTTGAGTTTATGAATAACAGTATTGCTTCTAACGATGATGAGAATGTTGATAATTTGATGATAACCTTTACCAATCCAGGAGGTGCAAGCAATGCAAATGAATCCGGGTATAAGACTAGGATCGACTACTTCATGTGTAAAAAGAAAAGCAGGCAAAAACATTGAACCTTTAGGCAGACTTGATATATCATGGTTTTTCCGGCTTTTACATGATATAAGTCTTATTCAGCTGACTTCTTTAGATCATGCCCGCTACCTTTGACCTCTTTCTTTGCCTCGTGAGCTGACTTCTTCAGATCATGGCCCCAAAGTTTAATGAGGAAGTCATACCCAAGCATTGCTTAATTCGGTTTCGCCTGGGAGGTATCGAGCTCTTGTTTCGCCTTGACGGAGTTTGATTTGGATGTTTCCAGCTCAACCATCAGGACCCTTATCCTTTGTTCATTCCCCTTTGATTGAGCTTTCGCCTCATTTTGCTTCTTTTCTAGCTTGACTGTGCGATCCAGCTTCTTAGAATTTTTGTCACCCACCATCTTAAGCTCGGAATTAAGCTGCTCCAAGTCATAAACCTTCTTGTTTATGGCCTATAATTCATGTTGAGGTGCAACACCACAAAGAAGGTTTTTTGTAATAGTGGATCACATCATTGATCTCTACAGTAGCTTATAAATGATAAAGTTGGGTAAAGCACCTAGTAGTATCTTCATGAGTGATATCTTCTTCTTTTATGGATGGGATGGATATTTTCAAGGTCTTAGAAGCTTTCACACGAATTAGAGGCTTCAAAATAGACAACTAAGAAAAATGGAGCTGACGTGGTAGTAGTCTTTTAGTCATACTATTTGTGAAATCAATTATAAAAGCGAAAATTAAAAACGTTCCTACGAAAATTAAATTTTAATATCTAATGAGTAAAAATGTCAAAATTTAGTTGATATAGTTTATTATTAATATTCGTAAAAATATTCTCTATCTACATATCTAGAACATAAATATGTAAACTTGTTATCTCATAGAATGGTTGACATATTGAAGTGATTGCCAATAGTATTAAAAAAAAATTTATATCAAAATTTTCTTATAACTATATTTTCTTTTCTTTTTCAGTGGTAAGATAAATATTTTGACAACCAATCAAGTAATTTCTTTTTTTTTTTTTGTGCACCAAACTCTTTCATTAAAGCTAGAAAGATACAAACAGAAGGAGGAGCTTAATCGGACAAACCCGAAAAGCCAGCTTGGGAGTAAAAACACCGGAGCAAACATAAAACGAACATAGAGACACAAGCACGACAGAGCTTGATAGGGTACCGGGAGAAATGCCGAAACAAACTATCACGAGCATGCCCATGAAAGAAAACCTATTCCACACATAAGAGATAGTCACCATACATTGTGACGTTAAGACGACAATCGAACCAACAAATGTGGTTCTAGGCTGGGAGCAACCAGAAGCTACCTCAAACGCAGGCATGAGGAAACCGGAGAAGTATCCGGTGAGTAGTCTTCTTTGGAAAAGGTTCGAATCCAAACTAGCAGAAGTAGTTTTAGATTGGACGCAAATTGACTCTGTCTCAAACTCAAGCAAGGAGCAGCCGCCAGCCGGAGAAGTATCCGGTGAAGAGATCCGAGGAGTATTCGATGGAGACGCCGGAGAAGTATCCGAAAGAGATGTCGGAGAAGTATCCGAAAGAGATGCCGGAGAAGTATCCGGAGGAGAAACCGGTAAAGCGGTGGCCGAAGGTGGTTTGGAAGCGAAGCGGAAGGCGACGAACAAAAGCCCCGTGATTGGATTCAACAACAACCAACAATGTGGTTCTCACGGGGGGCCAATTAGGGCAGGCCAAAAACACACTTCCATTGGGCCACATGCCAAAGAAGCCCACAAAGTTGTAGAGCCCAAAACTGCCCCCAAAAGAAATCTTAATGGACCAGGCCCACCAAGGACTCAGCCTCAGCAAATCACTCTTGAGAAATTGACCTAGATCTGACGCAGGTGAAACGGCGCGGCGGCTGGCGGAGGAGAAGACGACGGAGCAGAGATCCGGAGAGGAAATAGAGAGGAGGTGGAAGAGCGAGGCTGAAGAGTGGCACTTCAGGTGGTGGAGGGAGGTGGTGCGGGAGACCAAAGTTCTTCGGCGGAACAAAGAGAAGGACTTAGACCTAGCCACGAGTAGGGCGATGACAAAGCCAGATTCCGAGCAACCCGCAAGCCGAATCCCACCAGAAGCAGAAACAAGACCCATATCGGCCAGATCTGACAACGGAGGACCCGTGGGGAGGACGGAGAAGCAAACACGAACCAGAGACGAACACAAAGGAGAAACAAGCTCAAGAAGGAAGAAAGAACAGAAAGAAGAGAAACCAGCACACACAATCCGACGCCGGCGAGCCACGGCTCTACCGGCGCCGGAAACACCAAGAAGAAAAGATGCCTCGATGACGACGCCCGAGAGAGTTTTCCTTCTTCTTCTTCGTTATCGGTGGAAAACAAAAACAAAACAATTGAGTTTTTGAAAGATATATAGAACAAAGGAGACTTAAAAGATCAAGTAATTTCTTTTTAATTTAAAAGTTTGGTTACCAAAAAAAAAAGGGTGAACGACCTGTGTCCCCCCACGAAATTTCATATAGTACCATAACAACACAGATTTCAGGTCTCGTCTCCAGTCCACACAAAACGAAAGTTAAACTCCAATTTCCCCCTAAATTGAAAGTTCGAGACCTCAGTCTCCATAAATTCAAATTTCGTGGTTATCATTGGTTTACTGTGCCGAACCCGATACCAAACCAAAACCCAGAATAATAAACCGGCCAAAACCCAGAATAATAAACCGGATAATAAACCATCCTCCTCTCTCTCTCTCTACCTTCTTCACCATCTTCAATCCGGGAGAACATCAATAGCCTTGTCAAAAAGTAAGTAACATAATCATCAATTCTGCAAAATTTCATGATGTCTATGTTTGATTCTCTTGATTGTTTTAAGTATATCATTAGTTTCTTTTTGATATTACAGTTTGAATGAGAATGTGTCGGAGACATGGAAGCGGATGCCACCATTGCCGGAGAAGTTGAACGATGGCTATTTTTTTAACTCTATAAAGCAATCTCTCCTTCATCAAATCTACCATGAATGACTCATTCATCTTCTTCTTCTTTGCTTTTTTCAGAACTTTCTTCTAAATTGATTCTTTAGGTTTTTTTGTTTCTATCTCAGCAGAAAAGCATTAGCTTAGACCACAAGTTTTAGACTTTTGTAATATGTTGATTTATTAATCAAACAATCCATTTTATTGAAGCTTTTTTTTTTTTCTGGGATAAATTTAAAGAAAAAAAAAACCAAACTTTCTCATGTTCAGAAAAAAAAAAACCATTTTTTTAGAATCAGAACGATTTCACTATGGAGTCTTCGAGAAAAGTCTTGAACTTTGCTCCGATTGAGTAAAAAATGGATAGACTGAGAGATTGCCTAGAGGAGATGGTGAAATTCACACTAGATTGCCGTGTAGAACTCGATTTAGAGCTCACCGATGATTTCTGCTTTGGCCTTCTTTGCGGCGAATCAATTCTTCTCGACGGTGAACGAATCGAATCGTCTTCCCACGCTTTGCTACACCGATTTGGAGGTGTTCCTGATTATCCCTTGTACAAGCTTATTGCTTTAGGTCTGCTGAAATCAATTGATTCTGGTTCTGTCTGTGGAACCTTTGAGAATATTTCGTTGGGGAAGGAGAGAGAAGATGAGTGGAGCAAGCTGATAAATCAAAAGGGTTCTGAGTTAGTCAATGTGAGACAGTCACAGTCGTTTATACTTCAAAAGATAACATTTTTGATTGATTAACTCCGACTCAGTTGTGAATTTGAAGATTCCTTACCTTGGAATTACTTGTGAATCTGTGAATTTGATTGGTATTTGGGAATGCTTAGCTTTTGGTTTGCTTTTGATTGTTAAAATTGAAGATGGTGAAGAAGGTAGAGAGAGAGAGGAGGATGGTTTATTATTCTGGGTTTTGGCTGGTTTATTATTCTGGGTTTTAGTTTGGCATCGGGTTCGGCACAGTAAACCAATGATAACCACGAAATTTGAATTTATGGAGACTGAGGTCTCGAACTTTCAATTTAGGGGGAAATTGGAGTTTAACTTTCTTTTTGTGTGGACTGGAGACGAGACCCGAAATCTGTGTTGTTATGGTACTATATGAAACTTCGTGGGGGGACACAGGTCGTTCACCCAAAAAAAAATATACTTTTTGTAATAGTAAAATACTCTATATTATCTTTTGTTCGTCAAGATGTTTAATTAAAAGCTTTTTAATCAAAAACAACATGTTAATTAAAAGTTTAAAACCTGATTAAGAGATGTCGTCATCATTCGTTAAAAGAACCTATAACATCCGTTATCACCCGTTAACGACTCTGTTAGTATGTCCAAAACGACTTCGTTTTGAGGATAATCGAGAGAAAATCAAGATTTTTCCCAAATGAAAACACCAAATCCCCAAATCTATTTCTACAACAGCTCAAACAAGATGAATAGTCCTATTATCTCCATCGTTAACGGGTGATAACGGATGTTATAGGTTCTTTTAACGAATGATGACGACATGTCTATTTTGGCCTGGTCAACGAATTCTAATGTTTCAAATGTTAGTCAACGATTAGTTCATGTTTTAAATGGCCACATATGAAGTTGATGTTTAAAATGGCCACAATTTGAAAGTTGATTAACAGAGTCGTTACGGGTGATAACGGGCGTTAGAGGTTCCGTTAACGACTGATAACGGCATGTCTATTTTGGCCTGGTCAACGAATTTTCATGTCTCAAAAGTTAGTCAACGTTTAGTTCATGTTTTAAATGGCCACATATGAAGTTGACGTATTGATTGGCCACTTTTTGAAAGTTGGGAGATAAAACGACATTTTTCCCGATTAAAAACCCTACTCCAAAATTATTAATGTGCGAGGGAGGGAATTTGGCCTGCGCAGCAGAATGGGCCTTTTATAACAGAAATAGCACTGTGTTCATTTTTTGTCGTTTTCTCAAAAGCTACGCTTCACTTGGTTCCGACGAATCCACCGCACAAATACACCGGTGACTAGCGAAATTTCGAGAATCGCGGCGGCGAGAAGTGCAAGGACAGTAATACGAAGATGACTAAAGGAGTAGATGGACTCACATTTCGGATGTCGAGAGAATCGGAGTCCGCTTCTCGACTTAAAACCTTCATCTCCGATATGCTTCCTCGCTTCACTGACGATTACTCCGACGACCTCGCTGTTCGTCATCTTCTTCTTTTTCTCTTCATCTTCCTCTTTGTTCTAGAGACGATTCTTAGGCTTTTGTTCGATTTCCTTGGTTTTTACTTGTGAGCTCTTGTACGCACTGTTCTCTGCTCGCTGAAGTAACATTATCTTCGTCGTCTCTCTCATTTATGTGAATTTATACCACGGATTTGATATTTGTGCCTGTCTTCTACTTTTTCCCTTATCGTTTTGATTGTTCGATGGAAATTATTATCGATGATCGTTTAGCAGCTGATTTTGTAACCGTATTTCGTAGTCAGGCTCTTGTATGAGGTTATGTTGCAGGAATATCTGAGTTACAGGATCTGTAATAGGTCTATGTGTATGTAATCACTTTGTTTGGACTGATTTCATCTTGTTGAATTGTAAATTTGATCTGTGGGAGCAGAAATTGCAGGTTGATGACTGATTTTGTTTTAGAATCAGGTGATTTTCGTGTTTACTGATGAATTAGATCGTTTCAGGAGTATGTTACGGTGCTTGTCTGTAATGGAAAGAATCAGAGACAGGTAAGCGAAGATTTGGAGGCATTTCTTAGGGAGCAATCTTGGAAATTTGTTACCTGGTTTGTTATTTGCATCCCTTCTTTGTTGGTTTGATACAAGTATCGGTGACTGACGTGCGATTTTGATGGGTGTGTTTTCTTTTCAGCTTATGGGAGCTTCTAGTGAACTACTTCTCTCAAAGTAATTCTGCTTCTGGACCTAAGACTGCTGTTGACTTTGGCTTTCATGATACTCTAATCGAACAAGGTTTAAGCTCCAGAAATCATGGTGACTATGATCGCGAAGCTGCCGATGGTACTAATTCGATGAATGTAAGACTAGGACATCTGTTTCTTTCATATGTGTGAATGTTGCACCAGTTTTTGGTCACGGTCTTAATGTGAATGGCTTTGTAGGAACAGCTGATATCAGTTACTGCTCCCATTGAAGACACTGAGGCTCCTGTATCACCAAAAGTTGAAAAAATGAAGATGTTACGACAAGAGCTCATTGATAGCCCTTGTACAAGGGCACGACGAAAAAAGAAAGAAGATTGGAACTCGTCTGGTTACTCTAGAAAAATACTGCGCTCTGTCATTGTTTCAGCCACTAAGCAACCATGTGATAGGAATCCTGCTAAATATGAAAAGGTTGGAAGGTTAATAATTTCTGGTTCTGAATTGGTTTATCAATTGTTTATGCAGTTTCCATCTCTTAATTGATCCTTTCACATATGTGAAGCAGTCTATGAATGAAAGGAGTAGAATCCTAAAGAAGCGCCCATACTTGCCAGAAAGAGAACTGGATTCTCAGTTTGTTCCAATAGGTACTATTTTGCTTCTTGACAAGTTATGATCTTCTGAAAATATGACGAATGACATTTTTGCTCTAATAAAAACGTCTCAGAAAGAGCTATGTCTCCACACCAAGAAACGGCGCCTCATGTTAGTGTCTGGGACCGTTTAGGCCGAGCAAGCTCCAAACGTGTTCTTGACTCAGAAAGCCGGACATTGTCTAAGTTTGGTATCAAGGCACATGAAAACAAAGTGCTTCAGCAGCATGGACCAGTATTTCCTGAAGTGTATAGTGAACAACTTACCGAGATATTTCAAAGAGAAGTTCCTGCAGTTGGTTACAGGCACAGAGTTTCCCAATCCGATAAAGCTAGGAAACCTGAGAGTGGAATTATCACATCCACTGAACCGCATATTGCATATAACCTGAACAGAAAGAGGCGGTATGGCATCATCAACCCCAATACAGGAGAGTTTAGCAGTGTTCTCCAATATAAGCAAGCTGAAGAGGATGTTGAAAAACCAAGCCTTCTCTCCTATCAGTCCACAAAGCCAGATATCTTTTCAGTACGTTATTTGATAGTTATGCTTTATTGCTGTCATTCATGTGAATATTGATTCCTCACATTTCAAATGATGCTGTTCTTCTTTCTTTTCTCAGGAAATAAAGAACGTGAAAGAAAAGATGCAAGAACTAGAACTCCGAATTATTCAATCAAAGCAGTTGAAGAAACAGAAAGTTGAAGAACTCAAACCTTCACCACAATCTGGTATGGAAACTCTTATGTTTTGAACCAGCTAACATTGCCCCTTCATTTAGAATAAGATATTTCCGCTTAACTAATTCCCTGACTGTCGTGCTGCCTCCTTGCACCTGACCCGATAAATTCTTCTGTGCAGGCGAATCACAGTATCAGCAAGATGTCACAGAATCAAGAATCATACATGTTACTAACGTAATCCTACAGGGTTTCCTCTTATCTTTTGTTTGTGCAGTATCTATTTCCTTATTACACGTGAATCTAAGATTGAGAGATTATCCAATTCTCTGGAATGCATTCTAATTTTGAAACTCACGAACACTTAAAACATCTGGAACTCATCTAAATAACTTCTCAATGAACTTATCAGGTAAACTATGCAGCAAAGAAAGAAGCTATATCAATGTTCTTCAGCAGCAAGTGTGGAGCTGTCGAAAATGTTACAATTGTAACTGATCCAGTAACTCAGCATCCAAAGGGGTAAAATCCTCTCTTCCTCATAATTTCTTGTTCCTTGCAATAGACTACGCACAGTCACTTTTAAGCAAGAAATCGTCCTTATTGCAAATAAAACCTTCCCTTCTCCAGTTCTGCTTTTGTGACTTTTGCTACAAAGGAGTCAGTTAACCAAGCAATAGCTCTGAGCGGCACAATGTTCTATTCAAGACCTATCAAGGTTCACTTCAATTCTTCTCTATCTACAACAATATTACTTCTTTCTGACTCAACCCAAGTTATCCAACTTCTCTGTTTTTCAACATTCCAGGTTGGGAGGCACATGATAGCTTCTGGAGTAGTGTCAGCACCACAGATAGTTACTGGAAGTTAAACCGAAAAGGAATGGTAATACACAAAGAGCCTTAAAAAACACCTTAACGATGCCGTTGTACATTCCCTACGATAGGAAACAAGTGAAAGTCACAATCGGTTCCTCTTTGATCAGATTTTAGCTCACTATGAACAGATTTTTAGCCCGTTTACGTTTCATGGGACAGAAACTTAGTGGAAAATGATGAATTGACTGAGAAAAGCTAATAACGAAGAGAAGAGAAGAAATGCTAATAAGCAAACACTTGTTGGGACACAAGGTTCCCACATTCGATTTCTTCTTAATACACAAACGAAAAAAGAAAAATAAAACTAGAAAATCAGTAAGTCTAAAATGGTGGTGGTGGGGTTACTTACTTCTCCTATCATGAGAAAACAAAATACATTTCAGATTTTTATAGATACACAAACACACACGGAGACACATACTGACACACAAACTTATATCTAAAGCCCTTTTTCTTATATCTTCTTCTTCTTTCTCTCTTTGTTATTTGCTTGAGGGCAGGATTATTTTAGTCAATCGTCATCGGCTGGCTCAAGCAACATCTGAAACGGGCTTTTCTCGCTGTCGTCATTATCTCTGTTTCCGCAGCTTCAAGCAGCTTCACAACCTCCACAAAACATGGACGGACTTCTGGATTAGCATCCCAACATCTAGTCATGATGTCACTCAGCACCGGGAGACAATCGTTTGGGACTGTTGGACGCACTCCTCGGTTTACAACCGCAAACGCTGCCTGTACAGCTGTCATGTTCTGGAACGGTAATAGTCCTGTGATTAACTCCCACAGCACGATCCCGAAACTATACACATCCACTTTTTGATTGTAGGCTCTATGCTGTATCATCTCTCTGCATCAACAGAAACATAGTTTATATGTAATTTGCAGAAGCTAAGAACGCAATAAAGGGAGAAAAATATCACAAATCCCTTTGGAAACTTACGGAGCCATCCATCTGTAAGTTCCGGTTTCTGGTGTCATTCCTTCAGTTTGAACTTCAATTCTTGCAACACCAAAATCTGCAATCTTGATGGACTTATCTGCTGAGATGAGAAGGTTATCTGACTTGAGATCTCTGTGTATGAAGTTGCGTCCATGGACATAAGCCATACCCCTAGCAACATCCAAAGCCTGTTTGACAGCTAACTTCAAAGGGACGGCTCGGTTCTGTCTCTTAGTCAAAAACTGCCTCACTGAACCTCCTTTGGCGTATTCAGTCACTATACACCACACCATTGGCTTGCGACATGCACCAATGAACCTCACGATGTTTGGGTGCTTCAAATTAGCAAGCATAGACACCTCTTGCTGAAACTGTTGTTCCATGAACTGTGCTTTTTCTGGGCTGTTCTCTGGCCGCTCAAGTATCTTGATCGCTACATCCTCTCCATTGTAAGTCCCTTTGTACAATTTACCAAAAGCCCCTTGAGCAAAGGCAGGACCCATGTTGAGGTTCCTCAGATCAATCGTCCACTCATCATAGTTAGCCAGCCCTTCGGTTGGATACCTGGTATCCATCAGAGCTTGAGCCAAGGCATCATCATTCAACGCATGGGTAACTCTTCCCGGGCGAAACACGCTTTGTCCAACAGAGAGTGAGTAATGGCGCACAGGCTTCAAACCCGGGTGGCCAATAAGAGCATCGCTGGAACCAACACTACTGTTATCCACAGACATTGAGACAGATCCTCCAGCATTACTCGTCTGCATACTCTCCATAGACATGTTTGAACCTTCATTAAGTTTCTGATAAAAATCTTGCGTAAAAGCATAGTAATTGTTGTCGTTGTTGTGATGATTCCCAACAGCAAGCACGTTGAACTTTGCTCCCTCAAGCATCTTCCCCCAATCTAGGATTTACTTGTTACGAATTCACTGACCAAACTGTAAAGACACACAAATAAAATCTTTAGACTAAAAGATAACACAAACAAGAAGCATTAACTCAAAACTAGAAACAAATGACTCATCCACAGAACTAGTCATCAGTAAAATGATCTTACTATCCTCAAAATGAACATATCAAACAAGAGAGAAGAGACAAGTACACCAAAAACAACAGCTTTTGCTCTCAAAGACCATGCACATCCCTAAATTAAGAAAGACGAGCTACTCAAAACAAAGAAACCCACGTACACCAACTTAGGTTAACTATTTACCATAAGATTCGAAAACTTTCATAAGCAGAATCAATACCCATTACAGAAAAAGCAAAGTTGATAACTTTAAAGTCCTAACAAAGATAAAGCTACAGATCATGACTAAACCAAAAACCCACAAAAAAAAAACACAGATCCGATGAATCAAGTACTGTAAAAGAAGAAATTAAGGTTTACCTAGAGCTTATAAGCCCAATAAAACAGTCGATTACACGGAAGAACACATGAAAGACGCTTCCTTCTCACCCGATGAGTAAAAGAATCGAAGATAGTGAAATTACAAACCCTAGTTCATCGAATCACAAAACCCACAAAACGATTCTTCTTTTCACCTCCGAATCAAAAATCAAATCCAGAGGTTATGATGAAATCAGAAAACCTAAGAAATGAACGATAAATAATAAGAAGAAGGAGAAGAAGAAGAGTCTCTCAGTCGTCGTTTCCCATTTACTTTCTCAGCTTTTGATTTTTTGGTTTTTCCTTCCTTTTTTGTTTATTTAATTTTGATCCGTCCTTTATTGGCAAATTCTTTTATCACTCACACTCTCACTTACAGAGAGTGTATTACACGTGATTTCGAACCAGACACGTGGCTGATTTCGGTTCGGTTTTACGAGGTTGTCGTATGAGGCGGCGCGTTGCCGCTTTTAAAGCTACGGTTACAGTAGTCTTTTCTGATTCACGCTTGTCCTCCCTTCTTTACATAATTATTATTAATTTGCCTAAACCAGCAACTTTTTTTTGCCGTTTTATTTCTTTCCCCTCTTTTTCCTCGAAAACGTCCATTTGTTTTTCTTATATTAAAAAAGAATCTCGTAGTTTTAATTTTTTTAAAAAATTACACGAAATAACAAATTTTAGAGAATAAATTGTTTCTCCCTTTACACAAGTAGAATTTGGTAAATGCAACTTGTGAAAAGAAAAAACTTTGTTGTATTATTGAGAAAATAAACTAGTAATGGTACTTTTGGAACAAAAACATAATAATGTGGTATCCATCTTTACATATTAATAAAATATTATAATTCCAATATTAAGTTTATTGTAATATTTGAGATTTCTAAAACAAAATTTAAGAGACTAACGAATATTTTCCTCAAATTTTTATTTTGTCAACCACACATTAATTAAAAAATAATTCCATGATTGGTAGCCAGGAAAAGTGTTTACAAATTAAATTTCAGAAAATAAACTTTCAGAGTAACGAACTAGGCAATCTGACTTTCCTCGAACTTTTTTCTAGAGCCGACATTCAAAAAAATCAGAGGTAGCTCCAAATCTGTCATACATATCAGAGATTGATATGTTTCCTTAAAGTTAGTTGTTTGTTAATAAGAACTAACACATGTGAAATTTCACTCTACGGTTTCCCTTGCATTAAGTTCGCTTCACCTTCTTTTGTATCATTTCCCAAAAGTTGCGATGTAAATGCTCCAAATTTGTCGTACATGTCTGAGATTGATATGTTTCATTACAGCTAATTGATTGTTCACATGAATTAACACGAAAGAAGAATTTTACTTTACGGTTTCCCTTGCATTAAGTATTATTTTAAAAATTTTGTTTGGTCTCTTCTCTCCTGATAGTTAAGACGCAAATGCTCCAAATCTACCGTACATGTCAAAGATTGATCGGTACCTTTAAAGTCAGAAAAACACTTGTCAAGAACTTCACTCTACGGTTTCCTTGCATTGTTTATTTTTTTCTTCTGTTTGTCTCGTTTCTTCCAGAATTTAAAACACAAATGCTTCAAATCCGGCATACATGTCAGAGATTGATATGTTCCCGTAAAGCCAACTGTTTGTAGGAAACATGACGTGTGAATAACTTTGCTTGACGGTAGTCCTTGAATCAAGTATTCTCGTGATATCTATTTGTATATTCTCTTTTAGTACTTAAAACGTAACTGCTCAAAATCTATCGTACATGTCAGAGATCGATATGTTTCATTAAAGTCAGTTATTTTAATAAGAATGAAATAACACGTTTGGAGAATTTCACTATACGCGTTTCCTTGCATTAAGTTCGATTGATCTTCTTTTGTCTCTTTTACCCTAGAAGCAAACAACGCAAATGCTCCAAATTTGTCGTATATATCAGAGATGGATATGTTCCCTTAAAGTTAATTGATTGTTCACAGAAAATAACAAGTGTGACGAACTTCACTTTACGGTTTTTCTTGCATTAAATATTCTCTTAATCTCAATTTGTCTCTTCTCTTCAAATGGTTTAGACGCAAATGATTCAAATATGTCGTATATGTCAGAGACTGATATGTTTCTTTATAGTCTACTAATTAGTCATAAGAAAGAACACGTGTTAAGAACATATCTCTATTGTTTCCTTTGCATTAAGTATTCTCTTGATCTTCTATTGTCTCTTTTTCTTTCTCTTGATCTTCTATTGTCTCTTTTTCTTTCTCTAGTAGTTAAGATGCAAAACTTTATAATTACTTCTTTCAACCAGCAATTACTACATTCGAATTCAAAGTTATGTTTTTTTGTTCTACTAAGTCATTGTTAACTTGCTTTATTTTTGAAAGTTGTTGACTCCATTAAGAGTCTAGGAGAACCACACTTCCAAATGTGGATCCTAAACAATATTGTTTAAATGACATAAGTAAAAACAAATTTCTCAGATACAAGTATTTCTGCTGCAGAGTTGTTGCTTAACCTTAAATGCCTAATGTTTTATGCATCAAGGATTTTTTTTTTGTTTAAATGTATAATTCATTGATCTTGCAAATATGTACAAAGTGTTAAAGGAGAAACAAAAACATCTGCCTACAAATCAAATACAAAGTAAACACTTAGGAGAAATAAAGAGATATTCCTCACGTTGGAGCTGCAGCAAACCATCTCTGGAGTAGGAGTCGAATATGAGGGCGAGATGTGTAGTCTAATGACGCAATCCTATTACGTATGATCTTGTCAATAAGCTTGATGCCATCTGTGGGGCTGAGGAATAGACACCACTATGTATGCGAGCATTCTACTCTCTCCATGTTGTTTTCATTTGATTCTTAGAGTCTATTCATCTGTGGGGCTGAGGAATAGACTAGAGTATCTTATATGATCTTTTCCTAAATATAATCCATATTTTATTTAAATTAAAAAGAGTTTTGGCTATGGATCGGGTCTTGTCGATCCAAGAATGTCAAAAAAAAAAAAAATTAAAAAGAGTTCAAAGTTCAATTTATCATTTTGCTCATTTAAGTCCTCACACAAAACAAATAGATAAAACAATAAGTCATTATCTTTCTTAACATAAGCTCGATTGGATTGGTTTGTATTGAAAAAAACAAATGTTGATGATTAGCATGGGTTTGGTAGATGAATAATTCTTAGGCCCAAGAAACGGACAACTTCAATGACCACAACAAATTTTACTTTAAAAATGAGTATGTGTAACAAATGTGAGAAAAGTAAGCTAAATCACATGCATAACTCGCATCTCATAAGATATTCTGAAAATTACCTAGATTGACTCAAAACTGGGCAATAATAACTAAAATGACTCTTATTACTGATGGATAACTAGACTAACACAAATTTTTTGTAAAAAGACCAATTAACCTTAATCTAGATTTCTACAACATTTCTATTCACAAAAAAATAAAATTATTTGAATTCTGAATATTAAAAAAAAAACAGAAAAAAATAAGAAACAAAACAACTAAAGCAAACACAAACTCGATTTAGGTCATCTTTTTTCTCCCAAATCAGACTTTCCTCTCATGAGGCCACGTTTTTTTCACAAAAACTAAAGAGGCCACGTTTTTTTTTACAAAAACCCTAGATGTCGACATTTAATGTTTTAGCGGTAAATATGGTAACTGCTTTAATAAGTCTGTCATTACAAGGAAAAAAAACTGTCACCACTGTAAATATTATTATAGCAAAAAAAATCTGCCAAAAAAAAAACACTGTTATCAAAGGGGTTCATAATTACAAATATGTCGTAACATACAAAATTATAAAGGTCATTCCAGCAATTTTTTTTTACTTTAACAAATCTGCCATCAAACGACAGATTTGTGGTAATATAATTTAATCTCTCATAACATAAAACAAGTCTATCATAACATAAAAGATTATATTTTGAAAAACAAATCTGTTGTAACACGACAAATTTATGGTAACATTATAAAAATCTGTCATAACATATAACAAATCTGCTACCATTAGACGTCAATCTAGTTCTTAATTTTTAATCAGCAAATCTGTTACAACATGACAATTTTTTCGAAAATAATAAATTTGCAGCTTCTTACAAATTAAATCAGTCAGACATTACAATAAGTCTGTCACAAATTGTTAAAGTCTGTGGTTGAATGAAAAAAATCTGTCAAAAAAAACAAATCTGCTAAAATTCGGTAAGTCTGTCGTAACCATATTCTAAAAAATCTGTCATAGACAAATAAGTCTGCAGTTTATAAATTAATCTGTCACAACTAGATAGCAGAATTTTCTAAAATTGCTGGAATTTTTTATGAAGGGTACTTTTGTATATATATATATATATTTTTACACATGAGATAAGGGTATTTTAGGTATGAAAATAACTCATTTAACCCAAATTATTTGTGAGTCAATCTAGTAATTAAACTCAAAATTTGGGTTAATCTAGTAACTCTCCCTAATATATTCTGTAGAATAAAACCATTTATATATTTGCTTTTTTTTTTCAAATATTTGGACATTCATCATTGGTTACTTTCTAATCGACCTACAATTAAAAAAAAAGTAAGTAAAAAAGTAGCATTAGAAATTTACTGCTTCCATATTTGGACATTCATCAATATTGGTTACTAATTAGTTTTTTTTTGTTTGTGTCGTCGCAAATTAGGGTTCTAGTTAATAAACAGTCCCATCATATACTTGTCTTTCAATTTCCTCGTCACTCATTTGATTTACACAGCAAAAGCTACTCTCGGCAATAGCTCTGTCGTCCCGGAGAAGAAGATACGAAGAGAAAGAGAGAAACAAAATGGCGACAATCGACAAACAACTCTCCCCGAAGGAATCTGACATCCGAGTGATGGTTGCAGCTGAAGTTCACTTCAGAACCAAAAATTGCAAATACCAAATGGAACGTTACGTCTTCAAGCAACGCAATGTTGGTAAAATTTTCTCATCATCTTTGATCAGAGCATTGAGAATTTTGTGTTGCTTAGATAGATTTAATTTGTTTTATTGAGTATGAATGATCAAATTGAGGTTTCTCATTGAGTGATTTGTAGCATATTTCTAGTGTTTTATCTAAGTTCTTGTGATTGTACTAAGTCTAATGGAACGTTTGTTGTTAGTTATTTACATCTTCAATCTTGAGATAATATGGGAGAAGCTTCAGATGGCTGCTAAAGTTATTGTTGCTGTCGAGAACCCTCAAGACATTATTGTTCAATCAGCTAGACCTAATTGACATAGAGTTGTGTTGAAGTTTGCTCAATTCACTAGTGTTAATGCCATTGTTGGAAGACACACTTCTGGTACATTCACCAATCAAATGCAAACGTCCTTCAATGAACCTAGGTTGTTGATTCTTACAAACCGGAGAACCGACCATCAGATAACATCCTCAACATTCCCATCATTGTTTCTTGTGATACTGGAATCCCAGTAAACAATAAGGGAAAGCACAACATTGGATGTGTTTTCTGGATTCTTGCTCCTATGGTCCTTCAGATGCGTGGAACTATTCGTCTGGAACAGAAGTGGGTTCTCATTGTAAGAGTAGGGGATATCACTTTTATTGTTTATCTCTTATAAGGGTGGTACAAGTCGATAATGTGTTCGGATTGTTCATGTTTGGTATGTTTGTGTTGTACATATGGACTTGCTCTTTTACAGGGAACCCGAGGCGGCCAAGCAATTGGAGGCAGATTTTGCTGCTCTTGAATATGGAGTGATCGGTGAAGACCAATGAACCACTGCTCAAATCCCTGATGATGCATGGCTATAGGAAGCTCAACAACCAATTGTTGCTGCTCTCACTGCTGCTTCGTGGAGTGATGCGAGTGGTTACGTAATTCGGTTTCTTTCGAGTTTCTTAAGTGTTAAGGTGTTGGGGTTAGTGCCAAGCCGAGGTATGTTTTACACATCACTGAGATAAACTTATGATACATTACACATTTTTTTAAATTGCAACACTTTGTTTTAGTGAAATGGTGATACTTAAGTTTATGGTCTTTGTCAAGTTTGTTGCTATACCTTGAATTAAGAACTGCATTATCTTTAATATGTGTTGTTAACCTTAGCAGCATATAATAAAGGATTAGTTCCTCCATACTGAACTAGATATTAAGTTACATTTATAAGCAAGATCTGTACAATTTTAACACTTTCTCCACAAGGGAAAGACACTCTATTGCATCTCCTTATACTACGAGCATGCAAATTGAGGATTCAAGTTTGTTGTCTATGTACGTAATATCTGAATCTTGTAATTGCCTCTTCTTGTGTGTATATTAGTTTATTCTTGGAAACAAAACTTACTGAGGCACTGAGATAGAAGCACCACTCATATGTTCCTGCAAATGTTTAGTAAAAAAGAAATCAGTAGGTGAGTATAGTAATAGATTTGAGTTTTTGGTTTTAGCTTTTATTGCTTCTCACCAGTTTCAAAGAACTTTGGCTAACAGTTGGAGATGGTACAGGGCTATTACTGACTATAGAATGTGATGATTCGTCAGCAAGTGTTCTTAATCTGTTTAGCTCAGGCAATATAACTTTAGCAAGATCAGGTCTGTCTTTTCTCCTTAGCTCTGCACATTTAAGAGCTAATTTAGCAAACTCTTCTGTGTCTTCCATTGGCCAATCAGAAACAGCTGGATCGAGTAAATCAGCCAAAGTTCCTTTCTCTAGTGCTCTCTCAACATAATGAGTTAGACCCATTGGTGGTTTTGCTGTTATCAACTGCAGAAACATAATGCCGAGTGAGTAAATGTCGGATTTCACACCCAACATTCCTGTTTGCTGATACTCTGGATCGATGTAACAGAACGTGCCCGCGGTTGAAGTCATTCGGTACTGTGTAACCGTGTCTGCAACCGATGGAGGGACTAGCCTGGCTAAACCAACATCAGAAATCTTGCTGACGAAGTTACGGTCTAGCAAGATGTTTCCTGGTTTGAGATCACGGTGAACTAGAGGCTCAGGTTTAGCCTGGTGCAAGAACAACAGTCCAGTACCTATCTCAGCAGCGATTCTGAACCTCATTTGCCACGAGAGAGGTGGGCTGTTTCCTAATCTGAAAAGACGATCTTCTAAGCTTCCATTAGCCATGAACTCATAGACTAAACATCCGCATTCCGGGCAAGCCCCAAGAAGTAGAACCATGTTAGGATGCCTAATGCAGCTCAATACCTCAACCTGTGTTTCAAAGAAACTCTCAAATGAGAAAGAAACAGAGGAATAAGGAGAAACTGATGTGTGTTTATTACAAGAAGTCATTACCTCTTGTTGAAACTGAGATCTTCCTTGAGCTGCATCGGGACGAAGAACTTTAACAGCCACTGGTGTATGATCAAGATAACATTTGTAGACAGGTCCATAACCACCTTCTCCTATCTTATATTTCTCAGCGAAAAACTCGGTTGCAAGCTCAATCTCTTCAATGGAGTATTTCCTATACCTGACATCTGAGTTTGCTAAAGCAGTAAGGGCCTTTGTTTTCTCCTCAGACTCCTTTAGAGCTTTCATTTCCGCGTTGACTCTCTTCTTAGCCTCTAATTCAGCAATCCTTTGAGCTGCTTCAGCTGCTTCCATAGCCGCTTTCGACTTTGCTTTCTCTTTCTCTGCAATGGCTAATGCTGCTTCCTCTGCATGTCTTGCCTCTTCTAGTTTCCTCTCTTCTTCTAATTTCCAACGCTGAAGCTCTGTTGCCTACAATTGCCAAAACATACTTTTAGATTTCGAAAACCATAAACACTTGTTTTATAGAAACTCTACCTTTTGTTTTGCTGTGAGTGCTTCTTTGCAAGCTGTACTGTACATTTCCATAGTCTGCTTCAACTCCAGTTTAAGCCTCCTCATCTCAGCTTCTACATCATCCTGCTTTTGGTAATTGTCAAAATGTTAATAACATTAGTTATAGACCGAACACGAGGAAGCTTTTATCGGTCTTACTATTGATTGAGAGGCGGATGAAAATCTTTCGCTCTCGAACGAGCCTGTTGAGTAATCAGTAGGTGAGTTCATATCCACTGATCTCCTTCCATAGTTGGAAGACTGATCAAGGATAGAACTATTGTCCATGTCTGAGAAATTTGAAAGTCTAGGAGGAGTTCTGTTTGGATCATTGTTGTCATATAAAGAAGGGAAGATACGGTCAATGCTTGGTCTTCCAGAACTAATAAAGGATATGTCTGATTCCGGAACAGACAGATCTCCGTATGATTTCCCATTGCCTCTTCTTGTAAAAGGAGATCTGTGTTTCATCCATGGAGATTTTAGTTTCAAGATCATGTCTAAATGAAAACACATACAAGAGTGGTTTTTACCTGAAGGACTCTGATTGATCCTCCATTGACCTACGTTGTTGATCCTCCATAGACCTACGTTGTTGATCTTCGACAGACCTTCGTTGGTTAGACTCAAAAGAACGTCTCTCAGCTGCAAAAAATGAAGATGGAAAAACAATTTTTAAGGTGAAATCGACAAGCGAAAGAAGCGGAAAAGCAGAGAAGTTCTGGTTTTTTTTTTAACAACCTCGCATACTATTAGCAGATGTAGAAGGCATAGGTTGAGGAGGCTTTAAGCTAGGTGGTTGAACTGGACTGCGTAGAGGAGCAGTCATGGGTGCAGAACGAGAAGCTGATCTCATTGTTTGAATCTTTCCTTTGGAAATGATATAAACCGTGCAGAAATCAGGCGCGTTTTTTGTTATGTTGCCTGGAATATCTGTAGGCTTGTTGAACCTGCAACATTTAGCAATCCACCCTTAATTGAGAATCAAGATTCAGCCAGAGAGACAAAGAAGGCAAGGAAGTGGTTATTTTTTATACCTGAGAAAACCACCTTTGCTGGAGGAACCAACTACTAAAACCTCAATGGCGGCTTGGTTTACGTATTCGACCAATGCTTTGGCAACATCGGACTCCTCAAGCAACACATCTTGGCATTGAATCTAGACAGTTTCATTCCAAAACACCATAAGGATACAAGAGAGACAAACAAAGAAGAATCTAAATCAAGAATACTAACATCTTTGCGGGTGCAAAAGCAACGAAAAGGAAGGAATAACTCCTTGGAAATGCCTTCTGGATCTCTGCATACCAATGAAGAATCTTGGCTCAGCTCTGAAACAAAAACACAAAACAATCAGAAACCAGTAAAACAAAAGAAAATAGAGAAAAAAAAAATGATATAGAAGAATGATAGGGTTTGTTTACTTGCAGAAGAAGCATGAAGAGAAGGGCTATTATTCAATGGAGAAGGTCGAAGCTTGACGTGGACGAGAATGACGGATTGGCCTCGCTGCAACAAATGATCAACAGCCCATTTAAGAGCGTGTTGGCTGCTTTTGTCTTTATCTATTGCAACAGCTACAATTCCGCTCGATCCTCCTTCCTTGACTCCCACGTTATTGTTTTTCGGCATCCACATCTTCGTCTCTCTTTCGCTTTCTCTCCTTCAGGATTCAATATTCAGGCCAATAAAGAAACTTGAGAAGGAGAAATCGAAAGAGAGAGAGACGTGTTTCGAGGTTCAAAGATGGTTTCTCTATTTTTCATTTTGTTATTTTGTAAAGATAGCGAAATAAGTGGATGAAGATAGAAAAGAGAGTTTCTATAAAAATACATTGTCTCTTGTTTTGTATCTCTCTCTACGAACGTTTCTCCTTCTTCTCCGCCTCTTCTTCCTTTGACCTCTTGACTTCTCTTTCCTATTAACTGAAATTTTATTCGACAATTTACAAAACCAATTTGTGTCTAGATTAATTTCCACGCAAGTAACATATAAGATATGTGTCCAAACTTACAAAAAAATCTCACCAAAAAAAAAAAAAAACTTACAAAAAAAGTAAATTATATTAAATGAAAAAGAACACAGTTTTTATCCAAGGTAAAAGTTAGTTTCCACAAAAACAATTAAGAAGATAACGTTGTTACAAGACAATTCACCATTAAAAAAAATATCACAGATACATTCCAAACCTTTCTAATATTACTAAGGAGAGAGCCGAAGTCAATATCTTTTATTTTGTTCTCATCTCAAACCTTGAATTTTCTTCTTTTTCATTTATAGAAGTTTATTCTTTACCTTGTGCAATGTGAAAACCGAGTCAGCATGGATAAAATTTGATCAGATATTCAGATTTGTGTGAGGTCTAGTAGTATTATTCATAATAAATATACATTATGTTGCATGGAAACGGACACGCGGAAGCGAAACGTTTCGGAAACGGGAAACGAGTTTTTTCTAAAATTAGAGAATGGCAACGTTTTGGAAACATCATTTTGGGAAAACGTTTATGTCACTGTGATGAACACATAGTAAAGACTTTGGCAAAAAGAAAATATTCATGATTAACACTTTATTTGTTATACCTTACTTAAATCATGTTTTAAACAGGAAACACGAAACAACCACACATTTAACCCGTGTTCAAAAAATCGCTAGGCGCTAGTCGGGCGGTGAGGGTGCGCCTAGCGCCTAGCAAGAAAATCGGAGATTACACGGGGATTAATCGGGGATTAGTTTTAGGGCTATTTAATGTTTTAAAAATATATTAATCCATTATAAATAAGAAATTTATATAATCTTGTTTTTAAAATTACATTAAACACATGAAAACAAGAATTTAAGGTCAAATTTATGATTTTTATAAATAATTATGAATATAAGTGAGACGTTTTGAATTTTAGATCCAAAAAAAGAAAAAAAAAATGTAAAAAAAAAAAAAAAAATTGGGCTAGGCGCCGTCTAGGCGGGCTAGGCGGACGCCTAGGCGGTCTAGGCGGACAAAAATCGGATCACCGATTTTTTTTACCGATTTGGACAAAATCGCCGCGGTCCCCACCCGATCAGCGCCTAGGCGGCCGCCTAGGCGGCTAGGCGGCTAGGCGGCCGATTTTTAGAACATACCCATAATTATCTCCTGAAGATGTTATTACCCTGATAACTTTTAGAAGTATCCATAATTTTTAGAACATACCCATAATTTTTAGAAGTATTATTTGTTATATCTCTTTCTTTTTTTTTCGCCATTTGTTATATCTCCTGAAGATGTTTTTACCCTGATATCAAAACTCTAGACCAAGCATTGTCAATAGGCCTTTTCTCAAGTTCATCCATATTCGTTCGCCGTTCGCGAAGACATCAAGAAATGTTGAATATGAATTCTACCAGTTCAAAGTGTTCTTTAGGGCTTGACTGGTTTAAACGCAGCGGTTGCGGTTGCGGTTGTGGGAGTTTGCGGAAACGGGCGGTTGCGGTTTCAAGCGTTATTTAGCGTTTTGACCGACTGGTTTAGCGGTTGAAAACGGGTGCGTTTGTGGGAGATTTACGACTGGTTGATCAGCGGGTACGATAGCGGTTAAACCAAAGTTTACCAAAAGAAATTTAATATATGATTATAAAACAGCAGAAACTATAATTATGAATAATATAAAATTTTTAAACATGATTAATGATTAAAAACCATAAATAATTATTCAAATAATTTTTTATATTGAAAACAAAAATAATTATTAATATTAGAAAATTAAAGTTAGATAATTATTTTTTTTTATAATTAACGTGAATATAAATGAGACATGATAATATATATATTTTAATTTACTTATTTTCTTTTTTTAGTTTCTTTCCTTTTTTAAACCAACCGCAACCGCCCGCAACCGCAAACGCTTGCGGGAAGGAGCTTTTGAAATCCAGCGATTTCGAGCGATTCGAAACGGTGTGGAGCGGTTTCTGTGATTGGTACCAACCGCTAACAACCGCACCCAACCGCTAACAACCGCTAGGCGGGTGCTAGCGGGAGAACCAATCAAGCCCTTAATTGAGAAACCTTGGTTATTATTCACAACGTCTTCCACATTCAGTAATTCGCCGAAGTGAAAGATTAATTGGTTATAAATGTTTCAAACTAAAAGTGGACAAGAAAGACTCTGTGGCCCAATGGATAAGGCGCTGGTCTACGAAACCAGAGATTCTGGGTTCGATCCCCAGCAGAGTCGATTCTTTATGCTATTTTTTTTATTGCGAATTTGTCGAATCTCAATAACAAGAATATTCTGTTTTTGGTCTCACTCACATTTCATAATCGGAAAACTCCCACAAGTCAAGAGGAAGAAGATGAGTGGTACAGTGGCAATACACAGTGTCTTCGTCTACGGTAGTCTCATGGCGGACGACGTCGTTCGTCTCCTCCTCAACCGTATCCCTCAAACCGCCTCCGCAACTCTCCCTGATTTGTACGATTCCATCTCTGTGAGATCGATTTTGGTTGTTGAAATTGAAAAAAATTGATTGTGGATTTTGAGATTTTTGCAGCCATAGATTCAGCATCAAAGGACGTGTTTATCCCGCGATTCTACCGGCTAAAGCCGATAAAGTCACTGGCAAGGTCAGGATCCGAATCAGATTCGTGCTCATGCCTTAGGGATTGGGGAAATTTTGAATTTGTTGTTGTGCAGGTGTTATTTGGAATCACAGATCATGAACTTAATGTTTTAGATGAGTTTGAGGATATTGAGTATGAAAGAGAGAATGTTCAAGTTTTGTTAACAGTGAGTCATTTTCAGATTCATTCTTCATCCATTTCTATAGAGAAGAAAAAAATGTGTTGTTGTTGTTCTTGAACAACAACAAAATTTGTTTCTCTATATTTGATTTGAATGCAGAGATATTGAAATATATGTTTCCTCCTTCAATTCACAGGATAGCTCAGACGAGAAACTGCAAACGAAAACGTACGTTTGGGCCAAGAAAGATGATCCTGATCTTTACGGTACATGGGATTTCGAGGTTAGCTACCGTAACTTGTTCGTATATTAGGCTCTCTGTCTCTGGATCATTACTTGTTTGAATTGGTTTTGTTTTGTATTTTGAGAAGGAATGGAAGCAACTTCACATGGAAAGTTTCTTGAAGATGACTAAAGAATTTGCTGAAGAGTTGAATGTACCGGAATCTGAGATATGACTCGCTGCCACATTCGGGTTAGTAGATGAAATCTGGTATAGTTTCCTTAATGGAAGAACACTAGAATTGGTCAATATATTCTTGGTATTCTCTCTAGGAAGGGTTAGATTCTTCTTCATGAATACACATACATGAAGGCATTTGGGATTTGTGGCACTACTTCAACTAAACAAGGAATAAGAAAACAGCTGCAGATTCTTGTGCTGTATGTTATTATTTATACAATATACATAGATACATGTTTTAGCTTCTCGATTATTTGTTTGCATTTATTATATACGAGAGCTCAATTGATAGAAAATAGATTATTAAACCGAAGCAAATCAAGTTAACACTAGTAGTAGTGAAGGAAACGGTCACTTGTGCCCGGTGAGATGAACATCTTGAGGAAGGAGGGAGTAATCGATCTCAAGGGCCTCGAGTATTCGCTTGATCGCGATGATCAGCTCGGTTCTCCTGAGATTCTTCTCTGCAAACTTTTGGAAGTTGCTGGTGTGCTGGAAGAGCAGATTCCTTTTCAGTTTGTTCACATACTCAATTGCCTCCACCGTCAACATGGCTTCTGGATACCAATATTGTGGGTTGTGCACCAAGTATCTTACCAAAAAAAAAAAAATGAATACACAGTGAGTGAGTGATTACTAGAGGTTTTCAGTTTTTGCCTAATACTTACTCTGTGATTCTTTCCTTGAGATTGGCGATTTTCGCGGCCAGTGTTGAAAATGCGATGGATAATTCTACGAAAATCTCCCGTATCTGAACTTCTGTAGTAATTTCTTATTGGTTTCGCATTTGGAGAAAACACTTTCTCATTGTCAATCTTGAGGAACACGGTAGTTAAAAGATGTATTTCTTCAACTAGCAACTTAGAAAGAAAAAGAGAAACAATGGATTTGTTTTAAATAAGTAGTCAATAGTGAGCCAAAAAAAACTTCAAAGTTACATACCATTACACCTTCAACAACGCAACGGTCACCTACATCATAATGGTGCATCACAAACACAAACACAAACACAAAGGATTCAAAGATATTCTTGCAAGTGCTTCCAATCATGAAAGCAAGCCCCACGAATTGTGTGGAGAAGACCACCAAAAACTTGGTCGTTGCTATATCGAGAAGTATCAACCAAATGATGAAGGTGACAACGGTCAAGATTCCAATTATAAGTTTGTCCACCTGCTTAATTAACTGCTGTTTTTGTGTCTCCAATGAATGTCCTAGAGCTTTCCGACTTGTGTGAACTTTGATCTGTCAAAAGATGGCAACAAATGCTTACACAGATATCTTCTCCAAAATAGTCATGGCCTAAAAAACTACGACCTTAGTTTTATAATCGCGTAAATGGACCGCAACCCAAACTTATTCCAGCATACTACCCATTCTGTAAAAGCTTTGCGTGTGATTTTTCCGGACTCGGCACCTTCTATCAACGGGAGTACAAGCTCTACCTCTTCCTTTATCATGAACCTCAACATGTCATCTTCTTCTATGTAACTGAAAAGAAACAATATCAAGTTTGTATATATGGCTAAGATGCAAACTAGAAGAAAGCAGAGTATTTTGTGATGACTGATGAGTACTCACTTGTGGTTTGGCTGAGCAACATTGTTGAAGATATCATAAGCAGCAGCCACATCCTCCATCTCATTAGTTATCTCTTTATCAGTTTTCCTTTTCCTAACAATTGCAACACAAAAGAAGCCATCAATCAACAGCATAACAAAATGGTACGCTTTGCCACTGAAAAAAAAAAAATGGCAATCATAATATTTTTTGTTTTCTATGTTTATATGTAGTAATGGTTTGGTCCTAATTAATGGGCCTTCTTTGTTTGTCTACAATTAATGGGCCTTCTTTGTTTGTCTACAATTAATGGGCCTTCTCACGACCCATTATCGACCCACTAATTACTGTAGTAACGTACTTTGTTTTGAGAATCAACCGCCACGGAAGTTGGATCGAGGAAAGAAACCAAAAAATGGCGACTTGGATAACGTTACAGCCTCCGAATTCATCTTATTTACGGCTCATGCCATCACCATCACCGTCGCCGGCTTTATTCCCGCCGCGTCGACGTCATCATCGTTATCTCTTTAAGCCATTTCGATGCGTTCCACTTCAGCAACAAGAACCCCAGCTCGAGCAGGTACCAAACAAATGTCGATGAAACTGAAATCAGATTGTCTCGAATATTTGAAAATTGATTTGCGGATTTTTCGTGAAGGGTGATTTCGATGAAGCAGTGATTTTGTGTGAGGATTGTAACGGGAAAGGATGGTTGCTCTGCGATTTCTGTAATGGACAGAAAACAAATGTGAAGTCTGAGAACAATCGAATCTATCGACGTTGTCCAACTTGTAAAGCTGTGAGTTTTCGCAACTTCAATTAGGTTAAACTATTGCTAAGTAACGTATGAGTGAAGCTATGGATTGGTTATCTGAATTTGGGAACTTGAATGATGTTATTACAGGTGGGATTTGTGTTGTGTAGAAAGTGTAAAGTGTTCAAGTGTGTCACGTATCCTAATTCTGAAGACGGCGATGAACTTATGTTCTAAGCTCTCCTTGTGGTATCAACACTCTTCTTCTCCAACTAAGGACACCATTTGAGTTTTCAGGTTCCTTTCTTCTTCCAATTGTTATATATAATTGTTGTTCTTACTCGCCAAGCTCGAATATCAAATGTAGCCATATGTATGATAAGCACATTGTAACATTAATCAGACTAGTGATTGCATTGGCTTCTTTACTGATCTTTATGTTCATGTGTGAAGCTGACTTTCTAACCTTTCCTGGTTGATTTTTGTCTGTAATGTGTCTCATTGATTTATCCTTAAAAAATGTGATTTCATTGTCGTTTAGCGTATAACCTCGACACCCATCTTTAGAGCAGAAAACTATTGAGTCATTGTCGTACACTCCAACGGTTTTTATGATTCCAAGGCATATGGTTAATCTTCTGCTGGATCTTGCTGTCTTTATAGAACCTGCAATTCATTATCCTCGATATCAGGTTCAGGAGATAAATGCACATGCATTAGGTGATTTGTTCTAGAATGGTGTTAAATCTCAAGGTACAGATGTCATGTGGTGTTTTCCGTTTTATCGGATCTCTATGTTTATGTTTTGACTTTGACTCTCATTAATCATTTGGCAGAGAACTAACATGTGATTTCATGAACATCTTTATCTCCCTTTCTTGAATCCTGTTTGGTTTAGGGGATTGTTAAGTCAGTCCTTTTGATATTGCCGTACTCTTTTGAGATGATCGTATATGCATGTGATCACAATAATGAAGCTACTTAGTTTACATGAGAATATTCCTGTGACTCTGCTATTAGCTTATTATATTACTAAGTATCCTTATTATAGCTTTAGTTTTCGTAAGAGAAGCTTAGGATACCGTGCTTTTGCCTTTGAATTGTTTAATAACCACATTCCACTAGGTGATTAAAAGTACAATTCCGTAATTATTGCTATGATTAGGTTATCCTACTATTTTAAATCTCTGATTACTTTAACATAACTGCAACTTCCATTCACATGGTTGTTCCGGAAAGTACGCAAACTGCCCAACTAGAAACATGAACCATCTATTTGTTTTCTCTCTCTCTTCTTATTTCTCAATAGGCATAGCATTTTGGATCCTTGTGAGTTTGATTTCTGCTTAGAGTTAAAAAGAAAAAATGCAGACGTTTAATTTGTGCAACTCATTCTCCTTTTGTTTCATTAGGCTCTATCTTGAGATTATAGATCAACTTCTAGTATCCAAACTACGATGAATTATCTTGCCGATGTGATATTTTTCTACTGACTTGTGTTGCATACATGCAGATGACTGGATTACAATGGATTTAAAACACTTTGTGTAAATGTTCAGATATGGTTTTTGCTTGATTCACTTATATAGTATTTGATTTGTTTTTGGGCTACTGCATTTGTCATCATAGCTAGTTAGATCAATGGGCTGGTGGGTTTTTGTGAGAAATTCCACTAGAGCAGAGAAAGAACAAAGAGTCATTTTAAGTTTTCATCAGTCAGAGGTAACCGCAACAAAAGTCGAAAACAGAGCAGAGAAAGAATAAAGACTCTCAAGGAACAGAGGTCGTCAACTCGTCATAACAGTTTCAATGATCCGTTTGTACATTCAATTATTCAAATTTCTCCTCTTACTCAGAAATTTTGAAGCACATAAATCCATATTCCTAGAGAAAAAGTGGGAATAAGAAGAAAGGCTCAAGTCAGTTCAAGAGGAGGAAGAAGAAGATACAGAAGCAAGCAATGAACAAAACTATCTGCACATTGGGCTGTTGTGAGGTTGGTGTGAAGGAGTCTTAGGGCAGTCCGATGGATGCCGGTAACTCGTCTTATCATCCGCTGCTGCATTGAACTTACACTCCTGCTTAGCTGTGGTTGTCGTCACCAGGTACCCTTCGTTCTTCTCCTCCATTATCTTCAAAATTCTCTCGAAAACAGAAACTTCACACGGAATCCTCAAGACACCGGCTTGTTGAAACCCGAACTCTTCTTCTGCCTCACGCAGAAGAACATAGAAAGCTTGGTGGCTGAGGTACTCTGTTGGTATTGTGTACCTCTTCTTCTCTAACCCAACCGAGACAGCTAGATACCCTTTAGGCACAGCTGTTACATCTGTAAATGACAGTGTCCTCTTCAGAAACTTGATGCTCTTGCTTCCCCCGCCATTGCTGTTGTTGTCTACGTTGTTGTTGTTGGCTGCTTTTGATGCAATAGCTTGTTTTCGCCATTTCTTGAGGAGCTGTTGAAGCTTCACGATCTCTCTGATCTTGTTTGACTTCTTGGCTTCCATGGTGGAGATAGAAGAAACAAGACAAGAAATGGGTTTGGTACTATGTTTTGTCTAGCGTTTGTCTCTTTCTATGTGTGTAGTGATTAGGACGTGGTGTTTTGAGAATTGGGGATATATAGAGGTGGTGACCATGAAATTCTGATTTAATTATTTAATTATTACAGGTTTCTGTTTAAAATATTGTGCTAAACTGCTAATCATATGCTTTGGGGTTATTTTAATGATCTAAACCAACTTGAATTTGTTGACAAACAAAATTAAACAGCTTGAACTTAGAAAATTATATTAACATAACGTCAAGATTGTCACCAACAGAGACACGAAGCTGGCTCAAGCATCGCTTAAATCCATGAGACACTATCTATTATTGAGATATACTCGCTCCGTTGCTGCTTGACTCTGATTTCATTCACTCAGCAGTACGTACTCTTGGCTGCTGTTGCCAAATCTTATGGTATCTTTCTCAAAAAGCTCGTAGTACCGACTGTACCGTACTGTTGTGGCTCAATCGGAGTTTCGTTGATGTAAGTATTATTGGTACTACCAAGATTCATAATGTAAGGCCATACTTGCTTCTTCCCCATCATACCATCTGGTTGTTTCTCTTTTTCCACCTAGCGGTACTGAATAACAGCATGTTGCTTGCTACAAGATGGGTGATCAGTAGGAATGTCGGCAATCTTTCTGTCACGTCCAAAGAAGTAGCAGCTTTGGTAATGAATGCAGAGTGGCTCATTCAGTGGTTCACCATTTTTAAAAACATAAAGTCTCCATCTAAGCTGCATGGAATCGGAAGCGGGTACGCGGAAGCGGAAGCGTTTGGAAGCGTGGAAGCGGATTTTTCTAAAAAAATAAGAAGCGGGTACGCATTGGAAGCGTATATAAATATATATATATATATATATATATATATATATATATGTAAAATTCAGTAATATAGTTCTAAATAATTCAAAATATCATATTTAAATATCAAAATTCATATTTTAAATTATTAAGATTTAAATATAAATTCAAAATATGTTTACACAAACATCTAAATTCTATTGAAATTGAAATTATTTTTGTAAAATGGAATAAATGCTTAAAAAATTTTATTTCATTGGTTAGATATGCACAATAAACTCTATTTCTTTTTGTCAATCTAAAATATTAATATATAAGAGAATAAACATTTAAAAGGTTTTTTTAACAAAAATAAAAATAAATAGAAAAGAGAAAATAAATGTTTCTTTATTAAAAAGGTAATATAAACGAAATCTCCTTTCCCTATGTTTCGATGGAAAATCTCATCATTATAATTTATATAGAGTTGTAGACCAAATAACAGATACACCATATATAGTATATAGAGTATGCTATATATCTCTTTATATAAATATAGATTAAACACTAAATTTTAAATTAAAAATGAAAAAGTTAGAAGCCAAGCCACGTGTAATTTAAAAAAACCTAATTGCTCTTCTTCTTCATTGCTCTTCTTCTTCAACGCCGTATATCACATAAGAGAAGTTTCTCTGTTTTTCGGATTCAACCTCAAAACACACATATTGCCATAGATTATACCCAGATTCGAACTACCTACACATAGATTAAGTCATTTGACAAGCGATTTGACAATTTCTTTTCACGCTTCCAGTTCATATGTTTGTGCGCTTCCAAACTCGAACCGTACGCTTCTCCAGCGCTTCCAAATCCTGTTTTCTTGGAACCGCTATTCCGTCACGCTTCCGAGCGATTCCGGGCGCTTCCGATTCCGTTTCCGATTCTGAAGCGGGAATCGGAGCTTCGGTGCCGCTTCCGTGTAACGTAGGTCTCCATCTGTCGTTGAGTTTTCTTGTTTTGTAACTGAATTTAACCGAAAAATACAGAAAAATATACAAAATACGGAAAAATTAGAAATAAAATTTAATTTGGTTCGATTATGGAAGAGTATTTAACTTTGAAAAATATATAACTAACAATATTTGGATATGTTGATTATTTAAAGTATTTGATTGTTTTGAGTCTTAAAATAATTAATTTTTTTGAGTTTATAATTAATAGTTTTGGATATTATGAGTATTATTTTTGGGTATATTTTAAGTTTTTTAGATATTTTGGTTAACTGTTTGGTTATCGGTTCGGTTCGGTTTCAATTAGTTTGAATAGAAGATTTTACTAACCATTCAGTTATTTTAGAAACTTTGGTTTAATACAGTTCGATGCTTTTTGGTTCGGTTCGATCGGTTATTCGGTTACCGGTTTTTTTTCTCAGTCCTAACTAAATCACATCAGAACCATTTAATTCAATAAAATAGATGGTTACAAAAAAAAAAAAAAAAAACTTTTGAGACAATAAACAAGAAACAAGAAACAAAAGAATAATGACGTCAATAGAAATGGTATCAGTATCACAGTGTCCATTATTCTTTACCTTTAGGAGTAAGTTTTCTTTCTTTCGATATCCTAAATTGTTCGCCACGTGTCAATCACGAAACCACATCCAAATATCCTTGTCGTCTTTCTCCAATCATCAAAAAAAAAAAAAAAAAACTGTCCCAATTTGATCAGACAAATTCATAAACTCGAAGAAGAGAAATTCGAAAAATTCTCTTGTTGGCAAATCTCCGGCGAATTCATCTTCGTTGTTTTTCTTACACGAAACTTTCAGACATGGCGGCCGCGAAACTCGTGGCTTGGTTACTACTCTTCGCCTTGGTTTTCAATTTCACCACTTGTATCTTTGCCGACGCTGGAATCAACGACGGTGAAGAACCGAAACTTAGATCCGACGGCGGTGAAATCGAATTGGATCAGCTTAATGCTAAAATCCGTGCCCTAGGTTACACTCAGTTACTTCAATTTCATTTCTATGTGACTCGTGAAAGTTTGCTATGGCTTGTGCGAATTTCTTAAATTGATTTTTGTTTTCTTTGTTTTGGTTGGTGAAGAATCTCAAATTGATGATAAAACCAAAGAACTTAAAGGAAGAGAAGAGTTAGTAACAGAGAAGGAGAAACTTCTTCAAGAGAGACAAGACAAAGTTGCTTCTTTGGAGACTGAGGTTTCTTCACTAAGGGTATGCATGCATCTTATAGTATCTCACTTCAATTGCTTTAAATCAATTTTTGGTTTCAGTTTGGAGTCATGGATCATTGTTTTTTGTTTACACTTTTTTTCAGAAAAAAGGTTCATCAGATTCTGTGGAACTGTTGAGTAAAGCTCAAGCACGAGCTGCTGAATTAGAGAAGCAGGTGAGATCTTTATTTGAGAACCCATCTTTTATATGCATGTAAGTAAGTTGCTAAATTTATATTGTGTGATTATACTTCATGAATTCAGGTTGAGGTACTCAAGAACTTTCTGGAGCAAAAAAACAAGGAGAAAGAATCGATAGAAGCTCGGACTAGTGAAGCCGAGAAGAAGCTAAACAAATTGAACTCGAAACTTGAGAAAGTATGTTCTTTACATCCCTTGGTTCATTTTTCTCTTGGCACATATTATTTATTCATTTCAAATCATTTAAAAAGCTTAGCTACTTGTACAAGTGATCTGGTTTTATCTACCTTGCTTCACCTTTAGCTGGAATTTGTTAAGGTTTAAGACTACAAAATTTTATTAGCTCTGAGTCTCGTTCTGTGTTATGGTCTTTTTGTTGGAGTTTTTGTTTCCCACCTATATAATAGCTGTATAAGACAACTTCGTTTTCATACTCGATGTTTGGTTCGGATGTAGATATTGGAATTGTATGCAAGTTATGTATGGATATGTGCTTTTTCGGTATGCAAATTTTAATAAGATACTCATGCAGCTTCACAAGACAAATGAAGAACAGAAGAATAAAATACGAAAACTTGAGCGTGCTCTTAAAATTTCTGAGGTATGATGACGCTCTTGGATTTAAGTTTAGTTCCCATCGACTTTTAGTTTCAGCCATCACTCTTGACTCTTGTTAAAATAAAATTATAGGAAGAAATGTTGCGGACAAAGCATGAAGCAACCACAAAGGCTAAGGAACTGATGGAGGTTCATGGGGCGTGGCTTCCCCCTTGGTTTGCTGTACACTGGAGTAATTTTCAGGTAAGATTATTAGATTTTATTTTACGACTTTCCTGCGTAATAGATTTTCTCAATAAACTTGGGCACTTCCTGGACTCAGACTGTTGCTGGAACACACTGGGACGCCCACGGCAAACCAGTTATGGAGAAAGTTACTCAAAAGGTATTGTTAAATCCAATTGTATGGCCATTACCTGTCTCTGAGAGTGATGCCTAACTAAGTTTGATCATCTCTTAGGTGACGGTAGCGAAAAATCAAGCTGAAAAATGGGCTAAACCGCACATGGCTAATGTTAAAACTGTAAGTAACTTACAGCCAATGTGTTTATTACTAAGGAGGCTCTTATGGTTATGCTTACGAAGTTGTTATATTTCCAGAAATATATTCCAGCCATGAAAGAGACTGTTAAAACACATGTTGAGCCACACGTTCAAACACTGTCTACCAAAGCGAAAGAGGCTTACCATGCTTCCAAGAGTGCGGTTACTCCACATATTGTCAAGTTTCAAGAACATGTAGATCCCTATTACCAGGTGAAGTTTTTTCTATCTACAATTTTTCTTGGATATTAATCTTTCAGCTACATCTATGTTGACAATATCCGCTTAATGCGTTTTGTTTTTGCTCTCCAGGAGGCTAAAAAGTTTAGCAAGCCGTACATTGATCAAGTAGCCACGGCCACAAAACCACATGTTGATAAGGTGAGAGCTACCATAAAGCCTTATACAAAGAAGACTATTCACTATTACAAAGAGTTCCTAGAATCTGCCTCAACGTATCACCATCAGGTCAGAATCAGAGGCTGTGTGTATAATTTTTAGACTCTCTAGTTACGAGTAGTGTCATTTCTGGAGGAAAATGTTGTATTTTAAGCTGATAACTGTGTATACCTGTGAAGCTTCAAGCCAATGTCGAAAGAAAATTGAAGAGCCATGAGCTGATAGAACCTTTTGCCACCAAAGAGTTCACTTGGTTTGCAGTATGTTTTCTGGTCTTGCACTATAAGACAACATGCTTTTTTGTTTTTTCCTCTATCAGCTTAAAATTGATAAACTGTTCACTGCAGGCCTCTGCTTTGTTGGCGTTACCCATCTTCATAGTGTACAAATTCCTCTGTTCGCTCTTCTGGTAAGTTTCTTATAACCAATCATTATTTTTAGGATGTTCAAATCAGTTTGCAGTATATTGCTCTCTAGTTTTTAAAGATACGCCGCCATCCTTGATTCCACCAAATGACCTTTCGTATGTTTGTTGTACGTTTATTGCAGCACAAAGACAAAGAAGCCTACCCGACAGCCTCATCACCATACTCGCCGTAAGGCCAAAAGGGGTCATTCTGACAAGTGAAGTTACATGATTTGTGTTGTTGTCACTTCCTCGTGCTATAAATATTAGAGGTACAGCTTGCTTTCTGCATAAATACACGTCGCAGAACAAATCATGAATAAAGAATATGTGGTCACTGGATATATCCATCGGCCAAGTCAGAACTTACTTTCCATAGACTTGAGTCTGTCTGATGTTGATATGTGGATAGTGTGCCGATTTCCGAATCCTATATGCATTGTCTTTTTGTCAGAATGCAAAACGCTTTCATATAATAGTGTAGAAGCTATTAGCGACTAGTTACTGAGGTTAAAACTTTGGAGTGATTTGTGTCTAGTGTTTCTTGATCTTTATCTATACTCTTGCAGGTAAAGACGGGTTTTGATACGTTCTCTGTGAGCCTCAGCAACAGTCTATATGTTTCTTCGTTACGTATGAAAGAAATAGCTTATGTTAAGAGGTATCTTATGGGTCCTTTTTTAATCTCGCTGTGCAAAAGTGTTCTTCACTCTCTCCGTTTTTGAGATACCTTTTGAATATAAAGTTTTCAGTCTTTTATATACAGAGAAGATTAGACATCTAGAGGAAATCTAGTAAGGGCTTGTTTTGTGTATTTTGTGATTCATGTGGATAGATTTGGTACTTGCTTCATTACTCTTTAAAAAAACTATCACTTTTGTCTTTTGTCTTGTTGAAAACTATTTCTCAAAAATCGAAATCAAATTGGGAATTGTTACAGCTTTTATTTTATTTGTAACTAAAAATCATAGAGCCAGACCATAATTGGTTTGACTAGTCTTCGATTCTTAACATTTTCCTAGAATAGGTAAACAAATGCAATAATAAAGAAAAAAACAACCAAAAAAAGTTTTACCAACAAGTAAATGGAATTTTCTTCCTCCTGCAAACAATATAAAAACCATAACATAAACTGACAATTACCAATCAATAAGATGGCCAGTATCCATCCAAGTCCATGCACTGGCTCATCTCCACATTTCCAAACCCGTTTTCCCCATTGAACGAAGCACTAACCGCGGCAACATCCTCGAGTGACACAACAGGAGGCGGCTGGACCAGTGCACCACCAAGGTTGAGACTGAGCCCTGAGACAGGCATGTGGGTGTAGTTCATTAGCTGCTGATGAGCAGAGTCCATGTTGGTGCTTGTGGAGGCACGGAAGACTCTAGAGAGCTCGGCTAGGTGAACCGCATTAGCCATGAGGGATTGGTTGATATTGAGGCTCGGGTGTGGTTGTAGATGTGGTGGGAGTTGAAGGAGGTCTGATGAGTAATTAGTGTTGTTGTTGTTGGTTGATGAGAGTATTGAGGCTCTTGTGTGATTGTGGTTATGGTTATGATGACTTGTGCTACTGCTACTGCTGCTTATGTATTTCTTGGTTGCTTCTGTTTTCTTGAACACTCTACACACTACCCACTCGTCTTGCTGCATTTACATGTTACATCATGAAAAATGAAATGAGATTTCTTTAAACATACGAGTTAGTCACAGTGAATATATAACAAGAAGATCTGCAAAAACTCGATAATCGAAGTCATTTGCTATAAAATGCGTATACCTTGGAGGTTCTATAGGAAGACTTAGAGTGAAGTCGATACTCATGCATGACCCAACTAGTCTTCTCCCCACGAGGAGCTCGTCCTCTGTAAAAGACCAAAGTCTTCTTCATCCCGACCAACTCCGAGGTTGTGCTATTGAATATCTCTTTGTCTTTTCCTGTGGTTTTCCAATATCCTGTATTCGTTGCTCTATTCGTCCTCACTCCCGTCGGGTACTTCCGGTCTCGGAGGCTAAAAAAGTACCATTCTTTTCCGCCCATTTTCGCCTTCTCTATCAACATTATACTCAAACAGAAACTTTGTGAATAACTTTGCGAGTTAGCTGACGTTTTTCTATCAAATAATTAAGCCCTTTCCCAAAATATTAACATGTCACTACTAATTAAATTAATATATGCATTATTTTAAGTGAAAATGTAAATAAGTGGTGAAAGATTTTGGATTATGAAATTTCGTTATTTTAATAATTGGTTTAGTTTGGAACCAATATTAGAAACAAAGATATTGTTAGTTTATCGGATTATGGATAGAGCTAATTAAAGACAAAATAAGTAGATGAGAAATTAACGTACGTACGGTAGTGAATGCATGACTTCCGTTTCATGTAACTAATGTTTGTTAGGAAACTTCATTGTGTGACTTTCTATTTTAAAGATATATGCTTACTATCTTTTTTAATAACCGAGCTAATTGTTTTTACAGAAACTTAAACTATGCCATATATAGATTGATTTTTCTTTTTTTTGGATACATCTATTCCATAGATTTACATTTAGTATACATCTACCTTCCGCTCCATAAATAACCACATGTCTATAAGCTTATAAGAAAAGATTTTAAAGATTGTGGATGTGATATCTAACATATACGTAGGAATTACAACCGAATGTATAATTTTCTAACACTATAACCGACTTACGATTAGTAATCAAGAATGTACTCATGATATTATTGCATTTTCATTAGGCATAAAATATAGATAGTAGGTGTTATGAACTTTTAGATGCTTCCCAAAATAGAAGAACCATTAAACATATGAACACTATGTTGTCCGCTTAAATACATACACACATTTATGTGTATATGCATGTGTACATGGAATATATTTATATACACATCCATACACACACATATATATATATATATATATATATGACATGTTCTTAACACTAAATTTATGATTCATTTATGTCATGTCCTCATGACTCATGTGTGTATATATGTGTGAAGATATCCAAAGCAATATGCATATATAAAGACACGTATTGCTTTGGATATCTTTAAACCCAAAGAAATTAGGTCTTACCAAGTTTAATTAAAATCGAAGATATATATAAATACATACAGGTATCCACCCATCAAAAAAACAAATTTCCTTATTTTTATACATGTGATATTTTGTGTGTACGAAGAAAAGACTTAAGACAAATTAACGTACCAGGAAGCTCCCATGGCTCGGACTTGTTGAGATCAACGTCGGCGATTGCTTTTCCGGTGAAGTTTTGATCGGCGATCTTATTAACCAAGTAGTATGAGATTAGCTCCTCATCAGTTGGATGAAATCTGAAACCCGGCGGCAAAGCTTCTTCTTCTTTCTTCTGCTGTTGATGATCTCCTTGTTCCATTTTATATGATCTTTAGTTTACTCCAAATCCAAAAACCTTTTTATACCTACTTGAAACACATAACAACATGTCTAAGTTTCACCATCCATGAGAATAAGAGAGGACATAGATCCTAACGTTCTACAAATGTTGAACCCTAAGATAAAGGTACTAAAGGAGGAATTCGAAACAAGAAAATAGCAAGATATATATGTAATGATAGGTATAGGGTGAGATATTGGGTTTACTTGTATGGAAGGAGAAAATCAGACAACCAAAACTTTTATGAGATTAGGGTTTTGATGGTATTTATATATCATGAGACAAGGATGACTTGCGACTATTCTAAGGAGGAAAAGATGAAGGAAGAGGACAAAGAGTAGGTTTTTTCTTCTTTTCTTCTACTTAGTCGTGCATGGGATTAAAAAAACAATTATTCTAACACAGTTTTGCCTTATAATAATTAATTTATATATAATAGATACATATATTTATCAATTCTAAGTTTTGCTGGCATATTTAGGAAACCCAATTATCATCCAAGTTTGAAAGACATAAAAAATTCAAATGAAGACTGCTTTATAAGAATTTGCATTTCAATGTTTATGTGATTTTATTTTATAAGTAATTAAATAACATTAATTACTATCTTATTGAGTAGAAATTATTATGTAGAAAAAAGAGGAAGATGTGGAAGAGAGAGTGTGCATGAAGCTCTCACCTAATAAGGGTCTTCAAGTACAAGGTACACGCAGCTGAACCCCCCACGTCCAAATTTTATCCTTTGTTTATTTTGTGTAGTTGGTCAAGAAATTCTCCTTTTAGGACCCTTATTAATTCATCTTACCTTATACATATATACTCATATAGAAACAACCACATGTGTATATCCCTTATATATACGAATGAACTACGTACGTGTTGAGATGTTGGTATCGGATCTCGCACGATCCGATCCATGTTGTGCTAATCATGAGTCCTAAAAAATTCATATGTTTGGTTTAGTAAATGGGTCAATGGTCAGTGGTTAAAGAGTCAAAGGTCTAAATCGTAGCATCCAATTTTAAGATGGAGGAGGACCACCCATATGGGGGGATCCAATTTTTCTCACCATCTTTTCCGCAAGAACAATTTTGTTCCAAATATTAGCTATTCTTCTATATAATTAAACACATTAAAAAAATATTAGTGACGATTTTAATTTTTAACTTTTTATTTTGTCCATTTATATTTATTATTTTACTCGAGTTGGTATTTATAATTCACGTAAAATTGGATCATTTGTTGTGAATCAAATCATGTTGAATTCTTCATTCACAACTTGATCGCGTCTCTGTTGAAAATCAAATCAAAGGCCTCGCCAAAAAGGAGATTTGATGATCGAAAAATTCTAATGTAGTTTTAAACTCTTCTCCTTTTCAAACTTCTTAGAGAAGTACAAAGTGTTGAGTCATCTCTTCACGAAAAAGTATATTTAAGCTCACTGAAACTAAGTATTGAGTTTCTTCTTCATATAGAAGTAAATTTTAGCTCGCTGAAACTAAGTGTTAAGTTATCTCTTAAGAGAAAAGTAAACTCCAGCTTGTTGAAAAATGTTGAGTTTTTTCTTCACGGAAATGTAAATTTTAGCTCGTTCAATCTAAGTATTGAGTTAGCTCCATAAAGAATAAAGTTCAGTTCGCTGAGTTTAAGTGGTGAGTTCTCTCTTCACACAGAAGTAGAGTTCACCTTGATGAGATTGTACCGAGCTTACTCTTCACGAAAAAAGTATTTTAGCCGAGTTGACCTCTAGAATTAAATGTTCAATCGAGTAATAATTTGGTTCCAAGTTTCTAACTACATGAATTTTATTTCCTTAATTGGGTACGTAGCCATTGCTCCACTGGCGTCGGAAGAATTGTTTAGGTTTTTTTGTCTCAATATTAGTGTCAGGGAGCATTTTTTGCAGTAGATTAGTATACAATATGAATAGATCCGCTAGCTATTAAAGCATTACTTTGTTACTAAAGTATTAAAAATCAGAAAGAAAAATGATGATGATCTCCCTTATATATTGGCGGTGACTATAACTAAAATGAACAAAATTCTCTTCCGATCAAGACCGCAAAATTACCAATATTAATTCCATATATAATATATCTAAGATCATATATGGATGAGTTTGTGTGTGTGTGTGTAATTTGAGTCTCGTTCAATTATATCTTAAGGATTTCATGTGATCATTCAGCAACCCCCGGATTCATTTGCTCCAATAGTATTCAAAAAGATGGGAAAAAGTTTATCATTCTTTATGGTCAGCAAAAAATAATACATATTTGGAAATTAACCTAGCATTTTAGGTACCCTAGCTCACTTCGAGATCATTTCTATAAACTTAATATATAATCATATTATTCATATATTCTTTACGGTCCAAATATTGCGGACACATTGTTGGTTTTCTTCCTAACTTTTTTCCGACGTCTTTTCCTAAAATATTGATCTTGTCCGACAAAAAAAAATGGTGTAGAGAGTAATTAATTAATGGAAACCCAACATTTCACTTTGAAATTCCGGTTTGACTGACTAGTGGTAGGATAGAAATAACTTGAAACAAAACAACAACACAACTTGGAAAGGTTTTGATTCATATTCTCATAATTAGAAACAACTCGCTTGGACTACGTCGTCAAAAGTACATGAAATAATTGAACAATAGAGCTTACTAGACATTTAATATTAAATAAAATAAAGAATTTGAATCAATAGTTATCGCAATTATCACTTTAAAAATGTATAAAATTAACAAAGTTTTGGACGAAATACCATTGAAATTATTAACTATGTTGCTCAAATTTTCTTTGCAAATACTATGATATTTTACTTTTATCAGATGAAACATGCCAATTTTAAAAATAGCCACGCCAGTTACTTTGAGAAGATATATTATAGTATTTTCCTCATATTATTATTTCTTAGTCTTCCAGAAAATGTAGTAGGTTTAACTTATCAAACACTTCAAGTAAGAAAATGAAATGCGTCTTTAATCAACGACGAATGTCCCGATCATTAGAACCTACCGTTCTTTGTTCATTTTACCTCTAATGTTTCCTACGAAGCTACCATTATTACGTACAACCATTTTTATATTAACAAAATAAGTAAAAGATTGTTATAATCTGTTTACAGTTCCACTTTTTCAAATGTTAAGATATGCTCACTCGTACAAGAAATTACGACACATTTATCTCATCATATATATCATCTTTCGCGTGTATGATTGGGCAAACGTTTTTACTGCCAAAAATTATAGAAAATGTAGTTTATAAAACAAGCTTAAGCAAATTTGCATGATATATATAAAAAAAATAAAATTTTGCATGATATAGTTTTCAGAAATCAGAACCATGCATGCATGTTAATAGAAAATACTCGCAAGAGAGCCTCTCAAATTACTTCAAATTTTGAAGATCCCATTCTATATAAAAAAAACTTTAATGAGCTCTTTTTTTTGTTCTATGATTATTGATTGGGATCATTTTTGCATCCTATAGCAACTTAGATTTTACTTCTTTTATTTCCAATAAAAAATTTATATTTTATCTAGTGATGTGTAACTTTTTTAGTGTTAATGAATAATGACTCATGATATAATCATTATGAAGACAGACGACAGCTGCAAAACTTCTTACAACATGACGTAGTACTTTGATGAATTTGGATACATATTTGTTTTTGTAAGTAATAGATCCACCGATACATGTGTGAACGTTAATCGCCACCGATGTGTGTGAACGTTAATCGATGATGTGTGACTGTGTGTGAATGTATCCGTTCATTCATCAGTATCCCAAAGTTACATTTTTTATCGTGTACGTAAACTTTTTATCGATATATATCTACTTATTATGCACTTTTATTTTCTTTTATAAAACTTGGAAAATTTGCACTTTAATTTATTGGTAACTCATAAATCACTAGTAAATTACAAGTTGATATAAATATATCTACTTAATCGAGAAAATGACACATTCATGGAAGAAAGGATTGATTTGATGCGGAATTCATGCTTGGTATGCTACTTGTAGCACACTTCAAGTATAATTCTGGTATTTTTACCGTACAAATTAACAATATAAATCTTTGATTTTGATTTCTAAATTGTCTTTATCTAAATTTAATAATTCTTTGCACAAATTTGCAAGCAACAATCTTTCGAGATGGACACGTACCTAGTAGTCCAATCCCAATTGTGGATGTCGGATTCGCACACTTGAATATTTGTTTAATTAGTGGGAATGATTATTCTTGAGGACAAAAATATGATGAAAAAGCTATGAATTGAAATGGAAAATGATTATAGTGTATTTGCTAGAAAAATTGCGTATCCTTTACATGGCTATTAGCCCTCTTATTTATATTGACATACGACATTTAACTCTCAATTAAACATAATTATTTTCTCTTAAATGCGTCCGTTTTGGTCTTCAAGTTTTAATGCCCAACGTTTGAATTTGAATTGACTCCGATCTTCATGGGCTTCGCCTTTTGGCCCAAGTCATCCGACTTCGATTCCGAGTCATATCCCGAGGTGTGACCACTCCGGGCTCTCTTTATGGTGATGCCCACTTCGATTATATCTTGTGATCCATGGGCTTAATGGGCCTTATCCTTTGCGGGCCTTCATCTTGATTACGTGGCAATCTTTGGTTGGTCCCGGTCCACTGGTGCGGGATCCGACACCAACAATTAGCCCCCCAAGTCTTCCGAAGTGCTTATTCCAATTCGGAAGGCTTAATCGTCTTAATGACCAAAGATTGCGCCCGTGGGATCTTCTGGTTTTCCCGCCAAGATTTTGTCAATCCTTTAATTTCGGTATTACCCATATTCGATCGCGTGACATCTGTCACCATCATGACCGTATCTTAATTATTTACTATTAAAACGGGGAAAAACCTTTCCACTTCCCCCACGACTACCGAGGCGGTTCCATCATTACCACTTAGTTTGCGTGAGGTAACCTTTTTCATCTTTATCTTCTAGTAAAAATTTTCTTTGTTTTTCCCTGCCAAGTCTTTCTGTTTCTTTCGTCAAACTTTCTCTTCTGGAACTTGAGTTTTCCCATTTCCTTCGATGTCTTCCGACTCCGATAGACCTGAGTCTCCGTCTTATGACGGGAAACGTTCTAGCCTTGACGATTGCACTCGTCCTAACGATATCGCCGGACCTCACTACAGATCTACTTGTACCATTCAATCCCTTCAACGATTGAAAGAACTCTGCCGACTTCCACCTGACGTGATGGCGGAATCGAAGATGGCCGATCCTACGGAGTCCCCGGAGGATCACCGTGATGGTTACTTTTGCGTTTATGAAATCTACTTCAAGGGATGTGGATTGACCTTCCCTCTTCCCGAAACCTTAGTCCGGTATTTAGCGGCTCTAGAAATTTCTCTTCCTCAGCTGACCCCCAATCTCCTTCGAACCATTCTCGGGATCATAACCGTTGCGGCGGAGGCTGGATATATCATCGGAGTCCCCGAGCTGAACGAACTTCTAAGCGTGAGGAGTTCATCAAAGAAAGCGGGGTATTTTTCGGCGTACCCGAACGCCAACAGGAACATCATTTCGCATCTCCCGAACAAGGATGAAAACTGGCACCATCCTTGGTTCCTGATTAAGAAAACTCCTGCTTCGATCGGAAATCTCTCCGATGTACTTCCATCGAAGTGGTCTGCGAAGCCCGGTAGAAATTAGGTTGCAGATAGTTCTTTTAATCACCTTGTTGTTTTACTAATTAAATTCGTTGTTTCATTGTGCAGCCTTCATCGCTCCAACTCTCCCAACTGAGGACTTCGTCAGATTCTTCAAAATTCTCCTCGAAGGGGAAACCCTTTGGAATTCTTTCACCCTTGACCGATTCATAGAAGCTAATCGAAAACTCAGGATGAGCCCTCCTGGTCAACTTCAACGCCTTCCGCCCCCTCCCCCGTCTCAGGGTATGTCGGCTCGGGCCCTTGCTGCCCAACGCAAGAAGCTTTCTACTCCGATCACAAAGGCTTGTGATGAGAACAAGGCGTTGCTCGCGGCTACCTTTGACAAAAAAGATTACAGTCGGTCATTGTTAGTCGACGACGGTACCGCTGAAGGGGCCAGATCTACGGGTGCCTACAGGCTAACGCCTCGTCGTGAACGCCATGGTGACCGTTCTCCTCGAAGAACCCGGTCTCCTCGTCATGATTCTTCTCGACCTCCCCGAGATGACTTTAGCAACGAACCGCTTAAGAATTTGATTCGCAGGAAGAGAGACAAATCTTCTCGCAGTGACTCTTCTCCACAAAGAGAGAAGTCGAGGGCCCGAACTGAGCGTTCTCCTCGTTCGTCCCCTCCTGCTGAACTGATGGGTCCTCCTCCTCCAGTTGACATGTCTTCCCAACATAGTGGTGAGAAGACTGCTCGGAACGTATCTCCTCAGAAAGAAAGTTCTGAATCTCAAGATGCTCCCCCGAAGTCAAGACCTGCTCTTGTCCCACAGATCAAATCGCTTACAGGTAATGGTTTAGGCAACCTTAAGGGCTTTCACTTCATCTTGATTCAAAATATTACAATTTCTTCTTCTTCCTTCACAGCTATGGAGAAAGAAGGTAGCGTCTTTCGATGTTTTAAGACTCGGTCGGGTCTAATTCTGCCGGAGTTCGACAAGTGGCGTCCTGCAATTCGCGAACGCTATTTGCTTCATGCGCATCACTCATCTCGGGTTAGTCTTACTTCATTCTCCCTTTTATGTTAACTTTCCACCTGGTTCATCATTTCGAGTTTATACAAAATGCCAGGCGAACAGCGAACTTAACGACATGATCGAACACTATGAAGGGTTGTTACTCAGTCAACAACAGGAGATTGAATTATGGAGAGGCAAGTTTACTACTCTTGAGTCCGACCTTCAATCATCTTCGGGCTCTAAGCAACAACTGGAAGACCAAGTAGACGGCCTCAAATCTGAGCTTGAGAAGATAAAGGGGGATCTGAAGGACCAGTATGACCAGAATTACCAACTACAGAACGAGCTGTCTGGTGTTCAGGGTAGGCTTCACGAATCTGAATCATCCGCCGACGCCCTGAATAACCAACTCATTGAACTTCGCGCGAAGTACAACGCGATTACCAAGTTGCGTGATTCCGAATTGGCAAGGTCGGCGTCGAAGGCCAGAAAAGAGGTAAAGGGACGAGGGATGGAGTTGATTCAAGGAGCCATCCGCTTTATTCAAACTGAGAAGGTTAAATCAGATCTGGAGTCAGACATCAAAGAGCACGAGAGCAACCTAATCTTGCTGGATCAAATTCACGACGATGATTTCTCCGAAGTTAAAGAGAGATCCGAGCTGGCGTCTAGTTTATCTGAAAAGAAAAATCGTCTGGCAGCTCTTCCCGCTTCGTCCTTCAACCCTCAGGACTTTGCGGAATTTTTTGCTGAATCTCCTCCCCTAAGTGAATCAGGGTTAGATTGGGCAGGTAAACGCTAGTTCTTGATGCTTACGTCCTTCTTTTTGCCTCTTGTTTGATCTGAACCATCTTTTATAGGTCCAAGTGAGATGGAGGGCGTCGTCTTATCCGAAGTCCCTGCTGCACCGAAGGTCATCCCAGGAGATGTTTGTACCGCAGTGAATGAACAAGGAACTTCCCCTGAACAAGTCCCGGCCAAGGAAGCGGATGGAAACCCGACAACCGAAGTGGAGGTCGAAGTGCCTGCTGATCCGTAGTGGCTGCGTCCACTCCGAACTGGGGCTTGTCCCATTATTATATATTTTTGAGACTTGAACCTTTATGTTTTTGCTTTTGCCTAAGGAGGCTTTATTATTAATTTCTTTTGAACAAGATATTTGCCTGAGGAGGCTTTTAAACCTTTTTCTGTTTTAGGTTTAGATCCCGAGGGGGCTTTGGTTAAAAAATTATATGCGGGTTTGCAAAGTCCGCTTTTTAACACTTCTTGGCCTTGTGGCTAGGTTTTTTTCGAGATTTTTAGGCTGATCAGGCCTTTCTCTTAGAATGCGAGAACTGAGCTCGGCTTAACGCGAGTTCCCCACTTCGGGTTTAGTCAACTCGGTGAATTTGTTGGGCTTGGGCCTAAAAAAACTTTTGTGCTTAACGGGCTTCTTGCCTTAAATGCGACGGTTGACCTTTCCCTTCCTTGAAAATAGGGAAAGTCGCACGCCTTTAAGGCAATAACTGCTTCTCTATTTCCAAAAACAGTTTAAACCACTTGGGCACACTATCATCATTAAATTACGGTTTCGAGATAAACCCTAGACCTATTATAAGTAGAGGCAGGTTTACCTCTAAATTTTTCCAAGGAACTCCAAAATTCTCTCGATAATTTTTATAAAAATGGAAAACGCAACTGTGGTCCCCACCGATCCTGGCAGTCCTTTGTTCCTGTCCGGCGATGGCTTCGAACCGGCCGGCGTTCTCTTTCCTCATGCTGTGTTCCACTTCCCTTCGAGGGAAAAGAAAGAGGCTTACGACTTCATGGACAAGGTTAAAATTCGACTCTCTTGACCAAAATCTTATGCCTTTCACTTTAATTTATTCTTTTTGGTGACAGGTTGTCGACAAACATCGCCGCTTGTGCGACGAGAGGCAGCGGCTGGGACTAAAGAGGCAAACACTCGAGGCTCGTATTGCTCGAGTGGAGAGGAAAGTGAGAGCCTTGGAAAGTGACCCCTTTCAATGGGAGTGGAGGAACTTCGACTGTATCGCGGAGATCCCGCGAATGCTTCGGATGTACCTCCGTGCTAAGGGTCAAGTTCAGGGACCGGTGAATGCCCCGACTGATGCAGCTCTTGTTGATAGTGAAGAGGAAGACGAGGAAAATGATGACAATCCTTGGAAACGTGTCCCGAATGAACCCGAAGTTGAGGGTGGGAACGGTGCTTCCACTTCGAATTCCACATCGGCGATGAGGGAGCCTGTTCCTGAGCCCCTTCCATAAATGTTCCCTAACTCTGCTTATTTTTCCTTCTCTTCGCTCTTTGTTTTGAACTCGTAATGGGCCTCGGCCCCTTTTATTTATGGAAACACTTTAATTCTCATATCATTCTTGGAGATACGTCTTTTTAATGCAGGATCAGATTGAGAGCATAAATCTCTCCGCGAATCACTCCATTCCTAGGGTAGAATCCGCAGCTTAACGGGGATATGAAGTTCCTATAAATTACAATCTCAATTCCCCTTTACTCCTCACCATCCTTTTTCTTTTAGCAGGTATGGAGTTCAACCTTCGATGTTCAGAATCTATGCCCGACTTCTCCAGGATCGGAATGATTAACGAAGATGTTCCAAATGAGCCAAACAGACGATCTTCTCCACCTCACGGTTTCTTTAGATCCCAGATCCGAGCTCCATGTGCTTTGATCAAGAACCTCCCATTCAGGGACCAAGGAACAGCGATGGCATTCATAGAGGCGCTTGCGCTTCAACACCGGAAGCTTACGTTGGAAAAGAAAAGGCTTCGGAAAAGGATTAACCGAATGCAACGCAGGCTTACTACGGTGTCAAGAGATCTTCACATCCTTGGCTCTCACCCCGGAGACTGGATTGAACTCGGGATCTCTGACTTTGCTCGAATCCCGGATTGTATGATGCCAGTTCTAGACCTCGCAGGTCAAGGGGTTCAAGTGTTCTGCTCTCCGGGAGGGTTTTCCTAACTCGAAGTGTGCGAAGATCGACACTTTATCTTGCTCGTTTTGAATAAATGTTTTACTTTCGATTTCTTGTATGTTCGCACAGCCGAACTTCTTCATCTTGTATGTTCGCATAGTCGAACTCTTTTCCTAAGAAATAAAACGAATTTTTATTATTAGTAGCTGAACTCTTTTTTGAGCTGCCTACGTACCCATTTCGGGATCAAGCCACACCGTAGTTCATGTACATAACAAAATGTGTATTAAACATAAAACTTTTTCAGGTTGATCACGTTCCAAGGTCGCTGGACTGGACTGCCTTCTAAGTCCTTTAACCTATAAACGCCATTTCGAACCACTTCGGTAACAATATAAGGTCCTTCCCAATTAATGCCGAGTTTGCCCGCGCCTTCTTCTTTTTTATTATCAAAAACTCGCCTTAGCACATAATCGCCTACGAAGAATGGCCTGCTTTTGACTTTGGAGTTGTAGTATCGAGCTGCTGCCTGCTGATAATTTTGTATCCGAATTAAGGCTTGATCTCGTCTTTCATTAATGGTATCCAGCGAGTCATCGAGCATTGCTGAATTCTCCTCCTCGTTCAATGGTGCTTCTGTTCGGCGAAGGCCAGGCACATTTAGTTCAGCCGGTACTACTGCTTCCATGCCATAAACTAGAGAAAACGGAGTTTCCCCGGTAGGTCGCCTAGGGGTTGTTCGATAAGCCCATAGGACGGGTTGGAGTTCATCATACCATCCTCCTTTTAAGTGACTCAAGCGTTTTTTGAGATTGCTCAAAATTGTTTTGTTCGCAGCTTCAGCTTGGCCGTTTCCTTGTGGATACCGTGGAGTGGAATAACTGACCTTGATTCCCCATTCTGAGCAAAACGCTTCAAATTCGTGCGAAATGAATTGTGGCCCATTATCAGTAACTATCTCGTATGGAACCCCATGTCGGCATATGATATTCTTCCAAATGAAAGTATTTACTGCCGAATCCTTGATGCTAGCGTATGCTTCAGCTTCAATCCACTTCGAAAAATAATCCGTTAAGACCAATAGGTATTGTGCCCCTCGAGTTGATCTGTGCAATGGTCCAATGATGTCCATCGACCACCTCATAAATGGGTACGGGGCAGAAATGGAGGAGAATAACTCCGAAGGTTGATGGATCATCGGTGCATGGAGTTGACAGCGTTTGCACTTTTGAGCGAACTTGACACAATCCGTGATCATAGTGGGCCAATAGTAGTCCATCCTTTTTATTTTAAAAGCCATGGCCCTTCCAGACGCATGACTTCCACATAGACCTTCGTGTACTTCTCTTACGACGATCTCGACTTCGGGGCCAAAGATGCACAATAAGTAAGGGTCGCTAACACCTCGCTTATATAATATATCCTTTGACAGACAAAATTTCGCGCTAACGATTCTCATTTTTCTGGCTTGCCATTTGTTTTTCGGGAGCTCGCCTGTCACGATGTAGCGCTTTATTGGCTCCCTCCAATCAGCCCCCCAATCTTTAGCCGGAATTTGGTCAATCTCATGAAATACTCGCGGTTCCGGTTCGGGATGCTCATTTGGTTCAAGGTCTGGTTCGGGACGGTCGCCCTCGACTATCGGTTCCGTCTCTATAATAGTTTCCGGAAGTACATCTGGCTCTTTGTTGTGCTTTTTCGACTTCCTCCGTTTAACAGGTGGCAACTCGACTTCGGGCTCGCCACGTTCACGCGCTGCTGCTCGAGATCTTGTAACAGCGAGGACTTCTTTGCCAGTTTTAATGCTTCGCTCCGCGATACACTCAACTGGAATGATTCTTTTTAGTTCAGGATCTGATGTTGACGCTAATGCGGCAAGTGCATCCGCAGTTGTGTTTTCTCCTCGAGGTATGCGAATTAGTTCGAATTTCTTGAAGTCCTTGGAAAGACCCTTCACTACTTCAAGGTACGCTTCCATTCTTAGATCTTTCGCTTCATAATCGCCATTGAACTGATTAACTACCAGCTGTGAATCACAATAAGCGACCACTTCTTCAGCTCCAACCCCTTGTGCTAGTCGAAGTCCGGCAATTAGTGCTTCATATTCTGCTTCATTGTTAGAAGCATTAAATAATAGCCGGAATGATTGTTCAAGAATTTCCGACGTTGGAGATTCCAACTTGATTCCTACTCCAGATCCTTGTTTTGATGAAGATCCGTCTACATATAGTTTCCAAGTCTGATTCTCTGGTTGCTCCGGTGTGCCCAGCACTGGTAGTTCGGTTAGGAAATCTGCCAAAACCTGAGCCTTCATGCTGACTCGGCTTTTATATTCTATATCGTATTCACTTAGTTCCACTGCCCACTTCGCCAATCGTCCGGATTGATTTGGACTATGAAGTATTGTTCGGAGTGGCTGGTTGGTTAACACTTCGATTGGATGGGACTGGAAGTATGGGCGAAGCTTCCGGGCTGAAGTTACTACTGCAAGTGCGAGTTTTTCCATCATTGTGTACCTTGTCTCTGGATCTGTCATTGACTTACTTATGTAGTAAATCGGTTTTTGCTCCCCGCGGTCCTCCCGGACCAAGACTCCACTAACTGCATGTTTTGAAACTGAAACATACAAATAGAGCTTCTCGTCCACTTCGGGTTTAGACAACACTGGTGGAGTAGTGAGGTATGCTTTAAGTTGTCCGAATGCTTCTTCACACTTCTCATCCCAAAGGAACCCTTTATTTCCCTTCAGAATTTGATAAAAAGGCAGAGACTTGTCCGTTGATCTTGAAATAAATCTGTTTAGGGCTGCAATTCGACCAGTCAGACGCTGTACTTCCTTGAAGTTCTTCGGGGATGGCATGTTTAGAAAGGCATTGATTTGGTTTGGATTAGCTTCGATTCCTCTTTTTGTCACGATATAACCAAGGAACTCTCCGGATGGAACTCCGAAAGTGCACTTCGCCGGGTTCAGCTTCATTTGATATCGGTTGAGAATTTCGAAACACTCTTCCAAATGCTTAATGTGATCCTCTTTCTTCAAAGACTTAACCAACATATCGTCTATGTAGACTTCCATTGTCTTCCCGAGATGCTCATGGAACATTTTGTTGACCAATCGTTGATAAGTGGCACCTGCGTTTTTTAAACCAAAAGGCATTACTTTATAACAATAGGTACCTCTGTCTGTGATGAATGACGTCTTTTCTTGGTCTTCGGGATCCATCATTATTTGATTATAACCCGAGAAAGCATCCATGAAAGTTAATAACTCATTTCCAGCGGTGGATTCTACGAGCCGGTCTATATGCGGGAGCGGAAAACTATCTTTTGGACATGCCTTATTGAGATCGGTGAAGTCGATACACACCCTGTCCTTTCCATTTTTCTTTTTGACCACGACAATGTTTGCTACCCACTCCGGGTATTGTACTTCCCTTATAGATCCTATTTTTAATAGTTTGTCCACTTCATCATTTACTGCCTTTGCTCGCTCTACTCCGAGTTTCCTTCTCTTTTGTTTCACAGGCTTAAAACTTGGATCTACGTTCAATTTGTGGCAGATTATGCTTGGATCTATGCCAGGCATATCGGCCGCTGACCATGCAAATGACGTCTTGTTTTTCCTTAGAAGTTCAATCAAAGCTTCTTTTATTTCGCCAGTCAAAGTGACTCCAATTCGGACTTTCCGATCTGGTTTATCTTCTTCCAATACTACTTCGATTACCACATCGTCTTCTTTTTGCCCACTAGGAAATCTTGGAATTTCCTTCTTCGCAGGTTTCGTTAATTGCTATTGGATCTTCAGTCGATGACTGGTCAGATAACACGTTCGTGAAGCTTCTTGACTTCCTCGAATTGTTCCCACTCCACTAGGAGTTGGAAATTTGATGTACTGATGATACGTCGAGGGAACTGCCTTCATTTGATAAATCCATGGAGTCCCAAGGATGATGTTGTAGGCTGCTGGTTTATCAAAAACAACAAAATCTACTATCTTTGACACGTTTTTGGCAAGAACTGGTAGCTTGATCGTCCCGAGAGACATGGCCGATTCGCTTGTGAATGCCACCAAAGGAGACGGCGGTCCAACAATATCTGCCCGACTGATTCCCATTCTTTCCAGGGTACCTAAAAAGATTAAGTCGACCGAACTGCCCGTATCAACGAGAATTCTCGAAACTTCGAAGTTGGCAACGTCTAAGGTAATGACTAGGGCGTCATCATGAGGCCTTTCGAGGTGACATGTTTCTTCTTCGTCAAATGATATTGACGTGCCTTGAAAGTCCATTTCTTCACCTAAATTTGCTTTAAATAAAACATTTCGCCTATGCTTCTTTATGGCATTGATCGTATCCCGACAAAGCTTGGAACCTCCAATGATCACATTGATTTTTCCTTTAGAACTTCTAGGTTCTTCTTCGTTGGATTGCCTAGGTCTTTTTAAATTCTGATCTTTAGGGGTATCTTTCGCCTCGTGATATTCTTTCACGAAATCTTCTATCTTGAATTTAGAAAGATCTCCACTGGCCCACAGCTCTGCGAGGTGCTTTTTGAGGACACTACAATCTTTGGTTAAGTGTCCGGTTACCTTATGGATGTCACAATGCAAACTTTCGTCACGGACCCAAGTGTTCGACCTTCCTTTTCCTTGAAATTGTTTCCCGACGGTATTGTTGAGGGGTTGCGATCCGAACTTTTTAGGTCCTTGGTTCTCTCTGGGCTCAAATTTTTTTGTAGGGAAGGTGACCGCTGGTTTTGCTTGTTTGTTCCTTTTCGCAAAACTCTCTTTTTCGTCTTCTACTTCCATCCAGTTATTTGCACGGAAAAGTGCGTCTTGAATTGTGTCCGGCTTGTGAAGTATTAGATCTTCTTTAAACCTCGAATCATGCCATAAACCTTTTCGTAGGGCAGATAGAGCTGACTGCTGCGAGATTCTTGGGAGTTTTGACAGCACCCCCTTGAATTTGGTGATGAAAGTTCTAAGTGACTCATTTGGCCCTTGTGTTAGATTCCAGAGGTCAGCATCCGAAACGCTTTTATCCATGAGGATAGAATATTGTTTCAGGAAAACAGCCGACAACTCGTCGAAGTTATTGATTGAGCCTGGTTCCAGCTGAGTGAACCACATTAGTGCTTGACCGCAAAGATTTTCCGAAAAGAGTTTGCAGTATCCTGCATCCTCATCAGCTTCATCCAATTCGACTCTTCCGGCGGCAATCAAAAAAGCTGCGAGATAGCTTTTTGGGTCTTCTAATCCACTGTACGGATCCAGTTTGAGTTTCCGAGAATCTTTGATTCTCAAATTTGCAATTCGCGGAATGAAAGGAGTTCGCCTAGCTTCCTCGATGACTCGGTTAATGTCCGGCTCCGAACTGGTGGCCTGGTGGAACTTTGACTTCATTTCTTTTAGTTCCTGGCTAACCTTCCTCATGGTTTCGAGCTGATCAAAGCTCTCTTGATCATACTGATCCACAAGCTGATCTTCATCTCCGAGCTGCGTCTCTTCTTCCACATCCGGTTGGATTGTCGGGTTAGAAGTTGTTTGTTCGTTGGTCTCACTTCGCACACGGGAGTTTGGCGTACTGAACATGCTTCTTCAGACTCCCACGGTACTTCCTGCACCTAGAGAACGAACACGAGATTGAATAGTATTGATGTTTTGACCAAGAGATACCTGGGTTGTTTTAAGCGTGTCCACAGCTTTTTCCACATCCGAGAACTTCTGCGACATTTCTGTTATGGCTTGCTGCATGGTCTTGAGAGCCTCGGCTACTGTCGAATCAGGGATGCTTGTTCCAGACATTGCTGCTTATCTCGGAAATGAGAGAAATCTGACAACTCAAGAATCTTCTAGATCCCCACAGACGGCGCCAAAATGTGGATGTCGGATTCGCACACTTGAATATTTGTTTAATTAGTGGGAATGATTATTCTTGAGGACAAAAATATGATGAAAAAGCTATGAATTGAAATGGAAAATGATTATAGTGTATTTGCTAGAAAAATTGCGTATCCTTTACATGGCTATTAGCCCTCTTATTTATATTGACATACGACATTTAACTCTCAATTAAACATAATTATTTTCTCTTAAATGCGTCCGTTTTGGTCTTCGAGTTTTAATGCCCAACGTTTGAATTTGAATTGACTCCGATCTTCATGGGCTTCGCCTTTTGGCCCAAGTCATCCGACTTCGATTCCGAGTCATATCCCGAGGTGTGACCACTCCGGGCTCTCTTTATGGTGATGCCCACTTCGATTATATCTTGTGATCCATGGGCTTAATGGGCCTTATCCTTTGCGGGCCTTCATCTTGATTACGTGGCAATCTTTGGTTGGTCCCGGTCCACTGGTGCGGGATCCGACACCAACACCAATAGTAGTATCGACTTAGGTGGTTAATTAGTGACATATATTCCAATTTCTTAGCTAAATTTTGTTTTTAACCTATTTGGCTATTTTATGTTTTGACTCTTTGAACTCCTATGTTCTAATTTCCAAGTAGTTTTGTCTTGTTTTAGGTCTTTTCAGAACCATTAATTATCCTGATTTGAATCTTCTTTTATTATATACTACTTCTTATTTTCTAATTAATCCAAGTGGTATATAACAAAAGAATCACCACTTGGATTAATTAGAAACATAAGTAGTATATAATAAAAGAAGATGTTCAAATCAGGATAACTACAAGTTTACTGTTCTAAATTAACTAGATATCAAGATATTAAATTACTAGTTTATGATTTCTAGTTAATTTAGAACGTAAACTTGTAGAATAATATAAACAACCAGTAACTTGAATCATGCATGTCAGCAACCTCAAAAATCATCTTCACTATAAAACAAACGACCAACTGTCCAAACTTTATATATAGATGGAATTTTTTTATATTTCGAATGCATTTTTAGTGTTACATGCATGTTTCTTTACTATGTAAAAATGGTGGTTTCGGTTGCTACTCGGTGTACACCATCATATACATGATCAATATATATATCTTAACACCTTTAATAGTGATAAATATGTTCCGGTCAGTGGATGGATTCAATTATCTCTTCTCTCAAAATTTTGATTAGAAACAAAATATCTACCTACAGAGAATCAAACCGTAATCTAGCTTCCGAGATGCTTCAAAGCTGGTTTTCGACTACTTCACAGAATTCACAGCCCAACTCATTCACCTCCATTGATACTCGGAGATTGGAGAAACTTTTGTAATTGGTTCAGATTTGTTCATAGATGACTATAGTGTTTTTTTTTCCAATTATAGGCTTGATCCATTCAATATTATGGCCTAGAGCCCTAGACTGGACATGTTTTTTTCTCTTTTTCTCTTGCAATTTTAATTGAAAAACTTTTTTCAAAAGAAAAAATATTCGTAGAACTTTATGCCGAAAATGCATTAGACTATATACGTAGGGGGCGGTCCTAAAAAAGAGGAGGTCAAAAAAAAAAAAACTTGTTGGGTTTAAGAAAATGGGGCCTAATTTTGCAACAAAATTTTTGAAAACCCTAGCAATTGTTTCATGTTGATTTGCTCAAGGACGACCCTGTATATACGTAATTATGTACAACAGTAATATATAGAAAAAGAATTAAATTTTTGAAAGATATATAGCAATCTTTAGTAGATTAGCAACATAAGGGGCATAACGTAATAACCCCTTTGAAGTCACTGTAGTAAAATAGTTGCCTTTATATCATTTAGAATGTTCCTATGGTTTACTACTGAAGTATTATAAGTTTATAACACAGATTTTAGAATAATGTTCCAACAATATAAATACTCTTTGGGAGGACCAATTGTTCCGGCAAGCACAAAACCAGTGGTCCAGTGGGGATGGGAAAACGGCACAGCGTGCGACCATTTTCTTTCCACTGATTAACATCAAAACAGCATGTGGTCCTAACCTTTAGAAGTGAAACGTCACGGTGTGTTATAGTGATGATCACTTCAACACACGCCTTTTATTATCACAACGATCATAATTAAACAGTGTCAGTCTTTATTATTTTCAGTTAATCCTGACCGTTCATTCAAAATTTGGATGATGTGTCCTTTCAAGGTAACTTTAACCCCTTCTAACGTCTTTTAACTAATGTAAAAAAATTAAAAATGAGCGGATAAAAAAAAGTGAATTATCTACAGAGAGAGAGAGCCATTTGGTGCGGAGGTTTTTTGGCGACAGAGCCTTTCTCTCTCTTCCGTACAAATGGCGCCGCCGAAGAATGTTGACGGAGAAGGAAAAGGAAAAGGGAAAGCTATAGCGAATACGTCGACAAGAGTGCTTCGAAGTATGGCTCGGAAGACTCGAAGCGATACTAAGCGAGAAGGTTCTTCTTCTAAGCTCGTGAAGCTCGAATCTCCGGAGAAGAAGAAACGGAAGACGACGAAAGCGAAGGCAGGTGCGAAGAAGAAGGTCAAGAAAGAAGAAGAGGAAGAGGTAGCTGTGAAAGTCGAGAAAGAGGATGAAGAATCTGCGGAGGAGGAAGATGATGATGCGGCAGAGAAAGAAGAAGAAGAAGACGATGACGACTCCGAGAAGAAGAAGATTGTGATCGAGCATTGGTAAACGAAATGTCTTCCTTATTTTGGTTTTTGGAGAAATTTGGGGGAAAATGTAGTAGCGAGTATTTAGGGATTTTGTTCTCCGATATTGAAGCTAATCTTTTGGATTTTTGTCTCTGTTTCGTTGGAAATTTCGTGTTTCTAGGGTTTTTTTTTTCTTGTTAGGGTTTCGTTCTTGAATCTGCACACATTCTTTTGTTAATCTTTGGTTTTGTACACAATGTGTCATTCGCCTTTATGATTGATTCAATTCTTGTTCTGAAGAGGAATTGGTTTTTGTGGTTTCTCTTCTTTGCTTAAGTTGAATTGCGATCGATTATCTTCTTTGATTATGGTTCTTAGTGTGTCTTGATTGTGATTGGTGATGTTAAATGAAAGAAAACTTGATGTTATGTCTGATGTTAGTTGTTGTTTTCTTGAAGCAAACAATGCAAATCATTCAGGGAGAGGGCTAATGAGGTGAAGGAAGGTCTAGAGGAAGCTGTTCCTGGCATCATTGTCACTGTGAATCCTGATAAGGTAGTGAATCTTTGACTGCAGATGTATATATTTGTCACAATGTGTGCATTATTAAGCTAATTCTTTCCTTTTTGATCTGCTTTAACAGCCAAGGCGTGGTTGTTTTGAGATTCGAGAGGAAGGCGGCGAAACATTCATCAGTCTTTTGGTAAGACTTTCACTCTCATACTTGAATGTAGTATGTCAATTAGTCGCACTTATGTGAGTGACTTGTTCCAGTTGAATTGAGGTTTCTCGTCTTGTCCGTATCTATTCTCATAACACAGTTTCTTTGATGATATACTTAAGCACTCACAAAATTGATGCTATTTTTGATGAGTCAACTACCAATAAGGTTTTGTGAGAGCATTCATAAAATGGCTTTTGTTTGTTTTCTTTTTGCTGAATCAAGTTGAGTGCTAAGTTGTGTGAAATAAGAACAAACTAGCAGATTACATTATTAGTGACTAGGTGTACAATAAGAATATGTTTGCTTTCATGTTATTTATTTTTCAGAGGTATATAGAAGATGATGTGACTTTCTTATGTAGGCTATGAAGCGTCCATTTACACCAATGAAGGAACTTAACATGGAAGAGGTCATTACTGACATCGTAGAGAAGATTAAATAACATTGCAAGTAGGTTCTACCAATGCCGAGTCTTTTGTTTCTTCCTTGGCCCTCGGCAAATAGGCTTCAATATCTGACTATCTAGAGCAACTGCAGGATTTTTTAGTCTTAATTTTGATATTTTGGTGAAAACCATTTAAGCACGGTTTCGTCATTTGGCAGTGCTTGATCGGCTTTGTGCAGTTTCTTTATGCTAAAACTTACTGCTATATTTGGGATTAAGTCTGTCTTCGTAATGCTAGTTTGAAGCAATTCGTTTCACTTGTTGTTGGATTGTGTTTGCCGTTAATTACGTTACGGATTGGATGAATGAAGATGAAACATTTAGTTACAATTTGGTAATACAAGTTTCACAGGACAGAACATCACACTTTCATTGCCTAATGATAAATGATTGAGGTACAATAATGTGAGTAGAAATTGTTAGTGTTTTGATCCACTTCATATTACCATGCCTCTGTCTACGGTCGAGTCTCATCTTCAGTTTATTTTATCCTCGACTCGCTCTGATTCAAACCATCTTAGAACCAACAAAGCTAGCCACAAACCCGAGAACGAGGACAGCACCGAAGCTCAAACCGGCGTTAGAAGCAGAAGAAGGTGGTTCAGCCTCATCAGCTGCAGCCATCTTCTTCTTGCCGGATTTATCTGGAGCCGGAGCTGGAGAATCATCCGATGGAGCAGATGCAGGTGCAGTTTCTGGGGCTGCACCAGGAGGAGCATCTGCATAATCCTCTTCCTCAGCTGGTCCAGGAGCTGGAGTGGCTGCACCCTTCTTGGGAGATGGGGCTGGTGGTGAAGACATGGGTGGTGGTGGAGGAACCTTAACCGGAGACCCGAGTCCAGGAGCCACAATGGGCATGCTGATCTGGACCACAGAGAGATTGTACGGGTTACGGAAAACAGTTGTGATGTATTCAGCGGTTTGAGGAGCGCCTTTCACACCAGAACCAAAGTAAATCTTTCCATTAGATTTGGTGCAGTTGAGGAAACCGTTTTGCTGTTGGCCCAAACCGGTGGATTGGTAAAGGGTAGTGAGCAATGTGCTCTTTTCCTTGAGAGCCTTGAGCTTAAGCTCATCAAAGTAGTCAAGAATCACATGGTTCATAAGAATGTTCTTGAGCTCTTCCTCGGGTCTACTAGAGATGGAACCGATAGCATCATTGCTAAGAGCCAGCACGGTGATGGTCTGACGTTTGTTGATAATTGGTGTGAGCTCGGTCTTGGCAAGAAGCTCCATCATGGTGCTGAATTCAGGGTATTTCTCGAGCACCCGGGTTATGTTAACCGCTGATACAATGGAGGAAACAGCGAGTAAGATGGTGAGACAGAGGAGAGAAGAGGAGACCTTGAGACCCATCTTTGGGTGTTTTTGGTTATTACCCTTATTTTTTCTATAGTAAAAGCTCAAACCTCAAAGCCTGAGTTTGCAATAAGAGGATCAGGTTGGGTATATATACAGACCTCAAGAGGAGCTCAAGATTAATGGTGGAGAGACATTTACTTATATTTGTTTTGGCTAAATTTGAACTTGACTTTATTGTTACCTCTATATTTGGCTTTAGACTGTTTTATTTTGTACCTTTGGTTTTAGGGTTTGTGATATTGAGATTTGTTGCTTTCTCATCAAAGAATGATGAGATGTTGCAACATAAAATAGGTGGAATTAATATAGAGCCAACGTAGACAAGTCCATCCTAATCTTTATTTAGTCAATTCTTCAACAACTTGAAGTCCTAAGCTCGAATCCGGAAGTAGTAACAGGGTCACAGGATGTACTTTTTGGGGTTTGAAACTCAAGCACATCATGTATACTTTGCGGTAATTACATGTGTTTTGCATATTTTTTTTTTGCTAAAAATGTAAATATTTCATAAAATGAAAATAGTTTAGGTGTACAATCAAAGATTATAAACTTAAATAAATGGTCCCATGGCACAAAAAAAAGCTAAAAACATTGAAGCATATTCATAAACGATCTTCAGTCCATCCACTTAACAGAAGCACCAAAGCTAATGGAGTTAGATGAAGTGACAATGAATTTGTTATTCTTTCTAGATCAGATGGAGAAGTCGAAGGGCGAATGCAAATTGTCAAAACCGAAATTACATATATTAGACTGATACATAATCAGGCCACACTGATACATAGATTTTGAAATTTTATATAGTTTTGCTTATGGGAAGATTGTGATGATTTCAAGATCTCGACCTATAGTAATAAATTGGGTAAATTAAAGTACTGTCTTATCCATTATCTTATACACAATTACACTTTTACACAAATAGCAATTACAACATATAGGCCTTAAATTATTTTCAATAATTGAGTAAAGTATGATTACTCAAAATGTCAAAACATATCTATGGTTACATGATTCATACTCCATTGCATCATTTTGTTCTCCCGTCTAGGTCTTTTTCTTCCAGAAATGAATGTTTTTTCCTAAACCAAAGGTGTAGGAAACACAAGCTAAGAAGGAAGTGTTTTTGGAGCCTATCTGCAAACAGTCAAGGCTCCTCCATGTGGAAGCAGCTCTTAAAGCTAAGACCATTGGCAAAACCCTTCCTTTCATTTGAAGTAGGTGATGGAAAATCCCACTCCTTTTGGTATGATAATTGGACTCCTTTCGGATAGTTGTGCACATTCCTAGGAGCAGATATGAACATGCGCTACTTGGTCTTCCTCTGGAATCAACAGTAGCTCAAGCAAGATCATGGAATTGTTGGTAATTTGTGTTGAGATTTGCTCTAGTACAATTTAGAATCCATTTCTCTTATACAAGATGAGTACACGATTCAATGGGATCAGCTTATCCATAGATTGACGGATACCCCTCGGTCAAAACTCAGCAACTTCGTCATTCGCTACACCTTCCAAGCTACAATTCATAGTTTTTGGAGGGAACGAAACAGTCTGTTTCTTCAGCTTTTATTTATTTATTACTTCTTAAAACTATAGTGTTATAAAAACTATTAATTACAGTTTTCAGAAATATTTTGGTGGAATGGTTAAGCTATAAACCATACAATAATATGGCAAACAATACAACCAATCATAGAATTAGCTTTTAATTAATGTGTGGTTGTTAAAAAAAAATAAGGCAAACAATAAAAAAAAAATTTAAACAAAAAGAAAATAAGCTGACAAATCAAGCTTTAAGAGGAAAAAAGGAAATATGGAGAAAACAAAAGAAGGAAAAATAAAAATAGGCAACAATAAAGCTTTAAAATAATAAAAAAAAGATATAGAAAAATTGGAAAAATAAAGAAAAGGAAATTGCTTAAGCGTGTTTAGAAACAAATTATAATCAGACGTATGCTTATATAAATACTTTATATAATAAGATAGCATTACACTTTACTTCTCCACAATTTCATATTTCTCAACAATCTCTCTCTCGCTAATTCCAGTCTCTTACGACTCATAAATCTTTCTCTCTGATTTTGTCTAATTTTACTCAGAGAATGGATACTGAATCTATCAAGCTCGATGTTCATGTAACCGCCTGGTCTCATACTCCATCGTCAGGGTTCAACGAATTTATCAAAGACGGGAACGATGGTAGCGTCACGAGTCTGGGATCTTACCGGGATCCTTCTCGACTAATCTCTCTAAACATCCAAAACTTTGAACCAAACTACGTCTACCAACTTCTCCAAAGCCAACTCCACGATCATGTCTTGTCCGAACAAATAGCTTATCTTGTCGAAACCCAACGGCTAAGAAGTCAAAGTTCTGAGTTGCCACAACAACCTATATCCATGAGAGTCACCGTCAAATTGACACAGAAGGTATACGACGTTGTGTCTTATAGTTCTGCTCCGTCGACAACAGATTTGGGCAAAGAAGAAGAATCGGAGACATGTGCCATCTGTTTGGAGAATCTGTTGAGGAGATCAAAAGATTACATACAAATGCCTAATTGTTCACATTGTTTTCATGAACAATGTGTTAGTAAGTGGTTGGTTCCTCAAAATAACTCTTGCCCTCTCTGTCGCCGACCTATTAGGAACAACCACAGTGAAACGGAGTCTAATTAGGGTTTCAAAATAGTACTCCCTCCGTTTTCGAATAGTTGTCGTTTTAGAGCATTTTTTGTTTTAAATTAGTTGTCGTTTTAAGGTAATAATGTAACTTATGCCAATAACTACCCAAATTACCCTCATTTAATTAAACACAAATTATTTGTAAATAATTACTTGTCATTTTTATAAGGTTAATATAGTCTTTGTATACCTTTTCTTAATTTGTCCAAATACAGTTAAAACGACAACTTTTCAAAAACAGAGGGAGTATATTTTATTTTTTGTAGTCTTAATGATATTTTGTTTATTTGTGTCGGAAGTCTATTTAGGGTTTTCACGTATGTTTTGTCTAAGAGACGAACTAAGAGCCTAAGAGGCTAGTTAGGGTTTTTCATAGTTTATGTATCTGTTTTTGTTGGCAACATGTAATGCAGTTTAATTTGATTTACTCGAATTTCACATTAATAATTTCATTTACAAGTTTGATTTTATTATGCGACACATATCTCATGCAACACACAACACAACACTGACTTAAAACCAAATTTGTTTGAAATAAAAGAAGCAAATTTGAACTTTTGAAGATGGCTTAGTAATTTCTCCAACACCAGACTTCAGCATGACACTACAAAAGTTTACTTCTTATTATTATAGCAAATATTAATTACAGTTTTCAGAAAGATTCTCTTTTTTTTTCTTTTGTTCGTGGAATAATTAAGCTAAAACCACATAATAAACCGGCAAATAATAAAATAAAAATTAAGCAAAAATGAAATAAGAACCGAAAAATGGAAAAAGTGGGAAAAAAAGGAAATTACATAAACGGGTTAGAAGTTAGAACAAATTATAATCAGACCTATGCTTATAAAAACATAAAACATTACACTTTAATTCTCCACAATTTCTTATTCCAATCTCTTACGAATCATCTTTTCTCTCTGATTTTGTTTAATTTCACTCCAACAATGGATACTGAATCTATCAAACTCGATGTTCATGTAACCTCTTGGTTTCGTACTCCATTGTCAGGGTTCTTAAGCAGTGTAATAATCAGCCGAGACAGAGAGTTCGAGGAATTTATCATAGACGGACACGATGATAGCGTCACGAGTCTCGGATCTTACCGGGATCCTTCTCGAGGTCCCGACCCACTAATCTTCCTAAACTTCCAAAACTTCGAACCAAACTACGTCTATCAACTTCTCCAAAGCCAACTACACGATCATGTCTTGTCCGAACAAATAGCTGGTCAGATTTTAGTCGAAGCCCAACGGCTAAGAAGTTCTGAATTGCCACAACAACCTTTATTCATGATGGTCTCCGTCAAATTGACACAGAAGGGATACACTTTCGGGACTTGTAACTCTGCTACGTCGACAACAGATTTAGACCAAGAGAGCGAAGAAGACAAATCGGAGACATGAACCCATCTGTCAAATGCCTAATTGTTCGAATCTTTTTCATGAAGAATGTGTCGTTAGTGGTTTGAATCTGACATAATTACGAACCACAAGAGTGAAACAGAGTCTATTTAGGGTTTCAATACATGTTTTATTTTTGTGTGGTTGTAATGATTTAGTTAACAAGAGTGAAAAAGAGTCTAATTAGGGTTTCAGTTATGTTTTAGTTTAATCTTTGTCGTAGAATTTTATGATGCTAATTAGGGTTTTCTCATTGTTTATGTTTTGATCTCGATACCTTTTTGTTGACAACTTGTAATGCAGTTTTGATTCAATGATGTGTACATTGTGATTTTGAGACATGTTCCTCTGTGCCTGAGGGTCTGTGAATTCATGCCCTAAGCTTTCAAATTCTAGCTAGCTTCATCTGAGCCATAGCAGCAGGACCAGGAAGCTTCTTCCGTAGAAGCCCCCTTAGGCTTTGACACTCTGCTTCAAGTTTTGCAATCTTTTCACACCTTCCAGATGCTGCTTAGTTGCGATTAGTCTTTAGCTTTTCCACATCAGCTTCAGCTTTAGACCTCTCCTCGCTAATCTTTACCATCATCTCAGTGAGTGCTGCATTGTCAAAACTGAGACACACAATCATGAGGCGCTCTTGAGATGGTCTTATATTTTCTACTCAGACACATAATAAAAACACAAAAGACTTCAACTGAAATTTATAACTTATCAAAACTGACACAATAGCACTACTAATCTCATATAAAAACAGAGCTCTGGTGAACATAAAAGCACCTGATTCTCCAGAGAAGCTAAATAGGACAAAGAACAAACAGGAGTTGACTCATTTCCAACAACTGGTTTCTCAGTCGTGGCTTTGTCCGAAGACTTTCTCTTCCATGACCAAATCTTTTTGGTAGTTTCAGTTTCATCTTCGATTATTACAGTTGGATTTAGGTGAACTTTATTGGTTGGAGACTCCTCTTAAATTGATATTTAGGATTAAATATTTTACAGAAGACCCTAAAACTTTCGATGATTTCAGCCGAAGCTTAGCACATAAACCAATCTTTTCTAGTATGTGAATAGCATTATGCTTTTTCTTTTTGTAAACTTTTTGAACACATTAACGTTTTGGACAATCCAATTTTCTACACGTAAAGAAAAATTAGCAGATGTTATTGTTATCTACAAAATATCACTTAAAACATGCTTTTGCCAGCTTAAGTCAGAGAAAACAAGACTACTATAGAGGTCTTTAAAAATCTTTTGATAAAATATTACTCCATCCGTTTCGTTTTAGTTGTCGTTTAAGGTTTTTGCACACAACTTAAGAAAATCATTAAATTTTTTGTTTTACCCTTTATTAATATATTTTATAATTTTTTCATTGGTCAAAACATTAAAACATTAATGACAAAACATTAATTTTCACCAAACATTTGCATTGAAAACCTAAAACGACAACTATTATGAAACAAAATTTTAATCCTAAAACGACAACGAAACTGAAACGGAGGGAGTAGTTTGCTCCTAAGTAACATGTAACACAATTAGCACATAAACATGATGATAACCAGAAAGAGGAAAAAAAATGGTAAGCCAGCATATAGTGATAAAGCTCATACAAAACCAGTAAATGAGAAGTGACTGCACACTCAAATGCAACATAGAGAGAATATTATAAAGATAACTTCTGCAGCCATGGCTATGGCTCGAATAAAAACTTTTAGCTGACTTGGGGAGCAATCAGGTTTTGACACATGTAGAACTATCAGCATCTGAAAGACACAAAGCATCAAATTTGTTAACGCTCTCAAAAGTACGACAATATTGTTGTAGCTCAGCAACGGTCATGACTTAATGATCTTTTGTAGATGATGTTGATGTGCTCGTGGCTTTATGCTTCTGTTCTGGTGGGCTGATAGATGTTGGAGCACATGTTGTATTCATAATGTTAAACTTAAGATCCTCTACATGGTCTGCAAAAGCGTAAACTCTATACCCGTTAAACCATCCATGGCGTTCCCCAAAATCTTGGATTTCAACACTAAGGAGAGTGTTCTTTTCAGGATTAAAGTAGAAAACATAAAACGGTTTAATAGTGTTTATGATGATACTACCTTTATCCTTCGACAAAACAATTTCACCTGTAGCAGTCGTCCCAACAACAGAAAGATTGTTTTTAACCTTGACTAGATTATTATCAGCCTGCAAAGTGTAGACATATTTCGACCATTTACGTTTCTCGACATCCTCTAGAACCCACATACATAACTCAAGGGGAAATCCCCCATCATAAGCATACTCTAAACTAACCCCACCTAATTTACCCTTATAGTTTATCAATTGTGTATATGATGAAACACCAAAGTGTTTTGCATCTATAAACATGAACTTCTCAGACCTGACATCAAAGCAAACTATCCCATAAGACCCGTCTTCAGTTTTTCTAGCTAAATAAAAAACAGCCCCATTGAAGCATTTTGCTTCACCTAAACGATCATGGCTTAAGGGACAATGGATCTTCCTCCAACTCATTTTTCCAGTTCCTAGTGTCAAAATATGATGATCATCATATGCACAAGCCATGACCAATACCTTGAATTGCTTGTCAATGGGATCAAACCCTAAAAAACTTCCCGCCTGTCCGTAACTTGTCAGTAATTTAGGTAAAATCACATATTGTCCTGTGCTAGGGTTACATATCATACGCACATAATCGTACTCCTCCTCCTTTGAGATCCGAATACTAGGGAAATAGATTAAACCATTAGCATAGCTACTAGTGTATGGGTTTCTTCCTTTAGAGAACTTCATATGAAAATCCGCAGAAACTACAAGAGACGATTTCCCATATGGATTCTGAGGCTGAGGCGATGAGAAGAAGCTCCACTCACCGTATTCTACAACTGCGAATAACAGACGTGGACGAGCCAAGGACCTGGTCAAGAACAGTTTGGTGAAATATGGACCGCGAAGCATGGACCCCCATAGTTTCGACACGCAGAGAAACCTCGCGATTGACTTTTCGGGCAATCTCGAGAGTATATCAAGAATGAGATCCATCGGGATGGAAGTCATGATCGTATTTGCTGATCGGACCGAAAGAGAGAGAGAGATAGGAGGAATACAAATCATTGGGCAACTTCGGGGGCCTAGGGCATTAATTTATTCCGAACCAAATCAAGCTTTGTTGATTTCGGTTTAAAGGAATAAAAACCTATCAGCATCCTTTATTTTTTTTTATTTTTTTTTGGTGAATTTCTTTATCTATACTAGTATTTTTGAAGTACATTTTTAGCGGGTTGAAGTATGATAGATCAATTAAAACCAAAAAAAAAAGTACGAGAGATAAAGAAGCCATTGATTGATGCAACAAGTATGGAGTCCCCCTTCTCTTCACTATTGTACCACCATTAGATTCATATGATGTCAAAGGCTTTTGGTTTAGAAAGCATAGGGATTAACTTCAGTTTCATACTAGACTTGGATTTGGTAGTATTTTTGGTAGTTTTAGCTTCATTTTTTGGTATAGATTAGTTTCAGTTTCGATTTTTATAGTTGGATTTAGGTGAACTAATATTGGTTGTAGACTCCTCTTAAATTGATATATAGAATCATTTAATTTCAGTTTTGTTTACTTTGCAATCATACAAGATAATCAATAGAAATCTATACTAGTATAATCGCAGCACTTTTTGTGACAGGTGGGTAAAAAAGCTTTCGGATATATCGGATATCCGACCCATTTTAAAAATTCCTTCACAAAAAATTTGTTGGGTCGGGTTATATTTAACCCAACTCATACACCGGATATTCCATATTTAATAATTTAGATTTTTAGAAGATTTGATTAAGATTTATAATTATGATTCTCCTATCATCTTTGTTTGATTTGTTTTTAACTGTTTTGAATCATCATATAATACATAAAATAAAATAAAAAAATCAATTTTTTTCTGCATATACTGTGATTCGAAATTTTAAAAACGGACATATATTATCCAATTGACGAAAATGTGTGTTCAACGTTCTACATCGATTAAAATATTTAGACAATGATTCAGAATCATATCATAAATAAGAACATTAATAAAATAAATGAGTTTTTTGGCGGGATGGATTTGGCGTGACGGGTTTTTGAATCAACAATAATAAAAAGATTAAAATATCATTAATCCGCCGCTTCAATACGGATTTAATCCTTATTTTTTAATACAAATCACAGGACGGGTTAAGAAATTACGGAACGGGTTATATTTCGGAAATGATTTATATGGCGGACGAATTTGGATCAATATTTATATACCGCTTTAATACGGGTTAAATCCTCAGTTTATTAATAATTATCTCGTGGACTCGTGGTATACCGTTACTTAATAACAATTGTAAACTATAATATAAATAAATATGTTATAAGGAGATACAATTTACAAAATATTTTTATACTAACTTTAAAATTAAATCATCTCGCGGTGTACCGCGGGTTAAAATCTAGTTAATGATTACAAAACCAATCATTTCGATTATTTCAACCGAAGCTTTGCATTTTGGATAATCCAATTTTCTACACGTAAAGAAAAATTAGCAAATGTTATCTACAAAATATCACTTGAAAGTTGAAACATGCTTTTGCCAGCGTAAGTTAGAGAAAACAAGAATACTATAGAGGTCTTTAAAAAACTTTTGATAAAACATTAATTTGCTCCAAGTAAAATTTAACACAATAAGCAAAGCTCACACGAAACAAGTAAATAAGAAGTGTCACACTCAGAGGCGACAAAGGGAGAATATTAGGAAGCCATGGCTATGGCTCGAATTTGATAACTTTTAGCTGACTTGGGGAGCAATCAGGTTTTGACACCGGTAGAACCATTATCATCTGACATACACAGAACATCAAAATTTGTTAACGCTCTCAAACGTACGACGATCTTTTTGCAGGTGAGCAACGGTCCTCATTTGATGATCTTCTATAGATGATGTTGATGTGATTGTGGCTTTACGCTTCTGTTCTGGTGGGCTTATAGATGTTGCAGCAAATGTTGTCTTCATAATGTTAAACTTAAGATCCTCTACATGGTCTACAAAAGCGTAAACTCTATACCCGTAAAACCATCCATGGCGTTCCCCAAAATCTTGGATTTCAACACTAAGGAGAGTGTTCTTTTCAGTATTAAAGTAAAAAAACATAAAACGGTTTAACAGTGTTTATAGTGATACCACCTTTATCCTTCCACAAAACAACTTCACCTGTAGCAGTCGTCCCAACAACAGAAAGATTGTTCTTAACCTTGACGATATTATTCTCAGCCTGCAAAGTGTAGACATATTTCGACCATTTATGTTTCTCGACATCCTCTAGAACCCACATACATAACTCAAGGGGAAATCCACCATCACAAGCATACTTTAAACTAACCCCACCTAATTTACCCTTGTAATTTATCAAATGTGTATATGATGTAACACAAAAGTGTTTTGCATCTATAAACATGAATTTCTCATACCTAATATCAAAGCAAACTATCACACAAGACCCATCATCAATTTTTTTAGCTAAGTAAAAAACAACCCCATTGAAGCATACTCCTTCACCACAACGATTATGGGTTAAGGGACATAGGATCTTCCTCCAACTCATTTTTCCAGTTCCTAGTGTCCAAATATGATGATCATCATCATATGCATGAGAGATCAAACCCTAAAAAGCTTCCCGCCTCTCTGTATGATGCAGCGAGATATTTGGAATATTTCCAAATATCTGTTATTATCATATTTTAATTAATTAATAATTATTATTCTTGAATATTATATGTTTTAGGGTTTTCGGGTTTTATTATAAATAACCTTCTTAGGCCTCCTATTGTATTCGGTTGTTTTTGATTAATAAATTAAAGAGCTTTTGATAAGCACTGAGAAGAGTATTCTCAAACGAAGTCTTTGAAGTTTTTGTTCATCGTGAATCCATTGATCTCCGATAACACTAGAATTCCGAGTTACGATTGTTCTGCTTGAGATCCATTGATACTCAAGATTACTTTCGTAATATATCCCTAGAAGCTTCCGCTACGTCACTGTACCTTCTCAGTAATTTAGGCAAAATCACATATTGTCCCGTGCTAGGGTTACATATCATACGCACTTCTTCATCGTACTCCTCCTTTGAGATCCGCATACTAGGGAAATAGATCAAACCATTAGCATATCTACAAGTGTATCGGCGTTTGCCTTTAGATAACTTCATTTGAAAATCGGCAGCTACTACAAGAGACGATTTCCCATATGGATTCTCAGGATGAGGCGATGAGAAGAAGCTCCACTCGTCGCATTGTAAGAAGCCCCAATCGTCGTATCGTATGACTACAAATAACAGACGTGGACGAGCCAAGGACCTAGTCAAGAACAGTTCGGTGAAATATGGACCGCAAACCATGGACCTCCAGAGCTTCGATACGCAGAGAAACCTCGCGATTGACTTTTCGGGTAATCTCGAGAGTATATCAAAAATGAGATCGACCGGGATGGAAGTCATGATCGTGTTTGCTTATCGGATTGAGAGGGAGAGATATGGGAGGAATACAAATCATTGGAGAGACTCTCATATAGAGTTCAGGGGGACCTAGGGCATTAATTTATATACCGAACCAAATCATGTATTAATTTATTCGGTTTGATTTTGATTTAAAGGTATAATAACCGGTCAACAATATTCGTTACTCTATCAAGAGATATAAATGTGGTTCCCTTGTCTCTTTTTCTTGTTTCACATGAAGAAATTTCTAATGATAAATACTAAACAAAAACGAAAATGCAGTGGTCCCTAAAATTTTTGAAAAAGATTTGAGAATCGAAGACTTACTCATGGGATCTGCAATGCTAAGGGAAAAGTGGCAAACAAGGATGGTATTTGCAAAACAAGCAAGTTCAACTTAACCAAACAAGTTAAAAGACATTAGACTAAATCAGTACCATTATTATTAATTAAACAGCATTTTGTTGAGTTCTTAGCAGTTAGCCATATAATGGTAAATTTGGCCTGAGTATAGGGAATTTTGCCACATCCCATGGTTTTGTCTACAGTATTTGTTAGTGTTGCCTTGTCTTGAGAGGTATTTGAATGATAATTTATGTCCATTATGATCAATCAATGCAACTTCAAAAAACAAATCGAAGGAATTAGTAACGTCATTTCATCATTCTCGTCTTCTGTAGTGTAGATCGTAGCTAGTATCGGTCAATGTTGTCTCGATCATCTCCTATAAAGATAAGATCATGACTTGTGGCAACAAATATCGGCTACAAATTTTGTTGAAGCCCAACGGAAAATAAGTCAAGGTTTTAAACAACCCTTGTTTATGGAAGTCTTCGTTAGAACTTAGAATTACTATCAGGTTTTTCTTTCCCCTGCGATTGTTTTTAAAGACATCGACAAAGAAGTGAGAAACACTATCTCCACCAGACGGACCAGGAAGCTCTCTAGGGACCTTATGGTTCGTTGGATTAGATGAGTTTTGTTGATTGACACTCAACATTTGGTTGTAGATTTTGTTTTTTATTTCTTTTTTTGGCAAGTTTACATATTATAGGTTAAGCTCTTTTGTAAAACCTCACATTTCATTTTATAAGATATTCACATTCCCATAAAAAAAAGAACTTAGAATTACGCAGAAGGTAGTCAACGTCGTGCCTCATGATTCGTGAATGTCCTCCGGACACAGAGACATGTGCCATCTGTTTGGAGAAATATTAAAAGCGAGACCTGATGAATGTCCTCCAGACTCAAAGACATGTGACATGCATCTTCTGTTTGCCTAATTGTTTGCATGAGTTTCATGAAGAATGTGTGAGCAAGTGGTTTGACTTTGATCCACATAATAATAACTTTTGCCCTCTCTCTCGCAAACCTATTTTCGAGGAAGAACAACCACAGTGAAAGCTGAGTCTAATTAGGGTTTCAAAACATGTTCCTTTTTTGTGGTTGTAATGTTTTTAATCCGTGTGTCCGATCGAATTCTAATCAGGGTTTCACTTATAATTTAGATTTTATCTTTGAAGGAGACTTTAAAATGCTAATTAGGGTTTTCTCAATGTTTATGTATTTATATCAATACCTTTTTGTTGAATATGCAGTTTGATTTAATGAAACTCAGATTCTCCATTTGTTTTTTCGCCTTTTGAATGTTAAATTATATTCAAAGAAAAATAAACTGTTTTTTAGTTTAATTTTGAAAGGTATTTGAAATAGAAAACAAAGTTTTAAAAGGAAAAAATAGAGCTTTTAAGTAGAAACATAGCTTTTGTTTCAACCTACCTTAACTTTTGAAGTTGAAAACCTGAATTCAGATTTTCAAATTGAAAATTTCACTACAAGTTATAAACCGGCAAACAATAGGAAACATGGGGCATGATTGGTATCAGCTGTAGATTTACATTTTTTTGCTGTAGAGTTATGACTGTAAGTTTATTGGGTATGGATGTGTAATATTTTGCATGTAGAATTGAAAACTTTGGAAAGTTAAAAACGTCTTCTACCCTCAAAAAAATTGAGTGAAAGAAATATTTCGGCTGTAAGAAAAAAAAAAAAAGCCAAAACTTTTAAAGGTTGATTGGATCCATTTTAAAGCTTTAGAAATATTTTTACTTTGTAAAGTCTCCAAAGCACTTGTCAGTCAAGTCCATGATGATTTGGTTTAAGCTCTGGTATATATGTTATGTTGAGAAATTTGCTAAAATAACCAACAAAAATTTAATAATTAACAAACTAACCAAAGAAAAAAAGCACAACAATATTCTCTGTATAAATTATAATATATACAATTTTACCCTCATGCCACATCATCATCTTTTCTTCTGTGTTTTTTCCCTTTCTCTTCGTCACTTAATCTAAAACTGGAAAAAAAAACCACAAATTCATGTCTTCCTCTTTCTTCTCTTTATGACCTCTGCAACTTTAGTCACCATTATATTCTTAACTATTTCAGAAAATCAACCGTTACTCTCAACGGTGACGCCTTCAATCCTTGCCGTCACAACATGGGTTCGCCGTAACGTAGATAAAAAATTCTTAAAGCAATTTGATTTCTTAAGTTTGTGAAATTGCAAATATGCATCTGATTGGTGGGTATTAAACCGAGAGATTAAATCAAATAATTTTAACTAATTGAGTTTACAAAAATTTCACATGCGGATCTAATTTTTCTAATTCACCAAAAATTCCAAAAGAAAGTTGGATTCCACAAATAGAATAGAATAGAAACAAGATTTGACCAAAATAATATAACTGGGATTGATGGGAGAATAGTAAACATAGAAGAGAAGAGTATAAGGCAATTGATAAGTTTTTCATAGTAAGAATGTTTAATGTTTTGTTCTACATATTCCATTTCATTTTACTATATACTATTCCATATGTGTTCTATTTACATTAAAAATTGTACTTTTAACCAAAAAATTTTATTTTTATATGTTTATGTCTGTTTTGAAAAATTTAAATTATAATACATGAAAAAAAAATTCTAGTTTTTTGTTACAGAAGAATCATAAACTTGAATCAATTTTTTAAAACAAAAAATTTGAGTGAAAATTGAAAAAGGGTAAAAAAAAAGAAAAGAGGAGAGCTTCTCTCTCCTGCCACCTCAGCCTTGAACCACCAATGATGGAGCTCTTCCTTCCACCTCAGCTGAATTTCTCCCTTCTTCGGCAACACTAGTTTAGTCTTTTTCTTCCTTCTTTATGTTACTTTCTTAATTTTTTCAAACATAATGTTATATTCTTAATTAAACATTGGATTTTGGTTATACAGCTAATTCACCCATATATGTTTTACAACAAGAAAAAAAAAAAAAGGAAATACAACAGTAAATGAACGTTAAAATGCTTTAAAGAAAAAAGGAAATAAGAAAGGTAAAATGAAAATATGGGGAAAAAAAAGAAAAGGAATTCACATTAATTAGGGTTTTGCTTATATAAACACAATATTACACTTTCCCTTCTCCACAATCTCCTCTCTGTTATTCCACAATTTCTTACGAATCATCTTTCTCTCTGTCTCTGATATTTGGCTAATTTCACTCCGAATATGGAAACTGAATCAACCAAACTCGATGTTCATATAGATGTAGCGGCTACGTCTCAAGATCCGTCGTTAGGGTTCTTAAGCACGGTAATAATCACTCTAGACAGAGAGTACTTGAAGGATGATAGCATCAAGAGTCTAGGATCTTACCCTGATTCTTCTAGTATCGACTCACCAATCATTCTGAAAATCCCACCCTCCGTACCAGAGTATGGCTATAGCGATCTCTATAGCGAACTCCGAGATTATGTCTTGACCAAACATATACTTGATGAGATTGTCAAAGCCCAACTACGAATCCAAAGTGTTGATCACTTGCCGCCACAACAACCTTTATTCATGGAAGTCTCGGTCAAGTTGACACACAAGGTATACAACGTTGTGCCTTGTAGTTCTGCTCCGTTGGCAACAGATTTGGAGACTTGCCTCATCTGTTTGAAGGATCTGTCTATGAGATCCGATGAATGCTACCAATTGCCTGATTGTTCACATTGTTTTCACGAAGAATGTGTCGATGAGTGGGTGATTCGACAAAACTACTATTGCCCTGTCTGTCGCCGACCTATTTATGAACAATCAGAGTGAAACGGAGTCTAAAATAGGGTTTCAGATTTTACTTTACTTTTGTTCTGTGTGTTTGTAATGATTTAGTTAATCCGTGTGTTGGAAGTCTAATTAGGGTTTCAATTATGTTTTAGTTTAATCTTTGTCGTAGACTTTAAGATACTAATTAGGGTTTTTCATAGTTTATGTATCGATCTTGATACTCTGTTTTTGTTGACAACATGTAATGCAGTTTGATTTTATAGAATTCAGTCAGATTCTCTAGAGTTGAAGTTCGCATAATTATATTTCATTACAAGTTTATTACTAGTATGTGAAACATATCTGAGTTTGGCTTGCAACACAAACTTACAAAAACCAAATTTCGTTTCAGATAAAGTTAAATTAAAGAAGCAACTATGAAATGTTGTGGTTAAGTGGTTCTGATTCAACTTTGAGGTTTGTTTAATCACAACTTTAAGAAGAATAAATTTCCAAACTGATTCAGCTAGACATAAGCTTGAACACATCCATCTTTTCAAACTAGGTAAACAAACTCATTGTGGGTTCTTTTCCTTGATCTTGCTTTTGATTTAGTTCTTGAGCTGAATTTTGTAAAAACCAAATTTTGTTTCAACCAATCTTGAAGTTTTGAAGTTGAAAAACCTGTATTCTGATTCACGAATTGAATTTTATCATAAGTTTGTTTCGGGTATGAGACAAAAATCTTGATTGGCAAGCAACTTAAATTTTGATTAGACGTATTGAACTAAGAACATTGCAAAAATTTAACAAAAAAAGAACATTGCAAATCATATTTCCCATTTTGTTCTATTAGTTCTAGCAAATATTAATTACAGTTTTTAAGAAAATTTATTACAGTTTTTAAGAAAGATTCTCTTTTTTTCTTTTGATTGGTGGAATAATTAAGTTATAAACCACACATAATAAACCGGCAAACAATGGGAAAAATTATTTGGTTTAAGCTCTCTGGTATAATAATACTGTATATGTTTAACACCAAGAAAAAAAAATGGAAATCAACAATAAAGAAACGTTAAAAATGCTTTAAAGAAAAAAAAAAAGGAAATAACAAAGGAAAAATGGAAATATGGAAGAAAAAAAGGAAAAGGAAATAAGAAACGAAAAATGGAAATATGGAAGAAAAAAGGAAATTACATTAACGCGTTAGAACAAATTATAATCAGAGGTTTTTGCTTATATAAACACAACATTACACTTTCATTCTCCACAATTTCAATTTTCTCCACAATCTCTCTCTCTTATTCCAATCTCTTTCTTACGACTCATCTTTCACTCTGTCTCTGATTTTTGTCTAATTTTCACTCCGAGAATGGATACTGAATCTTTCAAACTCGACGTTCATGTTAAGACTTGGTCTCAAGCTCCATCGTCAGGGTTCTTAAGCACGGTAGTAATCAGTCTATACAGAGAATTCGAGGAATTTCTCATTAACGAGAACGATGATAGTGTCACGAGTCTCGGATCTTACCCTGATTCTTCTCTCCACGACCCACTAATCTCTCTGAAACTCCCATGTTTCAAACCAAACTACGTCTATCAACTTCTCCATACCCAACTCCACGATCATGTCTTGTCTGAACAAGTATCTTATAAGATTGTCGAAGCCCAACAGCAAAGAAGTCAAAGTTTTTACTTGCCACAACAACAACCTTTATTCATGATTGTCTCTGTCAAATTGACTCAGAAGGTATACAACGTTGTGCCTTGTAGTTCTGCTCCGTTGGCAACAGATTTGGACCAAGAGAGCCATGAAGAAGAAGAATCGAAGACTTGTGCCATCTGTTTGGAGAATCTGTCGAGATCCGAGGATTATTGTCAGATGCCTTTTTGTTCGCATTGTTTTCATGAACGATGTGTCACTGAGTGGTTTCCACATAATAACTCGTGCCCTCTCTGTCGCAAACCTGTTGACAAATAACAAGAGTGAAACAGAGTCTAATTAGGGATTCAAGATGTTTTTATTTTGTGTTCTTAGTGATTTTGTTAACTTGTTTCGAATGTCTATTTAGGGTTTTCACTTTTATGTTTTGTCTTAAGAGGTAAATTAGGGTATTTCATAGTTTATGTATCTGTTTTTGTTGGCAACATGTAATGCAGTTTGATTTAATGTAATTCAGATTCTCTAGACTTGAAGTTCACGTTGTTAATTTCATTTACATGTTTGATTCTAGTATGCGACACATATCTCTTGCAACACAAAACACTGACTTAAACAGTTAAACCAAACATAGTTTCAGATTAAAAAAAGCAACTTTGAACTTCTATAGTTGGCTTACCAAATTGAAAGAAACAAGGAAACAATCCAATACCAGACACTACCAAAGTTTCAGAAGTGAACTAGACGTGATCCTACGTTCTGGATATTAAAACATCTTTCAAATCACCAGACGATCGATACTAATGACTCTATATACGAATTAACCAACTCTAGATGACTATTAGATAGATCAAAGCTCGACGTGCTTGAAGTGATACTCATCAATTGTCGAGTATATTAGACCATCTCCTTCCAGTGATTGAACAACGCCCCTATAAACACACCAGTAAAAAAACAAAGCAAACTCCTGAGCTCAACAACTTCAAATGTAAAGAGAGATAGATGTTATAAGGAGAAAGAAGAAAGAAAGAAAGAGCATACTCTAGCTTGTTCTTTGGGATCTTCAATTGCTGGGCAATTTCATCGATGTGTATCCCCTGTTGTCTTGCACTGCAGTGAACAAATAACAATTATCAGACCGACTTTAGGTGAAGCAATGGGCGTAGCAGACTCAAAAGTCTCATGCAAGAAAACTGAGTTTTGAGTCGAAATGGTGCAAGAAAAAGGAAACTCACGTGCAAGCAGGTTGCTTAAGATAGTCTAGAATCATATCATCCAAGTTCTTGCGCCCATTTCCGTCATTGTTTTGAGAAGAAACCACCTATAAAAGAGCAACAACAACGAGAATTTAAGAACAGGAACAAATGTCATGAAGAAAAGCAAAAAAAAAAACTTGGTGAATCAACATACAGGGTTCAATGGTGTTGCCTGGTTTGTGTTTGATCCACCTTGAAAGGTGGTGTTAACCGATTGAGTGACATCACCAACTTGTTGTCCCTGTTGAGAAAACACGTTAGAGAAGGAGGATTGATTGCAAATTGTGCTATATTCCATTTTCTTTACCTGTGATTCAGAGTTCTGGGAGTAAAAGTGTATACACTCAATGTAGTGAAAAGTAACTTCATTGAAGTCCATAATAGGCCTGCAACACAAAGCAGACGATTTCATATATAACGAAGCTTATATAAAACATACCAAAATCTATTGCCATTGCTAAAGGAATCAAAAGCATTTCAAAACCAAAAATACAAAACATACCTCACAGAGAAAACAAGAAGCTGCGTTTTACCCTGAAAAGTCTTCAAATGACCATTGACACGCACATAAGTTCCATCTCTGTTTCACAATCTCACCATTAGAAAACACCTCCAAAACAAATATGATCTCACCACATAAATCAAACAAAAACCAATGCTACTAACCGCACCGACTCCATTTCTCTAGCGTCGAAAGTTTCATTCACCCTACAACAAAGGCACAAACAACACCAATTACAAACTTCATAAACTAACCATTGTACCTAAAAAAATTCTTGCATAGTTTATGTGTGTTTACCATCTTTTACAGTCAATTCGTCCTGTTCCATCATCAAGAGTGAATCTAACTTCTGTGACTTTTGAAACATCTTTATCACACACTAGACCAACAAGTGAGACCTGAATATACCAAAAACATCACACAAATTGAGTAAAACTTGTTGTATTCATATTGAAGAATAACGATAAACAAAAAGAGATCTAGAAACAGTTTACGTTTGTTAGTGAGATTCCATTGATAACGAGACCAGATTTTTCACCACTGGATTGAAAACATTCGGTGATTTGCTTCACCGTCACTGGAACAAGACCTTGAAACTCACGATTCTGAAATTCCCCAAAAACACATACAAATCGGATTTAGAAATCCCAATATCGAACAATCTAGGGCAACTTTCGATCTGTAGTCTAATCGATAGATTATTACCTTAGCGGTGGAGGAAGAGGATTCGTAGGCCTGAGAAGGTTGAGAAGACATGAATCCGCCGCCGGAGAAGGCTGAATTAGGCTCGAATTGGCTGCTGGAGAACATTTTCGAAGCTTGGAAATTGGAAAATCGAAACTATCTGTGATGAGATTCGGAAGTTGAGAAGTGATCGAAGTAAAGGGAATAGATGATTTTGGGGAATTTTAAGAGCGATGAGAGAAATGTTTGGGGAATTTTCCCTCCAATTTTGGATTAAGCTTCCCGCCAATTAGGGCTCAATAGTTCGCTCGCTTTATTGATTCGGCGAGGTAAATCTAAAATATAATTACTTTTTAATATGCAATTCAGTTTTTCGTTTTTCTGTATTAGAAACTAATTAATTTGAGTTATGAAAAAATTAGAATCTAAAGAGACATATTGGATTCCGTAAGAAATTCTTGTCGAGATATACTCGCGGTTTGTGAGGAACTCGTAAATCGACTTGTGCATTTACATTTAGGCAATCTACATTAGAGAGAGAGTGAAGTCGATCGCACGATTTGGTATCGCACGATTTGGTATCGCACGATTTGGTATCAGAGCTCTAGGAGTAAAATCTTTGATCAATTGGTGTGTATGGTTTAAAAACATCCTCGATATCTAAGTAGACAAAGAGTCCGTATCATATCGACATGGAATGGAAGGTATGGGGTGGAGGTTATCTACTGAAAGATTTAGTATAAAAGATAGGTCTTATTGGTGACGAAAAACAAGAAGATTCTTTTCAGCTGTAAGAGACTGCGAAATAGTTAAAAGAGATGAGTGTGATGAGAGAATGGTAAGAGATTCATTGGTACCGCTTTAGTACACATATTTTACCGCTTGTCTATCACCTTCGTTCCATCGATTGGTAAGCGGTAATAAACGAAACAGGCAAACAGCACACCCATCATCACAACAGCCAAAATTACCCCATCGAAGCCAAAATTACCCTTTTCTTTATCTAAGAGATACAAACTCATAATAGATTAATGTAGAGTGTGCACAAAGCACTGGGTAAGAGATACAAACTCAACCAAAATGTAACATTTTCAAAAGACTAAATCAGACAAAAAAGGGACCCCAATGGGCCTAAGATAATACTTTGGTACTAATGAAAAAACTCAGATAGGTTTTGGATTTACTCACCAACACAAGCTCCACAAAACTCTGGTTTGCGACCCTACGATACAATGAAGGGTCACAAAATGAAACAAAGAGGAGAGACCTGAAAATCGAGGAGCAAGACTAATAAGTGACGTTGTTGGGCAGATTTCTGATGACGTTGCTCTTCATTCCGAGCCTGACACTGCTTTTTGCTCCTCTTTTGTTCATCTCTCTCATCACCTTCATCCTCACTATGTCCTCCTTCGACTGCACTGTTGCTAGACCCATCATCTTGTACCTGTGTTTTAAGACCCATTGACATCAGATTCTTCAATGCTAATTCTATACAGAGACAGTGATAAATGATCTCTGATGGTTTAAAGACAAACCTGGAGGTTAGAGAGTTGACAATATGCTTCTGAGAAGATGGTGGTGGCTTCTGTTTGTAGTAGCGCATGAATTCACGAGACCCAAGAGTCCTAGACGTTACTTTGTTATCGGTTCTCTTGGTGATCACAAGCTCAGACCCACCAAAAAGCTCTACAGTGTTCACTGACTCACCAGACACAACCATCTGATTATCGTCTCCAATGGCATAGCTGTACAAACACACATTCCAAAAGAAACAAACAGTTCAAGCAAAATTTACACAAGATTAGCTAATAAGATACCAACAACAGAGGTGAAAGCAGAAGATTTGAGACCTGCTGCTGTAGTCGTAGAACTCATCAAGTTCTGCATCTTCTTCATCATCACCATCACCATAATGCACTTTGCAATGACCTTTGGCGTCCATATGCTTTCGAACAGCTTCCAAACTGCTAAATGGATGGCACAATTCATTGCAGTACAAACACACAAAGTCTCTCTTGACCTGAAACAACAACAACAAAGATCTAAGATCCATGAACACCGAGGGCTAAAGTAACAAAACAGACTAAGCAGAAAGCACAAACCTTTAGACCGAGGTAAGTTAAAAACCCTTTAGGATCCTTCAAGTACTCGATATCGGGAATGAAAAACCCATGGAACTTATGCATATGAACCATACATTTTTCTATAGTCTTATGCTTCTTATCACACATCAAACAACAACACGGATCCAACTCAAACTCAATACCATCCTCATCCATATCTTCTTCTTCTTCAGCATCCTCATTCATTTCCGCATCCAAATCCTCATCCGAATCAACCTCAGTCCATTCATCTTCACTCTCTTCACTCTCTTCCTCAATCGAACCCTTCAATTGAGCAGGGTTATTCTTCTCAACACGACGAGGCGGCAGCTGCTTAATAATCGCTTTATCCTGCTCTCCGTTACTCGTCGAAGCCTTCAAAACATGACTCTTCGACTTCAAATGCTGCTCATGAGCCTTGGAACTCCTGTAACCTTTATTACAGATTCCACAAGTATAAAGCATTGGTGCTTCAACAGCTTTAACCTTCTCTTGAGCTATAGCAGCTTGTCTAGCTTCAAATAATGCCTCTGTTACTCCAGGAACACCAGCTATCTATAACAACATTTCAAACAATTTCAAATTCATCATCATAACACACAAGAACCTAAATCAAAATCGATAAACCCTAGACGAACTTAATCACAATTGGATTTGCCCGAGCAAACGAAAAACGAAAACACGAGAGATTGATTTCACCTTGCGCTTGAGATTGTAACGGTGCCATTCGGATTTGTAGTGAAACTTTTGCTCAGCGTCGTCTTCAAACTCTTTGTTACACGAATTACAAGCTAAAGCTGACATCTCTCTCTATCTCTATCCCTTTCACAGGATTTTCCCGAGAAAACGAAGAAGAAAAACTCAGAGAGAAAGAGTTCGAGGTTTAGGGATGGCTTATAGGAGGCGACGGCTCGTAGGTCGGCAAAATTTGTTAATCTCCAAATCTTTGGTGTTTGCGTAAGCAATGATGTTAATATGGGTCGGGTTAAGAGGCCGTTTGGGTTTGTGAAGCTAATGGGCTTTTTAATATAACATAATGGGCTTTTATATAAATTATATGGGCTTATTGTAACTGAAACCCTAATTTATTCTATATATATGTACTACTTGTATGTACGCTTTGCGATTAGATGAGAAAGACAATGATGATCTCCGATATTCCGGACGATTTTGAATCGGAACTCTAGGGTTCTTCTGGTTATAGCTTCAACATCTTCTAATGTAACACCGCGAGTTTCTCATTTCCAACAACTGATAGAACCGCGGTATCTTCTTTTATTTAAGAGAAAAAGAAGATATATTAGAACCGCGGTTCTATCTTTTGTTGGGAAAGAAAAACTCTCGGTTTTATTAGAAGCTTTTTTTTTTTGGTGTCAACATCAGAAGCTTCTTGATTTTTTTTTTCTTTCTTCTGGAGTTCTGGTTTTATTGATGTTCCTTTATGCGAGATTAGTCAAAAAAATTTCTTCTGGTTTTATATAATGATATTTACTCAAATACATATAATGAATTCTAGGTGAGTTTCAAAAAATATCTAAAATCTTTCACTGTGACTGTTTAATATTATGCTCTATTAAGGGGAACCGGAACACTCGATTTTTGGTTTGAGAGATCAAACCGAGAACTCTCGTTACCAAAATTATTATAAGTCAAGTGTTTTAGACATAATGATATCCAAAGTGCGAATGTGCATGCACTTTTCTTCTCTTGACCGTGTGAAGTAGGTAAGAAAATTGGAACTCAAGTCAAGTCCAATTGACCAAGTCAATCCATAAATCTTTGTCATACATTATCAATATATTTGTTTATTAGTATGATCTTTTTTATTATCATAGTTGGCATCAACGAAACTTAAGAAAACAACCATGATACAGTTACGGACTTCTTCTCAAGTTCATCCGTAATGGTGTGATGAGACTCTAGGCATTGCTGTTTTGGACAAGATCCATGACGTGGGACAAAAGGAAGAGATCGACACAGCAACGTAAACCTACTCAACGGGGCCACTGGCAGGTTTACATAGGGGAATTGCCAGCCTCGTGGGATTAGTCTTTGGGCCTACGAAGCCTTTGGGAGACCCGCGGTTATTCAAAAAAAAAAAAGAATGCCGCTTTTCCCATTTCCCTGGTAGTAATCATGAGGATTCCATTGATTTGCTATATATATATGAGAAAATGCCAAAAGAAAAACAGACTTTATTTGCCAAAAGAAACTTGTGTTTGCGTTGTGTGTTTACACATTTTCTTAGCTTTGAGGAGGGATCTCTTAACATGGTGCCATTCGGATTTGTAGTGAAACTTCTGCTCAGCTTCCGCTTCGAACTCTTTGTTACACGAATTACAAGCTAAACCTGACATTTCTCTCTATCTCAAGATTTTCCCAAGAAAACGAAGAAGAAAAACTCAAGAGAGAAAGGTTTAGCGATAGCTTTTTTAATATATAGCTGAAAGCCATAGAATTGTCGTGGATCAACTTTTTTTTAACAGTGGATTATGATAAATTTAATTTTAGGAAAATACACTTGCAAGAAAAAAAAAAGGAAATCAAGGGAGGTTAGTTAAGAGAATTTCTTAAGTTTCTTTTTTTCTTCTGGTTTTATTGATACTAGATAAATACCCACGCTACGCGTGTGTTTGTTTTAAAAGTTGTTAATAACAAATTATTTTTATTGTTCTTGTTGCTAGTTGATCACCCGCTTTACGCCGCGGGTTTTTTCCGTTTTTTTTATTTTGATTTACTTGATGTTATATTTTGATAAATATAATTTTTAATTATCTAATCATTTACTCATGCAATGAACAACTACTCTTAGTATTTAAATACATTTTCAACCAACATACTCAACAATGCATCACTCACACAATCCTTAAACAATCTTTGTCCTAAACCAATTTTATAGATGGTAATGTTGGGATTATAGAACCTCAAAAATTTGAAGACCTTACGTACTCTCCACCCTCAGTGTCATATATAGATAAAAAAAAATTAAGAGAAAAACTTACTCAAACCATTAGCTAATCCACTATACTATTATCCACTCATATTTTGAGTTAAGATTACAAAAATTAGCGAAAAAAACTTTGGAGTATATTAAACCAATAAAATAATTTCATTGGAAAAAACATAAAATAACAAAATAAGTTAGTATTAGTAGAAATCAATATGTAAAATTAAATAATATATAATTAAATAATAAATATATTATTAACTTGTGAAATAGATTTTCAAATCCATATGGCCTGCCAGCTTTCTCCAACCTTCTAGACGAGTTTGGTTTGCTACATGCTTCCTTTCCCTCTTTCTCTCTTTCCCTTATTTCTCGTTCTTGTAATTTAAAAGCGGACTGCTTAGCGCGCTCTTCTAGACTTTTATTTTCTGAAGCTACTTTTGTAAACATTTCTCCTCCTAGTTGGACAACCAACCAATGAATTTTTTAATAAATGTGTGGTTGACAAAAAAAAAAATCCATATGGCCCATCCCTCATGGGCTATTGTGTTTTTCCCATTTGACAATTCTAATTAGAAGATGATGTGTAAAAAATAAAAGCTGAATCATATTAATGAAATGTTTTGATTGGAAGATAGAAAGCTGATGTGTCAGCTCCAGAATAACCTAAAATGTTGATGTGGCGGAAGGATGGAGAGAGATAGCCTCCTTTCATATATATGATTCCTTTGTGTGAGATTAGTCAATTATTCAAGGAGTTGTTTCTATGTATCTGTGATGTAATGATTTTTACTCAAATACATTGTTATACACCTTCACATCTTGTTCTGATTAGTGACCAATGAGATATGGAGGATATGTGTAACATCGTCTAAATAAAAGCCAATTAGAAACACAAACTTTCTAATTGAACTTAAATCTATACACAGAATTATTTAGGCATAGCTTTAGATACGATGCTTATAGAGTATAACATATCAATATAGTTAGTACCTTCATAAACCATACCTCTAATCCTCTTTACAACATGAATGATTTATGTATTATAAATATGAACATGTGTTTTCTTGAGACTCTCTACTGGTTGGATCGTTTGTGCATTCCTTGTTTTATTTTGCTTGTAATTCTTTTTAGTTTTTTTTTAATCATTTTTACGTTTCTTTTCGGCAATTAGTTTAACTTTATAACTTTTATCAAAATTTCATACCAAAAAAAAAAAAAAAAAAAACTGAAAAAGTGTTTTTGTGTCCATGACAGTGTGAAATAATAGGTCACACCGATGATATTAAACGTAAGAAAATTGGAACTCAAGTTCGATTGACCAATGACCAAGTCAATCCATCTAAATCCTTAGTCAAAGATATATCTATCTATAATTACCACTACATATATGTTAAGAAAATTAATGTATTATATATGTATTATTAATATATACTTTAGAGAAAGTATTTTATCATAGTTGGAATCAAAGAAACTTAAGAAAGCAACCATGATACGGTACGGACTTCTTCTCAAGTTTGAATATATATGTAAACGTATTAATAAATATAATTTCAGCCGTAGACCATAGTGAAAAGCTTTGAATATGAATAATAAAAATTCCACATCAATACAAACTTGACACGTTATTTGTCTACAAGCAAACCTCAGGCAACAAACTATATAGGTATACACATATGGAGAATAAGTAAATGTAGCGATTTTGGTTAAGATATGGAGACTTGGATAATAATAGTCATAGCTATTGCTTCTTGTGTTGGTGTTTTGATGTTTCTTGTGGCCTTGATGGGAAGCAGGGTCAACGATGTGAGTGGTGATAACGGTGAAGGAGGAGGTGATCAGGGTGTCGGAGAAAATGATGCTGGTGGCAGAGATGTGGGAATTCGTGGTTTTGGGGATCGTGGAGGGTTTTGGAATGGCAGAGATGTGGGAATCCGTGGTTTTGGAGGTCATAGAGGGTTTTGGAGTAATGGTGGCCGACGTGGCAGCTGGTGGTTTACTGGTGGTGGAGGTTTTGGTGGCAGCGCTTGCGGTGGTCTTGGAGGTGGAAGTGGAGGTGGAGGTGGAGGTGGAGGAAGTTGTTGAGCTTTCAGTGTTTCATATCATATATAGACAAAGTTATAAAGTTCGTAAAATTTGTAGTGTTTTTTTCTATAATTTTAGTAGACTATATTAAACTTCTTTTTGTGATAATAATGTATTAGCTTTGTAAATTATTGTATGTATGTAAGCTTTTTCACAAAAATAAATCACAACACTTCTAGTTCTACCTTTAAAAGCCCGATGGGTCAGTTCTGGAAAAATCCGAAGCTTTGGTACTACTAACTACTAAGTGAAGAAGAGCCAAGGAAAGAGGAAGAAAAAATGATAAAGCTAAGGAAATGACGTACTAAACTATTCAATACTTTTGAAGAAAACTTTCTATTTGTGGAAAATGAAGAAATGTTGGATGAGAACTCTAAAAGGAAAAAGCTATGATCATTTGCAATTTAACTTGTTGAGGAGTGATGAGGGAGGAACCTCCAAACTCAAATCTCTCAAACACCAAGCATATCAACTCTAACGAAACTGCAATCTAAGTTATGATTTGATTTTCCCAAAAAAAAACAAACAAATGAATAAGAAACGCAAAGAAAGCAGCATAGACTGTAAGGGCATATGCAAGGGTGCATCTTTGAAGTTTGATCTTAAGGGAGAAAAAATATTAAAATATTGTAAGAGCTTTAATTAAGATCTTTTGTAAAGTAAGTGATTATTGGTAGAACATGTTTAGATCATAGGAATTAATAATTTAATAATCAAAACCTTTAAATGTTTTTTAAAAATTAAAAAAAAATTATTTTTAAAATTGAAAACATAAAAACTAAACTTATATTAAAATTGATTTGAAAATAAAAAAAAACACAAAATATAATTCCAAATAATTATTAAACAAAAATCGCAACCAATCCGCGGGTGCCACGTCACCACAAGAACAGCCCAAAAACAGTTCTAGCCCAAGATCACTTTCCATGTTCCAAAGCCTGTTCTCAGAAATTTTAATATTTTTATAACATAAGAACAGTCCAATAGATGGCCCGATAATTATGGTCTAACGGTGCCATTCGGATTTGTAATGGAATATTAAACATATCTTCAAACATATCTTTTCATCATGTATATAAATATCAAAATCAATAAACAAAACAAATATTTTTTTTCAAAAATAACGTAATTACTTATGTTGTTTATAAAATTAAAATCCAATTTATTATGATGAAAAATATAGTTAAATTGGATTTTAATTTTACACACTTCATCTTAATGGATAAGTTATAATAATTTATATCAAAACATTATGTATATTATATCAAATCTATATCCTACTTAATATTAAAAATAATTAACAAATAACAAAACATAATTAATTAAAAAATAGAAATCCACATAAAGAAATTGGAAAACAAACATTGCTTAAAACATTGTTAGTTTTACTTTTTGGTTAAGAATTTTTTTAGATATAGACATATAAATTTGTATATGTAAATATTTTTTTTTTAGATTTTCTATTTCTTCAAGAAAAAAAAGTTAAATATTTTCTGACATATGTCAACATCTGATCGATAGAACTTGACATATGTCAACATCTAATCGATAGAACTTGATATATGTCACGATCATTCGACTTACTAACTTTGAAAACCAAGGTTTATATAATAAAAAAGATAAAAATATAAATAACTCTATTTATTAATTAAAAACATTGTCTCTTTTTTCTAAAAAAGCTTTGGGTACTATTTTCTTTCAATAATTTTTTTAATTTAAATTTGTTTTAAAAATAAATAACCCTAGTAATATATATAAACCTATATGCTATCGTCCTCTAGCGATCAGATCCGAAACAATAAGAAAGACAATGAAGATCTCCCATCTTCCGCATGATTTGGAATCCGAAATACTCTCTCGGGTTCCGACCAAGTCTCTAGCAAAATTTCGAACTACTTGCAAACGATGGTACGCTTTATTCAGAGATCCAAACTTCATCAAGAAGAATTTTGGTAACGCACCACGTAAGTTGATGTTACTCAGTAATTTTGGTGTTTATTCAGTTAGTATCGATCACAATGGAATTCACAACAACGTTGATCCATCTATCGAGTTTTCTGGTAAACTTAGCAGTCTAAAGGATTCAGAAGATTTGAAAATATCTAAGATCTTTCACTGTGAGGGTTTAATATTATGCATTACTAAGGAAAACACTAGACTTGTGGTTTGGGATTCCAGTAACGGTGAAACCCGACAGATCAAACCGAGAACTCGTTATCGGAAAGATGATTACTATGCTTTAGGATACGTAAACAGCAAGTCTTCTGGCCATATCCTCAAAATCTTGAGGTCTTGCTGTTATGAAAACGGCCAGGCCAGGAACAATGGGTTGCTGAGTTTGAGATCTATGAGTTTAGCTCTGATTCTTGGAGGGTTCTTGATTACACTCGTGACTATGGTATATTTTCTCATGGCATGTCTTTGAAAGGAAATACTTATTGGGTTGCTGGAAATAAAGAAACCGGCATGTTCATGTTGTATTTTGATTTCACAACCGAGAGATTCGGGCGCTTATAGCCACTTTCACATTTATCTCTCATGCCCTGTTCTTAAAGGTTTCACATTGTCTCTCCGAACACAACATCTAAATAACTATATTATATGCTCATGTTGTTTCATGAGTAATACAGAACAACGATACATAGAGGACGAAATGGAAAAGATTAGTGACCAATGAGATATGGAGGATTTGTGTAACATCTAAATAAAAGCAGCCTTCTTTACATCTATACACATAATTATTTGGGCATAGTTTAGATACGATGCTACATAATGAATCTTATTTAAAAGACAGAAACAACTAAATCTTCTTTGGCAAAGTTGAAGTCTATTTGCAAAATCTTCTTATCACCCAAGAACAGAGTCACGCTCTAATCCTCTTTACAACATCAATGATCAAACAAGACACAATAAACTTTGCAACCATGTTAAAACTTTCATAACCTGTCTATTAACTCCACGAAAAATTTATAATTTGGAGAATAGTTACGCATATGAATGTCTAATATCTAAATTGATTTTATATTTCTGGGATTCATATTCCACACACGCATAATCACATTTCAAAATGGGACAAGAACTATCTACACTGTATTTTATATAACACAACCTTTGAAAAGTTGAAATTGAATGATTGGAGGGAGATATAATGTGGTTTTGACAAATAAGGACAAGTAGATATACGTGTAACTACAAGTAACATAGGAATAAATGATGATTAGTAACGAAGAAGCCATGAGTCCAGAAGAAAAAAAGAAGAGGTACTCTTCAAATTCTCTAAACCTAAACCTCTCCAACTGCTCAAAAAGAAAGATTCAACTTATCTTCTTTATTAAGTTTACTATTTGTTTGTTCGCTATAACGAGCTGAGGGTTAAATTATAAATCCATAGAGAGACTCATAGGTTCTTTTTTCTTCTTCTTTGTGTGTGATTAGTTATATGTTTTTTCTCCTAATTCAATTATATGATCTTTTTAATTAATTTTACTCTTCTTTTGTGGTTTTTTTTCAGAATGCTCAATACAATGATAAAATACTAGATATGCGGATGTGTCTTCATTTTTTACGTCAAAAACAACCATACCAAAGAATTCGAGGGGCTCTGGGGATTTTAGATGATGTGGGAGGACTAAGGAGAAGGATCAGATGATGTGGATCATCAAGCGAAGTCTCAATGGAATGCAATCCCGGGTAAATCTTTGCCTTGGATTATCTACAAATTAGTCTCTATTCACCACTAAGTTCTCTATTTATTAAAAGTTCTTTAATAGTTGCTTGGTCTTAGGAGTATAACAAATGTCTTATCTAAAATGGCATCATCTATAGTGTGAACCTTTAAATTTGTTGAGGTTATGGAGATGATGATGATGATGACAATCTGATATACCGGGAGCATATGACTGGGCCGACACGAGCTCAAGCGTAACCACCGAACGGTTACATCCCAAGCCTTAGATTTCTAGACATTGGTGGCTATATATATAATGGTCATGAGGATCTTCTGGTGTCTTTTGGAAACCCTTACTTTATATTAAGGGTATAAATGTGTGTACCATGTTTTAACGTTGGAACCATGACAAGATCTTCCTAACGTGCTGGTGTCTTTAAAGTAATAGGCCCTTGAGATGTACCAAGGAATACATGACACTCTCGCCTATATGCAAGGTGAGAGATCCAAAATGTTGACTGAAATGAGTCTTCAATCTTTACGTTTTTTACTTTTTCTTATGAAATACACCTTAAGCAAATGTGTAGTAGTTATATATACTTGTGTTGTTCAAAATTTGTCAGTCATGTTTTTAATCATGAATTAATCAACGAAAGAGTGAGGAAGTGAAACATGATTGTAGCTTCGTCTTCCAAAAAGATAGGATTCCACAAGATTGATGGATCATATACATAAGATTTAAAACCTCAACGTGGCTTCATATTTTGTAAGCCAACACAAATCATTGAATCTTATCCAGGCCCGGCCGGCCACTCATACTCAAGACACATGGGACTGGGCCTCCAAAATTTTTAAGATTTTTAGTAACAAAATTAGGCCTCAAAATAATTTGTTATTGCAAAAATATGTTTCAGTTTTTCGAAATGTTTAGATTTTGTATCAAATTTTGAATTCTATCTACTTGTTATTGCTAATACCGGCCTCATTTTTCTGAATTTTTAAAATTTGGGTTCAAGTTTTAACTTTTATCGATCAAATCCATCAAAAAATTTGTTTTGTTTTTGCGTGCTTTTCTTTTTACACCTCAAGTAGTCGATCCAGTCTTAAACTCGCTCTCATTTGCATTGTTTGCACCTCCCGAATTGGTAAATGTTATCATTAAATTATCAACATTCTCATCATCGTTAGAAACATTATGGTTATCCAGATTCGTAAACTCAGAGTAGAAACCCCGTCATGACTTCGTCATCATATTTTAACTCTCCAAGACCTTCCTAGCCACAGCTTCAGTCCCCAACCAACAGACCTAATAGCTCAAGGTAGCTCGATCTCGGAGAACTCCAAGGGGTCATCGAATTTATTTTAATGATATCAGTGTCGGTCCGTTTATGAAACGTTCTCGGCGGCAGAGTGTTGTTGGTGTCGGATCCCGCACCAGTGGACCGGGACCAACCAAAGATTGCCACGTAATCAAGATGAAGGCCCGCAAAGGATAAGGCCCATTAAGCCCATGGGTCACAAGATATAATCGAAGTGGGCATCACCATAAAGAGAGCCCGGAGTGGTCACACCTCGGGATATGACTCGGAATCGAAGTCGGATGACTTGGGCCAAAAGGCGAAGCCCATGAAGATCGGAGTCAATTCAAATTCAAACGTTGGGCATTAAAACTCGGAGACCGAAACGGACGCATTTAAGAGAAAATAATTATGTTTAATTGAGAGATTAATGTCGTTTGTCAATATAAATAGGAGGGCTAATAGCCATGTAAAGGGGACGCAATTTTTCTAGCAAATACACTATAGTCATTTTTCCATCTCAATTCATAGCTTTTTCATCATATTTTTGTCCTCAAGAATAATCATTCCCACTAATTAAACAAATATTCAAGTGTGCGAATCCGACATCCACATTTTGGCGCCGTCTGTGGGGATCTAGAAGATTCTTGAGTTGTCAGATTTCTCTCATTTCCGAAATAAGCAGCAATGTCTGGAACAAGCATCCCTGATTCGACAGTAGCCGAGGCTCTCAAGACCATGCAGCAAGCCATAACAGAAATGTCGCAGAAGTTCTCGGATGTGGAAAAAGCTGTGGACACGCTTAAAACAACCCAGGTATCTCTTGGTCAAAACATCAATGCTGTTCAATCTCGTGTTCGTTCTCTAGGTGCAGGAAGTACCGTGGGAGTCCGAAGAAGCATGTTCAGTACCCCAAACTCCCGTGTGCGAAGTGAGACCAACGAACAAACAACTTCTAACCCGACAATCCAACCGGATGTGGAAGAAGAGACGCAGCTCGGAGATGAAGATCAGCTTTTGGATCAGTATGATCAAGAGAGCTTTGATCAGCTCGAAACCATGAGGAAGGTTAGCCAGGAACTAAAAGAAATGAAGTCAAAGTTCCACCAGGCCACCAGTTCGGAGCCGGACATTAACCGAGTCATCGAGGAAGCTAGGCGAACTCCTTTCATTCCGCGAATTGCAAATTTGAGAATCAAAGATTCTCGGAAACTCAAACTGGATCCGTACAGTGGATTAGAAGACCCAAAAAGCTATCTCGCAGCTTTTCTGATTGCCGCCGGAAGAGTCGAATTGGATGAAGCTGATGAGGATGCAGGATACTGCAAACTCTTTTCGGAAAATCTTTGCGGTCAAGCACTAATGTGGTTCACTCAGCTGGAACCAGGCTCAATCAATAACTTCGACGAGTTGTCGGCTGTTTTCCTGAAACAATATTCTATCCTCATGGATAAAAGCGTTTCGGATGCTGACCTCTGGAATCTAACACAAGGGCCAAATGAGTCACTTAGAACTTTCATCACCAAATTCAAGGGGGTGCTGTCAAAACTCCCAAGAATCTCGCAGCAGTCAGCTCTATCTGCCCTACGAAAAGGTTTATGGCATGATTCGAGGTTTAAAGAAGATCTAATACTTCACAAACCGGACACAATTCAAGACGCACTTTTCCGTGCAAATAACTGGATGGAAGTAGAAGACGAAAAAGAGAGTTTTGCGAAAAGAAACAAACAAGCAAAACCAGCGGTCACTTTCCCTACCAAAAAATTTGAGCCCAGAGAGAACCAAGGACCTAAAAAGTTCGGATCGCAACCCCTCAACAATACCGTCGGGAAACAATTTCAAGGAAAAGGAAGGTCGAACACTTGGGTCCGTGACGAAAGTTTGCATTGTGACATCCATAAGGTAACCGGACACTTAACCAAAGATTGTAGTGTCCTCAAAAAGCACCTCGCAGAGCTGTGGGCCAGTGGAGATCTTTCTAAATTCAAGATAGAAGATTTCGTGAAAGAATATCACGAGGCGAAAGATACCCCTAAAGATCAGAATTTGAAAAGACCTAGGCAATCCAACGAAGAAGAACCTAGGAGTTCTAAAGGAAAAATCAATGTGATCATTGGAGGTTCCAAGCTTTGTCGGGATACGATCAATGCCATAAAGAAGCATAGGCGAAATGTTTTATTTAAAGCAAATTTAGGTGAAGAAATGGACTTTCAAGGCACGTCAATATCATTTGACGAAGAAGAAACATGTCACCTCGAAAGGCCTCATGATGACGCCCTAGTCATTACCTTAGACGTTGCCAACTTCGAAGTTTCGAGAATTCTCATTGATACGGGCAGTTCGGTCGACTTAATCTTTTTAGGTACCCTGGAAAGAATGGGAATCAGTCGGGCAGATATTGTAGGACCGCCGTCTCCTTTGGTGGCATTCACAAGCGAATCGGCCATGTCTCTCGGGACGATCAAGCTACCAGTTCTTGCCAAAAACGTGTCAAAGATAGTAGATTTTGTTGTTTTTGATAAACCAGCAGCCTACAACATCATCCTTGGGACTCCATGGATTTATCAAATGAAGGCAGTTCCCTCGACGTATCATCAGTGCATCAAATTTCCAACTCCTAGTGGAGTGGGAACAATTCGAGGAAGTCAAGAAGCTTCACGAACGTGTTATCTGACCAGTCATCGACTGAAGATCCAATAGCAATTAACGAAACCTGCGAAGAAGGAAATTCCAAGATTTCCTAGTGGGCAAAAAGAAGACGATGTGGTAATCGAAGTAGTATTGGAAGAAGATAAACCAGATCGGAAAGTCCGAATTGGAGTCACTTTGACTGGCGAAATAAAAGAAGCTTTGATTGAACTTCTAAGGAAAAACAAGACGTCATTTGCATGGTCAGCGGCCGATATGCCTGGCATAGATCCAAGCATAATCTGCCACAAATTGAACGTAGATCCAAGTTTTAAGCCTGTGAAACAAAAGAGAAGAAAACTCGGAGTAGAGCGAGCAAAGGCAGTAAATGATGAAGTGGACAAACTATTAAAAATAGGATCTATAAGGGAAGTACAATACCCGGAGTGGGTAGCAAACACTGTCGTGGTCAAAAAGAAAAATGGAAAGGACAGGGTGTGTATCGACTTCACCGATCTCAATAAGGCATGTCCAAAAGATAGTTTTCCGCTCCCGCACATAGACCGGCTCGTAGAATCTACCGCTGGGAATGAGTTATTAACTTTCATGGATGCTTTCTCGGGTTATAATCAAATAATGATGGATCCCGAAGACCAAGAAAAGACGTCATTCATCACAGACAGAGGTACCTACTGTTATAAAGTAATGCCTTTTGGTTTAAAAAACGCAGGTGCCACTTATCAGCGATTGGTCAACAAAATGTTCCATGAGCATCTCGGGAAGACAATGGAAGTCTACATAGACGATATGTTGGTTAAGTCTTTGAAGAAAGAGGATCACATTAAGCATTTGGAAGAGTGTTTCGAAATTCTCAACCGATACCAAATGAAGCTGAACCCGGCGAAGTGCACTTTCGGAGTTCCATCCGGAGAATTCCTTGGTTATATCGTGACAAAAAGAGGAATCGAAGCTAATCCAAACCAAATTAATGCCTTTCTAAACATGCCATCCCCGAAGAACTTCAAGGAAGTACAGCGTCTGACTGGTCGAATTGCAGCCCTAAACAGATTTATTTCGAGATCAACGGACAAATCTCTTCCCTTTTACCAAATTCTTAAGGGAAACAAAGGGTTCCTTTGGGATGAGAAGTGTGAAGAAGCTTTCGGGCAACTTAAAGCATACCTCACCACACCGCCAGTATTGTCTAAACCCGAAATGGACGAGAAACTCTACCTGTATGTTTCAGTATCGAAGCATGCAGTTAGCGGAGTCTTGATCCGGGAAGACCGCGGAGAGCAAAAGCCAATTTACTACATAAGTAAGTCAATGACAGATCCAGAAACAAGGTACACAATGATGGAAAAACTCGCACTTGCAGTAGTAACTTCAGCCCGGAAGCTACGCCCATACTTCCAATCTCATCCAGTCGAAGTATTAACCAACCAGCCACTCCGAACAATACTTCATAGTCCAAATCAATCCGGACGATTGGCGAAGTGGGCAGTGGAACTAAGTGAGTATGATATAGAGTATAAAAGCAGGGTCAGCATGAAGGCTCAAGTTTTGGCAGATTTTCTAACCGAACTACCAGTGCTGGGTACATCGGAGCAACCAGAGAATCAGACTTGGAAACTGTATGTAGATGGATCTTCATCAAAACAAGGATCTGGAGTAGGAATCAAGCTGGAATCTCCAACATCGGAAATTCTTGAACAGTCATTCCGTTTATTGTTTAATGCTTCTAACAATGAAGCAGAATATGAGGCGCTAATTGCCGGACTTCGATTGGCACAAGGGGTTGGAGCCGAAGAGGTGGTTGCTTATTGCGATTCACAATTAGTAGTTAATCAGTTCAATGGCGATTATGAAGCGAAAGACCTAAGAATGGAAGCATACCTCGAAGTAGTAAAGGGTCTTTCCAAAGACTTCAAGAAATTTGAACTAATTCGCATTCCTCGAGGAGAAAATACAACCGCGGATGCACTTGCCGCATTAGCATCAACATCAGATCCTGAGCTAAAAAGAATCATTCCGGTTGAATGTATCGCGGAGCGAAGCATTAGAACTGACAAAGAAATCCTTGCTGTTACAAGATCTCGAGCAGCAGCGCGTGAACGTGGCGAGCCTGAAATCGAGTTGCCGCCTGTTAAACGGAGGAAGTCGAAAAAGCACAACAAGGAGCCCGATATACTTCCAGAAACTATTATAGAGTCGGAACCGGTAATCGAGGACGACCATCCCGAACCAGACCTTGAACCAAATGAACATCCCGAACCGGAACCACGAGTATTTCATGAGATCGACCAAATTCCGGCTAAAGACTGGGGGGCTGATTGGAGGGAGCCAATAAAGCACTACATCATGACAGGCGAGCTCCCGAAAAACAAGTGGCAAGCCAGGAAAATGAGAGTCGTTAGCGCGAAATTTTGTCTATCAAAGGATACATTATATAAGCGAGGTGTTAGCGACCCCTACCTATTGTGCATCTTTGGGCCCGAAGTCGAAATCGTCGTGAGAGAAGTACACGAAGGTCTATGTGGGAGTCATGCGTCCGGAAGGGCCATGGCTTTTAAAATAAAAAGAATGGGCTATTATTGGCCTACTATGATCACGGATTGTGTCAAGTTCGCTCAAAGGTGCAAACGTTGTCAACTCCATGCGCCAAAGATCCATCAACCTTCAGAGTTATTCTCCTCCATTTCCGCCCCGTACCCGTTTATGAGGTGGTCGATGGATATCATTGGACCATTGCATAGATCAACTCGAGGAGCACAATACCTGTTGGTCTTAACGGATTATTTTTCAAAGTGGATCGAAGCTGAAGCATATGCTAGCATCAAAGATTCGGCGGTGAATACTTTCATTTGGAAGAACATCATATGCCGACATGGGGTTCCATACGAGATAGTTACTGATAATGGGCCACAGTTCATTTCGCACGAATTCGAAGCTTTTTGCTCAGACTGGGGGATCAAGGTCAGTTATTCCACTCCACGGTATCCACAAGGAAATGGCCAAGCTGAAGCTGCGAACAAAACAATTTTGAGCAATCTCAAAAAACGCTTGAGTCACTTAAAAGGAGGATGGTATGATGAACTTCAACCCGTCCTATGGGCTTATCGGACAACCCCTAGGCGACCTACCGGAGAGACTCCGTTTTCCCTAGTTTATGGCATGGAAGCAGTAGTACCGGCTGAACTCAATGTGCCCGGTCTTCGCCGAACGGAAGCACCATTGAACGAAGAGGAGAATTCAGCAATGCTCGATGACTCGCTGGATACCATTAATGAAAGACGAGATCAAGCCTTAATTCGGATACAAAATTACCAGCAAGCAGCAGCTCGATACTACAATTCCAAAGTCAAAAGCAGACCATTCTTTGTAGGCGATTATGTGCTAAGGCGAGTTTTTGATAATAAAAAGGAAGAAGGCGCGGGCAAACTCGGCATAAATTGGGAAGGACCTTATATTGTTACCGAAGTGGTTCGAAATGGTGTTTATAGGTTGAAAGACTTGGAAGGCAGTCCAGTCCAGCGACCTTGGAACGTGATCAATCTAAAAAAGTTTTATGTTTAATACGCATTTTGTTATGTACATGAACTACGGTGTGGCTTGATCCCGAAATGGGTACGTAGGCAGCTCGTAAAAGAGTTCAGCTACTAATAATAAAAATTCGTTTTATTTCTTAAGAAAAGAGTTCGACTATGCGAACATACAAGATGAAGAAGTTCGGCTGTGCGAACATACAAGAAATCGAAAGTAAAACATTTATTCAAACGAGCAAGACAAAGTGTCGATCTTCGCACACTTCGGATTAGGGAAACCCTCCCGGAGAACAGAACACTTGAACCCCTTGACCTGCGAGGTCTAGAACTGGCATCATACAATCCGGGATTCGAGCAAAGTCAGAGATCCCGAGTTCAATCCAATCTCCGGGGTGAGAGCCAAGGATGTGAAGATCTCTTGACACCGTAGTAAGCCTACGTTGCATTCGGTTAATCCTTTTCCGAAGCCTTTTCTTTTCCAAGGTAAGCTTCCGGTGTTGAAGCGCAAGCGCCTCTATGAATGCCATCGCTGTGCCTTGGTCCCTGATTGGGAGGTTCCTGATCAAAGCACATGGAGCTCGGATCTGGGATCTAAAGAAGCCGCGAGGTGGAGGAGATCGTCTACTTGGAACATCCGGAACATCTTCATCTATCACTCCGATCCTGGAGAAGTCCGGCATAGACTCTGAACATCGAAGGTTAAAATCCATATCTGCAGAAGTAAGAAGAATGGTGAGGGGTGAGGAGAAGTTAAAGCCGTAATTTATAGGGATGTCGTATCCCTAGCAGACTGCGGATTCAGCGTGGAGACAGAGTAATTCGCGGAAAGATTTGTGCCCTTAAAATCGATCCTGCATTAAAAGACGTATCACCAAGAATGATATGGGAATTAAAGGAGTAGCAAATATTTCCATAAATAAAAGGGGGCCGAGGCCCATCATGAGTTCAAAGCAAAAGGAAAAATAAAGAAAAGAGAGCAGAATTAGGGAACATTTATGGAAGGGGCTCAGGAACAGGCTCCCTCATCGCCGATGTGGAATTCGAAGTGGAAGCACCGTTCCTGCCTTCCACTTCGGGCTCATTCCGGACACGTTTCCATGGATTGTCGTCATTCTCCTCGTCTTCCTCTTCGCTATCAACAAGAGCGGCTTCAGTCGGGGCACTCACCGGTCCCTGAACTTGACCTTTAGCACGGAGATACATCCGGAGCATCCTCGGGATCTCTGCGATAGAGTCGAAGTTCCTCCACTCCCACTGAAAGGGGTCACTCTCCAGAGCTCTTACTTTCCTCTCCACTCGAGCAATACGAGCCTCGAGTGTCTGCCTCTTGAGTCCCAGCCGCTGCCTTTCGTCGCACAAACGGCGGTGTTTGTCGACAACCTGTCGCCAAAAAGAATAAATTAAAGTGAAAAGCATAGGAATTTGGGTGAAAGAAGCGAATCTTAACCTTGTCCATAAAGTCGTAGGCCTCTTTCTTCTCCCTCGAGGGAAAGTGAAACACGGCGTGAGGAAAGAGAACGCCGGCTGGCTCGAAGCCATCGCCGGACAGAAATAGGGGGCTGCCAGGATCGGTGGGGATCACTTTTTCGTTCTCCATTATTGTTTAAAGAAATTTTGGAGTTCTTTTAAAAGCTAGAAGCAAACTTGCCACTATTTATAACGAGCCTAGGGTTTATCTTGAAACCGTAAAATTAATGATGATAGTGTGCCCGGGTGGATAAACTATTTTTGGAAATCGGGAAAAGCAGTTATTGCCTTAAAGGCGTGCGGCTTTCCCTATTTCCCAAGGGAAAAGGCAACCGTCGCATTTAAGGCAAAAAGCCCATTAAACGCAAAGTTTTAAGGCCCAAGCCCAACAAATTCACTGAGTTGACTAAACCCGAAGTGGGGAACTCGTGTTAAGCCGAGCTCAGCTCTCGCATTCCAAGAGAAAGGTCTGATCAGCCTAAAAATCTCGAAAAAACATAGCCACAAGGCCAAGAAGTGTTAAAAGCGGACCTTGCAAACCCGCATATAATTTTAACCAAACCCCCTTGGGATCTAAACCTAAAACAAAAAAGGTTTAAAAGCCTCCTCAGGCGAATATCTTGTTCAGAAGAAACTGGTAATAAAGCCCCCTAGGGCAAAAGCAAAAACATAAAGATTTAAGTCTCAAAAAAAAAATATATATATAATAATGGGACAGGCCCCAATTCGGAGTGGACGCAGCCACTACGGGTCAGCAGACACTTCGGCTTCCGTTTCGGTTGTCGGGTTTCCATCCGCCTCCTTGGCCGGGACTTGTTCAGAGGAAGTTCCTTGTTCACTCACTGCGGCACAAACATCTCCTGGGATGACCTTGGGAGCAGCAGGGACTTCGGATAAGACAACGCCCTCCGTCTCATTTGAACCTATAAAAGATAGTTCGGGTCAAACAAAGGGCAAGAAGAAGGTAGTAAGCATCAAGAACTAGTGTTTACCTGCCCAGTCTAGACCTGATTCACTTAGAAGAGGAGATTCAGTGAAAAACTCCGCGAAATCCTGAGGGTTGAAGGACGAAGCGGGAAGAGCTGCCAGACGATTTTTCTTTTCATCTAAACTAGACGACAGTTCGGATCTCTCTTTCACCTCGGAGAAATCGTCATCGTGGATTTGATCCAGCAAGATTAGGTTGCTCTCATGCTCCTTGATGTCTGACTCCAGATCCGACTTAACCTTCTCAGTTTGAATAAAACGGATAGCTCCTTGAATCAACTCCATCCCTCGTCCCTTTACCTCTTTTCTGGCCTTCGACGCCGACCTTGCCAATTCGGAATCACGCAACTTGGTAATCGCGTTGTACTTCGCTTGAAGTTCAATGAGTTGGTTGTTCAGGGCGTCGGCGGATGATTCGGATTCGTGAAGCCTACTCTGAACACCAGAAAGCTCGTTCTGTAGTTGGTAATTCTGGTCATACTGGTCCTTCAGGTCCCCCTTTATCTTCTCAAGCTCAGATTTGAGCCCGTCTACTTGATCTTCTAGCTGTTGCTTAGAGCCCGAGGATGAGTGAAGGTCAGTTTCAAGGGTAGTAAGCTTGCTTCTCCACGATTCAACCTCCTGTTGCTGGCTAAGTAACAGTCCCTCATAGTGTTCAACCATGTCGTTAAGTTCGCTGTTCGCCTGGCATTTCGTATAAAACTCGAGATGATGAGTCAGTTGGAAGACTAACGCAAAAGATGAATGAAGTAAAACTAACCCGAGATGAGTGATGCGCATGAAGCAAATAGCGTTCGCGGATTGCAGGGCGCCACTTGTCGAATTCCGGCAGGATTAGACCCGACCGGGTCTTAAAGCATCGAAAAACGCTACCTTCTTTCTCCATAGCTGTAAAGGAAGAAGAAGGGAATTTGTAATATTTTGAATCAAGGTGAAGTGAAAACCCTTAGGAATGCGTGAATCGTTACCTGTAAGCGATCTGATTTGAGGGACAAGAGCAGGTTTCGACTTCGGAGAAGCATCTTGAGGCCCAGAACCCTCCTTCTGAGGAGATACGCTCCGAGTGGTCTTCTCGCCATCATGCTCGGGGAGAGAAGGCACGCCAACCGGCGCAGGAGGACCCATTGTTCCAGATGGAGGAGACGATCGAGGTGAACGGTCAGTCCGGGCCCTCGATTTCTCCCTATGCGGAGAAGAATCGCTACGAGATGACTTGTCTCTTTTCCTACGAATCAAATCTTTAAGCGGTGCGTTGCTAAAGTCATCTCGGGGAGGTCGAGGAGAGTCACGACGAGGAGATCGATCTCTCCGAGGAGAACGATCATGACGACGTTCACGACGAGGTGTTAATCTGTAAGCAGCAACAGATCTGTTCCCCTCGGTGCTGTTATCGTCGACCAGTAAGGTCCTGCTGTAGTCTTTCTTGTCAATAGCGGCCGCAAGGAACGCCTTGTTCTCGTCACAAGCATCTGCTATTGGTTTGGAGAGTTTCTTACGCTGGGCAGTGAGGGCCCGAGCTGACAATCCTTGAGTTGAAGGAGGAGGCGGAAGACGATGAAGGAGATTTGGTGGACTCATCCTGAGTTTTCGATTGGCTTCAATGAACCGATCGAGAGTAAAGGAATTCCAAAGGGTTTCCCCTCTAAGGACTGTCTTGAAGAAGTTGACGAATTCCTCAGTTGGGAGAATTGGAGCAATAAAGGCTGCGAAAATGAAACAACAGATTTGGTTAGTAAAAGAATAGGGTGATTAAGAAAATGTCCGTAACCTATTTTTCTACCAGGTTTTGCAGACCACTTCGATGGAAGTACATCAGAAAGACTTCCAATCGAAGCGGGAGTTTTCTTAATCAGAAACCAGGGATGGTGCCAGTTCTCGTCCTTGTTCGGGAGATGCGAGATGATGTTCCTATTAGCGTTCGGGTACGCCGAGAAGTACCCTGCCTTCTTTGACGAACTTCTCACACTTAGAAGTTCATTCAGTTCGGGAACCCCAATAATGTAGCCAGCTTCCGCCGCAACAGTTATGATTCCAAGGATGGTTCGGAGGAGGTTGGGGGTTAGCTGAGGCAAAGCAATTTCAAGGGCCGCCAGATATCGGACTAAGGCTTCGGGAAGAGGGAAGGTCAATCCACAGCCCTTGAAATAAATTTCATAAACGCAAAAGTAACCATCACGGTGATCCTCCGGGGACTCCGTAGGATCGGCCATCTTCGATTCCGCCATCACGTCAGGTGGAAGTCGGCAGAGTTCTTTCAATCGTTGAAGGGATTGAATGGTACAAGTAGATCTGTAGTGAGGTCCGGCGATATCGTTAGGACGAGTGCAATCGTCAAGGCTAGAACGTTTCCCGTCATAAGACGGAGACTCAGGTCTATCGGAGTCGGAAGACATCGAAGGAAGTGGGAAAACTCAAGTTCCAGAAGAGAAAGTTTGACGAAAGAAACGGAAAGGCTTGGCAGGAAAAGAGAAAAAGCAAAGGAAATTTTTACCAAAAGACAAAGATGAAAAGAAAGGTTACCTCACGCAAACTAAGTGGTAATGATGGAACCGCCTCGGTAGTCGTGGGGGAAGTGGAAAGGTTTTTCCCCATTTTAATAGTAAATAATTAAGATACGGTCATGATGGTGACAGATGTCACGCGATCGAATATGGGTAATACCAAAATTAAAGGATTGACAAAATCTTGGCGGGAAAACCAAAAGATCCCACAGGCGCAATCTTTGGTCATTAAGACGATTAAGCCTTCCGAATTGGAATAAGCACTTCGAAAGACTTGGGGGGCTAATTGTTGGTGTCGGATCCCGCACCAGTGGACCGGGACCAACCAAAGATTGCCACGTAATCAAGATGAAGGCCCGCAAAGGATAAGGCCCATTAAGCCCATGGGTCACAAGATATAATCGAAGTGGGCATCACCATAAAGAGAGCCCGGAGTGGTCACACCTCGGGATATGACTCGGAATCGAAGTCGGATGACTTGGGCCAAAAGGCGAAGCCCATGAAGATCGGAGTCAATTCAAATTCAAACGTTGGGCATTAAAACTCGGAGACCGAAACGGACGCATTTAAGAGAAAATAATTATGTTTAATTGAGAGATTAATGTCGTTTGTCAATATAAATAGGAGGGCTAATAGCCATGTAAAGGGGACGCAATTTTTCTAGCAAATACACTATAGTCATTTTTCCATCTCAATTCATAGCTTTTTCATCATATTTTTGTCCTCAAGAATAATCATTCCCACTAATTAAACAAATATTCAAGTGTGCGAATCCGACATCCACAAGTGTTGCTGATGGAGTTAGACATATTGAACAGAACCCGATGATGCAATTGAGAACGGTTTTGGTTAAACCCAAAGGAAGAGTCTATGTTCTACACATGTGCTGATGGAGAAGTGTACATCGGCGGGATAGAATTATGACAAATTGACGCCGGAGATGAGCTCAACAGCGAAATAGAGGAATAGACATGCGACGACATAGTCATCGACCGTAGTCCATGGTTGGAGTGCAGAAATGAATGACAACGGCTGAGTAAAGCTCAGCGGTGCCAATGAATTATGGAACGAAGACGATGAAAGACTCGTCTGTGAAAGTAGGAGAAGGTAGACGGCGATTGAGTAGTCCACCACGGTTCGAGGCTGAAATGGGGCGACCCGACTGGAAAAGGGGTCAATGGTGGGATTTGTGAAAAGGTTGACAAATAAGTTTAGGGAGACGGTGACACACCGATTATCTGGCCACCATTAGTGCCCACAAGATTCTTGTATTGGCTGCTTAAAGTTAAAGGAGTCATATCGCCACTACTATTCATCGTTATCAGAGTCTCTGCATCAAATCGGGTATTTATTTTTTAGTTTTTTGGTATCAAATGTTAGAACATGTGTAGTCAAATATTGATACCAAAAAAAAAAATAACAATAACAACTATGATTTCATGCAGAGACTCCCAGAACGATGAATGGTAGTGGTGATATGACTCCTTTAGGCACACAATACTAGAATCTTGTTAGCACTGACGGTGGCCAGAGAACCGGCGTGTTACCCCTCCCTAGACTTCTTTTTCAACCCTATCGCAAGTCCCATCATTGACCCCTTTTCTAGTGGGTCACCACATTTTAGCCTCGGACTGTTGTGGACTACCCAATCGTCGTCTACCGTCTCCTACTTTCACAGACGAGTCCTTCATCGTCTTCGTTCCATAATTCATTGGCGCCGATGAGCTCTACTCGTCCTTCATGATTCATTTTTGCACTCTAACCACGAACCACGGTCGATGACTCAGCCGTCACATGTTTTCTCCTCGATTCCGCCGCTGAGCTCAACTCCGGCACCAGTTCGCCATAATTCTATCCCGTCGATGTATACTTCTCCATCAACACATGTGGAGAACATAGACTCTTCCTTTGGGTTTAACCAAAATTGTTCTCCATTGCCTCATCGGGTTCTGATCACTAGGTCTAACTCCATCATCAACACTCTTCTGCGAGAAAGTCTCATAAACAGACTGACACTGATATGGTTAGGATAAATTCGATGACACCTAGGAGTTCTCCGAGATCGAGCTACCTTGAGCTATTAGGTCTGTTGGTTGGGGACTCAAGCTGTGGCTAGGAAGGTCTTGTAGAGTTGATATATGATGACGAAGCCATGAAGGAGTTCTACTCTAAGTTTATGAATCAGGATAACAATAATGCTCAAACGATGATGAGAATGTTGATAATTTGATGGTAACCTTTACCAATTCGGGAGGTGCAAGCAATGCGAATGAGAGCGGGTTTAAGATTGGATCGACTACTTCAGGTGTAAAAAGAAAAGTAGGCAAAGATATTAAACCTTTATGCAGACTCTATAAGAGTGCTTTAGTGGATACCAGTTTCATTGGCTGGATAAAGCGTTGGAATCTTCCGGGTCAAGTTTCCTCTAGCAATTCTGTTAGGAAAGGCGAGAATTCTACCGATCCTAATAGAGTCAAAAGGTAAGCAATACGTGACTACAATTACCACTGTTTTTTCTCCTTTAATTTGTATTATTACTATGTGATGTATGGTTTTATGACATTTATTCATATGGATGCTCATTCAGAATCTTGGCAAACTGAGACTCTGCTGCAAGTTCAAAGCAGATAAAGTCGCGGTACATTGTTTATTTGGAATGCAGAGTAGAGATTCTTGAGATGGCTAATACTTCACTGTTCTGAATGACCATGCATTTGGAGGTGAGGCATATCACATTAGCAAGTAATAACCATCTACGTGTTGGCTTGAATGGCACTTTGGAAGGAACCTTATAAAATACAATGGTCTTTGGCTTGAAGGGATGTACGTGTTTAGGTTCAGAACCTCTTTTTTTTTTTGGTTCAGAACCTCTTAGTTATTCCAAAAAAAAAAGAAACAACTATCTTCTTGTCATGTCTAAGCGGTTCCTATAAGGAATTTATTAAGTTTGTATAGTTTTTGCAAAGAATCAAAGAATGATGATGATGATGATGATGAACGAGAACAAGAAAATGAAGATTTGAGTTGAATTGCTGGAGCAACGGGTACATCTTCCTGATGGTATTTCTTAGCAAGTTCTTTGTTATGCAAACTAAAATAATGTTAGAAATTTCCATTAAACATTGTTGTTATGCTGGTAGTTGCATGATCTTTGGTTTTGACCTTACTCATATAATAATAATAAATTGTCAAAACAACATCGTGAAATACATTTATTTTTCTCTGTTATGTCAGAAGCTTAATCCTAGATAGGATGTAAATCTATTGTTATGTACAGACAAAATAATATTTTTGGATGAAGTTTTTACCAGCCACCTTTTCTTTAAAAAAAAAATCCATGCTCGGAAACTATAGAACATATGTTTTCATTTCCTCTATGGTTACGGCCTTAACTGAACAATTGTGTGCAGAAATCGAAGGGTAAAGAAGGCGGCAACAACCTCAAAAGAACGAGAGAGTATAAACGTTCAATCATCTACTTGTCGGTTCGAGTGGTACTTGGGAGGAAATCATATAAAATGCCCTATTCCCTCTCTATTCTTTATAAATATCTTTACTCTAAAATGTTTCTTTATTTTAGACATTCAAGGAATGATGTAGAAGTGTTGCCAATCTCTGGGAAGCTGATTAAACCATCACAAGAAGCGTCTGGATTTTTGGAATCATGAGATTTTGAAAATCGAGTGTAGTGTCTTTTGCAAGGGGAGGATGTTGTTGACGTCATAGTCATGGTGGCAGTGAAAAATAGTCAGATATGTGTATAAGTGAAAGTGAAAATTTATTTGGTTATGGTTCCTTGGTTGGATTTTGATAATTGGACAAGTGAGATTAGTTTAAATATTTAGGCTTAATTAGATTGGGGAAAGTGTGGAGTTGTTGTGAGAGTAGGGCATTGTTGATATATGTCGTCTGAGTTATGGTGGCGGTAAAAAATAACCAGAGATGGGTGATAGAGAAGGTAAAAATTTCTTTAGCTAGGTTTTTTGTTTGATTTTGATCATTGGACATGCAAGATGAGTTTAAATAATTGGATAAAGATAACTCATTAAATTGGTGATGATGATGTTTCTTCATTTTAGACATTCAAGGAATGATGTAGAAGTGTTGCCAATCTCTGTGAAGCTGATTAAAACATCACAAGAAGCATCTGGATTTTTGGAATTATGAGATTTTGAAAAGCGAGTGTAGTGTTTTTTGCAAAGAGAGGACGTTATTGACGTCATAGTCATGGTGGCGTTGAAAAATAGTCAGAAATGTGTATAAGTGAAAGCAAAAATTTATTTGATTATGGTTCTTTGGTTGGATTTTGATGATTGGACAAGTGAGATTAGTTTTAATAATTGGCTTAGATTGGTGAAAATGTGGAATTGAATACATAAGATTATAGGTATCCGTAAAATTTATATGAAAGGATAGCTCATCAGAGAAGGGGGTGGGTGGGTTATTGAGAGATGGAAGTTTAAAAATTGTGAGTTTATTAGATTCTACTCTTATTGGTTTATGGATTTTCGTATTCTTTATAAATCCATCACTATTGGTATGGTGATTTATAAATTCTACTCAAAATGTATTGTACATTATTCAAAGACTTTGGTTTTCATTGACTCTATAATTCTATTAAAATATAGTATTACTAGGATATGAATTCCTAACAATTTAACTTATAAACACAAATTTTGAAATATTATGGATATAGAACTCTTCAAGTCTTTACAACATAATTAATATTATTTTCATAGATTTATGAATTCCCAAAACCCCATGCAAATTTAACAAGACTTCTGAAAATTTAACAAATCTGTCGACTTTTAAAATCAATCAACTCTATCTAAATCCAATTCCCAGTAACACCCCCTATAAATTTGATTGTGGATGTAACTATAGAATTACCTCTCATTAATGTGGTAGAAGCATTGCCAATCTTTGAGAAGCGTAAAGTGGGAAGATATGACTAAACCATCATGACAAGCGTCTGGATTTTTGAATCAAGGAGATTTTGAAGACGGAGTGTTGTGATTTTTTGTGAGAAGAGAGCATTGTTGATGTATGTCACCAGAGTGATGGTGGCTGCGGCAAAAAATAGCCTGAGATTTGTGAGAAGGAGGTTATAAGTTTCTTTACCTAGGTTTCTTTAGTTAGGTTTTGATTATTGGGCATGTGAGATGGGCTTTAATAATTGGGCTTGGATTGGTAAAATTGTGGAATTAAGCTATTGTAATTATCCGTATTAGTTGTGTAAATGGATAACTCATTAGATTGATGGTGATGAGGGGTCAACATTTAAGATGATTGGGCACTCTAAATCAATAAATATAATATGGTAGAATTTAGAAGTGTTTCCAATCTCTGAGAAACGTAAAATGGAAATTGTGAATAAACCACCATAAAAAAACGTCTGGATTTTTGGAGTCAAAGAGATGTAGAAAATGGAGTGTGGTTGTTTTTTTAGAGGGGGTAATGTTATTGTTTTATGCCATTAGAGTCACGGTGGCATCGAAGAACAATAGGTATGTGCAAATCAGAGATGTGTGCAAGAGAAAGTAAAAGTTATTTGGTTACACTTCTTTGGTTGAGTTTTGATTATTTGGTATAAATGTTAGATTAACCAAATTAGATAGTTAATCATTAGGTTGGCTTCTGAAACATCATAGAAGTTGCTTGTTCCTCTAACTAAATCTCACAAAACTTAGAAATGGTAAATCTTTTAGTTCTTTTCATCTTTTCTTCCTACTCACCAATCAAGTTCCTGACTAGTCACCATGCTGGTCAATAGTTTTCTTCTTTTGAACAGAGCACCATAATTATCGTCATTTTAGTATCATTCTTACTTTTGTGAATCATATATATTAAAGTTGGATAATTTTCTCCATATAAAAAAAAAACAAGAATGTGTTAATAAAAAAAAATTAGTGTTATGACTAAAATTTACCAATAAAAATTATATCCTTAATAATAACCGCAAGTGCATAGGCAAGCGCAATAGTACTTAGGGATCGAATCCAAAGAGATCAAAGAAACACAAAATATTTGCAAAGATTTAGACAAAGCTAGAACAATAGAGAGTTATAGGAACTCAGGTGAGTTTACAGAAATAAATACATATAATATAAATAAATATAATATAAAAATAAATATAAGAAATAGAGAATTAGAAATTCATCAAAGAATATATGAAAATCATGTAGGTTCGATTATGATTCTAAAAGTTTTTGAAATCAGATTTCTATTGTAAATTACCCTAACAGCGTTGTATTGATAATTCCATGAAGGGACTACATAGATTCATAAACCTTGGCTAAGCTTGTTCTAATTTTTAAGTAATCCAATCAAGAAATAAGAACATAGTCCAATAAATTTACAAAACTACTTATAACGAAGCCCGTTAAGAAAATTTGCCTTCCTTTAATAGATCCATCAATTCAACACCATGATTAGGCTTGAGAAATTAGATCATGGGCAACAAGTGAATTGGCCTAATTCATTTAAGGATTTAAAAACAATTAGGGCAGCAAACTATCAGAGATCATAACAGAGAAAGACACTTAGGTTAGACATATTATCCATTTCTTTGGGGATCCCAACTAATCGATAGAAGTGCTCGTAGATCAGTACCGATCGGTGAAGTGCATGCAATACCGATTGGTCAAATTCCATTATCGGACTACTCACACATGATCTAAGTAAATGTTATCATTGTCGAAGAAGGATCAAGATTTTAGAAGAGATCTACCAAAGGTTTTAACAATCTTAAAAGCAACAATAAATAAAGAAGATGAACAAGAGAAGAACACCTTAGATTATAAAAAATCGAAAAGTAAAGTATGCCATGCGGCTACAGAAACAAAAAGTTTATATAAAGATTGAGACTCATCCCTAAAAAGAAGAAAAAGGAAGGTTTACAAAGGCCCAACCGAGCGGCGGCGTCTTGATAACCGATAGGTTTGATCTCTTCACCGATCAGGCCTCTTAATAGAACATCTCTTCTTTTGACGCTTTTTGGTCCATTTGTTCCTTAAAAATTCCACTTCTGTTCCATAGGTCCAAAATCCTGAAAACACTAAAAGACATCTAAAATGACTTGTTCTCGACTAAAAGACTCGATAAAACAAACAAAAGAAACTTATAAATGTGTTAAAAATATCACTTAACAGCTAAAAGAATCTTTCAATGTCTGAAGATAAAGAACATTTTTAAACAAATAGCTAGCTACATGTGAGTGCATTAAAAGGATTATGGCATTTCAATTACACGTTTTCGATTACAATAAAGCATACGACATGCATATTTATTATCCTCTCTGTTTCAAAATATATGATGTTTTAGTTAAAAGCATATAGTTTAATTTTTTAAACTATTATTTAATATTTAATTTTTAGAAAATTAACAGATTACAAAAAAGACTGCATAATAAAATCGTCACAAAATATCAAATACATTTCAAGTTTGCATTGAAACTTGTAAACTATCTTATATAATAAAACAAAATAAAAAAACTCTAAAACATCCCTATCTAATATGAAACATAGGGAGTATTTTACAGCCAATAAATTTTGAAGATGCATGTTATATACTCTATATATATTAAAAGAACCAATAAACTTTGGTGCTTATGTGTCAAGCTCACAATTATTCGCAGTTTTTTATTTTTTATTTATTTAGTTATATTATCTATCTACCAAACAATTTGAGTTCCATATATTACTTATTCTTATTACCTAAACTTACCATAATTATATATCTCAAATTTTTAAATAAGAAAATTTATATATAACGATTTTATTTATATTAAATGCATTGTGTTTTTTAATTGAGATTAAACAATATAAACATATACAAGTATATGTATTTTAACACAAACAAATTCTTTCATATATTTCAAATTTTAAATTAAACCGCAAATTTATAAACTGATTGCTCGAGTAATTACTCGATACACTTAACCGCTAGGTAGTATATTCGAGGTCGATCCACAAGAACCAATGGAATACTAAAGATTTCCGATACTCATTCTTAGCTAAAGCGAAAAGTTGTTTGTTTGGGTTTTCAGAATTGTAAATAAAAATGCAAATAAATTAAAACGATTAAACTTATGAATTTAAGACATAGGGCATTAGGCTATTTCAAAAGATAATGACTAGCAGGATAAACGAAACAAGGAATTCAGAAACGAAGAACCATTTTCAGCTATGAACATAATTCTAGACTAACTCTCTCTCAAGACATTAGTCACTAAATTCGACTATTCACAAGACATTAGTCACTAAATTCGATTATTCAACTACTAAACTTTCATTTGTAGTTTCCTAATCAAATTTGCATTAACGAGTTTGTTCATTTCGTTCACAATGCGTTCTAACGTCAATTTTCATTGGTTAGAAATACATTGCTCAATTTATATTCATTCAGGCATTTAATCAAACACTTTTGATGCATAGAAAAACTTATGTTCTAAAACAAGGTGATTAATCATATTTTAGCATTATGAACATGTAAATCAAAGAACCTATTGATGGAGAATTCTCTATAACAATCTATTCACTAATCCATTGAATTTCTACTTGGAATCCTAACACCCAATTGAGGAACTACTCACACATAGAGAAAGAAACAACAAAAATTGATGTAAAAAAAACATGATTCAATTGATAAAATAAAAGATGAGGTTTAGAAATCTTCTCCAAATTGTCGCAAGGATGAATCTCTAATCCAAAGTATTGTTTACAGAAGAAAAGTCTCAGAAATGTTGCAGAAAGAAAAGGTGAATGTGAAAATGAGGTTTTTAGGATTTTATACCCGAGTACAGAAAACAGCAAGTAAAATCCGGTTAAGGAAAACCGGCTCGGACGTCTGAGGGTTGGATCAATCAATCCCCACCTGTGATCGATCGTTCCCTAGCTACTGGTATATTCTCGTTTCGTCGTCACTTCTCAGGTCGATCGATCCCCAATCACTGGTCGTTCTCGTTTCGTCGTCACTTCCCGGATCGATCGATTCCCACCTGAGATCGATCGATCCCCAGTCACTGACTCACTGGTATCTACCACATCTTCTCTCGGTCGTTTTTGACCAGTAACAAGCCCAATAACTCTCGAAAACCTCTAAATTCCGCTCAAGTACCTATGACCTATAAAAAACTCAAGACAAGACTAAAAAGACGCACAAGACGGATAACGATGCGACAAACGACTCAAAACAAGGACTAGTCAAAGATTTAAGACACCAAAAACGCAACATATCATAAACCTAAATTTATGAATAACGTGAATGCAACTTTATTTGTATAATATAAATTATTAAAATATTTGAAATTTAATTTGTAAGCTTATTTAAAAATTCAAAGATTGTGATATTGCATGATATTTCTATAGCATTATTTTTAATTTAAAACATTTTAGCACATCTGCAGAATATAGTTTTGACATCTAGAGATTCATTATAAAATCAGAGTTCTAAATCCGACACAACATTCACAATTCATGTCTCTCTTCAAGAAGGAGGTAGCGTATTATGTTTCTTTTTAGTAAAATACTTTAATATGAATAGTACTAGATATTAAACCAAAAACATAATTTCACAGTACTTTACATAAATAAACGTTAATGAAAAAGAGAAAGATACGTGGCTTTAAATTTAAATAACGGGATTCTTAACTAAGAGAAATGCATGTTCATTTGGGAAATGGGAGGAGGGCTTTAGTTAGTTTGTAATGTTGATGAATTCAAGAAGATGTCTTATATGTCCCTTGACTCCCTTCTATTGGTTTTGTTAATGTTAGCCTTAGGCATCACCATCATGAATAAATTTTTTGACCATACCATTCCTAACATAGAACAAAAAATCAGATTCGATGAAACTAATTTAAAAATCAAGAATTTTTTTTTTGTCAAAGTCACATTCGAACATGGGCGACGTTAATGAAACTAATTTAACATTTTTTTTTGTTCTCCTACGAAAATGGGAACGATCCAAAACTTAAGACATTTGATCTCCACATGGGACATGGCCATCGACGTACAGAGAAGAAAGAATGGCAAAAAAAAAAAAAAAAGTAAATAAAAGAGAAGAAACCGAGGGGAAGATGATTTTGCATTTGCCACGACCCACGAGCATCCATCGCCTTTTTGGATTCACATGGCAAAGACAAAGTTGGATCTCCCTTTTTTCTCGTGAAGTTATTATCTCTCTAATTTCTAGTCTGGTCGAACCTATAATTCATCATATCATTATTTAATTCATATGGTGATGCATGGGACATTATCATGTTAGTCATTAATTAAAAAAATTAAATAACTTACGTTGGACTAATTTTCAACTCTCAGTTTACCTTCTCCTAGGGATTTCACTTCCTTGTATAAGAATATACATCTTACGCAAAACATTTAAATCCAAAATAACAAATCACTCACAAAAAAAATTGCATATAAATGAGTACCAGACCAAAAATGTTGAAAGAAGAAAATCCAAACACAACAAAATAATAGTAGAAACACTACGTAGAAAATGAAAATGAAAAAAGGAAGTGAACTCGTGAACCGGTCGATATACTTACCAAAAGTGCACACATAGACAAGCCTTCCTCATTAAAGTCCAATTTCACACTTTCACATTTTCGTGACGTCTTTTGAAGTTTTAATACTAATAAATGTTCATGTATGCTATAAAGACCTAAGGTTGTCACATTTCTCCACTTTCATCTTCTCCTCATAACTATCCGAAACCTCTTTTTTTCCTTTTCTTCTTCTTCACTCTCTTTCTTCCCGGCGTCACTATGGCGGCTGCCGCCGGTAAAGGCAGCGAACTCGACCACATCAATAATGAATCCGTTGATCTGGTATATATATTTATGTCTTCTTAGTTTTATAGTATCTAGCCCTACTGATTCTAAATTTTATGTTACGTAAAAGTTATATGTATATATAGTAACTAGCAACTAATTTGATGTAGGGGCGATTGGTAACGACTGTAATTTTTGGCATTATTTTCCCCATACGATATACTAGTGTTTGTGTTTCCATTAGAAATGAGTCAAAAAATGAATAATATATAAATAATAACACAAATGATGGGTACATACAGGTACGAATACCCATGGAGGAAGTGTTCGAGGAGCTGAAATGTACAAAACAAGGTCTTACGACTGATGAAGCTTCTCACCGTCTCGACCTTTTTGGTCCCAACAAGCTTGAAGAGAAGAAGGTTTCTTCTTAATCTTTTTTTTGCTTTGTAAATGACCATTAATGAAACTACGTTAATGTTGTGATTGGTGTAACACGCAGGAAAGCAAGTTACTAAAGTTTTTAGGGTTCATGTGGAACCCATTGTCGTGGGTGATGGAGGCTGCAGCGCTAATGGCGATCGCTTTGGCGAATGGAGGAGGACGGCCACCGGATTGGCAAGACTTTGTGGGGATAGTGTGTTTACTATTCATCAACTCAACCGTTAGTTTCATTGAGGAAAACAATGCCGGTAATGCTGCAGCCGCTCTCATGGCCGGTCTAGCCCCCAAGACAAAGGTTTACCAATCAACTTCTTTTTAATTGCCTATAAACATATTCTATATATAGCAACTCAACTATTAATCGAACTATATCTAAACTGTTTTTTATTTTTTCTTTTGATAAGCCGAATGATACAATTAATAATTTTATAAGTTGTATTTTTCTTCTTATAAAAAAAAGGTGTATTTTCTTAAGAATTTATTAACAACACTGACTAATCTAATTGAAATTTTAATGAAACTAATTAATGGTTGATACGCGTAAACCGCCAAAAAATGCTTAGGTCTCAATTAGGCGTTTTAGTCGATAGAGACCGAGTCATCCCCTGCTTAACCCTTATCGCTTTCTTAAATACTGACTAATTCTTAAATTTTATGATCATAATGAACAGAATTTGTTAGATATGATATTTTTTTCATTGAAAGTTCAATCTTATAAGCATTATATTTGTATTCAAGAATTTTGTAGGAATGATGGAATAGTTGAATGATGTCAATTAATACTTGACCTAAATATAATTATGAAATATAGTTATACGTTAAAATTTTGATTTTAGACTAATCCCATTACGTTTTTTCTATTTATACATCACGTTTAAAATTGAAATCATTTTGAAAAAACACAAAACGTAAAAAGAATTTGATAATAATTTGAAAACATGAAAAAAATTGGTATTTTTTTTTTTGTCAACCGAAAAAATTGGTATATAATTATCACAAAAAAAAAATGGTTTCTGTTTTGGTTATGAGTGAAGGTTCTCAGAGATAATCAATGGAGCGAGCAAGAAGCATCGATTCTCGTTCCCGGAGATGTAATCAGCATTAAGCTCGGCGATATCATTCCCGCCGACGCACGTTTACTCGACGGCGATCCTCTCAAAATCGATCAATCATCTCTCACCGGCGAATCAATCCCCGTCACAAAAAACCCCGGCGATGAAGTCTTCTCCGGCTCAATTTGCAAACAAGGCGAGATCGAAGCAATCGTCATCGCCACCGGAGTCCACACATTCTTCGGCAAAGCAGCTCATCTCGTCGACAACAAAAACCAAATCGGCCATTTCCAGAAAGTTCTCACTTCAATTGGTAACTTCTGTATCTGTTCGATTGCTTTAGGAATCATCGTTGAGCTATTAGTGATGTACCCGATTCAACGCCGGAGATATCGAGACGGAATCGATAATCTACTCGTTTTGTTGATCGGAGGGATTCCTATAGCTATGCCTAGTGTGTTATCTGTTACAATGGCGATTGGTTCTCATAGATTGTCACAACAAGGAGCTATTACTAAGAGGATGACTGCAATTGAGGAAATGGCTGGTATGGATGTTTTGTGTTGTGATAAGACTGGAACTCTTACGGTTAATAAGCTTACGGTTGATAGAAATTTAGTCGAGGTTTTCGCGAAAGGAGTTGGTAAAGAACATGTTTTCCTTTTGGCTGCGAGAGCTTCGAGGATTGGGAATCAAGATGCGATTGATGCAGCTATTGTTGGAATGCTTGCTGATCCTAAAGAGGCTAGAGCTGGTGTTAGAGAGGTTCATTTTTTTCCTTTTAATCCGGTTGATAAGAGAACTGCTTTGACGTATATTGACTCTGATGGAAACTGGCATAGAGCTAGTAAAGGAGCTCCAGAGCAGGTATTGATGAACTCGCTTTTTCTATGTTTTATATGTTACTCAGCTCAAGTCATTGGTTTTGCTGATGATCTTTATGTACCGTTGTTAACAGATACTGAACCTCTGCAATTGCAAGGAAGATGTTAGGAGGAAAGTTCATGGAGTTATTGATAAGTTTGCTGAGCGTGGACTTCGATCTTTGGCTGTTGCAAGACAGGTTTAGTTTTCGGTTAATATATATCGTGAAGTTTCTGTGTCCTTGTTTCTTTGTCGTGATTCATATCGATTTTACTGGTACAGGAAGTTCCTGAGAAGAAGAAAGATGCTCCTGGTGGCCCATGGGAACTTGTAGGTCTTTTACCTCTTTTTGATCCTCCTAGGCATGACAGTGCCGAGACAATCAGGAGGGCTTTAAACCTCGGTGTGAATGTTAAGATGATAACCGGTAAGAATCATACAGTTCTTCTGAGTTAGTCCTTGTCTCTCTGCACTTCATTTTGCTTGAAACTAGTTTTCTCTTCTGATTGAAACCAGGGGACCAGCTTGCAATCGGGAAAGAAACCGGTCGAAGGCTTGGAATGGGTACAAACATGTATCCTTCTTCTGCACTTCTTGGACAAGACAAAGATTCTTCCTTGGGTGCACTTCCTGTGGATGAACTGATAGAGAAGGCCGATGGGTTTGCTGGAGTCTTTCCAGGTATATACACTTTTATAGAAGGCTATATTCTTAACCATGCGTTCTTGTACGTGTCCAGATTCTTATTGATAGATTCTCTGGTGCACGGAACAGAACATAAGTATGAGATTGTTAGTAGGCTTCAACAAAGGAAGCACATATGTGGTATGACTGGAAATGGTGTGAATGATGCCCCGGCTCTCAAGAAGGCGGATATTGGTATAGCTGTTGTTGATGCTACTGATGCTGCGAGAGGCGCTTCTGATATCGTTCTCACAGAACCTGGATTGAGCGTTATCATTAGTGCAGTGCTCACCAGTAGAGCCATATTCCAAAGAATGAAAAACTACACTGTAAGTTAAAACTTCTTCTCATTCAATTTTTCGACCTATTCGCAGACTCACTAACGCCAATCTTGATGTCGTCTCTCTGTGTAGATTTATGCAGTTTCAGTCACGATACGTATTGTGGTAAGTGTACTTAGTAGGTCTCATGAGATTTCATTTGGTTAAAATGGTTTCAATCCTAATGTAAGGTTATCACAACGTGTGCAGTTTGGCTTCTTGTTCATTGCTCTCATATGGCAGTTCGATTTTTCGCCTTTCATGGTTCTGATCATAGCAATCTTAAACGACGGTGAGATCAAGAGTATTAACTGCATATAATAGTTAACAGTTAATAAAACTAACAGAAGCATTGCTACTTATAGGAACAATCATGACAATATCAAAGGACAGGCTGAAGCCATCTCCACAGCCAGATAGCTGGAAACTCAGAGAAATCTTCTCGACCGGCATCGTGCTTGGAGGCTACCAGGCCTTGATGACAGTCGTTTTCTTCTGGGTGATGAAAGACAGTGATTTTTTCTCGGTATATACTCTTATTCTCAATTGCTGCTCTAGGCCAGTTCAAAAACCTAAACTCTTTTGGGGTTATGTAGAACTATTTTGGTGTGAGACCACTGGGCCAACGTCCTGAACAAATGATGGCTGCTCTGTATCTACAAGTTAGCATCATAAGTCAGGCTCTCATCTTCGTCACCAGATCCCGTAGCTGGTCCTACGTCGAATGCCCTGGTCTTCTCTTACTTGGTGCATTTATCATAGCTCAACTGGTATGCACATATGTATATAATATAACACATGCTTCTCCTTCTTAAACTCTTTTGAAAACATTCATGAAAACAGAACAAGCCTATGCAATCTCAGGTGGCGACATTAATAGCAGTATATGCAAACTGGAGTTTTGCCCGGATAGAAGGAGCCGGTTGGGGATGGGCTGGAGTGATCTGGCTATACAGTGTCATAACGTACATCCCTCTTGACTTACTCAAGTTTGGGATCCGCTACGTTTTGAGTGGAAAAGCTTGGTTAAACCTTCTTGAGAACAAGGTAGCGATACCAATACCGAAAATTCAAGAGTAACCTACAAATCTTGCAATATTTATCTGTTGTTTTCTATGTACAAAACAAATCAGACTGCTTTCACGACGAAGAAAGACTATGGGAAAGAGGAAAGAGAAGCTCAATGGGCTGCAGCTCAAAGAACTCTCCATGGACTTCAACCAGCAGATACAAACAACATCTTTAACGAAAAGAATAGTTACAGTGAGCTTTCTCAGATTGCTGAACAGGCTAAACGGCGAGCTGAAGTTGTCAGGTAAAGAAACTAATTTATACTCTTCACACCATCAATTCAAAGCTCTAATAACTCCATATGTACATGAGCTCAACCCGATTCTCACCTGTCTCAACTTCTCCAACTTCATACCATTAACCAAAACTTGATCTTACTCGAAAATCGATTTTCTTTTTCGGTTATTCCAAAAGTTTTTGTCAAATGATGAGGTTTGATGATCTGTGCAGGCTGAGAGAGATAAATACATTAAAAGGGCACGTAGAGTCAGTTGTGAAGCTTAAAGGACTTGACATTGACACGATTCAGCAACATTACACAGTCTAAGCTAAAATTCACAAATATGTAAAAAAAAACTTTATCGAGTATAACTAGCAATTTACAATAAAAGGTTTATGGAAATTATGTTGTAAATAAATAGTTGTAATTTTAGATTAGTTAATTGAAATGGTAAATTAAAACTGATTATGTAAAGTTTTAAGCTTTTAGCCTTTTAATGAAAATTAAAATCTAATAAATTTGAGTGAATGAGTGATACACCTGGGCTGGGCCTTTAAGATAAAGAAAAGGAAACCCATCGAAAACCTAAAACCCGAAACCTCTCCTCTCTTTAGAGGCTCCATCCTTCCTTCCTTCGTCGGAGATTGTTTGGTCCCCTTCAAGAGTCATCAGTTTTCTCCATTTTCCAAGGTTTGTTGTCACTCGCAAAGTAGATCGCTATTTATTATTATAGGGATCGATAAACGTAATTGCTCTCGTCTAGTGCAATGCACGACTAGTAGAAACTTTACTAAGATTAGTCTGGGATTTTGCAAGTTCACGCTGATTTTTGTCTTTGTTGTGAGTAGGAGGAGCCATGGGTTGGAAAGCTGCTGAGAAACTCATCAGACACTGGAAGATACTTCGAGGGGATAATGTGAGAGAGGACAACTAACTTTGTTCACTTCTTCTTGTGGTGTTCATTAGTTTGCTTTCATTTTTTGATGTAGGTAATGATAATTCGTGGGAAAGATAAGGGTGAGACTGGAACCATAAAGCGCGTCATCCGATCCCAAAATCGTGTCATTGTTGAAGGAAAGAATCTGGTGAGATTGTCTTCTTGTGGATATCTTTTTGTGAACTAGTACTGAATCAAGATCATATCACTAGCACAACACCAATCATGTAGTTATCAATCTTCATTTCATTTTTGTCGCTAGTTTCAACCATCAATGGGTCGGTTACAAAAATCACAAAGCAGGTCTAGTTCCATGGGTTAGCTACATAAACATAATGTTTTGAATTGTTCAACTCTTTTCGTTTTGGGATAGTATTTGGCTACTTACTGAAACTCTGTTTGTTACAGCTTGTGTATATTTGTTTCTGTATTCGCAGATCAAGAAGCACATAAAAGGAGGCCCTGATCATGAAGGTGGAATTTTCACGGTAGAGGCTCCTCTTCACGCCTCTAATGTCCAAGTTGTTGATCCAGTCACTGGGTATGATGATCTCACTCTCAACTACTGTCTCCAATTACTCTTTTGCTCAAGCAATGGTTTTCTTATGTGTCTGTTTTCTTTTCTACCTCAGGAGGCCTTGTAAGGTTGGTGTAAAGTACCTAGAGGATGGGACAAAAGTAAGAGTAGCCAGAGGCACTGGCACATCTGGTTCCATCATTCCTCGCCCTGAGATTCTAAAGATAAGGGCTACACCAAGACCCACAATTGGTTAGTAGAAGCTCAACATCTCTCTCAACATTGGATTTTGGAAATATGTAGTGGAAAATCTGCTAGCTATTAGAGAACAACATAATGACACGTAGAATAAACACAGTAGCGGTTTTCTTGCACAAAGATTAATACTTTTTTTCTTTGCAGCTGGCCCGAAGGACACACCAATGGAGTATGTCTGGGAGCAGACGTATGATGCTAAAACAGGAAAGGGAATGCCTGATCTTTGAGCTGAAGCCTGTTTACAGTTTCGTTCCAAAAACGTTGCTGCTCCTAAAAAGATTCTTCGTTTTCCCATCCATTATAGTTTGATTTGGGTCAAGAGCTGTGAGATAAGGTGTGAGACTTTGTTGAAAGAACATTTGATCCTGGCTGAAACGGAGTCTTACAAGTTATTTGATTTAATTTGGCTATGACTCTTGACTCTGACTGTTGGCTCTTGACTCGTAGAACACACTGACAAGTTATTTGATTTAATTTGGCTATGATTCTTGACGCTTGAGTCTTTCCTGTTGACTCTGAAAATTCCTTGTTCTAAGCCAATAGTTAGTATCCCTCTTCTGCACTCTGAGTGTTCATCGACTTTTTCCTATGCTTACATTTTCTAACTTCCTGTTCGCTCTGGGCAATATGATGATCTCAATTCTCAAAAGAGTATCAGATTAGTCATAGGCCAAATAAGGTGCTGTTCTTCTTTTATGTGTCTTATGTCTTGATCTTTCATGAGGTGCCATATCATCTTACTTGGTCCTGTTACGATTATGATCAATTTCGTAGTGGTCACCTGGTTGTATGCACTGTAGTTATTGGTGGATAATTCTCTGCAATGTTGAACATAGTTTGAAGATTAAATTCGTTTCAGTGTGTACCAGTCAGTCGGCAGCCTTTGAGATGCATGTGCAACCAAGTACGAGTTTGGACGAATCTCCTGCTCTGAGGAAAGTAGACGAAACTCCACCTAAGCATGTTCAGTTTATTGAGCCTATCAGCAAGACTGTGGTCGACGATGCCCAATTTCATCATATGGGTATGCCCAAATTTCAGGAGAACCTTATCCTGGACATGAACTTCACAGGCTTGTGGTTACTCCATTAATGGGTTGTAATTTTGAGGTTCGTACTACATAGAAAAACAGAATTGCTTCCTTTACTTATGTGTTTAACTGCATCTAATCTTATCTACTTACTGTTCTTCAATTTTCAGTGGGTATGTCATCTAGAAGATGGATCTGTGAATTATATTGATGGTACATTCCCCTCCTGCTGAATTTTGTTTCTTATTTCTTTATATGGAAATAAGAATCTAGTCGCTAACGAACACTTCTAATGCAGGAGCAAAGCAGCCAAATTACCTTGTCACTGCTGATGATGTTGATTTATATCTTGCTATTGAGGTTCAGCCATTGGATGACAGGAACCAAAAGATTAATATCTTTTTGTATGAATGAGATTATATGTTGAGTAGTTCTTTTCTGTGGAAAGCCAGGATTAGGATTTTGTAGGGGAAAAGATTCGCCGTTGGAAAGTACAGATACGATTTAACAGTTTTGTTAGATGTCCTTACACTGTTGTTTTCTGCTGATTGTTTTTCAGTTTTTTTCATGTGGTTTGCAATATTCATTTGCTACTTTCTGGTTTCAGGGGGAGCTTGTGAAGGTTTTTGCCAATGATAATTGCAAGATCACTTGCCGTAAGTTAATCTATTTACTTAGAGAATCAGCCTCTTGAGTTCCTATTTAACTACGCCACTTGTCGGTTTACGTCTTGATATTATGTTACGTCTTTTATGCTCGCTGAGCTGTTTCTGGACTCTGGTTGGTTGTGTAAGACTCTTACTGTCTGCTCAATGAACATGCATGTAAGACGCAGATCTTGTTTAGGAAGTAACAAAGCGTTGAAAACTATTTTATTCAGCGACTCTAAAATTGAACTTATAAAATGGGACAAGCCTTATAGCTTACAGAGGCATTCCTATTGCTTAGTATTGAAATACAATATGTATGTATCATAAGTTCAGAACCTATCTAAGAACTCTTTCAGCATGCAAAGCTCCCTCCATACCCACACCGCCACACGTAGCTGCTTCCCATATATCCAGGAAACCAGTCTGTTCATGCATGTGAAAGATTAATCCAAAAAATGCCAGATAATACAAAGCCAAAATAGACGAGTTGAAATGGCAAATGTTGGATTGAATGAGACCTAGATTGAATAAGATTTACAACATGCTAGATCAAAATGAGAGCGAGAGGATTGTTGGGTATTCACGACCATTGTCTCCTCCTTTAGCTTTTCAAGCTCAGGCTATTCTGATTGAACACAATCCTATTTTGTTGGCACAAGGGAACTTTCAGAAGCCTAAGTGTTCTCATTGCTTCCGTGTTGGTCATACAGTGGATAAGTGCTATAAAGTTCATGGCTATCCATCTGGTCATCCAAGGGCTAAGAAGAACAATTATTTGGGAAGTACCAGTTTGACCAATTCAGATTTGATGTTGTGACATAAAGAAAATAGTCCTGCAGAGAAGAATGACGGTATGTCTAAGGATCAACTCCAACAAATGATCTCTTATCTAAGCTCCAAATTTCAGCCTAGTAGCGTCTCTCTATCCCCTAATAAGGCTATAGCGCTTGGGTAATAGATTCAGGGGCTAGTCATCATGTCACACATGAAAGGGAAACTTATGTAGAATATAAAGTACAAAGCTTTAGATATAACCTATTTTGATTGCCTAATGGTCAAACAGTGAAAATAGAGGGCACATGTTTTATTCAACTTACTGATGCTTTGTCTCTACATAATGTGTTATACAATACTGAGTTCAAATTTAATTTGTTAAGTGTGAGTGTTGTGACTAAAACTCTGAATTCTAAAGTCAGTTTTACTTCTGATGCATGTTTCATTCAGGCCCTTACTCATGAGTTAATGATTGGAAACGGTAGTCAAGTTGCAAATCTGTATGTCCTAATAAATCTTAATAAGTCTCTTGTACAACTTTACCAGGTACGTCTGTTTGTCCTAGTGTTCATGTTGATACAAAAATATGGCTTCCATCATTTTTATCAATTGAATGTTGAAGGTCTGTTGAAAATTCATTGGTGCGACTTTCATTCTGTACAAATAGATAACATGTTTATCAAAAGGGAGGGATACCATAATTTTAGAATGGAGTAGAGTCAAATATTAATACCTCAATGGGCATATCTGCAGCAGTAGTTAGGGATTCTGAACGCTCCTTAACGGGCTTCCTACCCCTTGATCTAGAAGAATATGCAGCAAATATGGAAGAGAGTTTTTTGGAGCGCGTGAATTTGCAAACTTTATTTTTGTTCAATACACGTTTTGTTAGCTCCGCAACCTTGTTTACAAGTTCAACATAAAGAGTGGACTTTTCATCATCAGAGTTTGGGATATGACCGGCTACACGTCGAATACTTAGGTTTTGATATAGTGGGTAGTTGTCTATTTTTTTATTTCTGTCGCACAGGTTTCTTCCTACGAGCCACTATGTGCTTTTTGTGAACAACAAACAGCTTCTTTGAAGGGACTGAAATGAATGGTAATAACTCGTCACCACCAGGCCATTCAGATTTGTTGAATCGATGAGCCTTTATAATCAATTCATGCATGTATGCAACTTTCCTGTCTTTTACCTCATCATCCCACTCCCCCCAACTTTGGTCAACATGATCTTGATCAATAATAAGCGGATCCACTGGCAGCTGGGTAAATAAAAAGGTAATATGAGTATAGATGATGGAATGTATATGTTACAATAGTTGTTTTCAGTACAAATACCTTAAGGTTGTGTTCTAGGGCGAGTATATGAGAAAGAGGTATTGACTGTTTAGGCAGAGTTAACTTTTTCCAATGGAGGATAGTCATGGAGGTGGAGTCATCGGATACCAAATCAACCATGCTAGGGATGTTACGAAATGCTAGGAGCTACAACGCAGGAGGGAGACCTTTCAAACGGAAAATTTTCTTTTGAAGTTGCTTTGTGAAATCCTTGATGGGATCAGTTGACACCAACCTTTTCCCACTGCAATTAGATAAACTGCGTTTATCGGGTCTCATTGATACTATCGTCTTCAAGAAAGACTCTCTACCCCAAGGAAATGCAAGAAACATTTCAAGATCTGCCAAAATCTCAACATATTTAAATGTAGGCCTACCAGTCTGATTTGAGGCTATGAGTACACCCGTCTACAATGAGGAGATAAGCAAGGCAACGTTTGTGGTCTGAAGATATTGGCTTAGGTGGATTGATTAGCATTTCAGATACATCACCTAATTTAGCATTCATGTCTTCACCAATTAGCTCTTTCAAGTAACACTCCTCGCCTTCAACATAACTTGGCTCATATTCTGGGTCATAATACACCTCAAAATATTCGCTGCCAATCCTATTACAACACCGAATTCTAGAAGAGAAAATCTGAGAGAGTGTCTAGCAAAAACTGTCCATAATTCATACTTTTTCTTGGTCAACAACTGTCTATATAGCAAAGCATGCATCAACTTGCAAGAACTAGGACACCTACTAACCGGCAGATGGAAGAGAAGGCCGAAGCAAGATTGAAGAATTTTGACGAATTCCTCTGTCCAATGGAAAACCACCCGGATAAACGAAAGAATGTCGGGTTTCAAGTAGACATTTAACCTCGTCCAGGGATATCGGCCCATGGCAAAAAGATGAGTAGGAAGATCTGTATCCCACAAAGAAGATGGAGCTAGCGAGAACGTATCCGCAAGAGTCGTATTTAATTGGGGTTAGTGCTAATTGGAAATAGATTTAGGGGACTAGATTTATGGAAGCAAAGAAGGATGGATTAGCTTGATACCCTCCATATAAATCGACGGCGATTGTAAACGAGAAATTGGCTGGAGACGAAAGATGACTGATGTTGGTGTCGGATCCCGCACCAGTAGACCGGGACCAACCAAAGATCGCCACGTAGTCAGGATGAAGGCCCGCAAAGAATAAGGCCCATTAAAACCCAAGGTGTACAGAATATAGTCGAAGTGGGCATCATCACTAAGGGAACTCGAAGTGGTCCATTTCGGGATATGACTCGGAATCAAAGTCAGGATGGTTCAAAGTAATTTGGGCCAAAAGGCGAAGCCCATGAAGATCGGAATCAATTCAAATTCAAACGTTGAGCATTAAACTCGAAGACCAAAACGGACACATTTAAGAGAGAATAATTGTGTTTAATTGAGAGTTAAATGTCATTTGTCAATATAAATAAGAGAGCTAATAGCCATGTAAAGGGGACGCAATTTTTGTAGCAAATACACTATAGTTATTCCCAATACAATTCATAGCTTTTTCTTATCATATTTTTGTCCTCAAGAGTAATCATTCCCACTAAATAAACAAATACTCAAGTGTGCGAATCCGACATCCACATTTTGGCGCCGTCTGTGGGGATCTAGAAGATTCTTGAGTTGTCAGATTTCTCTCATTCCGAGATAAGCAGCAATGTCTGGAGCAAGCATCCCTGACTCGTCAGTAGCTGAAACTCTCAAGGCCATGCAGCAAACCATGTCAGAAATGTCGCAAAAATTCTCGGATGTGGAAAAAGCTGTGGACACGCTTAAAACAACCCAGGTATCTCTCGGTCAAAGCGTCAATACTATTCAATCTCGTGTTCGTTCTCTAGGTGCAGGAAATACTGTGGGAGTCCGAAGAAGCATGTTCAGTACGCCGAACTCCCGTGTACGAAATGAAACCAACGAACAAACAACTTCTAACCCAACAATTCAACCGGATATGGAAGAAGAGACGCAGCTCGGAGATGAAGATCAGCTTGTAGATCAGTATGATCAAGAAAGCTTCGACCAACTCGAAACCATGAGAAAGGTTAGCCAGGAACTAAAAGAAATGAAGTCAAAGTTCCACCAGGCCACCAGTTCGGAGCCGGACATCAACCGAGTCATCGAGGAAGCTAGGCGAACTCCTTTCATTCCGCGAATTGCAAATTTGAGAATCAAGGATTCTCGGAAACTCAAACTGGATCCGTACAGTGGATTAGAAGACCCAAAGAGCTATCTCGCAGCTTTTCTGATTGCCGCTGGAAGAGTCGAATTGGATGAAGCTGATGAGGACGCAAGATACTGCAAACTCTTTTCGGAAAATCTTTGCGGTCAAGCACTAATGTGGTTCACTCAGCTGGAACCAGGCTCAATCAATAACTTCGACGAGTTGTCGGCTGTGTTCCTGAAACAATATTCTATCCTCATGGATAAAAGCGTTTCGGATGCCGACCTTTGGAATCTAACACAAGGGCCAAACGAGTCACTTAGAACTTTCATCACCAAGTTCAAGGGGGTGCTATCAAGACTCCCAAGAATCTCGCAGCAGTCAGCTTTATCTGCCCTAGGAAAAGGTTTATGGCATGACTCGAGGTTCAAAGAAGATCTAATACTTCACAAACCGGACACAATTCAAGACGCACTTTTCCGTGCAAATAACTGGATGGAAGTAGAAGACGAAAAAGAGAGTTTTGCGAAAAGGAACAAACAAGCAAAACCAGCGGTCACTTTCCCTACCAAAAAGTTTGAGCCTAGAGAGAACCAAGGACCTAAAAAGTTCGGATCGCAACCCCTCAACAATACCGTCGGGAAACAATTTCAAGGAAAAGGAAGGTCGAACACTTGGGTCCGTGACGAAAGTTTGTATTGTGACATCCATAAGGTAACCGGACACTTAACCAAAGACTGTAGTGTCCTCAAAAAGCACCTCGCAGAGCTGTGGGCCAGTGGAGATCTTTCTAAATTCAAGATAGAAGATTTCGTGAAAGAATATCACGAGGCGAAAGATACCCCTAAAGATCAGAATTTAAAAAGACCTAGGCAATCCAACGAAGAAGAACCTAGAAGTTCGAAGGGAAAAATCAATGTGATCCTTGGAGGTTCCAAACTTTGTCGAGATACGATCAGTGCCATAAAGAAGCATAGGCGAAATGTTTTATTTAAAGCGAATTTAGGCGAAGAAATTGACTTTCAAGGCGCGTCAATATCATTCGACGAAGAAGAAACATGTCACCTCGAAAGGCCTCATGATGACGCCCTAGTCATTACCCTAGACGTTGCCAACTTCGAAGTATCGAGAATTCTCATTGATACGGGCAGTTCGGTCGACTTAATCTTTTTAGGTACTCTGGAAAGGATGGGAATCAGTCGGGCAGACATAGTGGGACCACCGTCTCCTTTGGTGGCATTCACAAGCGAGTCGGCCATGTCTCTCGGGACGATCAAGCTGCCAGTTCTTGCCAAAAACGTGTCAAAGATAGTAGATTTTGTTGTTTTTGATAAACCGGCAGCCTACAACATCATTCTTGGGACTCCATGGATTTATCAAATGAAGGCAGTCCCCTCGACATATCATCAATGCATCAAATTTCCAACCCCTAGTGGAGTGGAAACAATTCGAGGAAGTCAAGAAGCTTCACGAACGTGTTATCTGACCAGTCATCGACTTAAGATCCAATAGCAATTAACGAAACCTGCGAAGAAGGAAATTCCAAGATTTCCTAGTGGGCAAAAAGAAGATGATGTGGTAATCGAAGTAGTATTGGAAGAAGATAAACCAGATAGGAAAGTCCGAATTGGAGTCACTTTGACTGGCGAAATAAAAGAAGCTTTGATTGAACTTCTAAGGAAAAACAAGACGTCATTTGCATGGTCAGCGGCCGATATGCCTGGCATAGATCCAAGCATAATCTGCCACAAATTGAACGTGGATCCAAGTTTTAAGCCTGTGAAACAAAAGAGAAGGAAACTCGGAGTAGAGCGAGCAAAGGCAGTAAATGATGAAGTGGACAAACTATTAAAAATAGGATCTATAAGGGAAGTACAATACCCGGAGTGGGTAGCGAACACTGTCGTGGTCAAAAAGAAAAATGGAAAAGACAGGGTGTGTATCGACTTCACCGATCTCAATAAAGCATGTCCGAAAGATAGTTTTCCGCTCCCGCATATAGACCGGCTCGTAGAATCTACCGCTGGGAATGAGTTATTAACTGATACAGGCGGACTTGTTGAATTGTTCCCTTAAACGTTTGGTTCCTGATCTTGTCCTTGGTGCTTGAACCATGGTTGTTATGTTGTTGGATCCTTCCTCGGAGTTGGTTTGGATAGTCTCGATGTCCTCATCATTCCCTCCCTCTTGAGAAAGTTCTGACTCCAGAACTGTTTCATCTGCATGGAATGGAGATAAATCAGCAACATTAAAGGTAGGAGAAATGTTTAACTCACCCGGAAGTTCAATCTTGTAGGCATTGTCATTAATCTTTTCTAAGACCCGAAATGGTCCATCGCCTCTTGGTGAAAGTTTGGACTTCCTCTCCTTTGGAAATCTTTCTTTTCTCATGTGTAACCAGACCCAATCTCCAGGTTCAAATGTCAGCTTCTTTCGGTGCTTGTCAGCATGCTCCTTGTTCTTTTCATTTTTCTTCTCAAGATTTTCTTTAACCCTTTGATGAAGCTTCTTGACAAAATCTGCTTTTGTAACTCCTTCTGCACTAGAATAAACAGGCTGGGGCAGAGGTGTAATATCCAGTGGGGTTAGAGGATTAAAGCCATAGACAACTTCAAATGGAGATAGTTTGGTTCCAGAATGCTTAGCATGATTATAAGCAAATTCAATGTAAGGCAAACAAGATAACCAGTTTCGAAGATTCTTACCCACCGTAGCTCTCAATAAGGTAGAGAGAGTACGATTAACTACCTCAGTTTGGCCATCTGTTTGAGGATGACAAGTAGTGGAGAAGAGCAGCTTGGTTCCGAGCTTCTTCCACAAAGTCTTCCAGAAGTAGCTTAGAAATTTTGTATCTCGGTCTGAAACAATGGTTCTAGGTATTCCATGTAGACGCACAACTTCTTTGAAAAAGAGATCAGCTGTTTGAGTAGCATCATTTGTCTTGTTGCATGGGATGAAATGGGCCATCTTAGAGAATCGATCCACCACAACAAAAATAGAGTCTTTATTGTTAACCTTGGGCAGCCCTAGAACAAAATCCATAGAAATATCTACCCATGGTAGGTTAGGAATAGGCAAAGGCATATATAAACCATAAGGATGTGACCTGGATTTTGCTTTCAAGCAAGTGATGCACTTTGAACAGAACCTTTCCACATCTCTTCTCAAATGCGGCCAAAAGAAATGTTCCATAAGGACGCTTAGGGTCTTGTCACGTCCAAAATGTCCCATAAGTCCACCTCCATGTGCTTCACTTATCAGCAGCTCTCTCATGGATCCTTGGGGAATGCACAATCTTTTGTCCTTAAAGAGAAATCCATCATGTTGGTAGAATGACCCATAAGCAGCTTTGCTTGTTTCCTTGAAGGCTTCTTTAAAATCTGGATCTTCTTCGTATAGACCTTTGATATGTTCAAATCCCATGACCTTAGCCTCCATAGTGCTTATCAGAGCATGTCTTCTAGATAAAGCATCAGCCACAATATTCTCTTTGCCCTTCTTGTACTTGATCACATACGGAAAAGTTTCTATAAATTCAAGCCACCTTGCGTGCCTCTTCTTGAGAGTAGTCTGTCCTCTTAGGTGCTTGAGCGTCTCGTGATCTGTATGAATAACAAACTCTTTTGACAGCAAATAATGTTGCCAAGTTTCAAGAGATCTTACCAAAGCATAGAGCTCCTTATCATAGGTAGGGTAATTAAGTGCAGCTCCATTAAGCTTCTCACTGAAGTATGCTACTGGTTTTCCTCCTTGAGTTAAGACAGCTCCTAAACCTGTACCAGAAGCATCACATTCAATCTCAAACATTTTATCAAAGTTAGGAAGTACCAAAACAGGAGCATGTGTGAGGCTGTCTTTGAGTAATTTGAATGCATCCTCCTGTGCTTGACCCCATCTGAATTCCACATTCTTCTTAATCACCGAGGTCAATGGTGCAGCTATGGTACTGAAATCTTTCACAAATCTTCTATAGAAGCTAGCTAAACCGTGGAAGCTCCTAACATGCCCAATGGTTGTTGGTGTTGGCCAGTCTTGTATAGCCTTGATCTTTTCCTCATCAACCTTCAAACCCTGCGAGCTTACAACAAATCCTAGAAACACAACTTGATCAGTGCAAAATGTGCATTTCTTAAAGTTAGCATATAGGTTCTCAGCCTTAAGTGTTTTTATCACCATTTCAAGATGCTTTAGATGATCTGCAAGACATGTGCTGTAAATCAAGATATCATCAAAGTAAACAACCACAAACTTACAGATGTACTCCCTTAGAATTTGGTTCATTAACCTCATGAAGGTGCTCGGGGCGTTGGTGAGTCCAAATGGCATGACTAACCACTCATACAGTCCTTGCTTAGTCTTGAAAGCAGTCTTCCATTCATCACCTTCTTTCATTCTCACCTGATGGTATCCACTTCTTAGATCAATTTTGGAGAAGATGGTAGCTCCATTGAGCTCATCTAGCATGTCATCAAGTCTGGGAATGGGATGCCTATATTTGACGGTGATGTTGTTGATTGCACGGCAGTCCACACACATTCTCCAAGTTCCATCTTTCTTAGGTACTAGAAGAACAGGGACAGCACAAGGACTTAGACTTTCGCGGATGTATCCCTTTGACATAAGATCCTGAACTTGCTTTTCTAACTCTTTTGCCTCTTCAGGATTAACTCTATAGGCTGGTCTATTAGGCAATGGTGCTCCTGGAACTAGATCAATCTGATGCTCAATTCCCCGTATTGGTGGTAGACCAGGTGGTATCTCTTCGGGAAAGACCTCCTTAAACCTTTCTAGTAGCTCAAGTATTTCTGGTGGTAGATCTTTCTCTTCTTGACCTGAAAACAAACCTTCCTTAAAGACCATTAGTAGCACCTTGTCTTGTGAATTAACTGATCTCAAAACAGTAGAAGGTGTTATGTAAAGGTTGGTTTTCTTTGACTTAGCTCCCTTTGACATGGCCAGTTGCATCTCATGTACTTCTTGAGGAGTGAGTGGAGCTAGAGAGTGTTTCTTGTTGTTGTGAGTGAAAGAGTAGTAGTTGGTTCGGCCATTGTGTAGAGTCTCTTTATCGAACTGCCATGGTCGTCCTAGAAGAAGGTGACCAGCTTGCATAGGAACCACATCACATACAACTTGATCTGAATATTTGCCGATGGTGAATGGTATGGTAACTTGCTCAGAGATCCTTAGTTCAGTTTCATCATTGAGCCATTTAAGCCGATATGGGTGGGGGTGCTTTGTCTTGGGGAGACCTAGCTTATCAACCAAATACTTGCTAGCCACGTTAGTACATGAACCACCATCAATGATTAGACTACATACCTTGGAGTTTATGGAGCAGCGAGAATGGAAAATATTTTCTCTTTGAATCGTCTCTGGATCAAATAGAGCGCTAAGAGTCCTTCTAATAACTAGAATTTCTCCTGTTTCTGGATAATCCACAACGTCTTCCTCAGATTCTTCCTTCTCGTCTTCCTCATCTTGTGATTCATATTCTCCGTTGGCTTTGAGGATCATTACTCGTTGGTTTGGGCACTCCCTTGCATAGTGTCCTTTTCCCTGACATTTAAAACAAGTAATATCACGAGCCCTTTGATTATTAGGTTTACCTTGCTCAGGTCTGACTCCTTTTGATGTTTCCGGCATAGTCTTTTTGAATTTTGGATCCACATCGTTAGGTTTTCCTTTTTCTAGAGCTTTTTGAGGCTGTGGTGCCCAAGGGGCCTTGCTGCGGTTGCTTGAAGCAGTCTTTCTCTTGATATGTTGCTCAGCCTGAACTGCTATGTGTAGCAACTCATCCATATCATGATAGGTCTGTCTTTCTACCTTCCTAGCAATCCGATCATGAAGTCCATCCAGAAACTGTGCCATCAAGTTCTCATCGGATTCTTCTACTTCCAATCTGTTCTTAAGTGATTCAAACTCCTCATAGTATTCTTCAACAGATTTGGTTCCTTGAGTGAGCTTTCTGAACTTCTTTTGCAGCTCACGGTGGTAGTAGACTGGGACATATCTTTTCCTTAGCTGAAACCTCATGTCTTCCCAAGTAGTGATTGGTACATGTCTGTGCCTCCTCCTCTCGGATACATCTCTATCCCACCAAGTTAAGGCATTATCAGTGAGTTGAGCAGCAGCTAGGGCTATCTTCCTTTGATCTGAATAGTTGTAGTAGCCAAAGATATACTCCATGCGTCTCTCCCAATCAAGGTATGCATCAGGATTAACCTTTCCAGCAAAAGTTGGAGCCTTGAGTTTGAGATCATGGCCTCCTTCTCTCCGGTTGCCCTCATCTCTTCCTCTTCCTCTTTGGTACTGTCTCCTTGGCCTCAAGTTGTGGTTAAGATCACGTTGTTCCTCTTCAGAATCAAACGGATCTTCATTATCATACTCTTGGTTGTCTCTTGGTACAGCAGCAACATGTGCTCTAGGTGCAGGTGCGGGCTGTTCAATCCGATTCATGCGATCACCAAGATTCTGGAGTTGAGTTTGGATGTTTGCAAGTAACTGAGCCACGTTCACATCTCCTCCTTGTCCTTCCATGATTCAAAACGTTTTCTGTCTCAAAGAACAAATAGATCAAGTGCGCGGGAAGTTGAACGGTCTAAATCTCAAAACAGACAGATCTAGAATATGAACGGTTTTTAAGCAATCAAATGATCAGATCTAAGCGAGATTTTTATGGGGTTTCCTTTTTAGAACGTGAATAATCACAATAGAACAGAAACGAACAGATCTAACAAAGGAAAGAAGTCGAAACGAACTGGAACAAAAACGAAAAGACAAAACCTGATTTGGAGCGTTTAAGCTCTGATACCAGATGATACAGGCGGACTTGTTGAATTGTTCCCTTAAACGTTTGGTTCCTGATCTTGTCCTTGGTGCTTGAACCATGGTTGTTATGTTGTTGGATCCTTCCTCGGAGTTGGTTTGGATAGTCTCGATGTCCTCATCATTTTCATGGATGCTTTCTCGGGTTATAATCAAATAATGATGGATCCCGAAGACCAAGAAAAGACGTCATTCATCACAGACAGAGGTACTTATTGTTATAAAGTAATGCCTTTTGGTTTAAAAAACGCAGGTGCAACTTATCAACGATTGGTCAATAAAATGTTCCATGAGCATCTCGGGAAGACAATGGAAGTCTACATAGACGATATGTTGGTTAAGTCTTTGAAAAAAGAGGATCATATTAAGCATTTGGAAGAGTGTTTCGAAATTCTCAACCAATATCAAATGAAGCTGAACCCGGCGAAGTGCACTTTCGGAGTTCCATCCGGAGAGTTCCTTGGTTATATCGTGACAAAAAGAGGAATCGAAGCTAATCCAAACCAAATTAATGCTTTTCTAAACATGCCATCCCCGAAGAACTTCAAGGAAGTACAGCGTCTGACTGGTCGAATTGCAGCCTTAAACCGATTTATTTCAAGATCAACAGACAAGTCTCTACCTTTTTATCAAATTCTTAAGGGAAATAAAGGTTTCCTTTGGGATGAGAAGTGTGAAGAAGCTTTCGGACAACTTAAAGCATACCTCACTACTCCACCAGTATTGTCTAAACCCGAAGTGGACGAGAAGCTCTATTTGTATGTTTCAGTGTCAAATCATGCAGTTAGTGGAGTCTTGGTCCGGGAGGACCGCGGAGAGCAAAAACCGATTTACTACATAAGTAAGTCAATGACAGATCCAGAGACAAGGTACACAATGATGGAAAAACTCGCACTTGCAGTAGTAACTTCAGCCCGGAAGCTACGCCCATACTTCCAATCTCATCCAATCGAAGTGTTAACCAACCAGCCACTCCGAACAATACTTCATAGTCCAAATCAATCCGGACGATTGACGAAGTGGGCAGTGGAACTAAGTGAATATGATATAGAGTATAAAAGCTGGGTTAGCATGAAGGCTCAAGTTTTGGCAGATTTCCTAACCGAACTACCAGTGCTGGGCACACCAGAGCAACCAGAGAATCAGACTTGGAAACTGTATGTAGATGGATCTTCATCAAAACAAGGATCTGGAGTAGGGATCAAGTTGGAATCTCCAACATCGGAAATTCTTGAACAATCATTCCGTTTATTGTTTAATGCTTCTAACAATGAAGCAGAATATGAGGCACTAATTGCCGGACTTCGACTGGCACAAGGGGTTGGAGCCGAAGAAGTGGTTGCTTATTGTGATTCACAGTTGGTAGTTAATCAGTTCAATGGCGATTATGAAGCGAAAGACCTAAGAATGGAAGCATACCTCGAAGTAGTGAAGAGTCTTTCCAAAGACTTCAAGAAATTCGAACTAATTCGCATACCTCGAGGAGAAAATACAACCGCGGATGCACTTGCCGCATTAGCGTCAACATCAGATCCTGAACTAAAAAGAATCATTCCGGTTGAATGTATCGCAGAGCGAAGCATTAAAACTGACAAAGAAGTCCTCGTTGTTACAAGGTCTCGAGCAGCAGCGCGTGAACGTGGCGAGCCCGAAGTCGAATTGCCACCTGTTAAACGAAGGAAGTCGAAAAAGCACAACAAGGAGCCAGATATACTCCCAGAAACTGTTATAGAGACGGAACCAATAATCGAAGACGACCATCCCGAACCAGACCTTGAACCAAATGAACATCCCGAACCGGAACCGCGAGTATTTCATGAGATTGACCAAATTCCGGCTAAAGATTGGGGGGCTGATTGGAGGGAGCCAATAAAGCGCTACATCATGACAGGAGAGCTCCCGAAAAACAAGTGGCAAGCCAGGAAAATGAGAATCGTTAGCGCGAAATTTTGTTTATCAAAAGATACATTGTATAAGCGAGGTGTTAGTGACCCCTACCTATTGTGCATCTTTGGGCCCGAAGTCGAAATCGTCGTAAGAGAAGTACACGAAGGCCTATGTGGGAGTCATGCGTCTGGAAGGGCCATGGCTTTTAAAATAAAAAGGATGGGCTATTATTGGCCCACTATGATCACGGATTGTGTCAAGTTCGCTCAAAGGTGTAAACGTTGTCAACTCCATGCACCTTTGATCCATCAACCTTCGGAGCTATTCTCCTCCATTTCTGCCCCGTACCCATTTATGAGGTGCTCGATGGATATCATTGGACCATTACACAGATCAACTCGAGGAGCACAATACCTATTAGTCTTAACAGATTATTTTTCAAAATGGATTGAAGCTGAAGCATACGCTAGCATCAAAGATTCGGCGGTGAATACTTTCATTTGGAAAAATATCATATGCCGACATGGGGTTCCATACGAGATAGTTACTGATAATGGGCCACAATTCATTTCGCACGAATTTGAAGCTTTTTGCTCGGAATGGGGAATCAAGGTCAGTTATACCACTCCACGGTATCCACAACGGAATGGCCAAGCCGAAGCTGCGAATAAAACAATTTTGAGCAATCTCAAAAAACGCCTGAGTCACTTAAAAGGAGGATGGTATGATGAACTCCAACCCGTCCTATGGGCTTATCGAACAACCCCTAAGCGACCTACTGGAGAAACCCCGTTTTCTCTAGTTTATGGCATGGAAGCAGTAGTACCGGCTGAACTCAATGTGCCTGGTCTTCGCCGAACAGAGGCACCTTTGAACGAAGAGGAGAATTCAGCAATGCTCGATGACTCGCTGGATACCATTAATGAAAGACGAGATCAAGCCTTAATTCGGATACAAAATTACCAGCAAGCAGCAGCTCGATACTACAATTCCAAAGTCAAAAGTAGGCCATTCTTTGTAGGAGACTATGTGCTAAGGCGAGTTTTCGACAATAAAAAGGAAGAAGGCGCGGGCAAACTCGGCATTAATTGGGAAGGACCTTATATTGTTACCGAAGTGGTTCGAAATGGTGTTTATAGGTTGAAAGACTTAGAAGGCAGTCCAGTCCAGCGACCTTGGAACGTGATCAATCTAAAGAAGTTTTATGTTTAATACGCATTTTATTATGTACATGAACTACGGTGTGGCTTGATCCCGAAATGGGTACGTAGGCAGCTCGAAAACGAGTTCAGCTATTAATGAAAATTTGTTTTATTTCTTAAAGAGAAAAAGCTCGGCTATGCGAACGTACAAGGCAAATAAGATTCGACTAGGCGAATGCACGGAAATTGGAAGCAAAACATTTATTCAAACAAACAAGACAAAGTGTCGATCTTCGCACACTTCGAGTTAGGAAAACCCTCCCGGAGAGCAGAACACTTGAACCCCTTGACCTGCGAGGTCTAGAACTGGCATCATACAATCTGGGATTCGAGCAAAGTCAGAGATTCCGAGTTCGATCCAATCTCCGGGGTGAGAGCCAAGGATGTGAAGATCTCTTGACACCGTAGTAAGCCTGCGTTGCATTCGGTTAATCCTTTTCCGAAGCCTCTTCTTTTCCAACGTAAGCTTCCGGTGTTGAAGCGCAAGCGCCTCTATGAATGCCATCGCTGTTCCTTGGTCCCTGATTGGGAGATTCCTGATCAAAGCGCATGGAGCTCGGATCTGGGATCTAAAGAAGCCGCGAGGTGGAGGAGATCATCTACTTGGAACATCTGGAACATCTTCATCTATCATTCCGACCCTGGAGAAGTCCGGCATAGATTATGAACATCGAAGGTTAAAATCCATATCTGCAGAAGTAAGAAGAATAGTGAGGAGTAAAAGTTGAAGCCGTAATTTATAGGGATGTCGTATCCCTAGCAGACTGCGGATTCAGCGTGGAAACAGAGTGATCCTGCATTAAAAGACGTATCTCCGAAAGTGATATGAGAATTAAAGGAGTCGCAAGCGTTTCCATAAATAAAAGGGGGCGAGGCCCATTATGAGTTCAAAACAAAAGGAAAAATAAAGAAAAGAGAACAGAGTTAGGGAATATTTATGGAAGGGGCTCAGGAACAGGCTCCCCATCGCCGATGTGGAATTCGAAGTGGAAGCACCGTTCCTGCCTTCAACTTCGGGTTCATTCCGGACACGTTTCCAAGGATTGTCGTCATTTTCCTCGTCTTCCTCTTCGCTATCAACAAGAGCAGCTTCAGTCGGGGCATTCACCGGTCCCTGAACTTGACCTTTAGCACGGAGATACATCCGGAGCATTCTCGGGATCTCTGCGATGGAGTCGAAGTTCCTCCACTCCCACTGAAAGGGATCACTTTCCAGGGCTCTCACTTTCCTCTCCACTCGAGCAATACGAGCCTCGAGTGTTTGCCTCTTGAGTCCCAGCCGCTGCCTCTCGTCGCACAAACGGCGATGTTTGTCGACAACCTGTCACCAAAAAGAATAAATTAAAGTGAAAAGCATAGGAGTTTGGGTGAGAGAAGCGAATTTTAACCTTGTCCATAAAGTCGTAGGCCTCTTTCTTCTCCCTCGAAGGAAAGTGGAACACGGCATGAGGAAAGAGAACGCCGGCCGGCTCGAAGCCATCGCCGGACAAAAATAGGGGGCTGCCAGGATCGATGGGGATCACTTTTTCGTTCTCCATTATTGTTAAAGGAATTTTGGAGTTCTTTAAAAAGCTAGAAGCAAACTTGCCTCTATTTATAACAGGTCTAGGGTTTATCTTGAAACCGTAAAATTAATGATGATAGTGTGCCCGAGTGGTTAAACTATTTTTGGAAATCGAGAAAGGCAGTTATTGCCTTAAAGGCGTGCGGCTTTCCCTATTTCCTAAGGAAGGGAAAGAGCAACCGTCGCATTTAAGGCAAGGAGCCCATTAAGCACAAAAGTTTTTAAGGCCCAAGCCCAACAAATTCACTGAGTTGACTAAACCCGAAGTGGGGAACTCGTGTTAAGCCGAGCTCAGCTCTCGCATTTCAAGAGAAGGGTCTGATCAGCCTAAAAATCTCGAAAAAACATAGCCACAAGGCCAAGAAGTGTTAAAAGCGGACCTTGCAAACCCGCATATAATTTTAACCAAACCCCCTCGGGATCTAAACCTAAAACAAAAAAGGTTTAGAAGCCTCCTCAGGCAAATATCTTGTTCAAAAGAAACTAATAATAAAGCCTCCTTAGGCAAAAGCAAAAGTATAAAGATTTAAGTCTCGAAAAGAAGGTATAATAATGGGACAAGCCCCAATTCGGAGTGGACGCAGCCACTACGGGTCAGCAGACACTTCGGCTTCCATTTCGGTTGACGGGTTTTCACCCACCTCCTTGGCCGGGACTTGATCAGAGGAAATTCCTTGCTCATTCCCTTCGGTACAAACATCTCCTGAGGTGACCTTCGGTGCAGCAGGGACTTCGGATGAGACGACGCCCTCCGTCTCACTTGAACCTATAGAAGACAGTTCGGGTCAAACAAAAGGGGAAGAAGAAGGTAGTAAGCATCAAGAACTAGTGTTTACCTGCCCAGTCTAGACCTGATTCACTTAGGGGAGGAGATTCAGTAAAAAACTCCGCGAAATCCTGAGGGTTGAAGGACGAAGCGGGAAGAGCTGCCAGACGATTTTTCTTTTCGGATAAGCTAGACGACAGCTCGGATCTCTCTTTCACTTCGGAGAAATCGTCGTCATGGATTTGATCCAGCAAGATTAGGTTGCTCTCGTGCTCTTTGATGTCTGACTCCAGATCTGATTTAACCTTCTCAGTTTGAATAAAGTGGATGGCTCCTTGAATCAACTCCATCCCTCGTCCCTTTACCTCTTTTCTGGCCTTCGACGCCGACCTTGCCAACTCGGAATCACGCAACTTGGTAATCGCGTTGTACTTCGCGTGAAGTTCAATAAGTTGGTTATTCAGGGCGTCGGCGGATGATTCGGATTCATGAAGTCTACCCTGAACACCAGAAAGCTCGTTCTGTAGTTGGTAATTCTGGTCGTACTGGTCCTTCAGGTCCCCTCTTATCTTCTCAAGCTCAGATTTGAGGCCAACTACTCGATCTTCCAGTTGTTGCTTAGAGCCCGAAGATGACTGAAGGTCGGACTCAAGAGTAGTAAACTTGCCTCTCCATAAGTCAGTCTCCTGTTGCTGGGTGAGTAACAATCCTTCATAGTGCTCGACCATGTCGTTGAGTTCGCTGTTCGCCTGGCATAAACTCGAGATGATGAACCAGTTGGAAGGCTAACATAAAAAAGAATGAAGAAAAACTAACCCGAGATGAATGATGCGCATGAAGCAAATAGCGTTCGCGAATTACCGGACGGCACTTGTCGAATTCCGGCAGGATTAGACCCGACCGGGTCTTAAAGCATCGAAAAACGCTACCTTCTCTCTCCATAGCTGTGAAGGAAGAAGAAGGGGAATTGTAATATTTTGAATCAAGATGAAGTGAAAACCCTTAAGAATGCGTAAATCGTTACCTGTAAGCGATTTGATTTGGGGGACAAGAGCAGGTTTTGACCTCGGGGAAGCATCTTGAGATCCAGAACTTTCCTTCTGAGGAGATACGCTCCGAGTGGTCTTCTCGCCATCATGTTTGGGAAGGGAAGACATATCAACCGGAGCAGGAGGACCCATTGTCTTAGATGGAGGGGACGATCGAGGTGAACGGTCAGTCCGGGCCCTCGATTTCTCCCTATGCGGAGAGGAATCACTACGAGATGACTTGTCTCTCTTCTTGCGAATCAAATCCTTAAGCGGTGCATTGCTAAAGTCATCTCGGGGAGGTCGAGGAGAGTCACCATGAGGAGATCTGTCTTTCCGAGGAGAACGATCATTACGGCGTTCACGACGAGGTGTTAATCTATAAGCAACGACAGATCTAGCCCCCTCGGAGCTGTTGTCATCAACCAGTAAGGTCCTTCTGTAGTCCTTCTTGTCAATGGCGGCCGCAAGGAACGCCTTGTTTTCTTCACAAGCCTCTGCTATCGGCTTGGAGAGCTTCTTACGCTGGGCAGTGAGGGCCCGAGCTGACAGTCCCTGAGTTGAAGGAGGAGGTGGAAGACGATGAAGGTGATTGGGCGGACTCATCCTGAGTTTTCGATTGGCTTCAATGAACCGATCGAGAGTAATGGAATTCCAAAGGATTTCCCCTCTAAGGATTGTCTTGAAGAAGTTGACGAATTCCTCAGTTGGGAGAATTGGAGCAATGAAGGCTGCAAAAATGAAATAACAAATTTGGTTAGCAAAGTAATAGGGTGATTGAGAAAGTGTCTGTGACCTATTTTCTACCAGGCTTTGCAGACCACTTCGATGGAAGCACGTCAGAAAGACTTCCAATCGAAGCAGGAGTTTTCTTAATCAGAAACCAAGGATGGTGCCAGTTCTCATCCTTGTTCGGGAGATGCGAGATGATGTTCCTATTAGCGTTCGGGTACGCCGAAAAGTACCCTGCTTTCTTTGACGAACTTCTCACACTTAGAAGTTCATTCAGCTCGGGAACCCCAATGATGTAGCCAGCTTCCGCCGCAACGGTTATGATTCCAAGGATGGTTCGGAGGAGATTGGGGGTTAGCTGAGGTAAAGCGATTTCAAGGACCGCCAGATACCGGACTAAGGCTTCGGGAAGAGGGAAGGTCAATCCACAGCCCTTGAAGTAGATTTCATAAACACAAAAGTAGCCGTCGCGGTGGTTTTCCGGAGACTCCGTAGGGTCGGCTATTTGAGCTTCTGCTATAATTCCAGGGGGAATCTGGCAAAGCCCCTTTAATCTTTCTAGGGATTGAAGAGTACAGGTGGATCTATAGTGCGGACCAGCAATATCGTTAGGACGAGTGCATTCGTCATTGCTAGAACGTCTCTCGTCGAAAGACGGAGACTCGGGTCTATCGGTATCAGAAGTCATCGGGAAGAATGGAAGATTCGAGTTTCAGGGAAAAGAAAATTCGGCGAAGGAGACAGAGAAACTTAGCGAGAAAATCAAAGAAATTTTTTATCAAAAGATAAGAGTGAAAAGGAGGTTACCTCACGCAAAGCTAAGTGGTAATGATGGAACCGCCTCGGAAGACGTGGAGGAAGTGGAAAGGTTTTCCCCGTTTTAATAGTAAATAATTAAGATACGGTCTTGATGGTGACAGATGTCACGCGATCGAATATGGGTAATACCGAAATTAAAGGATTGACAAAATCTTGGCGGGAAAACCAGAGGATCCCACGAGCGCAATCTTTGGTCATTAAGACGATTAAGCCTTCCGAATTGGAATAAGCACTTCGAAAGACTTGGGGGGCTAATTGTTGGTGTCGGATCCCGCACCAGTAGACCGGGACCAACCAAAGATCGCCACGTAGTCAGGATGAAGGCCCGCAAAGAATAAGGCCCATTAAAACCCAAGGTGTACAGAATATAGTCGAAGTGGGCATCATCACTAAGGGAACTCGAAGTGGTCCATTTCGGGATATGACTCGGAATCAAAATCAGGATGGTTCAAAGTAATTTGGGCCAAAAGGTGAAGCCCATGAAGATCGGAATCAATTCAAATTCAAACGTTGAGCATTAAACTCGAAGACCAAAACGGACACATTTAAGAGAGAATAATTGTGTTTAATTGAGAGTTAAATGTCATTTGTCAATATAAATAAGAGAGCTAATAGCCATGTAAAGGGGACGCAATTTTTGTAGCAAATACACTATAGTTATTCCCAATACAATTCATAGCTTTTTCTTATCATATTTTTGTCCTCAAGAGTAATCATTCCCACTAAATAAACAAATACTCAAGTGTGCGAATCCGACATCCACAACTGACACAAATCGCCGTAACCTAAAGTCTGAATGTAGACGGAGTAGAGAAAGGTGATGATAATTAGAGAAGATTACTAACGAGGTCGTCGAAGTGGAACCAAAGAACGAGTAATTAAACTGGAAACGAGGAATGTAACCGGGAACATCGCCGAATCTCAAATCGTTGTCGAAGTGGAAACAAAGAACAAGGAATTTTGGGTTTTTACTGGGTGCGGAAAACAGTAAAGAAGATGGGGTAATGGGATGGTGAATTGTCGCTACTAACCAGTATCGGTTTGGAAATAGATGAGAATCTGTTTGAGAGCATTATGGACAATTAAGCTTAGCAAAGTGTCTACACTTTGGAAAGTGCCTAAACGCACAAACACTTTCCAAAAAGTGTCCTAAAATGCAAATATCTCTAGTTTTTTTATTAGGCATGTCTCTGCATAATCCACTTTTCACACTACCCGATTTTCAAGGTTTTCACTTAATCCTAGTGATTTTTAAGGTCGACCTCTTATATAAGTCCTGGTGATTTTTTAGTTTATTTTCTTAATCTTACTATGTTTTTTTTTTTGGGTCTTCTTCTTAATCATGATGTCCACATCAATGTTTGGTTTCAAAAATTTCTTCAATGATTTATTGTTTTAAAAAATTTCTTCAAAAATTTTATGCTGCTAATTTATTTTATTTTTTTGCTAAACATGTAAATTTCATTAAGATGAAGATTCATACTTTACAAAAGTAAAACCTACACAAAAGCAGCGAAGGCAAAAAAAATAAAACAAGGGTACAATACAAAGGGAACCAAGGTGTTTTACTTTGGCGACGAGAACTGATAATGTTGCGAACCTCGCGATCGACGATCTTGAAGATGATTTGTGGAGCAATTCTCTAAGTGTTATGAAAGACATTGTTCCGCTGCCGCCAGATGTATACTGCTAATTTTCAAAGTTTTCCTTAAAAGAATCTGCTAGTTTGCAAAAATTTTAAGAATTTGCTGATGTTTAAAATCATCATACAACTGTTATAGTAATAATAATTTTCGTTAAACCAACATAATAATATGTAATTTAATCTTGTTATATCAATATAACATAAATGAATCAAACTTTTTTTTTTAATCAACATAATCTATCAAGCCAAACTCTTATTAAGTAAATTAATTTAAAAATTAATTATCCAAAGAAAAAAAAAGTTTCTAATTATGATAAAAACTAAAATAATGGCAATATAATATTGAATAATTTAGATTCAATTAAGACTAAACAAACAATTAAAAAGAACACGTTTGCAGAGAGAGAAAGAGAAGAAAAAAAAAAAAAAAAGACAGAAAAAAACTAGGAAACCCAATAAGCAGCGATCGAAGCTTTAACTCAGAAGAGCGAAAAGCTCAGACATTCAAATCCGACGGCAATACGAGAAAGCCAAATCCAAGATTTTTGGGTTTCTTATAATCGAACACGAACTAAGGAACCGAACAAGAGATTCATCATTTAGGTTGGTCGGAAGTTTTTACTTCTTCTATCTCTCTCCCGTGTTGTTGTCTGAAAAATTCTGGTCAAATCTTTGGTCTCGAATCAATCTTTTAACACTTGTTTTGTCTGCTTATAAGCTTATGTCTCGCTTCTCATTGCCTTATTCTCTCATTCTCCAATTCGAATTTTATTGTTTTGATACCCAATTCCTTGTTTTTTCTTTGCTCTGTTCCCAAAGCTTGGATCTTTTCAAACTTCACTGATCTCGATTTACTTGTATTAAATTTCGAAAATTTCAAAGTGTTTTGCTTTTGAATTGGGATTGACAATGTTGGGTCTTTCTTTGCTGGTGCAGTTTCGTGAAGTTGGCGAGAGGCTCGTTTCTTCTTTGAGAGGGTATGATTTTGGTGACCTCAAAGTTAGGGTTTTTAATACTGAATCAGAAGGTTTGAAATTTGAGGGCTTTTGTTTGAGTTGGTCTGTGGATTATGATCTTTTAGGGTTTTGGTTCTAAGGAAGATGAGATTTGGCTTTGCATTGTATGGATTTGGGAATTGCTAAAAAGGGCAAGTTCTTCTTCAGATACAAAAATCAATTTGCATTTGAAGGAGTTTAGATTTGTTTGTGTGAAGGAGAATCAGAGAGTGCGTCTCTGCACTCTCCCACTGTAGAAGAATTTGAAGTAAGAGTAATCATGCAACGTTCTCAAGATCAGAGGATTAATTTGTGTGAGTTGAAAGAGCATATTGTGAAGAAGATTGGTGTCGAAAGATCGACAAGGTATTTTTATTACCTAGGCAGGTTTCTGAGTCAGAAGCTTACTAAGAGTGAGTTTGATAAGACATGTTTGAGGTTGTTAGGGAGGGAGAATCTCTCTCTACACAACCAGTTGATCCGTTCGATCTTGAGGAATGCAACTGTCGCTAAGTCACCACCACCAGATCATGAAGTTGGTCATTCGACTAAACCTTTGGCGAATGCTTTTCAAAGTAGAGGAGATGGTCTTGAGCAAAGTGGATCTTTAATCCCTAACCATAATCAGCATGAGCCTGTTTGGTCCAATGGGGTTTTGCCCATCTCTCCGCGGAAAGTTAGGTCTGGAATGCGTGACAGGAAGAGCAGAGATAGGCCTAGTCCACTAGGGTCAAACGGGAAAGTTGAACATATGTTGCATCAGCCAGTTTGTAGAGAAGACAATAGAGGTAGTGTTGGTATGGAAAATGGGGGTTATCAAAGATCAGACAGATATGTTGCTGATGAAAGAGATGGTGAATTTCTTCGTCCCGTGGAAAAACCGAGAGTACCAAATAAGGAAAAGGTTGCAACTGCGTCTATGAAAGATGATGAGAATCAAGAAGAGCAGGCTAGGCTAAATCTATCAATGAGTCCTCTTATTGCACCTCTAGGGATTCCATTTTGTTCAGCTAGTGTCGGTGGGTCCCGTAGAACGGTTCCTGTTTCAACTAGCGCTGAGCTAATTAGTTGCTATGACAGTGGTGGATTACCGGATATAGAGATGCTGAGGAAAAGGATGGAGAATATTGCAGTAGCACAGGGTCTTGAAGGGGTTTCGGTGGAGTGTGCTAAGACGTTGAATAACATGTTGGATGTTTATCTGAAGAAGCTGATCAAATCATGCTTTGATTTGGTTGGAGCCCGGTCCACAAATGGAGATCCTGGGAAACAAACTATAGGCAAGCAGCAGAGTCAAAACAAGATTTTAAATGGGGTGTGGCCAAGTAACAGTTTGAAAATACAAACTCCCAATGGGCCTTCTGATATAACACAAGATCATCATTCTGTGTCTCTGCTTGATTTTAGAACTGCCATGGAGTTAAATCCACAGCAGCTTGGCGAAGACTGGCCAACTCTCCGAGAGAGAATTTCCATGCGGTCTTTCGAGGAACAAGACTTCGAGGTGTGAAAGACATCTTCGGCATGCTCTCGTCCAATAGGGGGCAACTAATTTTGAATGCAAAAAGATTTACTGTGTAGTTCCATGATGAACCGGAAAGAGATGAAGTTATGATTTCTGAGCTGAAAAGCACATTATGACTACAGCAGCAGACTCAGAGCAGGTTAGTAGATTATTAAAATGGAACTAATCTCAAAGAACCGTATAAAGATACGTGTTGTTGATTGCCATGTTGTAAGATTAGAAGTGATTGGCAATCTCAAAGAGTTTCGAGCTTTGTGTGTAAACCCGAGGCAAATAAGGGAATTGGGTAGAGAGTTTTGGCAGAGATACTGTGCTTTTAAGTCGGTGCAAGGTACAATGTCAATCATGTAATAGCTGCAGTTTGCTCTGTATGTAACCTAGTCTTTAGCATTGTTTAGAATTCATATCTTAATAACAAATTTGACATCCTTTTTTGTTTTCTCATTTTAATGGAAATTTTCTTTTTCTCAAAGTCCACAATACATTGCCTCGTTCCTTACTTGCGACTGGTGGTTGTGTCCTGTCTATTACTTGTGCCTTGGAAGTAGACTCTTTGCAAGTTTTATCCTTTACCTGGAGTTTGATCCTTCGTATATGGAAAGTATTGACAAAATGATTGACCTCTATTCGTAGCTATAAAGGGAAAATCTATGATGTTGTAAGCTGTAGGGATTCCTTATTGATTCTGCTTTCAGCCTCTCGTCCGATCCAAGCATTAAATGCTGTAATCTCTTGTCGAGAATCGGTTGAGATCTTTTGCTTTTCCTGTTGGATGGTGCTCACATGCTTGTGTTGTGTTACATATGCCATGATGAGCTTAATGGCTATGATGTTAGTTAGGACATGTTTGTCCTGTAAGTCAACGTTAAAGGATATCAAATCGGAAAAACTTACAGAGAATGAGCTTCACAGGAGTCATCTTCTGGCAAGTCTCACTTGTTTGACTGATGAAGCAGGCAATTATTCTGGTGAGTTTTCTTGAACATCATTACATCTGTTGTATTTCTGTACTCATGAAACAGCTTCTCGACTTTCTTAAACTATGATTGAGAATATGTTTTGGGCATATGAGGCTACTCTAGTACGTGGTTCTTAGACATCATACTGGTATGCTCAACACTTCACTGCACAACTTATGGCATCCAGAGATTTGTTGACAAATCTTTCCTGCTTTCAACAAGTTTGGATATGTAATACTTTGTTCTTTCTTTAGATGAACTGATCTCTAACCTGTTTTTGCTTTTCTCTTTACAGAATTCAAACAGGAAATCGGCGAAAAGACAGAAAAAAAAAAAACAAATCAGCATTTTGCTTATGAGTAGGAGGAAGATGGCACAGAAAAATAGAGTATGCTAACAGTGTAAGCTTCCAACTTCTTCTTCTTTTTGTATTCTCTTCCTTAGAATCACAGAGATCAAAGCAGGAAAAAATAAATGGATTTAATACTTATTCCTTTTATATCTTTGTGGAACGTTTAATTATAATAAGGATTAGGTTTCGTTTGCGAGACGTATCCAAGCTGGAAAGAACTTTGGAGGTTTGGTGGAGTTAGTCTTTTCCAAAATCTGTTCCTTGTCACATTGAATTCGTTTTATAAATGAGAGTTTTGGGTTTGATTTTTTGTGTTACTTTCTCTTTAAATTTAATAACATTGCATTAGGTTTATCATACCAGGTCAAGACCTTCGAAACCTTGGCCCGTCTTCTTTATTGTACCAGCTCTTTGTTCCATTTAGTCTGCTTCATTAGTAGACTTGATTTGACTTCTATTGTTGTGGGATATTAGAATGATAGGAGAAAGGGCAGAAAAATGCTTGCATTTGGCAACGCAAGGAATTTTGGCGATCAGAGTCGTATCATAACATGAGGGTGTCACTGGATAAATCTTCGTTTTCAGGTAAACTTTGATAACTCTTCTTGAGTAAGAGCTACTAGTTCCTATGCCGTGATCAGTGAAACGAGTAGACGTCAGGTAAATCACAGATGATGTGTGTTTCCTCAAGACCTGACATATATAGTATTAGTAGATGAACCTCATTTGGGATGGTGTTACTGTCGTAGAAGCTTAGGCAACCCAGAAGAAGTGGAACTTGTGTGACTATATCCATAATTAGCTGTTTTTGGTAATGGGGAAGTAAATATTGGATTGGTTCTATGTTATGAGCCAATGGTTTTAAGCAAAAGCTTCCCTTTAACCCAAGTCTCTTTCTAGAGAATTAGGTTAATTGTTGGAGCTTGATTTCTTATTGATCATAAGAGACCCTTATATAGGTTTTCATACAACTTAATCATAACCCTAATGCATAAAAGAAAACACTTAACGTAAAAAGGAAAATATGAAATCTAAATTCATAAATCAAAACACCAAAACTACTTAATTAAAACGTCCTAAGCATACCCTAACCATCCTAACCATAGTCTTGTATCATTCTAATAAAAATATCAAAGCATTCATAATAATCCTAAACCCATAACATACATCTTACATTTCAGCTCAATATCTTGTTTGATCCTATTGAGAGCTCTGGCAAAACCTGCAGTAGCATCAAAATGATCAAATACGATATCGAGATCCGAAATTGTGCTGAATCAGGGAACAACTCCAAAGAGAGAAGAATATTGAGATTGGTTGATGTTTCAATCTAGTAGCTTGCTTGTCTTTTTAGACTTGTATTAAGTCACAACATCAAAACCACAAACATCTTCAACTACTATATTAAATTGCATATACAAGCAAACTCCGGTAAGACGGAAAAACCCTCCATGGCAGTCAAATTCCCAACCAAATTGAAAAAAGAATGAACCAAAAAGGCTCACAAGGAGAAGGATGCTAGAAATAGCAAGAGGAGACCAGAACATGACATGTTTAAACAATGTCGTGTTCCTAACAAAATTGTCTCTGTAAACAGTAACTGCAATTATAACTATCTTGAAAATTGGCTCTACATAGATACACGTAATTATCTGAAAATGGTTGCCTCCATATTACCACAAACGTGGACTCATGTGTAACCACTAGTTTCTTGAGACTCTCAACCATCCACCGTCCCATGTCGTAATTATGCGAATGTGACCTTTTATCAATCAATAATCCAACTACATTCATGGATTTGCTTTCTCTTTTCCAAAACCTAACATTTTAATTTATATCTACAAATTCTTGATATATACTTAAACATTCATACCAAAAGAAAAAAATCTTGATATATGTTTCTTTAACCTATAATTCCGCATTCACCATTTCATCTTCTTGAATCAATCTATCAACAGCAATGGCAGAACAAGAAACTAGGTCAAATCAAAACACCATTAATGATCAAGAAGAAGAAGAAACAAGAACAAAATCTCAGCCATTGATCCCAGGTTTACCAAATGATATCGCTGAGCTTTGTCTTCTTCGTCTTCCTTACCCATACCATGCTCTCTTTCGCTCTGTTTCATCTTCATGGAACAAAACCATCACAAACCCTAGATTCCTCTTCTCCAAGCAATCTCTTTCTATCTCTTCTCCTTACCTATTTGTCTTCGCTTTCAACAAATCAACGGCTAAGATTCAATGGCAATCCCTCGACCTCGCATCTGGCCGTTGGTTCGTTTTACCTCCCATGCCAAACTCTTTCACCAAAATCTCGTCTCCTCACGCGCTCTCATGCGCGTCGATTCCACGTCAGGGGAAGCTGTTTGTCCTCGGCGGCGGAGACTTAAACCGCTCCGCCGTTGTTTACACCGCTTTAACGAATCGTTGGTCGTGTATTTCTCCGATGATGAGTCCGAGAACGTACTTCAACGCCGGGAATGTTAACGGCAAAATCATGGCCGTTGGTGGAAGTGTGGGCGGAAACGGAGAAGCGACGACGGAAGTTGAATCGTACGATCCAGAGAATGACACGTGGACGGCTGTGAAGAAAGTTCCGATGGTGTTGGCGAAGTATGACTCAGCCGTGATCGGGAAAAAGATGTGTGTAACGGAAGGATGGGCGTGGCCGTTCATGTTTCCACCGATGGGACAAGTGTATGACTCAGATGAAGACACGTGGCGAGAGATGAGCAGTGGGATGAAAGAAGGGTGGACTGGTGTGAGTGTCGTGATACGCGAGAGACTGTTTGTGATATCGGAGCATGGTGATTTTCCGATGAAGGTGTATTGTTCAGATGATGACACGTGGAGGTACGTGAGTGGTGAGAAGCTACCGGGGGAGAAGATGAGGCGTCCTTTCGCCGTGACGGGAGCGGATGATCGTGTGTTTGTGGTGGCCGGTGGGCTTAATGTTGCGGAGGGGAGAGTGAGTGAGGGGCAAAATGGGGAATTTAGTGTTGAGTGGAGGATGGTTTCGTCTACTGAAAGTTCTACTCAGTTTTCACCTGCTAGTTGCCATGTCTTATACGTCTAACTAGATTTTAACCCGCGGTACACCGCGGGATGATTTAATTTTAAAGTTAGTATAAAAATATTTTGTAAATTGTATCTACTTATAACATACTAGATCATGACCCGCACATACGTGCGGGGTTTCATATTTTAAAAATTTCTAACAAATTTTAATTCAGTATAGATTATTTTGTTGTTTTTAACCTTTTTATGATATATATATTTTAGTGTATTAGATCTGGATCCACATACGTGTAGAGATATTTTTATAGAAATTTTTATAGAGATTTTAAAAATATAAAATATTTGTTGTGTTAGTGAACTTCGTAATAGTATAAATATTATCAAGTTAGAGTAATGAACAAAATTCAGTTGCGTTAATGCATAATTATATCTTAAGATCCAGACTAATTTAGTTGCAAAAGTTAAGTGGTGTTACATTTTTATTTTCTTAACTAATCAAAATAGTTCTAACAGTTTGATTACATATGTTAAATAGGATATGAATTCGGTTTTAGTTTGGGTTATTTCATGTATATTAGCTAGGCGTAACTATTTTGGAACATGAAAATATCCCGTCCGATATCTGTCATAAATTTTTTGTCCCATAATCTGTCACGTATACGTAAAATAAAAATATTATGGTCCCATATCTGTCATAAATAGAGTATGCGTAACTGAAAACGTATGTACAGGGTTACGTGTGTAAACAAATTTATTTTATATAGTGTTCATAACCCGAACTCATGCCAGTTGGGTATTTAGTTTGATTTTTAATATATGTTCCCCTCCCATCTCGTCTCGTAATTTCTATTTCCATTTTATTCCATTAAAATCATATTCCAAATTCTTGTTTGCTTACTTTTAAATACCATACAATATTACAATATATATTGTGAGTTTTGCGGATTAATATTTATACTGTTAAAGTTATAAATATATTTAAACAAATTTATTAATGTTCCCAGCTAAATTTTGCATATTATTCTTTTTATTGTTTAATCATAATTAATTCGATTTTTGGGACTATGATTAAAATTTGAGATACATCTATAAAAGGGATATGCTATTGCTGCATAATTTGTTTTGAATGCAAAATATATAATTAGTTCACATTATTTCAAAAACTGTGTGCAATATATTATGGATTTGATTAAGGAAAATTCGGTTGAGAAGAAAAAAAAAACACAAAATATTTTGAAATTAATATGTACAATCTTTTGTTTAGATATTTCTGAAACTTTCTCTAAACGAAGGCCATAACGATAATTACTTATCATTATTTGAGTTTATTTCATAGTAAATATAAATATTTGTTAATATCTAATATCGTTTTTTTAGAAATTGTGAAATAAAATTTTGTTTTATATTTCAAAATTTGTGAAAATATTATAACAAAACTAAGTCATAAATATTTGTATTTAATTTTTTTACGAAATTTCAAATTCAATATTAAAATCTTCCATTGATAAAACTTTTTAAACGATAGTGTTTTTTATTTTGAATTAAAATTGTATTATTTTTCTTTTTATTTTTGATATAGAATAGTTTATTAGGATTGGTTTAGATAAAATTTTAGTTGGATATCAAATATTATTTTTTCAATTCTCATTGGTTAACAACTTTTTAGAATTTTTTTTTTAATTTTCGTCCATAATTAATATGAGAGAGAAAGTGAGTTTAATTTTTTGGAAACTAATAATTACTTTAAGAATTTTACTATTTTTATTTAAATATATTATTTAAAAACAAAAAACAATGGCATTTTTGTAATACTTTACACTTTATAAGGTTATTTATGTTTGAGTGCTTCCCAATTAATAGTATAGATTTATTTATATTATAGTTTGCAATTGTTATTAAGTAACAGTATACCAAGAGTCCACGAGACAATTATTTAATAAACTGAGAATTTAACCCGTATTAAAGCGGTATATAAATATTGATTCAAATTCGTCCGCCATATAAATCCTTTACGAAATATAACCCGTTCCGTAATTTCTTAACCCGTCCCGTGATTTATTTTTATTTTAAAATTTAATGATTATTTATTATATATAAAAGTTTACAAATCATATCATTCTCTAAGACATTTATATTTTAATAAATTGAATATTTAATATGTATTAAAGCGGCATGTTAATGATATTTTAAAATTTTATAAATATTGTTATTAAGTAACATTATACCACGGGATAATTTTTTGGTTTTATACAATCTTTTCTAAATGAGACTGATTTAATATGTCTAATAATGGTGGTATTAAAAAAAAAGGATTTAATCCGTATTGAAGCGGCGGATTAATGATATTTTAATTTTTTTATTATTGTTGATTCAAAAACTTGTCCCGCCAAACCCGTCAGGCCAAAAAACTCATTTATTTTATTAATGTTGATCTTATTTATGATATGATTCTGAATCATTGTCTAAATATTTTAATCGATGTAGAACGTTGAACACACATTTTCGTCAATTAGATAATATATGTCCGTTTTTAAAATTTCGAATCACAGTATAGGTAGAAAAAAAATTGATTTTTTTTTTTACTTTATGTATTATATGATGATTCAAAATAGTTAAAAACAAATCAAACAAAGATAATAGGAGAATCATAATTCTAAATCTTAATCAAATCTTCTAAATATCTAAATTATTAAATATGGAATATCCGGTGTATGAGTTGGGTTAAATATAACCCGACCCAACAAATTTTTTTTGTGAAGGATTTTTTTTTAAACGGGTCGGATATCCGATCAACCCAGAAGCATTTTTACCCACCCGTCACCAAAGTGTTGCAAAAATAGTAGTATAGATATGTATTTCTCTTTTTTTTCACAAAATAGTGTGTTAATATTTTTGGTTTCAAAAATAGATTGTTGTTAGTTCTTAATCTTATTGTTGAAACCTTTATTTACAGAACATTATTTTTACAATACTATATGAAACTTAATCTATTTTATTGGTAACAAAATCATTGGTCGAAAACTTGACCAAAGATAATAAGGTTTTCTAACATTTGTATATATGGTAGTATGATTACGCAAAAGCGTATTAAATTTTTTTTGAAAAAAATGTTATTTAAATCATCAGTCGTCTATTTTCGTTGATTTAAAGTATAAACTATGTACATTATGATCAAAATGCTCAATGTTATGTTGACTTTCAATTTAATCACGAATTTTCGTTGACAAAAGCCAATTGAGACACAAAATCGAAATCGAAAATCGAAAGAAGAAATCTCGAGAAACTAAGATTAAATCGGGATTTGAGAAGAAATCTAGAGAATTAGAGAAGAAATCGAGAAAATTTTTAATTTTGAAGTTCTAATTTTGATATCAATTTTCTTCTTTTGATTCCGATTTTGTGCCTCAATTGGCTTTCTTCAACGAGAATTCGTGATTAAATTGAAAATCAACATAAAATTGAGCATTTTAATCAACATAATATTAATATTATTAATATTAATATGACATAAATGAGTTGTGATACCACATTTTTTGGGGAAATTGTAAAATCGTGTTTTTGACGGAAAAAATATGGACCCATGTTTTTAGCGGAAAGAACACGGAATCATGTATTGATGGAAAATTCACGGAATCACGTTTTGGCGGGAACATGCGAGCTCGTGTTTTTGGCGGGAAAAATACGGAATCACGTTTTGGCAGACAAATATGGAATCACGTTTTAGCGGAGAAGTTACAAAATTACGTTTTTGGTGGAAAAATGTGGAATCACGTTTTTAGCGAAAAAATCACGGAATCACATTTTGGCGGGAAAATGCGGAATCACATTTTGGCGGGATAAATACGGAATCACTTTTCTGGCGGAGAAAAAAAGTTATGACGTTTTTGGCGGAAAATGTGGAATCACGTGATTTAGAATGTTTAATCTTTATTGGTTTGGTTATGAGTAATCCACTAATCCATTCTGACCTAAATCATTTCAATCCAATTCATTAAACTCACTAATCCATTAAATCCATTAGTCCAACCCTACTCTATTTTAGAGTAAAAATGCAAAATTCTTCTCCAACCCTACTCTATAATTGACTCTAAAATAGAGATTTTTGCAGATTGACTCTATATATAGAGCAACTCTATTCTCAACTCTATTTTTGAGTTCAACTTTTTTTATTTATACTTTAGTCCCTCAAATTTAAAGAAGCTCATTTCTCACTACAAAATACTTTAATTGATCATATGTGGGAAAAATATTCTAATGGTGTTATTTAAAATAAAATTTGTAATGTTTTATTATTGTTATATGATGTAATGTTTATTTAATAAATAATTAGTTTTTAATTTAAATAATTTCATATTTTATGGGAATTTTGCAATCTATAATATATGGGATCAAATTGTAAATTATATAATTAAAAGGTATTAGTATATAAAATAGAAATAGAATATTTCTAACAATATTCTTTTTTAGAGTAGAAAATAGAGATATACATTAGAGAGAAACCCTCCTTTTTTTTTGTGCACTAAAATCTTTCATTCAACCTAGAAAGATACAAACGGAATGGGCTTATTCGGACATATCCGAATAGCAAGCTTGGAAAATAAAACATAGGAGCATACATTAAACAAACATAGAGACACAAGCTTGAAGAAGCTTGATAGGGCACCAGGAGAAATGTCGAAACAAACTAACACGAGCAAACCCATGAAAGAAAATGCAATCAACACATAATCATCAACCGGTAAGGAGATAGTCACCATACATTGTGACGTTGCAATGACAAACGAACCAGCAAAAGTGGTTCTAGGTTGGAAGCAACCTGTAATTGCAGGCAGAAGGACGCCGGAGAAGTATCCGGTGAGCAAACTTCGCCAAATTTGGGCGGAAGCCGAATCAAGAAAAGTGATTCGAGCTTGGATGCAAACTGGACTTGCCGAAGAAGTATTCGGTGCAGGCAAGATGAAACCAGAGAAGTATCCGGTGATCCGGTGTAAGAAGAAGCATGATGTAGCGAGTGGGTGGCAAGGGAGATGACGGAGAAAACCAGGGAAGGTGGAGGGCGTTGGTGAAATTTGATTCAGTACTAATGGGCAGGCCATATAAGCCTTAATGCAGAGCAAATAAAGCTTGCAGCCCAACACTCTTAATGGGCCAGAATAAAGCCCATAAGTCCAAAAGATGGACCAAGCCCAACACAAGCTCTTCCATCGGGACGTTTGACCTAATCCAGAGTGCAAGCGACGGCGGCGGTTGATGGAGGTGAACGGTTCATCGGTCATGAAAGCGGAGCGGGGGCGTAGCACTTGAGCTTTGACGGAGGCGAGGAAGGGAGCGCAGCGGTGACCCTTTGACGTGAAGAAGTATTCAGTCATGGATCCCGAGGAGCAGAACGAGGAAACAACAACAACCAACACCAATCGGAGTAATCGATTCCTGCTATTGGAAGAGGTGGAGAGAGGCGGAGCACGTCGATGCGGTGAGCCAAGGGTCTGAGATGAAGACTCGCCACCAGATCTGCGAAGCTCGAGCCGCGGCTGAGGGTTGAAAGGTGGAGGGTGATGGAGTGGCCGGAGGGATCTTTGGATAATAACCGACAAAAGACCTGAACCAGAGGAGAGAGAAGCGTCACCTAGAAACTTGCCGAGGAGACAAACTCGCCGGAACTGAAACCTCTCACAAAGGACGAAAAAACTGAAAATAAGCAAATTTGGATCTGTTGGGGAAAGAGCAGAACAACAAAAAGATGAAACTAACAGTCCGACGCCGGCGAGCCATGGCTTCACCGGCGTCGGGGAACGGTGACTCTTCTTTCGTCTCGGAAATGTCGCCTGGGAGAGTTTAACTTCTTAGTGGGTTTAATTATCCGTATGAAAAACCCTCCTCTAAAATAGAGTTTTAGAGTAAGATATAGAACTCTACATTGGAGATGTCTAATTGGTAACAAGGAAGGTCATATAATTCTTACCACCACTATTTAAAGTCACCAATCAAAGTCGTTGTTGCTAACTCTTGTTGCTTCCTTATGACTAACTCTTACTGTTTCCCAAGATGAAACAATTGTGTTGTTTTGTTGCTCCACACTATTCAACATTGCCCAATAACTCTTGGTTTCTTTGATATTCTTTATTTTTAGGGTAATATTAGGGAATAGCCAAATAAAACACATAAATTAGGAAACTAGCAGAGAGAAAGATTTTTGTCGGAAAATAGCCATGAACCCACATTGTCAGAAGATGTGAAATAACAAAACTATCCTCCGTTTGTTTTGAGATCAACAGTAGGCAAGATTGTTTCGTGAGATTTTTCAAAATAGCACGTAAAATCTAAATTTCACATGTTATATTTAACTAAAAGACATGCTATTTCAAAAATCGTAGTGAATTTTTAAGAAAAAACATTGTTACGTAGTGTTTAAAAAAAAAAAAACATTGTTATGGAAAAATTAAACTTGAATAGAATCTTTTTTTAAAGAAATAACATGTGATCTTAATAAAAAACCGTGTATTACTACAAAATAACATGATAGAGAGAGAGATATTAAACTGAATAGAGTGTTTTTTTTTGAGAAATACCATGTGCTCTTTATAAATAACGTGTAATACGAGAAAATAATATGATAAAAGAGATATATAATTTTATCACATGTAATTCGAGAAAAAAGCATGTTATAAAGGGCATATACGTAATTACATGTGCTTTCTGACATGATACCGACAAGTTACTGTAGCATATAGCTATTTTGTTAATTATCCTCAAAAATTTGGCTATTTTATGCATATACCCTTATTTTTAATAACATTTAGTTAGCCTAGATTACATCTCATATATCATTTGCTAACTATACACATCTGCATTTGTGTAACCCTCTGAAAGGATATTTGAAATTGCTATTGAGACTTTTCCGGAAAAATAGGTAAAAAAAACCTCGCCTTTCTTAAAAACATAGAAAAACACCCTCAACTTTTTTTGTGGGTTTTTAAACCCTCACCTTTTTATAAATAGTTAAATAAACCCTAATATTAATAAACTCAATTTAATTTTTAAAAAATCATTATATTAAAACAGTAAGTAACAAAAAAATTTAATTTATGATTTTTTATTTCAAATTCGAGTTTAGGATTTTTTTTTTCTAAAATTAGGGTTTTTGTGCTATGAACATTTATTTACCATTTAGTTGAGATTAGGCAAATTATTTTTGTTATAATTAGAAGTTATGTTATATAAACTACAAAAATTTATAGGATATCACATTTGATTTTTTTTTATTCGAGTGTTCAGGTTTTGGATAAAAAATATAGTTAAATAATGATTAATTAAATTTAATTTATATTATATTTTAATATATCGTAATATATATATATATATAGAGAAATATTAATTGTTAGTAAATCTTATTTAGTTTGTCCAATGAAAATATTTTGATGTGGAAATTCATGTACTTTTCATAGTATTATAAAATTTGGTTTGGTTTTACGTTAGTAAATTTGTGTGATCGAACCTAATAATCTTTATTAATATAAACTCATATTCGGTTTCGATATAAGAATTTACATATAATTCGTAACAAAATCTGTTTGGTTTCACGTTGATGAATTTTTGTAACACACGGAATAAAACTTCACTAATTAACATTTTTACATCATGACTTACATATTTTCAATTTAGAAAAATATTGTAAACTAGAATTTTAGAAGAAACACCCGAAATCAAATTTTTCCTATTTATTTATGTTTTAGTATAACGATTTTTTGAATTTAAATTAAGTTTTTTAATACTAGGGTTTATTTTACCATTTATGAAAAGGTGGGGGTTTAAAAACCCACAAAAAAATTTGAGGGTTTTTTCTATGTTTTTATGAAAGTGAGAGTTTTTCTACCCATTTTTCACTACGTTTTTCATTTCTACGTTTGTAAAATTAATCTACTAGAGTAATCGTTATTCATGAACCTTATCCTACAAATATATCTTTTGGTTTCGCTTTTTTTTTCTTCCAAAACTCAGCAATCTTTTTGTTTTGAATTTGTAAAATCTTTTCACTGGCTAAATGCCTAAAGCTAACCAACCAATTACTTTTCCTTGTTGTCGGCAACCAACCAGATAATTGGACTGAGTTTCGATAATAATAATAAAAAAGGGTAAAATATAGGTTTAAATAGTTGGCACAACATCACTCCTTGCGTATAACAAAATTTGAGAGGACCTAATCTTTTTCTTGACAACCTAACTTATCCTCTTATACAGTTCATAATTGTATATTAATATTGTTAAAAGTTAAAACTTAAAACTAAAGATTATCCACACCAAAAAAAGAAGAAGAATTGTCTTTTGGGATTAGGAAAAGTCTTCAGGCTGCTACTACTAATGAATAGATTAATAATAATTATTCCTAACAAATCAAATCAAATCTTCCACCACTTGTTATCGGGAAAAATGTCGTTAAATCCCCCAACTTTCAAAAAATGGCCAATCAATACGTCAACTTAGATGGAAGCCATTTAAAACATCAACTTACAGTTGACTAACAAATAAAACATGAACTTTGCGTTGACGAGGCCACATTATACGCGTCGTTAAGTCGATTAACAGACCCAATAAACGACGTTTTCTCCCGTTAGTATCTCTCTGTTAGTCAAGAAACGGTGACGTTTAGAGGTTAATAGAAACCCAATTAGGGCTTTGTCGAGAAGAAATTCCCAAATCAAATCAAATTCATTCTTCCCCAAATTGCTTTTGTTCTTCCCCAAATCAAAAACCCTAAATTATCGACGAGTGTTGGTGGATGCCATTAGTTAGACTCAACGGCATCATATCGACGATTGGGTCACCAATGGAAGACGACGAGTTAGAGAGTTCTGTACCTGTAGTTGCTCCACCGGCGGAAGTCATTTCGGAGTCAGGTGGAGGAGATGGAGGAGTAGAGGCAGCTGCTGTTGATAACAGAAGAGTTTCTGGACGTCGTCGGACAGGAAGTAGAGTCAGAGTCGTAGAAGATGATGAGCCTGAAATTGATCCCGAGCTTGAAATTGATCCCGAGCCGGATTTGGAAGATGATTGCGCCGTGTATGGTGATGACGATTGTGATGTTGTTGATGATGCAGTAGCTGGTGAAGGCAACGAAGATAACGTTGTTGAAGAAGATGCTAACCTCAACATTGCAGATGATTTTCCCGAGGCTTATAGAGCAGATGAAGAAGCTGGTTCTGATTCCGACACCGGAGATGATATCTGGGATGACGAAAAGATCCCAGACCCTTTGTCATCTGACGACGAAGATGAGGTTGTTAGAGTCGGAGAAGAGGCAGTTTGTGGAGATGAAGACGATCCAGAGGTTTTGCTAGCTATAGAGAAAACTTTCAACTCTCCGGATGACTTCAAGCGTGCAGTATTGATGTACTCTTTGAAGACAAGGTATAACATCAAACTCTATAGGTCTGAATCATTAATGGTTGCTGCTAAGTGTTGCTATGTAAATGAGCTAGGTGTTAATTGTCCGTGGAGAGTCTTATGTTCATATGAGAAGAAGAAGCATAAGATGCAAATAAGAATTTACTTCAACGAGCATATATGTGTGAGGTCCGGTTATACAAAAATGTTGAAGCGGTCTACCATTGCAGCTTTGTTTGAGGAAAGGCTGAGAGTTAATCCAAAGATGACAAAATATGAGATGGTTGCTGAGATAAAGAGAGAGTACAAATTGGAAGTAACTCCAGATCAGTGTGCTAAGGCGAAAACCAAAGTTCTAAAGGCAAGAAATGCTAGTCATGATACCCATTTTTCAAGGATATGGGACTATCAAGCAGAGGTATTAAATCGGAACCCAAACAGTGACTTTGACATCGAGACAACTGCGGGAACGTTTATTGGAAGCAAGCAGAGGTTTTTTCGCTTGTATATATGTTTTAATTCTCAAAAGGTTTCATGGAAACAACATTGTAGACCAGTCATAGGCATAGATGGAGCGTTTTTGAAATGGGACATAAAAGGTCACCTTCTTGCTGCAGTTGGAAGAGATGGTGATAATAGGATTGTTCCTCTAGCTTGGGCAGTGGTAGAAATAGAAAACGATGATAACTGGGACTGGTTTTTGAAGAAACTGTCTGAAAGTTTAGGGCTTTGTGAAATGGTGAATCTAGCTTTAATTTCAGATAAGCAATCGGTAAGCAATCAAGCTTTAGTTTTAGCTTTATTCGTGTTATGCTTCAGTTTGTATTCTTTGTTTAGTTTCAGCTTTTATTCATGCTTTAGTTTCAGCTTTATTCATGCTTTAGTTTCAGCTTTATTCATGCTTTGTTTAGTTTCAGCTTTATTCATGCTTTGTTTAGTTTCAGCTTTTATTCATGGATCACTTTCAGCTTTTATTCTTGGTTTAGTTTCAGCTTTTAATGATGGATTCATATTTCTGTGATTTTTCAGGGTCTTGTCAAAGCAATCCATAATGTACTGCCACAAGCGGAGCATCGTCAATGTTCTAAGCACATAATGGATAATTGGAAGAGGGACAACCATGATATGGAGCTACAACGTTTGTTTTGGAAGATAGCCCGCAGTTACACCATAGAAGAGTTCAACACTCATATGGCGAATCTAAAGAGCTACAATCCTCAGGCTTATGCATCTCTGCAGCTTACTAGTCCTATGACCTGGTCCAGAGCCTTCTTTCGAATAGGTACCTGCTGTAATGACAACCTAAACAATTTGAGTGAGTCTTTTAATAGGACTATTAGACAAGCCAGAAGAAAGCCGTTATTGGATATGCTAGAAGACATCCGGAGGCAATGCATGGTCAGAACTGCAAAGAGGTTTATCATAGCTGAGAGGTTAAAGTCAAGATTTACTCCGAGAGCTCATGTTGAGATTGAAAAAATGATTGCTGGTTCTGCAGGTTGCGAAAGACATTTGGCGAGAAACAATTTGCATGAGATATATGTGAATGATGTTGGATACTTTGTTGATATGGATAAAAAGACTTGTGGTTGCAGGAAATGGGAGATGGTTGGAATCCCATGTGTTCATGCAGCATGTGTGATAATAGGCAGAAAAGAAAAGGTTGAAGACTATGTTAGTGACTACTACACAAAGGTAAGATGGAGAGAGACATACAGAGATGGTATTAGGCCTGTCCAAGGAATGTCATTGTGGCCTAGAATGAGTAGGTTGCCTGTCTTACCGCCACCTTGGAGAAGAGGCAATCCTGGAAGACAAAGTAACTATGCTAGAAAGAAAGGAAGATATGAAACAGCCTCTTCTTCAAACAAGAACAAGATGTCACGGGCTAATCGAATAATGACATGCTCTAATTGTAAGCAAGAAGGGCACAACAAGAGCTCATGTAAGAATGCTACTGTCCTGTTACCACCACCGAGACCAAGAGGTCGACCAAGTCTAAATCAGGTTACACTTCTTTTACGTTTCAGATTCTCAACAAGAGCTTCATTGAATTATGTACGTTTCAGATTCTCATCAAGGCTTCATTGAATTAGGAACCACAAGGAGCACAATCTTATCAAGAACAAGCAGTTTCAGGTCATGGATCACAAGAACAAGCAGCTTCGGGTCATGGATCACAAGGACATGGTTCACAAAGACATGGATCACAAGAACAAGCAGCGTCTGGTCATGGATCACAAGGACATGGGTCACAAGGATCAAGAGCTCATGGACCGCAGAGACAAAGGGCATCACAAAGGCAAAGATCAAGAGCTCATGTTAGATCAGAAGCACAAGCACAATCTCAACCACAAGCGCAAGCCCAAGAACAAAGACTTGCTGGGTTAGAATCATGGTTTAATTGTTCATCTCAGCTCTAATTGTAGTATTTATGTGACATTTGCGTTTTTTTTGTCAAAAACTTAAGCTTTGCCTCAGGGTTTTTTGGTTGTTTGAACTTAAGCACTTCTCTTGTTGTTTGCTTCTTGTTAAACTTTGAAGAAGATAACCTATGTTTTTGTTGTTTGGTTCTTCTTGTATGCAAACACATGATCTAGAAAAACATCACACTCATTTTCATTACGATAGTAAAATACAAACACAAAGACAAAGAACAAAACGTTGCACTAGTAACCAAGAACAAGCTTTTGTTCTTTGGTATTACCGAACATTATCATACCAACCACAATCACAATGACAATAAAACCAAGACACACCAAGCAACATTTGATCATCCGTTTCCAATTCTTGATTTCCCTTTCGCTACACATAGCTTCTTCCTTTACTTCTTTTATCATAGTCTTCAACTGCTCAATCTCGATTGCAACCTCACATTTGGCCTTCATTATCTCACTGTCAATGCTGGAGATTTTTGGTAAAGCCTCTACAACCTCTTCGTACACGCCATCTTCAACCCATTTAAACAAATGATCCTGTTTTCAATCGGAAATCAATTACCAACCAAACCAAAAAGACACAAACTCAATTCAACTTACATCTTGTTTCGTTGGACACCGAAAGAATGGCCTTCCAGGATTCGACTTTGAAGCTGAAGTATAGATGACGACCTCCAAACCACAGTGACACTTCGAAGCTAAGCCACGTCCCCAACGACCTCCGTCTAGAATACTAGGATAAGAATTTCCAGATTTGCAGCTCATTTCTTCAGCTTTTGATGGAGAATTTGGAGAAAAAGCAGAGAATTTGGAGAAGAAGAAGAGAATTAGGGAATTAGGGATTTGAAGTATTGGATTTGGGGTTTTTTGACAAACAATCGGGTTTCTATTAACCTATAAACGTCACCGTTTCTTGACTAACAGAGAGATACTAACGGGAGAAAACGTCGTTTATTGGGTCTGTTAATCGACTTAACGACGCGTATAATGTGGCCTCGTCAACGCAAAGTTCATGTTTTATTTGTTAGTCAACTGTAAGTTGATGTTTTAAATGGCTTCCATCTAAGTTGACATATTGATTGGCCATTTTTTTAAAGTTGGGAGATTTAACGACATTTTTCCCACTTGTTATCACTGAAACTTCCTCTAACTCTTCCTTAGAAAAAAACAAATTCACAAGAGAAGAACAAATTTAAAACAAGTATTAAAAGAAACAATGTTACTTGATTGATCATTCATCTTCATCATCACCATCACCATCATCTTCCTCTTGCAAACTACTTAGACAGAAACAGCTTCGAGTCTGAGCCATCAAATCTCTTTTATTCTTCATCATCATCATAATCTTCCTATGATCATCATCACCATCATCATCCTCATAACCATCGTTATGATCATCCTCTTCATTAGGTTCTTGGAGTGCAAGTAAAGGCATTGAATTAGGGTTTTGCCACGAGTAGAAACTCGAAGCTGACATAGATCTTCCTCTCCTCCTTAGCTTATTAGCAATAACCAATCTCCTTCTCTTGTTAAATGGATTCTCAACTTTCTCCAAATCCTTTGCGGTACTCGCAGCTTCCATTAAATTCCCAAACGATTTCGATTTTCCGACATAATGATTCGATAATCCTCTCCTGAAAAATAACAAAACAAAACAAACAAACATAACAGCATCATCAGTATTCAGACCAAACATAACCAAGAACTAACTTGAGGGTTTCAAGATTTAACCAAATCACTAGGATTCAAAGTCTTAAATCAACCATAACAACAGATGAATCTTGCCAACAATCAATTTCTTCTACAGATCAAGAACATAGTGAAAAGACAATTATAGAAACTTTGGTGAGTCATATGAAACCAAACTTACTTAATCGGGAGGGAGTCTTCAAGAGAAGAGCTAAACGAATCAAGTGTTCCTCTTTGGCACGAAACGGCGTCGTCTTCTTCCTCCTCCTCGTTTTCACTGCTCTCTCCGATCGACGACGAACTATCCGAAGATTCCTCCGGCGACTTACTATTATTAATACTCATCGTTAATCCGATCCCGATCTGTGACCCACCGCGTCCCGATTCATCCGCCAAGAACAAAGCCGTTTGAACAGCCTTATCCTGCGCCGAAACACCGCCGCGATCTCTAACGTACGCCGCCATGCCGATTCCATAAGACGATCCAACCATAACCTCCATAAAATCTTTCCGACTACGATCTCTTCTCTAGTCTTTGAATATAACCAACGGACTTAGATAATCATAAATTCGCCGGCGATGTGCGTAGGTTAAGAGCTTTAACCGGTGCACGTTAAGGAGTATACAAAGAGAGGAAAAAAGGAAAAATGAAAAACAACACTGAACGAGAAAAATGGAATAAATTCTCATTTATATTTATAACGACAATATCGTATATTTATACGATTACGTATTTAATACGAATATTTATACGTATTTATGAGTCGCGATACACACATGTTTCTAAATATAGAATAGTCCTAGGCACGCTAACGGCGACTTTGACGGCATTGACACGGTCTTAATGACGTGGCGAATTATAATTGGTTTAATTTTGGACGTTTCGGGTTACTGTCTCCGTTTAATCCGATGCATGTCGTTGTACCGAAAGTTCGGTGGTCACTATCATACCATATCTCGACCTTATCCATTTATATGTTTCTTGATTTTGTTTCTTTAAATGTTTTGAGATTTGTGAAAAAGGAAGAAATATCTTGAATAGTTATATCAATTTAATTGGATGGATAATATTTGGTTTGGAAAAAATTAAGATGCTGATTTTGTGTTAATAAGTCAAAAGATATACAAAAATATTCGTGTAATGATTACTTTATGTATTATATGGAAAACTACTATGTTTAAAAAGTATATTTAGTACTATCTGAATGATTAGTTTAGTACAAGTGGACAAATTAAACCTTATCTCGTTTACTTTTAGTACAATTAAAACCAATATCGTTAATGATACAAAAAAATCTATATTATAATGAAAATTTGCTAATGCTGGATTAGTGCGGAAGCAAGAACTTTGACTGGTTCAAAATGCGAATATTGGTTTATTTTATAATATTAATTAGCATTACTTTGCTGAGTCATAATAAATTAATTAGCAACCCAAAATCATCTATTTTTACAACATCTTGTAAGCACATGAGATCAAATAATTGTATGATCCAATCCTAAATTTTACATGTTATTTTTATAAAATTCAAAGCAATTAGGTTTTGTTTCATTCATGAGTTAATATAGATCATATGATATATGGAGGATATCATTAGACCAATTAGATAAATCTAACCTTATCTCTTTAAGTGATAATCTTGTTTATGAAATGTGGCTAAGTTAAGTCTGTTAATTGTGCCTAAAGGGTATCTTCCTGTCTTGCTTTACCTCTGGCAATTTATTTAAAAAATTCAATGGTGGACTATGAAACATTTTTTAAGATATTTCATTAAATTAATTACCAAAATCTGTTTAGCTCTTAATGTTAATAATGTATTTCCTCTTGTTTATAATTACGTTGTTAGACTTTAGATCTTGACGATATTGAAAAAGAATTGGCAGTTTGACTTGTATTAGTATAAATCGAATATGTGAACTAGCTGTTTTGTTGTTTGCTAGTGACTTGATGAATGATTACCGGATTTTTTTTAATTATATATGTTAGTTCTGTATATAACCAAAAAAAAATCAAAAGTTTCGTTCTTAAAACATTGGAATTGCACAAAAATGTAATAATGTGGATTGTGCATAATTGTGTTCTTAACCTCTTCACTTTTTTTTTTTAATACTTTTCGAAGAATGTAAATGAAAATTTAGAAGGAAATAAATTGTGTTTGGATAAAAAGTGCATAAATGTTTTTTTTTTTTTTTTGGTTGAATTAATTCTTCTCAACAATCTGTCTTGAGTCTTCTTCTATCTATGTTATCTCAGGATAAAATGAATTATTCATTAGGTTTCTGGTCGGTGACAGCGAAGTAAGTAGTGGTGTGCTATCGATTGTATTTTGAGATACCTTTATCTACAAAATAATTGTGTTGTGGAGTTTGCTGTTAGGCAGAATAACAAGTTTACAAAGTACGACTAGAGAGTTATTTTCTCAAAAAAAATTGGGGATTCCACCAAAATCGTTTGTCTGCATTTATATAATCAGATTGGTAGACACAAAATTACTTCCAACACTCATATAACCTAGCTATAACCTATTTAGCCAATAAGTTTTAAATTTTTGAGTCTATGTCTATAAGTTTTAACCCATCAGGGGATCAGGGGATGTGCGTTTAGTCAAGTGGTTAAATCCATTTGACTCCGCCTTCCCCACCGGAGTTCGACTCCATTAAGTCGCATTACCCCGCATAATAGGAATTGGCTAGGGACAGAACCTTGTTAGATGTCAAAAACAAAAATTTCAACCCATCAAATAAATAGATAAGTTATATTCTCCCATAAGGAATCTCGAACCCAAATTCATTTGGGTTGGGTTGGGTCAACCCGTTCATTTAACACCTCTAAAAATAGTTAAAACCCAACCAATTAATCTAATGGACAACATTTTGCATGTATTTATGGCCCCATAATATAGAAATACATCTGGAGGCCCAAGTCCAACCTTCTCCCACTTATACCCAGGCCGACATTTGGTGTCGGCAACGATAATATACTATTGAAGTTGAAGAAGACTCATGTGGTATAGGTTCAGAGAGTGATGCCAAAAATACGAGAACTAGGCAGACCCGTGAGTGATATCAATTATTTTACTCTTCGACAATCAGACAAAAGGGAAACACGCTTACCATCAAATACCTCTTACTCAAATCAAATGTGAAACCTGATCTCCATTTTTCAGCAACTTCTGGAGCCAAGTTTTTGTATCAGACGCATCCCAATATGATAAGTTTCACTTCCCAAGTATTTGGTCTTTTCTAGCATCTATATTGGATATATCTAAAGAAAACTATACACTAAAAATGGTTAGCAAAAAAATATCACTTTGCTCTAAGTACTAACTTAGGTCCTCTTTTGAAACCAGACTTCACAACTAGAGTTTCGAGTCAAGTCAAGTTTGTTTGCTTATGTGATTTTGTTTTTTATCTTATCAAATTGTTAAACCGCTAAACATTTTCTTTTGACTATATTGTTTATTCAGTCGATAAATATCTTTATTTAGACTATAAAGCTCATGACTTTTGTAAACAAAAAAACAAACTCACACAATTAATCATGGAATCCAGCAAGGTCCAATAAAAGAAAAAGAAAAACACCATCAAATTCCTTATAAACTCATCACCAAACACATTTCAAATTAATCAAAACACTAGACACAATAAATTTCAAAAATAATGTCGACTTCTAAGACCATAACCTTCACTCTCTTCATAGCAACAGTACTCTCCTCCTGCAACGCAGCCGCAAACGCTACAGCGCAACCGCTATTCCCAGCGATTCTAATCTTTGGCGATTCAACAGTCGACACAGGCAACAACAACTACCACTCACAAACAATCTTCAAAGCGAAACATCTTCCTTACGGAATTGATCTCCCAAACCACAAAGCTAGTGGAAGATTCACAAATGGGAAAATCTTCTCCGACATAATCGCAACAAAACTCAACATCAAACAGTTTGTTCCTCCCTTCTTACAACCAAATCTCTCTGACCAAGAAATTGTAACCGGAGTCTGTTTTGCATCAGCTGGTGCGGGTTACGATGATCGTACCAGTCTCTCGACTCAAGCGATTCGTGTCTCGGACCAACCAAAGATGTTCAAGAGCTATATTGCTCGTCTTAAAAGTATCCTAGGAGACAAGAAAGCTATGGAGATCATAAACAATGCTTTGGTGGTTATAAGTGCAGGGCCTAACGATTTTATCTTGAATTATTACGATTTTCCTTCAAGGCGTCTTCAGTTTCCTCACATATCTGGTTACCAAGACTTTGTGCTTAAAAGGCTTGAAAATCTCGTCCGGGTAATTTCTCAAACATTTTCTCAAATTAACTCTACAACAAAACCTTTTTTTCTGATGGATTTTACTTAGTGATTGGAAATTTATACTAAACTATAGCAGTGTTTTTTGATGGAATAGCAACAAGTTTGCAATGAAAATATGAAAAATTACATTTTAATAACTTAGTTAAAATAAGTTGACACAAATTAGCAATGAAGTTTTTAGGGCTTAGTGTATAGGGTTTAGGGTTCTTACCCGTCTTTGCTAATCTTTTTAGTGTGTGTGCAGGAGCTTTACAGTTTAGGTTGCCGGAAAATTATGGTAGGAGGTTTACCGCCGATGGGTTGTTTACCGATTCAGATGACTGCTAAATTCCGCAACGCGCTAAGGTTCTGCTTGGAACAAGAGAACCGAGACTCTGTCTTATACAATCAGAAACTTCAGAAGCTATTACCTCAAATCGAAGCATCTCTTACAGGAAGCAAGATCCTTTACTCCAATGTCTATGACCCGATGATGGACATGATGCAAAACCCTAGCAAATACGGTATGGATACAATCTTTTTCTTGTTTAGCAAGTCACCCCCTATGCGATAATATTGACCAATGATTATATATGTTCCTTCATGTGGAAACTAAAACAGGGTTTAAAGAGACGAAGAGAGGATGTTGTGGAACAGGGCATTTAGAGACGAGCTTCATGTGTAATGCTTTTTCTCCAACGTGTAGGAATCACTCCGAGTTTTTGTTCTTTGACTCGATTCATCCATCGGAAGCTACCTATAACTATATGGGCAATTTTCTAGATACTCAGATCCGTGGGTGGCTTGAGGCCTAAGTTATATTATATTGGCAATTTCTGGATACTCAAGTACTACTAAATCAGTTCACTTTCACCTGTTGACAAAACGAAAGAAAATATCAGTTAATTAAGTTAAAATAAAATAAATAAATAAATAAATAAAACCTCTCGCAAAAAAAAAAAAAAAGTAATATATTTGTGCTTAGATAATTTATTATGTCGTCAATAGTTATATACACATATATATACACACAGAATCCAATTCCATGTCTAATTGGGTTTTCGAAAATTTGTCTTCTTGATTTTTATTTTATGTTTTTTGGTTAAAGGTTTAAATGTTGTCCTCTAGTTCTATAAAACGTGAGAATTTCAGTTTCCTAGTAGAAATATGTAAATACTAATAGACTTCTCAAATAATCATATGTATAATGAAATTTTTTTCTCTAGTTTTAAGGTGTTCACATCATTAAAAAAACAAATTGCATTAAAAAATAAAATAAAATTACTCAATTAACTCCTTTAGATTTATATTTATTATCATTAATTTTAAAAATCAAATATATATATATATATATATATATAAGGCATGATTATAACGAAATACTAATAATACAACATAGGAATATATAATAGAGATTGGATGAAGAAAATAAAATATTGAAACTTTACATATGTTTTATTTGTAATTCATTTTTTATTTTGCTTATATTTTATATACTTTTTGCTTTAAAAAATATGAGCAAACTTTATATTTTGTAAAGAAAAAATATAATGTATTAACAGAATTTTAAAACAATATAATATGAATTTCACCGATATAATATGAATTTAATGTAAACAAATATTTAATTAGAGGCCAGTGTAGTCATTTTTCTCAATTTGAAAGCTGTGTTAAATTAAAGAAAAGGTAAGCTTTTCCCAAAAACAAAATCATAAAAATTATTAAAGAAAAATTTCGTTAAACAAATTTTTAATTGATATTCATTTTATATTTGGTATTAAATGTAAAATACAGTGTTTTGTTTATAGAAATAAATACACTAATTAGTTGTGGACATTGTGTAAATTGTTTTAGAATTGTTTCCAGTTTACATATAAGGTGCAAAATAACGAAAATAGAAAATAAATACAAATAAGCAAAATGATATAGAAGTTGTCGTTGTGTGCAAAATGAGCAACAACACAAATGTGGCACATTCTGGATATGTGGCTCATTTATTTCAATTTGTAGTATTTTTTACGATCCAATAGGTCAAATTTACGGTATTCAAGGAGAAGTGGATCAAATGTACACACATATTGAAAAGAATCGCGGAATAGTCATCTTCGAGAACAAGTAATCTATATATTTTGTAGACCTAATAAATTGTGTAATGACGAACTGATAGTCATATATATAAACGGTCAAAATATTTAAAATCCACATTACTTAGATAAAAGAAATTATCTTTCTTATTTTCTTATATATATAATAAGGATAAAAAAATATCAGAATTTCTATTCCAAATATATCAGTTTGTAAATGTATAAAGAGAATGAATGCTTACTAACGAGTCAGTTTTCTGGGGTTCGTCCTCATACATCAACCTCGAGACAACAACATCAAAACAGATTTGCTAACAAGTAAAGCTATAGAATGAAAACTATTTTTTATCTCATCAACACTTGTTCTTTTTTTTTTTTTCGTCTGAAAGATTATATATCACGGGTGAAATACGTTGTCGGAATACAAAGGCCGGCGGAACTTTTAACCCCCATCAACACTTGTTCCTTTATTGGTTTTTTGATACAAATCATGTATTTCTTAATCAACACAATGGCAAAATAATATCGAAATAGGGTTAATCAAAGATTACACCCGTCTTAGAGAAATTAGTCGGGCGATAAAAATTTGGATCATCTTAATTCAAAGCTTTAACTTATATAAAAAAGAATAGCGAAAAAGTTATTAATACTATTCCTCAAATGATATATGTCTTCCAACATCATAATGATTTCGTTGACCCTCAAACGCCCATTAATTCACTTCAATTCATTGTCCAACCTCCACATCTAATATCTCCCAACAACTCATTGAAATCTCTTTTTGACTTTCTATATATAAAACTTACATAATAGTCAAACATTGCATTAACAACCCCATTCTAAAAGTCTAACCCTCCACTAAATCAACTATTACAAAACATAAGAGAATCAAAGAGAGAGTAATGGTAACTAATTACTAATCATATCACTGAATAAGTAATTAATATACATATGCCTACACATTTATATGCCAATTACTTCGCTAAACATCATTTTTTTTTACATAGCACCGCTAAATATATCACACAAGAAATTATGAAAATGTAGTAAGAACTAGGGATTAACCCGCGGTACACCGCGGGACTATATTTTTATTTTTAAAAATAATATATGTTTGTTTGAGAAAAATCAATATAGGTTTTAAATATAATAAGTCTTTATATAACCTATTTACATGTGTGATTAGAATGTATATAGAAATCTATATAGTGTTAATTGTACGATTAGTATGTTATATGTTTGAATATTTATAATAATAAAGGAAAATGAGATTACTATTTAGTAAGCGACGATGTACCGCGGCGTGTGCAAATAACGTATCATCTTATTGTGTTTGTTGTATATTTAAATAGTTTTGAAAGTGTGTAAGGACTTTATATATATGTGCAAGTATCTGTGTTAGAACGTGGGTCTCCAAAACCCAATGCCGTAGGTTCTGGTTCATAACTTTTGTTTATGGTACTGTACACCGCGGGATGATATTTTTTTGAAAAAAATTTAAATTTTAACTTGCATTTGTTTTGTTAATATTTTTTGTTTTGTTTAGTATTTAAGATTGTATAATTGTATTTTGATTGTTAATTCTACAATTTCACCCGTGGTATACCGTCCCGTCTCCCTATATAACCCCGTCATGTGAAACTAAACATCATTTTGTTATTTTTCTTTTTAACAATACTTTTATTTAAAAGACATATAATTTAAGCCAATTTAAAAGTTGGTTTTTAAATAGTTTCATAATAAATATATTTTTAATTTTTATGGAATTCAAATATTATTAATATTATCAACTTTTTTTAATTTTGTGTATATCAAAACTATATTATTGTATTTATGTAAATTCTAACCCGCTCCATCATATGATCTATGATCATTAAAAAAATTTAGCAAGTTAAAAATATTCATAATCAAAAAGTTAAAAACAAAACAGAAAATATGAAAGTTCTTATTACAAAAGAAAAGAAACAAAAACTTTGTTAGTACAATTTCTATTGTATTACCAGAAAAACAAAGTATTGTTTTCAAAATCTTATAATCTTAACCTTTATTTGTACATGTTCTTAAAGGGTTTCAAGTATGAAAGACTCCTAAAAGATGCCATGAGAAATAAATGATAGATAAAGGGTTTCTTGGTGGTGAATTTAAATTTTGATATACACAAATCTTATGGAGGAAACTAATAAATCCGAAATATTGTGATTGAATAAATGATTATCTTGTTTTTGGAAAGATTGTGATCTTTAAAATATATTGTTGTAATATGCCAATGATTTAGAATATATTTATTGTTTAGCAAATCTGTAGAAGATATGCTTTTAATTATTTAACCAATTATGATTTGCACATAATATTTATTGTTTGCATTAAATCTTATTCGATTAATCAATCAAGAGTATAGTAATAAATACAAACTACATATCTTAAAAATCGTAAAAAAAAAATGAATGTAGTTAAGGAAAGTTAATATTTAAGCGAGATATGGGTATAATATCTTCTATTAATCTCGTAGTAATATTAGTATATTACATATATTTAAAACGTTTTAAATAATATGGTAATATATTTATTCTTAAACATGCATTTTTAAATATGGAATGTGGAATAATTTGTTTAAAAAATCAACTTGTTGAGATATTATCTAGATATCGACTTGAATAGCGTTTGACTTAATGGGAAGAAGTTTAAATGGTAATTTAGATTTGATCACGATTATTTTGTTTTATTAGTTTCCATTTGCTAGATATTCTCGATATTATGTTTAATAGCATTTAAAATTAAATATTTTATTTCCATATATTTGAAACTCAAATCTCGTAAACAAAAAATTAGGAATGTTTAATGAGATAATTTAATGTTTTATAAAATTTGCTTAAGACAATATTTGTGTCTGATGTTTTTTTTTAGGGACAAAATGTACAATATTAAAATTGTAAAAGGATTTTTGGGCCAAAATCTTCTCCAAAATCAATCTAAAACTGTCATGCCATTTTATTTAAATTCTTACTTAAATATAGATTACTCTCAAAATTCTACTTCAAATTTTTTAATATAGATTATAAATGAATTTTTAGTTTAATCATAATTTGAGATAAACAGGGTTTCTGTAGAGAAACTAATTGAGAAGAAACTCTAACAATTTCAATAAAATCGCAACATAGCTCACTGATACAATCTCTCTGATCTAAAATTACTCTCCCAAAAGTTCTGAATCTCAACATAAGCACCGTAAATTCTCTACAGTGATTTCTCATCAAATTCAAGCTATATTTAAATATTAAACATGAAAGCACTAAAGTGAAAAACTCACCAAATGTTCCATTGAATCAGCAATTAAGTTGTCCTGTAGTTGTTTCAGGACCTTGAATCCATAACCTATAACCATACATAAACACCATGAATTAATATGTGTAAAGCTAAAAAAAATTCGCCACGTTGAATGATAATTTAGATGCCTAAACGATTTATTGAAACCCTAAATTTGATTAAAATTTTATTTGACTACATCACAACAATGATATCCACACAAAATTAAAACTCATCAAACAAAAAAACAAAGAGTAGATAAAAAATACATGGAAGATCACATGCTCGTGGAGATAATTTGACAATAACATTGATTATCACACAAAAAATAAGACTCATCAATTTAAAAAATATTATATTAAAGTTATATGAGAGATGACATGCATGCTCGTGGAGACATGCTCGTCGTGGAGATTAGCCAGAGCTTTTCAATATATTGAAATTCCACAAAAGCATCGGTAAAACAAATGAAAACGCATAAATTAATCACAATATCATCATATAGGTAAGAACAAATATAAATCAAACCTTTTTCCCCATCGATTTGTAACAATATTTTGGAACATAAATTTCTGATCATTAAAGATAAAAGATTATCAGTCAATCAGTTAAAACATCACCCAAATCTTCTTCATGAATCGTGGTTGGTTTCACTCATCCAAAACCTACAATCGTTAAAAAAAACCATTAGAATTTCTAGTAACGAAAATAAGATGAATAGCTAAAATAAAATCAATGCAAAAAAGCAGGGTTAGTGATGATCCGAAAGTGTAAACATGTAAGGTATTTATATCAAAGTAAGAGGCGGTGTAGGAATTTTTTTTAGGGTTTTTATTTTTATGACGATAATAACTACAAAAAAGGAAGTTATATATTTTCTTAAAAATCACATCGTTATCATATCAATTATATTTGTAAAACTACCGTTTTTATTGTTATCAATGTTAAATTAAAATATAAATTATTTGTTATGGAACAATAACATAATTGATTAAGATTTATAACTATATTTGACATTATCATCTTAAATATATTAATATTATAATAAATGTTTTCCTTTTCCGATTAATTTGTTTTTGGTATAATTCCTTTTCCGATTAATTATGAAACGGATCTGTTTACACAAAAGGTCAAAAAGAAAAAAGAAAAAAAATAAAAGAAAAAAATAAGCCCATCAATCGTCTCCATTCACACGTTTCTTCATTATGGTCACGAATTCACGTTCATAGAAGCTTCATCATACATTAACACTTACAAGTTTCTTCGTCGAGTTTTTATCCAAGGTTTCTTCGTCAAGTCTGTATCCAAGGTAATAAATATTTGTTCTTTTCATTGGTTAGAATTATAGGGTGCAGGATAATATTGACGGCTTAAAGACATAACATGGGCAAGATACTATGAGACGCTTGACTATTCTGCTTCGACAGATCAACAGGTGAAATTCTATCACTAAATTATTGGATCTCTGTTATTGCTATGAATATATGGTTGATGTTAGGATTTCAAGTTTTGCCTTCGTTTAGAAGAATTATATTCATACGACGAAGAACACGATGAATTCGATTAAAGCTTCCAAACTGGTACGTCGTTGATCCTTTTTTTTGGTTAATTATCATGTTTATTGTGGAAACTTTGTCAAAAAAAAAAAAAATATATAGAATCTGGAAACTAATGTCTAAATTTTCCTAATTTAAATAAGGGAGACTCACAAAAATGCCCCTTTTTTAATACCCCTTTTCAAAAATGCCCCCTTTGGCTGTCCATTTTTAAAAATACCCCTTTTTATGTACAAAATGACTAAATTACCCTTCTTTTAATAAAAGACTAGGGATTGACCCGCGGTACACCGCGGGACGATATTTTATAACAAAAAATAAAATTTTAAGTTGTATTTGTTTTGTTAATATTATTTGTTTTATTTAGTGTTTAAGATTGTATAAGTATATTTTGATTGTTAATTATAGGATTTCACCCGTAGTATACCATCTTGTATTAATATTGACCATAACCCATCCCACCATATAACCCCGTCCCGTGAAATTAAACATTATTTTGTCATTTTCTTATAAAGTTCCAGTATATATAATATTTTATCGATCCAAACTTCATAATTGTATTTTGATTGTTATATCTAGGATTTCACCCGTAGTATACCATCCCATACTAATATCTTTTTATAAATTCATATAAAGTTCAAATATTTATAATATTTGAAACTTCTTACAAAATTTAATATTTTAAATATTTAAAATGTTTTATAAAGTTTAACTTTTTAAAAAGCTTACATAATTACAATATTTAAATTCATATAAAGTTCAAATATTTATAATATTTTTTCGTATAAATTCATATAAAGTTCAAATATTTATAATATTTGAAACTTCTTACAAAATTTAATATTATAAATATTTAAAATGTTTTATAAAGTTTAACTTTTTTAAAAGCTTACATAATTACAATATTTAAATTTTAATAAGGTTTAAATTTATTGATAATGCGAGACAAATCTTTTGTTAGCGATATAATTACGATTCACATTAATGCTTCAATATTCGATCTCTCTGTTTTAGAAAGCTATTGTAAATGCTAAAACCTAGAGGCTCCTCCTAATCTTTTTTATATAAGCCTCCTATGTACATCATTGTTATTCAAATGTGGCACATCATGCATTAACACATTATAAACATACTTACGTACACTATGATATGGTATTATATTTTTGACAAAACAAAATGTGATTTATCTTTATTAGGAATTAAACTTGGTATTGCTTTGCATTTTTTAGGTGGAACATGGCAAAAATTATTAGAAAATAAAATTAGAGAAAATATGACATTAAAATAATCAAACAAAAGAACTTACCATCAATTATATAACAATAGTAAACAAGATTATAACACAAAAAAAAACCCCGTTAAATAAGAACTAAATTCGCAATAGGCCGTATGTATGTATAATCAACAGAAGCTGACGTAAAAAAATTTTTAACCAGATTCAAAGTATGTGTAAGGAAGGAACTTCAACCTACCAAGTAGTGGCGCATTAGCAACCCAATAACAAACTCAATAAAGTTATTGGTCTCTCCAATGAATGAAAAAAGTGAGACCAATAACTCTTTTAAGAAGTTATGTGATTAAGAAGACTCATCACACAATTCAAAAGTAATTTCTCTTTGTTTTCGGTAAAAAGAATCTCTCTGGGGTTTTTTTCTTCTCTTTGTTTTCTCTCAACATAATGAGCTCGACATTTGAAGGTGTTGAGAAGAGATTAGAGATCATCTTCCCAGCCTCTACATCCAACAAAAATCTACATCAAAAGCTCACGAAAAATGTGTTGGAACAGATTCTGAAACCCGTCGAGTGCACCATCGAAGGTCTGTTATATGAGGATCACGTTGATGCCTAACTGCTATGTACTATCGCGTCTAATCGTTTTGTCTTTGACGACTTTGTCATCTTGAAGACCTGTGGAAATACAAAGATTTTCGAGCTTTGTGAGAAGTCATTATAGCAAGTAATCATTTTCTTACAGCAATATACTATGTAGGTACTCATCTAAGTTTTAAGATCTAACGAATTTCACTAATATAATATTAATTTACTGAAAAGAATATCTAATCAGAAGACAATGTAATCATTTTTCTCAATTTGAAAGTTGTATTTTTTTCTAATAATTTTATTAGATTGACTCAAACAAACCAATTTTGAAAAATATTGTTTATATAGGTGATAATATGCGGTTGACTACAAACAATTTGCGCCAATTTATCCGCGTTTACATTCACACTTCGAGGAACCAAAGATAAAGAAAAATAATCAAACTCATCATTGTTGCTCTGAATAAAATATTTTTTGCTTATATTTTACTTCATATTCAATTTTTCATAATATATTTATAGCAATATTTATACTCATTTATTTCAATTTGTAGTATTTTTTACGATCCAATAGGTCAAATTTACGGTATTCAAGGAGAAGTGGATCAAATGTACACACATATTGAAAAGAATCGCGGAATAGTCATCTTCGAGAACAAGTAATCTATATATTTTGTAGACCTAATAAATTGTGTAATGACGAACTGATAGTCATATATATAAACGGTCAAAATATTTAAAATCCACATTACTTAGATAAAAGAAATTATCTTTCTTATTTTCTTATATATATAATAAGGATAAAAAAATATCAGAATTTCTATTCCAAATATATCAGTTTGTAAATGTATAAAGAGAATGAATGCTTACTAACGAGTCAGTTTTCTGGGGTTCGTCCTCATACATCAACCTCGAGACAACAACATCAAAACAGATTTGCTAACAAGTAAAGCTATAGAATGAAAACTATTTTTTATCTCATCAACACTTGTTCTTTTTTTTTTTTTCGTCTGAAAGATTATATATCACGGGTGAAATACGTTGTCGGAATACAAAGGCCGGCGGAACTTTTAACCCCCATCAACACTTGTTCCTTTATTGGTTTTTTGATACAAATCATGTATTTCTTAATCAACACAATGGCAAAATAATATCGAAATAGGGTTAATCAAAGATTACACCCGTCTTAGAGAAATTAGTCGGGCGATAAAAATTTGGATCATCTTAATTCAAAGCTTTAACTTATATAAAAAAGAATAGCGAAAAAGTTATTAATACTATTCCTCAAATGATATATGTCTTCCAACATCATAATGATTTCGTTGACCCTCAAACGCCCATTAATTCACTTCAATTCATTGTCCAACCTCCACATCTAATATCTCCCAACAACTCATTGAAATCTCTTTTTGACTTTCTATATATAAAACTTACATAATAGTCAAACATTGCATTAACAACCCCATTCTAAAAGTCTAACCCTCCACTAAATCAACTATTACAAAACATAAGAGAATCAAAGAGAGAGTAATGGTAACTAATTACTAATCATATCACTGAATAAGTAATTAATATACATATGCCTACACATTTATATGCCAATTACTTCGCTAAACATCATTTTTTTTTACATAGCACCGCTAAATATATCACACAAGAAATTATGAAAATGTAGTAAGAACTAGGGATTAACCCGCGGTACACCGCGGGACTATATTTTTATTTTTAAAAATAATATATGTTTGTTTGAGAAAAATCAATATAGGTTTTAAATATAATAAGTCTTTATATAACCTATTTACATGTGTGATTAGAATGTATATAGAAATCTATATAGTGTTAATTGTACGATTAGTATGTTATATGTTTGAATATTTATAATAATAAAGGAAAATGAGATTACTATTTAGTAAGCGACGATGTACCGCGGCGTGTGCAAATAACGTATCATCTTATTGTGTTTGTTGTATATTTAAATAGTTTTGAAAGTGTGTAAGGACTTTATATATATGTGCAAGTATCTGTGTTAGAACGTGGGTCTCCAAAACCCAATGCCGTAGGTTCTGGTTCATAACTTTTGTTTATGGTACTGTACACCGCGGGATGATATTTTTTTGAAAAAAATTTAAATTTTAACTTGCATTTGTTTTGTTAATATTTTTTGTTTTGTTTAGTATTTAAGATTGTATAATTGTATTTTGATTGTTAATTCTACAATTTCACCCGTGGTATACCGTCCCGTCTCCCTATATAACCCCGTCATGTGAAACTAAACATCATTTTGTTATTTTTCTTTTTAACAATACTTTTATTTAAAAGACATATAATTTAAGCCAATTTAAAAGTTGGTTTTTAAATAGTTTCATAATAAATATATTTTTAATTTTTATGGAATTCAAATATTATTAATATTATCAACTTTTTTTAATTTTGTGTATATCAAAACTATATTATTGTATTTATGTAAATTCTAACCAGCTCCATCATATGATCTATGATCATTAAAAAAATTTAGCAAGTTAAAAATATTCATAATCAAAAAGTTAAAAACAAAACAGAAAATATGAAAGTTCTTATTACAAAAGAAAAGAAACAAAAACTTTGTTAGTACAATTTCTATTGTATTACCAGAAAAACAAAGTATTGTTTTCAAAATCTTATAATCTTAACCTTTATTTGTACATGTTCTTAAAGGGTTTCAAGTATGAAAGACTCCTAAAAGATGCCATGAGAAATAAATGATAGATAAAGGGTTTCTTGGTGGTGAATTTAAATTTTGATATACACAAATCTTATGGAGGAAACTAATAAATCCGAAATATTGTGATTGAATAAATGATTATCTTGTTTTTGGAAAGATTGTGATCTTTAAAATATATTGTTGTAATATGCCAATGATTTAGAATATATTTATTGTTTAGCAAATCTGTAGAAGATATGCTTTTAATTATTTAACCAATTATGATTTGCACATAATATTTATTGTTTGCATTAAATCTTATTCGATTAATCAATCAAGAGTATAGTAATAAATACAAACTACATATCTTAAAAATCGTAAAAAAAAAATGAATGTAGTTAAGGAAAGTTAATATTTAAGCGAGATATGGGTATAATATCTTCTATTAATCTCGTAGTAATATTAGTATATTACATATATTTAAAACGTTTTAAATAATATGGTAATATATTTATTCTTAAACATGCATTTTTAAATATGGAATGTGGAATAATTTGTTTAAAAAATCAACTTGTTGAGATATTATCTAGATATCGACTTGAATAGCGTTTGACTTAATGGGAAGAAGTTTAAATGGTAATTTAGATTTGATCACGATTATTTTGTTTTATTAGTTTCCATTTGCTAGATATTCTCGATATTATGTTTAATAGCATTTAAAATTAAATATTTTATTTCCATATATTTGAAACTCAAATCTCGTAAACAAAAAATTAGGAATGTTTAATGAGATAATTTAATGTTTTATAAAATTTGCTTAAGACAATATTTGTGTCTGATGTTTTTTTTTAGGGACAAAATGTACAATATTAAAATTGTAAAAGGATTTTTGGGCCAAAATCTTCTCCAAAATCAATCTAAAACTGTCATGCCATTTTATGTAAATTCTTACTTAAATATAGATTACTCTCAAAATTCTACTTCAAATTTTTTAATATAGATTATAAATGAATTTTTAGTTTAATCATAATTTGAGATAAACAGGGTTTCTGTAGAGAAACTAATTGAGAAGAAACTCTAACAATTTCAATAAAATCGCAACATAGCTCACTGATACAATCTCTCTGATCTAAAATTACTCTCCCAAAAGTTCTGAATCTCAACATAAGCACCGTAAATTCTCTACAGTGATTTCTCATCAAATTCAAGCTATATTTAAATATTAAACATGAAAGCACTAAAGTGAAAAACTCACCAAATGTTCCATTGAATCAGCAATTAAGTTGTCCTGTAGTTGTTTCAGGACCTTGAATCCATAACCTATAACCATACATAAACACCATGAATTAATATGTGTAAAGCTAAAAAAAATTCGCCACGTTGAATGATAATTTAGATGCCTAAACGATTTATTGAAACCCTAAATTTGATTAAAATTTTATTTGACTACATCACAACAATGATATCCACACAAAATTAAAACTCATCAAACAAAAAAACAAAGAGTAGATAAAAAATACATGGAAGATCACATGCTCGTGGAGATAATTTGACAATAACATTGATTATCACACAAAAAATAAGACTCATCAATTTAAAAAATATTATATTAAAGTTATATGAGAGATGACATGCATGCTCGTGGAGACATGCTCGTCGTGGAGATTAGCCAGAGCTTTTCAATATATTGAAATTCCACAAAAGCATCGGTAAAACAAATGAAAACGCATAAATTAATCACAATATCATCATATAGGTAAGAACAAATATAAATCAAACCTTTTTCCCCATCGATTTGTAACAATATTTTGGAACATAAATTTCTGATCATTAAAGATAAAAGATTATCAGTCAATCAGTTAAAACATCACCCAAATCTTCTTCATGAATCGTGGTTGGTTTCACTCATCCAAAACCTACAATCGTTAAAAAAAACCATTAGAATTTCTAGTAACGAAAATAAGATGAATAGCTAAAATAAAATCAATGCAAAAAAGCAGGGTTAGTGATGATCCGAAAGTGTAAACATGTAAGGTATTTATATCAAAGTAAGAGGCGGTGTAGGAATTTTTTTTAGGGTTTTTATTTTTATGACGATAATAACTACAAAAAAGGAAGTTATATATTTTCTTAAAAATCACATCGTTATCATATCAATTATATTTGTAAAACTACCGTTTTTATTGTTATCAATGTTAAATTAAAATATAAATTATTTGTTATGGAACAATAACATAATTGATTAAGATTTATAACTATATTTGACATTATCATCTTAAATATATTAATATTATAATAAATGTTTTCCTTTTCCGATTAATTTGTTTTTGGTATAATTCCTTTTCCGATTAATTATGAAACGGATCTGTTTACACAAAAGGTCAAAAAGAAAAAAGAAAAAAAATAAAAGAAAAAAATAAGCCCATCAATCGTCTCCATTCACACGTTTCTTCATTATGGTCACGAATTCACGTTCATAGAAGCTTCATCATACATTAACACTTACAAGTTTCTTCGTCGAGTTTTTATCCAAGGTTTCTTCGTCAAGTCTGTATCCAAGGTAATAAATATTTGTTCTTTTCATTGGTTAGAATTATAGGGTGCAGGATAATATTGACGGCTTAAAGACATAACATGGGCAAGATACTATGAGACGCTTGACTATTCTGCTTCGACAGATCAACAGGTGAAATTCTATCACTAAATTATTGGATCTCTGTTATTGCTATGAATATATGGTTGATGTTAGGATTTCAAGTTTTGCCTTCGTTTAGAAGAATTATATTCATACGACGAAGAACACGATGAATTCGATTAAAGCTTCCAAACTGGTACGTCGTTGATCCTTTTTTTTGGTTAATTATCATGTTTATTGTGGAAACTTTGTCAAAAAAAAAAAAAATATATAGAATCTGGAAACTAATGTCTAAATTTTCCTAATTTAAATAAGGGAGACTCACAAAAATGCCCCTTTTTTAATACCCCTTTTCAAAAATGCCCCCTTTGGCTGTCCATTTTTAAAAATACCCCTTTTTATGTACAAAATGACTAAATTACCCTTCTTTTAATAAAAGACTAGGGATTGACCCGCGGTACACCGCGGGACGATATTTTATAACAAAAAATAAAATTTTAAGTTGTATTTGTTTTGTTAATATTATTTGTTTTATTTAGTGTTTAAGATTGTATAAGTATATTTTGATTGTTAATTATAGGATTTCACCCGTAGTATACCATCTTGTATTAATATTGACCATAACCCATCCCACCATATAACCCCGTCCCGTGAAATTAAACATTATTTTGTCATTTTCTTATAAAGTTCCAGTATATATAATATTTTATCGATCCAAACTTCATAATTGTATTTTGATTGTTATATCTAGGATTTCACCCGTAGTATACCATCCCATACTAATATCTTTTTATAAATTCATATAAAGTTCAAATATTTATAATATTTGAAACTTCTTACAAAATTTAATATTTTAAATATTTAAAATGTTTTATAAAGTTTAACTTTTTAAAAAGCTTACATAATTACAATATTTAAATTCATATAAAGTTCAAATATTTATAATATTTTTTCGTATAAATTCATATAAAGTTCAAATATTTATAATATTTGAAACTTCTTACAAAATTTAATATTATAAATATTTAAAATGTTTTATAAAGTTTAACTTTTTTAAAAGCTTACATAATTACAATATTTAAATTTTAATAAGGTTTAAATTTATTGATAATGCGAGACAAATCTTTTGTTAGCGATATAATTACGATTCACATTAATGCTTCAATATTCGATCTCTCTGTTTTAGAAAGCTACTGTAAATGCTAAAACCTAGAGGCTCCTCCTAATCTTTTTTATATAAGCCTCCTATGTACATCATTGTTATTCAAGAGAAATACATTTCATACATCTCTACCTTAATTGTGTAAAGATGAACGAAAAGTAGAGAAATACATTTCATACATCTCTACCTTAATTTTGAAAAGATGAAAGAAAAGTCGTTGGAGTGTACTCATCCTGATTCACCTTCCATGATTTTTCTTCTTCCACACAACCTGTAGGTGCAACCTTTTCTTTTCCAGTCTATGCACATATGGTTGGAGTTAATAAATATCAATTTGAACTCCACATTCTTTAACGCCTAAATAAAAAATTTGAATCCATATAAATTATAATAAGGTGTTGAAAAAAACAATTATATTAAGGAAGGTTAGAATAAGCTTACTTGTGCCTAATCTTGTAACGTCTGGAATTTATGGATCAAAGATAACTTGAGAACACCTTCTCTATTAATCTTGAGTCTAAAATAAATAAAAACAGAATTTGCTAAATTTAGATGTAGCAAAAAAGAAAGAGATGAACCTATAAGAATTATTAAATAGTTTACAAACCGATTACTTTTAAAAAAGTTTGATAAAAAAATTTCATGTAGTTTTACCTTTCGTATCCGTAATTAGAAACTTAAGCCATGCTTTATATGTTACTCTGTAAGCATTGATATAAGAGTTCCTTTTCCAACTCTAGACGGACCGCTTATAAATATAGGCTTCTCGCCTTCTCGGCATTGCCTCTCACACCTTTACTCCAAACAACAACTTCCTTCCTTAGTAACTTCTTTTGTTCTCGTACAGAAGGACTGTCTACCTATCAATGTTCCAACACATGAGAACCCCAAACCGATACTCTAAAACATCTTACATTACTGCAACACATTACTAACCTCGATGAATCAGATGGAGTCGTTGCGAGGTGAACCTTTCTTAATAACCAAAATCCGACCTTGTTCAAGAACAAACGCGGAGTGCCCCTTGTTGGGCTTAGGACCTGTCCCAAGCACAATAGGAGTAAACCTACAACACCAAGTATTCTTTACATCTTTAAGATTTCCTCTAACATTAAAGCACAATTCTTGTCATAAAAATTATAGAATCTAGATAACATTCACCCACCAGTCGTTACTGTTTTTGTCATGAATTTGAACCCCAATGGAAAAATTGTTCTTTTCATGATTTCCACCGATCAAAAACTACAAAAGATAATTCTCAATCAAATCATTATCAACCATAGATAAAAGTACCATAGATAAAAGTACCATAGGTTTGGACGCAAGGTGGAGAAACAACCATAACAGACGATGGTAAGAGAGGACACATCTTATCGTAACAATGCCTTGACCATCTTTGTTTTCTTTTACGACATTGATTATCCCGTTTCTTCGACCATAGACGTAATTACTCCATTCCAACACTGAAATCAAGTATAAAAAAACTCATATAAGATTCTACAACAATTAGCAAAAAGAAAAAAAAAATAAGGATATCAAAACTGAAAACCAAAACTACATATTCTAAGCCTAAACACAAATACGTATTTCGCTCTATATATAGGGAAATGGTATGGGGAAAGTCAAATTTTCTATTCAACTAAAAAATATTGCATAAAAGATTCGTATTTCTTGATTTCCAAAATATAATTACATTAACGGAAAGTTTGGAACTGTTTGAAGTTTTTCATTTATTGTTAAGATTTTTTTTGGAATTGCTATTTATTATTAAGATTTTTTTATGAACTGCCAAAAATATGGATGTAGAATTATTTTGTTAAGATTGCGAAATTAATAGGATCATAAGTTTGGAATTATCCTTACCTAATTAAATTAATGAGAAATTTTGAATTGTGTGGGTAACAATATTTGCAAAGATTTGTTAATTTTATAGTTAATGATATAGAAATTTTAGGATACATTCCATTTGTTTGTTATGTGTAGATTTTGTTTACTATTTTGATTAGTAGGTACTAAATTTATGGGATCTGAATTTTATAAAAATTAATAAATTGATTACGTTTTAATTAAGTTTTTTTCTTTTGGTTAGTTTATATATTTGAAATCGCTGTAATCACGATTATTCCAAAATAAACTCAAATTCGTATTAATTGTCAAGTAGCGGTGGTAAGTGCGGATTAACTGCTAAAGATCTTAACAAATATGGCGCTTTTATTATTAAATTTTGTAAAATATCCATATCTATAATTAAATCTCATTAATATTTGTTTCGTAAAAATATTTTTTTTTATTCCCATAATATTCAGAATTTATGTTGCAAAATAGTATTACCATTTGAATATCTTAAAATAAAAAATTTGTTTATAAATAAATTAATGTTTATTTTCTTTAATGTTTATTTCTTTAACTGCAAAGTTGCTTAATATATCAGATATGAATTTAAATTTCGAATATTTATTTTATTAGATATCGAGTAGTTATGGTAAGTACGTAAAATCACAGCATTATCAAACAATGGTAATTAAGATTTGATTAGGATTAGCTGTTATTAATTTATATTTAATAGGTAAATCCCGAGATTATTGTTAGCAATAGCTTTTAATTTCGAATATTTGACTTCCATATGTTAGGATCTCAAATCTCGTTTGCTTAAAAATAGAAATTGTTAGAAGAGTTTATTAATTGATTTGTAAATTTCATTAAGACAAATATTTTGTCAGATTTTATTTGTAGGGACTAAATGTACAATATTGAAATTGTAAAAGGATTTTTGAGGCCAAATCTTCACCAAAAATGTATATATAGATATCACAAATATATAAGGAAAATAACAAAATTAGGTCCACAAAATACAAAATATTTTTTGGCGGGAAAAGTGATCCCGCAATTTTTCCCGCCAAAACACTTGTAAAAACTTGTAAAAAACTTTGTAAAATTTTCCCGTAAAATTTTTTCCCGCCAAAAAATTTTTTTTGCGGGAAAAGTGATTCCGCAATTTTTTTGGCGTTAAATTTTTGGCGGGAAAATTTTTCCCGCCAAAAATTTACAAGGTATTTTAAAGGTTTTTTACAAGGTATTTATAAGGTTTTACAATGTATTTTAAAAGGTTTTACAACGTATTTACAAGGTATTTATAAGATATTATAAGATTTTACAAGCTATTTTATAAGGTTTTTACAAGTTATAAGGTTTTACAAGTTTTTTATAAGGTTTTACAAGTTATAAATACCTTATAAAACCTTATAAGTACCTTGTAAAACCTTTTAAAATACATTGTAAAACCTTACAAAACACTTGTAAATACTCTGTAAAACCTTTAAAATACCTTGTAAATTTTTCCCGCCAAAAATTTTCCCGCCAAAAAAAAAAAATTGCGGAATCACTTTTTTTTGGCGGGAAAATTTTTTGGCGGGAAAAAATTTTACGGGAAAATTTTACAAGGTATTGTAAAGGTTTTTTACAAGTGTTTTGGCGGGAAAATTGCGGGATCACTTTTCCCGCCAAAAAATATTTTGTATTTTGTGGACCTAATTTTGTTTCAAATAAGGGTAAAATGGTCATTAAAAATTAAAAGAGGGCAAACTTAAAAATGGACTCTCAAAGGGGGCATTTTTGAAAAGGGGTATTGAAAAAGGGGCATTTTTAACAATTTCTCTTTAAATAATAGAATTAATGATTTATATTGTATTACTTATTTATGATAAGATATGTGGAATAATCATTAGAAGTTTAGATTTGATTTCGATTTTATTGTTTTATTAGTTTCTATTTGCTAGATTTTCTCCATATTATGTTTAATAGCATTTAAAATTTAAATATTTTATTTCCATATATTTTAAACTCAAATCTCGTAAACGAAAAATTAGGAATTTTTAGTGAGTTAATTTATTGTTTTGTAAAATTTGATTAAGACATATATTTTTTCCAGATTTTATTTGTAGGGACTAAATGTACAATATTGAAATTGTAAAAGGATTTTTGAGGCCAAATCTTCACCAAAAATGTATATATAGATTTTTTCTTTCAAATCTTTTTCTCGGTAGTAAGATTAAAATCCATTCAAAAGACTAATAAAAAAAATCTAAAACTAATTTTGTTTAGAAGAAAAAAGATATTACAAAATCAACCAACCACTCTATTTCTCAAAATATTACAAAATCTACCAAACTAATTAATTCTTCAAGTAGAACCAAACACCAAACCACTAACGCTAGGAGTTATATTCTCCTGCATCGCGGACTGGTGGTGACGGTGTTCCCCTTCGTAAGTCACAATCAACATCGTTGAATCATCCAAAGCTCGTTCCACGTGTTTCCTCGCTGGACACCCTCTAAATGTACTACACTTGTAATAACCTCTGAAATCAACAAAAACAAATCACAACCGTTAGATCTCTAAATATTCATCATTGACTTAAAGTCAAACAAATCAACGGTGTATAATAGCGATGTGTAGGATAGTTACCGTGGATGTGGTGAGCCTTTGATCGGTTTTTGTCCGTACTTCCTCCATGAATATTCGTCTGGTGGTATATCGGCGATCTTTGCACTTATCGCCGGTACTCTCACGGTTCTCTTCATCCGATTTTTCCGGCTGTTAAATTAAAATAAAAAATAATTTGAATTAGTTAAATGGTTTAACGTGCGCTTACTTAGCTAACGTGAACGTGCATCAGGATTAATGCAAAAGTCAACGGTCAGACAAAGACTTTTAAAAACTTAAACCTTACCTATATAAAACGACACCACCCACTAACTAGTCCTTGTCAGGCGTGCATTTTGGTTTAAGTTACTGTCGTTGACTTTCACTTAATACGTTGACCAATTGGTTAAGAGTTAAGACAGTACCAAACCGGTTTAAGAAGTGTTTATTAACCCGAATTTTTAATTTTTTAGTAAGAATAATTAATTTAACTACTGGAATTATTCATGATTGACAAATTTTAGGCAAAAATGAAGTTCGAAAATTAAATTTTGTATCTATTTTTCACTGACTACGTTGACCGATGGGTTTAGACCGAACCGAATCGGTTAAGGAAGTGTTAAACCAAATAAATTATCTACTACTAGGCAAGTCAAACAAATAATTAAATTTTATTGTGGAGTCGTAACAATACCTTTTCTTGCAGTGGCACTTGCCGTTGCCGGAGCCAGAGATCTTGCCGGAAAAGTCCTCGGAGTGGTTATGTTCAAAGCATCTCTTTCTGTAAGGAAGACCAGAAAGTGGCGGTTTCCCGGAGGAATTCAATGGAACCGCCGGAGCCGGAGCGAGAAAGATAGAAGATCCTTTAGAGACGCTTCCGTCACCGGTGATCGCCGAAGACATGAAAGAAGAGTTAGAAGATACGCTAAAGCTTTCCTTAGCAAACTCAACCACCTCTGAGCTCTTGGTTTTAGCGCCAAACACGCTTGGTCTAGTAAAATCTAACGTCACGCTTTGTTGATTTGACTGAACGAAGCTAACCGGTGCCGGAGCAGAGATCTGAGTTGGAGCCGGAGGTGTAACTTTCACCGGTGGAGGAATGGAGGAGGAAGATGAAGGAGGAGGGGAATGAACCGGTCCACGTCTAAACCGGGCGTGACCGGTTCGGTTAAGAAGAGAGATGACTTTCTTGAACTTAGAAACTGTGAAATCAGTGATCTCAGAGCAATCAACGTTACGTTCTTCAGGACGGTTAGAGAGGACATGAATCAAGTGTTCCATGCTTTTTAAGCCTTGTGATGCAGCTTCTTGTATAGCCGTTTGATCTTCCATCTTCGGTAATCGCATAATATCAACGGTCATGATGAGAAAAGATTGAAGATCTGAGAAAATGTGAAGTTTTTGTGATGAATGAGAGAGCGAAAGTGGAAGAAGAAAGAATGGCGTTGGCGTGATATATGGGGTAATGGGTGTGACCGGTTGACCGGTTGAGTAGGTTTTAGGTGGAGTTTAGTCAAATCGGTGTTTTTGATCTAACGGTTGAGATTAGGTTGAAGATTTCTATGGAATAAAGTAATCAAAGTTTGGTCTCCTTGAGTTTTGTGATGTGTAGGGTCTTCTTTTGTGTAAAGCAAGAATTTATAATCGTGTCTTTAAAATAAAGGAATCATTGTGGTGTAAACTTGAATTTGGAAAAAAAACATACTAAAGGAATTTCAAAGAAACAAAAAAGTCAAATAAAAAACATTAAAGGGATGGTGATTAAAGAAAATCATAACTTTTTTTTTAAAAATCTCATACTATCTGTTTTTACTTTTATTAGCTATTTTATGTCTTCAAGTTCAAGTCAACAAATTTTAAAATTAAAGGTAATGAATTGTTTTTATTTGTATGGACAATGGGGCTGGATTTTAGCTGTGACAGAATAAACTTTCATATAGTTGTGGAATTTATTAGAAAATTTTGTGGTTTTGACTTTTGATTATAGATTTTATGTTTTTGTATTTTATTTGTGATTTTTTTTGTTCGTTTTGAATTTAGACAAGGTTTTAGGCGTTATTCATGTTCTTTTTATGTTTTGTATTATTTTTAATTGTCAATCAACTCTACAATTTGTCAATATTATATGCGCACACATACAAAAACATGTTTCCAGCACATATATATATTGTTTAAATGTCTCTAGAATTATTAATATTTTTGCAGTGCATTGACAAAAATAAATTATATGAAATATATTTAGGAAGAAACTTTAAAAGTAATCCAGATATAAATTTTTTGACTCCTATTTTACCTTTTGCACCAAATATACTTTTTTATAAACCGGATGCCAAAGTAAAAGCATAAGATTAAATAATACTATTAAAATTAGAAAATTTACATAGCCTTCTAGAAAACGTCTTGACTGGAAAACAAATAAATGAAAAAACAAGATTTTCTTGACTTTTAATTTACCTAATTAATCTACACAGATTGTGGAACAATTAACAATAATTAATATAGATTAAAGGTTATAATAACAGCGACAATCGTTGACTATATCTTATTAGCATATACTCCAAGTACTACAAGCCTTAAGTTGAGAACAGCGATAAAGAATAACGACAAAGTAGGAAAACAAAAGCTGACTAAAAAAGATAAAAACAAATAAAAATAAAAGTGATCACATGGACCCATTTCTTTTTAAAACACAGAACTATTGACTGCCTCGGTAACCGGGTGATTCCGGTTAACTACTATCTGGACCGTTGATAACCCAAAAGTTAGATCCAACGGTGGATCTGTGAACTGTGGAGTTGACTCTTTGATATTATTCTCTTTAACTTTTTTTTTTGAGAACCTAAAAAAACCTTCTACCACGGCAATTGATTTCCGACACGTGGCATTTTTGGCTGACTCATAAATTGTTCACCTGTCCAGAAGCTATTTTTTTTAAAATAGAAATAAAGTAAAAAAAATACCAATACAGTTAGGGGTGGAGGAAATTAAATGAATCAAAGTATCAAATTTTCGGAGAATCATCTCTTGTACCCTTTGACCAGAAAAACAATTCAACAATGCCCTTCTATGTTCTTAGTACCCTTTGACTCTGTGTTGACCTCTCTAGTTGTACCAACTCCTAGTTGTACCACCTAGTTGTATTGTACCTCTCTAGTTGTACCACCTCCTAGTTGTACCTCTCTAGTTGTACCTCCTCCTAGTTGTACCACAACGTAGTTGTACCAGAATATTCCCTAGTTGTACCAGTTACAACTGGTATTAAAAGGATTCGAACCCTGGGGGCGCGCGCGCATGGAGCTCGCAACCACTGAGCTATTGTGTTTTTCGTTGAACACTTACCGATTTAATTGTATTTAACCTTTATCACCCGAAATCAACCCTCATTAAGGGTAATTTTGTCTTTCTACCATTGAGGAGTATATGAGAAATGTTTTTCTGGTCAAAGGGTACAAGAGGTGATTCTCCCAAATTTTCAGCTTTATATTGAGGAGATATTTTGAAGTATATTTCTCTACATTTTTTTAATATATGGGTTTAATTGGTAATTTTTCATCGTATTAATAAAATGGTATATATATTTATTTGTTACTAATCACCAAAGCAGAAAAATTAATAAAAATTTAACATTACCATAAGCTATCTCTTATCATTGTTTTTTTAATTATTTTGTCACGTATATATTTCTATTAATTTTTTTTATCATATTGTGACGTGTCATTAATCAAATTTGCTAAATATATATAAATGACCTAATCTATGCTATTATAAAATTTCACAAAAAAAATAAATCTACCCTCACAAACATTTAAATTTTGGGTGTAATAAATAATGTTATGTATTTTTAATTGACAGAAAACGTATATTAAAATTGAAAAGTTTTACCAACATACCAACCGAATTGAAAAGGCAAAGAAAAATTGAGTTTGGACAAAAATTTTAACGTAACTTACTTGATTCAAATTTTCTTTTGCTTACATTTTAAACTTCAGTTAAAACGATTCTTTGTTTTCGATCAGCGTTTTCTAGTAATTTTAGTTTAATCAGAGAGTCATCGGAAAATACATAGTTCAACTAAATTTTGACTAAATCTGTCATCATAATTTGCAGTATTTTCTTGTAGCATAATTACACTTATTAAAAAAATTCTAAAGTTTTTACACTTGTAGAAGAAAATATCAACCAACTAATTAGAACCAGACTTACTAATTAGCTGAATTCTTTTAAGCCAAGAAGACCAGATGAAAGAAAGAAAAAAATACAACGTGTTATCTTTGTCAATGATATATGACGTGTTATGTGTGCAAAAACAGACCTCAAGATGTGTATAATTGAAACATTTTTAAGCATTTGTCAACGGAATGCATTATAAATTAGCGACATGGGAATCGTTGACCTAACCGACTAATATATGATTGTCGTGCACGTCTAAATTATTTATAAGCATTTTTTATTTTTTCATTTCTGTTTTTTTTTTTTTTACTTACTTTGTTTTATCCCTTTTTGATAACGATTTTTAACGTTCCTTTCTAAATTATAATTTATAATGTTTTTTTTTTGAAACAATACTATTACTATATAAAAAAATTCTTTTCTATAGAATGGTCGCAAAGATAGAATTCCGGTTAACCAAACCAGTGGAAAGAAATACTCGCGTATTTGAATTGTTTTGTTAACAGGTGAAAAACACATGTTGGTTAAATACTTAAATTGCATGTTGTATCTATCAATTAATACGGTACTAACGAACGAAGTTTCATATTTTTTTTTTTTTCATTTTTAAGTGTTTACGTGTTCCAACCAACCACTATGTTTTTTTATAATGGTACGGTCGATATTAAATATTTTAATTATTAGTTAGTGGATGATAGAAATAACTAGATCATCACCCGTACTACAGTACGGGTTGAATTTCATTTATTACAAAATTTATATATTATATAGTTATAGAATAAAATCGTGATATATTATAATAGTAAGTAAAAAATATTAATTTTTTATGTCAGTCCATATATATACTATTAGAATGAATATATTTTTTTTTTCTTTAATCCTCAATTATGGATATATTTTTTAAAGATATGAGAACGGAAATTAATATTATTTTCAAAAAAAATAATATTGTTTGAACAATGAGTTAATTTATGTTAACAACCACAAAATGAGAGTGCATATAATTTAGTTAGATCAAAAATCAAAATATCATAAATGAATCGCATCTAAAACGTAGATTATTTTGAATTAGTTAGTTAGCTATTATTTTGAATTAATTTAGGAAATTATTTTTTCAAATTCTAATTCATTGGTTGTTGAAATAGAGATTTGTTTGACCTAATTACGGAATTTACCAATTATTCACATAATCGAATATGTTATGAACATATATTTGGTATATAATAATACCAAATTCGATCCATGTGTGGAGTCTATATTTTCATTTTACAATCCCTATGAAAATATTGTGGCACAATCTATTATTCATTATTTCCAAAATTGCTTGCAGAATTAAATTTTCAAATATTTAGAAGTGTCAAACCTTATTTAACTCATCTCATCATAAAATCTTAAAATGTCGTCTATTATAAGGATCATAACTTTCTATCATATAATACATTACTTTTAACCCGCCGCCTACTATAAATATATTAAACATATCTTTTTAGAAAATTAAATTAGTATTTATAATTTTTTTTATCTTTTTAATCTATTTAAATATTTATGATATTCTTTAATGTATTAAATTAAACTTTTTTTAAATGTTCCAAATTAAAATATTTAAAAATTTTATTGTAGTATGTAAAATTATGAATTTAAATATATATATATATATATATATATATATATGAAATTAAATATAAATATTCAAATAGTTATAAGGATCATAACTCATTTCATCATATAATACATTATATTTAACCCGCCGCCTATTATAAATATTTGTTTCAAAAAATCAAATTAGAATATTTATATTTCTTAACTTTTTGATCTATTAAGTATTGATGATATTAAAAAGGAATATATTACTCAAATATGAATTTTTGACCCGTTAAATTTGTTTTTTCATACATTGAACAATTTATATTCGTTTTTAAAAATTCAAATATTTGTATATGCGGAAAAAAATTACTTTTTTTTATTATGTAGATGATATAATAATTTATTTATTTTATTGAAATAGAATAATATAAAGATGAGAGGTGAAGTATAATGATTAATAACAAATTAATGTGATAAGTTAGATATCAAATCTTATATGTTCATTTTGATTGGTCATTCTTTTAAAAAAAATTAATAATAGATTTTTGTTTTTATATTTAAATTAAATTAATTAAATTGTATAAAATAGTATTTGACTTGTTTATCCTTAATGAGTTGAATTAATTTACTCTATAAAATTTTATTTCTAATGGCATTTTAAAGTAAATTTTTACAAAGGGGAAGGTTAGTTAAGGGTATCTTATAAAGTGTACTCCCCAAATAATAGTATAGGATGCTGATTTTTTAAAATACAGTTACAGAAGCCATGATTTATATAATTATTGCTATTCACTCGAGAAGAATTGGCTTTATTCATGCCAAAGATACGGAGGAAAGATTTGGGGCTTACTTAGCGAGTTAACGATTTAAATAGTTTGTAAAAGTCAATGTAACCTCTACGAGATAAATTATTAATAAATGTACTAACATCTACGAGTTATTATCCTTTCACGAAAAAAAAAACATCTACGAGATATGTAACACTTTCCGTTAATAACAGTTATGTACCATCTGTTAAGTTCTATGGACTTCCAACTCAAAACTAATTGGCAATGAGTGGAGTGGCCCATATCCCTTATATATTACTTAGGATCTCTTCCAACTTCCGATGTGGGACATTATGTCCTAATACCATCGTCTAAACTGAATCTGCATAATATAATGACCAAAAAAAAAAATCGATATCCAGTCCCAATACTGAAATGTTAACTTCATACATCTAAATATCTAATATACTAACTGATTACGGCAAATTAAGAAAATATTCCAATTTTCACCGACGATATTAGTCAGAAATTTGTTGGAAATGATATATTCCGACAAATTTCCGAGAAAATCAAATTTGTAGGAATTCTTTGGTTGGAAATCAACATTCGTAGGAAAATTGTAAGAAATGATTGATGAAAATAACGTTGGAAACTCATCGGAAATATTTGTCGGAATTTTGACAAATTTCTGACATGAAAATAAAAAATGAAAATAATTCCGACGACATTTATATTTTTCAAAAATATAAAAATAAAGTATTAATATTTAAAAATATTATAATAATGATTCAATATCTACAAAATTAAATTAATTGTCATATAAAAATGAAAATGAAAATTCAATTAGTTGAAATAAATTAATATATATATATATATGTATTAATATGGATGAAGAACTTTAGATATATAGGAAAAGTTTTAATTGAAAAAGAGAAGAGAAAAGATGAGCTTTTGAAAGTTAGAAATGATTTTCGAAATAGAGAGAAAAAGATGTTATTAGAAATTGAGTTTGATTTGCACAAAAAAAAAAAGAAATTGAGTTTGTTGTGTTTTGAATTGTGAATTGGGTGAATACTCATTTGGTATATATAGGAAACATTTCTGACAAAATTTTCGTCGGATATTCACCGGAAATTGCAAAACGAGGCAAATTCAATTGATTAGAATTTACAAACATGGGAACATAAAAAAACCAAAATATCCCTACGATCATAGAAATTTCTGATGACACTGATAATTGTTCTTATAGAAACCAAAAATAAAAAAATACAATTAAATTTCTGATAAATATCGACGATATTTTTTATAAGAAAAAATAATTAACTAAACAGTCGTAAAAAATTTTCTGAGTTTTAAAATAAAGTCCAAAAATTAGAAAATTAAATTTTTTGACTAATTTCCGATAACCACAAAGTTTTCGAGTAATTTCCGACCACTTTTATTTGGTCTTTTTTTGCCAATTTCCAACTAATGTTTTTTTTATTGGAAATTAGTCGGAAATTGGTCGAAAATTTTGCTGATATTTTTCCGACCACTGATTGCATCTGAAATAGTGGTCTGAAATTGGGATGTTTTCTTGTATATATCGTACAATATATCCCTATTATGCCTCTGAGATTCATAGAATTATTGACAAAAATGTAAGAAAGAGGTTCAATACAATACGAACGCTAGGAATAGGAAGATCATCTTACGAAGGAGGACTTTACTATTGATTTCAAACCCGTAGCCCTAATTTTTGTTTTAGCTTGCAAAATGCATTTTCAAATTTCTAGCTCAAACTCTTGACCACTATAAAGCATTATTGTAAAACAGTTTTTTTTTTTGTTGAATAGAATTTTACATTCATTAAATAAAATTATGGTTACTTTGGTTTATTCTAGTATTAAATCGTAATAGAGAGTGTAAGTTGTATTTGTAGATTGTATGATCTAAGTTGTATGTCGAGTGTGTGTGTGTGTGTGTTGTGGTTTGGTTATAGGGAAAATCAAAATGGTTCAAAAGTGAAAACGAAGATTTAACCTAAGAAAGGACTTGCTAAAACAACGAAGGGTCTTCATGAAATTTAGATAGCTGATTATGATCTTAGAAGAATGTAGATTAGGATTCTTTACAGAATTAGACCGGTTAACGGTAAATTAATAGAAATTTGGTTCGATACTCTAAGTATGTGATTTAAAATCTTTGAATTTTGTTTTTAATAATACATGAATTCAGGTAGAAAATAAGTCATGTTAGTCTTTGAAACAATGTTTTAAACAATTTTTTGAAATACTTTTGGATTTATTTGTACTTCCAAAATCTTGCTTCTCTCAATATCAGTTAAATGCACCAAAATTTGAATTTGAACCATTGTGAATCCCTTGCTCCGAAAACTCTGCATAGCTAGCTAATATGAGAGCTTGGAACTCACTCTCCGTTTGATATGCTTAATCTCTCATGAGTCTTTAAGAAGTTAGTCTACGCTAATAACATTTTCTATTTCTCTAAAAACATGATCCTTACTTATTACACGCTAATAACATTTTCTATGTGTACCATTTGAATCAGTATGTAATTGAATCAACATCTTAGCACGTGAAAGTAATAGGGTATTATTCTCTTAATGCTTGACTTTACGTGCAAAATGGACTTAAAATAATACCCGAAGCACTGGTCGTATCACGTAAGATGATTTGGTTGAGGATTTGATTCTTTTGGTTCGACCAATACATAAAACATCCACCATTTCTTATTTTTTTTTCTTTCTTATCTGCACACAATATCATATTTCCTAAAATTTCACACCTAACTAATCTTATCGTGCCTTTACTAAAAGAATACCAATATTATTGTCAGTGCAAAATAAAATATAACATCTACTATTATTGTTTCATATGCCTTATGGTCAACCCGTTCTACTTGCGAGTTGTTTGTTATATCCGAGGATCATAATTTGAAACTAAAATATTAAATTTTACTAATTACTATTATTGGCAAGAATTATAGAAATTGTCTAAGACCTAATTTGGCTTGTAGTTTTAAACTCAGGCCCGGCGCATGACACAATCAAGTGAAGCGATGGCTTAGGGCATCAAATTAAAGGGGCATATATTTTGGAATTTTTTTTAGGGTCTTATATGTTAAAAAAAATTATAAGCTTTTTTTGAGAAATAAATTTGTTGGACTTTCTTTTCACTATATTTTATGGACTTTATGCCTTTAAATTAATAAAATGTTAATTAATATGTCGTTAATGAATTTTTTTTAGAAATTTTTGGCTTAAAATAAAATAAAACCCTAAACATTTACAAAGATTAAATGGGTTGACATTACTATCCATTGAGACAGCTATGGTTGAAAAGCTCGACTACGTGAGTTTGATGAATGATTTTGCTGGTAAAAGTCTAAATAGAGCTATATTTAGAGAATAGATTTTTTTTTCCTTACAAACTTCTTATGAAATTAATTACTGTTTTTTTTAGTTTAGTATGAGTTTTATTTTAATTTTATTTGTGATGCGAGGAAAAAAATTTTTTTACAAAGGACATGATTTTTTTTTAGTGGCGTAGGGCATTTAGGTATACCGCACCGGCCCTGTTTAAACTTAAACCAAGTAGATATATAACCTTTGCGAGACCAATATATTCTTCCACCTTTATCCGTCCCTGTCCATATATTTGCTTCTTTCTAAGCAAGAACTCGAAAATTTTTCTTTGCCCCAAATAATTTTTCACTCTGCTCTTTCTCCATTTTGCCAATCCAAAGCTTGTAGCACTATGTGTATTATCGTTTTGAATTTTGAAACTTTTTTACTTCCACTACAGATTTTAACCATGTTAAACAAATTTTGTATTCGTCCGGTTTGTGCAGTATATCTTTAGTTTCTTTTGGTTATATATTGGTTTCAATTTGGAAATTGATTGAGATAGAATAATTGTTCGTCAAGTTACTATGCAAAATAGTGAAGTTTGTTTTAGTCGCAGATGTTAGAGAAGAAGGATAAGAACCTAGTAAGGTTTTGTTCTATATCTCTATTAGGAGGACCATTCTCCGAATGAAGTCATTTAATTCATTCTGTTGGAGTAAGCTTGAAGTTAACTTAAACCGGAAGCTTCTAGAAGACCAAAACCGAGTTATGGTTTGTTAGAGATAAAGATCAAATATTAGGAGTTATCTAATATTTAATGTAATCCTAGTGAGATTAGGATTAAGAGAGTCTTATAAATAGAGGGTCGAGTTATGACCTAAGAATATAAGAGATTAAGAGAGTTTTATGTGCTTATGAGTTTTGAGAATAGAGATTGAGAGCTTAGGTTTTGAGTTATTTTCCTAAGACATTAATAAGAGAGTTATTCTTATTCCACAAAGACTAGAGACCCAGACTCCGAACTTAGCGGTAAATAAAAACAACTTACCAATAATAGTTGAAGCTCAAATACAGGGGGAAATAATAATTTCAAAATCATCTATGAATAGCCGAATAGGTGAAGTTATTTTATTTTGAAGTAAACTTGGTTAAAATTGTGGTTGCGTTCTTGAAACCATTTGAAGTATGATAGAGAAGATTATCATAAGCACTTACTTCTAACTCCTACTTATATATGCCTTCCATTTGTTTTGATATCTATAAGTTATATAGCATATTTGTGAACTTTTGAAGATATATTAATTTTCTTGAGTTTTCGTTGCAGTTCTTATAAAGTTTTTTTGTGAATGATTTCGAACAAGGCGATAAAGAAGCAGAAGATTGAGAGGATGGAGAAACTGAAATTTCAATCGAAAAGTTGGTTCAACGTAACCGTAATCTCCCTAAATCTAAAATTTAAACATCACTATAATGTTCTCATTTCAATCCTTAGTTGAAGAGAAGTAGATAGATTGAATACTAGTGTGGTCCTTTGGTCCCAACACTACTTGAAATACATTACTATGTGGTATTGGTGAAAACTATCTAGAAAAAATTCTCTACTTTGTCGATCGGTGGTTTATGGTTAGTCCCTCTGTTCCACCATTCCGTTGGCCTCATTTGATTTAGAATTATATTTCTAGTCTAATCAAAGACCTTATTTGTTTCTTTCAGGCTTTCTTGTGACCCAACAATACTCATATGTTATTGTAATGATCGTAGCCCAAAACTGAATTGTCTCGTTCTACTGTCTCAAACTCATGGTTCGATTTGCCCAAAAAAAAGAAACCAACCGGACATATTATGATTTTTAGAAAAGACTTTAATTAAAAGTTTAAAACCATATAATTTTTTTTTATTCAACAGTTGACATTTTGTAACCAAATTTAATGTTTCAACGGGCAATCAAGTATCACTTGGTCAGGATACTCCTTTACATTCCCTTTAGGATTCTCTTCAAACCGTCGGAGACTAAACTGTTTCATCTCCACTCCTCCACCTCCAGCCTCTCCCTTCGTCGCCATATCCGCCAGTATCCTCCCCACCGCCGGCGCCATCTTAAACCCATGACCGGAAAACCCTCCACCCACCACCACATCTCTCCCTAACTCCCCTCCAAGAAAATCAATCACGAAATCCTCGTCGGGCGTCATCGAATACATACAAAGCTGAGTCGCCACCGGTCCTTCCGAATCAACCATCCCTCCAAATCTCTCCTTTATCCACTCTTTAAGCTCTTCTAGCTTCACTCCTGGTCCCCATGGCCTCTTATCCGGATCACACCAATAACCACCGTGAACCGCCACTTTGATTAGTCCCGGATACTCCAACGATGGAGTTCCGTAAACGTACGGAGCTCCATATGACGCAAAAGTCGGAAACTCTCCTTCGATCGTGAATTTCTCCTCGTGGCCTTCTTTGATTCTCCAATAACAAACCGTTGTCTCAAGCGGCTCCACCGGAAAATCTATCCCGGCCACCGTTTTCACCAGCTTACTTATCCATGCACCCGCGGTTACAATGCATTTTTTACCGTAGAACTTATCTCCTTTCACCGTGCAAACTATTACCCCTTCCCCGTTTTCACCGTCTCTCTTTATGTTTGCAACTTTGGTGTTGTCTCTCAAGACAGCGCCATGTCCAAACGCAAGCGTTTGAAACATGGAGACGGCCTTGGTGGGTTTAATAACCCCACCAAGTTCCGTCGAAACTCCGATCCAATTCTCCGGGATACTAATCCTCCCGGAGAAATGCTCGGATACAGCATGAGAGTCCATAACCCGATGAGCTAGCGCGTGTTTTTGACACGTGGCAACAGCGGAGAGGAGACTCTGCTGATCAGCTGGACCCATATCGAATTGTTGAGTTGGGAAATGAACTTTGTATCCGATCTCGGACTGAGCCTCAGCCCATAACCGAGTCGACTCGGAAACCATGGCATAGTAGTAATCCTCCGGGTAAGTGGCACGTATGGTGCGTGACTCACCGTGAGAAGAGCCACGGTGGTGGAGGAAATCGAATTGCTCTAAGAGGAGAGTCTTCTGGCCTCTTTTCGCCAGCTGGTACGCGGCGGAGCTTCCCATAACGCCTGCTCCGACGACAATCACGTCGAATCTGCCGTCGCCGGAATATTCCATGAGGAAGTGAAAGAGAGGCTTGGTTGATGTTAGAGAAGCGTGTGGTTGTTGTTGCTGCTCTTTAAAAGCGACTATGAAATTATCGAAGCAGATAGTGTTTGACAAATGGACAAAACTCAATTTATATAATCACGAGATTCACGACACTGCCATTTTCTCGTGTCACTTTCTTACTGAACTCTTAAATATAATATTTAACTAAATAACGTCGTTATATACTAGGCAAATTTTAAAAAATATAATTTATAACATTTAAATAAATCATGTTGTTCTTTGCCAAAAAAAAAAAAATAAATAAATAAATCATGTTGTTATATAATAATAAAAAATATATTCTTATATTTGTTATTATTATTATTATTAACTAATTAAATAAAGTTGTTATATACTAGAAAAAAATACGTCATTATAATTTTACTTTTTTGAAAGATAATGTATTATGTATAAGAAAACATTTTTAATATATCTTTCTAAATCATTAATAAGTAATGTGGTACATTAGATAAAACCTTTAGATTTATTTGCAAAACGGTGGTAAAATCAATAAGTGGATTGTGATTTCATGTGTATTTTAGTTGATGGCATGCTATATTATATGATATGATATTATGTTATTTGTAAGAAACATCGATTAACATCTAATTTATTTAAAATTTTATCATATTTTGCAAATAAACCTCAAAATTTTGGCTATCTACCCAAATAAACCTAATTTTGGCTATCTAACGAATTTTTTGTTTTTTTTGGTTCAAATGCTATCTACCAAATAAGCCTAAATAAATATCCCTATAGTACATTTGGGACTAGGTTGTAGATAATTTTATATGGTTTTGTATCTATGGAATATTCGATTTCGTACTTTAGTTTTAGTGGCCAACTTTGTACTAAATAAGGCAATATTATGTTCACAAACATAAACTATTTCGGAATGGCCCATACTGGGCATGGATGAAGTAACCACGGTCCATGAATTTCCTTCTTCCCTTTGCACGGAACAAAAACGTGTTATATACTTATATCATGTCAATCACATTATCTCTCAGTCCCCTAATGTGAAATACACTAATGATACCGTTAATCTCTATAATATTTTGGTAAGTATATTATATAGTCTCTCAAGCAAAATTTAGATGTGCTATCTCGCAAAACAAGTTGGTTCTAATGCTACATATTAATCTCCAAATATATTTTTGGGAATTGTGAAGTTGCATGTGATGGTTTCAACAAAATGCAAAAAGAATTTTTCGATCCAAAATCTACTCGTAAAACACAACTTATGTGTGATTCTGTTCTTAAGTGGAATGCAACATCTATTGTAATATAATAACACGATTCGTTTTATTATTTATGACTAGAAAGAAGTGACGAAATGGATGTATATTCGACATTTCAAATTTACGATCTTTAACAAAAACAAAATAAAATAAAATTCGAGGGATGATAGCAATAATAAAAGGATGACATATCGATCGTGAAATTGTGATTGTGAAGTTCTTGACCAATTGTATTCGTAAGGAATATGATGGAACGAATATAGAGTCACTTCGTTCTTTTCTTAGTGCTCACCATTCGTTTTTGTTGGAAAAGACAAAATCCCTTATCCACTGGTTATTAGTTTATCAACTAAAATCTTCCATTTCTATGAATGGATGCTCATAAAAGAATATTTAGCAATTTGTAGGAACCACTTGTACACTCCAAAATCGACATGTAGCTTATTGTTTTAGAATCACACACTTTTTTTGTCCATATTTTAGGATTTAATTAGAATAACATCGGAACTAATTTTTCTTACTTCTATAATTTATGTTGTGTCATTTGCAAGAGGGTCCGCCATTACAATATAATTTTTTTTTTTTTGTCATCCAAAATTAATTAGAAATATAATTTATGTTATAAACATAAATTTTTGTTTGTCTCAAAAGAAATCCTAATTGAGTGCCGTTTTAAAAATCTTTAGTTGAGCTTGTCTCCATCTGAATAGAAAATTAATGAGAAAAGGAATAATTGTTGTCGTCATACTTCCAACTTCAAGTGGATTCTCGACGACATTTCAATAATACACAAAAACTAATCTAATCCTTTCACTGAATAGAGTCTTGGTTCAAGAAAGGTGGGCACTAAAAGTAGTAAATTAAATAAACAACTACAAAAATGATATCATTGCTTTTGGGAATGATTGGATATTATTGGCTAATCCCAGCTAATATCTGGATTACATTGTCACGTCAAGTTTTTGTTTTTAACTTCAATTCTAAGTTTATTAAATAATTACATTGTCACGTCAAATATTTCAAAGTTTATTAAAAAATCATAATAAAGTATGACAGGTTTTATATAATTGTTTTTGATTTGGAAATCAATTTTATTTTTCTTTTCTTTTCTTATAACTCTATTTCCTTATAAATATTTTTTTTTGCAGTATTCTACATGTGGTTTTCGAAACCGTCAAAGATCGACCATCGACCACTGAAGAGTAAAAGAAGCTCAACCTAGAAAGAAGCAATCAAAATGATGACAAAATCACTCAACGTTCAAATAAGAAATAGTTCGAAAATGAGTGAAAAATACAGAAAATTCCACAAAAAGATCAAATGAAAAGAAGATGAAGATTAACACAATGGTAGATTTAGCTACAAAATTATAAAAGTTAAAAATGTTGTTGATTTTCGTACTAGGTTTAAGATTGCGGAGGAAGTTCTTGAAATCATCCACCACATGTGAAGGAAGGTTTGCTGACTACTTATAGGGGAGGGGTCTCAATTGTAAGAGTGAATGGAATTTGGAAGCTAAGGAAGAATGAATGGGTGAAGAGAAGTTTTGACTTGCCTGTTTTTCAAGATTTGCATCTACATAGTGTCACGGATAATGATTTTATATTTACTCTCAAGAAAGTTGAATCTCTACCAGTTGTGGTTGTTTATTACAACAATTTGATCAAGACACAAATAAAGATAGATATAACAAGAGGAGGCAATAGAGAGAAAATCTAGATTGGGTGCTCCTGCAATGTTTGTCCATCTCAATTGATCAATCTAGACTTTTCTCTTTATTTGATCAATCCTGTTTAATTAAGGAGTACCCAAAACTAATTAGTTAAGGACCAGCCCCGATCACATGTACACAGTTAAATGATTGTGCAAACAAGTGTATACTATATATAGAGCTGACCCTTGACAAACATATGAAACATCTGCTTGCGGCCTCCAAATTATATAGTTGATATTCAGCCATTTTTTCTGAAAGTTTCATTGGTTCTACTAGAAAAGAGGGAGAGTTGTAAATCCAAGGGTCAAGGGATCAAATCTCCATTTCAATTTTTTCTGTTTTTCAAGTCTTTTTCAAAAAAAATATTGCGTAATAGGCCCATAAAAAAAATGGGCTTGTGGCATTAATATTTTCAGAGTCGGCTCTGACTATACATGATAACTTGGCTAAACTGGTTAAAGTTTATATTATTGACTATAATACACTTGACTTCAACTTAATCTCATGCCCTTTCTCTATTCCTTTTTTTTTTTCCAATATGCGACCAATTTTTGATCATTCAAATTTATTATAACCTTGCTAAAAATATATAATAGGTTTGCCGCTAGGCGCCTATGTTTGTGAATGACTTGATTGTTTGGTTTGCACCCATGATTATTTGCATGGACATAACAAATTCTTTTGGTTTGGTGGTTGGGTGCATGGATCATGGATGGATGAATATGGTTATTTTTGGACATGGCATGGAACGAATATGATACGGTTATGGATAGATGAGTCATGAACGAGTATGCATGGTTAAGTGCATGAATGGAATAGACTAAGTTTTTATCGTTTATTGATTGATAAGGATGATATGTTTTAGTGTTATAAGTCCAGAAGACATATGTTAGTTAGCCATACACAAAATTCAGATCACTAAATCAGAGTGAGATCGATAACGAAGAAGCTAAGGAACATGAGATATTGAAAAAGTTTACTGGGACTTTTTGTTTCGTAACCACACGAGGCCCACTTTAGGCCCAATATAAGGATTGACTCTTAAGGACCTTAAAATTTGACCCATACCAAAATTCCATCTTCAATCTCGAATCGATAACCCTAATTTGACGAAGCCGTTTCCGGTGCTTTTGGCTCCTCTCACTAGTCGTAGTTTCTTCAGGTAATTCCGATTCCTTGCGATATGATCTCTCTCCGATCTGTTGAATCTTCGTTTACATGTGTTGGATCGAGATATTATACCTTCTCGTAGTCTTGGCTTTTTGTTTTTTTGATGATTTTGTTAATAGAGAATTTGAGTTATGAGTTGTTGAATTTGATAGGTATGTCGCGTGTGTATGTTGGTAATTTGGATCCGCGAGTTACTGAGCGTGAACTCGAGGATGAGTTTCGTGTCTTCGGTGTGATCAGGAGGTAAAGAAATCGATTGATTCAAATGGTTATAATTTGATGTGAAGAGTGACTAATTTACATTCTTTTTATGCAGTGTTTGGGTTGCTAGAAGACCACCAGGTTACGCTTTTCTTGATTTCGAAGATTCAAGAGATGCCCGAGACGCTATCCGTGAATTAGATGGTATTCGTTTGGTCTCCGGTTCTGACTTTCTTATTACGGTGCAGCTGGTCTGATGTATGATCTATACTGTTATTATGGTAGGCAAGAATGGATGGAGGGTAGAGCAGTCTCATAACCGTGGTGGTGGTGGAGGTCGTGGAGGAGGCGGTGGTGGTCGTGGAGGAGGTGATGGTGGTCGTGGTCGTGGTGGTTCTGATTTGAAGTGCTATGAGTGTGGTGAGTCTGGTCACTTTGCACGTGAATGCCGCTCTCGTGGTGGTTCGGGTAGGCGTCGTAGCCGTAGCCGTAGTCGTAGTCCTCCTAGATACAGAAAGAGCCCTACCTATGGAGGACGGAGGTTATTATCCCTCTTTTTTTTTTTTTTCTGATTGACGATTTTTAACTAAAATCAATTGTTCTAGCTCATTGATTCACTAACTACCTTGTCTTTTGGTTTCATAGGAGTTACAGCCCTCGTGCTAGATCTCCTCCTCCTCCAAGGCGTCGTAGTCCTTCTCCTCGTGGTCGCAACTACAGTAGGTCACCACCACCTTATAGAGCACGTGACGAGGTGCCATATGCTAATGGGTAAACTCCCTTTACTCTCGAGTCTATTGTATCTCAATCAATATAAGACATTGAAACTGAACCGATGTCAAAGTAATTTGTTATTTGTCGTCACATGCATTTCAATCCTTTTTCTTAGATGTTGTGTTCAATACTAAGTCCATGTGGCTGATAAGTTTTTGTATTTGTTTATGCAGAAATGGTCTGAAAGATGTGCGCAGAAGCCGGAGCTGAGTGTTTCTTGCCTAGATAGCAAGTTATGGGATCAGGAGACTACTGTTTGCTTGTGACATCAAGAGGACAGGGAAATTGGTATCTGTGAATTTCACTAAGAGAACATGTTTTAGCTGTGTGGTGGATTGGATATGCTTGCTACTTTTGAATTCCTGGGATGCTTCTTATTGCGTTTGGATTATGAAGCCGTAGTTGTATCTGCCGTTAGGTAAAGTACTTTTAAATATTTACCCAAGTTCTTAAAAGACATAAACAAAAACTCTGCTAAAAACCTATGCATTTTTTTTGTTTTTCCTTGTTTTTTGTTCTATCGTCTCGAGGTTTCTTCGGGTTTCTACTGCTTCATTGCTTATCTGCTATTGGCTTCTTGGTTAATTTGGTCGGCCTGCTATGGGATCTTCATAGTAGTTTACCACTGCTTCTGCTTCATTGCTTATCTGCTTCTCGCTTCTTGGTTATTTTGATCCGCTGATTTGAGATCTTCATAATAGTTTACCACTACCTCTGCTTCATTGCTTATCTACTTCTGGCTTCTTGGTTATTTCGATCGTCCTGCTTTGGGATCTTCATAATAGTTCACCACTACTCTGCTTCTGCTTCTCATCTAGATGCTCTTAATGTTTGAAAACTTCATCAGCTCTGATGTTGTCGTCTTCCAAAACCTCTCTAGTCTTTCTTTTCTTGAACTTAGAATGGCCGAGGAGCTGCACTCGCTACTCTGGCAGGTACTTATTACCTTGCAGGTTTGGAAGAAACTTGTCTTACGGTGCAGCATGTGATAATAGTATAGAGTATGTAGAATGTCTCTGTTTGGTTTGAGGTGGGCACTTATGTTCTCCTTTTAAGTCCAGGTCTTGCTATGTACTGTCTGCAGATAAACGCTCTATCCCCAATTGCTTTGGTTTCATCACGTTTGGTTCATGGATTAATCTTTAAAGGTTAAACGAAAGATTGTTCTGCTCCTTGGTTTCAATCATCATGTTTGATTCACAGATCATTCTGGCTTTGTCGAAGCCTCTTGATTGCCCCTTCTTTTGATGATTTGGTTATTAACCCTTGTGAAAATCTTTTCACAACTTTCATGTCTGTCCAGTTTTGATATTTGTGTCCTCTGTTGTCATATGTTTTACGTATCATCATAATCAACGAGCATGTTCACTATCGAAATCATTCATTCAACAAGATTTATGATCCTTTTTTACCGACCTCAATTAATAAAGTTGAGTTTAAAAAGTTTTGTGATAACGAATAGGGTCAGCAAATAATCGACCACGAAAGAACAGGATTTTTGTGTTCGTACTTATTCAAGTGACTAGTTTTGAACCCACACCAAGTGTGAGTTTGTTCTATGTGGTGAAAACGTACGAGGAATGGTATTAAACATGTAAAACATCATTGACAACACTTTTCATTTTTTTGGAATTTTACTGAATTAAATAACATAGGTGAGACCAGGTTACACGAAACCCTTGAGGAGGGATACATCATACATCTGGCAATAAATATGCTTCAAGAAAATCTTGTGCAGGTCCCTGTGAGAGGGAGAAGATCATCAAGAAGAATCACTTTAGGCACTGAAAACCGATAAGATAGGCTGCAAACACCACAATAAAGTCTTGAGCACCAGAGGTCCAGAGAGTAGTTCTCCTAGACAATTTATTGAAATGATTCAATAGGTGAAATAGCCTGATCCTTCGGAGACGGCTAAGTCAGAGTTGGTCCTTGCAAAGGAAGGCATTTCTCCTTCACTTTTTGTAATGGCAGGTACATCTTTTACACGGCATTTTTTGATAAAATAAATCGGTAGTCCTCTTCCTACACGATTCATCTTCTTAAACCAATGACCAATGGTCTCAACTCCTAGATAGGAAAAGAGTACCGTCAATGATCCACCAGCAACAGATATAATAGCCGGAAATAACCATCGTGTTCCCGTGAAATGCGGTATAGTCACCCAAGATGCTGCAACATAAGCCGTCGCCATAAACCCTACAGAAACCCACATCATCCTGTGTGTGGCCACCAATAATTTCTTCAAGGGTTTCCTCTTGTAAGGTATGATGCTAACGAGAAGAATAACAATGCACAAGGACGTGAACAATGCAATGTTGTTACATATTGCAAAGACTTTAAATGCTGCGGTATTGCCTACAAGTGATTTCCCTTTCCATGGCCCCTCTTGGTAGACGCCGCCCGGTGGGTTTATCCCACCGGCATAAGAAACTGAAGCAATCAGGACTGCCGCTATCGCAATCGTATTTCTTGCATTTTGTAATGCTTCTATATGCATCTCATGTTTCAAGCTCTTATGACCTCTTTTAACATGATGTTTCTTGCTTTTCTTTCTCTCCACTATCTCTGATGTGCTTATTCGATTAGCTCAAGCAACCTTATTACCTCAGAATGCCCTATGTGTTCTTCATTTCTCTCAGCCTTTTTAGAATCAACTTCTTCTGAAGTCTTTGGTGTCACACCTCAGGTAGCTTGATATAAACTCATAGTCTTGGGCTTGTCGAGGGAGAAGGTGATAAGCTCGATAACCCATATCGTTTCTTTCTCTGATATCTATTATCTTCTTACCAACAATGTAACGTATAAGCTGCAATTTATTCAGTAAAATATGTGAGAAGAAACACACACACACGCAAATACGAGATTTGCTTTTATGTCAATGTTTATAGACTTTCATCTCAAAATCAATTGACAATAAATAAGTGAGCCAGTGATTCATGTCTCTTGTATATTAGATTGTGTATCATCTTATAGTCAAATTTTGATACTAAAACGTGTTTTGGGACAAAGAAAACTACTCACCGGAGCATCACAAGCCACGGAAGCAGCAATATGTAAGACAGTGTTGCCCTGTTGATCTTTTTTCTTCAAAAGAATTGGGCTGCTAGTGCCCAAATTCTCCGCCATGAAAACAAAGGCATCGGTATTTTTGTTTCGTGCAGCGAGATGAAAGACTGTCTCTTCTGACGGCGTTCTTACACAGAAAGACAATGGAGCCTTGTCCATGAACTCCTCCAGGATTATAACTGAGCCTCTTTGGACTGCCAGATGCAGAGGTGATAAACCTTTGGTGTTAAGAGCTTCTTCTAGTCCTTGACTGAGTCCTAACAATATACTTGTCAGTTCAAGGTCACCTTTGTCACAGGCATAATGCAGTAGCGTTGATCGAGAGCCGTCTTCAACCACCCAAGCATTTTTCCTAGCTAGCTCTGGAAATCTCTCCAATATAATCCCAACAATACCTGACAGTAATAATGAGCCAGTGAGTTTATACATGATAACGAAAAAATGATGAGCTTAGACACTATAAACTTACAAGAAGATCCACTTGATAAGGCGAAATTGAGTTCATCGATGTCGACTGAATTCGTCTTTTCGCACTATGAGTTTGGCAGCCTCCAGGAAAATGCTAAGGAAAGCTAAGTGGAGGGGTGTTTGGTTCTTGTTATTGCGTGCCGAACATAGTTCCAATCCAGTGTCTAGCATCTGCATAACTATGTTTACATCTCCAAGAAGAGCAGCAAGATGCAAAGGTGTGTCTCCATATGCGTTGCGGGAAGAGAGAAGGGAAGGTCGGAGCTCAATAATCTTGGAGACAAGTTCTTGGTGACCAAGCTTTGCAGCTATGTGCAAAACCTTGTTGTTTGTGTTCTGTTCCTCACTTATCTCCTCCACGGAAGATTCACTACAAGATTAAAAAGTTCTCATGTTCTTTACCTCTGGCCAGACATTCTGACTTACCTATCTTCTCGACGACTAAAACGTATTTCAAAGGATATACTTTTCCTAGTTTGGCAATCGACAATATATGAGCTATGGAGAGAAAGAAATAAGAGGATTCACTCCAATGTAGTACAAACTCCATGCCATTGATCGCACCATCAGGAACAGAGCTTCCTTATTTCGCTTTTAGAGATCCGATACTAGCTTCCCAACTATTTCAGCAATGGTTCATGTCTAGACAACCGCACGGTGCTACATCAGTTGCAACGACTACTTCAACTACATCTTCACTGTATCTATTATTTTAAAAGACACCACCCAACTACTCCCAAAGTTTCGTTGATGGGTTCAACTTGTACATTATTACACATTCACTGACCTTTAAATTATAAACTCGAGTTAGAAAAGTTTTTTTGTTTTTTTTGTATGAATGTAAAATTATATTCAACAAAAAAACTGTTTTACAATAAATGCATCATGAATTCTAAAAAGTTTGAAAAATTTAGAATCAAATGGAGTTGAGAAGAAGCCTAGTGACTATGGGTTTAAAACCAGAATTGTAGTCCACCTTCGTAATCGGATGAACCCGACATTGGAATGGTGCTAAGACTATTACGAACGCTGTTATCGATCATTGAATTTAGCTTGGGAGCTGGTGCTAAGACTATAACAGAGTGGCGTTACATTATAAGTTTTATATACTTTTAAATATTTTTTATTTATCAAAAAATAAATTAAAAAAAGAGTAGAATTGAATGGTCGCATATTTGTCTTACAAAATACAAAGACTCGAAATGGCCCACTTGAAGAAATTGGGCATGGGGATGGGTGGGGTTCATCATAAATCGTGTAAACATTTAATCACAAATCTACAAAGTACGATGAAATTAATTTGTTCAACCATAAAACAGCTGATTTTGGCAGTGAAACACTCGATTATAGGAGTACATGTTGGGTTTTTGTTGTGTGTGTGTGTGAAATTGTACACATTTTCCGCAAACTGATCCCACAAGACCACAAGAGACATGATTACACGAACATCTTCAAAATTAATAACACAAGAGTAACAATCCATCCAATATACTTCCTCCGTATTTTTATAGTTGATGTTTAGAACTTATTTAATTTATTTTTCTAATTAAAATATCATTTATAGTCTATTTAAACACAAATTAACTAGTTATAAAATACTTTGCATTATATAAATAGTTAAAAATATTAAAAAAACAATTAATTTTGCATTAAATATTGAAAACATCATCTAATTTGAAACAAGAAAAAATTATCCTAAAACATCAACTATAAAGATACAGGCCATAAATAATATTACTTCCGCTTAATTTGTTGAAATATTAGACGCTATTCAATGGTTCGATTAGCGTCTAGCGAAATTTTAAACATTATTGTTTTCTAAATTCTAATTAATAATTTTATTTAATGTATATACAGTATAAGAGTTCTTTTTTTTTATACAGTATAACTTTGTGATGATATTAAATGTAGACATATTATATACTTCCACAAGTCATATAAAAAATGTAAAATACAGAATCTTGTACGCAACACACGGGAGATAGTATGAGACTGGAGAGAGAAAGAGTCATCATCATTCATCTCCTTCAAAACAAACATTTAATAAAATTTTGGCTTTAATGGAACCCACGTTCTCCTCTCTGTCTCTCTCTCTTTACAATTTCCAAGAAAACACTAAAATAAAAACCACAACAACAACAACAAAGTTTTGAAGTAATAGTATTACTCTTTCACTCGTTTTTACCTCTCCTCTTTAGTCTTAGCAGCATTACATTAGCTGTTTCTTACTTATTTTCTCTTTCTCTCTCTCTTCATCTTTTGTTGTTTCACGTAAAGTCAAACCCATCTCTCTCTCTCTGCCATTTTCTGAACATGAATATTGCCTGAACAAGAACAAGAAGAAGAATCTGTTCTTGTTCTTGCTACAAACAATGGAGTTCAAGAGAGACAATACTGTCAGGTTCTAGAATTTTTCTTCCTTTTTTAGAACATTCATTTTTGGGTTCTCTCAATGATGGAGAAAAAAAGTTGCCTTTTTGCATTAGCAATCCCAATAAAGTGTTGATCTTTTATTTTATATCACAATAAAGTTTTGATCTTTGTACTTTGCATTGGTACATTATTTTGGAATGATTTGTTCTTGATCTTATTTTTTGAACCCAAACTCTGTTTTTTTTTTTTTTGGTTAATGGGTGTGGCAGATTCTATGGAGACGAGAAACAAACCATAGAAGTAGGAGAGAAGCGAGTACCATTGTTCAAATCAACAACGGCTCCATTTATGAAACAAGAAGTCCCAAAGAAAAGCAAAACACGTTTGAAAATCCCAAGATTTGGTAGATTCAAAGTGTTTCCAGAGAATTTCGAGATCGAAAGAGATAAGATTCTAGATCCTGGTGGTGATGCAGTGCTTCAATGGAACAGAGTTTTTCTCTTTTGGTGTCTTGTTGCACTTTACGTCGACCCTTTGTTCTTCTTTCTTTCTTCAGTCAAACGTATTGGAAGATCTTCTTGTATGACTACAGATTTGAAGCTTGGAATTGTCATTACTTTCTTCAGAACTTTAGCAGATTTGTTCTATGTTTTGCACATTGTGATCAAATTCAGAACAGCTTATGTTTCTCGTACTTCTAGAGTGTTTGGTCGTGGAGAGCTTGTGAAAGATCCTAAGTTGATTGCTAGAAGATACTTAAGATCAGATTTCATCGTTGATCTCATCGCTTGTTTGCCTCTTCCTCAGGTATATTTAATTTATTTATATCTTGATTCGTAACCTATGTGGCCACTTGGATTCTTGAACTTCGGCCCCAATGCTTTATCCGTGGTGGACCCACGGATTAGTCTGGGACCTGGACACCGGGGCCACATGATTCATCTTTTCTTAACTTTGTTATTAGAGTTTGATTGTATCTCTATTGTTGCAGATTGTTAGTTGGTTTATCTTGCCATCAATCAGAAGCTCTCACTCAGATCATACTACAAATGCTCTTGTGCTCATTGTTCTTGTTCAATACATTCCTCGCCTTTATCTGATTTTCCCTCTTAGCGCTGAGATTATTAAAGCAACCGGAGTTGTTACAACAACCGCTTGGGCCGGTGCTGCTTACAATCTCCTCCAGTATATGCTTGCTAGCCATGTGAGTTTGAGTTGACTAATGAGATACTCACTAACCAACTCACAAGAGTTACATTAAGTCATAGGCTAGTGATATAGTAGATGCTAAGCTTTTTCAAGTAGATCCATTGTGTTCTTATACGTTATATCTTTGTTTATGTGTGAGACTACAATTACCTCGTGGCTCGATATATGTTATGTTTTGACATTTTTGTAGTGTTGATTCTAGGTGCAATGTGGTATCTATTAATGTCCTCAATATCTTTGGTTGTTTATGGGACTAGATTCAGCTCGAGGCTCGGTTTTATGTTATGTTCTTATAATGTTTTGGCATTTTTTGTTGTGTAAATACTACGTTCGTTGTGGTATATATTATATCCTTAATATCTCGGAGGCTTGGTTTATGTTATGTTCTTATGTTTTCACATTTTGTTGTGTAGATTCTAGGTTCGGCGTGGTATCTATTGTCGATAGAACGCCAAGCGACGTGTTGGAAAGCAGAATGTCACAAAGAATTAACGCCTCGACAATGTGTTACAGACTTCTTTGACTGTGGTACATTGCACCATCCGGATCGTAACAACTGGCAGAATACAACCGTTGTCTTCAGCAATTGCGATCCTTCGAATAATATCCAATTCACATTCGGGATTTTCGCGGATGCTCTCACCAAAAATGTGGTTTCTTCGCCTTTCTTGGAGAAATACTTGTACTGTTTATGGTTTGGACTGCAGAATCTAAGGTACATATCCATTCAGTCATTACTGTTCTTTGTCGCTTTACCGGGTTTTTCTTACACTGCTTTCTTGTCAAAGTTCTTATGGACAGAATCTGAGCACAAGTACCTCTGTTCTTGAGACAATGTTTGCTATCCTTGTGGCTATCTTTGGTCTGGTTTTGTTTGCTCTTTTAATCGGAAACATGCAGGTAAAATCATGAAATCTCCGTTCTTGTTATAGGTAACAAGATAGAATTATATTGTTGATTTTGTTTTGGTTAATGTATTATAGACGTATTTGCAATCGATCACGGTGAGGCTTGAGGAGTGGAGACTTAAGAGAAGAGACACAGAAGAATGGATGGGACATCGACTACTGCCGCAGAATCTTAGAGAACGAGTAAGGCGTTTCGTGCAGTATAAATGGCTGGCGACACGAGGTGTTGACGAAGAAACCATTCTTCATTCATTACCCGCAGATCTCCGTAGAGACATCCAACGCCATCTCTGTCTCGATCTTGTTCGTCGTGTAAGTCTATTCACCACTCAGCTCAACACATTCCAACTGGTTTAACGGTTTTTCAGTTTTTATGCACGCCCTTTGGTCTGACTCGCTGTTATTGCACCGATTTGTCAGGTACCGCTATTTGCACAAATGGATGATCAGTTACTAGATGCAATATGTGAACGGTTGGCGTCATCTCTAAGCACGCAAGGGAACTACATTGTACGTGAAGGTGATCCAGTGACGGAAATGCTCTTCATTATCCGTGGAAAACTCGAAAGCTCGACGACTAATGGAGGCAGAACCGGTTTCTTCAACTCAATCACACTCAGACCAGGAGATTTCTGTGGAGAAGAGCTTCTTGCATGGGCATTGCTTCCAAAATCAACAGTAAACTTACCATCCTCAACAAGAACGGTGCGAGCGTTAGAAGAAGTTGAAGCCTTTGCTTTACAAGCAGGTGATCTCAAATTTGTGGCTAACCAATTCAGGCGTTTACATAGCAAGAAGCTGCAACACACATTCCGTTATTACTCTCATCAGTGGAGAACTTGGGCTGCTTGTTTTGTACAAGTCGCGTGGAGACGGTATAAGAGAAAGAAGTTGGCTAAGAGTCTTAGCTTGGCTGAGTCATTCTCATCTTATGATGAAGAAGAAGCTGTGGCGGTTGCTGCAACTGAGGAGATGAGTCAAGAAGGAGGAGCACAAAGCGGCGCTAAAGCTCGCCATCATACTTCTAATGTGAAACCGCATTTTGCTGCAACGATACTTGCTTCGAGGTTTGCTAAGAACACAAGGAGGACAGCTCATAAGCTCAAGGATGTCGAAATACCGATGCTGCCTAAACCGGATGAGCCGGATTTCTCAGTGGATGATTGATTGATTTGATTAACCGTTTTGATATAACTTTATGTGAATCTTTTTTTAAGTTAGAAAATCAGTTTGTTAAAATTCAAAAAAAAACTTTGCTGCTTGAAGTAATTCACAAAAATGTTCAGCAGTTTGTATAAATACAGAATAATCATCTGACTATGTGTATTCGGAGATCATTGGATCAAACAAGATCATCATCAAAGTAGATCAGTTTTGTTTGATCTCATCAAATTTTCACATGATCGTATTAATGCTCATTATTGAGATTCACACATCTTTGGCTCTGAAAAATGCTTAATGTTTCTTCTCTAGTTCTGCCGACACTTTCTCTCCACGTTTGGACACAGATCCATATGAGTTCAAGTCCAGACAAAAACATATTTTTTATTCTTTCTTGTTCTAGTTTTGTCGGATCAGAATCTGGTTTTCTTCTTTAGTTATTAATTTAGAGATCAGAGAATGAAATAGGAAGATAGATGAGTATGTAACAATGTGAAGTTAAACCAGAAAACAAAAAACAGAGGAAGAGCTTTAAAGACAAAAAAGCTGTTTCTTCAGACATTAAGCAACAAGCTCCTGAATTTTGTAGATACTCTATATTATATAGTGGTATAGTTATAAAGTGTGGCTTAAACTCTAACCTACCAAAGATTAATCACAATGGAGAGAAGAAACCAACCAAAATCAAAATCAATAAATGCCTACAAACTATGGCTAACAGGAGAAGTAAACTCACCGAGTTAAGTAAACTCCTAACTGCACGGTACTCATTCATAACCTGGCTAGCGTTCCATGATCGTCTAGCTACGGGTGACAAGCTAAGGTCATGGAATGTGGGTGCTTAAGTCGGTTGTGTTTTCTGCGGAGAAAGCTTGGAGATAAGGAGTCATTTGTTTTTTCTCGTGCCCATACTCTTCTCAAGTTTGGTCGTCCCTCATGAGAGATATCCTTCGCAATCGATACACTATAAACTAGAATTTACTCACGCCACACCTTCTTGACATGTCTCAACCGAACTTCAAATTTTCACTATAAGCCTATAAGGTATGTGTTTCTACTAACGATCCATATCCTTTGGAGAGAACGCAATGGAAGACGACATGGTGAAGGTCCTATATTCCGTGTGCTAAGCTCATCCGACTTATCAACAAAAATATATGTAACCGTTTCAGCACCATTCGTTCATTAGGTAATTCAGACTATGAAGAAGGTCTTCGCTATTGGTTTAGTACCCTAGCCACTAGTGTTGGATAATTTCATTACCTGAAAAACAAATTATCTCTTTCTAGAAGATGCTAAAAGAGATAGGAAAAAAGGAAATGTACAAATAATGGCAAGTAGGATAAGTTTTGTAAGATTTCCTTTTCATAATAGGATTAGGAGAAGCTAAGTTCTATTATAAATAAGAGCCTTATGGAGAGATATTAAGAGAGTTTAGAGGCTTTGGAGAGTTGTTCTATAAGACCTAGAGAGAGACCTAGAGAGACCTTGAGAGAAATTTAGTTTTGAGACGTTTCTAAATCAATAAAGAAAAGTCGTTCTTTAGTCTTTGAAGTTCTAGTTAAATCGTTGAATTACTTATTGAATCATTCAGCGACTTCATCAAAATAAGGTGATCTTGATTTGAACTAGACCACATTCATAATTGTAATCCTCTGTTTTTGGACCATTCTCTTTTTGAAAACTCAACAGTAAAAGTTGCATTTATTGTAAAAATGTTTTTAATTTTAAGAATTAATTTTACATTCATTCAAAAAAAAAAAACTCCTAACTTCTGCAGAGTAATTAAAATAATTCATTTTTAATCTTAGTAAATTATGGTTCGAACTAGGTCATCTTCTTTGCCATGGGCCGACTCGCGCTGACTTCGCCTTCTGATGAAGATGAAGATAAAGATGAAAGGAGTAAATACACCCTCAAATAAGCAGTCCAACTAATTTAAATAAATTAACTTGTTCCATGGAAGATTTTGCATTTTCTTTTTGATATCCGAAGAAGGTTAGTACATATCCGAAGAAGGTTAGTACATATTTGAAAAAGTAGTAACAGCCCAAAGAACAACTAAAGATGCGAAATAGTGTTCGTAGTTCGAAGTCTTTATTTTTTTAAACAATAACAAACTTGATTGCAAATCATCATCACCAGAGTCAAATTGCAACTTACTTAAGAAAGAATGCTATAATAACTAACATTAGCAGCTTACATAATTGCTTAAGTATATGATAATGGAAATGAAAATAATAATAAATGAACGTTTATATGAAAATTTCTCATCCAAATAGCACCTGCGCGCATATTTAAAACAAATTATACTAAAATTAGGACTATTACTATGATAACCAATATATTAAAGGATACACTTAATAGTAATTCATGTCTCCTCTTAAAGGTTCTGAAAACAACATTCATTGTATTCTTCCACTTTTAAAGTCTTTGTTGTTGTTTTTAGCTTTTTTGCTTTTGATAAATTTATATATATATATATTTAAAAAAAAAGAATAAAAACTCTGGTTTCCCATAAACTCTGGGCATTATTAAGAATTCAACATACTTAAATACATCATTTTTTTTTTTTTTTTAAAACGGCATTACCGACCACTAAGGGTCGAGACGTCGAGTTGGTTACATATATCGGGCACCGTCCAATTTTCTTCATTTTGCTGTTTTGAAGATGAGGAACCAATCTCAAAACGACTTCTACTGAAGAGAGAACCAGGCCGTTCAGGCTGATTCATCTCTGTTTTCTCGCTTGTAAGCATCAAAATCACAGACGACATTGCCGGTCTATCCTCTGCAGAATGCATCTTAGAACCTCATGTGGTCGAAATGTTGACGATGAATCAACGATTACCGGATCTACGATCTCGAGCCCTTTTCCTTCCTTCCAGTGCCTCCATATCTGTTCATAAATACAAAGCTGTTAAGCGTTGATCAATCAGACAACAAAAAGAAAGAATAGAATTTGATTTGTGAAACTCACATAGCTAAGAAGGGTTTCCTCGTTCAAGTAAAACTCTGCGTTTCTCTTTCCAGAGATAACCTCAAGAACCAAGACTCCGAAACTGAAGACATCAGACTTTACAGAATATTTCCTGTCTATCACGTATTCCGGAGCCATGTAGCCGCTGCATAGCGAAACAGTAAACACATTTTTGTGACACTTTAGCAGAATTATTCTATTTCCAAAACTGAAAATGTTGGCGGTGTTTTAAATGCTTACAAAGTTCCGATCATCTTCGTTATACTAGCTTCTGTCTCATCTCTTTTAAAGAGCTTGGCCATCCCGAAATCCGAGATCTTTGGGACCATATCTTTGTCAAGCAAGATGTTGCTCGGCTTCAAATCCCTGTGTAGGATCCGATACCGAGAATCTTGGTGAAGATATAAAAGTCCCCGAGCAATACCATTGGTAATATCGAGTCTCTTCTCCCAATCTAGCTTAGAGCTTTGGGTTTTGTCTAGGCAACCAAATCAATTTAAATTTTATTTCCAAATAATAAGCATTCATATTTAATAAGCATTCATAAAGCTAGCTTGTAAAAACAAGTGAGGCACTAACCGAAAATATAAGTATCGAGACTTGAGTTTTCCAGGTATTCAAAGAGTAGTATCATTTCACCTCCCTCAAAGCAATATCCAACTAGTTTGACGAGGTTGATATGCTGGACGCTCGCGATCAGTTTCACCTCGGTGATGAATCCTTCGATCCCTTGAGCTGACCTCTTCAACAGCCTTTTAGCAGCGATTGCTTGCCCGTCAAGTAAAATACCCTGTTACCACGTACGTGTTTAATAAGTTACACGGAATCTAGCCCAATGACAGATTTTGTATATATATAATATATTTTAGAGTGTTTTATAGTTTATACCTTGTACACAATACCGAAACCACCTTGTCCTATCTTGTTACAATCAGAAAACTTTTCTGTGGCATTGACGATATGTTCAAGCTCCATGGGTGCACATTGTAAACCCCCTATATGAATATGATGATCTTTTTTAAACTATTTTTCGATTCAAACAGAAGAAAAGAAGATAAAAATAAAAGAAACATCATAAGAATACCAATAGGTAGTGGTGCAATTACTCTTGTTGGCATCCTCTTCTTTCTTTTCCAAATGCAGAACAATATGAAAATGACACCCAGAAGAAGCACAATGCCGACTCCAACAATCAAGATAATGACTTTTGAACTCAATTTTCTTTTATTTTTCGCTAAAAACACAAGTAAAAGAACAGTTTTTAAATTTATATCACAAGTTACGATAGTCAGTTTTCCAATGATAATGTTCTACATTCTTTTTTCAAATCATCAAGAAACCATAAGAACTCATATGAAAACAAAAAAACAGAGATAAATTTTGCTTACAGATATCAGTGGCTGCCAATCTGACAAAAAGATCTTGACCAGCAATCGCGTTCTTCCGGAGATCGAGGATTTCTTCCACCCAAATCACACAACCTGATCCACCGTTTTGCATGTCCGTGTTAGCATACGCAGTGCAATTACAATTCCCAATGCACTTGCCATGGCATTCCTCCAACCCAATACTCCTGTCCACAATAGACTTTGTAATATCAGGCAACTTCATTGTCCTGAGCTGCTCAAACCCATCCCTAGAGCAGTTCAACCCATGGATGCAAACACAGTTTGGTGATGTGTTTGTGTCACACAGACCATAAGCTCCACATTTATTGTATAAACCGCATGTATCACGTGGTAAAAGACTATCCAATCGTTTCCACATTTGTTGTGGTTTTGGAATCCACGTAGACCTCTTCAACACGCCGCTATAAGACATTCTCAATATTGAGAAGAAGGATTCATTGGTGATACTGAAGAAATAGGTGGCCTCCTCTTTGGTCACGGTAATGCGGTATGTCGTGTAGGTTAAATTTCCACTTTCATATTCTACGTCATTTTTTGTCTTCCATGGGTCACTCCGGAATGTTGGCACACCTTTCTTCCGAATGAAACTTTGCGCGAGCTCATGACGTTCAACTCCGTATGTGTATTCCCCGGGAGAAGGATCACTAAGGCTTCTCCAAGATTTCAAAACTCTGTTTATGTTTGATTTGGCATCCCAGCCAAATTTCATACCGGAGACTAAAACATCTGTCGGAAAATCAAAGCTCTGCCACAAAACTCCGTCGTTGTTGATGTATCTCAATACAAAGTTTCCGCTGTCGAGAAGCTCTCCAGTCACTAGCGATTTCATGAGATTTGTGCTGGTCACATTGGTCCACCAGACACGGGTACCGTGTTGATCAAGGAGGACGAGGTTGTTATCCAAGATTTCGAGGGTTCCGTTGGGCTTGGAGAGTGGGCTGTCTCTATTCGCAACCCATACCACTTCCCGAGGAAACCTATGGTGCCATACGCCGAGATACCAATGCGAAGTTGAGGACGGTTTAAAAAAACCAAGCACAAACACTTTAGCCGGGGACAAGATGTTTCTTCGAGTAGATATCTTAAACGGCTCTGTCGAAAAAAGTTTCGATTCATATTTAGAAGAAAGCTGAAGAACTAAGACGAAGAGAAAAAGTACCCTCATCTCTCTTTCAATTCATAATTTTTTTGTTAAGACGAAGAGAAAAGTTTCGATTCATATTTCACATGTTATACACTGTAGACTGTAGACTAAAGTTCAGTCGACAATCAAATTTGAATTTCCACATTGCTTGACTTTTCAACTTGCATGAGTAAATTAATTTCAACATATATAAATGATACTCCGTAAAACTACATGTGAAATTAATTTCTCCGGGGCAGAACATAGCATATGATCCCAAAATATTCATGACCCGTGTCCAGATTCATATGCTATGTTTATTAAACCTACTTTCATTGTTTCATCTACATCTCTTCCATAATAAATTACTTTTCATCAATGCATTGATTTCTTCCAAAAAAGTTATCTACCAGACTTTCATTAACATACAAAAAAAAACCTCATTGAAATTAATTACCTATTTTCACTTATACTATGTCAAATGCTTGAAATATATATATATATATATATATATATATATATATATATATTTATATATTTTATTATCTTGGCTTCACTTGTTAGAACTTGCTACCATATCAGTTGAAAGCAATGTATGTGTATAAATTCTTTTTTTTTTGTTTGTCAAAGGTATGTGTATTAATTCTATTGTTGTATATTAATACATCAATTAGTTTTATATATATGCCCTAAGAAATAAAAGATTTGAGTTTTCATGTACTAACCGGACTGCTTGCGTTCTTCTTGGTCTTCCGATGGAGAAAAATTTATTTGCTTCTTTAGTTATTAATTTATAGATCAGAGAATGAAATAGGAAGCATGTGATCATGTATTTGCTTGCCATGAAGTTAAATCAGAAACCAAAAAACAGAGGAAGAGCTTTTAAGACAGACACTAAGCAACAAGTTCCTGACTTTTGTAGTAGATACTCTATATATTGCCATATTGGTATAGTTATAAAATGTGGCTTAAACTCTATCCTACTACCAAGGATTAATCACAATGGAGAGAAGATACCAAGCAAAAGTAAAATCAATAAATGCCTACAAACTATGGCTACAACAAAAGGTAATAGGAGAAGTAAACTCACTGAGTTAAGTAAACTCCTAACTACTGCAGAGTAACCAAAAATAATTCATTTTGAACCTAAGTAAATTATAGTTCGAGCTCAGGTCGTCTTCTTTGGCTTCGCCCGAACTCGCGCTGGCTTCGCCTTCTAATGAAGATGAAGATAATGATGAAAGGAGTAAATACACCCTCAAATAAGCAGTCCAACTACTTTAATTAAATTGGCCTTTTTAGTTTTGACATTAACTTGTTCCATGGAAGATTTTGCATTTTCTTTTTGTCCTTTGGTGTTGCTAAAGTTCACTCACATCTCTTATCTCTAAATAGGCTACACTGATAATTTGATACACAGAAAAATAATCTAAAACTCAAAATCCAGAGTCAATACCTCTAGTTTCAACCTTTGAGTTCTGGTTTTTCGTTTTAAATGTTAAAGATGTATATAAATTTGTTTTGAACAAAATTAGAATGGCCTTACAAAAACAAAAACTTTTTTAGTGAATTAGAAACGCAATTACTCTCTACAAGTCAAAAGAAAAAAAATTGATTAAAAAATTAAAAAAAGCCAAAAATTTAAAAAATACGAGGTCATTAAATTCCTTTTCTTTCTCCTAATTTTTAGTGTTTTATAAACACTGTTTATGGAATACCTTGTATTTTCTTCTAAAAAAAGAAACGAAATTTCTTTATATAGAAGAATTAAATGTTTCACTAAATGCATTCATCATTTCATCTAATTCATAAGCAGAAAACAAAACCTAGAAAGAAAACAAAGAACAATGGCTAGCAGTGTAAATGGTGTCGTGTTCGTCGTCAGTTTAATGATTGTTTTATTAATTTCGACAGGTAAAGTTTATTATAAACAATCATTTCATCTAAGCCATAATTATTGTATAAGTCATGTGATTTTTTCTACAAGAAAAAAGTTTGTTTTGATTAAGATCTAATCAATAAAACTAAATTATACTACGTTTTAATTAAAATGATTTAAATACTTCTTACTTTATCAGGAATACAAAATGGATATGCTGAAAAAGTGACAACTTATTGTGAGAAAATACGAAGCAAGACCGCACCACATGACATTTGTAAGAAAAAAAATGGCAATGCGGTGTGCAAAGAGACGTGTTTTACAAGAGAAAGTTATAATAATGGAAGATGTCTAATACTTCCAAAGACGACAAAATTAGATTGCTACTGCTACCATTTCGACGATGGATCACCATGCTGAGTCTAAAACCCATAAGCCATGCAATAAATTAATATTTATAACTATTGTGTGTCTTTTTTTTTTAAGAAATCTTTTGCGTTTTCTTATATACATGTAATAAACTAGATATTAACCTACGGTACACCGTGGGTCTAAATTTTTACTAAATAAAAAAATTATTTTTTAAAAAATTACTAAATAAATATTGTACACCGCATGACGATATTTTATAACTAAAAACTCAAAATTTTAACTTGTATTTATTTTGTTTAGTGTTTAAGATTCTATAAGCGTATTTTGATTGTTAATTCTAAGATTTCACCGTAGTATACTATTTCTTATTAATATCGACCTAAATCCGTCCCACCATATAATTCCGTCCCGTGAAATTAAACATCATTTTGTATTTTTTTTTTATAAAGTTCAAATATTTATAACATTTGAAACTTCATAAAAGTTTTAATATCGACCCAAACTTCATAACCATATTTTGATTGTTATATCTAGGATTTTACCCGTTGTATACCGTCTCGTATTAATATCTTTTATGAATTTTTATAATGTTTAAACTTCTTGTAAATTCTTATAAAATTAAAATATTTATAATATTTGAAACTTCATAAAAGTTTTGATATTATTAATATGTAAAACGTTTAATAAAGTTAGAATTTTTTCAAAGTTTAAATAATTATAATATTAAATTTTAATAAAGATTAAAAATTTATTATATTTTGAAACTTTATAAAAGTTTCAATTCTTTACAATAAATAACCGGAGTAAAACGGATAGCACTTTTAATTTTGGACACATGATAAATCAAGCTTCGTCCTCATTCGTATCCAGAATCATTTTAATCATAGTTATAGTATGACTCTGAACCATTGCCCAATTTTTTAAGCAATGTGGGACATTGTACACCTATTTAATTTTTTGCTTCATCGACACTTTTTAATTGTTAATTTTAGGATTTCACCCGTGTTATACCATTTCGTTTTAATATCGACCCAAACCCGTCCCACCATATAACCTCATCCCGTGAAATTAAACATTATTTTGTTATTTTTTTTAATAATAATTTTATTTAAACATTTCCTAAAGTATTATTTGGCTTTTATATGACTAAGTATTTATACGAATAAGATACATGTTATTAAATTACTATCTTAAAGTTCAAAATTAAGTAAGTTTTATTATTGGGATAAAAATTATATTTATTACTTATATAATTTATTATTTAATCTGAAAATACTAAAGTTTTCTTTATTATATAATTGTTTGATACTGCTATATAGTGTTATATATGTGTGTTATGAATGTGTTAAAATAAAAAGAAGAGACAAACTTTAGGAAGACAAATTAAATTACTCTAATTGTCTACAAAATAGTCAAATAATGTCTCATGCTTTACTTAAGAAAACAGAAAAACAAAACTCTGAAAAAGAAAAAAACAAATTTATGTTGAATCATTCCAATTATTGAACGAATTTTAAGGACGTGTCTTTATGTATTGGGCCTTATTAGGCTTCACTTTTCTGTACTTTGTACTTTGGACTTTTATTTAAAAGTTTGACGAAAAAACAGAAAATGTTGCATCAGAAAATAAAACAAAAAATCCCTTTTGAGAATCTTCTCGTCTTCTTCAACCTTTCTTATACGTTTCTGATTTTGGAGTTTTTTTTATGTAATCAACCTACTTGCATGTGGATTAATCGATTGATTAAAGGGGATGAGTATCTAATTTGCATCAGATCGAAAGTGAGACGACACACAAACCATCATTCTAAATCTACTGTAGTTCTCGATGATCTTCTTCGTCGTGGCCAAGAGATTGAGTTCATGTCTCATGTTCATCCAATATCCATATTCCTCGATTTTCTGTAAGAAATAGACTAGATTAAGGAATAGATTTATTACTGAGTAGAATCTTAAAAAAAAAATTGTTTTTTTTTTGTTTTACTGAGTTTTGTGTGGTATGAATTGAAATAGAGAATCCGTTAAAGTAAAATGGTGCATTCACGATATAGAAAATAGTAGGTTTGTGTGTTTGATGATATGAGAAACGCAATTGCATAGAGTATTTATAGTGGACTAAGCTAGGTTAAAAAAATCTTGGTGGCTATTTGATAGTAACAAAATTGGAATAAAAACTATGTCATCGTTTTTATTTAGGAATATCCAACGTTTCGTTTCTATAGAATCGGTTTTATGAATATTAGGAGGATGAAATATTAAATATGAAGTGTATGCACATAAATATTTACTATGTATATCCTAAATCGTAACCAAAATATCTTTCTAGGTAAGGAAAGATAGTTATTTTAAATTAAATTGTTGAGATTTGATTAAATAATCGAGATTTTAGTAATAATAATAATTAATACAAACAATATATCATTAAAATCTTACCCAAAAAAAACGATGCAGATAAGGAAACATTAAAATTAAGCGAGATTTTAGGACATAAATCGTTTCCCTTAAGAACTAAATTAATGTCGTTTTTTTAAAAATTTCCATAAAATATTTATCCAAGATCCGAATATAATTAAACCGGGTAAAACCCGGATCCAAATGATTAAAAGCAAAAAAAACCCTGCAAAAATATATATGTAGATTTATAGTTGATGAAATAATCGAAAAACATTGGTCGTTCTTATAATTAGGACATAAAGGCTTTGTGGTTTTTAACTTTTCTTTTGAGAAATTAATATATAACTTTGATGATTTATAAATCGGCGACCATAATCTATTCAAGACCTTACCAATATGTGGTGTCTTTGCGGCTTTGCCTATAAAATAACTATGTAGTTCTATTGGGAATCAGAATGTTTAGGGCTATTGTTTTTTAAAGATGGCTAAACTCCAAAAGGTTTCACTTTTTTGGTGAAGCTGTGGTGGCAAGGCGACGGTTCGATGATGGTGGTGTCTTGTGGTTCATAAATTTGATGACGGCAAGATTAGGAGAAGCTTCCATATAAATCATGTGATTTTTTCTATAAGAAAAAAGTTTGTTTTTTTTTTTTTGTGCACCAAGATTTTATATCATTCTAATCATCCTCCATAGAGGGAAATGTTACAATGGGAGGAGCAAAAACTAAACTCCCAGAATCAAAAGCAAAGCAGAACACGATACAAAAGCAGAAAGAAGGATAGATCAAAGCAATCCTATCACTTAAGCAATAAACGTCATCGTGGAGTCCTTGAACCTTGATAACACTAGAGCGAATAAGAGAGAAGACGCCTTGGACAACATGAAACACACAAAGTGCTATGCTGCACGAGATTGAATCTGCAACTAGGGCAGACATAACAATCCTAGAATTGGCTGTCAAGACATGGGTGACAAAGCACCAACTTGAAGAGCCGTTGAAATTCGAACCAACAAACGTAGTTCTAAGTTGAGAACAACCAGGAACTGCCAAAGACACAGGCAGGGAGACTCCGGAGAAGTATCCGGTGAGCAAGCTTCGCCGAATTTGGATGAAATCCGAACCAACAAATGTGGTTCTAGACCGGAAGCGAACTGGGCCTATCGGAGAAGTATCCGGTTTAGGCAAAGGGAACCCGGAGAAGTATCCGGTAAACCGCTGAGTGGAGAAACATGAGATGGCAAAGGGATGACAAAAGGGAAGTAGGAGATAGACAGGGATGGTGGTGGGCGTCGAAGATGTCTTATGACCAAAAGTAGGGCAGGCCAAAAAAGCATGATTGCAGCATAAAGCAAGCTGGAAGCCCAATAAGCTTAACGGGCCAGCACAAAATTCTGAAGACCCAAAGATGGGCCCAGCCCAAATTAAATGCATCCTCCGAAAACGAAATCTGGAGAACTGACCTAATCCAAGCGTGGGAGAAGGCATGCGGCGGCGGCGGCGGTTGACGGGGGCTACACGGGCATCGATCCTGGAGACCAAAGGAGGCCAAAGATCTCTGGGAAGGGAGGTCGCTGGGACAACAATCACTGGCATCACCCGGATGAGCCGATCCACGCGACATGGTGAGAAGTGGGGAAAGTCGCCGGCAGCGAAGTAGCTGCTGGTTTTTCCAGAGGGAGGCGAAGCACGTCGAAACAGTGAGCGAGAGTTCTTCGAAGAAGAAAAGCTACTAGATCTGCAATCGACGAGATGCATCGGAGGTGTGAACGGTGGAAGGAAACAGAGAGGACGGAGAGGACTTCGGAACTAAGACGAGAGAGGAACTGAATCACCGAAGAGAGAAGCGTCACCGAGAAACTTTCCGGAGAGGCAACTTTGTCGGATCTGAAACATCTCTCGGTGGACGAAAAACTTGGAAAACTTAAGACAAAACGAGATTGGATTCTTTGGGAGAGAAGCGGAGCAGCAAAGAGAAGAAAGCGTCCGACGCCGGCGAGCCGTAGCTACACCGGCGCCGGAAAATGGAGGCTCTTGTGAAGTCTCGGGAATAACGCCTGGGAGAGTTTTACCTTTTTGGAGAGTTTTTTTGCCTAATTTGTTTTGATTAAGATCTAATCAATTAAACTAAAAAAAAAGGCGATGTGCGACTCTAGCGCCGCTAGGATTTTGGATTCGAGAAATCACGATGAAGACATGGAGGATGAGGGACAGCCGCCAGGGAGCATTCCAGTTGGGTCGATGGTGTAGGTGGAGAAGGTTAGGGGTAGTTCTCGTGGCGGTGTTCCGGTTGTGAAGACGATGTTGGCGGATGATTTTGTAGCGGCGCAGATAAGAGTGGATTTTCCCGGTGGGAAAGAAGGAGACGCGTTGGTGACGATTGGGCAGGAGGTCTTGGAGGAGATGAATGGGCTCTACCGACAGTGTATGATGTTGAAGGTTTTGGCCACCACATCAACATAGCGACGCTGAATCGTCGGCTTAGAGATCTATGGAAGCCAAAGGGAGGGATGGTAGTGTTGTATCTGCCAAGGTAGTTCTTCATGGTTAGGTTTTGATCTGGAGGAGGATTACTTAGCAGGTTGTGACCGGCAAACCATGGCTGAGTGTTGGGAACCATCCTGATGGTGAAGGCTTGATCTCCCGATTTCGATCCTTTGCGGGACGAAATTGTTACCACACCGGTGTGGTTACGAATCTCACATCTGCTTGTGAATGTTTACCACTGTGTGATCTTGATGGGGATAGCTGAGGGGCTGGGTCCGCTGGGAAAACCGATTAAGGTCGATTTGACGACATTGAAGATAGAGAGACCGAGGTTTGCTCGTGTGTGCATCGAAGTCAACATGAAGAAGCCGTTAAAGGTATCGATAATGGTAAATGGAAAGAGGTATTATGTGGCTTAAAAAGGATTGACCAATATTTGCTCAATGTGTGGTGTGTTTGGACATGCGGTGGAGGTTTTTCCAAAACAAGCTGCGAGCCAGTTGGTAAAGGGGAATATGCAGGATAGTGTGGAGCGACCAGTCTTAGGAAGCCAGAATACAGATTGGTTTACAGAAGTGAGGAGAAGAGGGAGACATGCTCCAGAACAAGGGGAAAGAGTTGTCTTTCAGGCGAAAAACACCGGTGAAGAGGCTATGAGGCAGAGTCCAGTAAGACTAAGTGGTGAGAAGCAAACCGCAATGGTGATCTCTAATAGCTTTAGTGGCTTAGAGGGAGAGGTTGAGGCTCAAGAGCTGAACTTTCCGGGTGGGAATGTTGCAAGAGAAGAGAATAAGGAGAATGAGGATATTCTGAACATCTCCATGCAAGGTAGGGTAGGGGGGGAGCAGTAATACAACTTTAAGGAATGCGAGGAAAGGATATCCGAAGAAGTTTGGGATCCGAATGGGGGAGTTGGAGAGCAGGATTGGTGGGAGTAAGACATGGAAGAATGTTGGTAACAAGGGTAAGAATTTGAAGGGAACTGTTTCTGCTAGAGGTCTGGTTTTTGGTCCTATAAGAGGTGAAGCAGGAGTTCTCTCTTCTGGGAAAACTTATAGTAGAACATGAGAATGTGGGCAGAGCAAGAGGTGCTTATAAGTTTTCGGGTACAGGTAAGAGTGGGGAGATAAGACAGGTGCAGACCCGTGAAATAGAGGGGGAGCTGGTTGGTGGTCTCCCTCAAATGATGGTACATCTATGGATCTGGTTCCCCAAGCGAGACAACCAGACCATGTTGTGGATGTGGGCAAATAACAATTTGCCTCGGTATTTCTAATCAGTTATACAAAGTATTCATGAATTGCATGTTATGGAATTGCTGGGGACCAATAAACCCAATTTTCGACGTTCAATACGGTATATGCTGAAGAAATTTGACACGGATATGCTACCTTTGTTTGAAACTCATGTTGAAGAGGAAAGAGCAGGGAGAATTTGTCAAAGACTGGGCATTGAACATTTATTTTGTGTAGATGCCACATGGCAGAGCGGCGGGTTGTGGCTGCTATGGAAGTTTAGTTTTGGGTCATGTTGAAATTGTGGTATCAACTTGTCAATTTATACATGCAAGAGTGGGTAATGGAAGTGAGGCTGTGAACCTGGTAGTAGTGTACGCGTCACCATCAGTTAGCAGAAGGAGTGGATGATTATGGGCAGAGCTTAGAGATGTAGTTTGTGGTTTGGTGGCGACTTTAATATGATTTTAAGAGTTGATGAGAGGACAGCGGGAGAGGGGGGGGAATGGTAGGTTTCCCCGGACTCGTTACCTTTTGGAGAATGGATTAATGATCTCTAGCTTATTGACTTGGGTTTCAAGGGCAGTCGGTGTACTTGGAAGAGGGATAGGGTAAAAAGTACATATGTGGCAAAGCGGTTGGACCGAGTCCTCTGTTGTGCTCAGGCGAGGTTGAAGTGGCAAGAGGCAGTTGTGTCTCACCTCCCCTTCCTGTCTTCAGTTCATGCCCCGTTGTATGTCCAGTTGTGTCCTCCATAGAAGATGGATCCTCGAAGAAGACCCTTTTGTTTTGAGGCGTCCTAGTTAAACCATGAAGGGTTTAAGGAGTTGTTGACAGCTTCATGGGACTCTAATCTGTCTACACCTGCAGTGTTGAACGGGTTAAAGTGGCGGTTAAGAAAACAGAATAAAGAGGTATTTGGGGATATCCAAAGACGAAAGGAGAGTTTGGTGAATGAGATAAAAGCAGTCCATGATCTGTTGGAAGTGGCTCAGTATGTTGATCTACTAGCTAAGGAGGAACAATTATTAAAGAGCTTTGATATAATTCTGGAACAGGAGGAAACACTTTGGTTTCAAAAGTTTAGGGAAAAGTTTCTTGAGTTAGGGGATCGAAATACGACTTACTTTCACACATCTACGATTATTCGCAAGAGGAGGAATAGAATCGAGATGTTGAAAGATGGAGATGATAGGTGGGATTCGGATAAGGTTGTTTTGGAGAAAATGGTGCTGGATTACTATAGCAGGCTGTACTCTTTGGAGGATGTAAGTGAGGTATGGGGCAGCCTGCCAACAGGGGGTTTGAAGCTTTAATAGTTGCTGAACAGAATGGTCTGATGAAACTGGTTACAGGAGACAAAGTGGAGGTGGCTGTTCGGAGTATGGGGAAATATAAAGCTCTAGGACCGGATGTAGTTCTATTGGGAATGAGAATGTTGAGAAATTTAGGGCGATTTTTTTTAAGGACGGCTAAAACTCCAGAAGGTTTCACTCTCTTGGTGAAGCTGTGGTGGCAAGGCGACGGTTCGGTGACGGTGGCGTCTTCTTGTTCATAGAGATGATGAAGACAAGATTAGGAGAAGCTTCCTTATAAGTTGCTTCCAGGTGACCCTCGTCCGAGCCCTCTTTTTGTTGATATTTTCAAAGTTTTTTGGCAATTGCGGCGGTAGATTTCGGCGGCAATGGGTGTTTTAATCACCAGAGACTCACGAGTAAGGCCGCTTGCCTTGAGGAAGTAGGCGGTTCTTGAAAGGAGCCCTCCGGTGGTGACTAAATGGCAACAAATCAGTTACCTTTTTAGCCACTACCAAAAAGCCGTGGCTAGACAATGGCAGATTTGCTGTTTTCTTGTAGGCGATATTCCACGGCGACAAAGGCAACTTATTTTTTGGGTTTCTCTTTGGCTCGGTTCTCTCCTCCTTTCTATAATTTCTCGTTGTTTTCTTGGTGTTTACCTCGGTGGTTTGGTGGTTGCTGTCGGCGGAGAAGGTGTTAGGAGCGGTGATGAGAGTTTATGGAGCTTGAACCACCAGAGTCTTGTGGATGTCGGATTCGCACACTTGAATATTTGTTTAATTAGTGGGAATGATTATTCTTGAGGACAAAAATATGATGAAAAAGCTATGAATTGAAATGGAAAATGATTATAGTGTATTTGCTAGAAAAATTGCGTATCCTTTACATGGCTATTAGCCCTCTTATTTATATTGACAAACGACATTTAACTCTCAATTAAACATAATTATTTTCTCTTAAATGCGTCCGTTTTGGTCTTCGAGTTTTAATGCCCAACGTTTGAATTTGAATTGACTCCGATCTTCATGGGCTTCGCCTTTTGGCCCAAGTCATCCGACTTCGATTCCGAGTCATATCCCGAGGTGTGACCACTCCGGGCTCTCTTTATGGTGATGCCCACTTCGATTATATCTTGTGACCCATGGGCTTAATGGGCCTTATCCTTTGCGGGCCTTCATCTTGATTACGTGGCAATCTTTGGTTGGTCCCGGTCCACTGGTGCGGGATCCGACACCAACAATTAGCCCCCCAAGTCTTTCGAAGTGCTTATTCCAATTCGGAAGGCTTAATCGTCTTAATGACCAAAGATTGCGCCCGTGGGATCTTCTGGTTTTCCCGCCAAGATTTTGTCAATCCTTTAATTTCGGTATTACCCATATTCGATCGCGTGACATCTGTCACCATCATGACCGTATCTTAATTATTTACTATTAAAACGGGGAAAAACCTTTCCACTTCCCCCACGACTACCGAGGCGGTTCCATCATTACCACTTAGTTTGCGTGAGGTAACCTTTTTCATCTTTATCTTCTAGTAAAAATTTTCTTTGTTTTTCCCTGCCAAGTCTTTCTGTTTCTTTCGTCAAACTTTCTCTTCTGGAACTTGAGTTTTCCCATTTCCTTCGATGTCTTCCGACTCCGATAGACCTGAGTCTCCGTCTTATGACGGGAAACGTTCTAGCCTTGACGATTGCACTCGTCCTAACGATATCGCCGGACCTCACTACAGATCTACTTGTACCATTCAATCCCTTCAACGATTGAAAGAACTCTGCCGACTTCCACCTGACGTGATGGCGGAATCGAAGATGGCCGATCCTACGGAGTCCCCGGAGGATCACCGTGATGGTTACTTTTGCGTTTATGAAATCTACTTCAAGGGATGTGGATTGACCTTCCCTCTTCCCGAAGCCTTAGTCCGGTATTTAGCGGCTCTAGAAATTTCTCTTCCTCAGCTGACCCCCAATCTCCTTCGAACCATTCTCGGGATCATAACCGTTGCGGCGGAGGCTGTATATATCATCGGAGTCCCCGAGCTGAACGAACTTCTAAGCGTGAGGAGTTCATCAAAGAAAGCGGGGTATTTTTCGGCGTACCCGAACGCCAACAGGAACATCATTTCGCATCTCCCGAACAAGGATGAAAACTGGCACCATCCTTGGTTCCTGATTAAGAAAACTCCTGCTTCGATCGGAAATCTCTCCGATGTACTTCCATCGAAGTGGTCTGCGAAGCCCGGTAGAAATTAGGTTGCAGATAGTTCTTTTAATCACCTTGTTGTTTTACTAATTAAATTCGTTGTTTCATTGTGCAGCCTTCATCGCTCCAACTCTCCCAACTGAGGACTTCGTCAGATTCTTCAAAATTCTCCTCGAAGGGGAAACCCTTTGGAATTCTTTCACCCTTGACCGATTCATAGAAGCTAATCGAAAACTCAGGATGAGCCCTCCTGGTCAACTTCAACGCCTTCCGCCCCCTCCCCCGTCTCAGGGTATGTCGGCTCGGGCCCTTGCTGCCCAACGCAAGAAGCTTTCTACTCCGATCACAAAGGCTTGTGATGAGAACAAGGCGTTGCTCGCGGGTGCCTTTGACAAAAAAGATTACAGTCGGTCATTGTTAGTCGACGACGGTACCGCTGAAGGGGCCAGATCTACGGGTGCCTACAGGCTAACGCCTCGTCGTGAACGCCATGGTGACCGTTCTCCTCGAAGAACCCGGTCTCCTCGTCATGATTCTTCTCGACCTCCCCGAGATGACTTTAGCAACGAACCGCTTAAGAATTTGATTCGCAGGAAGAGAGACAAATCTTCTCGCAGTGACTCTTCTCCACAAAGAGAGAAGTCGAGGGCCCGAACTGAGCGTTCTCCTCGTTCGTCCCCTCCTGCTGAACTGATGGGTCCTCCTCCTCCAGTTGACATGTCTTCCCAACATAGTGGTGAGAAGACTGCTCGGAACGTATCTCCTCAGAAAGAAAGTTCTGAATCTCAAGATGCTCCCCCGAAGTCAAGACCTGCTCTTGTCCCACAGATCAAATCGCTTACAGGTAATGGTTTAGGCAACCTTAAGGGCTTTCACTTCATCTTGATTCAAAATATTACAATTCCTTCTTCTTCCTTCACAGCTATGGAGAAAGAAGGTAGCGTCTTTCGATGCTTTAAGACTCGGTCGGGTCTAATTCTGCCGGAGTTCGACAAGTGGCGTCCTGCAATTCGCGAACGCTATTTGCTTCATGCGCATCACTCATCTCGGGTTAGTCTTACTTCATTCTCCCTTTTATGTTAACTTTCCACCTGGTTCATCATTTCGAGTTTATACAAAATGCCAGGCGAACAGCGAACTTAACGACATGATCGAACACTATGAAGGGTTGTTACTCAGTCAACAACAGGAGATTGAATTATGGAGAGGCAAGTTTACTACTCTTGAGTCCGACCTTCAATCATCTTCGGGCTCTAAGCAACAACTGGAAGACCAAGTAGACGGCCTCAAATCTGAGCTTGAGAAGATAAAGGGGGATCTGAAGGACCAGTATGACCAGAATTACCAACTACAGAACGAGCTGTCTGGTGTTCAGGGTAGGCTTCACGAATCTGAATCATCCGCCGACGCCCTGAATAACCAACTCATTGAACTTCGCGCGAAGTACAACGCGATTACCAAGTTGCGTGATTCCGAATTGGCAAGGTCGGCGTCGAAGGCCAGAAAAGAGGTAAAGGGACGAGGGATGGAGTTGATTCAAGGAGCCATCCGCTTTATTCAAACTGAGAAGGTTAAATCAGATCTGGAGTCAGACATCAAAGAGCACGAGAGCAACCTAATCTTGCTGGATCAAATTCACGACGATGATTTCTCCGAAGTTAAAGAGAGATCCGAGCTGGCGTCTAGTTTATCTGAAAAGAAAAATCGTCTGGCAGCTCTTCCCGCTTCGTCCTTCAACCCTCAGGACTTTGCGGAATTTTTTACTGAATCTCCTCCCCTAAGTGAATCAGGGTTAGATTGGGCAGGTAAATGCTAGTTCTTGATGCTTACGTCCTTCTTTTTGCCTCTTGTTTGATCCGAACCATCTTTTATAGGTCCAAGTGAGATGGAGGGCGTCGTCTTATCCGAAGTCCCTGCTGCACCGAAGGTCATCCCAGGAGATGTTTGTACCGCAGTGAATGAACAAGGAACTTCCCCTGAACAAGTCCCGGCCAAGGAAGCGGATGGAAACCCGACAACCGAAGTGGAGGTCGAAGTGCCTGCTGATCCGTAGTGGCTGCGTCCACCCCGAACTGGGGCTTGTCCCATTATTATATATTTTTGAGACTTGAACCTTTATGTTTTTGCTTTTGCCTAAGGAGGCTTTATTATTAATTTCTTTTGAACAAGATATTTGCCTGAGGAGGCTTTTAAACCTTTTTCTGTTTTAGGTTTAGATCCCGAGGGGGCTTTGGTTAAAAAATTATATGCGGGTTTGCAAAGTCCGCTTTTTAACACTTCTTGGCCTTGTGGCTAGGTTTTTTTCGAGATTTTTAGGCTGATCAGGCCTTTCTCTTAGAATGCGAGAACTGAGCTCGGCTTAACGCGAGTTCCCCACTTCGGGTTTAGTCAACTCGGTGAATTTGTTGGGCTTGGGCCTAAAAAAACTTTTGTGCTTAACGGGCTTCTTGCCTTAAATGCGACGGTTGACCTTTCCCTTCCTTGAAAATAGGGAAAGTCGCACGCCTTTAAGGCAATAACTGCTTCTCTATTTCCAAAAACAGTTTAAACCACTCGGGCACACTATCATCATTAAATTACGGTTTCGAGATAAACCCTAGACCTATTATAAGTAGAGGCAGGTTTACCTCTAAATTTTTCCAAGGAACTCCAAAATTCTCTCGATAATTTTTATAAAAATGGAAAACGCAACTGTGGTCCCCACCGATCCTGGCAGTCCTTTGTTCCTGTCCGGCGATGGCTTCGAACCGGCCGGCGTTCTCTTTCCTCATGCTGTGTTCCACTTCCCTTCGAGGGAAAAGAAAGAGGCTTACGACTTCATGGACAAGGTTAAAATTCGACTCTCTTGACCAAAATCTTATGCCTTTCACTTTAATTTATTCTTTTTGGTGACAGGTTGTCGACAAACATCGCCGCTTGTGCGACGAGAGGCAGCGGCTGGGACTAAAGAGGCAAACACTCGAGGCTCGTATTGCTCGAGTGGAGAGGAAAGTGAGAGCCTTGGAAAGTGACCCCTTTCAATGGGAGTGGAGGAACTTCGACTGTATCGCGGAGATCCCGCGAATGCTTCGGATGTACCTCCGTGCTAAGGGTCAAGTTCAGGGACCGGTGAATGCCCCGACTGATGCAGCTCTTGTTGATAGTGAAGAGGAAGACGAGGAAAATGATGACAATCCTTGGAAACGTGTCCCGAATGAACCCGAAGTTGAGGGTGGGAACGGTGCTTCCACTTCGAATTCCACATCGGCGATGAGGGAGCCTGTTCCTGAGCCCCTTCCATAAATGTTCCCTTACTCTACTTATTTTTCCTTCTCTTCGCTCTTTGTTTTGAACTCGTAATGGGCCTCGGCCCCTTTTATTTATGGAAACATTTTAATTCTCATATCATTCTTGGAGATACGTCTTTTTAATGCAGGATCGGATTGAGAGCATAAATCTCTCCGCGAATCACTCCATTCCTAGGGTAGAATCCGCAGCTTAACGGGGATATGAAGTTCCTATAAATTACAATCTCAATTCCCCTTTACTCCTCACCATCCTTTTTCTCTTAGCAGGTATGGAGTTCAACCTTCGATGTTCAGAATCTATGCCCGACTTCTCCAGGATCGGAATGATTAACGAAGATGTTCCAAATGAGCCAAACAGACGATCTTCTCCACCTCGCGGTTTCTTTAGATCCCAGATCCGAGCTCCATGTGCTTTGATCAAGAACCTCCCATTCAGGGACCAAGGAACAGCGATGGCATTCATAGAGGCGCTTGCGCTTCAACACCGGAAGCTTACGTTGGAAAAGAAAAGGCTTCGGAAAAGGATTAACCGAATGCAACGCAGGCTTACTACGGTGTCAAGAGATCTTCACATCCTTGGCTCTCACCCCGGAGACTGGATTGAACTCGGGATCTCTGACTTTGCTCGAATCCCGGATTGTATGATGCCAGTTCTAGACCTCGCAGGTCAAGGGGTTCAAGTGTTCTGCTCTCCGGGAGGGTTTTCCTAACTCGAAGTGTGCGAAGATCGACACTTTATCTTGCTCGTTTTGAATAAATGTTTTACTTTCGATTTCTTGTATGTTCGCACAGCCGAACTTCTTCATCTTGTATGTTCGCATAGTCGAACTCTTTTCCTAAGAAATAAAACGAATTTTTATTATTAGTAGCTGAACTCTTTTTTGAGCTGCCTACGTACCCATTTCGGGATCAAGCCACACCGTAGTTCATGTACATAACAAAATGCGTATTAAACATAAAACTTTTTCAGGTTGATCACGTTCCAAGGTCGCTGGACTGGACTGCCTTCTAAGTCCTTTAACCTATAAACGCCATTTCGAACCACTTCGGTAACAATATAAGGTCCTTCCCAATTAATGCCGAGTTTGCCCGCGCCTTCTTCTTTTTTATTATCAAAAACTCGCCTTAGCACATAATCGCCTACGAAGAATGGCCTGCTTTTGACTTTGGAGTTGTAGTATCGAGCTGCTGCCTGCTGATAATTTTGTATCCGAATTAAGGCTTGATCTCGTCTTTCATTAATGGTATCCAGCGAGTCATCGAGCATTGCTGAATTCTCCTCCTCGTTCAATGGTGCTTCTGTTCGGCGAAGGCCAGGCACATTTAGTTCAGCCGGTACTACTGCTTCCATGCCATAAACTAGAGAAAACGGAGTTTCCCCGGTAGGTCGCCTAGGGGTTGTTCGATAAGCCCATAGGACGGGTTGGAGTTCATCATACCATCCTCCTTTTAAGTGACTCAAGCGTTTTTTGAGATTGCTCAAAATTGTTTTGTTCGCAGCTTCAGCTTGGCCGTTTCCTTGTGGATACCGTGGAGTGGAATAACTGACCTTGATTCCCCATTCTGAGCAAAACGCTTCAAATTCGTGCGAAATTAATTGTGGCCCATTATCAGTAACTATCTCGTATGGAACCCCATGTCGGCATATGATATTCTTCCAAATGAAAGTATTCACTGCCGAATCCTTGATGCTAGCGTATGCTTCAGCTTCAATCCACTTCGAAAAATAATCCGTTAAGACCAATAGGTATTGTGCCCCTCGAGTTGATCTGTGCAATGGTCCAATGATGTCCATCGACCACCTCATAAATGGGTACGGGGCAGAAATGGAGGAGAATAACTCCGAAGGTTGATGGATCATCGGTGCATGGAGTTGACAGCGTTTGCACTTTTGAGCGAACTTGACACAATCCGTGATCATAGTGGGCCAATAGTAGCCCATCCTTTTTATTTTAAAAGCCATGGCCCTTCCAGACGCATGACTTCCACATAGACCTTCGTGTACTTCTCTTACGACGATCTCGACTTCGGGGCCAAAGATGCACAATAAGTAAGGGTCGCTAACACCTCGCTTATATAATATATCCTTTGACAGACAAAATTTCGCGCTAACGATTCTCATTTTTCTGGCTTGCCATTTGTTTTTCGGGAGCTCGCCTGTCACGATGTAGCGCTTTATTGGCTCCCTCCAATCAGCCCCCCAATCTTTAGCCGGAATTTGGTCAATCTCATGAAATACTCGCGGTTCCGGTTCGGGATGCTCATTTGGTTCAAGGTCTGGTTCGGGACGGTCGCCCTCGACTATCGGTTCCGTCTCTATAATAGTTTCCGGAAGTACATCTGGCTCTTTGTTGTGCTTTTTCGACTTCCTCCGTTTAACAGGTGGCAACTCGACTTCGGGCTCGCCACGTTCACGCGCTGCTGCTCGAGATCTTGTAACAGCGAGGACTTCTTTGCCAGTTTTAATGCTTCGCTCCGCAATACACTCAACTGGAATGATTCTTTTTAGTTCAGGATCTGATGTTGACGCTAATGCGGCAAGTGCATCCGCAGTTGTGTTTTCTCCTCGAGGTATGCGAATTAGTTCGAATTTCTTGAAGTCCTTGGAAAGACCCTTCACTACTTCAAGGTACGCTTCCATTCTTAGATCTTTCGCTTCATAATCGCCATTGAACTGATTAACTACCAGCTGTGAATCACAATAAGCGACCACTTCTTCAGCTCCAACCCCTTGTGCTAGTCGAAGTCCGGCAATTAGTGCTTCATATTCTGCTTCATTGTTAGAAGCATTAAATAATAGCCGGAATGATTGTTCAAGAATTTCCGACGTTGGAGATTCCAACTTGATTCCTACTCCAGATCCTTGTTTTGATGAAGATCCGTCTACATATAGTTTCCAAGTCTGATTCTCTGGTTGCTCCGGTGTGCCCAGCACTGGTAGTTCGGTTAGGAAATCTGCCAAAACCTGAGCCTTCATGCTGACTCGGCTTTTATATTCTATATCGTATTCACTTAGTTCCACTGCCCACTTCGCCAATCGTCCGGATTGATTTGGACTATGAAGTATTGTTCGGAGTGGCTGGTTGGTTAACACTTCGATTGGATGAGACTGGAAGTATGGGCGCAGCTTCCGGGCTGAAGTTACTACTGCAAGTGCGAGTTTTTCCATCATTGTGTACCTTGTCTCTGGATCTGTCATTGACTTACTTATGTAGTAAATCGGTTTTTGCTCCCCGCGGTCCTCCCGGACCAAGACTCCACTAACTGCATGTTTTGACACTGAAACATACAAATAGAGCTTCTCGTCCATTTCGGGTTTAGACAACACTGGTGGAGTAGTGAGGTATGCTTTAAGTTGTCCGAATGCTTCTTCACACTTCTCATCCCAAAGGAACCCTTTATTTCCCTTCAGAATTTGATAAAAAGGCAGAGACTTGTCCGTTGATCTTGAAATAAATCTGTTTAGGGCTGCAATTCGACCAGTCAGACGCTGTACTTCCTTGAAGTTCTTCGGGGATGGCATGTTTAGAAAGGCATTGATTTGGTTTGGATTAGCTTCGATTCCTCTTTTTGTCACGATATAACCAAGGAACTCTCCGGATGGAACTCCGAAAGTGCACTTCGCCGGGTTCAGCTTCATTTGATATCGGTTGAGAATTTCGAAACACTCTTCCAAATGCTTAATGTGATCCTCTTTCTTCAAAGATTTAACCAACATATCGTCTATGTAGACTTCCATTGTCTTCCCGAGATGCTCATGGAACATTTTGTTGACCAATCGTTGATAAGTGGCACCTGCGTTTTTTAAACCAAAAGGCATTACTTTATAACAATAGGTACCTCTGTCTGTGATGAATGACGTCTTTTCTTGGTCTTCGGGATCCATCATTATTTGATTATAACCCGAGAAGGCATCCATGAAAGTTAATAACTCATTTCCAGCGGTGGATTCTACGAGCCGGTCTATATGCGGGAGCGGAAAACTATCTTTTGGATATGCCTTATTGAGATCGGTGAAGTCGATACACACCCTGTCCTTTCCATTTTTCTTTTTGACCACGACAGTGTTTGCTACCCACTCCGGGTATTGTACTTCCCTTATAGATCCTATTTTTAATAGTTTGTCCACTTCATCATTTACTGCCTTTGCTCGCTCTACTCCGAGTTTCCTTCTCTTTTGTTTCACAGGCTTAAAACTTGGATCTACGTTCAATTTGTGGCAGATTATGCTTGGATCTATGCCAGGCATATCGGCCGCTGACCATGCAAATGACGTCTTGTTTTTCCTTAGAAGTTCAATCAAAGCTTCTTTTATTTCGCCAGTCAAAGTGACTCCAATTCGGACTTTCCGATCTGGTTTATCTTCTTCCAATACTACTTCGATTACCACATCGTCTTCTTTTTGCCCACTAGGAAATCTTGGAATTTCCTTCTTCGCAGGTTTCGTTAATTGCTATTGGATCTTCAGTCGATGACTGGTCAGATAACACGTTCGTGAAGCTTCTTGACTTCCTCGAATTGTTCCCACTCCACTAGGAGTTGGAAATTTGATGCACTGATGATACGTCGAGGGAACTGCCTTCATTTGATAAATCCATGGAGTCCCAAGGATGATGTTGTAGGCTGCTGGTTTATCAAAAACAACAAAATCTACTATCTTTGACACGTTTTTGGCAAGAACTGGTAGCTTGATCGTCCCGAGAGACATGGCCGATTCGCTTGTGAATGCCACCAAAGGAGACGGCGGTCCAACAATATCTGCCCGACTGATTCCCATTCTTTCCAGGGTACCTAAAAAGATTAAGTCGACCGAACTGCCCGTATCAACGAGAATTCTCGAAACTTCGAAGTTGGCAACGTCTAAGGTAATGACTAGGGCGTCATCATAAGGCCTTTCGAGGTGACATGTTTCTTCTTCGTCAAATGATATTGACGTGCCTTGAAAGTCCATTTCTTCACCTAAATTTGCTTTAAATAAAACATTTCGCCTATGCTTCTTTATGGCATTGATCGTATCCCGACAAAGCTTGGAACCTCCAATGATCACATTGATTTTTCCTTTAGAACTTCTAGGTTCTTCTTCGTTAGATTGCCTAGGTCTTTTTAAATTCTGATCTTTAGGGGTATCTTTCGCCTCGTGATATTCTTTCACGAAATCTTCTATCTTGAATTTAGAAAGATCTCCACTGGCCCACAGCTCTGCGAGGTGCTTTTTGAGGACACTACAATCTTTGGTTAAGTGTCCGGTTACCTTATGGATGTCACAATGCAAACTTTCGTCACGGACCCAAGTGTTCGACCTTCCTTTTCCTTGAAATTGTTTCCCGACGGTATTGTTGAGGGGTTGCGATCCGAACTTTTTAGGTCCTTGGTTCTCTCTGGGCTCAAACTTTTTGGTAGGGAAAGTGACCGCTGGTTTTGCTTGTTTGTTCCTTTTCGCAAAACTCTCTTTTTCGTCTTCTACTTCCATCCAGTTATTTGCACGGAAAAGTGCGTCTTGAATTGTGTCCGGCTTGTGAAGTATTAGATCTTCTTTAAACCTCGAATCATGCCATAAACCTTTTCGTAGGGCAGATAGAGCTGACTGCTGCGAGATTCTTGGGAGTTTTGACAGCACCCCCTTGAATTTGGTGATGAAAGTTCTAAGTGACTCATTTGGCCCTTGTGTTAGATTCCAGAGGTCAGCATCCGAAACGCTTTTATCCATGAGGATAGAATATTGTTTCAGGAAAACAGCCGACAACTCGTCGAAGTTATTGATTGAGCCTGGTTCCAGCTGAGTGAACCACATTAGTGCTTGACCGCAAAGATTTTCCGAAAAGAGTTTGTAGTATCCTGCATCCTCATCAGCTTCATCCAATTCGACTCTTCCGGCGGCAATCAAAAAAGCTGCGAGATAGCTTTTTGGGTCTTCTAATCCACTGTACGGATCCAGTTTGAGTTTCCGAGAATCTTTGATTCTCAAATTTGCAATTCGCGGAATGAAAGGAGTTCGCCTAGCTTCCTCGATGACTCGGTTAATGTCCGGCTCCGAACTGGTGGCCTGGTGGAACTTTGACTTCATTTCTTTTAGTTCCTGGCTAACCTTCCTCATGGTTTCGAGCTGATCAAAGCTCTCTTGATCATACTGATCCACAAGCTGATCTTCATCTCCGAACTGCGTCTCTTCTTCCACATCCGGTTGGATTGTCGGGTTAGAAGTTGTTTGTTCGTTAGTCTCACTTCGCACACGGGAGTTTGGCGTACTGAACATGCTTCTTCGGACTCCCACGGTACTTCCTGCACCTAGAGAACGAACACGAGATTGAATAGTATTGATGTTTTGACCAAGAGATACCTGGGTTGTTTTAAGCGTGTCCACAGCTTTTTCCACATCCGAGAACTTCTGCGACATTTCTGTTATGGCTTGCTGCATGGTCTTGAGAGCCTCGGCTACTGTCGAATCAGGGATGCTTGTTCCAGACATTGCTGCTTATCTCGGAAATGAGAGAAATCTGACAACTCAAGAATCTTCTAGATCCCCACAGGCGGCGCCAAAATGTGGATGTCGGATTCGCACACTTGAATATTTGTTTAATTAGTGGGAATGATTATTCTTGAGGACAAAAATATGATGAAAAAGCTATGAATTGAAATGGAAAATGATTATAGTGTATTTGCTAGAAAAATTGCGTATCCTTTACATGGCTATTAGCCCTCTTATTTATATTGACAAACGACATTTAACTCTCAATTAAACATAATTATTTTCTCTTAAATGCGTCCGTTTTGGTCTTCGAGTTTTAATGCCCAACGTTTGAATTTGAATTGACTCCGATCTTCATGGGCTTCGCCTTTTGGCCCAAGTCATCCGACTTCGATTCCGAGTCATATCCCGAGGTGTGACCACTCCGGGCTCTCTTTATGGTGATGCCCACTTCGATTATATCTTGTGACCCATGGGCTTAATGGGCCTTATCCTTTGCGGGCCTTCATCTTGATTACGTGGCAATCTTTGGTTGGTCCCGGTCCACTGGTGCGGGATCCGACACCAACAAGTCTCATTAGTCAGGCCGATTATTTTGAGGCCGCAAGTGGTTCTTAACAAGAGGTCTCCGGTGGCGGCTGATCAATGGTTTTCTGGTTTACCTTCGGATCGGTTCTATATCTTCTCCAAGTATTTTAACTTTTCCTAGGCGATCTGTCTAGCGGTGATGTGAAGGAGGCATTCGATTTTCATCTCCCGGTGGTGACTTTCATGTATTGTTTCCAGTTCATGTGTCTCTGGTAGTCGAATCTTTGAAGTTCGAGGCTGTGGCGAACCTGTTCTTCGATATGGGGACCACACCAAAAAAAAATAATGAAATTTTCATGTTTAGTGTGAAAATGAGTTTTGTTTTCATCATTTGGTAAAGTCATTTGGTCTTCTTATAAAATAGCCAATTAGACTAAATCAGACCAAAATGCCCTTAAATACAATTGTTCTCGTTCACTTACATTATTTTTTTCACCAATTCAGTTGTGTTTTCTCTTCAATTATTTTGTCTCATTATAACTGATTAAAAAAATTATTGAGAAAAACAGAATAAGGAGAGAAAAAAATTAAAAATCTCAACTTTTTCACAGAGAATTTTTGAAAACAATTTATGTAGTAACCATTTTCGAAACATCTGAAAAATCTCTCATTCATCTTCGATTGAGAGTTTTAAAATCGAGTAGCAACAGATTTCATATCTTCAGCGATGAGCCAAAAATAAAAAATTTCCAGAGAAAAAGATTTTGGAGTTGAGAAGTCCGGCACGAAGAGGAATTTTGTATCTCGGAATCTCGGATTTCATCTATCCGACCCGAATCTTGGTAAAGAAGTATACTCGGTTAGAAAAAATTAAAGGCGAAATAAGAGATGAATATCGAGTCGCCGATTTGCATTTCTTGAACATCGTTGGCGAGCAAAAACAAAAGATACGGTTACAGAAGAGGATACTCAGGTTGAAGATGACTGCAAAATTACAATCATGTCTTTATTTGATTTTTTTATGTGTACGTGTACGCAATTTACGGTGTACGCGTTATTGGTTAAGTGGACGTGTACGTCTGTTAGATTATGTAGTATTGTTGAGACGATGTACACAATATTTAGAGAGTTTGTATATTAGAAACTTTTGGTTAATTTGATTAACATTTCACAACATACCGTACAAGAATTAAAAGTATGGACTCGAAATGAGGGGATTTTGTTGTTGTATGATCTAAAATTTTGTTAGTTGGATTGTTTTCTTTGGACCATTACCCTCCACAAAGATTTTTTGTTTTGATTAACTTTTCACAACATATTCAGTTCTTTGACTAGCGTTTCACAATATACCTTGAAGGAATTCGAAGTATGGAATGTTACACCATTTTCGGTCCTTTTAAGAATCTCTGCAACGTTTGGTATCTATGGTGGTGCACACGGCGAGGTACCCAAATGCTATATATTTAATATGATATATCCTTTACGATATTTCTGTTTTGATGTTGTTCTTTCTATGTAATTATTATTTTAAATTTTTTTAATGAACGTTATGTTACACTATATTATTGATGTAGAATAGATAAGATTCTAAACTGAACCATATACGTACACGATAATATTGAGATACACGTACACGATAATTTTGATTTTTTTTTTTTGATCTAAAATAATTTACATCTTCGAGTTTTATAATTGTAATTTGGGTATTGGGATATTAAATATCTAAATATAATTGATATGTTGGGTATATACCTATATTTCAGGTATCCATTCGATTCTCGGTTCGGTTCGGATTAGGTTCTGATTCTTTGACTATGAATCCGGTTACTCGGATATAAAAATTTAATAGCGTTCGGATATTATATTTTGTTAGTTATGGGTTTGGTTCTTATTCTTCGAATAGGTTCGATTCGTCTTCAGATCTAGTTCGTACATAGTTTGAGTGTTTTATTTTTGTGTTCAAAAAAATATTTTGTACACATATGCACTTAAATCATTACCGTATACGATACACATGCCTACATGATATATATTCTTAATCTCGAATGGTCTTCAACGACATAATTAAAATTAAGAAATCAATTATTCGATTCTCGGTTTGGTCGGAAACTGCAAATCCACAAAGGGGATATCTATTGCGGTTGTTGACGCCAACGCCGTCATCAAAGAAGGCCAGAGCTTAACCAACTTCGCCGACGATTTCGTAACCGTCCCTCAAGTACTCTCCTCAGTTTCATGGGACGAAACATCTAAAAGATGTTCCTCCGCCGATTCAAACTGTAAGGTTAAAGAGATTAACTCATGGAATAACTCATAAGCGACATGCCTCTCTGTTTAAGGATGTCCTCACTCTGATCTTTGCTCCAAACTTCAGCCGCACGCATCAATAATATATCTTGTGGTATGTCTTTCAATCCACAATCTATTTGATTTGGCGAGAAAGAAATAGACGACGTCATGGGGAACAACCGACTTCTGCAGCAAATTTAATCAAACAAATTGATGCCACACTTCGGAATCGGCTATCAACGCTCTCACAACAGAGCAATGGAAAATTAGCTGAAGCATATAGGAATGCATATTCGAAACTTCTTTGATTTCTGATTACAGTTTTGGTTTAGTTCAAAGTCAAATTTCAGATTTTCTTATCAAAGATGCATATAATGTAACAAAGGTTTTTTGATGAATAAAATTTTACATTCAAGCAAAAAAAAAAAAAGAGATTACCTGGCAAGAAATTCAGCGAGATCTATAAGCTGACACGAATGCTTTGAACAATGATGTGGATGATGATATTGAAGTCGAAGCTGAGGCTGGTGATACCTTTGAGGCATCATCGATGGCAGATGATGGTAGCAGCGAGCAGAGTTGGTCGTTATCTGAATCCAATGTAGTTTGTATAAGTGTATAACCGGTGACTATGCGATGCAAAATGTTATTCTTCAAATGGGTTTGCGTTTGCTTTCACCCGGAGGAACTAAACAGGTACGCTTTATGAATCAGATCTTCCTTATATTCCTCCAAGTTTCTTTAGCTGAGAAAGATGTATTACACGATCTTCAGGTGGATCTGGAGATCCTTGCAGTGCCGGCCCTTAGCATAAGCAAGGGAAGCGGCCGCTTAGGGCCTCTACTTAATATTGTATATTGCTCACACTTTTGTAAGTAAATATTTGTCTATTTTGTATGATATGTTTTAAGTTTTTCTTATGTGTTGAATTTAGCCATGTAATTCTCTAAAGGATCATGTGAGTCCAATGTTATTTGTTTCTTTACTGAAGTACGTTTAGATGTATGAAGTGGTTTAAACAAAAGAAACTTACAAAATATGTTGTGTAATCATAAAAACATATACATATATATAGTTTTAGCAATCAAATATCTATAGTTTCATCTCTTAATCATTCATGACAACTAAATTATACAGCTAAATTTGAAAAAATGGTATGATTATTCTCTAAATTTTTTTTTAAAGTACATTTTGGTTGACAATTTTTTTTTTCGCTTAGGGCACTCAAAATGTTTGGACCGGCACTGTGGAGATGCCATGCTTGCCACACATCAACTCATGAAATTGAAAGAATCTTCTGTCCCGAGTGCGGTAATGGCGGCACTCTAGATAAGGTAGCGGTTACGATAGACGAGAATGGTACCATCATAGCTGTGGCCTGTGGGTAAACCACGTATTACACTTCAAGGGACCAGAGTAAGTAGTCGCTAACCAAAATCACCTTGTTTTGCTGTTAAACAGAGCATCTATATAGATGATCAATTCATTATATATGAGTCATTTGTTACTCTGCTTTTAAACAGAAAACCATCGTCTTCTTCTGTCTTTGTGCAGTTTCCCATACCAATGCCTAAAAGTGGAAGAATACAATGACCTTTAAGAGGAAACATGAATTACTCTTTAAGTGTATCCTTAAATATATTGGTTATCATAGTAATAGTCTTAATTTTAGTATAATTTGTTTTAAATATGCGAGCGGGTGCTATTTGGATGAGAAATTTTCATATAAACGTTCATTTATTATTATTTTCATTTCCATTGATATTCATATACTTAAGCAATTATGTATGCTGCTAATGTTAGTTATTATAATATTCTTTCTTAAGTAAGTTGCAATTTGACTCTGGTGATGATTTGCAATCAAGTTTGTTATTGTTTTAAAAAAATAAAGACTTCGAACTACGAACACTATTTCGCATCTTTAGTTGTTCTTTGGGCTGTTACTACTTTTTCAAATATGTACTAATCGGACTGGTTGCGTTCTTCTTGGTCTTGCGATAGAGAAAATTTTGATTCAGTTTGGTCGGATCAGAATCTGGTTTTCTTCTTTTGTCATTAATATAGAGATAAGAGAATGAGATAGGAAGATAAATGCAAGTATGTAACAATGTGAAGTTAAAATCAGAAACCAAAAAACAGAGGAAGAGCTTTAAAGACAAAAGCTCTTTTACCAGACAGACACTAAGCAACAAGTTCTTAACTTTTGTAGATACTCTATATGTAGGTATACTTATAAAGTGTGGCTTAAGCTAAAACCTACCAAGGATTAATCACAATGGAGAAAAGAAGCCAACCAAAATTAAAATCAATAAATGCCTACAAACTATGGCTACAACAAAAGGTAATCGGTGAAGTAAACTCACCGAGTTAACTGAATCTTGATTAATCATCATTCTCTCCTTCTTCTTCGGTTTCTTAACTCATCTGCTCGCCTATGAGATCGAGACCAACAAGAAGAAAGGTGAGACCTTGAAACAACAGGAAGTAGAAATGAACTCCTTGTGAGGCCAAGAGACTCCTAACTGCTGCGGTGAGCAAAAGAAAAGCCAGAGCGAGCTCTTTGTGGAATATCTTATTGGTTTTCTTCACGGAAACCGGTTGTTTTTTCTGTTCCTCTACTTGGCTTATCTCCAAGAGCTCACTGTCTGAAACTCCTCTTAGAATTTGGTTTGGCATCTTCTTGGATTCTATATCGGTGAGACCTAAAAGATCGGACTCTGATGATCTTCCTGCTTTCTTTGTTACAATCCATTCGTAAGAGCTACCAAGTTGGAATAATCCAGATACCATCGCGTTGAACTTGGTGACCGACATTGTGTTTTCAAACAGGAGGTAAGGGACAATGAAAGGGAAAGACTTTGGAGCAGGAAGAATGTTGAGTAATGACATGAATATCGGTACATAGCAGATGACCCAAACAGGAAGCTCGGCTTCTGGAACGAACATGGTGATTGGAAGGATTACGCAGAACAATGTGAAGGAGTAGAAAGGAAGTATGAGTTTCCTTAGAAGGAAGAATAGAAGTATCAGATTTGCCTTCTTCCACATTGCAATCTACGGGAAAACCAAAAGAGCCATTAAAATCATTGACATGATCAGATGACGACGTTACAAAACCATAGCTCTTATATACCTTAGAGGTCAAGATTGATCGCAGACACAAGCGAAATAGCTGCATTGGTCCCGAGTGCCATCGATGTTGCTGCTTCTTGTATGCTTCATATGACTCAGGAACTTCACAAAGAACCTAAAGATTGTTTGTACTTCAGTCAAATTTACACAAGGCTGTTCATGAATCTGTGACAAGAGCACGCGATATAATAGTACCTTGACATCGTTAAGATATATGAATTTCCATCCATGGAGATGAGCCCGAACAGCTATATCCATATCCTCGACGGTTGTCCTTTCAAGCCAACCTCCAGATTCCTCAAGGGCTTTAATTCTCCATACTCCAGCAGTTCCATTGAAACCAAAGAAATTCAAGAACACGCCATTAACCTGCTGCTCAACTTCGAAATGAAAACACAGATTGATGTTTTGAAGACGGGTCAACAAGTTCTCATCTTTGTTCACAAACGCCCACCTAGCCTGAACCAGACCTAACTCAGGCTTCTCCTGAAATAACATTGGCATTTACAAGTTAGAGACTTCACCAAAAATGGTTGTATCATACTCTCATGACACAACCAAACAGAATTACAAATCCACCTATCTACAGACCTTGAAATGTGGAACAGTTAGTTTAAGGAAATCCGAGTTAGGTTGGAAATCCGCATCGAAAATTGCAACAAACTCGTAAGCTTCCACATAATCACAGCTCATTGCAGATTTGAGGTTACCAGCTTTGTAACCAGTTCTAACCAAGCGATGCCGGTAAATTATGTTGACACCCTTTTGGCTCCATTTAGTAACCTCAGCTCTAATTAACTGCTGGATGCTTTCATCATCCGAATCGTCTAGAACCTGAATTAGCAGTCGATCTTTCGGCCAGTCAAGCTGACATACAGCAGATATAGATTGCTCATATACCTAAACAAGAATAGACATTTATGTAACTTCATTAATCTAATTCAATAACGAAGTACATAACCATGTAAAAAGATTGATACTTTGTTTCACCATACCTCTCTCTCATTGCACATTGGTATCTGAACAAGAACCATTGGATACTCAGATCCTGATCCTTCAACATCATCATTTCGAAAAGGATCATCATCGATTCTCGGCTTAATCTTCTTAAACTTGATCCAAAAACAACCTAAGCAAAGAATCAAACGATCTACAGACTGTACAAGGAACAGTACAATACAAAACTTTGAGAGAGCTTTGATTGGAGGAGCAATATAATCAGCTCTTAAACTCAACCAACCAACATAAAGCAGATGAAACAAGCTCTGGATCTCAAGTTTGCTTGTAAGGATGTGTAAATTAGGGTTTTTGAAGTAATGCCATCCTCTGTAATAAGCAACTAACTCAAACCCAAGAATAGCTAATGAAGTAGCTAAGAAGAGCTTAATAGCTGAGAAAAGCCATCTGTCTCTACCAAGTCTCTCAGAGCCTAATGGGTGAGTGAAACTAAGCCGTCTCTTGACCGAACCAAGAAGAGACCAGAACACTGTGGCTAACCAAGTGAGACATCCAACAGCTTTGTGAGCTTGAAGAAGCAGAACCCAAGTCACTTGCTTAGCATTCTTGCCTCTACTCTTCTCCATTGGTTGAAATGCAGAGTCTGGTTCCTCAACTTCAACGATTGAGTAATTGGGATTCTCCATTTTCACCACTACTGGTGTACCTCTCCTTGTTTCCTTCACCCACAAATCTGAAAAATCAAACCTTGGAGCCATTTTTCAAGCTCAAGACTCAAATCTGGAAGAAGAAGAAGTAGTTGAATCTCTTGATTAGAGTTAAGACCCAAATCTCAAAGTTGAAACTTTTAAGCTAAACCCATCTGGAGAAACCAAAAGGGAGTGACTTTGAGTGAGTAAATCTTCAGACTTAAGGTTAAAGACCAAGACTTTTGTAAGAAATTTGAACAACCCAGATCCAAGAACTCGAATATCTAAAGACCCATTTTTGAACAACAGACAAAGAAGCAGCAACAGCTCAAAGGGGTCATTAACAGTGACCTGCGAAAGAGAGTAAAGACAATGAGTGGTTTGGGCAAGTGAGAGAGAGAGAGAGAAAAGATTGATACTTGGCAATGGTAGAGAAAGAGAGAGAAGAAGAAGAAGAAAAGTATCTAAGATCCCTTACACTTTCATGTGAATGTTTCCTCTTCAGCTAACCCTCAATGATGGCTTCAACATGCAAATTCATCTCCTTTTTCCAAAAAAAAAAGTTTTCACATTTCATGAATCTTTCTCATAGAGTAGCATTTTTGAAAAACAACTTTTAGATAAAAAGCTAGTAAAGAGGAAAAAAAATCAATGGTTAGAAAAATTCAAAATGGTAGTGATTTTAATGGGCTAGTAATATAAAAACTAAAAAGGGTACAAGTTTTAAAAGCATTTTTACTTTGTAATGAATTATAAGAAGATTTTGTAATCATGGACATCTAGTTTTAGGCTTTGAATGATGAGATAAGTGGCAATTGCATTTGATCTCTGTTTACATGTAGCTGATAAACACATATCTTCAAAAACCTAACTGTTCATCAACCATGATAGTTCTATTCAGAAAAATATGTTTTTGTGATTCCAAGTGATTAAAAATGAGTTAAAAGTCGATGTTACTGTTCCATTCGTTCTTAATTTGTTCTGATTGTTATGCACATTTTGCCATGTTAAGTACTATATAAAACCTTAATAAATATTAGATTGAACTTGTATTAGTATTGTCAGATTATCTAATATATCATCAATCAAGTACCATATAATTTTATTGTTGAGGATATATTGCTAAAACATTTAATAAGGCCGTGTATATCTAAGACTCTAGTATTTTTAAATTTGGTACTAATTATATTATTTTATAATAATTAAATAACTCAATTTATAATTATAGAAAATAATCTGTGATGCCACTTATGAATTATGATAAGAGAAAACTCAACAACACACTAAATTTTATTCATTAATAAGTAATTAAATTTTCAAATTCTACTGAGTAAATTAACGATTTTATATGAAAATAAATAATTTTATTTGAAATTGAAAAATACAGGATAATTTCTTTTAAATTGGAAAGTTTTAAAAAAGGAAGATGTAAGTCAACATATAATTTTACTAATTTAGATTTTCTGATTCTGAAACTTTAAAATTTGTTAAAAAATAATTATAAAGTATGCCAGGTTTTATATAATTTTTTTTTATTTGGAAATCAATTCTATTTTTCTTTTCTTTTCTTTTAACTCCATTTCTTTATAAATATTTTTTTCGTGCTGGATTTTGGGTATTTGCATTCTACATGTGATTTTCGAAACCGTCAAAGGTCGACCATTGGGGAGTAAATGGAGTTCAATCCAGAAAGAAACAATCTAAATGATAACAAGATCATTCAAAAGTATATAAGATTCCAAAAAAAGATAAAATAAAAAAAAAAGGATGAAGATTAACACAATGGTAGATTTAGCTACAAAATTATAAAAGTCAAAAATGTTGTTTATGTCGTACTAGGTTTAAGGTTGCGGAGGAAGTTCTTGAAATCATCCACCACATGTAATGAAACTGAGGGGTGTAGATTTAACCATAAAATTTGGCTTCAGCTTGGTTTGGAGTAATAATTTTACTTCTACGACAAAAAAAACAAATTGACACGTAAAATTCTTTTGGACATCCTCAATCTAGGAATGCATAGTGATAACAATAATAATAAACCAAAAACCATAGTAAACCGGTCAAAAATTCAAATTTGGTTTGATTTTTGCGTTCAAACCAAAAACACTTGAACCAACCACAAAGTTGTGTCAATGTGTTCCTCCATATTTAGTCCTTTCAAGCTATAATAGTTTTTGGGTTCAATGGTAACATCTATTTTAACAGAGAAATAAAAATCAAAAGAATAACTAAACCGATCCTGAAGTTTCTATCTCTTATGACTAGAAAAGTACCAATCCTGGCTTTGTAAGCTCTATAGTTCTCACCAGTAAGAACCCTATATTTCTTCTCAATACGGAAATTCTAGGATCCAATAATTTCTATATATCCTTCAGGCACCAGAAATTGCAGTGTCTAAAGCAATTTTCACCAGCATTATTGTTAAGTTAGAAGCTCTCTTGTCGATTGTCAAGAGCCATGAAAAATGTTTTGTGATTCCACCACCATCCTTTTGGAATATCATTGAGCATCGATCATCTCGGTGTCTGAATGTTCTTTCTCCAGGGGTTTGGACTCGGTATCTGAATGTTCTTTCTCGGTGGGTTTGAACTTGGTGTCTGAATGTTCTTTCTCCAGAGGTTTGGATTCGATGTCTGAATGTTCGTTCTCCTGAGGTATGAACTCTGTAGCAGCAGATGGAGATGGAGTAGTAATGTCCGAACAAGAAGAATCAACAGCAAGTTTTTCAACCGCTGGATTTTCTTTCCCATTTGCTGCTTCTTCTTGATGATCTGTTCCGGAATCATGTTCCATGTCAATAGAAGGGTTTGATTCAGAATCTACTGTATCAACCATTGCGTCAACTTCCTTTCCTTCTTCAGAGACTGGTACGGATGCTGACATTGACGACAATGATGATTCTTTTTCGCATTCAGGGTCTTCTGAATGTGAGATGATGCCGTTACACAGAGAGGACACACTTGTGTCATACGCTCCCACCCCGGAACTCTCAACAGAGCCATCTTGGCTAGATTCTGTGTTCAATGTATCTGTTTTCTTCTCATCTTGACCTTCTTCGGATCTAAGATTTGATGGTCTGGGCTGAACCCTGCACCAATACCAGATATCGTAATCTGTTAAAGCTCTTTCGCTCAACAGTTCTAGTAAATTCACGAACTCCGCAAAAGGATATATATTCTTCTTGTCATGAAAAAAGAAAGAAAGTGAAAGGCTCTACCTGCTGTAGAGGAGCATGTATGCTCGTTGAGAAAGGACATCTTCTAGTTCAACCTTTTCCACCTGTGAGTATTTTTAGACGGGATTAGAAGAAGATCTCTGAAAATTCTTGTTTTCTCGTAATCAAATCCTGGTCTATGTCAACATCGGTAATAGCCAACCAAAACAATGACAGAAGATGATTCTTACCTCAGAATCGTCTATTCTATACCAGTTTCCACGGAAGTCCTTGACATAGCATATGTAATGGCCGAAAAATGAGGCATTCAACATATCTAAATGGACAATCACAGCATAGAGTTTGTATACATCTGATCCTTCTACTCCACTGCTCATGTAAGGGCCTAGATCAAATGTCTCGGGAAAACTAATTCTTTTGTTCAGTTTACCAAATCTCCCACCCTGAACATAGTTTTAGATTTATTAGACCATCGATGTCAGAAGAATAAGAAAAAGAAAAAAGACTAACTAAAAGCAAAAGCGAGAATAATGGAGCCCAAACCTGGAATCTTTTTAAGGCAATTGTAAGAATATTTGGAGCACAACGAATTGAAAGGCGCTTGCATGCCTTCACATAGTCATCACATCTGGAAAAGAAATACTAAAGTTTGAGAAAAACATTCCATTCTCAGGATGAACATATCAAGTTATCAACTATGTCTCTGTTTTAGGAAAAATTAAAGGCGTCAGAAGGAATACAATACCTATCACATTTGTATAAGTTATCCCCCTGAAGCCACTCTTTAGCTGTGAACTGATCGAGACATTCCTCCAATGATACCGCATCCCCGTGGATCTCAACAGTTAAATCCATCATATTTTCATATTGGTCAGAAACGTTACTGCAAGCGGTACACTGGACCTGCAAAATAAGAAAAATGCAGCAAATGAGGGAAAATGTTCCAAAAAGAGAGAGGACGATAATCTAAAGGAACTGAAGCAAGTTTCAAACATGAAACATAGATATGATATGTTGGATATATAAAGCAACTGAAGCAAGTTTCAACATCTTCAATAAAACCAATCATCGGGGACAAAAAGAGTGCAAGGGTGAGTGCAATCACACTTGACCGAAATTTTTTTGGAAAATGAGTTCATGACTACACGCAGACCTAGGATATGGAAATCAGTCAGTCTTCCACTCACTCACATTAAAAACCTCTTAAGAGTAGGTTGATAAGAAAGATCTACTTCAGTCCGTAGGTGGTTCTGTTTCGAACGAAACGAAGGATCCAATCTAGCCATTGGCTAACCTGTTACAAACTTATTACCTAGTGTCTAGTGACTCTACGATTCAAACCTAAAGCGAACATAAGTATGTCTTCTCGACACACCTTCCATTATTCTTGTACTAATTCTAATGAATGGTACATCACTGGATTATTAAAATTTGCACATACAGCACAAGACCTGCTACTGGGATAAGGAAACACACCTGTGACTGAAGGAGACCACCAAATATATATTGAATAAGTGTTGTCTCTTGGGCACGAGGAGGCACCACTTTTTCTCCACCAAATTCGTCGAGGCAAACAGATTGCATCATATCAATTGCAAACCTAAGTCACATGAGTTTTAAAAGCATTAGCTGACAGATTGACAGAAACTCCACCGCTGGATTACACCAACAAGAAACAATTCCTGACCTCATCAACTCATGAGCATCCTCCTGTCTCCCATACCCAAGGTTTCCACCAATATTAGGCAGCCGCGAAATAATGTTCATTGGTGAAAATGGAAACCGGCTTTGGTTTGCTCTATCAAGATGATTTTCAAATTCACAGAAGAAGCACCAATCATTTCGCCTACCTGTTAAACAAAACACAGAAATAAAATTGAAATGAATACAGAAAATCCAATTAGAAGAGTTGTGAAGCACAAAGATTTTCTCGAAAAAAATTACATTCTCTTTTGTGGCCTCTCTCCAGAAGGTATGCAACAAGAGGGCGTGTCCAGGAAAGGCATTGTAGAACCACATTAGCGAAACAACTGAAAAAGGATTGACATAAAAGAAACTCATTAAAAAGAATTCAACTCATTCGATTGGTGCGTTAAAGTTATACCAGAAACCAGATGAACAAAAACCTGTTTCCACAATTGGTGAGCCCACAAGGAGCCATTATTGGTCTGTCCCAATTATAATATCTAACAAAACTTTCGTATGGGAAAAGAACCTGCAGAAGAATGCAAACAGAATGAGACTTGCACGATGAAAACAATCAAGAGAGTGTCAAACATCAGATGAACAAAAGAAAACTATTACATCTGTTGGCTTGAGGGCCGCCTTGCTTTGGCTCAGTTGAGGAACCAATCCAATCTTACTCTTCTTAGAAGCAGAAGAAGACATATTCCCAAACAAAGAAGCTTTGTAATCGATATCATCTCTTCCCACCGGTGAAGAGTCAGTACTCCGAAACACCTTGCATTTTAGTTTATGTCCTGACTTCCAATCTGACGTTTGGCAATCCGCAGAGCTAGTTCCAAAGAACAGAGGCAAATAAAAGGAAACCAAATTCAAGAAACAGATCCTTTAAAAGCAAGATTGTTCTGTAAGAAACTGTAGCTGGTGAAATCCTAAAAATCGAAACTTTCAAAAGCAAAATTGTTCCTTTACTATATCTCCAGCTACGTCTAAATCAAATCTAAAAACCCTAATAAAGATCAATCTTGAATCTTTTCAACATACCAGTATCTCACAGATTTGCAACGAGAGCACTTTTTGGTAGAAGTCTTCCCACAGACAGAACATTCAACCGTGTCGGGAACCATGAAATCTCGGCGATGGTCTCTATCGAAACCACCGGAGCCACCACCGACCTCGAAGTACTTGGCTGCCGTTCTTTTAACAAAGTAGAGGAGACCGATTGAGAGAAAGAATAACGTCAAGATAAGCTGCGTGAAGAAATTCAGATCCACAAATAATCCAACTTCATGCATCTAATTCCCTCTCGAACATCGATCTCCTTCTTCTTCTTCTTCTTCTTCTCAGATTTGATTCGGAGATGCCAAAGAGAATCTCCTCTGTTTTTATTTTTTTCTCTGTGTTTTAGAGTTAAAGAATGAGAGAATGGGCCAATTAAAATCTTTAGACAATTATTTTTCTTTTATTTTTATTTATCAGTTTCCATTTTTTTTGTCTTTACTTTTTTTTTTTTTGCTCTCACTGATTTAGTTAATTTTGAGTTATTACAGGCCAACTACTATTTCTCTGGATTTGTTTCCATTATAAAAAAGTTAATTTTAATGATTGTTAGATACTACATGTGTGAATATATAGTTTAATAGATAATTGTTCTATCTAAAAAATTTAAGTTTTTTTTGGCAATCATATGTGAAATACTATGTTGAATTATAATCAAATTAACTATGACTGTTTATTTTTATTTTTGTCAACAACTATAACTAAATCCGTTTAAAAGAGTCATTCCTGAATAATGTTGTTTTACATAAATGATATATTGCGGTTAATTGTTCCTTGTATTGAGATATAAGTATTATTGTATAGAATTAAGTTTCCTTTTGCTTAATTCTACTTGCTATATATATGAGTTGTAAGATTACATTTTGGTTTAATGAGAAATCTACTTTACAATAGTAAAGTGTTAATACCTTGTTTCTCTGAATATCTTCCAAATACACCGAAAAAGATGGCCACTCGGTTGGGGAAGACACCATCTTCAGCAGATCTGAATAGTCTGTTAAAAAAACTACGTGTTGATTAAAACTATAACTAAATCCGTTTAAAAGAGTCATTCCTGAATAATGTTGTTTTACATAAATGATATATTGCGGTTAATTGTTCCTTGTATTGAGATATAAGTATTATTGTATAGAATTAAGTTTCCTTTTGCTTAATTCTACTTGCTATATATATGAGTTGTAAGATTACATTTTGGTTTAATGAGAAATCTACTTTACAATAGTAAAATGTTAATATGGTATCAGAGCCCAAGGTTGGCCCAACAAACAAATTCCCACAAAAATGGTTTCCCACCTATGTGGCTCATATAAGTGGCATGTCTTGTTGTATTTCCGAGATGTTGGGCTTGGATAGTTTCCCGTTGGACCGTTTCCCGCCCAACATGTCGAGGAGGCCTATTAGAATGTCCCACATTGCTTGGGATTAAGATCTTTGGGCAATATATATAGGATGTGGCAATCCTTAACTCTTGAGCTAGCTTTTGGGTTAAGTTAGGCCACATTCCTAATATGGTATCAGAGCCCAAGGTTGGCCCAACAAGCAAATTCCCACAAAAATGGTTTTCCACCTATGTGGCCCATATAAGTGGCATGTCTTGTTGTATTTCCGAGATGTTGAGCTTGGGCTGTTTCCCGTTGGACCGTTTCCCACCCACATCTCGAGGAGGCCTATTAGAATGTCCCACATTGCTTGGGATTAAGATCTTTGGGTAATATATATAGGAATGTGGCCTAACTTAACCCAAAAGCTAGCTCAAGAGTTAAGGATTGCCACATGGAACTAGGTGCTATGGAACTTAATAAGACATGGAGTGTACTTTCTTTACCCCCAAATAAGAATGTAGTGGGATGCAAATGGGTATATACTATTAAGTATAATTCAGATGGATCTATAGAGCGTTATAAGGCAAGATTGGTTGCAAAAGGTTTTACACAACAAGAGGGAGTTGACTACTTTGATACATTTTCTCCTGTAGCCAAGTTGGCAAGTGTTAAACTGGTTCTTGGTCTTGCTGCTAAAAAGGGTTGGAGCATCACTCAAATGGATGTCACTAATGCTTTCTTGCATGGTGACTTGGAAGAAGAAATATATATGAGTTTACCTGAGGGTTACACACCTGCTTCAGGTTCATTGCCTCCAAATCCGGTTTGCAGACTACATAAATCCATCTATGGTTTGAAGCAAGCCTCAAGACAGTGGTACAAATACCTTTCAAAGACTCTATTAGATGATGGCTTTCTTCAATCATATGTTGACAACACGCTCTTTGTGAAACTCACTGGTACGTCTTTCATAGCCTTATTGATCTATGTAGATGATATCTTGATAGTGAGTAATGATGAGAAAGCAGTAGCATCTGTGAAGTTGGTTCTTGCTTCTCGTTTTAAAATCAAAGATTTGGGTCCTGCAAAATTTTTTCTGGGCTTGGAGATTGCTCGGAATTCTGATGGAATATCAGTTTGCCAAAGGAAGTACTGCCTAGATTTGCTAGCCAACTCTGGTCTCTTAGGCTGCAAACCAAAGTCAGTACCAATGGATCCAAAGATTGTTTACACCAAGACAACAGGTACATTACTTACTGATGGAAGGCCATTCAGAGAATTGATTGGAAGACTGCTCTATTTGTGCATCACCAGACCAAACATTACCTTTGCTGTGCATTGTTTGAGTCAATTCTTGTCATGTCCTACGGATGCACATCTAAATGCAGCTCAACACATTCCATGGAAGTCTAGAAAACAGGAAGTAGCAAGTGGAAGCAGTACAGAAGCAGAATACAGGAGTATGGCTCTAGCAACTAAAGAGCTGCTTTGGCTGAGTCAAATGCTAAAGGATATGCACATCAAGGTGGAGTTTCAGCATAAACTGTTCTGTGACAACAAGTCAGCAATTGGATATGCACAACAAATGCATATTGCGAATAATCATGTATTCCATGAAAGAACAAAACATGTGGAGATCGATTGCCATACTACTAGAGATCAGGTGAAGTTTGGCTTCTTAAAGGTTCTTCATGTGGAAACAGAAAATCAGTTGGCTTACATATTGACCAAGTCTCTGCATCCTGGTCCTTTTCACTCGATACTTAGGCGATTATCAGTGTCAAGCCTTTATCTTCCTCAACAAGATTCACAAGATTCGGCTTGAGGGGGGTATATTGAGATATAAGTATTATTGTATAGAATTAAGTTTCCTTTTGCTTAATTCTACTTACTATATATATGAGTTGTAAGATTACATTTTGGTTTAATGAGAAATCTACTTTACAATAGTAAAGTGTTAATACCTTGTTTCTCTGAATATCTTCCAAATACACCGAAAAAGATGGCCACTCGGTTGGGGAAGACACCATCTTCAGCAGATCTGAATAGTCTGTTAAAAAAACTACGTGTTGATTGTCGCACCAATCATACACTTCATTGTCCAGTCAAGAGCTTCTACTTCTGAATGTAGAGGATAAAGACTTCTACGAACGTCAGTAGCTCCCATAGTTGGCGACACCTCGTTTGATGACGTACAAAACCACCTTAAACCTAAGAACTTATCACTACATTTCCATGAACCATCCACAAAACATCGATGTCCGGAGTACATTGATTCATGTGAAAAATCTCTCACGCAATTGCTTGTTTATGAATCCAAAGATCCAGGATTTTCAGTATGGAACTCGACTTGAGCTAACTGCCAAGCTTGTGCCTCATTTTTCGCTAAGCACAATATCTCTAGTGGATCTTTATCCACATTTTCGTATAACTTATCATTCCTTACTTTCCAAATATACCAAATTATCCATGGATACAAGATATATCTATCTTTGGAGGAGTTCTCCAGAATAAATAATCCATGGCTCTTAATGGTAACTGTGTACCGCTACAATACAGTGTATATAGCTTTAAGAGTTATCAATCACAAAAGCTTTATCAAAAGCGTTACTCAAAGATTTACTCTCAGCTTTTTTGTACAACTTTCTCGTACAGCTCTTTCTTACCGTACTATTCCGAAAAATCTTACAGCTCCAGTTAATGGCTAAAAAATTTATACAGTTTTTGGTTACCAATCAGACCCCATATATGTGTAAAAAGAAGCGGAGAAAAAAAATCTCTGTAGCCGTAGGAATCTGCGAGAGAGCCCAAGTCTAACGTGCTGGATGGCATTCAAGAAATATTATTAATTGTTTTCTCTGATGCCCCACATCTACTGCATTTTGTATCACAGTTTATACTCCTTTTTCGTAGATTTGTCGTGACCTACACGCAGCCGGATAATATTTGCCACAAAGAATGTCGTAACTTAGGTGGACATTGTACTTTCCAAGAATCTGCTTTCAACGGTTTAATATCTGGGCCAGAAAAATGTGAATTGGGTTTGAAACCTCAACATATATATATATATACATATATATATATATATATATATATATAATCCATTAATAATAATATTGTTTTAGTCTAATAGTTAAAATTGTATGAGTATTATAAAGCTTTCAAGGCGGATTGGTAACGACTGCTACTTTTGGTTGCAAAGAATTTGGTTGTTAAAACTTTGGCTGTAGAAACTTTGTCTCTATAATAGAGATGAATTTTCTCTATTTTTACTCCAATTTATAACAAAATTTACTCTATTTATAGAGAAAAAAATAGAGATCCTCTATATATAGAACAAAATATAAAGATCCCTATTTTAGAGGTGAAAATAGAGGTGAGTTAGAGTAGATTTGCCTGTAAAATAGAGTTTATAGGCAAATATAGAGGTGGGTTAGAGATGCTTTAAAGTCTGATTGGCAACACAAACCTATAGAAATTGTGACCTTTATTTCATTAATATTATATATTAATAATACATATAAATTTTGTTAGAAATGAATTTATGTGACAGCATAGTGACAAAAAAATTGTATTAATGAAAGGAGTTTTAAAAATTATAGAAATTTTTTTGCTTACAAATCATATAAACATTTGAAAAATAAATTAAAATATAGAAATAGTTAAAATACTTATCTTATCAATTCTTCTCTTAGTAAGTTTCAATTTTTTATTTTTTTTGGTTATTCAATGATATTTTATCAATTACTAGTAGCCCTGAGACCAATTATCCGGGAACCCTGCTCACTCGGATCATACAACATACTTAGAAAACATACTTAAGCCAACCATAGTTTAATCTTACCAAAGAAAAGAGTCAAACATTGATTCATTTCAATACTGTTTCATTTGGTTCATAGCTTCACCTTGGAGCAGAATTTCAGGACACAACTTGTGTCTTCTTCCCAAATCAGCTCCAACATGATGGATTCGTTTGCCTTCACACAGTTAGCTTGGATGAATCCTTGCCAGCCTCCTGCCATTCTTAATCTTTTACTTTTGTAGTCCACCAACCGCAGAGTGGTTAACCACTTCATACCATGTTTATCCAACAGAGTCATTTTAGTTTCTTCGTTGATGCCATTCATCCTCGTGAAGGGTATCGGAAGACGCTGAAACAAAGATTCACACAAAAGATTCAGATTTGATAGACTCTTGAAACAAAATGGCTTGGAGTGATGAAACTAACCAGTACAGAACGTAGGATGTTGTAAGGTGTAAGAGTTAATGTCACAAATCGGTTTTCGGATGGTGAAGATGAAGCTTTCCATATCATTCTACCCTTCTTTTCCTTTCTTCTTGAGATTTTCTCGCCGTGGCTACTCTCTATATCGGTTTCTTGATCTGTCGAAAGAGACTCTACTTCATTAGCTTTTGAGCACTCTTCTTCTTCTTCTTCTTCTGGCTCGTTGGAGATCAAACATAGAACAAGAGTTCCTCCTTTTTTTATCAGTTTGAATGTTATGATACTTCCAGCTCTAAGTCCATTGGCATGACAGAAACTTCTCCATCCTCGTTTGATTAAAGAAGTTCCGCATGATTTCTTTCGTTTCAAATCTAAAGTCCATGATTTGCCCTTTTCGTTCATCAAAGTCATCTCTCCACATCTTGTGTCTAGACCATTTTCCCTCATAAAACGCTTTGGAAGATACTGGAACAATAATACAACATAAGTTTAATCTATTTCAGACACTAGTATGAGAGTTTCTTTTGGGGTTAAAATGAAGAGTAGAATACCAGTGTGTCATAGCGTAGACTTGAAGGCGCGACATTAGCCACAAAACAAGAGGGATCTAGTGAAGAAGACTCTGCCTCTCTTGTTACATTCTTCACTTTCTTCTTCCTTTGAATCTTCTCTGAAAAAGATTGCAAGAGAGTAATAAATAGCACATTTCTTGAGTGTCAAGTGTCTAGTGTCAGGGTTTTAGAAAGACAGAACAGAGCTCACCAAGGTTGCTTTCTGCATCGCTTTCCGGTTCTGCGGAAAGAGAGACATCATGAGCTTCTTCTTCTGGCTCATTGGGTAACAAACGTAGAACAAGAGTTCCTCCTCTTTGGATCAGTTTGAAAGTGTAGATATCTCCAGCTCTAAGTCCATTGGCATCACAAAAACTCACCCACCCTCCTTTAACATAAACCGTTCCGCATGATGGCTTTTTTCTCAATTGTAACTTCCATGATCTGCCTTTTTCATTCATCAGAACAATCTCTCCAGATCCAGTGACTACACCATTTTCCCTCACAAAAGGCCTTGGAAGATGCTGAAAAATTCATTACAATAACAACATGAAATTCAGACCCTATAATGATAGTTTCTTTTAGGGTTCAAATTAAAGAGTAGAATACCATTGAGTCATAGCGTAGACTCGAAGGCGCGACTTTAGCCACAAAACAAGAGCTATCTAGTGAAGAAGTTTCTGCTTCTCCATTTGGATTCTTCTTCTCTGAAAAAGAAGAGAATCTACTTATATGAACACATTTCTTGAATGTCAATCACAGAGACAGAGTTAGCGAGAGAGAGACAGAACACAACTCACCGAGGTTGCTCTCTTCTTTTAAACATGAACCATATTGAATCTCACAACAACTAGGTCCCAATAGTGTCACATGGAAAGACAAGTCACTCTCTTGTCTGAAAATGACAATGTCACCGATTCGAAGATCATGTGCTAAAGCAAACTCTTTCCAACCGTCAGTGAGTCTCTGTCCATCTATCTTCACTTTCCAAGTTATCTTCGACGCATCGGATCTTAGCTCTGCCGTCTTCTGGTCATCTCTGCCTTCTATATGCTTTAAGAAGAAGACTACAGGAATTGTCTGAAGCAAGGCAACAAACAAACACAAAACCAGACCAATTTTTCTCAATTAGCTTCTCAGAGGGACAGTGACAGAGATAGAAGAAGGGAAAGAGAGAGAGAGAGAGAGAGAGAGAGAGAGAGAGAGAGAGAGAGAGAGTACCAAGTAGCTTTGAAAGCCAGGAAGAAGAGGCTTGAAGAAATGTTGATTCGCCATTCTCAAAATCTTGAGAAGTCCTTAATCTCACAAAGTCTACGGTACAGTTTTTTGGAGTATATTGGTGTTCTTGGAACTCGGAGAGCCTTTAAAACCATTGATACTCAAGAAGAGGCTTGATGACTATTTTTAGGTGAAAGTCATTAATATCGATATTTATTGTGGTTAAACGGTCTGGTTCGGTTCAGGAGTTTCAGAATTCCTGTTTTTCGGTTCGGTCTGCTCGGTTTAGTTTTTATAGGAAAAAAAAAACAATAGTATACTAACAATTTAAGGAACTAAGGGACAAATCTAAATGTTTCTCACAATTTTATTCTTTTTACATAAGCCAACTATACTTATACGCCTAGGCCTAATTTTGACATGTCATCTATTCCTAATTAACATTTTTGTATATAGTCACCGGAGAAGAGAACTTAAGTACCGGTGTTGTATCTTGTTCATTAACGAACTCCAAAGTAAAAGAATGTCCTAACTTCACGCCATTAGCCTCACAAAAGCCTTCCCAACCATTTCCCAAAGCGACAGTTCCATCTCTCGACAATAGATATCCCGGCCATTCGACTCTGTTTTCACCCAAAATCGTTATCTTCCCAAGTTTGTTGTTGATGCCATTAGCCTTCATGAATTGACTTGGAAGAATCTGCAAAAGATTTCAACAAACACATCTCTCATTCAAGACATAAACTAACTCAAATAGGAAACAAGCATAGTTTGATGAAGTTACCAGTTTACAGGCTTTGACATCTTCAGGTGTAAGTGCTAATGTCACCAATCGGTTTTCGATTGTTCGGGATGAATCTCTACTTTTAGGTTCTGAGGAAATGGACTCTTCCTTGTTAGATTTTGAACTGCCAAACTTTGTACGTAACAAGCTGAGTATTGGAGTTGTGTCTTCCCATATTAACTCCATCATAAAGGATTCGCCTGGCTTTAAGTCATTTGCTTCAGCAAACTCTTTCCAACCCTTTCCCAAACTCATTGTTCCTTTGTTATCCCGTTTAACCCTTGTCAGCCACTTTCTACCATCTGTATTCAACAGATATATTGTTCCAGGCTTGTTTATATTGTTCTCCCTTGCAAATTGCGCTGAAAGAATCTAGAAAACATATTGATACACTCTTGTTATGTGATAAAACCAGTAAGAGTAAAAGTGAGAAAAACCTAATCCTTTGAATCAAGAGTTGTTTGATAAACTTACCAGCCTATTTTTTCCAACACATGAAGGTGTAATTGTAAATGTTACAAATTTTTTTTGGCTCGATGGAGTTAAATCTCTCCTTCTCAGATGATCCCTCTCTCTATCTGCTAACCTGTTGTTTTCCTTCATGAATTGACTTGGACGAATCTGCAAAAGATTTTTAAGCCAACACATCTCTCATTCAGTTATAATTTCAAGACATCTCACCTCTGAAAAGCAAGAGTAGTTTGATGAAGTTACCAGTTTACAGGATTTAACATCTTTCGGTGTGAGTGCTGGTGTCACGAATCGGTTTTTGATTATTGGGGATGAATCTCTGCTTTTAGGTTCTGAAGAAATTGACTCTCTCTCGTTAGCTTTTGCACTGCTAAACTCTGTACGTAACAAACTGAGCATAGGAGTTGTGTCTTCCCATAGTAACTCCATCGTAAAGGATTCGCCTAACTTAATGTCATTTGCTTCAGCAAATTCTTTCCAACCTTTTCCCAAACTCATTGTTCCTCTGTTATCTTGTTGAAGGTTTATAAGCCACTTTGTACTATCTCTATCCAACAGATATATCGTTCCAGGCTTGTTAATATTGTTCTCCCTTGCAAATTGTGCTGAAAGAATCTGGAAAAAAAATATGAAACGAGAATAAAATTAATAACCTCTTGTAATGTGATAAAACCAGTAAGTTGCTTGATAAACTTACAAGTCTATCTCTTTTGACAGAGGACGGTGTAATTGTTAATGTCACAACGTGTTTTTGGCTTGATGGAGTTACATCTGTCTCTCTCAGATGATTTCTTTCTCTATCCACTGATCTGCTCTCCTCTTTGTTGTTTTTCTCTTTGATGTTCTCGTCTTTACTGACTTTTGTACAGATGCTAGGTTCTATGAGAAGAGACTTTTTCTGGTTTGTTTCTGATAGTCCTCCTGCTTCTCTGTCAATGGTACATTCTGCAGGACACAAGCTGAGCACAGGAGTTTGGTCTTCCCAAATCAACTTTAGTGTGAAAGAGTCACCTGTCTTTAAGCCATTATCTTTAACAAAATCTTTCCAGCCGTTTCCCAAAGACATGGATCCATTTGTTTTGTCGAATAACAAATTCGTCTGCTTCTTTATACCGTCTTTTCCCAACAGAGTAATCCTCCCAGGCTTGTTGATGTCATTCTCCCTCGTGAAAAATTTTGAAAGACGCTGACGAAGATTTCAGTGTTAAGCAAAAAAGTTAGTCAAAACCAATTGAAGTACAATAAACTAAGCACCCCTGAAACAAAAGTCGTTTGATAAACTTACCAATATATTCTTTTTGACACTGAAAGGTGTAATTGTCAATGTCACATATTGTTTTTGGCTTGATGGAGTTGAATCTCTCCATTTCGGATGATTGTTCTTTCTCTCCCATGACCTTCTCTCATCTTTGTTATTCTTATTGTTGTTGATCTTGTCTCTGTTGCTAGTATCTATGAAACGAGACTGTTTCTCGATAGCTTTTAAAAAATCTTCTTGCTCTGTGTCACTGTTCGATGCTGCACAGCACAAACTAAGCACGGGAGTTGTTTCTTCCCATATCAACTTGATCGTGAAGCCCGTCTCTAAGCTGTTTGCTTTGACAAAATCTTTCCAACCCTTTCCCAAAAACATTGTTCCTTTACTGTCCAGTAGAAGATTTGTCAACCACCTTCTACCAGCTTTATCCAAAAGAATTATCTCCCCAGGCTTGTTGATGCCATTCTCCCTAACGAACAGCGCTGGAAGACTCTGTAGATATTTGAACCGAAGCCGAATAAACATGCGTCAAAACTAATAGAATCAAGAGTTGTTTCTGATAAACTTACCAATCTTCCAATCCTAGCATAATCTGGTGGAAGTGTAAATGTTACAAATCGCTTATGACATGGCGAATATGATGAATATGGTGAACCTCTTCGTTTCAGACTATACTTCTTTTTTTCTTTCTCCATCAATGACTCTAATGATCTGCACTCGTCTTTACTGCCCTCCCGTGTTATGTTTTCTTCCTCACTTCTAAGTTTTGTGGCAACAGATTCTCCCCTGCGAGCTTCTGAATAGTATCTTTGCCCTCCATCATTGATCGATTCTGTAGGACGGAAACTGAGAACCAGCGTTTCCCCATTTCCCACTAGCTTAAACATAAAGAAACCTCCTGCTTTTTGACCGTTTTCATCACAGAAATTTCTCCAACCTCGGCTTATATAAAAAGTATCAGATGATTCGTTGAACTTTAGATCCAATTCCCAAGATCTTTCCCCTCCATCTCTTAAAACAATCTTGTGGCATTTTCTTGTAAGACCATTTGAGCTTGTAAAATGTGGTGGAAGATACTGCAAGGACCAGATTAACACAAGACTCAGATTAGTTTACTTAGGGGACACTTTGTATATCGCTTGGACAACAAAAGGTTAAAGCACTTTCAGCATTTCCTCATGACTCTTTGTTTAGTTTCATCTAACCAACTTAACAATAATATAGCAAACGTGAACATACACTTTCTTTAGTTACATGATTCTATATGCATGAAAGTAGGGGTAGTAGGCAATTAGAGAATATCGAACCTGAATTCCGGCAAGGTTTCTCCTACGAAAGTAAACAACAATGAACCAAAGCCAACTTGAAGCTAAAATACATACAGTTACCTAAGATGTTTTATCAAACCGAACCAAAACAAAAATTGAAGTTAACTTTTGATTTTGCTTCAACCAAACCAAACTAGACTACACTTAAATGCTTAACCCTATAAACAACCGTACATTTAGTAATATTAGTATGAGGTTTTGGTCAATGCAAGAATAAAGTACCAGCATATCTGCGCGTAGATTCGAAGCCGTGACAAGAGCCACAAAACATGATTTGTCTGATAAAGAAGAACCTGCTTCTTCTTCTAAACTGTTCATCTTTGCTTTCTTCTCTCTTGGAAGCTCTGTATCAGAGAAACATCCCACAGGTTAAAAACCTTAGACACTTTTATTATAATACAATTGAATACAAGAGAATTGAAAGTTACCTATGTCATCCTCATCATCATGATCAACATCACCATTGTTTGATGAAAAGTCTACTTTAGTATCTATGAAAAGAGACCGTTTCTCGATAGCTTTTGAAAACTCTTCTTGCTCTCTGTCACTGTTATATTCTACATAGCACAAACTAAGCACAGGAGTTGTTTCCTCCCATATTAACTTGAGCGTGAAGCCCGTCTCTAAGCTGTTTGCTTTAACAAACTCTTTCCAACCCTTTCCCAAAGACATTGTCCCTTTACTGTCCAGTAGAAGATTTGTCAACCACTTTCTACCATGTTTATCCAAAAGACATATCTCCCCAGGCTTGTTGATGCCATTCTCCCTAACGAACGGCGCTGAAAGACTCTGTAGATATTTGAACAGAAGCCGATTAAACGTGCGTCAAAACTAATAAGCACAGAATCAGAAGTTTTTTTTGATAAACTTACCAATCTTCCAATTCTAGCATAATCCGGTGGTAGTGTAAATGTTACGAATTGCTTATGACTTGGCGAATATGATGAATATGGTGAACCTCTTCGTTTTGCACTATACTTCTTTTTTTCTATATCCATCAATGAGTCCAAAGAGCTGCACTCGTCTTTACTGCCCTCCCTTCCAATGTTATCTTCCTCACTGTTAAGTTTTGTGGCCACAGATTCTTCCCTGCTAGCTTCTAAACAGTATCTTTGCCTTCCATCATTGATAGATTCTGTAGGACGGAAACTGAGCACAAGCTTTTCCCCGTTTCCCACTAGTTTAAACATAAAGAAATCTCCTGCTTTTTGTCCGTTTTCATCACAGAAATCTCTCCAACCCCGGCTTATATAAAAAGTATGAGATGATTCGTCGAACCTCAGATCCAATACCCAAGATCTTTCCCCTCCATCTGTTAAAACAATCTCGCGGTTTTTTCTTGTAAGACCATTTGAGCTTGTGAAATGTAGTGGAAGATACTGCAAGCACCAAATTAACACAAGACTCAGATTAATATACTTAAGGACTGCTATGTATATCACAGGCATTTTCAGAATTTCCTCACGATTCTTTGTTTAGTTTCGTGACAAACCAACTTAACAATAATGTAGCAAACGTGAACAAACATTTTCTTTAGTTACATGATTCTATATGGCATGAAAACAGTGGTAGTAGGCAGTTAGAGCAAATCAAACCAATCCAAATAAAACCAAATCAGCCCAAGCAGAATCGAAACAAAATTCCGGTAAGGTTTCTCCCACAAGAAAGTAGACAAAGATGGACTAAATCAGCCTTGAAAGCTAAAAATACATACAGTTACCATAGATGTTTTACCAAACTTAACTTATTATTTTGCTTCAACAGTTTTTCTCCCAAACCAAAGTAGACTACATACAGTTAAATTGTGGTTGATTAAACCAGAATATGTAGAAACAAGTAGTATGATATTGAGGTCAATGCAGGAGTAAAGTAAATACCATTGTATCTATCGTTAGATCCAAAGCAGTGACAAGGGCCACAAAACATGAGTTATCTGCTGATGAAGAAGAAGAAACTGCTTCTGCTTCTTCACTGTTCGTCTTCGCTTTCTTCTCTCTGGGAAGCTCTGTATCAAAAACCTCACATACTTTTACTTGGACTCATATAATAGAATAGCATTCGAGAGAGGTGAAGTTACCTTCGTTATCACAAACATCTCCATTGTTTGATGAAAAGTCTACTTGATGCAAACGCTTTCTCAACAAAATTTTACCTAATTTAGCAAATTAACACTTCTTTTCTTACTAAACACATCTTTGAAACATTGATCTCCAAACATAGAATCAAAATCCAGAACAAGACTTACTTACCCTCATTGTCAGGTCCTAAATTAGAAACATGGAACACCAAATCTCCAACATATCTAAAAACGACAACATCGCCGATACGAAAATCATTAGCTACCACAAAATCTTCCCAGCCGTCAGTGATTCTCCGATCAGACATCTTCACTTTCCAAGATTTGTCCGAAACGTCCGATTTCAGCTCCGCAACACTACTTCCTTCTATATACTTTAAGAAGAAATCTTCAGGAATCATCTACAACAACAACAACACAAAAACAAAGATGAAACAGAAGAAAATCTCTGAATAAAAAAAAAAGAGAAGAAGAAGAGATAGTTACGAAGTGTGTGTGGAAGTTAGGAACAAGTGTGTGGAAGAATTGCGGATAAATCCTTGATGTCGCCATTGTTGAAGAAGCTCACTTCAAGAGAAGAAACAAACAAACAAACAAACCCTAGAAACTTTCCTTATTAAGTAACAATTTTTTTTCCTGTTTTCTGTTTTTGAGCACAACAAATTGGTAAAAAAAAATGCATGTTTGTCGAAATTAACACAGAGACGCTTATGATTGTTGTGTGGAAGAATCGGAATCTCCGATAATTTCTCTGTCTCGCTCCGGCCAAATCGTAGAAGCTTCCCCATCTCTCGACAGATAAATTGGGCCTGAGGAAATATGAGATGGGCTGGATTTGGGCCTATAAAATTCTCAAACAGTTGAAAGAAACTAAAAATTTGGATCGGTTCCGTTTGGTTCTACATAGTTCGGTTGGGGAATTTTAGAATCTATTTGGGATATTTTGGTTTAGATATTTGAATAGAAAACCAAAATAGAACAGTAATTTTTTTGGTTTCGGTTCAGATAGTGTTTTTACCCGAACTATCCGAAATACTGAAACTATTTTAAATACACATTAATAAAAACTAAAATTGTTTCATTTGGTTTAATTTTGCGAAACAAATTGTTTAATTTTGACAAATATAACCAAACAATATAGTTTTGGATATGTTGATTATTTAAAGTATTTTGATTATTTTTCGAATCTAAACATAACTAATATTTGGGGGTAATTATTATAATTTTGGATAAATGGTTATTATTTTCGGGTCATCAGGTGTTTCGGATACTCATTGGTTTTTGTTTGGTATAATATAGTTTGGTACAAGATTCGAGGATCTTTCGCGTATTTTGAAATTTTGGTTCGATTTATGTATACTTGGAAGAAACAAAAGCTCGACGATTACTACTTCTTTTTCTACCTTCATGGAGTCGAGAGGCCATATTCGCGACTGCGCATTAAGAGAATGTCCATCAAAACGCACTAGAAACAGACGTGATGTCCCTCCTATGTCTCCTCCCATGGAACAACGACAATCTAAGAAGGCAAAACGCAATACGAAAGCTTCTTCTTCCAAGACAAGAGAACCGACACCAGGGTGGCTTATCAGGTTGATGAGAAGAAAGAACGGTAGAGAGCACGAAGACAATTCGAAGAAGATCATAGATAAAGAATTAACCGCAACCGATGTCCATCCAAACAACAATCGTCTCTCAATACCTCTCAGCAACATTGTGGAATTGGAATTCTTGAACCACGAGGAAAAAAGGGCCATAGAAGAAGATGCCAATAAGGTTAACAAAGAAGGAGTAGACGCGATACTCGTGACTTCTGATCTAAGAGAATTTCCGGTGAATTTGAGGTTGTGGGACATGAGAGGCAGTCTTCAATACAATTTGGTTACAGGGTGGAATCAGGTGGTTGAAGATTGCCGTCTAAAGAAAAAAAGAAATATTCGCCTCTGGTCTTTCCACTCCAATGATAAACTCTATTTCGCTCTCGTTCCTCTCTCCGTTAGTGATCAATGATAAAACTATTGATGACTTGCCTGACAAGTAAGCTTGGGTGTTTTTTATTTTAAAGGTAGTTTCTAGGATTTTTTTTTCAATTGTTGATGAAATTTTTAGTTTTTTTTTTTTAATGTGTGGTGTCTTTGTTTTGGATTTTTTTGTTAAGAATCTTTTGCATTGTATGCTTATTTAGATTTTCAATTTTTCAATCAACTCTGTTAACTTTATTTCAGTTCATAATTACTTAATTAGGTGTCATTCTAGGAGAAACTCATTATAGATAGTTTATAGAATAACAAAATCACAAGCTCATAATCATATTTAAACTTAACAAACAAAAAGGCCTTTAGTTTTAAAGGAAGGCTTGTGAACTTTACATGCTTATAGTTAAAAACTTTTTTTTTGTTACTCTACGGAGTTGGAACAGAACTTAAACACAGGAGTTGTGTCTTGTTCATCAATATATTCCAAAGTGAATGACTCCCCTGTCTTAACGCCATTAGCTTCACAGAAACCCTTCCAACCAGATCCCAGAGCCACAATTCCATTTTTTGACAGTAGATATGCAAACCACTTCGTTCTGTTTTGAACCACCAAAGTTATCTTCCCGAGCTTGTTAATGCCATTAGCTTTCATGAATTGACTTGGAAGAATCTGCAAAAGATTTGAATAAACACACTTCGTAACAAATTAGAATCAAGACAGAAACTGACCCCTCTTTGAAACAAGAGTGGTATGATGGAACTTACTAGTTTACAGGCGCTGACATCTTCTGGTGTGAGTGTTAATGTCACATATCGATTTTGAATTGCTGAAGCTGAGTCTCTCCTCCCCTCTCTGTTGCTAGTGGCTTTCCTGTTCTTATTTCCTCTGCTAGGTTCTGCAGAAATCGACTCCTTCTCGCTATCTTTGGAACACTCTCCTTGCTGGCTTCTATCACTTGTGGACTGTATACTGACCAAACTGAGCATACGAGTTCCGTTCTCCAAAACTGCCTCCAACGTGACAGATTTGCTGCTCTTTAAGCCGTTTGCTATAACGAAATCTTTCCAGCCCTTTCCGAGACACATACTTCCTGTGTTTTCCCGTCGAAGATTTGCCTCCCTTTTTGTGCCATCTTTGTCAACCAGAGTTATTATCCCAGGTTTGTCCAAGCCATTATCTCTTGCAAATGACAGTGGAAGATTCTGAAACATAATAGAACAGATAACATATTTAATAAGAGTGCAAGACATAAAACTAATTTACCCTCTGAAACAAGATTTGATTGATGAACTCACCTGTCTACCTCTTCTGAGGCTGTCATGTTTTAGTGTTAATGTCACGAACGGGTTCGTGCTTGCTGGAAATGAGTCTCTCCTCAGGTCTCTGTTTTTCATGGCTTTCCTTTTTCCACTGCTAGGTTCTGTAGATTTTGACTCTTTCTCGCTATCTTTTAAACACTCTCCTTGCTGGTTTCTATCACTTCTGGACTGTGTACTTACCAAACTGAGCATACGAGTTCCATTCTCCAAAACTGCCTCCAACGTGAAAGATTCGCCGCTCTTTAAGCCGTTTGCTATAGCAAAATCTTTCCAGCCTTTTCCCAAATTCATTCTTTCGGTGGCAACCTGTCGAAGATATACCTCCCACTTTGTACCATCTTTACCCAACAAATTTATAATCCCAGGTTTGACCAAGCCATTTTCTCTCATAAATGCCAATGGAAGATGCTGGAAAATATATTCACAGAGAATATAGCAAATTAGAGTGCAAGTGATAAAACTAACTAACCCTTAGAAACAAGAGTTGTTTGAACTCACCAGTCTAGAACTTCTTAGGCTGTCATGTGTAAGTGTTAATGTCACAAATTGGTTTTGGCTCGGTGAAGTTGAATCTCTACATCTCATACGCTTCTTCTTTCTCGCCAGCTCCATACAGTTTCCTTTGTTGTTATTGTCTCCCTGTGTTCCATCGTTGATAGATACGGTGGAACAGAAAGTAAGCACCGGAGTTTCCCTGTTTCCAACTAGTTTGAAAACAAAGACGCCTCCTGCTTTTTTACTGTTTTCATCACATAAACTTCTCCAACCTCGGCTTATGTAGAAAGTATCAGCTGATTTGTTGAACCTCAGATCCAATGACCATGATCTTTCCCTTTCATCTGTTACAAGAATCTCACGGCATTTCCTTTCAAGACCAATTAAAGCTGTTAAATCTTGTGGAAGATACTGCAACAAAAGGGTTCAGGCATTATCAGCACAAAACTAAACAATAGTATAGCAAACGTGAGAAAACACTTTCTCTAGTCTCAGGATTATACATGAAATAAGCAAAATCAAACCAGACCAAACATAATCGAAATGAAATTTTGTTTTTACTTCAGTATACACACCAATGTAAACCAAACTAAAGTTAAAATATAAATCTGAAGAAATACATACATACAGTTACCTAAGTAGATGTTTGATCAAACTGAACCATAACCATATTGAAGTTAACCTTTTGATTTTATTTCAACAAGTTCTCTCCCAAACTAAACCACAATAGGATCTAAACCAAGTACACAACTTTAGAAACAGCAGTTCATTGAGTTAGAGATTAGAGCACAATATGCAACAATTGTTAGCATATATATTGTTGGTATAGTGAGTGATTAAACCACAGTATGCAATAAAAAGTTTAAGCACCAGAGCATCTTTGCGTAGATTCGAAGCCGTGACAAGGGCCACAAAACAAGAGTTGTCTGAGGAAGAAGCATCAGCTTCTGTTTCTGTATTGCTCCTCTTCATTTTCTTCTTTCTCACATGTTCTGCATCAGTAAAAAACCAAGCAAACTTGTTAAACCCTCACAAAACCAAGTAAACTTGGACACTACATCAAAATAGAATAGAATTGAAGTAACCCTGATCATCACCACTATCTTCTTCTGTTCTTGGGTGGTGCTGATGCTTCTTCCTCGAAATGTAACCTGCTTTAAAACATGTAGGACTAAGAGACGTATTTGCATTATTGCATAGATACACACAAGACAAAACACTATCTTCTTTCTCTCAAGTTCTGTACCAATAAAAAACCAAACTTTTCTGATACTTTTAATTGAAAGTGTTCTTAAAACAACCTCACAAAACCTAATTTTCTTGGACAATACAACAAAAGACAAATTTAAGGCACAAAATCTTTTCTTCAACGGTGCTAATTTCACTCATTTCCGAAACCCGAACCATACAAACTCCTTAAATTGCTTTACAATCACAGTTTCCTCTCACATAAAAACTCCATTTTTGCAGTTTGGTCATCGACAAAAACAGAACCAAACTCACCGGGCTTGTCCTGATCATTGTTGCTGCTTGGAGCTGGTAAGTCTCGATTCTCACAGCGGCTAGGTCCTAAATCTGACGAATTTAACACCATCTCTCAAGCCCACTTTCCACAGTGCGTCATCTTCTCCCACACTCCTTTCTTCTGGAAGCTTCGAGAAGAAATTTACAGAATTCGACAACCCAGAAACCAAAACCCTAGAAATTGCTGTCTCAGGTGAAAAAAAACTATTCCCTTTTTTGAGGGCAGAGATAAAAAACACAATTTTTGTTCTTCTTCTCAGGGATTGAGTTTTAGTGTTAGCAATTTACAATTTTAAGAAAATTCGAAAACTCGGCGCGTATCCTTAGTAATGAACAGTTCAATTTGATTTATGATTGTGGAATTTGATCGAGCAAATTAAATATTTTTATACCCGGATGTGAAGTTGAACCGGATAGAGAATTTGGGTTTTCGGTTTATTTGGTTTGGCCCGGTTAAGTTCCTTAAGACAGATCATTCAACTTAGACCGGGGAGAAGCAAAACTTCTGACTGATTTGCCTCCATTGAAACAAACCTGAGCTTATAGAATAACAAAATCACAAGTTCATAATCATATAGCCATTATAACCAGTGTTCAAGAAAGCGCTAGGCGCTAAGCGGGCGGTGATCCAGTGCCTAGCGCCTAGAACGCCTAATCGGGGCCTAGGCGATTTTTAGGCGGTTTAGACGTTTATAACATAAAACATTATAAATATGATATTACATATAAAAGTTATATAAAATATCTATATAAAACTAAAAGTTATGAAATTATAAACAAAAACTAGATAAAACATTTATTTATATTTATATTAAACAATATATGAATATTTATAACTATATATATAAATAAAACTTTAATTAAAATTGAAAAAATACATTAAACAAGATCTATGTAATTTTAGGCGGTCAAAGCGGTTATCTAGGCGTCGCATGAGAGCCTAGCGACTAGTCGGGGCCTAGGCGACCGCCTAGACCGCTTTTTAGAACACTGATTATAACATACATACTTTTTTTAACTTACCAAACAAAAAGGGTTTTAATGAAAACTTTTTTGGTCTTTACTCTACGGAGTTGGAACAGAATTTAAGCACGGGAGTTGTGTCTTGTTCATCAATGTATTCCAAAGTGAATGACTCCCCTGTCTTAACGCCATTAGCCTCACAGAAGCTCTTCCAACCAGATCCCAGAGCCAAGGTTCCATCTTCTGACAGTAGATATGCAAACCACTTCATTTTGTTTTGACCCAACAAAGTTATCTTCCCGAGCTTGTTGATGCCATTAGCTTTCATGAATTGACTTGGAAGAATCTGTAAAATGTTTGGTAAACATATATGTAGTTACTAATTAGAATCACGAAAGAAACTAACTTACCTTTGAAACAAGAGTCGTTTGATGAACTTACAAGTTTACAGGCTCTGACATCTTCGGGTGTGAGTGTGAATGTCACAAATCGATTTTGGATTGCTGAAGACGAGTCTCTCCTCTCCTCTCTGTTGCTCGTGGCTTTGCTGTTCTTGATTCCTTTGCTAGGTACTGCAGAATTCGACTCTTTCTTGCTATCTTTTGCGCACTCTCCTTGCTGGCTTCTATATCTTGTGGACTGTGTACTCACCAAACTGAGCATAGGAATTCCATACTCCAAAATTGCCTCCAGCGTGAACAATTCGCCGCTCCTCAAGCCGTTAGACATAGCAAACTCTTTCCAGCCCTTTCCGAGACACATTATTCCTGTGTTTTCCCGTAGAAGACATGCCTCCAACTTTGTACCATCATTGCCAACCAGAGTTATTATCCCAGGTTCGTCCAAGCCATTTTCTTTTGTGAACGACAATGGAAGATACTGGAACATAAATGAACGGACAACATACTTAATATGAGTGCAAGAGATAAACTGACATACCCTCTGAAACAAGGGTGGATTGATGAACTCACCCGTCTACTTTTTCTGAGGTTGTCATATGTAAGTCTTAATGTCACGAATGGGTTCCGGCTTGCTGGAAAACAGTCTCTCCTAACGTCTCTGTTGATTATGGCTTTCCTGGTCTCTTTTCCACTGCTATGTTCGGCAGAAATCGACTCTTTCTCGCTATGTTTTGAGCACTCTCCTTGCTGGCTTCTATCACTTCTGGACTGTGTACAGAACAAACTGAGCATAGGAGTTCCGTTCTCCAAAATTGCCTCCAACGTGAACAATTCACCACACTTCAAGCCGTTGGACATCGCAAACTCTTTCCAGCCCTTTCCGAGACACATTATTCCTGTGTTTTCCCGTAGAAGATTTGCCTCCAACTTTGTACCATTATTGCCAACCAGAGTTATTATCCCAGGTTCGTCCAAGCCATTTTCTTTTGTGAACGACAATGGAAGATACTGGAACATAAATGAACGGATAACATACTTAATATGAGTCCAAGAGATGAAACTAACATACCCTCTGAATCAAGGGTTGATTGATGAACTCACCCGTCTACCTCTTCTGAGGTTGTCATGTGTAAGTGATAGTGTCACAAACCGGTTCTGGCTTGCTGGAAATGAGTCTCTCCTCACGTCTCTGTTGTTCATTGATTTCCTGGTCTCTTTTCCACTGCTATGTTCTGCAGAGATTGTCGCTTTCTCGCTGTGTTTTGAGCACTCTCCTTGCTTGCTTCTATCACTTGTGGACTGTGTACTGACCAAACTGAGCATAGGAGTTCCGTTCTCCAAAATTGCTTCCAACATGAACGATTCGCCGCTTTTTAAGCCGTTTGCTATAGCGAAATCTTTCCAGCCTTTTCTGATACAAATCATTCCTCTTTTTTCCCGTAGAAGATTTGCCTCCCACTTTGTACCATCTTTGCCAATCAAAGTTATCATCCCAGGTTTGTCCAAGCCATTTTCTCTTGTGAATGATGATGGAAGACACTGAAACATAAATGAACGGATAACATACTTAATATGAGGGTAAAAGATAAAACTAACAAACGCTCAAAAACAAGGGTTGATTGATGAACTCACCCGTCTACAATCTCTTAGGTTGCCATGAGTAAGTGTTAATGTCACAAACCGGTTTTGGCTTGGTGAAGTTGAATCTCTACATCTCATACGCTTCTTCTTGCTCTTCAGCTCCATACAATTGTCTTTGTTGTTCTTGTCTCCGTGTATTCCCTCGTTGATAGCTTCAGCGGAACAGAAACTGAGCACCGGAGTTTCCCAGTTTCCAACTAATTCAAAAACAAAAACGCTTCCTGCTTTTTTACCGATTTCATCACAGAAACTTGTCCAACCTTGGCTTATGTAGAGAGTATTAAATGATTTGTTGAAACGCAGATCCAATGCCCATGATCTTTCCCTTTCATCTGTTACAACAATCTCACGACAGTTTCTTTTAAGACCAATTACTCTTGTTAAATCTTGTGGAAGATACTGCAACAAAAGGGTTCAGGCATTTTCAGCACAAAACTTTGTTTAGTTTCATGACTAACCCACCATAAAAATATAGTACATAGCAAATGTGAGAGAACACTTTCTTCAGTCTCGTGATATATACACAGCATTCAAATAGGCCAAATCAAACCAATCCAAATGAAATCAAACTAGACTAAACAGAATCAAAATATGGTTTACTTTGATTCATAGTAACTTTGAGAAACCACATTGAAGTTAACATTAGAACCAAAGTGCCCAACTTTAGTAACATGAGTTCATTGATTAAAGCACAATATGCTAAAAAAACAAGCACCAGAGCATCGTTGTGTAGATTCGAAGCTGTGACAAGGGCAACAAAACAAGAGTGGTCTGCTGAGGAACCATCAGCTTCTGTTTCTGTATTACTCCTCTTCATTTTCTTCCTTCTCACATGTTCTGCATCAGTAAAAAACCAAACTTTTTAAACCCTCTAATACTTTTATTTCCAAACTGTTCTTGAAACAGCCTCACAAAACCAAGTAATCATGGACATTAACTCACCGGTGTTGTCCTCATCATCACCTTCTTCAGTACTTAGACGCTGATGCTTCTTCCTCGAAATATTACCTGCGATTAAACATGTAGGACTAAGATTAGACACACACAAGACTAAATCTTTCATCAACGGTGCTAAATTTCACTCATTTCCATAACCGGAATAATACAAATCCCTTAAATTGCTTTCCTTATCTCACATAAAAACTACATTTTTGCAGATTAGATAGTCTAAACAAAACAAAATCAAAACTCACCGGTCTTGTCCTGATCATTGTTGCTGCTTGGAGCTGGTAAGTCTCGATTCTCACAGCAATTTGGTCCTAGCTCTGACAAATTTAAGACCATCTCTCAAACCCACTTTCCACAGTGCGTTATCTTCTCCCACACTTCTTTCTTCTAGAAGCTTCGAGAAGAATCGGAAACCCTAGAAATTGCTGTCTGAGGTGAAAAAGACTCTTCCTTTATTTTGAGGGAAGAGAAAAAAACACAACTTTTGTTCTTCTTCTCAGGGATTTGAGTTTTAGGGATTTGGCGCGTTTGTCTTTTGCCAATTGTTTATTGATCGGATGAGAAGTTGAACCGGTTAAAGCTTTTGGGTTGTCGGTTTATTCGGTTTGGCCTGGATTTAGTCCTTCTTTTTTTTTTCTTTTTTTTTTTAAAAACATTTCATTAATTAAATCATCCCAAATAGACTTTTTTAAATAGATAATATAGGATCATTCAAATGGATTAAAACTTTTTAGCAGTACGAAATACTGAAAAAATGTAAAAGAGTATGGTCATGAATAGCCCTGGGCGTTCGGTTATTCGGTTCGGTTCGGTTCGGTTATTCGGTTATTCGGTTATTCGGTTCTAGGCACTTGGGATCCATAAGAGAACCGAACTGTTTTCGGTTCGGTTCGGTTCGGTTAGCTTTCGGTTCGGTTCGGGTTGAATACTTGAGAAAAGAACCATAAGATAACCGAAATACTTTCGGGTATGGTTCGGTTCGGTTCGGTTCGGTTATTTACCCACCAAATAACCGAACTATCCAAATAACCGAACCATTACCCGAATAAAAACATATTGTAATACTAATAATGTATGCAAATATGAACCAAAAGCTTCAAAATGCAATAATTCAAGTTGCAAATCCAAAAAAGGAGTCTACACAGTTCAGTCCAGAGAGATCCATAACAAACTTACAATATTCTAGAGTTCCAAAATCCAAATCCGCAACAAAATAACAAAGTTCAAACTTCAAAGAGACTTAAGAGTTGAAACCGCAACAAAATAATCAAGTTCAAAAGAGACTTGAGAAAGAGAGAAAGAGAGATTAGAGTATAGATTATTAGTGAAGAGTGAAGAGAGTAATGGGTTGGGTAGGGATTAGGCAAATGGGCTTAGGCCTCATTAATTAATAAATTACGTTCGGTTTAAAACGGATATCCATGGATATCGGTTCGGTTCGGTTAATAACCGATATCCGTGGATAGTTGGGAAGAGAACCATTCGGTTATTTTGTAACATCCGAAACCGAAAAATTCGGATAGTTTCGGTTCGGTTCGGTTCGATTTTTCAGTTTCGGTTTTTATGCCCAGGGCTAGTCATGAACGAGAAAAAATATAAAAATGTAATCCAGCTGAAAGAGCACCTGTACTTTCAATCTTTGGATCATGAACGAGAAATGCTCATATGCTATACATTTATTAAGTTTTCTAAATAAAAAATGTTGTTTGATTCTTCTTTTGTAAAATATAATATTAAAACTTCATCGTTTATGAAATTTATAGACAAAATAGAAATACAAATGTTTGACCATTATGTTTAATAATTGATATAGTTTTCTTTTGTACTTGAAAATAAAATCATCAATGTCATTTGGCCAATTATTTTGGTTAATTCATAATAGTAAATTTTCAACATTCCGCTATTTTTTTTTGTTATTGTTTACAACAAAAATTATGATTATATATACTCTACATAGATACCCATGTATAATTTCAGGCAGTAGTCCGTCGTCCGGTTAGCGCCGAGCATAATTTAAAGCATTAGTTATGATTGAAGAGATTATAGTTAGCTGAGGAGATTCTAATAAATATGCATTTAGAAAGTTTACTTATATAAAAGTTTTAAATTAGGGTTAGTTTTCATACCAATTACCTCTATCTAGTACATATCATTTTAGTCAAATTTTAAATGATAAAAATTTTAATCGCTTTCTAGTATTTGATTCAACATGAGTAAGTTTCTAATGTATTGGGCTTTATTATTTTATTTTGAATAGAATTTAAAATTTATTCAAAAAAACATTTACAATGAATGCATCAAGTTTATAAGTTTGCTATGACTTTTTTTTTGAATTTGAAAAGAAATAATAGAAAGATTGCTATCTAGTTGCAAACCATGTCTCCATCCCTTTGCCGAATCGAGTGTCCCCCATGGCTCGAATCGTCGAGAGCCTATATTGAATATGCTTGTCTATGCACTTGGTTAGCCCAGAATGGTGAGTCTCCAGTTCCCCATGTCTTCTGTCATTTCTCTCCCCCCAAATCGAGTGGATTGATATTTGAAAGATATATCTCAAGAGAAATAAACGGACCATATCTTGTGTAGTATCAACGAGAACACCAAGAATGCAATCCCACTAAGCCCTATACCTTGGATCAAGGAGCTTCTGCTTGAGGCTTCGCCAACATCTTTCTTTGGTTTGCAAACATCTTTCTTTTATGAGCTTTACGATATTTGAAAATCGTAAATTCTTCCACTTCTCGCGCGGTTAATATCGGATACATATCGATAATGCATTACCGTATTATCCATTGCGACTTCCTACTGATAAACCCAAAACAGTGACTCCAGCTCGATCCAAATGGGAACTAAGGACCCTCATAGTCACCACCGATTCGAATAAAGACATAAACCAACTCATCTTTGAAACAAGAGTTGTCTTATGACTGAGCTTTACCAGATGATAATCTCTAGCATCATCAAGTGTAGTCTCTTGTTCTTGTTTTCACTGCTTTGTGGAAAAAAAGACTGTTTCTCTGTATCTTTTGAACACTAACATTCTCCTTCCTACCTGATATCATTAGTGGACTTCAACGTAAAGAATTCGTCAGTCGTTAAGCCATTTGCTTTAATTGTTTTAGCAAACTCTTTGCAGCCCATCATTCCAATGATATATGCAGAATCTGTCATGTGATATCCTGAGAAAACATTTGAGAAACCTTGAAAAAGTACTAATTAACATTATGTATTTAATCTCTGTAGTTGGAGTAGAACTTAAATACATGATTTGTATCTTCTCTGGAAACGAATTCCAAAATAAAAGTCTCTCCTAACATCACGCCATTCGCCTCGCAAAAACCTTTCCAACCATTTCCCAAAACGACAGTTCCATCTCTTGACAATAGATATGCAAACCACTTCAAACCGCCTCTACCCAAGAAAGTTATCTTTCCAGGCTTGTTGATGCCATTAATTCTCATGAATTGAATTGGAAGATGCTGCGAGATATTTGAGCAAACACATCTCATTACCAAATGAAATTCAATACAGAACCTCTAAAGCAAGAGCTGTTTGATAAGCTTACCAAATTACCATCCTTGACATCTTCAGGTGCAAGTGTTAATGTAAGGAATCGGTTTTCGATATCTGAAGATGAATCTCTGTTTTTCTCTGCTTCCCTTGTTTTGTGTCCACTGCTAGCATCTATGAAATGAGACTCTTTTGAAAACTCACTTTGCCCTCTAACACTGCTAGACTCTATATGGAGCAATTTGAGCACAGGAGATGCGTCTTCCCAGATTGACTCCAAGGTGATAGAATCACCCGTCTTTAAGCCGTGTTTTTTAGCAAAATCTTTCCAGCCCTTACCCAAACTCATTCTTCCTCTTCTTTCCAGTAGAAGACTTACCAGCCACTTTGCACTATCTTTACCTAACACAGTTATCTCTCCGGGCTTATTCATGCTATTCTCCGTCATGAATTGCAGTGGAAGACGCTAGAAAAGATATGAACAGAGAATATGATATGAAACCCTTTCGATATGCGATAAAAAAGAGCAATAGTTGATAGATTAACTTACCAGTCTACCATGTTTGAGACTGTCAGGTGTGATTGTTAATGTCAGAAATCGGTTGTGGCTCGATGAAATCGAATTTATACATATCCGATGATTTTTCTCTCTTTCAAATGAGCTGTTCTCCTCGTTGTTGTTTTCCTCTTTATTGTTGTCATCTTCACTGATATTTCTTTTAATGCTAGGCTCTATGGGAAGAGACTCTTTCACTGCTAGGCTCTATGGGATGATAATGTAGCCAACGTGAAAGAACACTTTGGTTAGGTTCATGAATCAATATGAAAGAGTAATAAACTAAATCGAGCGAAACAAAAACCTAAATGATTATCAAAATCGACATGCCTACCCTAAGAAACAATAATCAATTAGCTAATGAATATGCAAAAACTTTAGCATGAGATATCAGTTAATGCAGGAGTAAAATAATCTGAATTTTTAAAACACACCAATGCATTTGCGTGTAGACTCGAAGTTGTGACATGGGCTACAGAACAAGAGTGGTCTGATAAATAATCTGCTTCTGTTTCTGGATTGTTCTTCTTCACTTTCTTCTTACTCGGATGCTCTGTATCAAAAACACCCCACATGTTAAAACCTCAGATGCTTTTATATTAAAAGGGTATTTCTTTTCAGTTTGTAGCTGTTCGTGAAACAATTTCACCAAAGTAAGAAATCATCCATATATGGTACTAAAATAGAAGAAAACTGAATATACCAAAGTTTTCTTGAGCATAACCATCATATGATGAAAAGCCTGCTTCTTTTCTTAAGTGCGGATGCATTTCCATCGAAATGGTACCTGTATCAAAAAAATAATCATCAGATTGCATTTAACAATCTTGTCTACGTTACAGCTTTAAACCATATTAAAGTATTGTTATCAAAGTGTAATTGAAACATATCTCCAGATGAACTCCAGTTCGTCGGATAAATATTATCTAACTTACCGATGCTGTCATGATCATTGTTGCTACTTGGAGCTGGTACATCTCGAATCCCACAACAATTGGATCCCAAATCTGAGACCTGTAACATATTATCTCCTTCATGCCTGAAAATGATGACCTCGCCGATTCGAAGTTCATGAGCGACCTGGCTAATTATATCGCGTGGAGGTGTTAATGCCATGAATTGATTTTCGATTGCTGAAGATGATTCTCTACTTCTAGGAGGATACTTTCTCCTTGCTTCTCTGTTTTTTTCTGCTTTCTCAGTCATGTTTCCACTACTAGGTTCTACGGAAAGAGATTCTTTAGAAACCTGACCACTGCTAGACTCTATACTAAGCAACTTGAGCACAGGAGTTGTGTCTTCCCATATTGACTCCAACGTGATGGAATCGCCCGTCTTTACGCCATTTGCTTTAGCAAAATCTTTCCAGCCCTTCCCCAAACTCATTCTTCCTCTTCTTTCTAGTAGAAGACTTGCCATCCACTTTGCACCATCTTTACCTAATAGAGTTATCTCTCCGGGCTTGTTCATGTTATTCTCCGTCATGAATTGCAACGGAAGCCGCTATAAGATATATGAACAAAGAATTTGTTTTCATAAACAATTTTTAATGGGACGAAATTGAACAAGAGTTGATTGTTGAACTCACTAGTCTACCATGTTCGAGGCTATCAGGCGTGATTGTTAATGTCAGGATGCGGTTCTCGCTTGGTGAAGTTGAATCAATGCATCTCAGATGATTATCCTCTCTCTTCCATAAGCTGCTTTCATCATTGTTAGATTCATGTTTGTTGTTGTCATCTTTAACGATCTTTTCTTGGCTACTAGGCTCTGCGGGAAGAGACTCTTTCGAACACTCTTGTCCTACTCTTGTGTCAGTGTTGTACTCTTCAGGGCACAAACTAAGCACAGGAATTGTGTCTTCCCAATATAACTTGAATGTATAAGTATCACCCGTCTTTAAACCGTTTGCTTTAACAAAACTTTTCCAGCCATCTCCCAAAGTCATTCTTCCTCTGTTGTTTTCCGAAAGAAGATTTGCAAGCCACTTTGAACCATCTTTACCCAACAAATATATCTTCCCAGGCTTGTTAATCCCATTATCCCTCGTGAATTGCATCGGAAGACGCTGTAGAAAAATCGAACAACAGTCAAAACCGAAAAAAAAGTAGAATAAAGGAAACTAACAGGTACAAGTTCTATGATGATCTCACAAGTCTACAATGTCTGCCATCAACAGGTGCAAGTGTAAATGTTACAAACGGTTTCTCGCTTGACGAATATGATGATATAATCTGTCTCGCACTCTTGCTACATTTTCTGTTAAGACCATTTGAGCTAGTGAAATCTTGTGGAAGATACTGCAAATTAACACCAGATTATCACAAGAGGCAGATTAAATCAGTCAAGACCAGTCAATGAAAGTGTCATTTCCTCACCAGTGCATCTGTTTGGGCAACAAAACAAGAGAAAGCTGATGAAGAATCAGTTTCTGTCTCATGATTGTTCTTCTTCATTTTCTTCTTTCTTTGAAACTCTGTGTATCAGAAAACACCCAAAATGTTAAACCTTAGATGCTTTAATTTCAATATGTAACTGTTCTTGAAACAATGTTAATATGTAATCTTGAAACAATGTTTATATATATACCAATTTTGAAAATCCCTAAAATTGCTTTAAATTTGCTGTTGTTCCTTACTTTTGAGACTAAAATCGAATTACCAAATTGGTGTCAAAGTTTAATTAAAACATCGATTAAGTTCGTAGAATAAAGAAAATTGAAACTTACCGATGTTGTTGTCATGATGATCTGAGACATGGATCATCATATCTCCTTCTGGATTGATCGGTGAGCCCAGAATGAGTGAATTCGCCTAAAACAAAAATTGTTTGGGTTAATTTAGAGACGGTCGCAATTTTTTTTTTAATTTATTATTATTATTTTTTTTGTAATTTTTGACAAACAAAAATAAATTAGAGAAATTCGCAAATATACCCAACAAAAAAACAATAATTAAGAAAATAACCCAAACAAAAAAAAAAACTCAAATGAGTTAAAGACAAAATTACCCTAAAGATTTTAAGAGCTTTAACTTTTACCCTAAATGAATTATAGTTATAGAGTTAAAGTCAATTCTTTTAAGTTTTAGATTTGTTTTCTGATATTGTTTTTAAGAATTGATATTGATGTGGTCCATGATAATGCTTCTCTTCCAGAAACCTTTGTGTGTCTATTTTGTTCGGTTCTCTGGTTGTGATTTGAAAGCTCATGTCATTGTTATCAAATGAGCACATTTTAGAGAAAACAAAGAATTACATAGACGCATTTTAAATGCTTTAATTTCAATATGTAACAATAGATACATGTAAGAAACTAAGAATAATATTATTAATGAAAATTTAATTTGAAACAAATATGGCCATTCCAATAACATATATAAACTCCATTAAAAGGTTCATGATGAATCATATATATATATTACTTGGCTTCTTAAACTTAATAAACAAAATGACTTCTTTAGAGTAAGAGTTCTAGCACTTTACATGCTTTTAGTTATAAAATATCTTTTTTTAGTCTCCGGAGTTAGGACATATCATAAACACCGGACTTGTGTCTACTTCTTCAGATATGAATTCTAGAATAAACAAATTTCCTGTCTTGATGCCATTAGCCTTACAAAAGTTTGCCCAACCAATACCTACAGCTATGGTTCCATCTCTTGACGATGGATATCCCCACCACTTCATATTAGCTTTACCCAAAATAGTTATTGTCATATTCTTGTCGACGCCATAAGCTCTCATGAATTCACTTGGAAGAATCTACAAAATAATTGAACAACACCACTAGTTATTGATTATAATTCAAGATAGAAACTAACCTTGTTTGATGAACTTACTAGATTACAGTCTTTAACATCTTTAGGTTTGAGTGTCAATGTCAAGACTCGGTTTGGGGTTTCTAAAGATGAATACTCATTATCCTCAATGTTGTTCTTGTCTTTCTTGTCTCTATTACCACTTGGCTCAATGTAAATAGGCTCTTCCTCGCAAGCTTGCGAACAATACTCTTGTCGCCTTTTATCACATTCAGAATCTGTACCAGTACTGGAAAACCTAAACATAGGATTTGAATCTCTCCAAATCAACTCCAGCGTGATGGATTCACCAATTTGAAAGCCATTTACTAAAGCAAAGTCTCTCCATCCTCTTCCCAAACTCATTCTTCCATTTACATCTCTTAGAAGACTTACCATCAGCTTTTTACCATCTTTTGCCAACATACCTATCTCCCCTGGTTTGTTCAAGCCATTTGCCCTCATGAAGGGCAATGGAAGACCCTAGAAAATTATTAAAATGGAGATTATATTTATAACAAATAAATAAGAGTGACATTATATTGATAAAACTAACTAACAATCTAAAACAAAAGCTGATTAATGAACTTAATTAATTACCACTCTACTCTTTTTGTGGCCATCATTTGTAAGTTTTAGAGTAATGAATCTTTTCTTGTCACCAAGCTGTACAAAACTTTTATTAGTTTCTTGACTAACACATTTTTTTTTTTTTTTTTGGGCAAACTGATTTTATTAGAAACAAAGACACATTACAGAGAAGAAACGTTCAAAGCAGAAAGTGCAGACTTGGCCACAGAGTCAGCTAACATATTAGCTTTTCGTGGAATAAAAGAAAACTTGATAGATAGAAAAGAACGACACATAAAGGTAATATCATGGAGAATTCCTTGAAGCTCGTTCGTGGTGGTCTCTGTATTGAGCAGAGATATGAGGACTTGAGAGTCTGAAAAAACAGTGATGGAGGTAAATTCCATTCGCAACGCTGCAGACAGCGCCGATTTCATCGCTAGTGCTTCAGCTGCCAAAGCTGAAGGTGTATGAAGCCTAGAGGCTGAGCCCTGATGGATAACCCTATTCTGAGTCTTGAAAATCCATCCCATACCGCAGGAGCCCGAAGATGCATTCCACGCCGCATCCGTAAAACATAAAAAACCCTCAGACTGAGGTAAAATACTTGCAGGAGCCTCAATAAGAGGAAAACAGGGAGAGAAGGCCTCAGTAAGAGGTAAGTTAGGTGAATGAGCCTCAATAACATGAATTGACCTTAGCCAAAGTTTCTGAATAACATCCTTATATTGAGGTAAGAGAAGCCTAAGCTTATACAAAATCATAACAGCCTCATATTGAGGTAAAAGAAGCCGAGGTCGAAGACCAATCGAGAAAAGCACATCCTCATACTGAGGTAAGAAAAGCCTGAGCTTAAGCAAAAGCATAACAGCCTCATACTGAGGTAAAAACAACCTAAAACTAGTCCAAATCATCACATCCTCATGGTGAGGGAACTGAAGTATAAACGAGGGCATGTTCCAGAAGAAAGCAAAATGATCAAAGACATTACTACCTTTTGGAGAGACAAAACCTTTTGAAAGAGTGACTAGAGGATGGGAGAGGCGTGGAATAGAGAACCAAAGCTCAAACCCAGCGAGAGGAAAGACTTGGTACCACGAACTGCACACAGCAGTAATAGATCGCAAGGATGCGAAAATAGTGCCACCCAAGAGCACAAGAGGAAACAAAGCAACACCCAGAACTAGAGGGCTCAAAGCTTGACCAAGATTCGATTCTAGATCTGACGACCTCAGTAGCAAAATCGAGAGAGAGAAGTTGGAAGCTCCGACGAGGCAGTCTGGTGGGTCGGGAGGGTCGGGAGGTTCAGGAGGAGAGACCACTCTGGTCAGAGCTGGCGGAAGAGCAAAAGACGGCGGATCCGGAGGAGGGAGGAGCAGAGGTGGAGCAAAAGCCCGAGCAAACATCACCGAAACCAAGGGAGAAATGAAGAGGAGGGAGAAAGAGGAAGATTCTCGTCGGTGGGCGTGAGGCCACACCGACGGCGGCGGCGAGGAAAGGAAGAAACCCTAGTCGCCAAGTTGAGAGAGAAAAGGGGTTTTTTTGTTGGATAATAAAGAACTTGACTAACACATTTAACAATAATATATCAACCATGATTGTGTTGTCAAAATGTTGTTTCTAGAAGATACCCATTAATATACATAAACATATATTAATATATAAAAAATATGTAACATACGACCGAACGTTACGTTCCCAATTATCACTAACAGAAAGAACACTCTCTTTAAGACATTAAGAAAAAGAAAAAAAAAAATATTTTCTTTAGTTTCATGATTCCATATGAATGGAATCGAACTTATCAAAAGTAAACCATATGATAGGAAACAAAGGAAATACAAGAGATGTGACTGTCCTTAATTTGGATATCCATGACTAACATATATAGAAAACTATCACCCATCCTTTAATACTCATAATATATGAATTTAATCCACCAACCCCAAATCTCTTAATTTCCTTCAGTAAAAATTAACACCAATGTAAATCAAAATTGAAGGTAAAACAAATTGAAAAAGTACTTAATAAAGATTTACCTAAGATAGTGTGTAAAACAAAACAAAAACCATATTGAACTTATTATGGTAGAGTTACAAGTTTTCTCCTAAACCAAACTGGACTAACAAGAGACAACCATCTAGAAACAGCATGCAGTTCATATGTGACTTTAAGTAAACTCACCACAGCATCTTGGTTCAGATTTGATTTGTTCGATGAAGAAGAGCTAGCTTCGGATTGTGAATTGTTCTTTCGAATTCTTTTCACTCTCCCAAGTACTGTGTCAAACAAAAATCCCACATGTTAAAAACCATCTTCAGATAATTTTAATCTTAAACTCATCAAACTAAGATAGAACGGAAGTGATCATCATGATACCGGTCTTGTCTTGATCATCACCTTCTTCTGTCCTTAAACGCTGATGCTGCTTCTATTGCCTTTAGCACAAGAGAACAGAGAAAATAAAGCAATTGCAGACAAATTTCGGACTGAATTTTCTTGACTTCTTATTGAACTGAATGATACTTGAGTCTCTTAAATAGACTCAGGAACTTACAACAACTACAACCGAAAAAGACTCCTTAACACCCACGAAGTTGTTTCCTACAAACCAGGACAACTTCGACTTATTCCTTTAAACTAAATGACCAATTCAAACTCTAACCAAGTCAAACTGAACTCAACTACTTCATATCCTCCCCTAAACTGGAACGACTTCCTTCCTGTTTAATTCTCCTTCAAGCACACTCCCATCATCTTCCTTAACTTCTCAAAAACTTCAAGTTTCACTGCCTTTGTCATAATGTCTGAAATCTGCTCTAGCGTAGAACAATACTCAAGCTTGATAACTCCTTCATTCACCAAGTCACGAAGAAAGTGATACCTTACTGAGATATGCTTGCTTCGACCATGTAAAACCGGATTTTTAGAGAGCTTGATTGTTGAGCTGTTGTCACAATACACCACAGTTCCTTCACCTTGAGGCATCCCTATCTCTTCTAGTACGTTTCTTTCCCACATAGCTTGACACGCTCCAAAGGCTGCTGAAACGAACTCTGCCTCAGTCGTTGATAGTGTAACAATAGGCTGCTTCTTAGATGCCCACGAGACTGCTCCTTCTCCCAACATGAACACATATCCAGAAGTGCTTTTCCTATCGTTTACATCACCTGCATAGTCACTATCAACGTACCCAACCAATCTCGGTTCCCCTCCTCTTCTGTAACGAATTCCAAAGGATGTTGTACCTTGTACATACCGTAAAATCCTCTTTGCAGCCAGCATGTGTTGTTCGGTTGGTTCTTCCATATAGCGACTAATCAGATTCACCGAGAACATCAAATCGGGTCTGGTGGCAGTGAGATACCTTAGACTCCCAACAAGTTGTTTAAACACTGTTGAGTCTACAGCAGATCCAGCCCCTTCCTTTGTCAGTTTCTGTCCAGGAACAATAGGATTCCTGACAGGATTGCAGTCCACCATCCCGAACCTCACCAGAACGTCTTCTGCATATTTTCGTTGGTTGATGAAGATTCCCTTCTCGTCTTGGACAACTTCTACCCCCAGAAAATACTTCATTCTCCCCAGATCAGTCATCGCAAATTCTTTCATCATTGACTCCTTGAACTCCTCAAGCATCACTATGGAATTTCCCATATAAATTAAGTCATCAACGTATACACTCACAATAAGAATCTCTTCACCTTTGCTCTTTATGAACAGGGTGTGCTCGCAATAGCACTTTCTGAAACCTGTCTTCATAAAATATCCTTCCAATCTGCTGTACCAAGCTCGCGGTGCCTGCTTCAATCCGTACAGAGCTTTTCTCAGTTTATAAACTTTATCTTCTGCATCTCTCATTACGAAACCTTCTGGCTGCTCGATGAAAACATCTTCCTTTAAATCTCCTTGCAGGAATGCACTTTTCACATCCAATTGAAAGATTTCCCACCTTCTTTGAGCCGCTACAGCAAGTAGGGTTCGAATCGTGTCCCATCTAGCAACCGGAGCAAAGACTTCGTGAAAGTCAATTCCTTGAGTTTGGTGATAACCCTTTGCCACCAGCCTAGCCTTGAATTTATCTACTTCTCCCTTCTCGTTAAACTTCGTTTTAAAAACCCATTTTACTCCAATGACTTTGGCCTCAGCTGGTAACTCCACCAGCTCCCATGTTTGATTATCCTCGATCGATTTAATCTCTGTTTCCATTGCTTTTCTCCAAATTTCATTTTGTGCAGCGTCTTCATAATTTTGTGGATCCTCAGCTGCAATGAACAAAGCAATGACTTCTTCTCCTTCTTCCTCAATAACTAGCTTTACACCGTCACACACGTAATCTTTCATCCAAACTGGGGCTTGTTTGGGCCGTTTCTCCACGTTTGCGGCTGTGATTCCCACAGTTTCAGCTTCTGTATTTTCTATAATGTTCTCCTCCTGTACTGGTCCTCTTTCATCTTCGATTTCATCACCGTTTTCTTCACCGGTGACTTGTGCCTTTTCTTCTTCATCCGAGTCACTTACCATCCCTTCCCAAGCAATTTTTCCTTCTTCTCCCTTACTCTCCCAATCCCATCCTTTATTCTCATCAAACTTCACATCTCTACTTATTATGATTTTCTTTGACTCAGGATCGTAAAGACGGTAAGCCTTCGACTCTTTGCTTACACCGAACATGACGCACTTCGTACTCTTTTCATCCAACTTGATTCTTTTCTCATAAGGTACCAGCGCATAGGCTGTACAGCCAAATACTCTCAGATGTTCAACTGTAGGCTTCAAATTGCTCCATTTCTCTCCTGGTGTGACATCTTTTACGGCTGTCGCTGGACTTCTGTTTAAGATGTATACAGCGTATTGAGCAGCTTCCGCCCAAAATCTCCTTGGAACCTCCATTCCCATTAGCATACACCTAGTCATATTCATTATGCTTCGATTTTTTCTCTCGGCCACTCCATTCTGCTGTGGAGTGTATGCCGCTGTCAGCTGTCTTTTTATTCCATGCTCTTTACAATAATCCTGAAACGCGATGGAATTATACTCACCACCCCTGTCAGACCTCAAGCATACCAATGATTCACCTAGCTCCCTTTCTACCTCAGCCTTAAATTCCTTAAAAACTTGAAACGCTTCTGATTTTGCAGCCAAGAAGTAAGTCCAGTACTTTCTACTATAATCATCTATAAAGTTTATCAAGTACCTCTTTCCACTCTCAGATGTTGGTGTGATTGGACCGCAAATGTCACTGTGCACCAATTCAAGTCCTCGACTCGCTCTCCACACGCTCCTCTTTGGTATGACTTCACGATTCTGTTTCCCTTTCATACACACTTCACACACACCATCTTTCACAGCCACCGATCCCAAACCATTCACCATTTCCTTATCCGCGAGCGTTTGAATCCCACTGTAACTTAGATGACCGAATCTCCTATGCCATAGATCATTCGTCCCTTCATTAGACACTTGTAGGCAGTTTGATTCCTCTGATTCTTTTGGTCCTCTTACAGCTGCAAGAACCATGAACATTCTGCTTTTTGACATCGTGGAGTGCATAACCAGTCGCCTCTGCTTCTTATGCCACACTTCACAAGTGTCTTCTTCAACAATTATTCTCAACCCCTTTTGTTGAAGCTGTCCCACACTTAATAAATTGTTCTTCAATCCAGGAACAAAATAGACCGACGTGATAACCTGAGTCAAGCCGTTGATGTGGAGCCGTAGATTCCCTTTCCCTTCTACCACCAATCTCCGATCATCCCCAAGCTTGACATTTTGGCGAAAGCTCTCATCAAATTCCAGGAACCACTCCTTTGTTCCACACATGTGGTTACTGCATCCCGAGTCTAAAAACCACACATGTTCCTCTTCAGCGTTGACAGTCTCAATATGCGCCATGAGCACCATCTCTTCTTCTTCTTCTTCAGCAAAGTTGGCGCCTTTCTCCCAAGTAGGACACTCATACTTAAAGTGTCCCATTTTATGACACTTATAGCACTCCACTGTCTCCTTATTGAAGCTTCCTCTACCTCTTCCTCTTTCTCTTCCTCCACGGCCTCTTCCTTGGTAGCTTCCTCTCCCTCTACCTCCTTCTGGCCGGTAACTCTCCATCTTGAGAGCATGCTCGTCTCCTGTTTTCTTGTTCAAGTTTTGCTCATGAACCAACAACGAACTCTGCAACTCATCTACCGAGAGGTTCCTTATGTCTTTTGACTCTTCAATAGCACAAACTATATAAGTGAACTTATCCACCAAAGTTCGCAATATCTTCTCCACCACCTTGGCATCTGGCATGTCTTCTCCCAAGTTACGCATGTCGTTTGCCACCACCATCACTTTGGAGAAATAATCGGTGATGGTGTCTCCTTCTCTCATCTCCAATACTTCAAAGTTTCTACGCAGTCTTTGAAGTTGAGCACTCTGCACCCTCTTGTTCCCTTGAAACTTTGTTTTCATCGACTCCCAGATATCCTTTGAGGTGTCCTTCTTGGCAATCGTCTTGAGAATGATCTTGTCAATAGAGGCAAAAAGATAGTTCTTCACCTTCAGATCTTTAAGCTTCTGTTCTGCCATCTCCGTTCTTTGTGGTCCTGTCAGGATCACGTTTCTCTCCGGTTGTGGAATTCCAGTTTCGATCAAATCCCACCACTCCTTTGACCGCAACAAGTTTTCCATGAGCATCGCCCAATGCTCATAGTCACCATCGAACTTAGGTATGCTTAGCGATGTCTCCTTTTCAGTCATTGTGTCTCTCTCCTCACCAAGATCTCAACTAAGCTCTGATACCACTTATTGCCTTTAGCACAAGAGAACAGAGAAAATAAAGCAATTGCAGACAAATTTCGGACTGAATTTTCTTGATTTCTTATTGAACTGAATGATACTTGAGTCTCTTAAATAGACTCAGGAACTTACAACAACTACAACCGAAAAAGACTCCTTAACACCCACGAAGTTGTTTCCTACAAACCAGGACAACTTCGACTTATTCCTTTAAACTAAATGACCAATTCAAACTCTAACCAAGTCAAACTGAACTCAACTACTTCAGCTTCCTCGAGATGTTACCTGTGTAGAACATGTAAACACTCTCCCGTCACATAGATCCATGCACACGGATAATAACAAAATCTTTCTTTAAAGGATTGTTCTCTCAACTCAGATCTGACTATAGGTCGTCGTAGATTAAAAACCAAAATTGGAACCAAACTCACCGATCTTGTTGTTGCTGGGCGTAGGTAATTCTCCAAGGCCGCACGCACTGACATTAAACATCATCTTTGTCGGAGAGAAGAGAGATGGAAATGAAATTTTTATATGTCCGAATGATTTTAAACCCAACAAAATAACCCTAATGCTAATATATAAGAGCAATCATCTTTTACCTTTTAGAAAGCATGCACTTTAAGGAAATTTTAACGCACCCTTTACAATTAAGAGGTAAATTTAATGGAAGCTTTTGTTAAAATATTTGACCAAACCTGCTTTTTTATTTTTTTTTCTTAAAAAAAAAAATTTGAATTGATGGGGCTTTTTTTTTTTTTTTTTTGTCAACGATTGATGGGGCTTCTAAAAGTTCAGTTTCCTCTACTAGATAATCTCCCGCGTAATTTGAAAAAGGAAATATATATATATATATATATGTATGATTTGCTAACGGTAATTTTTTTGTGTTTCAAACAAATTGATGGATTTTTTTGTTAAATGGATAAGTTCCCGCCCAAAATTAATATATTTTTAAATCGGTTGAAAGCTGAATCGCATAAGTTATTGGGTTTGTAGTTCATTTTCTTGTTTGGTTTAATTTCTAAGATTTGTTTTAGAAAAGTTGATTTTTCTTGATTAGATGAAAATCCACGACGTATCAATTTGTCACCTCTCAAGACACGTGTCATTTTTTCAAACACAAAATTTACCCTAATACATATCCATATTAGCTAAACATGTAATATTAGCTAAACATGGACCTAATTTACTATCCATATCTACTGGAAACTATCATTGGTAAGACAATCATTAATATTAGCTAAACATGAACCTAATTTAGCTTAAAAATCAAATTTTTTATTTAGTTAAATAAAGTAAATTAGTAAAATACTCATAGTAAATGAAACCAATTTTTCACATTAACTAAATAACCAAATGATAAAGTATTATTAAAAGATAGTCAACTTTTTTACTAAAATATTTATTACATATCATTAATCATATCAATTTATTAAATAACTTGTTGTGACTGATTTGCTTGTTATTTTTATAATGCATGTAGTTTTAAGAACAAATACCACAATATTTTGTAAATGACGGTACATAACCTGGAGTCACTGAAGGTTCTTTTGTGGTTTAATCCATCAAACCTTAGGAATACGGGTTCGCATAAAAGTCTCTGCTTTGGTTGGATCCAACTCATGAAGCTCATGTCATTGTTATCAAGTGAGCACATTTTAAAGAAAACAAAGAATTACACAGACGAATTTTCAGCATTTCTCTCACACAATGTTGGACAAAACATCGGAAAATTAAAAAAGAATTGTCTAATATAAATTAAATCCAACTCTAATAAATACGAGACCTTCTGGAAAAGAGCCCAACAAAAAAATCCGTACGGGTTTGGCTACTTGGCCCAAAACGGACAATATCATACTAATAAGGGAGTTGGCTTGGGTTTGGAAAGCCCAACAATTGGTATCAGAGTCTAGGTCAAAAAAGGTGGCTCAAGAAGATGGGCTTGGGCTACATGCTCTGTGTGGAGGAATTCTCAATATGACACGATTAAAAGGGAATCTCAAGGAGACCTCGCGAATAAGGGGTGTTGGTGCCTGGGTGCCAAAGTTTCGCTAGAGGGGAGGCGAAAGTTTCGTGGTCCTAGGTTTGAGAGGAGGATTGTTGGGAGACAAACCAATGTCCCATATAGGAAGGATAGAAAAGAATTGTCTAATGTAAATGAAGTCCAACTTCAATTAGTATGAAATTTTTTGGAAAAGAAACCAAAAATAAATCTATGCAAGCTTGGCTACTTAACCCAAAACAGACAATATCATACTAATAGAGGAGTTGCTTTGGACTATGCAATTTCCTTTCAATTTCTGTTCCTCTGAAAGAAAATTGTTGTTTGTTGTCGTGTTCGTTTTTTTTTATTTTTTGTCCCCTCAATACAACTATGCTCTCGCTCGTTCACTCCCTCTGAGTATTGGGCCTATGCCTGGGCATTGTCCTCTTTTGGGCCCTTTGTACAAGTATGTCCGTAAGAACACAAAAGAAAAAGCTTCTTGTCCTGTTTGGTCAAGTAAAACTAGTTTGTATGTCCAAAACTTGTTAAATATCAGTGGAAACTTTTCTTTTGTGTTCTCCTAGTATGTTAGTTTCTTTGTGATCGTGAGATTCTAATTTAGCAAGCAAGATAGGATTTAACCTAATTCAAATTTGTCCTAATATTTTATCTGAATCGAATTATAAGTTAATATACTTTTTATTTGAAATATAAATAAACTGATTATATATTAAAATAAGAATTTAATTATTTACATTACAAGAAAAAAATAGTTGCGAACTAGCATGTTCGTGATATGAGATCATCTTTGAACAAACGCACCATAAACACTCCAAGATCATTGTTTTAGTCTTTTAATTCACAATGTCTTTGCTGATTACTTGTTGAAATTCTTATACACAAATAATACAAATGAATATCACCTTTTTATTTTCCTTTACTGTTTGCTTGTACGGAGGTTGTAACAATAAATATATAAGGGTTTTAGGGAGAACGGAACAGCTTCTTTATTAACGATGAACGAGAAAACAGTAAATTATAGAACGGAAAACCGAAGTACAGAACGGAAAACCGAAATACATAACAGAAAACCAGAAAGTAAGAGATAAATGAGCTAGGCAACAATTTTCTCTTAAATTCTCTGAGTAATGACTTTAGGTCCGGATTCCCTTCTCAACTGTTTCTTCTACTATTTATAGGCTAGGAGGTGACCTAGGATTCCTTTGATCTCTCTTGTGATTTCCCTCTTTTGCCTTTTTGATTCCGTCAGGCCGGGCCGAGCTGATACGTTACTGAGCCGAGCCGACGTTTTGATGGGCCGTTGTTCTGATGGGCCGTTGTTCTGATGAGTCGTTGTTCTGATGGGCCATTGTTATGATGGGCCGTTGTTCTGATAGGCTATTTTTTTTCTGTTAGCAGACTGTTTGACTTAGTCAATCTTTAATTTTGACTGAAGTCATACCAAAAAAGTTTTTTTTTTCTTTTTTTCTAAATAAGTAGTCTAATTATAATGTTTTAAGGGTCTGCTTTCTTTTTGCTTAACTAGATGCAGCTGAATATAGCCATACCGTTAAAAAAAATTTTTTTTATAAATTCAAATTTGCTCAATGGCTTGGTGAATAAGAATTAATGATCGTGTAGTTAAGCTTATCAAAATAATAGACTTCAATGTGCACATAAGAATGGGAACGTGGAGGCTTACCTGGATTGCAATTTCAGCACGTGTAATGTCTGAGACACTTCTATAGCCGAGCTTCACTGTAATATTTGAACAACGGGAGATATTAGACGTACTAGTCACAAAACAATGTTATTTACTAGCAAGAAAAAAAAATATCTTAAGAGCAATGGTGTTTTGGTTTGTAACAAAAGCATTACCACAATACCACTGTGTGTATGCATCTCAAACTCATCATCTTGTAACAATTTTGTTTTTAATCAGTTCCTACAGTGGACAATTTTATGTGATAAGGCTTCTAGATTCACAACAATCCAAATGGTAATACCTTTATAGACTTATACATATTCTCCAATATTCATAACTAAAATTAAACCAAACAATATCACCAAATGATGTGAGTTTCACATTCTATTCTTGGTGAAAAGAAAACATACCAATTGGTGGATCTTATAACTACACTTCCTCCGATTGAAACAACAACTTGGATAGTATATCAAAGAGAGTTTCTTTGGTGCATCTATTAAGAAAGAAAGCATGTGATGAAATTAGTAGCAAGGCTAAACAAGAACGAAGAGAAAAAGCTTTAAGATACAATACAATTGGTAATAGTACTTACTACTACAAGATTTTAGTATGTCTAAATGCAAATCCTATATAATTAAAATAATTTAATTTTAATAAATTTAGTTAGTTCAGTTTTGTAATTCAATATAAAAACTTTATACTGTTCGAATTATAATAAACTGCTTTTCAGATTTAGATTGATTGATTTCGGTTTGGTTCGATTTCTGTTAAACCGTTAGATTGTTAGCATGAGTCAAGACCTTTTGTGGTGAACCACCTGATAGACGAAAACTATGGATTGGTGGTTATCATGTACTGTTTTCTTGTTGCATGATAGATAACGTGTTCTGGTGTTATAGAAACGGACAGTTCAAATGGTATGAGACTAAGGTAAGAAGGGTTTGAAAGAGATATTGCCAAGTTAACTAGGTCTTGTGATGTGGGATTAAAATATCATAATTTTAATACATTATGATTTATTTTGATTTGATATTCAACTGATCCATTAAAACAATGTATATACATTCGGGAAGTTTCAAATACACATCAATAGTTGGATTGTTTAAAACACTTATTGTATTATTTATTGATATTTAAAAAAAATATTTTTATGTTCGAATAAAAACAAAACCATTTAAATGTAAGAGATACTTTTCCATCTATTGTCGTTTAATAAATAGAAAGATATAAGAAATAATAAAAATTGTTGACCAAAATTATTGTAAACTTTTCAGTTATGGAAACCTCATTTCATAATATTCATACACAAGATGGAATATATATATATATATATATATATATATATATATATATATATATATGTATGTAAATGTGTATATGTATATATACATACACACTCAAGACAACCACAATAAGTTCTTAGTAAGTATCAAAATATAAGAAAATCAAAAGGTAAATATGTTTGTTCAATTATCGTAGCAAATGTTAGAAGTTTTATGTTGAAGAAGAAGACTATTTTTTATTAAACAGTGAAAAGAAGTCTTTGAGTATTTCGATAAATACTTTTAATATACATATATATATATATATATATATATATATATATATTGTTTTGTTTCTTATGTGTATATATGACTCTTATACAAACATTTCTTCATATAATAGCTTTGAACCTTACTTTTTTATATATTGCAGGTTTTGAAGGATATTCTGATTGCATCATCTAGAAACATTTCTAATGGCAACCAAGAAAACTTCATCTCTTTTAATACCTGTGTTGATGGTTTTCGCACTCATCCTTATGCCCATGGTTGCAGGTAACATTTTATTTTTCTAGTATTATATTGTCCGAATACCAAATATATATTGTTCGTTCTATGATTCTTTTAACATTTTTCAGATATTTTTAATGGGTGGAATCAAAATTCCTATTTACAAAAACTTTTATTTCCCTTTGCAATTTAAATGTTAAAATATTATATTATTATTTTTGTATTTAAATTATTATTAATGTTTATGATCCAAATAGGCCAACTTAAGGCTACATGTCGTATTGCGGAGTTATGTAAAGGTGCAAAGGAATGCAATGCAAAATGTGCAGCACTAGGTACCAAGAGAGGGGGTGTTTGTACAAAATTCCTAGGTGATGTTTACTGTTGCTGCTGGGATTAATTCCTAATCAAAATGTACTCTCAATTTACAATGAACATGTACTCGCATCAGTATGAATAAAAGAACGTTTTTGCCCATATATATATTTATATTATCTCATCCTAATTCTATATATGATACAATTATTTACTCACGATCAAATAAATACAACAAAAAGTATAAAAGAACGTCCAAGCCAAAGCTTATAAAATCATCCTTACAATATATACAAATCTTCATGATATATTACACTAAATACTCTATTAAAAGTATGCAAGTAGAAATGTAGTTGCAATTATCAAAAATTTCCATGGCCAAAGAAAAAAAAGGTCTAAAAGATGGTTTTCAAACCTTCAAAACCACATAAAGAAGGTTTCTATTTCTAGTAAAGTATATAGTATATACATTTGGGAAGTCTGGAATACATCAGTGGTTTGATTGTTTCGGTCACTTATTGTATTATTTATTAATGTTTTAAAATATAATTTTTATGTTTAATTAAAAATAAATCATTTATTTGGGCAAGATATTTTTCCATCTATGGTCGTTTATGATATACCAAAATATTTATTATAAAATAATAAATTATAGAACTTGTTGACCAAAACTGTAGTAAAGATTTTATGTTATGGAAAATTCATTATAAGTAAAAATAAATCATTTATTTGGGCAAGATATTTTTCCATCTATGGTCGTTTATGATATACCAAAATATTTATTATAAAATAATGAATTATAGAACTTGTTGACCAAAACTATAGTAAAGATTTTATGTTATGGAAAACTCATTACATAATAGTCATTACTCAATATGGAATATATATACTCAAGACCAGCACAATAAGTTCTTAGTAAGTAACAAAAAAAAATATCTATGAATAAGACTTTAGTAATCCTTTGGTGAAGTAAGTGAAAGTTTGAATTATATTAACAACTTATTATTAATTGTAGATCAATGCTAAAGGATGGATATTTGAGTGCATTTTCATTTTTTAAAATATTTTGGAATAAATGAGAATGAACAAATATATATAATCATAATAAAATAAAATAAAAACTAATTTCGCGCATAAATTCACTTGCATGCTTGATAAAACAAATAACGGGGAGAAATGTTTTCTACACTGTTTCGTGTTTCCACAGTTGTGCACGAGATTTTTCTTTAGCGGCTAGACCCTCTCGACGAAAAAATACCTATACATTCATCATGTTAATAAAAAATTATGATTTTCTTAAATATCTCTTTATCATGAAAATTATAATATCAATATCTGCGGCATTACCAACTTATGTTATGTCTTGTTTTAGACTACCAAAAATAATTACTTCTAAACTTACAAGTACGGTCACTAAATTTTGGTGGAGTTCAAATGGTGAATCGAGAGGTATGCATTAGATGGCTTGGAATAAATTGTGCAGTAATAAATCGGAAGGTGGGCTAGGATTTCAGAGTGTAGATGATTTCAATACGACATTATTAGCAAAACAGTTATGGCGTTTGATAACGGTTCCAGACTCACTTTTTGTGAAGGTTTTCAAAAGACGATATTTTCGAAAATCCAATCCTCTGGATAAAATAAAATCATATTCTCCATCCTTTGGATAGAGAAGTATAATGTCAGCTAGATCTCTGGTTAATTAAAGACTTATTAAAAGAGTCGGTTCTGCGGCATACATCTCAGTTTTGGAGGACTCGTGGATTCCAGCTCAATTTTCGAGACCAACAATAAGTAATTGTTTAATTATTGACTCATCTTTAAAAATCAAAAATCTTATAGACAGCCGGTCAAATTTTTAGAATATTGATCTCTTGAAAGAGCTCTTTGATCCGGAAGATGCCCGCTAATAAGTGACCTTCCTTTGGGTGCGCCAACTAAGGAGGATGCCCTAGGTTAGCATATCACAAAATCCGGAAAATATACAGTTGAATCTGAATATCATACAGCGCGTTTAGAAAATTGGAATGGCAATTTGTCTTTTATTGGCTCAGATATCAAATCACTAAAAGCATATTTGGAAAGTGCAATGTCCGTTTAAGTTACGTCATTTTTTGTAGCAAATTTATTAGGTTGTGTGCGGCAGATGCGGTGCGTTCGAGGAAACAATTAACCATACACTCTTTGAATGCCACCCAACGCGACAAATTTGAGCACTTTCGCAGGTTCCTATTGTTCCAGAGAATTTTTCCTCGTCTTCTATTTACGCGAATTTGGATTACTTATTCTGGAGATTACCTTCAGAGGTCAATTCATCTTTATACCCATGGATTATTTGGTATACAGTATTTGGAAAGAAAGAAATAAAAAATTCTTTGAAAATGTGGATAAAAATCCATTAGAAATATTATGTTTAGTAGAAAAAAAAGCACAATCGTGGCAGTTAGCTCAAGCCGAGCTTCATACACCTAAATAGTATTAGAGACTTATTTTTTTCTAATGATTTGTCGTAATGAAAGTTTTAGATTTTTGTTGTGAAAATTAAAGCTCAGTCGTTCAGTAGCTGATTCGTTGACTGAAAACATAATTACTAAACGAACGCATAGTGATAACAGTTTGATTATAGGTGATAGCATAAACAACTAACAAATGAATGTTTTTTCCTTTCGTGTCTCCTTCTTGACAAATGTTTCTCCTTCCTCATCAATAGAGGCATCCTTTATGGTCATCTTCATTTTATTCTGTATCTACTGTCGGTTTATTCTTTTTCAAAGACACTGCTTTTACTACTTCCGAAGCATTAAGAGGTAAAAGAGTAAGAATGATATGGTTAATCAAGTTTTCTAGCTCTGAACCCTTATTCTCCTCTACGTCACTCCATTTAGGTGTCGTACACGAACCGAAGAACCTAATAGTCTGTGAATAAGTACAACAAAGAAATACACCATTATGCCTGTGATAGAAGACTACAAAAACAATATGGCCATTTTGATAATACCTCTTTAACTGAACAACAAAGACTCCATTAAATGAATGATACATGATGATACTTATTTATTTATTAGTTAGACCTTTAACTTAACAACCAAAAAGGACTGGCTTTAAAGTAAGACCTGAAAATTATAACATACTTTTCATTAAACATTTCTTTTATTTCCCGGACTTGGGACAAATTTGAGTACCGGCCTTGTGTCATACTTATACATATATTCTAATTTGAAAGATTGTCCAATCTTTAAGCCATTAGATTTACAAAAGTATCTCCAACGACTTCCTACAGATACGATTCCATCTCTTGTCAATAGATTTCCCCACCACCACTCCATTTCATTTGTACCCAACATATATATTTTTCCAACTTTGTCGATGCCATTAGCTTTCATGAAGTGACTTGGAAGATACTGCAAGATATTTGATAAACATTGCTTGTTATTGATTAGATTCAAGATAAAAACAAATTGAACTTGTTTTAAAAACGTACCAGCATTCCGGCTTTGGCATCCTCAGGTTCGAGTGCTAATATCACAAATCGGTTATCGATTAGTGATGATTGATTAATCATCTCCTCTGTGTTCATGTCTTTCCCGGGTTCGTTTCCATCGCTAGCCTCAGTGGAAACAAACTCTTTCTCGTTAGCTTCTGGTAAGTTCTCTCTTCGCTGCCTTATATCACTTTTGGAATCATTTGTACTAGACAATTTGAGGATAGGAGTATCATTTGCCCAAATGGACTCCAGTGTAAAGTACTGACCTATCTTCAAACCATTAGCTTTCACAAACTCTACCCAGCCTCTTCCCAAGCTCATTCGTCCGTTGTTTTCCCGTAGAAGATTTGCCAACCTCCTTGTACCATCTGTTCCCAGTAGTGTTACCATCTTTGTTTCCCCCAAACCATTATTTTTCAAGAATCGCCTTGAGAGATACTGAAAAATATTTTGAAAGGAGAATTAAATAATATACACTATATTGCAATAAAACTAACAAGAGTTTTTTGTTTGATGAAAAACACTCACCAATCTACAGTGTTTGAGACAATCAGGTACGAGTCTTACAGTCACAAATCTCTCCTGGTTTGGTAACTTTGTATAATTGATGGTAGATTCAGATGGGGAGAAATAGAGCAACGGTGTTCCTTCCTTTATCGTTAGTTCGAACACAAAAAAACTTCCTGCCTTTTTGCCGTTTTCGTCACAGAAATGTCTCCAACCTCTGGTTATGTTAAAACAACCCAAGTTTTTGTTGAACTTCAGATCCATTTCCCATGATCTACCCCCTCCATCTGTTAAAACAATCTTGCGGCATTTTCGATTTAGACCATTAGATCTTGTGCAATCTTGTGGAAGATACTGCAAAACAAAACAAAAAAGGTTTCACAATTCCAACCTCTCCGGTTAATTCACACATTCGGGCTAAACAATTTAAGTTAACGCACCAGCCTATCTTCCTCTAGATTTGAAGCCTTGACAAGGGCTACAAAAGAAGAGTTATCCGATGAAGAAGTACTAGCTTCGGATTGTGAACTGATCTTCCTCACTTTTTTTTCTCTTTCAAGCACTGTGTCAAATAAACAAATCCCACAAGTTAAAACCATCTTCGGATACTATATGTTTTTAATTAAAACTCATCAAACTATGATAGAACAGAAGTGATTATGTTACCGGTGTTGTCTTGATCATCACCTTCTTCGGTTCTTCGACGCTGAAACTCCTCCCTGAAGATGTTAGCTGTGACAGTTGTGTAGAGAACATGTAAACCAAAATCAGATCTTTCTTCAACGAATTGTTCTCTGAACTCAGATCTGACTATAGCTCCTAGATTATAAACCCAAATCATCAGAACAAAACGTACCGAGCTTCTTGATATCAATGTTGCTGGGGCTGGGTTTGTCGCGGATGTCACAAGCGCTGACGTTAAACACCATCTTTGCGGGTGGAGACGAAGTAATTTTCTGTATAATCTGTGGTCGGAGAGAAAATGAAGACGGAAATGAAATTGTGTGAATTGTATTGTCCGAAATGATTTCAAACCCTAAGGTTCAGATAAGAATCTTCTTTTACCTTTTAGAGAGCATGCACTTTTGGGAAATTTTTAAACATGGGCGCGTAGACTATATAATTAAGAGGTAAATTTAATGGAAGATTTGTTAAAGAAATTTGACCACAATTTTTAGTGTTTTTCATAAATATATATATATATATATATAATATTTTTAGTGATTTTCATAAAAATAATTAACCACAATTTTTTATAAGTTTTCAAAATTTGAATATGCATAACTTTTGTTTTAATTGTAGTAGTATAGGTTTTCTAAATACAACAATAGATGTCATTATTTATAAATTTGATTTATGTATATCGTTTGTATATGTGAATTTTATAATCTTTGTTATTCATTGTCAAAATAAATTGAAATCTCTTCGAAATATTAAATGTTTAAGTCTAAGACTATAAAATTTATAACATCCAAAACATTAATTTTATATAAATAAAAAGGTTTAAAAGCATCATTTTCTAAAAATGTTTTAACAATTATAACAAATAAATAAATAATATTGAGACTATAATATTTTATTAATTTATGGTAATAATAATTTATCTATTTTTTCCATTTTTGTTTCTGCAATATATGGTATAATATCTTACAATTTGTTTTTGCTTTTTTCTCTCTTCAATTTAATATAAATGAGAGACATTTTCCCTATAATTAACCTTTATTTTCTTGACATTAAATAAAATACAAGTAAAGATCAAATCATTTGATAATAAAATAATAGATTTTTGTCCATTTTTGTTTCTGCAATATATGGAATAAAATCTTACAATTTGTTTCTGTTTTTTCCTCTTCACTTTAATATACATGGATATTTTCCTATATTTTATCTATGATTTTTACATCACTTAAAGTAAAATATAAAGATAAAAAAAGTATATGATGATAAAAATATATATATACAGTATAAGATGTTAATTATTTTTTGCTACATATATAGCATATACCCCTTTAATTTATTTTTATCTTTTCTCTACAGTTCAATATATATATAATTCACACAACATTAATTAGTATTATATTATTTTGAAATATCATTTTAGTTAGAATAATCTGTCTTACATTTGCTTCTAAGTGGTGGTCATATATATACACACACATACACACACACACACACACAAAGTTAGTTACTTCAAAAAGTAAAGTACTTCATAGACGGTAACACAACTTTGTGGTCTTCTTTATGATCTATTATCTGCAAGAACGTTAACGGTATGTCCTTTTCTCATTAAGTTGATCCAAGATGGAGAAGATCCGGTTCGATTGCGAGAACCGATGGAAACTCGACATTTGGTAATGAACAAATCTTCTTCCAAATAAGTTCATTGGAAAAAGGCTCATGATCAATAGCTGTCCGGATTTGGAAACTCTCACGCTCCAAATGGTTGCTCCTAGGCCTGTTCCAACCACAGCTTCTCGTATTGGAAGTTTAAAATAACCCATAGGTGTTTGAAGAAGACGTTGAAGGTTGTGGAGTTAAGGAATTTTAGAGGTGGCTCTTACGAGTTACAAGTGTTGCAGTTTTTGATTCGGTATGATCGTGTGTTGGAAAGGGCTAACCTTTATTTTACTGTTGCTGAGAAGATTGGGACAACGTTTGAGACACAGCTTCTGAGAATTTAAGGGTTTATCTATACAACGGTTGTATTTTTTTCAAGATTTTGATGTTTTCTTAATGCTAAAAGATAGATATTCTAGTGCATTGTCGCTTATTAAGTTCTTTTGGAATAAATCATAATAATAAAATAAAATAAAACTCATTTCGCTAACAAATATATTACAAAAAATTTAACTTCTATATTATGTTGGAGCAAATTGTTAGGGCTAGAGAGTAGAGATAATCTTTTATTTAGACTAATCATTTATAGTTACCTAAACCTACTTTAGGGTTTATGGGCCAATTCTACGTGGATTTAAGCATTTTACAATAGTCCTAGTAATTCCGTAAGTACACATGTTTTTGGATCCTTATCAACTATTGGTGTGGTCATATCTGACATAAGCAGAGCTAGGAGTTTAATGGTAAGAAAAAGACATGATATGTTCCTACCCCGACTCGAGTATTAAGATTTGGATCAGATAAGTTTCCTAGCTCATTAGCTTTTAAGGAAGTCGGAGATATATTTGAGATAATTGGTTCATTAATATAACTTAGCCGGACACTGACTAGTCGAATCGGGTTTCATTTCTACTAGTTCTATGGATCAGGAAATATTTATCTCTTCTTCTAGTATGCTAAAGTGAGATTCGATGTAAAACCTTCATTAATTAATATCAATAAAAGTACACCCATGATCGAAGAAAAAATAAATGTTCAATAAGACTCGAAAGAAAAAATGCTTTACCAATCATCATCTGATGGCATAGGCATGTTTAAGAGCGCAATGGAGAAGTTGTTGTGAGAAAGTGTTGGAACGACCAGCTCTTCAAACTTAAACCGAAGGTAACGCTCATTCAAAAGTATGACTATCTTGTCTAACTTTAATGTCTTTGTGTTTTTAAGCACAAGTTCCACAAATGAAGTCGCGTGCTTTGACTCTAAATCCCAACGTAAATTGTTGAAAAATACCCCATCTTTTGATCTCCAGCATTGATCTGGGTTTAAGTCTTGCAACTTCAAGTAGTTGTTTATATACTCTGGCCTTCTGCTCAACAGAAACAAAAGTGGTTCTTGGATATATTTTTGAACTTAGTGAAAGTTAGAAGAGAGGCCAGGGATCGGAAGATAAAAAGCAGTTAACTAATTAATGGTAAATATATATACCCGTATGGTGTTGGTATCCCTTGCGCGTATAGTAAGCTTCTTTAAATTAGGTGAGTTTTGTAACAGTCTTTCTATACCAGGAATAACATACTGAAAGATCACTGTCTCTAGAGTCAAATCTTTCACCTTGAACATCGGAAAAGGAACACCACGAACCTCGGCAAGAGATATAATCTAACAAAAATAAAAGAATATCAATTTCTAATGAAAACTAATCCATCCGAAAATGTTAGATTTTGCAATCAATTGAGAATATATAGGTACATACTTGAAGAAAGTTTCCTCCAAAGGTAAGTTTCTCTACATTCTGCAACTTTTCTAACATCTTTAGCACCATGTCTTGAAGAAAATCAGCCTTGAAGGTTCGGGTTACTGGGACAATGCAAATGTCCAGTCTAGCTTCGGCTAAAGACGAGAGATCAACAAAAGTACATGGTAACTGAGAGTTTCTCAATCTGAGACGATAGATATGTGGTGCCACAATATGTGTTGGCCCCGAAACCCAAATGTTGCGGTTTATCTTCAACGTTCTCAAACGCAGTGATTTGCTGAGATCCAGAACCCTTAGTTCATTGCAGAAATACAATGTTAAGCTTTCGAGAAGGGGACTACCAGATAGAATCTTAGCCATGGATTCATCAGAGAGATTACAATTACATAAGTACAACTTCTTCAGGGATGTCCAAGACAAGGAGCATGCGGGAATCATAAGATCAGTAAAGCTTAACGTAATGGTGAGTTGCTTAACAGATGAATTGACGTAGAAGAAATTAGGAATCTCAAACTTGTAACTGGAACCAGGGTTCCAGAAATCAAGGGAAAGATTCTCCACGTTGCGGGATATGGCGAACTCGACCCACTTGTTGATATGGGGAATATTCTGCTTCATTGTGGAGTTGAGATGAAAATTCATTATCTTCAGAGAAGTGAAGCGATTTAGGGTAATCGAAGCAGCCTTCAGTGTCTCGTCATCTAAGGAGAGAGAAGGTATATCGCACCATACATGTGTCCATCGTTTGGACAAGAGGGAGGTTCTGATGGCTAACTTGGTCGGAATAAAGGAGAGGATATGTTGGAGGATAGAATCAGGTAAAGAGCTTATTAAGCCTACTCCTTCTGTTTTCCGACAAGGATTGTTGTCGTTGCTAGGGACTCTTGTACCGTCGGTGAAGCTGTCGTCCGCCATCTCTAATTAATTTTTTTCTAAAGCTAATTTGCGATTTTCTTAGGGTTTTGTTATTAGAAGACGGCTTATATACGTGAGTCTACGAAAAAAGAGAACGAAAAGTGAGTCTTCTCACACTAGGGGGTGTTTTAAATAAAGGATTTGGAGTGATTTCTATTAAAATAGCAAATTATATATTATTCAAACATGAATTTTAAAAAATTATTTAAAATCAAGTGTTATTGGATTAGTGATTTTAAAATGTAAAATCAAATTCACTGTTATTGTAAATATTTTAAGTAGTGGATTTCAAGTCATTTGAGTGATTTTAGGTGATATTTCAGATAAATACAAAGATATAAATCTCATGATTTAGGTGAGATTTGAGTGAATCTTAATAACAAATTTACTAATTCACCAAAATTATCTCAAAAATCAATCAAACTCAAATCACTCTAAATTCATCATGCAATACACCCCTAGATTTGTATCAAACTAGGTAAATCTCAATAAATGTTATTTAGAAATCTTTTTAGAAAAATAATCAGAAATATCTTTCGTTAGAAAAAGAGTGATTTACATACACTCTTTATGTAAGAAATAAATATTTAATTTTCTTGATAATATTTGATACCTAAATAGTAATCCACACATCTTTCTAAAATTTTATTTGGAAGTTTTTTTAGAAAACAAGATTTAAATCTTACACATTGCATCTTGCAATATAATTTAAGTGTTTTTTTAATCATAATAAATCGGATTTTAATTCTACGCGCTTCATCTTAATGAGTATCAAGTAAATTTTTATAATAAAAATAATATGTGTATCATATCAAATCTATATCTTAGTTAATATTAAAAATAAATAAAAACTAACAAAACAAATTTTATAAAAAAAAAATGATTAGTCCAAAATTTTTTTCTGGAAAACTAACATTATTTTAAATATAGATTTTCTATATGTTGTAATCTCTTAAGTAATAATTTTTGTTAATGCGTTAAAATTTATAAAATCAAACATAAATAAAAATATACTAAACAATTTCAACAAATAATCTAAAACTCATTCTTTTAAGCTCATTGTTTTGTTTTTGTTTGCACTTACGAATAAAATTACAATATAACTATAAATACAAATTATATCCAACTAAATTAGGGTTAAACAACATATATTGTTTTTTTGAACTTCAAGAGTAATTGTTTACTAGATACAGGACCCGCGCCTTGCGCGGGAGAACGTTGATGGTCACAATTTTATTTATAAATAAAAAAAATTGTTCAATTTTTAAAAGAGTTGAATATTTTGTGTCTTTCAATAAATTTCTTTATATACGTATAAATCAGTGTTTTCACGTCCGATCCGAACCATTCAGTATGATCGTTAACCTGCGATCCGTACACTTCTCCGGTTTAGGTTTAGTGCTAATGTCCGGTAATTTTTTTTTTTGCTCAGATGCCCGGTTTTTTCAAAACCGAATAAAAAACCCACAAAAATCTGCCATTAACCCGTAACCTGATGAACCGGTTGAACTGACCGGGTATCGGATCAAAAACAAATCATTTGATTTTGAAATAAAATATAGGATTTTAGATTTTTTTTTATTCACTATTCAGTTATTTTTAGAACTTTTTCAGTTGTTCATATTCAATATCCTACTATCTTAGTAGATTTTATGGTTTTAGTTGGACTAAATTTTTTTAATTATTTTATTATTATTAAGACTTCATATTTTGTAAAATATGGTATGATTATTTTAATTCTAATTTTTTATAATTATAAAACATATATAAAGATTTTTATTATTAATATAAATGCTAATTTATGAAAGCTGTAGATATATCCTTTATCACTTAAATATAAACATAAATGTCTGTTACATTTTAATGTCTTTGCTAATTAATATAGATATCTAATGTTTATATGGAAAAAAATATAAGGTAGTTGTATATTTAGTTTGGAAGTATTAGTTACTTGATAAGATTTGCTTAAGGTTGGACGTGGCCTCTGTTACATTTTAATGATCTTGCTAATATAGAGATAAAGGTGGTCTCGTAGCCTCTGTAACTAATATTAGTTACGTAATCATTTGCTTAAGTTTGTGGTATATTTATTTTGGAAAGATTTGCTGCATAATTATTTGTAATTTTAATTAAAATTTCTTTTTGATTAGTGGGATATATTTGTGTATAATATTAATGGCAAATTCTGTAAATAGTCTAATAAAATTTGGGCAATTATTTAAATAGGTGACAAATCATTCTGAGAGCGACACGTCAGCATGGCAATCTTGTTAATAACACGTCAAGGTAAGGTTTATTTTTTAGAGTGTTTCTCTATTAATATATAAGGGATTGGTAGTAGCCAAGCTAAATGGATTAAAAGTTTTTGATATACAGTAAAACCTCTAAAAATTAATAATGTTGGGACCATCATATTTTATTAATTTATAGTGATATTAATTTATAGTGTAAATTAATATTTATTAATTTATAGAAAATTTTGTTTCAATTATGAAAATTTTTTAAAAAAATACGAGGTAAAACAATGTGATCTAAATAAAATTAATGTTTTGGATGTTATAAATTTTATAGGTTTAGCCTTAAACACTTAATATTTTGAAGAGAAAATAATTTATTTTGACAATGAATAACAACGATTATAGAATTCACATATACAAACGATATACATAAATTAAAATTCACAAATAGTGACATCCATTGTTGTATTTTAAAAACCTATACGACTATTAAAACAAAAATTATATATATTCAAAATTTGAAAACTTAAAAAAACTTTTGTCTATTTTTATGAAAATACTAAAACTATTATATATATATATATATATATATATATATATATATATGTGTGTGCAAATTTACATGATTATTAATTTATGATATTATTGGGACTATATTTTTACATAGGGATTTCAAAAAAATTATTATCTTATTATCTTATCGAATTTGGTTAATTTTTACACTGGCCCGACTCGGGACCGGCCAAATTTATTAATTTATCGTGTTTATTAATTTATCGAGTATTAATTTATAGAGGTTCTACTGTATGTCAAAATCTAATTGATCAATAACATATGTAAATTAGCATCTAATGGTTTTTTTTTTGTTAGTTTTCCTTTTTCTGAAATAGCCCAAATAATTTGGTAAGTACACATGATATGATCCTTATCGTTATTGGTGTAGTCATTTGGTAAGAAAGACATGATATGTTCCTAGCCTGACCCCAACAAATAATCATATAAAATCTTAAGGGGGTGTTATTGGTTTGTGATTTAAATAGAGTTTTAGTGATTTTAAATGTTATGTAGAATCTCTTGTTATTCAATCAAGATTTTTTTAAAAGTTTGTTAAAGTTTGATGTTATTAATTTAAGATTTGTAAAAAGTAATCTAAAATCTTCATAAATCTTGAGTTATTGGATTGATACTTTTATAAAGTCATTAAAAGTTTTGTGTTATTCAATTAAAACATTAGAATCTATGATTGTTAATGAATTAAATTATTATGTTATTGGTTTATGACTTTCTACACTTTTCTTCACAAAATAAAGTCATGAAAAGTATCATCAAAAAAGAGAGATTGTTTGATAAACTTTACAAGATTATGAAATACTAATCAGCAAGATTATAGAAAACTCTCAAAAACTCTCTAGCAATAGTTTAGAATCATTCATTTGATTATTTTCTATGATTTTATTAAAGTCATCAAAATTCTTTGTAAATTAGGAACCAATAACACCCCATAAATATGTTTATAACAGTAATTATCTTTTTCTTAAAACTACTTTTTAATAATAAGACTAGGTGAGAACCCTTGATCCATTTTAAATATGGTTATCTCTATTATATTTGGAAACGCAATTAAATGGTTTTTAAAAATATAATGGTGATTTTGAATTGTGATTAAATTAATTAAAAAGGGGTAAACCAAGCAAACAGTGCCTCGTGGAGTCGGGTTGAAGTCTTGGTAGGATGGGTGATGCCAACTAATGGCTGGGTGAAGCTTAACACAAATTGTGTCTCCTGCCGGCCCAATAGATTTTAATGCCTAAAGCAAAAAAACTAAATTAAGCCCATTTAAAAAAAAAAATCGCAAAATTTCATGCTTGGGAATCGAACCCGTGACCACTTAAGCTTACTGCACGGAATTAACCACTGGGCTAAGGTACATTTACGAAAATTGAAGCCCTTTCATAATAGATATATTTTTTGATGCCTAAAGCAAGGGCTTTACTTGCTTTAGGTCAGGGCCGGCTCTGAGTCCTATGGGAATCCGGGTTTAGCTACGGTAGAAGGGGTTTTGCGAGATGAGAATGGTGGTTGGTGTAGAGGGTACTTTTTTGAAAATTCGAAATTTTGGAGCTTAATTTGGTCACACAAATCAACCGAGTAAGAAGCTGAACCGGATTACTAGTTAAATTGAAACAATGGCTAGAAAGCCACTTTTTGGAAAAAAAAATGCTGGAATGCCACCCTCGTATTTCCATTTTCTTTTACAATTTTTTTTAAACTCAAAAACTAAGGAAATGCCCAAAAACCCTTTCAAAAGATTACAATTACAAAACCTAACCTGAACTTTACTATCTCAACAACCAAACACTCTCAATCGATCTCCAATTATTTCCTCAGAAAACCATCACAACCATGGCTACTTCTCTCCGCACAACCACCGCTGCTTCTCGTCTCCTCTGCTCCTTCTCGTCTCCTCCGCTCTTCCTCCTCTTCCATATCCACACTCGCTCTCTCCGCTTCATCTTCTCTCTACTTTGCCAGATCTCTCGTCTCTTCTCCACTTCTCTATTCTTCATCTCTCTCTCTCAGGTATGTCTCACTCTCTCTTCTAGATCTTAGCCCTGCTTTAAGTATATCTTGTCATTCTATAATTTTGCGACCTAATTTGATCCATATCTGCTGCAATTTAGAAGAGACATCGAATTGCGTCTGTGAATCGGAGCTTTAACTTAGCTGCCGGTACGAAATATTCAGTTTGAGATCAGTTGAAAAATGCTAGAGAAGATATCAAAGAGCTGCTCAATTTCAAATTCTGCCATCCAACTTTGTGTCTCTTTTCAAAAAAAATTTCTTCTCTGATTCCTAAGAAATTGCTACGTTTTATTGATGTTGATAGTATGTTTGTGTTGTGTTTCAATCATAGGTTTGGTAAGGGTGGCATGATGCTGGAACGTTTAACAAGTACATCAAGGAATGTCCATAGAGAGGTGGAGCTAATGCAAGTCTCATATTTGAGATTGTGCTTGAACATGCTGCTAATGTCGGTAATATAGCTTTATACCATATGTGTTAGCATCTTTTTACATATGTTTGTTTCGTTTGTTTGTTATAAGCTTTGTTTGTTGTTTTTTTTAGGTTTTGTAAATGCTTTAAACTTGATTAAGGATATCAAAGAAAAATACTCTTGGTCAATGATTCATAGTTTCTGATACGTATAGGAAGTATGATACTTTTTAGTGTGAATTTGTTGGTTATGAAGTTTTTGTTTCTGACCCGAGGAAGTAGATTACATTAGTTTCTGGATGGGATTTGATCCGTGTGAAAATCTCTTAAGCACTCAGTAGGAATCAAGAAGTCATGACTAAGTCCCATTCATGCTTGTCTTACGCTATGATATTGCCCTCCATGTCACAAAATTGTTGCATTTTGGGTTTCCAAAGCTACCATTCTGCTCTTTAAAATTCAGCCTAGCCGCCAGCAATGGTTTCACTTTTTCCCTTAGTCTAGGACCTTTGTCTAGGCTTCTTGTTTCATTCCTTCATCTGCTTGAATTGGCTGGTTTTGGCTTTGCAGTGTTGCTCTGTCAAATATAGAGAAGAAGTGGAAGGAAGAGCTTGATCAAGAACTGGAAAGAAAGCGCACAAGTCAAGTCTTTTTGTGACAAAATCATGATTTGCATTTCCAGGATTGCACATAACTTATGTTTTTGTATTTCATTTCTGTATTTGTTGTGTTGTGGATTAAGAACATATGACTTCATGTTTTTATAAACCAAAAAAATATTTAGATTATATTTATGTTCAATTGATTTTGTAAGTACAACTGGTCTGTTTACGTACAACTACGTGTATGTGTTACATAGAAGAAAGTACAATTAGATCACTTAGGTACAACTGAAACAATTAAAAAAAAAAAATTTTAAAAAAAAAATTAACAAAAATTGGTATTAAAAAATATTAAACATCTTACCAATTTTTTTTTTTTTAAATGATCCACGTAAGCATGATTTTGACGGCAGAATATTAATAAAAAATTGGACCGTGTGGTAAAGTGGGCCAATGACATCAGGATATTAATAAAAAAATTGTTCATTTTAAACATAGTTGTACTAGTTGTACAGTTGTACTCTTATATTCATAGTTGGACTTTAGCGATTTTTGTGTATTTCCAGTTGAACTTTAATGAAAATTAGTAATTTATAGTTGGACATATGATGTTACACTATTAATTATCATTTAGAATGTTTTCATAATACAATGTTCAGAAAAACTTGGTTTTCACCTCTTTTGCTTCATATGAGGCGATCTTGTACTAAATCTTCCTTATACTAGAAGGAGTGTTTTCTATGAAAAAACAAAATTTGTTACAAAATTTATAAATTATAGTTGTATTGATTTTAAATACTTTATTTATATTTGAAGATGTTTTTAGGGAATTTCTTATATAAATCTTAATTTATAACTTAATAATTTAATAAAAAAATACAAATTTGATGTACCTAGTTGAACTAGTTGAACTAATAGTATGTATTAAAAAATGATAACTCTAATTTATAGTTCAAGATATTTTTGGAATCGTTATTAACTCTAATTTATCGTTTTCATATTTGTTGTATAGAACTATGTATACATTTATGGTCTTAGTTGTACTCAGTGAACCTAGTTGTACAAATACAACGAATTAAAATACAGACATGTTCTTAGTTGTACCAGTGGAACCTAGTTATATAAATTCGACAAATAATGATACATGTTTTATTAATAATAACTTTGCATATAAAACATATAGATCAGTGACAGCAGCGGCAGATCGGAAGTGGTGGTGCCGTTCAGCAAAATCAGGAGTTCGGAGACATATTCAGGTCGAACCACAGCTGCTACAGTTGATAGTCCGTCTACTATGGTTGATTCTTCCGCCGTCGTGTTCTTTATCGGCTCCGGCGTCAACGCAAAGCTCCGGTCTCGCCGTGTCCAAGAAAAACACTTGGCGAGAGAATCTGAATCCCACGGCGAAGAGCATAGAGATGCTATTCTTGACTTCGAGGGGAGCCGGTGAGTGAAATGAAAGACGAGAATCGCGAAAAGTTTAGGATTAAAAGATCTAAAGATAGTTGTGGGAAAGATCTCTGTGGGAAATGTCTCAGATTTGGATATAAGGGAAAAATCTTGAGAGAAAAGAATTGAAAAACAGAAAAAGAGACAGATCCAAAGAAAATGATTCATGAAGAAGGGTCATCGAGAAGCAGAGAGATCCCGGCGCCGGCGAGTCTCTACCGGCACCGGAAAACATAGATGGAGAGTTGGTCTCGAGAATGGTGCCTGGGAGAGTCTCGGGGCTACTTCAATTCTGTATCCTGAGTGGCGTAATTGATCCTTCGTTGATTATAATCGCAATTGGATCTATTTCCATGTTATTCTCAAACAGATGAGAATTTCACGGAGACTGAAGTTTTACTTACTGTTAAATCTTTCAAATCAGATACGTAGATGCATTGAAGAGGAGATCGAAACGGGGAAGAGAGGAAGAGGAAGAAGAAGAAGAATAAAGCCTCTCTCTTTTTCTCTCTCTCGTTGATCGGAGCAAACAAAGAAACGACAACGTTTAGTTGGTAGCTTAGAGAGTATCAACCAATGTGCACGTGCCATAAGTGTGACCTCCGTGACCCTTTTAACGGCTCTGAATCGGGAATTTTTGAATTATTGATTTGTTAAACTTTCTTGATGATTCAGAGGGTTTCCAGGGGTAAAATCGAATTATCATATTAGTAGTGGCATACAGACTCCAAAATGGCAGGCCTGATTAAAATTTCCGGTTCAGTGGCAAACTAGCCTCTGTCTCAGTTAAATTTGGTTTGGTATTGGTCCGAAGAGTTTTTCTTTTCATTTAATTAACTATAAATTTATAAATTAATATAAGTGTCATATGATATCGGGTTATTAAAATACATAAGAAAAAATAGCATTACAAATTATAAAAAAATAGAAAATGTTACAATACAATTTTAATAAATTAGACGACCAATCTGTGTTTTTTTTAACTACAAAATAAATAATTAAATTAGGCCAATCCAAATCTACTTATTTCCAATTAGTTTTGATTTGCAAACAAATGATGCCGAGCATGACCATTGACCAACATCATGAAATTTTTTCTCTTCTTATGAGTTACCTTCTTATGAGTTTAGTAAACCAATATATTTTAAACGGCATTGTTTAACATTAAAATTAAATCCATTGAAGGTAAGAAAGTTTCTTTGAGCGATAACTTCCTTGATATGGTTTTCAAACTTTGGAACAAAACTTAAGAAGAGGAACTGTGTCTTCCCAAATCAACTCCAAGACAAACGACTCATTCATCTTAACGCCGTTAACCTCACAGAAACCTTTTGAACCTCTTCCTAAACTCATTGTTCCTCTTTTGTCCATCAGTAGTGACGTCGGCCATTTTGCATCGTATCTATCAAGCATTGTTATCTTCCCCGCCTTGTTGATTCCATTCCCCTTTATGAATTCCACCGGAAGATTCTGTAGATTCCATTTTCAGATTATATGTAGAGAGTCCAAGTGAGAAACAAGAGAAAAACAGAGTTTTCTTGTGAAACTTACAAGTTTACTTGAAGGTGTAAGTGTTAAGGTAACAAATCGGTTTTGGCTTGTTGAGTTATTCTCTTCTGTGGAAACATATTCTTGTTTAATAGCTTTTGAACATTGTCCTTTCCTTATATCTTTATCGATAGCTTTGAAGGAGTCATTACGGTAAACTTCTTCGCCAAGAAACTTCTTTTTTGTGGCTTGTAAACCAAGAAACTCTTTTTTGGTAGCTTCTAAACACTTTCCTTGCCTTGTGTCATTGCTAGGCTCTGTAGAGGAAGAAACTGCTTCTGTAATTGATTTTTCTTTCAACATTTTTTATTCTTGAAAGAAAAAAAGATGACACAAGTTACCAAGTTTGTGCAGATCTTCACTGTTCAAGGGTACCAACTGGAGCACAGGTGTTTCTTCATTTTGGACTAATCTGAATTCGAACAAGTCTCCAGGTTTCTTCCCATTAGCCACACAGAAACTTCTCCAGCCTCTTATCATTAAAAACCGGCCTGAATGTGCCTCATGTTTCACATCTATTGTCCATGATTCTCCCTCTTCATTCATTAATAAACACATCTGAAATTTCTTCAACAAACCATTTGACATTATGAACGTCTTCGGAATATACTGCATTCAAGTACAGTCACCATGAATATGATTAAAACACCTCTCACTCAAATCAAAATCAATCTATGTAAGTCATGAGTTATATGGAAGTATCATAACCAGTCTATCGCGGCTTAGATTTGAAGCCGTGACAGTGGCTACAAAAGAAGAAGTGTCTGGTAAAGGAGCTGCTTCTACTTTCCGACTCTTCTGTCTTGGAACGCTCTCTGTATCAATTGTAGAATCTTATTAAGAAGTTTATCAATAATCAACGGAATGCGAAAATAACTTACGAAGTTTTTCTAGATCTTCAATGGTCAAAGGGAACAATTGGAGCACAGGTGTTTCTTCATTTTCGACTAATTTGAACGCGAACGAGTCTCCCGGTTTCTTCTCATTAGCAATACAGAAACTTCTCCAGCCTCTTCTCATGTAAAACCGGCCATGACTATATGTCTCACTTCTCAAGTCTATCTTCCATGTTTCTCCTTCTTCATTCATTAAGACAATCTGAAATTTGTTCATCAGACGATTTGACAATGCGAATTCTTTCGGAATATACTGCAAATACCGCCACAAGCTAAGTTAGCTAGTGTTATCAAGAAGATACTAAAACACATCTCACTCAAATCAAAATTACTGTAAAGAGTATATGGAAGTAACATAACCACTGTATCGCGCTTTAGATTCGAAGCGGTGACAGTAGCCACAAAACAAGAGCCTAGTGAATGTTCTGGTGCAGAATCTGCTTCTCTCTTTAGACTATTTTTCTTTCTTGAAACTCTCTCTGTATCACAAAGCTTCTCTGTATGTAGATAGATTAAGTAATCTTAGAATCACTCTAAATATAGTAATAATATCTAATCAGTAAGGTTACCCATTTTGTCCTCTTCAGGGTTATTGTCTCTGTATTGAATCTCGCAACAACTAGGTCCTAAAGCTGTGACATGGAACACTAGCTCTCCTTCTTGTCTGAAAACAACAATGTCACCAACTCGAAGATCATGTGCGACGGTGAAATCTTCCCAACCGTTAGAGAGTCTCCGGCCGTCTATCTTCACTTTCCATGTCATCTCCGATGCGTCTGATCTTAGCTCAGCCGTTTTTCCTTTGTTACTTCCCACTAAGTACTTCAAGAAGAACGCCACTGGAATGTCCTGATACAGCATGAAAGATAAGTTAGAAACAAAAACAACTTGGTCGGAGAGAGATAGAGAAACAGAGAGATGGAGAAATAGAGTACGAGGTGGTTGGTGAAACCGGGAAGAAGTGGTTGGAAGAAATGTGGGTTGATCGGAGAATAGAGAGGTGGATCCGCCATATTCAAAGCGTTGAAAGTTTTTTTTTTTTTCGTCTTCTGAGAGAAGATAGCAACTTTGTCGTTCTATACTACTGTAATATGGCCATGGAGCAATGTCAGAAAAAAAAACTTTCTTCAGCTTTTTTCCAAAAAGTAATGTAAAAAAAACTTTCTCAGCTTTTTTCAAAAAAGTAATTTTTTTCGTAAAAAACAAGTTTTGACCAAGAAATAGTGTTGGGAACTTGGGATTGAACATAAAGACTCTGATTGGTTATGGAAAATATTCATCAAATAAACTTAACAAATATCCATGAACGATGAAAAATAAATCTTGAGAGACATTGGTCTTTAAACCAAAAAAAAAGAAAAGAAAAAAGATCAGTTTGGATTAACTTTGATTAAATATGCTTAATTTTCTGTTAGTGAATTGTTTGGATACAAACTCAGACTAACTTAATTTGAACACGTATGCACTATACTACTGTACAATTAGTTTTCAAGAAATTGAATCTTAGAAAGTGAAAACATTCAAGTTTGCTATCTAATTATCAAATGGTTTTGACAGTAAATTAGTTAGTTGAGGATTCGTTTTTTGTCATAAAAGAATAAGAAATCGATTCTCTGTTTGCATATACGTTTATATTTTTTAAAAAGTGAGTTTATTGTATAGCTGAAATACGTTTTGTATTTTTAACAATGTAAAACAAAATTTCATGTACAGTGCAAAAAAAATTCTTAAAAATTGTGTGTTCACTGTGTAGGCAAAATTTCTCTTGAAACCACAAACAAAAATCACGAGAGGAAACTAATTGTACATCAGTAGCAGTATCACGTGCAGCTAGATTCTAGGCTATGACTTTATTCCCCAAAAAGCAAAACAATTCACTACAAAGCGCAAAGCACCAAATGCAGAAGAAAACTAGAATGACACAATATTTAAATATAAAGACCAAAAACCCTTTTTTTTTTTTTATCATTTCTATTATTTATTAAATAAAAATAAATAAACAGAAAATAAAAATAAAAATAGGATAAAAAAACAAAATCAATCAAACATTTTACAATCGACCAAGAAAAACCTTCGACTTTCTTCTCCGGCAAAGAATAGAAACTCTAATCACTATATAGGTTATCATAACAATTTCTTGTTAAAATTTACTATCAAACTCCAGATTTTTAGAAACCTAAAATGAATTTGTCATAACATAAAATAAACTTAATAACATATAGACTAATATCCCAAACCGATTTTTCCGAACCAAACCGAACCGAGGTTTGGAGAAATCGGTAAGGATTTGGATATAACAGGTAAACCGCTCGGACAACATATAAATTAGGATCGGTTAACCATTCGGTTCGGTTCGGCAGCTGATAACCGAACGGTTAACCGAAACTATTGATCTAAACATAAACCATTACATGAGTCTTCATCATTCGTCGTTGTCTTCATTGTTGAGCCGTCATCGTCTTCACCATCTCATCGCCTTTATTGCCGATGTCATCATCAGCCGCTGCACTACCAAGTTTCTCTAGTTTAAGGGTTTTGTCCGTGAATTATACTCATCTTATGAATTGGTTCAGCAGATTGTGTGCCTGTAAGGATAACGCTAATTCTAGTAGTCTATCGAAGATAATACGCTACTAGTCGTTAGCATATGTGAGAAACCTTAGCCTTAGGTTAACTATCTTGCAAAACACGTAACGAAATCAACCTTTATGGTGACTTGATAGTCTCTTATATGGATCATCTGTTTCTGAAAGTCGTTGTTTACACAATAAAGTACAATAGTTTGGTATAATAAAAGCACATGCTCTTTAAAAAAAAAAAATTAAAGACATTCTTGGGCATGAACTTGAGACCTGTTTACTTGTGTCGTCATAACTCTTAACTCATGATCATTACCCTCGTCTATCTGGTTTGTTGCTTTATTGCTGTTCGCAGGCGTTTGTTGACTTGATGAACACGGACATTTTGTTACCTCATTGAGGTACGAATTGTGGTCTGGTTCATGAAATGTTTTCCACAACTGAGTCATTTTAGTCTTCCATAGGAAACAAAATGTGAATTTTCCGAGTGCAAAAACGCAGACACCTAACACAGCAGTAAAAAGATACAAGAAACTGTCTACGCCAAGCTGCCTAGAGGTGAAAGAGGGATTTGGATCTGGATTAGTAACTGGATCAGGACACCTTTGTTCCTTCTTCTTGAACCATGCACGCTCGAGCTCCATTGCCTTTGGAGACTCTGCTACTTTTAAGATGGCCCTTGAAACATCGGCCACTAGAGGTGATCCGATTGGAAAAACCTGCGAAAAAAGGAATTAGGATTTCTCACCATTTAATGCAATTTCTAAGAAATTTTAATATAGGAACTTACAAAGCCGAATCCATCAACATTGAATGGTTCTTCAACCATTTTATATGTGTTGCAAAATTGTCCAAGAAAGAGTCTCAAGTAAGGTATTTCCAAGAAAGCTCCGGCGACACCACCTTTTTTTGTTCCTTTAGTTAGAAGCTCGTCGCATTCTTCTGCAGTATCAAAGGGAACAAGGCTAGATTGCTGGAAACCTTCTTCTTTAAGCTTTCCAAGGATGAAGGATGTTCTCTGATAACCGACTGTTTCTCCTTTATCAAGCAAGCTACGCATGCTGGTTATGGTTGGATTTAGTTGTTGTGATGTCAAAAGCGATGCCAAACTGGCTGTGTAACTCTGAGTTAACACAAGAACGAGGAAGTACCATGTGATAACCAGGGCCCTCGCCCAGAAGCTAAACACTCTCTCTCCTACGGATAGCAACTCGAGGATAAGAATCAAACAAGGTAATATATAGAAACATATATAAGACGAAAATGTAATGGGTACTGGAGATTGAATGTACTTGGAGCAAAAACCATGGTAGAGAAGGCAAACCAGACGATGGTACTAGCTTGGTAATTAGGTGGTCCACCAAAGTCCGGATTAACCCTATGTTCAAGAACCCATACAGTACAACCAACAAGGAAGAAAGAGAGAAAGGAAGTCAACCATAGTTTCCATGACAAAGGTTTCACGAAACTAATACTGTCTCTCTTTACTGCGTCTGTCATTGGGACGATCAATCCCACACCTGATTTAATAAATGGGAATGTGAAGTCGACGTAAGAGGACCTGTTTGCCAGTACGGTTGTATCTCCCACAACCGCATCATATCTCTGTGATAGAGAAGCAAAGAAAAGTTCACTAAGTTGGTTATAAATGCTATATTGAGGAATGATTAGTGTGTGATAGTACTCACCCCGAGGTACACTTGGTGGACCAATTCGTTGTAACTACCGGCTGCTTTACCGTCCGGTTTTTCAAAAGGAATGAACTCATAAGAGACGTCATAAGGCATTGCTTGAATCACAGCCTCAAAAAAATCTATGCAGAAACCTGTGACTACCGTTGAATTGGTGATAGGATCCCTTGTGACCTTCACGAGATCAGTGAAACCGATTTTTTTAGGAACTCCAATGCGCAACTTCTTCCCATTAGTCGGGATCTCCCATCCTTTCGGAACAGAATCAGCCTCTCCAGGCCATATTATCTGTTTAAGATGATCTTGCCAAGTAGATAAAGCGCTCATGCTACTTGGTTGTTGATCTAGTTGCTTCACAAGACCATTTCCCTCCGTCCAGAATCCTATTGTCTTTTCTCCGGTTCCAATCATATTGACAATCTCAAACACCGATGGTTGCAGTTGCCCGTTGACAAAACGGAAGTCTCCTCCAAGTCCTCTGAACTGAACTTTTGAGAGCGTTTCGAGAAGCTTTGGACCGAATTGAGATAAACCAAGAGCTTCAAGTTCAGAAACATTCCTCCCCGTATCCACCACATTACTGAAAGTCATGTTATTTGTTCCAGCTTCTTCAATGGCTATCGCCAATGCGGTGGTAGCATCATAAGCCCACAATCCATAGACAGTCAGCTCCAACCGTGGGAATATCTTCCTCCATCGAGATCTAAACTTGTCAAGATCTTGGGATTTTTGAATATAAGTTTTTATACCCAATACCCCATCCATAGCCTCAATACCCGTCTCATTTATCGAACTTAAGACATCGGTAACTCCATTGGTAAGGATCCAGACATATCCTGCTTTCATCAAACCAATCTCCTTTGCTTTAATGAAGAATCTTGAGGCTAGAGATGAGTACATGTGGACAATGAACACTCTTGTGGGCTTGTTCATCATCTTAAGAAGCTCCACAGAGATTTCAGTATCCGTGGCATTGAGAGCGATAACGGATCTATAAGGTATCCGGACATTAATATCTTGTAATGCATCGGTGAGGCGAGGCATTATACCTTCTCCAAAGGTGTTGTCGATGTAAACTGGCACAACTTCTCTCCACCCAAACAATTTGATGAAGGCTTTTATGGCTTCCACTTGAGAGGAGCTTCGTACGTAGCACGAAAGAAGTATGGACTACGAAGGGAATTAAGAAATGGGCTTGTTGCAGAAAAGGAAACAATAGGAACCTGCGATTTCTGGCCAATCTCGATTAAGAAATGAGCTTGCATAGATGTCCATGGCCCCAAAATTGCTTTCACTTGCTTGTTCTTTATTAGATCAAGAGCTGTGACAATGTCAAAAACAAAGAAAATTAGGATTGAGTATATCAAACGTGTACAAACTAAAAAGTATATTACACACAGTAACATTAACATTAACATGATGTATCCAAACGAAATATGTATAGAGATAAAGGGAGAGAAGAATAGAAGGTACCTGCAATTGCGGCACCTACAACGTCTTTTTTGGAGTCACCAACGTTCACGACAAGCCTTGTCTGAAACTGAGGACGAGAAGAGTAGAAATCAGCTAGAGACATGTTGATACAGAGCATAGCAGCCTCCGAGTATGAAGTACCGACATCTGTTACAACACCGACATTGACTTGGGTTTTGCCGTTGTTCTGTCCTCTGCTGAGTTCTAGGCAGAAGAAGAAGAAGAGAAAGACGCAGAAGAAAAGCTTATCGTTTCTCATTTGGAGATTTTTCTTTCTTTTAGGTGGTAAGTGATAGATGCTGCTTATTGGTTTGTGTTGCACACATATATAGCAATATTTTGGATAGTTGCTGATTTTTTTAATATCTCATCCTAATAAGCAATGAAAAATTGTGAAGATAAGAAGCAAATACGATTTCAAAGTTGGCGGCAATTTTTAATACAAATATTTCTGTTTTTAGAAAGTTTCGTCTTTTGTAGGAGATGACTTAGCATTATATATTGTAAGAAAATAGTGTTATGTATACATCTGACGAAAAATTAAACCATAAAATATAGTACTAGTTGATTGAAAGTAACATACAAAAATATACTATTTTATACAATTTACTTGTAAATTTCTTATTGCAAATATAGTTTACTTGTATTATGTAACTAAAAATATGACATTTTCATTTATATGAAAGTCAAGCAATAAATTATTATTCAGTGGGAGAGGTATATTCGAACTTAGAAGTAATCTAAAGACTGGGCAATTAATAAATTTAACATGAAACTAATCACGAGTGTAATAAAACGTTGACTGATTAAGTAAAAGAAAAAAGAAAGAAGTAAAAATCTTGCGACTTTGATTGATCTCAGAGACAGAGGGAAAAATAAAATAAAAAAAGCTGTCTAAAGGTTGCAGCTTTTACTGTTCCATACCGAGCCACATTGTGAAGTTATTAAACTCAAGTGTAGTCACTATCTGATATCATAGTCTGGTACCACGCTTCTCCTGCTGATTTGATCTTCAATGCCTTTTCCTGCAATACACAAAGATTAAGAGAAGATCAATGACTAATTCAAAACCCTCACATCAAGTAGTTCAAATCCATTCTTAGAATTTTATTAATCTATTGTATGTGATCGTAAAAATAGTTCAAAGATATATAGTGATTAAATTGCGTTTTTGATTTTTGGGGGATTGATATGTATTTTTTGGAACCCGAGGATATAGTTGCAAAAAAAAAAGAAACTTGAACCCGAGGATATAGTTGCGCATTTTGTTGAGGTTAAAATTTCTTGTACTCTAAATCAAAGATAAGTCAATATGCTACTAATCTTTAGATAATGCGAGATATCATAGTCCTAGGGTTAATGTCTTTGTCTTGGGGAACACGTCACATCATCAACCTCCTCTATGGTGACTTGTTAGTCTCACTTATACATAATATATCTGAATGTGGATAGTCCTTCCACGAAAATAGTTATTTTCATCATCTTATACATAAAAACACACGCCTTTTTGTTTGTTAAATTAAAGAGTCTTGAGACATTCAAACATTATAGTTGCTCCCTTGTGTCTTGATGAATATCATCATCAGCAGGTGGATTTACTACATCTTCTTGGTTTAACGAACACGGACATTTCTCCACGTTGTTGATATATGAAATTTCATCTGGTTCTTGAAACTCTTGCCACAGACTATTACCCTGATTATCCTTGACAAAAAAGAAAGCGAATTTTCCAAGGGTGAAAACACACATTAGGAAAGCAATGAGAAACAAAACCCAGAAACTGTCTACGCCAAGCTGCCTCGATGAAATAGATGGATTTGGATCTGCGGTTGTGACAGGATTCGGACATGTTTCTTCTTTCTTTCTGAACCACGCGAGCTCAAGCTCCTTCCCTTTGGGTGATTCTGCCACTTTTAGGATGGCCCTTGATACATCAGCAACCAGAGGTGACCCAATCGGAAAAACCTATGAAAAGGGACATGTTATATGATCTTAGCATATAGTTTTAGAATTGGAACAATGGTTTTGTTATGAAAACTCACGAAGCCGAATCCATCAACGCTAAAGGGTTCTTCAACCATTTGATAAGCGTTGCAGTATTGTCCAAGAAAGAGCCTCATGTAGGGTACTTCCAAGAAAGCTGCAGCGACACCCCCTTTTTCAGATCCTTTTCTCAGAAGCTTGTCGCAGTCTTCCGCGCTATCGAAGGGTATGAGGCTGAATCTAGTGAAACCCGGTTCTTTAAGTTTTCCAAAGATGAATGATGTCCTTGGATATCCCACATTTTCTCCTTTCTCAAGCAAACTTCTCATGCTAGTTATGGTTGGATCAAGTTGTCGTGAAGTCAAAAGGGACGCCAAGCTGGCTGTGTAACTTTGAGTCAACAAGAGCACGATGAAGTACCATGTTATAACCAAAAGCCTAGCTCCAAAACTGAAAACTCTTTCTCCTACAAACCGCAGTAAGCATTAATGAAAGTATATATATAACAATCACTATATGTGTTGAGATATGTAGAATGGGAGACTGAATTTTACTTGGAGCAAAAACCATGGTAGAGAAAGCAAACCAGAAGATTGTACTAGCTTGGTACCTACGTGGTCCGCGGAAGTCCGGGTTAACCCTATGTTCAACAGCCCAAACAGTAAATCCAATGAGAAAGAAGAAGAGAAATGAAGTCATCCACAGTTTCCATGTTAAAGGCTTCAAGAAACTAATACTATCTCTTTTTACTTGGTCTTCGACGGGAACAATCAATCCCACACCTGATTTAATAAATGGAAATGTGAAGTCGACATAAGAGGACCTGTTTGCCAGTATAGTCGTATCTCCCACAACCGCATCATATTTCTGCGATATAGACAAAGAAAAAACATATTTAATCAGTGAACTCTCTAAGATGGCCTCCTTAATGGTAGTGTGTTACTCACCCCAAGGTAGACTTGGTATACTAGAGCGTTGTGGTCCCCAGCTGGTTTACCGTCAGGAGTTTCAAAAGGAATGAAATCGTAAGAGATGTCATAAGGCATTGCTCGAATCACAGCCTCAAAAAAATCTATGCAGAAACCTGTAACTACTGGTGAATTGGTGATAGGATCCCTTGTGACTTTCACAAGATCGGTGTAACCGGTTCTCTTTGGAACTCCAATGCGCAACCTCCTCCCGTTCGTTGGGATCCCCCATCCTTTGGGAACAGAATTAGCCTCTCCAGGCCATATTATCAGCTTAAGATGATCTTGCCAAGTGGATAAAGTACCTATGCTTCGTGATTCTTGGTCAAGTTTCTTCACAAGACCATTTTCTTCCGTCCAGAATCCAATTGACCTTTCTCTTGTCCCGATTACATTAATAATCTCAAACACCGATGGTTGCAGTTGCCTGTTGACAAAACGAAAATCTCCAGCGAGTCCTTTGAACTGAATTGTTGAGAGTGTCTGGAGAAGCATTGGACCGTATTGAGATAAACCAAGAACTTCAAGTTCAGAAACATTCCTTCCAAGATCCACATTACTGAAAGTCATGTTATCTATTCCAGCTTCTTCAACAGCTATCGCTAGTGCGGTGGTAGCATCATAAGCCCACAATCCGTAGACACTCAGCTCAATTTGTGGGAAACTCTTCCTCCACCGAGACCTAAACTTGTCCAGCTCTTTGGATTTCTGAATATAAGTTTTAACACCAAGTACTCCCTCCATAGCCTCAACATCCGTCTCATTCATCGTAGCTAAGTCATCGGTGACACTATTGGTAAGGATCCATACATATCCTGGTTTCATCAAACCAATCTCCTTAGCTTTAAGAAAGACTCTTGAGGCAAGAGAAGAGTACATGTGGACGATGAAGACTCTAGTGGGCATGGTCATCATTTTAAGAAGCTCCACGGAGATATCTTGATCCGTAGCATTGAGAGCGATAACAGATCTATAAGGTATTCGAACATTAATCTCTTGTAATGCATCGGTGAGACGAGGCATTATACCTTCTCCAAACGTGTTGTCTACGTAAACAGGTACGGCTTCTCTCCAGCCAAACAACTTGATGATAGCTTTTACGGCGTTTACTTGAGAAGAGTCCTCGTATGTAGCACGAAGGAAGTATGGACTGCGGAGAGATGTAAGAAACGGGCTTGTTGCAGAGTAGGAAATAATCGGAACTCGTGACTTTTGGCGCCGGCCAATCTCAACCAAAAAATGAGCTTGCATTGAAGTCCATGGCCCCAAAATCGCTTCCACTTTCTTGTTCTTTATCAGCTCAATAGCTTGTGACAAAAGTCAAATCCAAGAAAATTCGGTGTGAATATTAAATGCCAAATGTATTATGTTTTCTTGTCAATCCAATGTTTGACGTTGAGAAAAGAAAGTACCTGCAGATGCTGCACCGATGACGTCTTCTTTGGAGTCGCCAACGTTGACGACAAGCCTTGTCTGGAATTGGGGACGAGAAGAGTAGAAATCGGCTAGAGACATGTTGATGCAGAGCATGGCAACGTCCGAGTATGAAGTTCCAACATCTGTTACAACACCGATATTGACTTTGGTTCTTCCGTTGTTCTGTCCTCTGCTGACTTCCACCCTGAAGGAGGAGAAGAAGAAAAGCAAGATGAAGAAGAATACTTTCTTGTTTCTCATTTGGGGTTTCTTTTGAGAGGAAAATGTGTTTCAAGATGATTATGGATATCTATATGCTGAGTTTTTTTCAATTCAAATTCGTCAATCTTTAGACTATACCCGAAAATAGCATCAAATACAAAAATTCAAAGTTTGTGGCCATTTTTTATAATCAAAATATTCCTTTAATGTACGTTTTGTTTGGTAAGAGACAACTAAGCTTTCTATATTGTATTAAAATAAATTTCTGTATAGATTCGACAAAGAGTTAAATTTAATGTTGAAGTCAAATATATTAATATTCTGTGCACTACTTGATTAAAAAGTAACAACGAAAAAACGTCGTGCATGATCATATATATAGTACATGTGTATTGAAAGAAAATAAGCATGACATAATTTCAATAAGAAGTTGAAGGAATCAATCAACTATGTAGTGTTGAAACGGGCAAAAACCCGAGGAAAAACCCGCGGGTCAAGCCAAACCGTTAGAAGAAAATATTTAAAATTTTAGTTTCCTTAAGATTTGTATAAACTATTCCCTCTCTTTTAAAATATAAAATGTTTTAAAGTTTTTATTTTGTTTCATTTTTACAAATTTCTATTCAAATTTTTAATATATTTGATATTTTATGATTGTTTGTCATCTGCTGTCTTTTTATAATTTGTTAAATGTTTTATATTATATAATATAATATTATATGATAATTTTTTAAAAAAAAATTCTTACAATGTGAGCTTTTAATCAAAACATTCTATATTTTGAAACTGAAAGAGTACAAAGAGTACAATACAGTAGTTTTGTTTGATAAAAAACACTTAATGACAATCTTGAGAGATTCAACATAATGGGTGGTTACTTGTGCCTCAAGACAACCATTAGCTGTTTGATTTGTTGCCTGACGAGTGTTCTTGTTAGGAGATCTCGGAGATTACGAGATCGACTTGAAAGGAAAGTTAACATTTGTATAATATATTCTTATTGTTAAATAGGTAGATTTCCTATTATCATATATGTAAAAAACTTGCTAATCAAGTTATGATCCTTGTATAAATAAGCCTATTGGCTAATGAATAAATTGAGAGAAACTATTCTACTACTACGGTTTCCTCCAAACTTATCAGTTCTCAGAAAGGAGTTGACTTGACGAACATGGACATTTCCCTACATTTTTGATGTACGAATCATTTTCTGGTTTTTGAAACTCATTCCGTAAGCCATCATCTGGTTTGGCCTTTTTTTTTAATTTTTTTGGATAAATAAGTAAATATCATTTGGAATGAAATGTTTAGGGCTTACCAAAATATTTGTTACCTTGCCAAAAAAATAAAATAAAAAACAAGGGAACAAATGAGATTTAAGAACGAAAAAAAGCTCATCGAATCCACAGCTGCATAAGTTTACCAAACTCAGACTAGCTTAATTTGACACGTAGCCACGTAGGCACCATACTACTGTACAAATAGTTTTCAAGAAATTGAATCTTCGAAAGTGAAAACATTCAAGTTTGCATGCTATCTAACTATCAAATGGTTTGACAGTAAATTAGTTAGTTGAGGAATCGTTTTATCATAAAAGAATAAGAAATCGATTCTCTATTTGCACTTACGTTTATATTTTTTAAAAAGTGAGTTTATTGTGTAGCTGAAAAATGTTTTGTATTTTTGGTTTCCGAAAATTGCTATAAAGTACAATAGTTTGGTTTAATAAAAGCATACGATAGTTAAATTAAAGACAGTCTTGGTCATGACTCTTGAGAGATGTTTACTTGTTCCTAACTCTTAACTCATTACCGTTGTCTGTCTGGTTGGTGGCATTATTGCTGTTCTCAGGCATCTGTCGACTTGATGAACACGGACATTTCTCTACGTGGTTGATGTACGAGTCGGTGTCTCGTTCTTGAAACTCTTTCCACAAATCATTCCCTTTTGTCTTCCATAGGAAACAGAATGTGAATTTTCCGAGTGCTAGAACGCAGACAACAAACACAACAAGAAACAGAAACCAGAAACTGCCTAAGCCGAGCTGTATAGCGGTAACAGTTGGATTTGAATCTGGATTGGTAACTGGATCAGGACAACTTTGTTCTTTCTTCTTGAACCATGCGTGCTCGAGCTCCATTGCCTTTGGAGACTCTGCTACTTGTAAGATGGCCCTTGAAACATCGGCCACCAGAGGTGATCCGATTGGAAAAACAAAGCCGAATCCATCAACGTTGAAGGGTTCTTCAACCATTTTATAAGCTTTGCAATACTGTCCAAGAAAGAGTCTCGAGTAAGGTAATCCCAAGAAAGCTGCAGAGATACCACCCTTTTTTGATCCTTTTTTCAGAAGCTCGTCGCATTCTTCTGCGGTATCAAAGGGCACAAGGCTAGATTGTGGGAAACCTGTTTCATTAAGCTTTCCAAGGATGAAGGATGTTCTCTGATAACCGATTGTTTCTCCTTTATGAAGCAAGCTACTCATGCTGGTTATGGTTGGATGTAGTTGCTGTGATGTCAAAAGCGACGCCAAACTGGCTGTGTAACTCTGAGTTAACACAAGAACGAGGAAGTACCATGTGACAACCAGGGCCCTCGCCCAGAAGCTAAACACTCTCTCTCCTAGGACAGCAATTCGAGGATAAGAATCAAACATGGTAATATATAGAAACATAGATAAGATGATAATGTAAGGGGTGGAGATTAAATGTACTTGGAGCAAAAACCATGGTAGAGAAGGCAAACCAGAAGATGGTACTAGCTTGGTAATTAGCCGGTCCACGGAAGTCCGGATTAACCCTATGTTCAAGAGTCCAAACAGAGATTGAAACAAGGAAGAAAAAGACTAAGGATGTCAACCATAGTTCGATCGACAAAGGTTTCAAGAAGCTGAATTCGTCTCTTTTCACTTCGTCTCTCATTGGGACGATCATTCCAACACCTGATTTAATGAATGGGAGAGTGAAGTCAACGTAAGAGGACCTGTTCGCCAATATTGTTGTATCTCCCACGACCCCATCGTACCTCTGAGAAGGAAAAGAAATAAAAGTAATTCACTAAGATAGTTTTGCAAATGCTATTTTAGAGGGATGATTAGTAAGTGATCATACTCACCCCGAGGTACACTTGCTGGACCAAGTCATTGTGATTACCGGCTGGTTTACCGTCAGGTGTTTCAAAAGGAATGAACTCATAAGAGACGTCATAAGGCATTGCTTGAATCACAGCCTCAAAAAAATCTATGCAGAAACCTGTGACTACAGTTGAATTGGTGATAGGATCCCTTGTGACCTTCACGAGATCAGTGAAACCGATTCTCTTGGGAACTCCAATGCGCAACTTCTTCCCATTAGTCGGGATCTCCCATCCTTTGGGAACAGAATTAGCCTCTCCGGGCCATATTATAAGCTTAAGATGATCTTGCCAAGTGGATAAAGTACCTATGCTTCGTGGTTCTTGGTCAAGTTTCTTCACAAGACCATTTCCCTCTGTCCAGAATCCTATTGATCTTTCTCCGGCCCCGACCATATTGACAATTTCAAACACTGATGGTTGCAGTTGCCCGCTGACAAAACGGAAGTCTCCTGCAAGTCCTCTGAATTGAACTTTTGAGAGCGTCTCGAGAAGCTTTGGACCGAATTGAGATAAACCAAGAGCATCAAGTTCGGAAACATTTCTCCCTGTATCCACATTACTGAAAGTCATGTTATTTATTCCAGCTTCTTCAATGGCCATGGCCAATGCAGTGGTAGCATCATAAGCCCACAATCCATAGACATTCAGCTCCATCTGTGGGAATCTCCTCTTCCACCGTGATCTAAACATGTCTAGATCTTTGGATTTTTGAATATAAGTTTTAATACCCAATACCCCCTCCATAGCCTCAATACCCGTCTCATTTATCGACCTTAAGCCATCGATAACTCCATTGGTAAGGATCCAGACATATCCTGGTTTCATCAAACCAATCTCCTTTGCCTTAATGAAGAATCTTGAGGCAAGAGAAGAGGACATGTGGACAATAAACACTCTTGTGGGCATGGTCATCATCTTAAGAAGTTCTACGGAGATTTCTTGATCCGTGGCATTGGGAACGATAACGGATCTATGAGGTATCCGAACATTAATATCTTGTAATGCATCGGTGAGACGAGGCATATACCTTCTCCGAAGGTGTTGTCGATGTAAACTGGCACAACTTCTCTCCACCCAAACAATTTGATGATAGATTTTATGGCCTGCACTTGAGAAGAGTCTTCGTACGTAGCACGCAAGAAGTATCGGCTACGAAGGGAAGTAAGAAATGGGCTTGTTGCAGAATAGGAAACAACAGGAACCTGAGATTTTTGGCCAATCTCGATCAAGAAATGAGCTTGCATAGATGTCCATGGGCCCAAAATCGCTTTCACTTGCTTGTTCTTTATCAACTCAATAGCTATGACAGTATCAAAACCAAGAAAATTCGGGTTGAGTATGTCAAACGTGAACATAGTATATAAATATAGTGAGAGTAACATATATATATTAAAACATCTATAAATTAATACTCGATAAATTAATAAACACGAGAAATAATAAATTTTGTCGGTTCAGAGTCGGGCCAATGTAAAAATAAACTAAATTCGATAAAATAATAAGATAATAATTTTTTGAAATCTCTATGTAAAAATATGATCCTAATAATATCAAAAATTAATATTTATATATATATAATACTTTGAGTGTTTTCACAAATTAAAAAATAGCCAAAAGTTTCTGTAAGTTTTCAAATTTTGAATATGCATAATTTTATTTCAATAGTTATATAGGCTGCTCAAATACAACAATTGATTTCACTATTTATAAATTTGAATATATGAATTCTATAATCTTTGTTATTTATTGCCCAAAAAATTATTTTTTCTAAATATTAAATGTTCAAGTCTAAACTACAAAATTAATAATTTCCAAACATTAATTTTATTTAAATCAAAATTTTTAACTCTTATTTTTAAAATTAGTTTTAACAATTAAAACAAAAACTTTCTATAAATTAATATCATTATAAATTAATAAAATATTATGGTCCAAATATTATTACTTTATAGAGGTTTTACGTATAGAGAGAAAGCGAGATGAGAAGAGAAGATACCTGCAGTTGCGGCACCAACAACGTCATTTTTGGAGTCACCAACGTTGACGACAAGCCTTGTCTGAAACTGGGGACGGGAAGAGTAGAAATCAGCAAGAGACATGTTGATGCAGCGCATGGCAATCTCCGAGTGTGAAGTACCGACATCTGTTACAACACCGACATTGACTTGGGTTTTGCCTTTGTTCTGTCCTCTGCTATTTTCCAAGCAGAAGAAAAAGAAGAGCAAGAAGCAGACGAAAAGCTTCTGATTTCTCATTTGGGGATTTTTCTTTTCTTCTTTTAGATGCTTTGCTTATTGGTTTGTGTTTGCACACATATATAGCAAAGTTTTGGATAGTTACTGAACTTTTTAATATCTCATCCTAATAAGCAATGAAACATCATGATAAAGATAAGCCAATACATTTCAAAGTTCGCAGCAATTTTTAAAACAAAAATTTCTGTATTGAGGGGTTTGTGTTTTGTAGGAGATGACTTAGCATCATATATTGTAACAAGATAATGTAAAGTATACAGTTGACGTAAAATCAAAACATAAAATATTGTACTAGTAGATTGAAAAAGTAAAATAAAAATATACTTTATTGTGTTTATACAATTTACTTGTGATTTTCTTGTTGCATGAAAGCAACTAATTAAATATTTTCATAATATTGCAACAAAATAATGTTATGTATACATTTGACGAAAAATTTAAACATAATATATAGTACTAGTTGATTGAAAGTAAAATAAAAATATACTTTATTGTGTTTAGACCATTTACTTGGAATTTTCTTATTGCAAGAATAGATTACTTGTATTGAGCAACTAAAAATATGACCTTTCATTTCTATGAAAGTCCAGCAAATAAATTTCAGTGGTAGAGTAATGTTGGAAGTAATCTAAGACTGGACAATTAATTGATTTAAAATGAAAATAATCTTTGGTAAAACGTCGACTGGTAAAGCAACAAGTCTTGTGACTTTGATCTCAAGAAACAAAATAAATAAAAATAAAAAAATTGTCTAAGGGTTGCAGATTTTACTGCAGTTAGCCACTTTGTGAAGTTATCAAACTCAGTGTAGTCGATCACTGATCTAATACCAGGTTTTTCCTGCTGATGTGATCTTCAATGCCTCTTCCTGCAATACACAATGAGATTAAGAAGATGATAAATAATACATCTCCATCTAAAACATGATTATCTATAATGCCATACATTATGAGTTTACGAAAAAAATTCTAGAAGAAAACAGTAAGATGATACACTAAATTTACGTGTATATTTAATTAGGTGAGACAAAAGAATATATCTATAGACTTTAACTTAACTACTTAATAAATAAAACAAACAAAAGAATTGTCAATTACCAAAATGCTTTACTATTATTTTTTTTACCTCGATATATTAAAAACTAGAAGGTTGCCCACGCGATGCGTGGATTTTTTAATTCATTTTTTCTTGCTAGAATTTTTATAATTTAGTTGGTTTGGTGTATATATGTATTTTGTTTTGGTCAAGAGATGAATGTAAATTTAAATTACGCTAAGATTTTATAGAAAACTTTATATATATCTAATCATTGTTAATCATAAGAAAAACAAAAACTTCTGTTATTTTATTTTTCGACAAAATTTAAAAAGTCTATTTTGGATTTTTAATTATAAACTATTCTAGATGCAATTCTGAATTTTACCAAAAAAAATAAATCTTCTTAATGCATTTCTAAGTATTTTCTAGTCTATCAAAACACATACTAAATTTTTTATTTTAGTTAAATTATGTATGTTATAAAAGAAATTTCTCTTACCTAAGTGTTGATAAAACACTAATTCTAAATTTTGACAATGAATTTATTGTGAGATAAGTACTACTTTCGCTTTCGCTTCAACCCTCTCGAACCATGTTTAATTGTTCTCAAAAAACCTCCAGAGCCCTATTTAGATCTTTACTCTTATCTGACCTCGAGGGTCCTCAGCGTCCAAGCTTCCCCGTAATGGAGAGAACCTCGGCTCCGCTTCACTCATTTATGGAGAAGAACCGTTCAAGATCCTTAGCTCTTTCACCGTGTTTCGTGCCGGCGATTCATGAGGCTAAGCATCCTTTTTCAACGTCACAAAATCTGTTGACTGACTATTTCAAAAAATCCCGAATTGTTCGCGGAAGTGTCTTTGACACCCCATAATCTCGCTTGTGGCAAGTTTCTAGTTTCTGTCTCCGAGTTCTATGGATCTATCCTATTTATCGTATTTCTGCTGTAAGGTCTGCTTATTTCTCTCTTTGTATCCAACCATGTGTTGGGAAAACTTTGTACCTTTCGCTTCCCCTTTTGGGTTTGATTGAATGAAATCGAAGTGTCTTTTGCACAAAAAAAAAAAAAAGAGTTGTAATACCAATTGGTAAGAGATGATTATCATACATATCATCAATTCTCCACCATTCTTCAAGATTACCCAAAACATTTGCCTCAAACTTTCTACTTTGTAATTGATCTATGAAAAAAAAAAATTAGAACCTTTTGTCCCACCAGTTTTTTTTCGTTAGTCCGATCCTTGCTTGGTCTTGCAACCAACTTTACTTCTCATTGTCAACTCCTTTCTCCATATGCACTCAATCATTCAAAGTTCATCTGATGCCTCTCAATCCTTTCGTTAGTTCAACTACATCATGATAGATAATGAGCTGCATGCCCCTGCCCCCTGTAATATAGCGTTTCAACTCGGTTCCACCTATACTTTCAACCTCTTCCCAATTCCCCCTATACATATTATACTCTTCACAATTCCACCCACTCTTATATAATTCCACCCAATTCCCCAAAAACAATTATCCTCCCTAATTACCTTTTAAAATCACTAAATCGCGTTTTAAAATCGATTTATCTTGATTAAGCCGTTGACCAGACCAAATGTCTCTTAACTCGAATTGAACCTTTCTGTTTGAAAAAGAGGGTTTAGTTAAACGCAACACACACTACTAAGCCCAAATCGATTTGGGGAAACTTATAAATTAGGGTTCGTGTTCTTCATTCTTCTCCACCGTAACTCGACAGTCTCTTCTTTCGCTTCTGCTTCGTCCCGACCCGACAGTCTTTTATGTGTTCATTTTGTCTAAGTGAAACAATCAAATTATGAGTTAGTTTTCTTCTTCTGGTTCGTCTCAACTCACTTCGAACACTATTCATAGATGTGTTCCGAGTAGGTGCTGGTGTGGTGACGAGATTACTTCCTTCAATCTAAGAAGAAGAATTGGACAATCTAAAGAGACAAAGCAAAATCCGAAGAAGAAGAAGAAGAAGAGAGTGTCGGGTGGAGAAGAAGAAGAAGAACCCTAATTAAAAATTTCCTCCCTTTTGATTTTTAAGTCAAAATCGAATCCTCTCTATCCAACAGAAGGTTCAATTCTGGTTATGAGACATGAGTTGGATTACCGGTTTAATCGCAAATTATCAATTTTAAAACGCGATTTTATGATTTTCAAACGCATTTAGGCAACATAATTGATTTTGGTGAATTGGGTATAATTGTATAAAATTGGGTGGAATTGCGAAGAGTATACTGTGTATAGAGGGAAATAGGTAGGGGCTAAAAGTGTGGGTGGAATCGAGTTGAAACGCTATATTACAGGGGGACAAGGGCAGGCAGCCCATAGATAATAGTCATGCTCCAAAATAAAATTTTCTTCACCTTGTGATGTGAGACAAAAATCTCTTTCTTGAGGAGATGTATAAGAATTGTTTCAATTTTATTTGGGGTAAAAAACACACGTAACTAAAGATTGATGTAACCATTGTAGAAAAATATTAAACATTAAACATTAAACAATTTGAATCAATCACACAAACTAAATAACAAAATATAAGAGCTAATATGAGTCTAAGATGTAACTAAGAGTCTATATATATTAATGTTAGATTGACGTTTCTTTTTGTGTTGGAAGTTTTAGTTTACCATTAGAAATTGGAAATTATGAAACTTCAATGCCTAAGTTAATGCTAATTTTAATGTCCATTATAGTTGGTCATTTAGTATTCTTTAGTCCATGTCTCTTTATATTGTAGAGTCATTAAATATTTTTGACTACGTTTTATAAAAGTTGGAGGAGAAGTGTATATGTGTGTCTTAAATTATATTAATTTATGGTTTTCATCAAATTTGATAACTATGAAAAAGTTAATATTATGTAAAAAAAATCAATTTTTAATTATATTACTTGATTTTAACTACAGAATGAGAAGATAAAATAAGGAAAAATCTAGGGAAAAGACAACTACAAAGTATACATGTTTTCTTTTCAGTAAGATAAAAATTTATTATATAAATTTACTGGGAATTTTAATTTGAAATGTGCAAATTAAATAGTTAATGTAGTTAATCAATCATATGTGAGTCCACCATATGTTATAAATCATGTGATTAGTCACATGAGAAAGAAAGTTATTGCTAATAAGTTAATAAAACCACAATTGAAACCAAATTAATGCTATTAATTGAAAAAACATTTAGGCCCAATCAAACGCCCAATCAAACGAAAACATCACAACATTGGAATATAAAAGTTAGAGGAGAAGTTATTTATTAATTTTTCATTAAATTTGTTAACTATTGCAAGAAGGAAAAATATGTAAAAATGAATTGTCAAGTAACCCAATAAAAAGAAAGTGAACACTTTAAACTATTTAATTTACACTTTATATAAACATTTTCCAATTATAATTAAAATAGACCAAATTAACTCTCATGTATTAAAAATTTGTAGGCTATATAGACAGTATAAGTCAAATTTCTTGAAATATTCTGTTCAACTATTTAATTTACTCTTTAAATAAAATTTCAAAATTATAATTAAAATAAATTAATAAAAATAAATGTCCAACAATTCAAAATTAATAATTATTAGTATGGGGGTTACAAATCTGAAAATACGTAAAATAATGTTTTTGTAAATTATTGTAAGAAATTCATTTTCCACAATAATGGTGTCACATAAGATTTTTGATTTTATTGTGGTAAATTAATATGAATAACTAAACACTTTGATAATAATAAAGATTATAAATAAATATTGGTGTCTTATATAAATTTTATTTTCTTTATTATTTTGGTATTAAAAAATATGGAGGAAAAGAATCAAAACTTAAAATATTGAAAAGTAAAGTAATGGAGAGATATTTATTGATTTAAATAAAAAGAGAAATTAGTTATGATATATTAATGTGGATAATTATGGGATGGAAAATACGACACATGTGAAGCATTTGAAGTGCCAAATGTCAAAAATTAGAGCAAGTTTAGAAGAAACCTTATCATACTATATAAATAAAAATATGTAAAAATGAATTGTCAAGTACCCCAATAAAAAGAAAGTGAACATTTTAAACTATTTAATTTACACTTTATATAACCATTTTCCAATTATAATTAAAATAGACCAAATTAACTTTCATGTATTAAACATTTGTAGGCTATATAAACACTATAAGTCAAATTTCTTGAAATATTATGTTCAACTATTTAATTTACTCTTTATATAAAATTTTAAAATAATAATTAAAAATAAATTAATAAAAATAAGTGTTCAACAACTCAAAACTAATAATTATTAGTATGGGGGTTACAAATCTGAAAATACGTAAAATAATTTTACTGTAAATTATTATAAGAAATTCATTTTCCACAATAATGGTGTCACATAAAATATTTGGTTTTATTGTGGTAAATTAATATGAATAATTAAACACTTTGATAATAATAAAGATTAGAAATCAATATTGGTATCTTATATGAATTTTATTTTCTATATTATATTGGTATTAAAAATTATGGAGGAAAAGAATCAAAACTTAAATATTGGAAAGTAAAGTAATGGAGAAATATTTATTGATTTAAATAAAAAGAGAAATTAGTAATGGTATATTAATGTGGATAATTAAGAGATGGAAAATATGACACATGTCAAGCATTTGAAGTGCCAAATGTCAAAAAATTAGAGCAAGTTTAGAAGAAACCTTGTCATATTATATAAGATTACATGTTCCAATAATTTTTTTTTGTTTAAATTAATTTAATTAGTTCTCTTACGATAAAATATATTCAAATTATTCCCACGTATCAAAATATGATCCATCTTTTTTTCTGAAAATCGTTATGTACCTGTTTTGGAACATCTATTTTTTTTAAGAAACACGTATTTGTTATCCAATTCATTACAATAGTTTTGTTTAATAAAATTACAGGTTTTTTTGTTTGTTTAGAGTAAAGACAGTCTTAAACCCTTTTAATAATAAAATTAAAAAAGAAAGAAAGAATAAAGATAGTCTTGGTCTCTTGGACATGAATCTTGAGAAATTCAAACATAATGGTTAGTTGTGTTTTAACCGATGCATGTCTAGTTTGTTGCTTGACTAATGTTCTCAAGCATGTGTCTCACTCGACGAACACGGACATTTCTCTACCTTGTTGATGTAGGAATCATTGTCTGGTTGTTGAAACTCTTCCCACAAATCATTCCCTTTGCTCTTCCAAAGGAAACATAATGTGAATTTTCCGAGTGTTAGAATGCACACAACAAATACAACAAGAAATAGAAGCCAGAAACTGTCTACACCGAGCTGCCGAGAGGTAAAAGATGGATTTGGATCTGGATTAGTGACTGGGTCTGGACAACGTTCTTCTTTCTTCTTGAACCATGCGCGCTCAAGCTCCATCGCCTTTGGTGACTCTGCTACTTTTAAGATAGCCCTTGAAACATCGGCCACCATAGGTGATCCGATCGGAAAAACCTACAGAAAATGTGAATTATAATCTCACCAAATCATGTACCTTTCACAGATATTTTGTCTTGGAAACTTACGAAGCCAAATCCATCGATATTGAAGGGTTCTTCAACCATTTTATAAGTGTTGCAATATTGTCCAAGGAAGAGTCTCAAGTAAGGTATTTCCAAGAAAGCTGCAGACACACCGCCTTTTTCTGGTCCTTTCCTCAAAAGCTCGTTGCATTCTTCAGAGGTGTCAAAGGGAACAAGGCTAGATTGCGAGAAACCTGTTTCTTTAAGCTTTCCAAGAATGAAGGATGTTCTCTGATAACCCACTGTTTCTCCTCTCTCAAGCAAGCTACTCATGCTGGTTATGGTTGGATGAAGTTGTTGTGATGTCAAAAGCGATGCCAAACTGGCTGTATAACTCTGAGTCAACACGAGAACAACGAAGTACCATGCGATAACCAGGAACCTAGCCCCGAAGCTAAACACTCTTTCTCCTGCGGACAACAAATAGGGAGTAAGCATCAAGAAAGGTGATTATATAGAACCATATATCAATGTATGCTAAGATGTAAAGAGGGGAGATTTAAAGTACTTGGAGCAAAAACCATGGTAGAGAAGGCAAACCAGAGGATAGTACTAGCTTGGTAATTAGCAGGTCCACGGAAGTCCGGGTTAACCCTATGTTCAAGAGCCCAAACAGTAATTCCAACAAGGAAGAAGAAGACGAAGGAAGTAAACCATAGATTCCATGACAAAGGTTTCAAGAAAGTGAAACTGTCTCGTTTCACTTGGTCTTTAATGGGGGCGATTAATCCTACGCCTGATTTAAAGAATGGGAATGTGAAGTCGACGTAAGCGGACCTGTTCGCCAGTATGGTTGTATCTCCCACAACAGCATCATATCTCTGCGAGAGAGTGAAGAAAGGAAAATTTCACTAAGATGGATTTTAAAAATATATATATTAAGGGATGATTAGTGGATGATCTTGCTCACCCCGAGGTACACTTGGTGGACCAAATCATCATAATTACCGGCTGGTTTACCATTGGGTTTCTCGAACGGAATGAACTCATACGAAACGTCATAAGGCATTGCTCGAATCACAGCCTCAAAGAAATCAATGCAGAAACCTGTGACTACTGGTGAATTGGTGATAGGATCCCTTGTGACTTTCACAAGATCGGTGTAACCGGTTCTCTTTGGAACCCCAATGCGCAACTTCTTCCCATTTGTCGGCATCTCCCATCCTTTGGGAACAGAATCAGCCTCTCCAGGCCATAGAATGTTTTTAAGATGGTCTTTCCAAGTAGATAAAGCGTTCATGCTCTTCGGTTGCTGGTTTAGTTTCTTTACAAGACCATTTTCCTCGGTCCAGAATCCTATCGACCTTTCTCCATTTCCAATCACATTAACAATCTCAAACACCGATGGTTGCAGTTGTCCCTTGATAAAACGGAAATCTCCTGCAAGTCCTTTGAACTGAATTGTTGAGAGTGTCTGGAGAAGCTTTGGACCATATTGAGATAAAGCAAGAACTTCAAGTTCAGAAACATTCCTTCCAAGATCCACATTACTGAAAGTCAAGTTATTTGTTCCAGCTTCTTCAATGGCTATCGCCAGTGCGGTGATAGCATCACAAGTTATTTGTTCCAGCTTCTTCAATGGCTATCGCCAGTGCGGTGATAGCATCATAAGCCCACAATCCATAGACATTCAGCTCCATCCGTGAAAATTTCTTCCTCCATCGAGATCTAAAATTTTCAAGTTCTCTGGATTTCTGAATATAAGTTTTAACACCCAATACCCCCTCCATAGCCTCAATACCTGTCTCACTTATCCAATTCAATTCATCGGTTACGCCATTGGTAAGGATCCAGACATATCCTGGTTTCATCAAACCAATTTCCCTAGCTTTAATGAAGACTCTTGAGGCAAGAGAAGAGTACATGTGGACAATGAACACTCTTGTGGGCATAGTCATCATCTTAAGAAGCTCCACAGAGATTTCATGATCCGTGGCATTGGACGCAATGACAGATCTGTAAGGTATTCGAACATTAATCTCTTGTAATGCATCGGTGAGACGAGGCATTATACCTTCTCCAAAGCTGTTGTCGATATAAACAGGCACGGCTTCCCTCCAACCAAACAACTTGATGATAGCTCTTATGGTGTACACTTGAAAGGAGTCTTCGTATGTAGCACGAAAGAAGTATGGACTACGGAGAGAAGTAAGAAATGGGCTTGTTGCAGAGTAAGAAACAACCGGAACCCGGGATTTTTGGCCAATCTCGATTAAGAAATGAGCTTGCATTGAACTCCATGGCCCCAAAATCGCTTTCACTTCATTGTTCTTGAGCAGCTCAAGACCTGTGACAATGCCAAAACCAAGAAACCTTGGTGTAATTAAGAACATAACGCGAATAGACCGATGGTGGTATATCATATATGCGGATGTAGAGAGAGAGAGATCATATATGCGGATGGAGAGAGAGAGAGAGAGAGAGAGAGAGGGAGAGAGGGAGAGAGAGAGAGAGAAAGAGAGAGATTACCTGCAGCTGCAGCACCTACAACGTCCTTTTTGGAGTCGCCGACATTGACGACAATCCTTGTCCGAAAATGGGGACGAGAAGAGTAGAAATCTGCAAGAGACATGTTGATGCAGAGCATTTCAATGTCTGAATGCATCATCCCGACATCTGTTACAATACCCACATTGACTTCTGTTTTTTTGTTCTGTCCTCTACTGAGTACAACAAAGAACACAGAGAAGAAGAAGAGCAAGGCGACGAAGATAACTCTCATTTGGGTGTTTCTTTTTAAGTTGTAAATGTTAATTATGAGAAGTGATGATAAGCTCTAAACTTGTGTTGATCTCTATGCATATATATACCCATAGCCATAATTTTTTTTGATAAGCTGCTGATTTTTATTTTATTTCACATTCTGACCAAGTCCGAGCAAGCATCAAATGTAATAAAGATACGAATCAAATACAATGTCAAAGTTAGTGACCATTTTTAATACAAATGTTTCTTTTTTAAGTAAGTTTCTAGCTTTGTAGGAGACGACTTTTGCATTATATATTGTATTAAAATAAATTTTTGTACATATTCGACGAAAATCTATGCACGTCGTACAGAACTAAAAATATAGTAAAATTCTGTGAACAACTTGATTGAAAGATGTTCTTCTTTTAATTTACTTGTATTGTAAGTAAGAATATGACATGTTCATTAGTCTCAATTCTACGACAGTCGAGCAATAAGATTATTTAATGGGAGAGTTGTGTTAAAAAGAATTTAACACTGGGTAAATTAATCGATTTAACATGACAATTTATCATGGTAAAACGCAGTAACGAGAGAAACAAAACGTAAGGAAACGAGACTGATAAAGCAAGAAAAAAAAAAGTTGTTCTAACTTAAGGTTGCAGATTTTACTGTTCCACACCGAGCCACTTGGTGAAGTTGTCAAACTCAGTGTAGTCACTGTCCGATATCATAGTCCTGTACCACGCTTTTCCTGCTGCTTTGATCTTCATTGCCTCCTCCTACAAGACAACAAGAAGAAGAAGGTTAATCACACAAGCCAGACAATATACACCAGATATTCTAAGTTACTAAGAAAACAGAGAGAATATTCAGACTCAACATCTTCGAATCGATTACATAAACCAATAAGCAGCAGTGAATCATAGATCTCTAAGAGAACAGGAGAAAAGTTACTACCTTTGAGATGGGTTTTCTCTTCCTCTCAAGCTTCTCGTTTTTCGACTTCACTCTCTCAGCTTCAGCCAACAAAGACATTCTCCTCGCAGTCTTCGCATAAGGGTTAAGCTTCAACATCACATTCAAATTCTTAAGAGGATTCTTCTTCAACACAGCTCTCTTCACGTCCATCTCAATCGGTCTAACAACACTCTGAACCTCATCCGAATTAATAATCCTAGCCAAATCAGCATTAACCATCTTCGCCCTAGGTAAAACATAACCTTTCTTCATCTCCGAAGACATCTCAAACGAACCATAAACCGATTCCAACTTCGCAAAAGCCGATTTAGTCCACACAACAAATCTACCTAAATGACCACCAGGAGCTAATTTAAGCAAACTCAACCTCTCTACATGACACAAATCAATCCCAGGAATGTTCCTAAACGCCTTAACCAACTTAGCTCCCTCATTTCCATACACAATCAACGGACCTTTACGCGAAACATATGGACGATTCCTCATTTTACCTACACCAGACCTAATCCCAATACTATCTTTAGCCTTCTATGCATCAGCATAAGCACCAATCTGTTGCAAAACCTTAACCGCATCCCTAGTTTTCTCAACAGACTCAACATAATCACTAACCACTAAAGGAAACTCAGGAACATTCTCAATCTTATGTCCACGAGCCATCACAAGAGCCGGAACTGACGTCGCAGCAATCGCCGATACAATCGCATGTCGTTTCAAATTGAGATTGACACGACGGTGCCAAAGACGGTAAGTCTTCGTCGGAGCAAACATTCGACCACTACGACACATGTTTCCCAAAGCTGCTTGACCGGCACGGTGAGTACCACCTCCGGCAACACGAGGGATACGTGATACAGCTCGTCCGGTACCCCAAGACTCGGCGGAAGTTTGATGACCGGCGAGTTTTGAGACGGCGTAAGGTTGGCGACTGTTGTTTGAGATCTGAGCGTGGATATGGGATACAACGTCGGGACGGACTGGTGCTTTCATTACATCGGGAAGAGGTAGAGTGGTGGTTTGATCTGTGATCATATCGCCGTCCAGAGATTGGACGGTTACTAGAGGACGAACGTCGGCGGTGGCGGTGGACATTTTCGAAGTGTGATTAAGCGTTTAGGTTTTTTTTTCGTTTTTCGGAAGGGAAATGGTGAGAGGAGTATATGTAGGGTTTTTCTCTCAAGGGTGTTTTTGTAAAAGCACTAAATTTAACCATATTGCTTCTTCGTCAAGAAAAAATGGGATTTAAAAATTTAAAACTGATTTATTCAATTCAGCTTGGTTTTTGATAAATTTGAGTTATGTTTTCTTAACTAGTTTTATAAAGGATAAGTGGTGTTAAAAAAAAAATCGATGAAATAAATGTTGACTCAATTGATGCAATGACCGACTAATTGTTGGTGCGATGAAAAATGAAAATGTTCCTTGTAAAGGGAGTCGACTTTCATTGAGAGAAGACCAAACAAACCAAGAACAGAAAATGAGGAAACCAAGAAAGAGTGATGAAATGTAGAAACAGAGGAGTTCACTCTTGTTAACAAGGGAGCTACGTCTGGCCGAGACGGTGACTCGGAATCCACTAAATTTAAGACAGAGATTACATTAAAAACTATAAGTGACATGTTCTAATGCTCTTTACCAGCATTTAAAGCTCATTCTATCAGTTCCTAAGCCTATAGAAAACAAGAATAAGTTTATGCTATTACAATTTTTCTCTTCTTTCTCTATCAAGCAAAATACACCGTAACTTTCTTTTTTCCTCAAATGTTCCCTTTTATAGAGAGACACCAATGATCCCGTGCAATGACCCAGAGCCGTAGCTGGATAGAAGCAAGAGAAGCGGGAGCTGCGGCCCTCCGAGAAGTTATTAATATTTTCGGCTCTCAAATACCAATGTGTTTTGGTAGCCTAGTGGTATTATGTCATATACCACATATCTTAGGTCATGAGTTCGAATCACCTGAAGCGTGAGAGAAGGTTTTTTTTTGTTTTTTGTTTTTTTTTTATGGTTAAATTTTTTTATAAGTATACACTTTTCTAGAGCGGCCCTTTTTTTTTTTCCGCGGGCGGCCCTCATAATCGTTGCTACGGCTCTGCAATGACCTGACGGATTCCCCTTCCTCTTTAGTCGCTAACACAGCTCCCATAAATCATGATTGGACCAGAGGACAAACACGCCTTTAACATTTGAAATCACGAGAGGACAACTTATACGACTTCATTGTTGGCATTATAGCCGTTTTCTCCATGTGTGGTCCCAAAAGCATTTCTAACATTGGTTAATCTACATCCATCTTGGTTAGAACTTGAGTTGAGGGAGACTGTGTTTATCTTGTGTTGGGTACAAACCAACGTCCCACATCGGAAGTTTAGAAAAAGAGTTTCTAATATATAAGTCAAGTCCAACTTCAACTAGTATGAGACCTTTTGGGAAGGAGTCCAATAACAAATCCGTGCGAGCTTGAGCATATAGGCACAAAGTGGACAATATCATACTGTGGAGAGTTGGATTAGACTTGGAAAGCCCAATAAATGGTATCCGAATCTAGGTCGGAAAAAAGTGGACCTAGGGGTGTGGGCTAAAGTTCGTTGTGGGAGAAGCCCTCAAATGTGACACGATAAGAAGGTGCCGGGTTAGGGTGCCAATTTCTTCTCGGCCTTGTGATACTCTAAATGCGGTGGTGAAAATATTAGCTTTGGATCTATGTCAGTCTTAGTGTTTCCAAAACCATTCGATTTCTATTCCTCTTGTATTCTATATCTTTGAATTGAGATTTTGTCTTTTCGATTGGCGATAACAGTTTATGGGATTTTTGGTTTTCTAGAGTTTTTCAACTTGACTTAAAGCAGTTGTAGAGAGTGAGGAGTTCGGTGTTGGTAATCTTGTTAATTGGCACTTTGTCGAGGTAAGATATCCACCATTTTATGACAGTTTTATAGGTTTAAAACGTTTTCCATGGCTCGTTCTCCTGAATGTATAAAATTTTGGTTGTGGTGAAACTTTTTTTAGTAGTGCTGTTTTGTTTGTCTTTTAAGATTCTACACTAAATTAGTTGGACCGTGGACGGTTGGACCTATGTCTTCAGATTATGGATTAATTTTTGATAACAATTCCAATATATTTATCATATCAAAAATAACGCAGAAAAAAAAAAACGTTGCTTCTCCTCTCTTCTCTCTTTAAAATCTTTTAGAGAGGAGAAGCTTACCTCGGTCAGTTTTTGATTCCGAATTTGTTCGGAGTTGTATATACTCTCTTCTATGTACGAATTAAATAATTTCCGGCTTTATGTCTGATTCTCACTACCGACTACGTCTGGTTTTGTCTCTCGCTCTAGCGAGATTGATCTCTTTTCCAGCTGTGCACGTCGATGCCTCTGTTTTTTCAAAATCCTATCTGATCCCTCCAATCTTTTCGAGGAGTAAGATCTCCGTCACTTCCTTTTGCTCATGAAGTAGGAGCAAAGATCGGACTACATCAAGTTTGGATGTGGTCAGTGGTGGAGCTTCCCCGGAATTGGTGTTGTTCGGAGAATTTCAAAGTGGTTTTCTTTTAATCGATCCAGAAGATTCTCGACGCTTTGAGATCAAGAGAAGGGTGGAAGATTCTCATAGCTCCAGGATTGATCGGTGATGTCCGTCGAAATTGACGGTGGTGTTTGACGACTTGACGCATAGCGTTGGGAAGAAAACGTCTTCCACACATATCAACAGCTAAATCATATTCGCATTAATATTCATCTTTTAGTAAAATATGATTTAGTTTTAGGCTTGCGCTGTTATTTTATTTGAATCCGATTTTCTGTAATCTGCCATTTTGGGCTTTATCAATGTAATCAAATGTCCGACAAAAAATAATAACGCGGTTTTTCACACTTTTTAGGAAAATGCTACATTTTTATATGATAACTCAATTGGATAATATTTTGCAACCCAAAGTTTTGAAATCCCATACTTTCTTTAAAGCCCAAAAGCCCAATAAAAATGAAAGAATACACAAAAGCCCAATAGAAAATGAAGGAAGACACAAATTCCGTTTTTCTGACAACTATACCGGTACATGAGAGTAATGAGAATTCTTCTGTGACATTTCGTTTTGACAACAGAGGTAACGGAGACGACGACGGTTTTTACTACATCTTCTATTCTCCGCAACTATTAGGGTTTAAACTTGTAATCCAAAGTTGGGTACAGACTCTTCTTCCCCCTTTTGGTACCAAATTGAATATTCTATGTGATTCGATTCTCTGTTTCCATGGCAAATCTGTGTTTATGAATTCGGGAAAATAAGATCAGCTTTAGATTAGTTTCATTGGTATTGTTATGCGTTTACTTGTTTTCTCTGTTTGTGTTTGTTTACCGTTTTCTAAACCCTAGAAAGCTTAAATTTTTCTTACAGATTTTAGGAAATTGCAGCAATCAGCAAAACATGGCACCGAGAAAGAAGACATCATCGATGATTTGGGTATATACTCTTTCTCTCCTTTTGGTACAAAAATCGAAAAAGTTCTAATTTTTATCTGTTTCAATAGCAAGATTTCATATTTCTTTCAGGTTAAGAAATCGCAGCAATCAGCAAAAATGGGAATGCTAGACTCTTCTCTTCTCCCAGATTGTGTACGTTTGCTACTACTTCAAACTATATGAGTCTGAAAGTATTGTTTTTGAGTGACTCTGGAAATTTGATTTTGATTTTGACTCTAGAAACTGTAAATTTTCTTGTAGGTTTCAAAATTGCACTTGTCTCCATCAGCAAAAATAGCACAACCTGCAACTAAAGATGAGACATTTCTCATGGGAGACTGGTCTCTTCTCCCTGAAGAGCTACTGCACATGATCTCCAAGTATCTGGAACATGAGGACTATTGTTTCGATGTTGTTCATGCTCGCTCTGTTTGCAGTTCTTGGCGATCTATCTTCCCTTTTCCTTCTTGCCTATTACGCCCAAGTTATTCTCTTCCCTCCTTTGCCAAGTTCCCTCGCAAAACAAAAGACTTGTGCACCCTCGAGAAGATCCCTTTGTTCTTGTTTAGAGTTCGTGCTCCTGCATCGCACCATGAGTATTTTCTAGGAGATTTGGGCCCGGATAAGTCAGAAGATCGTATGGAGCGTCCAGCTCCTCTTCAATGTTCAGTGAAATATAAGATACCAGGATCTGATCCAACCTTAATGAACATGCTAGACTGCCAGATCATCCCTTTGGGCCATCAGTATAGGATGATCGGTTGGTATCCTGACTCATTGGCAACAAGTTTCAGAGGCGTGGCTGTTCTTCCGCTAAACAAGAAGGGAGGAGGAGGAGGATTTGTTGTGCTTATCGGCTATTCTCATGGTTTGTTGGTATTAAGAAGTGCTGAAAGGAGATGGATGCGTCTTGAGCAATCCTCAATAGCTGACTGCTCGGATATCCTCACTTTTAGAGGCAGATTTTATGTAGTCTTTCTTAACGGGGACATTTTCGTTATCGATCCTTATTCTCTGGAAGCAACTCCCCTTATGCCACCGGAGGTTCTGAACTCTGGTTCATGCAATTATCTAGTTCCATGTGGCAATGATGAACTTTTCCTAGTTGTGGTAATCATCCCAAGATCGTCTGTATTAGATTTTGGTAAGTTAACATGTAGAGTGAGTAAGCTAGATGAGGAGGTTGGTGAATGGGTTGAGGTCAGTGATTTGGGAGACCGTGTTTTGTTCATTGGAAACCAGGGAAATGTCTCTTGTTTGGCTAAGGAGCTTCCTGATGGTTGTGGTGTGAGTGGGAACTCAATTTTGTTCACTGATGGGCTCGGCTTTAGAAATTTTGCCTATAAATATGGAGTACAAACAGGAAATGCGGAGGACGACCTCAGTCTTTGGAGATTCTCAAGAGAGAATGCTGTGGATGTTCTCAACAAATCTCCTCCGGTGGTGGCTCTCCGGATTGAGCGCTAAGCCGTAAAATCTTTCCTTGGATACATGAGACATCTTTTGGATTTCGTTTTATTAGATCAAAAACAATTATTCCTATGATTTTTGGTAAAGATAATGTCACAGCAATATGTTGAAGGCTAGAACAGTGTGAGAGTATTCAAGTCTTAATTGTTGTTGCTAACTAAAAGCATCTTGAGGTAATCTTCCCTGAAGTGTTCTTGAACTTTGCTTCTTGTGAATATGTGTTTGGTGGTCAAACTTGTTTACAAGTGTCCAAGCTAAGACATGACATGCAGACACATTGTTCTCCTCTTCGTGTTTCTCTTTTGTATTTGGTGTCCACTCAAAACAGTGATGGAAATAGTCGTAAGAACATAGATGATATGATTTTAGACGTTTTTAAGCAACCTGCTTGCATGTGAGTTTGAGTTTGCTTGCGGTTGTTGCAGCACCTAAAACTAGTCTAACAATTGTTATTTGTTCACAGAAGTGTAAGACAACAGGAGATACACATAGATGAAATCGATGATCAGCAATTGAAGATTTCAAAGAACACGATTGTTGTTAAAGCCCAACAGCTAAGAAGTGATCAAATTTCTACTACTTTTATTAATGTTTTCAAAAAGAAAAATACAACAACGAAAAAAAAAACAAAGGAAACAAGAAAGCTAAAAAGACAATAAAAACAAATGATATAAAGTCCAAATCAAGCAAAAGAGCCACGACATTTGACTGAACCACATAGACAAATCTTCTTTCCTTTATAAAGTATTTCATCTTCTCCATTCTTCTCCACACAAGAAACTCCATAATCATATGTTAACTCTGTCATTGGAGGAATATGCCTCATTGCAAAAAGTCCAATGCGAACATACCTAACACCGTTGTTTTCATATTCAATAGGCTGCCAAAAAACATTGGGCCAACAGCTGTGGTTCATGAACCGACCAACATTTCCTTTCTCCTTGGCACTTATCAAGACTTGTGTCGGAAGATTGATAACTTCAGAGACCTGTTTTGAAGCATCTTCACGCAAAAGCTGAGGATCATAGTTCCAGATGAATCTATGATAAACCCGAGATGTGTCGAACAAGTAATCGTCATCCTCTTCTACTTCTTCTTTTGTCTTGCTCACACCAGCAAACTCGCAGATAAAAGTTCCCGCTCGGATTGGATCCCAAGAACGTAAACCCCAACCACAGTTTGTTGTCTTGAACACTTCCAAGTGGAGCTTTAAACCGTTTTGAACCAATCGGTTTGGACAATCGATGGGGCAGGGACAAGAGTCACCGCACTCGTAAATCAATGGTTTACGAGAAACCAAAATGTTGTTATGGTATGGTAGCTCGCCACCGTTTTTATGCATGCACGAGCAGTTTTGATGACTGCATGACTCACAATTCTGCTGGCATCCAAGTGATTGAATATCAACATTAAGATCAAACATCATACCTGAGTAACACTGAGATCTAATGTAATCAAAATCTTCGGGAATCGTTTTGTCGTCTTCATCAACTTCATTAACGAGCGGAACTCGTAAAACCTCTGCTCCAAAAGAAAGATCTCCAAGTATAGACCCATTTCTTGGATCAATCAAGTCATGGTTCCTCAAAATTTCAACTGACTTCCAGATTGCATAACCAGAAGGTTGGTCTGGTTTCCTCACCAATTTGAATCTGAACTCCTTAAAGCCAGATTTTCCTATCACATGCTCGAAATCAGAAACCAGATAAAGTCCATCGTAGATAAATACCTTCTCATTGTTATGCTTCTCCAGTCTAACGACTCTAACGTCATTCCCTTTTCTTACACTTGCTTCTAGTGCAAGGTTTCCATTTTTCAGAACCTGATCACATGGTTGACGGTTCTTGCCCTTTCCGTCTTGTCCGATATAGATCAAAGTGTCAAGCTCCTCGGTTTCATCATCGTACTGTCCTGATGTTACCACACTCGTAGCAGCATGACCATCCACTCCACTCCTTTTAGCTGACAGATAATCAATGCCCGCGGCCATGTCTCTGTGAAGACCGACTAAGCACATTTCACCCCAGTAGTAGAATACATCGCCTACTTGTACTCCAGGAATTGGACCAATTCTTCTCGTCATATTTGTCCGGACCCCCAATCTCATGCAATTGGTTGACGCTGTTGTAAGGATGTCTTTTGGCTGGTTTACTTGGTGTAATCGCCGTCTAATCGCGTCAAACCGCATCAACACCGAAGCAACTATCTCAAGGTTTCCGCTTTCTCTCTCTGCTTTGGTTATCCCTGATTCAAATTTTGGACAAGATCTAATCAGTTTGCTATTAGGATTATATGCTTTTGGCTTCTTTGGCTTTCTCGTCCCGTTTTTTGAACCCTTTGGTCGGCCACGTCCTCGTTTTCTTGGACCAGTACTAGGACCAGCACCCCCATCATAAGAGTTGTTGTTGAAGTCATCAAATACCATTAGGGTTGGAGGTGGTGAGACCATTACTGTAGTTAATACTGATGTGTTCTGATTGTCTACAAAATCTTGTCGTCACTGGTGTTGCCTCGATCAGGATAGACTTATCCGTTTTAAAAGAAATCCTATCATTCAAAAAAAAAAAAAAAAGTCAGAGATCAATCATAATTAAAGAAAATATTTAAAACTTCGTCCAGTCATTAATAACTTGATTATTTTTAAATAATAGTAGATAGAAAGAACGCTCGTATGGAAACCTATTGAAACCAAGAAATATAAGCCTGCATATTTTGTGACAATAATGTGACGTCAATATTCAAACCGCATATATTATTATAAAATTGCATAACAATATGTTTAGATCTGAAATTTTTTTTTGAATATCTTGAAGTTCAAGCCCAAAGGCCCAACATCTCTCAGAAGCAGGACCCACCCCAAATTAAATTCATCTCCTTTGGAGAAAAGATCTCTCCTAACGGGCGTCGAACCCAGTACCTCCACCTGGAAGATTTACCACTGGGCCAACACAACGTTGGTGTTTAGATCTGAATTATATAGCGATGATCCACTCGACTAAGAAGAACTCTTAATCAATTTGGAATCTTCAAAATCAAAGTGCAAATAAATAAATAGATCATATATATATATACCTCAACACGAACTGTACATAAAACATGAAAATATTGAAACAACAAATCAAATAAGTATGTACCTTAATAAAACCGAAAAATGAGATCTAAAATTCTTCAAAGAACACGAACCGAAGGAGGAGAGAAAACATGAAGTAGGAAATAAACGAAGAATTAAAAGAAATGTCACGAACGGGAAATTGTTAAGGTAGCGAAGCTAGAATGGTTTATGTGATATTTGAGAGTAGATATGAGCGAATATATAATCCCCTATTTAAAGGAAATAAAGATGACGTGTTGTTGTTTACAAGAAGAATGATGGCCGTTAGATTCATCTCTACCGTCCAATTTTAAATCATTTAAAATTTTAGATTTTTTTCTTTGTTATTCAATGTATCTTGTTTTACCCATTAATGTTTTAAAAGTTTTGCCTAAAAATAGTTTTCATAAAAGTGAAATATCTCTGCTTTCCCATTTTAAATCATATTTCTACATATATGTAGTTTATTCAACTCTCTCTAAAAAGTAAATGGTTTAACATAAAGTATTAAGTATTACGCGCTATAATTAAATTTTGAATATGACTGTAGAAGTTTGCATTTTAAGAAGATATATCTTTGCAGAAAGATTTGACTTATTTTTATTAAGTGTCAAACCTAGGATGTCAAAATGGATCAAGATTCATAGGTCAACTCAACTCAACTCAACTTAATACATGAATCCTAATGAGTTTGAATTTTTGACTCAAATGGGTTGATGAATCAAATTAGTTGGGTTGTAATGGGTCAATGGTTTCAATACTTTACTCATTTAACCCATCACTAGGATATGACCCGCGGTGTACCGCGGGTTAATTATTTGATTTTTTTATCTTTTTATAAATTGATGAATTTGTTGTGTATAATATTTTTTGTTGTACATCGCGGGTCATATGCGTTGTATCTAAAAAATAAAAAATTTAAGTTGTATTTGTTTTGTTTAGTGTTTAAGATTGTATAATTGCATTTTGATTTGTTAATTCTAGAATTTCACCCGTGGTATATTGTCCCGTATTAATATCGACCCAAATCCGTCCCACCATATAATCCCGTCTTGTGGAATTAAACATCATTTTGTTATTTATTTAATAACACTTTTATTTTAAAAAACATATAATTCGAGTCAATTTAAAAGTTTGCTTTCAAATGGTTTTCATTATATATATATATATATATATATATATATATATATATATTTTTAAATTAGTTTGTATTTTTTTACCAACCCGTAAAAATAATTTATAATTGTATCTTAAAATACTAAATACTTCTATTTTGATTTGTTAATTTTAGGATTTCACCCGTAGTATACTGTCCCGTTCAGATAATTGTAGCAATTAAGGAAAGATCCGAATGACTCAATTTCGGGTTAAAATAAAAAAACGACCTAATTAAATGCGCAATTAGTTCTTCAAAAATGTTAATATAGATTACACACATATTTTTTTCTTCATCGATTGAGTAATATATGTTCGTTTTAAAAAATTTGAATCATAACATATGTAGGAAAAAAAAACTAAAATTTATTAACAATATATATTTTATAATAATTCAAAATAATATAAATATAAGATAAAATAAAAGTGAAATGAGAATTATATATATATGTTTAAATTAGGTAGAGAGGTTTTAGGAAATTAGTTTAAATTTATTATATTAGCATTAAATCATCATATTTGATTTCCTTATCTATAAAAAATCGTAAAAAATATACCATAATTAAAGAGTCTAGATATAGTAATTAGTTGAGAAAATATATATATTTTAGATTTATTAATTAATTTTGTTTTTGAATTTTGCCAAAATTTAAGGAAATATCCGATTGAAGATTTCCGGATCAAAATCAGAAAAAAAAACCCGACCCGATTGGAAGGAGCAAATTTGTACTTCAAAAATGTTAAGTAGATTTTTTGTTAAATTGAATCAAACCAATTCAAATCTCTAAACCGATAACAATTTGAGTCTAACCAAAACTTCTAAACCAATTGAATATAATCCTTTTCCCGCCAAAGATGTGAATACTCAATTTTCCCCCAAAAACATAAATTCATAATTTTTCCGCCAAAAACGATAATGTGCAATTTTCTTGCCAAAAACGTAAATCTGTGATTTTTCAGCCAAAAACATAAATCCGTAATTTTTTCGCAAAAAACGTAAATTCGTGATTTTCCGCCAAAATCGTAAATCCATGATTTTTCTGCCAAAAACGTAAATCCGTAGTTTTTCTGCTAAAACGTAAATTTGTGATTTTTCCGCCAAATAGTAGTGATAATGATGGCTATTATTATTACTAGGTTATGAACCCCCACGATGTCGCGGGAGAACTAATTTTAAACAAATATATTTTATTGTATTTATGTATTAAACTAGAAAAAGAACCCGCGCTCTGCCGCGGGATATTTTTTGTAAATTAGCTTTATTTTAATATAATTATAAGTATGATTGGTAGAAGTTTGAAATGATTTTAGGATTGGGTATTTTACCTTTACTCAAATTTTTGTAGTTTTTATTTTATTATATATGCATATATTAATAAATACATGTTATATATTACTTTTATAAAGTAAATATACCGTATAGTCAGTCACTATTATATTTCAAACCTTACTTTCTTTTCATTAAAGATATACATGGTGCACAACCATAATTTGAATCACACTTCAAATATTTAACATAGACTTTCAATTTTTTAAATTATTCTTTTAACCTTTAAATCACAATGATTTGTTAAAATGATAACTTATAATTTATTTTATACCATAAATTTAATATAAAATTAATCTTCCAATCATGCTATTGACTTTTGTAAGATTTTTACTCATTTTCGTAACTGAGGGTTGATAGCAAAAAACCCACAATCTCGATGTTAGCAACAAATCAAGGAAACAGTATTTACTATTATTTTATAACACAATTACACCGTCAAAACGTAGATAAAAATACAAATATTTTTCACTGTTAATTTTTTTATTGCTCTTTTATTTGATATACTCAACTAACATCAATATTTTGTTTATAGAGTCACTATAATTTACAAACCAAAAAAACGAATAGAAAAGCTTATTTAAATTAATATATTTACATGATCTAGTGATTTAACAATTATTACAATTAGGAATATGAATTTTTCGTCCAAGAAAGATATTTTATAAATTTTATTTAATAATTTTTGTCCATGTTAATAAAAGCTGATGTGTATTATTTATTTTAATTTGATTGATTGTACTTTTAAAATGAAATATCAGCTTCTAGTAAGATAAAACATAATAAAAGTGATTGTATACATCTTGTGATTAGTGGCTTAATTAAGAATATAGTTATTTAACCAAATTCTAGTAGTCCAAAATCAAAATTTTGGTGGACGTGATTATATCAAAAATTTTATGAGTAAACTGAATTGGAACATGTGGATTCTTGAGTTCTATACTAATTTTTTTATTATAAACGTCATTAATATAAATATGTTATGTAAAAAATAACTATAGATATAAAGTTTATATTTAGATATTTGATCAATTTTATTAAATAATAAGAATAATTTTTTTTGTTTATGTGTCAACATAAGCTGATGTATATTCATTTTATTTATAATTTGAATTTGTTTTTTTTAAGAAATTAGAAATCCATTTATCATTATTAAAAAAATTTAAAATAAGTATGTATATTATATGTTTTAATTTGATTGGTTGTTTTTTTAAAATGATATTTTTTTTAATAAATAGCTGATGTGGTAAGCTGGAAAGATGATGTGGCATGCTGGAGAGGTGAGTTGTATTAATTGTTATGTTTTGATTGAGTATTATTTTTAATGATGTGTCAGTCCCACAATAGCTAAAAAAGCTGATGTGTCACTGCTGGAGAGACTCTTAGTAGTTTTATTGTATTGATTATTATGATAACATATTCAATATTTAAATTATTACATAAAATAAACTATGTTTTAAAATTATGTTAAAACAATTTAAGAATAAAAATATAAAAAAGAAAAATTATGATCAAAAATACTTTTGAAATATTTTTATGCATATAAAGTTATTTATAAGTGATAAAATACATAATGAAGAGTTATAATATAGAGATGTGAAATTCTAGCGGGTTAAAACCAAAAAGACATAAACAACGTAACCGGAAAAATTATTGTCAACGGATATGGTAACCGTCAATATTTTAACGAAGAGTTGCAATAAAATGACATAACCGAGAAAAAATAACCGTCAATATTTTAACGGAAAGTTATGATAAAAAGACACAACCGAGAAAAAAGAACTGTCAATATTTTAATAAAAAGTTGCGATAAAAAGACAAAACCAAAAAAGTAACTGTCAATATTTTAACAGAAAGTTACGAGAATAAGACACACACGAAAAAATAACCGTCAATGAAAAATGTAACTGTAAATATTTTAACGAAGATTTGCGATAAAAATACACCACCGAAAAAAATAACAGTTAATATTTTAACGGAAAGTTACGATAAAAAGACATAAACAAAAAAAATTAACCGTCAATATTTTAACAGAAAGTTGCGATGAAAAGACACAACCAAACAAATAACCGTCAACGAAAAAACTAACCGTCAAATTTTAACGAAGATTTGCGATAAAAAGACACAACCGAGAAAAGATAACCATCAGTATTTTAACGGAAAGTTGCGTTAGGAAGACACAACCGAGAAAAAATAATCGTCGATATTTTAACGGAAAGTTACGAAACTAAGACACATATGAAAAAATAACCGTCAATGAAAAATGTAACTGTAAATATTTTAACGAAGAGTTGCGATAAAAATACACCACCAAGAAAAAATAACAGTTAATATTTTAACGAAAAGTTGCGATAAAAAGACACAAACAAAAAAATTAATCGTCAATATTTTAACAGAAAGTTGCGATAAAAAAACACAACCAAACAAATAACCATCAACAAAAAAGTAACCGTCAAATTTTAACGAAAATTTACGATAGAAAGACACAACCGAGAAAAGATAACCGTCAGTATTTTAACGGAAAGTTGCGATAGAAAGACACAACCGAAAAAAAATAATCGTCGATATTTTAACGGAAAGTTGCGATAAAAGGACACAAACGAAAAAAGTAACCGTCAACATTTTAACCGAAAGTTACGATAAAAAGACACAATAAAAAAATAACCGTCAACGAAAAATGTAATAACTTACAACAAAAGATTGGACTTAACATCTACACACTAATATTTTTTCGCGATTGATTATTTTCTTCTAACATGAATGAATCGCTCTTCATCATCTTATGAATTATGATGCACTGGTTTTAAGCAAAAATGATTAAATTGAATATATGACAAAAATAATACAAACCAGACACAAGAGACCCTCCGTGTCAACCAGAAGCTCTCTCTTACTTAGCTCACAGTCTTCTGTGTCTCTGTCACTTTTAGGGTTCTACACTTTTACAGTTTTACTCCACACTTCCACAGTTTGGGTACAGACTCTTTCTTCTTCCCTCTTTTGGTACTAAATTGAATAATCGATTCTCTCATTCCAATATCTGTTGACAAATCTTGTTCTTGATAGTTACTTTTCTATGTTCATGTTTGTTTACCGTTCTACTTTTTCTTACAGGTTTCTTAAATTGCAGCAATCAGCAAACATGGCACCGAAAAACAAGACATCAACCATGATTTGGGTACAGACTCTTTCTCTCCTTACGGTACAAAAATTGATAAAGTTTAAATTTGTTTTTATCGAGTTCTTGAACTGGATTTGATTCCCCAGTTTCAATTCAAGATTGTTTGTTATGCGATTAATCTTCTTTGTTCATGTTTTAATTTGTCTTTTAGGTTAGGAAATCGAAACAATCAGCAAACATGGCAAAGGAAGAAGAGATCGCTGCTAGAATGATCTCCTCTTCTCAAAGAGCTACCGAAAATTTCCAAGGTACCAACTCTTCTCTCTCTTCTTAATCTTTATGATTTCATGTAAAAAGATTTTGTGATCTCTGATAGTCTGATGTTATGGTGATGTTCTAGGTGAAAACATTACTTGAAAACATCTTAAAAACATTAGCCCAACAGTTTGTAGTTCTAAACTATCCCGTTGCCCTGTTGTCGCTTTGGAAACCGTGTCTAGATGTTACTAGATCTTGTTATATCACACGGTGAAGGTGAAGGTGTAGAATTCAGAGTCATCAGATTTTACTTGGACGTCGCAGAATGATTGCAAAAGGCTTTGTTACCAGCTTCCCTGAAATGTTCTTGAACTTACTTTGCTCCATTTTGGCAAGCTGTGAATGATGTGTTTGGTGGTCAAACTAGTTACTTGTGTCTGAGCTATAAGACAGGGGAAGACAGACACACTGTTCTCCTCTTCGATCAAAAGGGTGAGAAAATGCAGCTTCGATTTTCATTTTCATTTGTTTAACTTGTTGGGCTAATGTGTCAAAAAAGCAGTGTTAATAATCATTTGAAGAATTATCAGAGTAGAAAGCAGTTTCTTGTTTGCTCTCTTTCAGGTATGTTTTGTCTTTTGGCTTTAAAATGTTTTGATTCCGTGTATTTCTATATAAGCTTTCTTTG